>OX326958.1:46605155-48015155 GCA_946800325.1 Luzula sylvatica
TTGATTTTCTTGCTTAGTCGATTTTATATTTTGTTTTTGAAACTCTTTGAACCTTTCAAAAATCTCCGTTTCGGCACGCATTAAACATATATTACCGTATCTAACTTAACCGTCCGTAAACGTAACAAAATACCGATAGCCTCCTCTTGCCTTGGAATTTATCGGATCTTTTACATCTTAATGTAATTTCCAATAATTCGTTGGATCTTTCTCCAACCTTTGGAGAATGACGCCCTTTGTCGTCTTGCCTAATAAATAAGTATCGCATTAATCAATCGAATCTAATTCGAATGATTCTAGTAATCCATCTTATGGAATCTAGATACGCCTATCTCGTTTATATGGCCATGACGACAATGCCAAAAGAAGCAATCGACTTCTAGGTTTAATCCTTCTCGGATTTCACCGTTCTTTGAGTCATTAGTTTGGACAACTCTTTGTCCGAACAATCTGTTTGGAAAACATTTTCCCAAAATACCCTTAGACCTTTATTCCTTTCGATCCCACCCTTGAATTACAAGGACATCCACTCATCTCTATGCTTTGGATTCCCCGGACACTCCAAGCATCTCCTATTCAAATTTACATCGCATCACATGCAATTTCGGGATTGACTTATCCATCGAATGCATATGATATTCGGTCACGAAGATCAAATCTCGTACCATCAACACACGAGTGTTAATCAAAGACCCATAAGGCGTCTCAAAATTAACCTATTTTTTGAGCCGCATTGAACCATTCAACGCGCTCTAGCTCTTGAAACTATTTCATGAGCGTTGTGTATTACTTCCGTATGCACCCGAATTCTCAAAACAATTTTGAGAAATTTGCGTCTATACATGCCACCATAAGGCACATAATATCTTTCGATTTCTTCTTAAAGATTACCGAACCCGGCTTTCTCTAAAGCCAAAGCCTCGAGCCCTGAATCTACCATTTCCGTGTCCAACACGTTCCTTTAAGTCTAAGAACTATTCTTTAACTATTAAGGTTAATTACGGTAATTCCGGCCCAAAAGCCATCTATCATATCGATCTCATCGATATATTTGGTGTTTGCTTGAAAACATAATTCTAAACGGATGATGAAGATTAAGTTACTAACCGTGCGTACTTAATCTATATGCTTATATGATGAATATATGAATGTGTTATTTTTATCGAATCGATAACCCTCATACCGATACGGGACTCCAAGTCCATAACACTCAAGACCCATATTTCCGTTCCTCCCACAAGTGACTTTAGCCTATCGGGTGGGATCCCGTTATTTAGGTAGGATTATATCCAATCGCATCATATGCGACTCTTGAACCTTTATAGGATTTCGGTGATGGATCGTATCATATACAATCCCATTTCCGTGTGTGCATCCTATCTATGCCCGAACTCCAATCGGATTGGCTTGGACGGTTAAGTCACAACCATATCCAACGTATCGTTCAAATAAGCTACTAGTGAGTCGACTTTAGCCTGGGCCTCACAAGTCCTGATTTAACGCTTGCCACCCTTTCAATAGTTACAATATCACGTGCCCGACTTTAGCCTGAACCCACGTGAAACGTAACACCAAACTCGGTGGTTGTGGACATGGAAGGCATTTCCATGACTTAAATATTATGAGAGATCATGCATATGCATGTTTAAATAATTCGTGACATAATCATATTATATCACTATTACAAGATTTTCAAAATGCATATGATTTATTTAGGGAGAGTAATTATTCTAAATAATTAATTATCTAATATGCTAGAATGATTGATGCCGATCATATCGATATAAAGAACTCAAAATTCCGAGTTGTGTAGTCAAAGTTATCACGAAAACAAAATCAGCAAACATAAACTAGTCCGTTGTAATGCACCATAGTCCGTTACAACGGAACCCCAGTTTCCTCTACTTCGTTACAACGAAACTCAAGTCCGTTACAATGCTATTTATTCCGGAGTTTGGCCAAAATTGCCAGAAACATGTCCGTTATAACGCAACCTAGGATCCGTTACAACGGACTAACTCATGAACAACTCCGTTACAACGGATCATATCCGTTACCACGGACTCCAAAAGAAACCAAAGACATCCCCGCATCCTCGTATCACATACAAGGTCCGTTACAACGGACCAATGTCCGTTAGAATGGACTATGCGTTTATTCATAGTCCTCCTCACATCCCTGTATCCTATACAGGGTCCATTACAACGGATCAACCAGTCCGTTGCAACGGACTATGTGATTTTCGCAGATTTTCCCATTTCTCTGCATCTTATACAGTGTCCGTTACAACGGATCAACCAGTCCGTTATAACAGACTATTTAATTTTCGCAGAAATTCCCAATTTCCTGTATCTCATACAGTGTCCGTTACAACGGATCAACCAGTCCGTTGTAACGGACTATGCGATTTTTCTGCTGTTTCGTCTGTTTTTGCTCGTTTCCAAAATGATTAATCATGAAACCTTTTCACGATCATTCCTAGATACTCTCAATCAACTTTTGATTGATCTCTAGCGAATTCTACTTGTGATTTTAACGGAATTTGAATTTCTCTATATGTAACATCATGCAAATGGGTACGAACTTTGATAACCCGTGCGTATATCATATATACGACTATGATTCGACCCTCGAATCGATGGCGATCGATCTGATACCACTGTTGGGAATGCACCCGACCCCGGGCCCGTGCAGCCGATATGAAGGCCCGGTCCGTTTCCCAAAATCCAAGATCACGCCATGACTTCGAGAGTACGATGCAATAGAAGGATAGACGATTACCAGCGTGAAATTGATCACGCACGACGGGTTGATCGCTCGCATCCTTTCCTTCTCCGATGTCATGTTGGTGACTAGCCCGTGCGTCCCATACCACACGTCTCCCACCGTCTTGACACGCCTCCGGTTGTCTTTCGTGCGTCCCACGTCCACACTCTTCCACAGCCAACAGTTTTGCTCCTTCGGTTTGATCACAATCGAAGAGCCACAAGTGTCGCTCCTCTACTTGTATCCACCGTGAGTCGGAGTTCGTCGGTCGCGGATGCAACTGCCTAGACGCTGCACCGGCGAACTTGCTTGATTAGATCGATTATCTACACCGAGAAAAACTCCTTTTTCTCGGTCTTTCTCTCTTCACACTCTTTCACTCTCTTGAAAGATGTCTCTTTATATTTCTGGATTATTCTGAATAATACCATAGATTGGTCTGAATGATCTGCCATGAAAGAGAGAGAGAAACATCCTATTTATATCACATAGGATAAGGATGGGCCAAAAGGCATATATATCCAATATACACCCTTTCACACAGAAAACTGCATGAACATGTTCAGTATTCTGTCGAAACAAAAATATTAAATCGTTCCAACCGACTTTAAACCTTCACGAAAGTTCTAGATAATCTTATTATCTTTCCAACCTAATTTGGCCTGGCCCAATTGGAGTTCGGATGCGAAAGTTACGGACGTTTTGCTAACTGTATGTCAAATTGTCGCACCCTTTCGGTATTCCATTAAAACGACACTGATACTTCGTTCAAATGAAAAATATTTCTACATGAAGGTTGTAGATAATCTTATTATCTATCTAACCCAATTTGAACCATTCAAAATGGATTTTCCTACTGAAAGATATGACCACGAATGTACGCTTACATTCGTTTATCCTTGTGTACACTTTTACGGTTGATCCGAAACTGTATTTCCTTCACATGATGGTTTAATCCTACAAATGGCGCAAATGGGCATGCTATATTTGTTTGTCTTATAAGTCGTGTCGAATGTAACAACACTCCCAAAGTACGCATAGGCCAATCTCGATCTCGCATCCACCCAAAAAAAATTAACAAGGCGATCATTTTCACAATCAATTGAATAACAGAAATTCGGGTTTTGCGCTTGTTTTTTCACACAACAATTTAGTACCGCCTGCGCATCGCCTACATCGAGATTTTTTAATCTCAAATTACGATTATGATTCCAACAATCTTTCGTTGAGAATTTCTCTTCACCACGCCCAAACATATAAGCAGGTAAACCCGTTGGTACCCCTTCCTCGTGAAACATTTGTACTAAGCTCTTGGAAGCGTTGGATAAGCTTTTGTTGTGTACTTCACACTAGTAGGACTAACCATAGTGTGATTGTGCAGGTCATGGAGGTGAATCAAAATTTTCTATGGAGGTGAATCAAAAAATAACTATAAATTAAGTCAAATATTTCAAGAAAAATACCTTGTCAATTTTAAGATTCATTGGTACATCAGTTGATTCTCTTGGAGGTGAATCAAAATTTTCTATGCTGTGAATAGGGTTACAATCTCCAAACAACTCAATATACTCATATTCTTCATCAATAGGGATTACGGTTTGAGACAAATTGTTAGGAGAAGATGAATTGACTAAAGAATTAGAATTTGAGAAAGAACATATTTCTTGTGGATGAAATGGATCTCCCTTGAAATCTTTATCTTCATTAGTCATTCCACTCGATATACTCTCTCTTTTCTCCAGTCTAGTTACTCTCTAGAAAGATACCACAAGAAAGAAACAACAAAAATGAAGTGGGAGGAGAAGGTGAAAGGTTTCATTAGAGAATTGGAAAAGTCGTTAAAAACAAGAAGTGTGCAGGCCTGGCGAATGAACGCTTAGGAAAAAAACCCAGAAATTTTAAGTTCGGTTTTTAAGAATAAACCGGCCGGTTTATTATTAAAAACAGAACAATCAAGTGAAGGTGCGGTATTGAATATCATCCATCCGATTTTTTATCTTGTGGCTCAGAAAAATGTTGGCCAATGTTGGCCAAGTAATCTTGTTGGTCATTGAGCCTATATATATATATATATATATATAAATCATATTAAAATATTATAATCATGTGACATAAATAAATCATATCAATAATTTAAAATTAATTTCTTTAATAGTACAAATGAAAGAAACATTATTTTAGAAATATTATTTTTCTAATACAACTAATTTTTAGAGAAAATTATTTTTCAAAACCATTAAGCTTTAGAAATATTATTTTTTAATACGACTAATTAATTAAATAAATAAATTGCGTAAAAAAAGGTATCCGATATCTGATTAGGAATACGAATACGCTATCAGCATCCGATATCCGATACGGATATGAATACGAATACGGTAGACGGTATCAGATATCTCATTTTGAATACAAATACAATATCCAGTATTCGATACAACTACCATATACGATATTCGGCATCCGATTTCGATTAGAAATACGATACACGATATTCGGTGTCTTATTTCGAATACGAAAACGGTAACGGTATCCGATATATGATTTCAGATGCAAATATGATATACGATATCTAGTATCCGATTTCGAATAAGAATATGTTTATCCGATACAGATACAAATACGAATACGATATACAATATCCGATATCCGATTTCCTATACGAATTCAAGGAGTTGTTCCTCTCTCTCTCTCGACCCTCTCTCTCTGAACTCTCTCTGGTGCCCCCCCTCTCTCTCTCGCGCCCCTCTCTCTCACTACTAGAAACAACACTATCACCGGCGGGCCAATACCGCCTCTGAAAATGCATATACCGCCGTTGATAAACCGCAATTGATATCCCGACGCTGAAAATACGTTTTACCGGCGGTCCCGCCACTGATAATTTTCACCGACGGTGCTTATTTTTTTTTCCGGCGGTAGATTTACCATCATTGAAAATAAGCAAACCTGATGAATATTTTCAGCGGCGGGCACATTCACCGACGGTGGTAAATATCACCGGCGGTGCAAATATTTTCAGCGACGATTGTGTTCAGTGGCGGTATTTATATCACCGGCGGTACGAATATTTTCAGCGACGAGTATTTTCAGTGGCGGTATTTATATCACCGGCGGTGTGAATATTTTCACCGTCGAAAATTTTCAACGACGGTGTCATTATCACCGACGGTGCTTATATTTTCACCGGCCGTCCAGATATTTTCACCGTCGAACGTTATCACCGTCGGTATAGTTATCACCGACGGTGCATTTATTTTCACCGTCAACCATTATCACTGGCGGTGTCAGTATCACCGGCGGTGATAATTTTCACCGTCAAGTATTATCACCGGCGGTATACACATTTTCACCCTCGATCATTATCACCGGCGGTACCCCCGCTGATTATGTTTTTTTAGATTTTTTTTTAATACAAAATTATATAAATTTTCTAAAATTTTAAAATAATCTGAAAAATAAAAAACAACATTAATTTTAACGTCAAATTCTCGTACAATCCTAATTCGTCATAAAAATGTTAATTCTCATACAATCCTAACTCGACAATCCAAACCCTAACATCATTCGACGAGCATAAAAATCTTAACATCACATGAAACCCTAAACAAAGCAGATCACACATGAAACCCTAACATCATTCAACGAAAAAGATAAAAATTCTCAAACTCTGGCGTCGCTTCCATTCCCACCACCATCAACAGTTCGCTCGGGTGTCGGGTCATTAGAAGCCTATCATAATAAAATTAACAAAAATAAATTTGATTTGATAATATAATAAATTAAAAAATATAATCTCAAAGCTTACCAATCCAGATTCCCTCATCGACTAAGTGCGTATTAAAAAATATAATCTTAAACCTTAAAGCTTACCAATTTGATTTGAAAGCTTAGAGCTTAAAGCTTACCAATCCAGATTCCCTCATCCACTCATCGGTAGACCAAAATATAATCTTAAAGCTTAAAGCTTACCAATCCAGATTTCCAATATAATCCATCATTTGCTTACCAATTATAATCTTAAAGCTTACATATTATTAAGATTTAATACGACTAAATTAAAAAATATAATCTTAAAGCTTACCAATCCAGATTCCCTCATGGTGGATACAAGAACCTATTAAAAAATATAATCCATCATTTGCTTTTTCATTGTGGCTTCCATTTCCGTTTTCATTTCGGCCTTCATTTTCGTCACTCTCTGCTCCACCTTTTCCTGCACCTTCTCCTCCATAATTTGTTGCAACTCATCTGCGGAGTACATGCGACGACGACTACTTCCGCCAGCGGAATCATCGGCACAAGAATACGATGTCTGTATTGGCCGCATCTGAAAATATTTCAAAAATTACAAATTATAAATTACACAACTATGATTGAAAAATATATTGTATACCTCAGCTGACTTTACGACGCTGTCTAGGACATAATATCGACCGTGCGGCTTATTTCCGGACGATTGGATAAACACATCATTATCGTCTGAAAGATCCGGATCTTCCTCCCAATTATCACCATATTTCTCAGCCATTCGACTCGTATATTCTTCCTACAATTTAGGTTTAGTAAATTATTAAATTAGAGAAAAAATTAATATAATTATTTCAAAAAAAACTAACCGCGATTCTTTCAGATTTCTCGTCGACCCATTCGCCGCTTTTTCGTACCTTGATTTTCTTCATCAAATCCAACGTCGTCGGAATCGAACCTTGTGCCAATTCCTAGCAACAAACAAATATTAATTCGTTTTATAATATGAAATTTAAGGTTTTTAATAAATCAAGTCTTACCATTTTCTTCATATGCCCCGCAAAAGACACTGATCCACCGACATGATGCGCACGACTAGGATTTGCGAATCGATTCGCTTTGTTGCGTTTTGAGCTTGAAACCCACTCATCGGTAGACCAAAACGGACACAACGGCGGCCAATGAATAGGTTCTTGTATCCACCATGATTTATATGGAATCCAATCCATGGGGTTGTCCTATTCGGATCGTTTTTCTGCGTATTTTCGCGCATCGCTAAGTGCGTCGTTGTAGAGCTTTCCCGCAATTTTGTAAAACGTATGCTCATTTTGGTCGGTCACGATCTTTCTAGCGACATCGTCCATACCAGTGGTCCACTGATAATGCATATGTTAAAAAAACATAAAACACACAACAAAAATTTAATTTTTAATTAAAAAAAATTAAATATTATTAAATTTACCAAAAAAGCGTTCAAAAGCGCCTCCTTATCATCTTTAGTCCATTTACTCCAACTAAATTGTCCAGTTGACATGTTGCGCACAAGTGAACCAATCAGAGATGAGATACGCCTATCATTCCCTTGCTCCACCAACAAAAATTCGCTAAAATATATTTGTGTCAAATAATTAAAAAATGCATTCAATAAAGAAAATGAATAATAAATAAGAATAAAATATACCTATCCCCACTAGCAATCACGGTCGGCCGAGCCTCGGCCGTAGGAGGTAAGTCGGGAAGTACATTCGGGTGGAGGTAATGGTGCTGATTTCGCGGGTCATCGTCTCGGCGCTCTTCTATCCATAACAAAAATACCTGCAAATAATAAATTAAGTGGAGAAAATATTAATTAAAATATAAAAATAACAATTGAATACATATACTACATACTAACTAATCTGAATCATCATCTAAAACAAGATTATCATCGTCGACATCATCATCGCTCTCGTCATCGCTCTCATCTTCGCTCCCGTCATTGTCGTCATTGAGTTGAAGCTCACTCGCAGGAATTTCTTCAACTACACCATCTTCATTCAATTGGACATCATCGTCATCTCCATCCGAAACATTGAACGGGCAAAACGGATCTTCCTCTTGAAATGGATTCGACATGGATTCGTTATTTACCGGCTCAAAATCAGATTCGTCACATAAATCAAGTCTACGTTTTATTTTCGTCGCGACCCACCAATCACGTCTTTCTCGTCTCGTCGAAGGATAAGACATGTAATGCACTTGTGTTGCTTGATGAGCAAACACAAAAGGCTCGAAACTCTTCAGACGAGACGTGTGCTTAACTTCTACCAATCCGTGAATATTGTCCACATTTATACCATTTACGTTATCGAACCAACGACATTTAAATAATATTATTTTGTTGTTCAAACAAAACGAATATTTCAATTCCACAATTTCTTCAATAATTCCATAATAATCAACACAAAATTGATGAAGTTTGCTTTTTCAGCCTTTTTGCGTTGAGTTGTTACTGTTTTGAGTTGTTCCTCTAATTCTATTACCTAATCCAGTTATTTCACATTAAAATGACGAACCAACACAAAATTGATGAAGTTGGAATTCAAGGAACTTACTCTTTTGGCTAATTGATCTGTTCTTTCTCTTGATGCTCTAGAAATAGATCTCTCTGAAAGGAACCTCGCTCGTAGGAAATCAATTGTCATGGCCGTCAAATCTCCAGCCATGATTGCTTCTTATTCTTCAATCAAGCCCCCAAATTGCAGCTATTCTATCGAAAATGAAAAGAAATGAACATCTAAAAAATTCGTTTATTTGGATCAATTTAAGTAACATGGATATGGGAATCAAGTTCAATGCAGAAAAGAAAAGAAATGTGGGATTCGGATTCCCGAATAGAAATCAATAAAAAGAAGATTTTGTGTTGTAGCAAGCAAAATGATGGCAGTAGGACTGCCACGATAAATTAATATAAGAACAAAGAAAAGAAGCTTATTATCTCTAATCTAATTTATATAACAAAAATGGGTTTGATGTTAAATGAATGAGGATTAATGGTTAATGGGTTGAGTCATAATGGTTAATGGATTGGGTTATAATGATTAATGGGTTTGATGTTAATGGATATTTAAATATGGAAGGTGCACTAATGAGCAAAATGAAGAGTTCATGGGATAAAAATGAGAAAATTAAAGTTGGGGGAGCAACTTACACAATTTTGAAGAATTTAGGAGGCAAAAACGACTTTTTTTTCTTGGATTTTCCAAACGCAGAAAAATAGGGCCTTTTCATTGGAATCCTAATGTTCCTAAGCTCAAAACTAGGAATATTTTTAAGCCACCGAACACATGTTTTTGCTCACTACCGAATCCTTGAGTTCCTAATCAAAACAGATGTAGAAACTATTGAGTTCGAACAGACCCTTAATGGGAGGGGGTTCGCTGGAGAGAGAAGGGCAAGGTGGCACTCTGCGATGAGGAGGGTTTCGCGGAGATTTATCGTCGGAGTTCATCGAGGGAATAGAAGGAAGGAAACAATTCACATTTAGTAGTAAGTTAATTCCCAATATGATTATTTTTTCTCTCTCTTAGGCTATTTTTAGGCGATCTCTCTTTGTACGTACAAACGGTTAATATAGATCACCGGTGATCTCTTCTCTAGGGTTCACCTTTTCTCGCGAGGTTAGATCTAAGGGTCGGGACAAGAGTATACGGCTTCTCGGTGAGGCTAAGCTCTTCATCGCCCCTTGGATTTTCCTCTATCCACTTAATATTGATCTTCCGTGGATCAATTTCTCACATCTTCTCACTCAAATTATACTCTTTATTCCATGGTCACTGATTCAAGAGAGATGGTTGGACTGAAATCTTATGCTCAAGTGGTTGCTGGAGTTAGGGTTCCAGACCCGTTACTTATTGTTCCGAATCCGAATCCATGGATTACGGTTCAGCGAAAGAAATCAAGGAAGTTTTGTTTAAGGTGTTTGCAGACTGATCATTCTAGGAGAGATTGTAACAATCCTATTAAGTGTCACAAATGTAGAAAATTTGGGCATGTCTCATCCTCTTGTTTAACTATTTCCCATTTTCAAATACAATTAAACTCCACAAATTTTTACACTCAAACATACACTATTTCCCCTACGAATTCATCCACAATTCCCACATATTACAGACTTCAAATTCTTATCAAAAATATCCCTTATCATCTGTGCACTTTGGAGTTTCTCAAAGGTTTGCTAGGGGGTGTAGGTTTTCTGCATTCAATATCCAATCTGAAAAAAGAAGGTGAATTAGGCTCATTGATAATATCCATTTCTTGTTTGAAATCACAATTTATACCTCAATATATGATGATTCATGACTCATTCTCTACTTGCAACATCCATTGATTCCTCAAACCATCTTCAACCTCCCAATACGTATCATAAGAACAACAAAAAGAAATGGAGAGTCAAGTCCAATTCTATATCAAATGATAATATCAAAATATATACAGAAAATCCTTTGAGTAAGGGTTTAAGTGGGGATTTGGGCCAGTCCAATGCATCATCCCCAAAAATATTACCTAGAAACATGAGTTTGGAAGCATTTAGGGATAATTTGGAAATGGGTCATAATTCAACAAGGAAGTCATCATCCCCAAGAAGACATACAGAATCCTCATTTCATATTGAGACTCAAATGGACCAACTCAGTCAACCACATTTACACAACCATAATTCAGATGAACCAAGTCCTATTATTATTCAAGAGCCTTCTCCACCAGGTTCTCAGAGATTCATTGTGCAGTCTGTTGAGATTCATTCCCCTATAGTATCTGCTCAGGAAGATTCTCATATTCAAACTATACAAGATCCTCAAAAAACCAGTGAAAAATCCAACTCTGAAACCATTGTGGATAATCCTCTCATTAATTGCGCTATTGATTCTCTGACACCTTCTCTATTTTATGAGACACAAACCTTCTCTCCATCACTATTCAAACCAACTTCCCAAACTGGTCCTATTAACCCTAATCTTAATGTTTCAAGGGAGAATATTCCAATCAGGAGAAGCACAAGGTTGCAAGAAAAATCAGGGGGAAAGTATTTCTGTCACTGATAAAGCTCAATTAGTGCAATATAAAGAGGTCTCACATGGTTTCAGTAAAAAACCCTACAAATTTTTTTTTTTGGTAATAAGAAGGATGAGACAGTAATTTCGTTAAAAGATAAGGAGTATTTGGAGATTGAGGATGTGTATCACTTACTAAATTCAATTGGAATTGAAGTAGATGATAAGATTCAAGATACAGTGAGGGCTTTGATTCAGCAGGAATCTTGTTTGAGTCAAACACAACGAATTGATTAATGCCTACGAACATGAAGATTATTAAAATGATATCCTGGAATGTAAGAGGTTTAAATTCTAAGGATAAAAGAGGAATGGTTAAAAACTGTTTGAAGGGTGAAAAATCAGATTTAATATGTTTGCAAGAAACAAAAATTGAGAATTATTCTGAGAAATTACACAAAGAAATTATTGGTACTAAATTGGGAGGTAAATGCGTACCTTAACTGCCACTGGCTCAGCAGGAGGAGTTCTTATGGCTTGAGATGAAACCCTATTCAAAATGCTTAATGTGGTAACTAACTTTCTACTACGGTAATGCTGCAATGTACTTGGGATGGGACTGACATTCAGGTTGGGGTGTATGGGCCTCACACATTTATTGAAAAGATTGAGTTTATGGATGAATTAGAGAGTATCAAACCAGTAAATAGTATTCCATGGATTATTCAAGGGGATTTTAATCTGGTTACATGTTCACAAGAAAGATCTCATACATCCTCAAGCCAATGGAGATATATACAATTATTTAATGATTTTATTCATAATGCTGCATTAATTACTCCTATTCTTAATGGGAGAAATTATACATGGAGTACTCAACTTGCCCAAACTAGGCTTGATAGATTTCTCTTTAATAATGCTTGGTCTATTTCTTTTCCTAATTCCATACAAGAGGCACTAGTTAATACTTGTTCAGATCATGTCCCCATTAACTAAGTGCTTCTTCATCATTTCCAATTCACAAGGGCTTTAGGTTTGAAAATATATGGCTAAATATGCAAGAAGCTAATGAGATTATAACTGCTCATCTTACAGCTAGTAAAGCAGACTGTTTTTCACAGTTTGAGAGAAAATTGAGTGAATTGGAACACAAATTAAAGCAATGGAATAAAAATAGGATAGCGAGTAATAATTTAGCCATGCAAAACTGCAAGATAATTATTAATTGGATAGATCAAAAACAGGAATTGAATTCATTGTTACCTATTGAGAAGTGGCTTAGAGCTATTGCCAAATAGAGAATTAGGGAGATTGTAGAGGTGGAGGAGGTATATTGGAGACAAAGAGTAAAAAACCAGTGGTTAAAAGAGGGTGATAAAAATTCAAAGTTTTTTCATAGAGTGGCTTCAATTAAGAAATCTAAGCAGTTTATTACTACATTAAAAGCTGAATCATCTGGATCAGAGGTGTTTCAACATAATGAAAAAGCTTCTATTTTGTTTAATTTTTTTAGAGATCTTATGGGCAAAGATCTCCACAACCTGGTTTTATGTCAAATTTTAATATGGATCAGTTCTTCTTGAATGATTCACTGGATTTATCTATTATGGATGAAGAGATTAATATTGAAGAGTTAGATCAGGTGATTAAGAGTTGGAAGACAGATAAGAGTCCAGGTCCTGATGGTTATAATGGTGAATTTTTCAAAGCATGTTGGCATTTAATTAAATCTCAATTATGGGAGTTAATTAAAAAATGGAATTCTTTGCATGGTTTTGAAGGAAATACAGTTTTGGATCATCGCTAAAATGGTACGTAGGACAAACGAACGTACGCGTTCGTGGGCATACGAAACAGATTAGTAAAACTGGTATAACTTTCAGTAGGAAACTCCGATTTGAATGGTTCAAATTGGGTTCGTTAGATAATGAGATTATCTAGAACTTTCATGTTGTAATATATTTCATTTGAGCGAAGTATCAGTATCGTTCTAATGAAATACCGAAAGGATGCGACAGTTTGACATACAGTCAGTAAAACGGCCGTAACTTTCGGGTCCGAACTCCACTTGGGCTGGGCCAAATTGGGTTGGAAAGATAATTAGATTATCGACAACTTTCGTAAATGTTCAAAGTCGGTTGGAACGATTTAATATTTTCGTTCTGACAGATTACTGAAAGGGTGTATGCAGTTTTCGGTTTGAAAAGGTGTATAGAAGATATACATACCTTTTGTCCCATCCTTATCCTATGGAGTATATATATGATGTTTCTCTCTCTCTCATCAGTCCAACCAGTTGAATAATTAGATTAGTTCAACCAGAAAATTAATGGAGTTAATTTAGAATTAATCCAGAAATTAAGAGACTCTAATCACTTGATGAAAGAGTGCGAAGAGATTGAGAGAGAAGGAGAAAAGAATTTTCTCCGTCTAGAGAATCGAAACGCAATCATGCAAGTTCGCCGGTGCATCGTCTAGGCAGGTGCATCCGCGACCGAGGTGCTACGACTCACGGTGGATACGGGTAGAGGAGCGACACATGTGGCTCTTCGTTGTGATCAAACCGGAGAAGTAATCGAGTAACGGGCTGTGGAATCATGCGGGCATGGAACGCACGAAGACAACCCGAGGCGTGTCGAAACGGTGGGAGACGTGCGGTATGGGACGTACGGGCTAGTCACCAACGTGACACCGAAGGAAATAGAAGGCGGCGATCAACCCTTCGTGTGCCATCAATTTGGCACTGGTATGAATCTGTCCTTCTATTCGCATCGTACCCTCGAAGTCGTGGCGTGATCTCGGGAATCGGGGAATCGGACCGGGCCTTCATTCCACTGCGCAGGCCCGGGGTCGAGGATATTCCCCAACAGTGGTATCAGAGCGATCGCCATCGATTCGAGGGTCGAATCATAGTCGTATATTAGATATACGCACGGGTTATCAAAGTTCGTACCCGTTTGCATGATGTTACATATAGAGAAAGTCAAATTCCGTTAAAATCACAAGTGGAATTCGCTAGAGATCGATCAAAAGTTGATTGAGAGTATCTAGGAATGATCATGAAAAAGTTTCATGATTTATCGTTTTGGAAACGAGCGAAAACGGACGAAACGGCAAAATCTGCAGAAAGTTAGAATACGAAACAGTGAGTAAAAGTAAGATAATTTTCAGTTGGAAACTCCAAATTGATTGGATCAAATTGGCGTAGTTAGATAATGAGATTATCTATGACTTTGATACAGAAAGTTTTTCCATTTGAACGAATTATCAGTGTCGTTTTTATGGAATACTGAAAGGGTGCAAGTGTTTGACATACAGAGACTAAAACGTCCGTATATGTCGCATCGAAACTCCAATTGAGTCCAATCTAATTGGGTTAGTTAGATAATAAGATTATCTAGAACTTTCGTTCACGTTCCAAGTCGGTTGGAATAATTTAATATTTTTGTTTCAACAGAATACTGAAAAGGTGTCTGTAGTTTTCTGGTTGAAAAGGTGTATATTGAATATACTTACCTTTTCGTTTGTTCGTATTTTACTAAAACTGGTATAACTTTCAGTAGAAAATTCCGATTTGAATGGTTCAAATTGTTTTAGTTAGATAATTAGATTATCTAGAACTTTCATGTTGTAATATATTTTATTTGAGCGAAGTATTAGTGTCGTTCTAATGAAATAACGAAAGGGTGCAGAAAAATAGTTTTTCTGCCGCCTCGGGGGCAGTTTTTGGCGCCCCGGACGCGTCCCGGGCGAGGTTTTCTCGCGCCCCGTGGCCCCTGCGTTACAACGGATGGGGCAGTCCGTTATAACGGACCCTTCTCTGGATGCTGTTTTTGTTTTCGCGATAACTTTGGCTACGAAGCTCGGAATTTTGAGTTCTTTATATCGATTTGATCGGCATCAATCATTCTAGCATATTAGATAATTAATTATTTAGAATAATTAATCTCCCTAAATAAATCATATGCATTTACAAATCTTGTGATAGTGATATAATATGATTATGTCACGAATTTAGAAACATGCAATGGCATGATCCCTCATAATATTTAAGTCATGGAAATGCCTTCCATATCCACAACCATCGAGATTGATATGACATAGTGCGTGGTTTCAGGCCATAGTCGGGCACGTACTATTGTATATATTGGTGCGGGTGGTAAGCGTTAATTGGGGACTCACGTGGTTTCAGGCCATAGTCGGGCACGTGAGTAGTTCAATTGAATGATACGATGGATATGGTTATGACTTAACCGTCCAAGCCAATCCGATTGGAGTTCGGGGCATAGATAGAATGCACACACGGAACATGGATTGTATTGGATACGATTCGTCACCGAAATTCTATAAAGGAACAAGAGTCGTATTGGATACGATTGGATTTAATCCTACCTAAAATATCGAGATATCATTTGTCGGCCATAGTCACTTATGGGAGGATCGTAAAGTATGGGTCTTGAGTGTTATGGACTTGGAGTCCCGTATCGGTATGAGGGTTATCGATTCGATAAAATAACACTATCATATATTCATCATATAAGCATATAGATTAAGTACGCACGGTTAGGAGTTAATCTTCATCATCCGTTTAGAATTATGTTTTCAAGCAACACCAAATATATCGATGAGATCGATATGATAGATGGCTTTTGGGCCGGAATTACCGTTATTAACCTTGATAGTCAAAGAATAGTTCTTAGACTTAAAGGAACGTGTTGGACACGGAAATGGTAGATTCGGGGCTCAATGCTATGGCTTTAGAGAAAGCCGGGTTCGATAAACTTTAAGAAGGAATCGAACGATATTACATGCCTTGTGGTGGCATGTATAGACGCATATTTCTCAAAATTGTTTTGAGAATTCGGGTGTATATGAAAGTCAAACACAACGCTCATGAAATAGTTTCAAGAGCTAGAGCGCGTTGAATGGTTCGATGCGGCTCAAAGAGTAGGTTAATTTTGAGACGCCTTATGGGTCTTGGATTAACACTCGTGTGTTGATGGTACGAGATTTGATCGTCGTGACCGAATATCATATGCATTCGATAAATAAGTCGATCCCGAAATTGCATGAGACGTGTTTTAAAATTGAATTGGAGATGCTCGGAGTATCCGAGGAATCCAATGTATATAGATGCGTGGATGTCGTTGTAATTCAAAGAAGGGATCGAAAGAAATGTATGTCTAAGGGTATTTTGGGAAAATGTTTTCCAAACAGAAAGTTCGGACAAAGAGTTGTCCAAACTAATGACTCAAAGAATGGTGAAATCCGAGGAGGATTAAACCAAGAGGTTGATTGCTTCTTTTGGCATTGCCGTCTTGTGCAATATAAACGAGATTCGCATATCTAGATTCCATATGATGGATTGCTAGAATCATCCGAATTAGATTCGATTGATTAATGCGATACTTATTTATTAGGCAAGATGACAATGGCATCATTCTCCAAAGGTTGGAGAAAGATCCAACGAATTATTGGAAATTACATTTAGATGTAATGTTCCGATAAGTTCCGAGGCAAGAGGAGGCTATCGGTATTTTGTTACGTTTATGGACGGTTAAAGTAGATATGAAAATATCTATTTAATGCGTGCCGAAACGGAGACTTTTGAAAGGTTCAAAGAGTTTCAAAAACGAAATACGAAATCAACTAAACAAGAAAATCAAAGCTTTTCGATAGGATCGAGAAGGCAAGTATTTGAGCTAAACCTTTCGATAGGATCGAAGAGGCGATATTTGAGTTATGAATATTGATGATCATTTATGATTGTGGAATCGTTTCACGATTGCCTTTATTCGGAACATTGAGATGTGTCCGAAAAGAGGAAATGAACGCATGTTGGACATGGTTCGATAAATGATAAGTCAATAGGATCTCCCAAAATGTTTTGGGGATACGCCCTTGAGACAGCGGCACTAATGAATGGTTGCATATAAGATATGGACCATAAACCTTCTAATCGGTACAAAAGACGCCATATGAGATATGGATCGGAATGGTTCCGAAGTTGTCACTTGTACAGATTTGAGGATGTGAGTGTATTTCGAAATTTGTTTCGGTTAAACTCAATCCCAAATCTGGAAATTGTTCGTTTATCCTTAAGGAAACTAAAGGGTATTAGTTCTAACGTCCCGACGAAAATGAAATTTTCGTGGCTCGAAGAGATGCCTTCTTGGAGGAGGACAAGATGCGCACAAGTTTGGAACTTGGTGTCATTTATCTCTATGCGGGCTAGTGGGAGTAGAATAAATCTCGAAAGAGTTCGTGATTTGAAAATGAACATTGTACCGATGAAATTTGACATGGCTTCATCCAGAGTTGATGAACGCAAGTCGAACACACAAAGGAATTTTTCGTAGATCAAGTAGGCTATATCATAAGCCGGTAAATACGGATTTATCGAGGCTAATGATGATAGATCGAAATCATATGATGATTCGATATCCTACAAGGATGCTATGAAAAGTTGATTCCACATGACATGGTGTCATGAAATCTGAGATTCGATCCATGTAAATTATCAAGTTCAGAACTTGATTTCATTACTTTCTGGGTTAGACCCGTGAAATGTGAGTGGGTTTTTCAAGATGACGACCCGACATGGATAGGAATACGCATATATGTAAAGCGAGGCTTTTTACGAAGAGTTTCAAGCAATTCATAGTCGGACTATGAAGAAACGTTTTCGCATGTTGCCATGCTTTCACATTCTCGAAATTCTGCTTGCCATGGTCGCATATTATGACTATGTGATGTGGCAAAATGGATGTCAAAACCGAATTTCTTGACAGAAATTTTATGAAAGGATGTGTACTTGACACAACCTTACGGTTTTGTCGATTCATAAGAATCGGGGATAAGATATGCACGCTTTAACGATCCATATGATGGATTAGAGAAAGCTTCTCGGAATTGGAATATTCGTTTTGACAAAATTATAAACTGTTATAAAATTATCGAAACGAATGGAAACTTTGTGTACACATGAAGGTTAGTGGGAGCTGCGTTATATTTCTTGTAACGACAAAGGATTTAGACGAGACCGCTTATGAATTAAGCGTGAAGATCTATAGGATAGATCTAAGAAGTTCCTCGTTCTATGTTATAGCACATATATCGACATATTGTTGAAAATGGTTTTCAACATGTAAACTCCTTGGAGGAGATAAATCGAAATGTCGAATGGCAGAAATTTTCAACGGCTCGATGTGAGACATCAAGCAGCGCGAAAAGTAATAATATGATGCCTTACATTTGATGTTAGGATCTATTATATCTGTCATGATATGTATGTGGCTATCTGTCATACAAATAAAGCGTCTAGTTCACCGTCAATAAAATTCATGGGAATCACATGAGTTTGAATGTAACTCGATTACATGAGACTAACTCTTGTGATTGTATAATGGTTATACAAATATATACATAATGGTTATGTATATTTAAAACCCATCGGGATTTGTATTGATAGAGGTGAAGTTTATCCTTGAATACTTTGCAAAAGAATTCAGGATTTATTATCTATAATGGTGTGGAGGACGTGTTGGTTATAAAGAGTTATAACAAACAAAAGTTTCCAAAGATGAAGCACGACTTTCGATCACAAAGTGTGTACATGTTTTGCTTAAATGAAAACACGGTTATGTGGAAAGGTTCCACAAGACCAATAGTTTATGATTCTATTTACGGTGGCGAGTATATTGCGGTTATTAATCGCAAAAGGAAGTGGTATGGATCAAGGATACATGACCAAACTCTAGTAGTCACGAGTTATCGGATTTATGGTTGTTTATTGCGTGAGACGCAATAGTACAAGCCAAAAATGCCGAGGTCACAACCACTTCTAGCCAATACTCAGAAAATTTCATTTGATCCATGAAATTTTATGAAAAGATGTGATCGTAGGTATTGGAAATATTCCAATCCTGATGATGATTAACACTAGCGGGAACGTGCGGACCCGTTTACAAGACCGCTCTCTCTAGTCGCGCGTGACTGTCATGCGATGACTATGGGTATGGAGATACCTAGAGGAGGAAGAAGAGAGTAGAGTGTAGTTATCTAATACGATAGTCCTCGCAGGTTATGGGTATGGAGATACCTATAGGTAAACGTTGTATCACCCAAATACTTAGTCCATATGAATGCATTCCTTTTAAAATTTTTGTTTACTTAAATTAAATATGCATTCACCTTATATGAAAACAGTGTGCGGGTTGTGTAATATGATTGTTACATGAATCTTGATTTGAACTTGTGTGGACGTCGACATGGTTGAGGACCATGTGCAGCGAAACCGTCACACTTAAAGTGTCATTTCTAAACATCCCTAGTCGCGGATCAGCTTGCTTAAGAGAGAAGCATTTCTATTATTGGATAGACTGAACGCGTACACTAGTACGTTTGCCGAGGAGATGATTATGTTTTGCTAATCATGGGACAAGGTGCTTGTCGAATCGGGAACGTAGATATATGTTAGGTTACATATATTGGATATGACCAAAGCCGCGAGTCCATGACATGGTTTAGTCATTATAGATGGACTTGTGACGGATGGGGTTTTAGATTCTTCATACTTGAGGGGATCATTGATTGCGTTACGTGCGTAACACAATGCTTTGATATGATCTTACGCTCACCGTAACAGGGAGTTAAAAGGGTCATCATTGGGTATTGTCCGAAACACGGAATTCAATGTGAGTCTCCAAGATAGGAATTGTTTATTCCGAAAGGAAGAGATATCTCTTAGGCGCCGCTCGATGAGTCGATTAACGAAATCTCTGGCCAGAGTCAATGATATTAATGGTTAATATCGATTGAAATTTGTTAAATCAACTCGGAATCGGGGAATAAGTATAGTTAATCAAATTATAAGGATGACTATTACCATGCCTTTTGATTAACGGATATCGCAAACAAGAGAACTAGTAACCGCTATTCGAGATAGGCACAATGATCACAATCATTTTTCGTTTTAACATGGGTAGCCATGATGGAGTGACTAGATCCCGCTCATGGGCTTGTAGTGCCATGGAAACGGCCTACTGCCATCGTTAAACGAACCTACACGGCCACACAACGAGTCGTACTATGTCGGGCTTGATTGCAAGTTTTTGCACATTGGATGTGCATGGCTTTAGCGTATTTGATACGCGGGCCAGATTCTCTGATATAGTGTATATGTGATATACATGAGTACCTTTTAGGTAAATCTGAAACTGAGTGGGAGACTGAAGGAAATACAGTTTTGGATCATCGCTAAAATGGTACGTAGGACAAACGAACGTACGCGTTCGTGGGCATACGAAACAGATTAGTAAAACTGGTATAACTTTCAGTAGGAAACTCCTATTTGAATGGTTCAAATTGGGTTCGTTAGATAATGAGATTATCTAGAACTTTCATGTTGTAATATATTTCATTTGAGCGAAGTATCAGTATCGTTCTAATGAAATACCGAAAGGGTGCGACAGTTTGACATACAGTCAGTAAAACGGTCGTAACTTTCGGGTCCGAACTCCAATTGGGCTGGGCCAAATTGGGTTGGAAAGATAATTAGATTATCGACAACTTTCGTAAATGTTCAAAGTCGGTTGGAACGATTTAATATTTTTGTTCTGACAGATTACTGAAAGGGTGTATGCAGTTTTCTGTTTGAAAAGGTGTATAGAAGATATACATACCTTTTGGCCCATCCTTATCCTATGGAGTATATATAGGATGTTTCTCTCTCTCTCATCAGTCCAACCAGTTGAATAATTAGATTAGTTCAACCAGAAAATTAATGGAGTTAATTTAGAATTAATCCAGAAATTAAGAGACTCTAATCACTTGATGAAAGAGTGCGAAGAGATTGAGAGAGAAGGAGAAAAGAATTTTCTCCGTCTAGAGAATCGAAACGCAATCATGCAAGTTCGCCGGTGCATCGTCCAGGCAGGTGCATCCGCGACCGAGGTGCTACGACTCACGGTGGATACGGGTAGAGGAGCGACACATGTGGCTCTTCGTTGTGATCAAACCGGAGAAGTAATCGAGTAACGGGCTGTGGAATCATGCGGGCATGGAACGCACGAAGACAACCCGAGGCGTGTCGAAACGGTGGGAGACGTGCGGTATGGGACGTACGGGCTAGTCACCAACGTGACACCGAAGGAAATAGAAGGCGGCGATCAACCCTTCGTGTGCCATCAATTTGGCACTGGTATGAATCTGTCCTTCTATTCGCATCGTACCCTCGAAGTCGTGGCGTGATCTCGGGAATCGGGGAATCGGACCGGGCCTTCATTCCGCTGCGCGGGCCCGGGGTCGAGGATATTCCCCAACAGGTTTTAAGGCTTCATATCTTACATTGATACCTAAGCAAGAAAATGTGCGCATGGCAAAGGAATATAGACCTATTAGTCTAATCTCAAGTGTTCCAAAGATTATTTCTAAGGTTTTAGCTAATAGATTGAAAGGAGTTATATCAACCCTAATTTTGACTAATCAATTGGGAGTTATTCATGGCAGAGAGAAATTTCCGAGTGTTATGTTTTTGGTAGAGAAGTATTACATATCTCAGCCACTCAAAGAAAACCTATGTTGCTTTTTAAGGCAGATGTTCACAAAGCATTTGACACTATTTCTTGGACCTTTTTATCTAAAATTCTTAGAGCTAGAGGTTTTGGACAGAAGTGGATGTTTTGGATTAATAACTGGGTATTAGTAGGGATGTCAACGGGGCGGGTCGGGTTCGGGTAAGCCTTCCCCGTACCCGAACCCGAAAATTTCGGGTATTACCCGAACCCGAACCCAAATACCCGCGGATAAAATTTCATACCCGAACCCGAACCCGCGGGTAACCCGTTACCCGAGAAGAGCACCGAAATCGCCGTTCGCCAGCAGAAATCGCCGCCGTTCGCCAGTGAAAACCGTCGTCGTTCGCCAAAATCGTCGCCGTTTGCCAGGAGCAGCGAAACCGACGCTGCTCCGCATCGTCCGCGTCGCCAGAAGCAGCCAAAATCGCAGCCAAGATCGTCGCCGTTCGCCAAGATCGTCGCCGTTCGGAGGGAAATCGCCATTGCTAGGGTTTACGAAGGAAAGGGAGAAGCGAGAGCGGGAACCTATATCCGGGTTTCTATTTCAGTGAAACTCTTGAATTGAAATACCGGTTTTATCAAAACTGGGATTGCATAAAATTCAGATTATCAACTCCTAGAAACTATATCCGGGTTTGGTGAGCATATTTATGAAGGGTTTAGATCTAATAATAAAAAAATTAAGAGTAAATTTGTAATTACGGTTTGGGTAATTTTCGGGTAATTTTCGGGTACGGGTTCGGGTTACCCGCGGGGCGGGTAGTACTCCGCCCGAACCCGCCCCGAACCCGGATCTGGTATTTTGTTTTCGGGTAATACCCGACCCGCGGGTATTTTGTTTCGGGTATTACCCGCCCCGTTCGGGTTTTACCCGTTCGGGTTCGGGTTTTCCCCGACCCATTGACATCCCTAGGTATTAGGTGGTTATGCCAAGATATTATTAAATGAGAATCCTGGAAAATCTATTCATCTAAGGAGAGGGGTGAGACAAGGTGATCCTCTATCCCCTTATCTCTTTATAATTGCTATGGATACTTTGGGAAGAATTTTTGAAAAATTAGGAAGTCAAAATTTTATTGAAAGACCTATTATTAATGATGTGCATTCAATTTTTTATGCTGATAATGCTATGTTTTTTTATAAAACCAGACTTGATTCAAGTCAGAATACTTAGATTTATTCTTGATATTTTTGGTGAACAGTCTGGTTTAACTATAAATTTTGAGAAATCTGAGGTGATTGTATTATCTCATTCTTTGGATTCTGCAGAGAGCTTAGCCCAAGAATTAGGGTGTACATTATCAGAATTGCCCATTAAATATTTAGGATATCCTTTATATTATAAGAAACCTTCTAAAGACTGGCCTTCTAAAGACTGGTATAGACAATTGATTGGTAAATTTGAAATGAAATTAAGAGGATGGAGGGGTGATTTCTTGTCTATTGGAGGTAGATTGGTATTAATTAATTCAGTATTGTCCTCACTACCAGTTTATTACTTATCTGTCTTTAAATTACCTCAATGGGTCATTGAGGAAATTGATAAAATCAGGAAGAGGTTTTTATGAAAGGGTCATAAATAGAAAGGATTTCATTTGGTGAAATGGAATTCAGTTTGTAGACCAAGAGAGGGTGGTGGATTGGGTATCATTAAATTGGATATTTTTAATAAGGCTATGTTAATTAAATGGATCTGGAGATACTTTAATCAACACAATTTTTTGAATTGGCAATCCTTGCTGGATCCTTTAATTATAAATTCTTCCACAGCCAATTTATTTAATAGAAAAGATTCTTATTTTTGGAAAGAAATCAAGAAATTACTAGAATTCTTTATGAGGAATGTTACTATATCTTTGGGTAATGGTGCAAGGTTGAGTTTTTGGAATTCAGATTGGAGAGATGGTTGCTATTGCGATAAGTACCCTAATCTATTTAGTTTTGTTGAAGATAAGTGGATCACTGTACAGGAAATGTTTGAAAGAGAGGAAAATTGGATTTCCCCTACTCATTACAGAGGTAACCTATCGATAGAAGCTGCAATCGAGGCTCTCAATTTAGCTCAGGAACTTTCCTCATTGCAGTTATCTAATGAGAATGATGTATTAAGACGGAAATTGGAAAATAATGGTTGTTATACAACTAAAAGTGCTTATAAATTGTTATCTATTGGGGTTCTGTCTTATTCTAATCTTAAGTTTATACGGGACATCCAAATTCCATTGAAAATGAGAGTGTTTCTATGGTTATTAGCACAAGATAAAATACTTACGATCAATAATCTTCAAAAAAAGGGGATGTTTATTGTAAATAGATGCTATTTATGTAGAAAAGGGGAAGAAAATAGCTTACATTTATGGCAGGAGTGAGTACCTTAAAGAAGTGTGGCATCTCGCTTTATCACGATTGAATCCAGAGCTTAATTTACCTTTTCGAGTTAAATCACTTACGAGTGGTATTGTCAAGCAAGGTTCTCGAAAACTCCATAAGCAGCTTGGTGGTCTTCTGATCTTTATAGTTTGGCGAGAGAGATGTCGAAGAGCTTTTATTGATGTCACTTCCTCCTCGAGGCAATTACTTGAAGAATTTCTGGAGGATTGGAGAGGTCTTAGACGATTGGAGTTGAATCAATCTGCTTTGGGGGTTTTAATGTGAAAATTGTCGAATCGGGGTTGAATAGGTTTGTAATGACCTAATTCCAATCTTGCAGCTAGAGTTGAAGAAAGAGTGTACAGTGACTCATCTGGATAAGGTCGAGTTCTTGCAAGAAGAAGAGATATTTGTATCAAGTTTAAGTAATTTCATGGGCTGGGCTTTTATTAGTAGATATTTTAACGTTATAGGGCTTTCATTTATTGTTGATTGCTGTTTAAAGATATAGTTTAACTCTACTTTGTATTGTTTGTAAACAATCTTGTTTAATTAATACATAGTCTCAGACGAGGGATTTTTAAGACTTCTCTGATTTTCTCAAAATAATTCCCAATCTTGACTCCCTTTATTAATTCAATTTCTTGGAAATCGCATTGACATTACGAACGTAAACAAATAACACTGACAATTTAGTGAATTCACATTTATAAATTATACTTGTATACTCAATATATGTACAAATTAATTAATTATGCAGATACGCTATTAGGGATTCCTTTTCCGGTCATTCCTTTCTCTCTTCCAGTGTTAGAAGTGTCTGGATACATCAACATGTATGGTACCTTGTCAAATAACAAAAATTAATTAGTAATCAATTATCAAGGTATTAATTGAGAATATTTTTCTATTATACCTTAGCGGGACCGGTTCGGTTCTTCAGCTTCATGTCACCGTTTCTCTCTTTTATCCTCTTCTCCACACTGTTCAGATTATCTGAAAACTCGTGGAACAGTCGACGAATATCGCCATTGTCGGTCCATCCTTCTGAAGCGCGCTGGCCGAGATACACCTCATCAGACAGGTGATGCGATAATACCTATTATTGTTATATCACGTGGAGTTCAGGATCTAGGGTTTAGGGTTTAGATATATAAAATAGATATTATACCTCTATCAACGCAATCCCCAAAGTGGTTGTGAACGGGTCCGGTATCATGTTAAAAAAAAACTTCTCAGGGTCCTTTGCGAGCTCCGAAAATTCTTGTGTATTTTCGAAAGGAATGAATTTACGGCACCGAGTTGGCCTGTTCGGTGGATAACCCGCATAAGCAAACTGTCCGAAATTTACGGATGCGTGTTGTGCCGATGCGATCCATATCAGTGTGGTTAGGGTTAGTATCAAATTCTCAATGGTGTTTAGCTCAAGCCAGCAATTTGGGTAGTCTTTTTTGTCACCGTGACCAACGTCACGTATTTCTTTGTACCTGACACAAGAAAGAAATGATTATTGTTAGCATTATCTATTATTGTTATTATCAGCCTCAAACAATACCAGGATTGTAGTTCCGAATCAGAGATCACTGCCAGATTATCATAATAAAAGCTGGTGCAATAATTGTCGACCCAGTTCTTGATTGCGATCCATACATCAAGTCCATCATTAGCATACGGATAATCTTTTAGGACTGATACTCCTGAGGGTGATTTTGGATCTTCGGAAGCAAGCCCCCTGAAATTTGGGAAAACTTCTAGAGTTACCATATTCAAAGTGTTCCTCGAAAATTTAGATCCGTTACCTCTTAATAAGGTCCTCAGGAAGGGCTTGTTCGGTAAATCGCCAATCCGCGTAGATCTTAGAGGATAATTCCATCGCGTACTTGCCAGGAAACATGGTGTTCTCAAGTACTCCTCCAGCATTTATGAGGATACTTCTTGCAAGGGCATTTATATGCAAAGTATCCTTTAAATGTGGATCTAATAGTTTGTATATCGGATGCATTGTACTCAATTGCCTCCTCGTCGCTATCACGAATGGTTCCACGGTCGCGTGAGTGTATAACCTAATATATAAGATAAAAAGGGATAATTTGTGGTACAACGTTCTAAGAACCTTTCAAACAAACAAAAAAATATTAGATTTATCATCTTAAATTTTAGTTTCTATCATGTTCGCAAATTTCAACACAGCACCCTTGATATCCTAATTAACACGCTTAATTAACACAGCAACTAACACATGTCACATAATTAATGAACATGTGATATATTATAAGTTGCTAATTCAGATGAATGTTACTTTTGTGATACATCTAAATTAATTACACATTCCTTATTAATCACCAAGTTAATTAAGTGTGTTCATTAGGATATAGAGGTGTTGTGTGAAATATGGGGGCACGGTATATGCCCTCTTAGCTATTATGTAGAAAATTATGTCTCTTGTTAATTCTCATGTTAATTAATTGTGTTAATTAGGATATAGAGGATGTTTTTTTTGAAATATGGGGCATAGTATCTGCACGTATAAATTGTATATGATACTTTAGTATTTTAAACATTAAAGTTGAAATCTTAAATGAAAACTACTTTCTATGGACTAAAGATTAATATGAAAGAAGTTTCTTAGTACCAGCGACTAATAAGTTGATGATAAACAGAGTCATTGACCGCAACGAAAGTTTTCGCCAATTGCCAGAGTTCTGGACTTTCCGGTAAAAAAACGCGGCTTGTTTCTGTTCCATGATCCCCGGGTAGGCTAAGTTCGATAACGAGTGGCATTAGAGTTGCGTCGTTTTTTAGAAAAAGCAAGGTCCTTGATGCGTAAACGCACACCCCTTTCTGCGAGTTTATTTGGTTTAGGTACGGCATTAAGTAGTCATGGTGGTCTAGGATGAATATTCTCCTCTGATCCATGACCTGCCAAAAAAATTGTTACAATATTGTGAAGTATTATTATTTGTGTCGATTGTACATAATCGTTACATAGTATGCAAAGGACTAATCAAATTTAATAATGACCGATTTGAGGGAAGGGCCCTGGAGCTTGTCTTCTATGTGATGGGAAGCAATAGAGCTTTCCTTGCCTCCTAATCCCATGGGTGGAAAAGACTAGTTGAAAAATATAAATATTAGCAATATTATACCAAAAAATCGAACAAAGATCGTAACCAATAGCCCCCAATTAAAAATGAAATTGAGTAGAGGTACGTACTTCATTTAATTTCTTCATTATTCTTTCTTTTTTGAAATGGACAACATGACTTGTTATACGAAATATTTCTTACCTTTAGGCATTTGATAGCCGCGGGATTGAGTCCTGCGAGCATTTCTCGCACGAATTCTTCATCAGTTCTCCATGCATTTTCATTAGCTGCATAGATAATTTTACCAACAACATTTTTTAGTAATATACTGATGAGGCAATTTACCCTTCCCCGTATTTCACCACCACATCCTCTATATTCTAATTAACATCGTTAATTAACGTCCACTTAAATTAACAATTTCGAATTATTATTAAGAAGTTATTAATTTTGTGGCGTGGTGGTGAGCTTGTATTGGTGACGGTACCAATTGACGTACCAGCAATTACTTGTGGGATGGGGAACTTGGCTTGGTTCCCTTTCATTTTCTTCTTGACGTCCTTGTATACCTCGTCCGGTATGAGAGTCTTCAATTTCTCCATTGCTAGAGTCTCGTAGCCTGCCATTTTCGGGGTCTCAGAATACAGGTCCCTTTTCAATTGCTCGAATGACCTGAGTAAGTTAGTACCACTTTGGACATTAGAATTTTAATTTTATTAAACAAATATTATAATTTTTCTTTCGAGTGAAATTGCATTTTTTGGCATGAGCTCCAATTAATTTTCAGTGTAACACTAATGTGAGAAAGAGAGGAGGGACATGAGACCTGAAATTGTTGATGTCTCCTTCAAAAATGGATTTTACTTCAGGTACGAGAAAGTGTATCACGGCCTGAATCGCGCCCGTAATGAACTCCGAAAACTTCTCCTGGCTGAACCTATCATCTGGTGGTACGTAGGCGTCAAGGTTTAAGAACTCGCCACGTGTCTCGGTCACACCGTCTAAACCAATCAGCAAAATAATTGTTTTTATTATTATTAAATCTTTAGCTTCGAAACCGTCCATATATATTAATATAAATTTTATAATAATAATAATTATTATTATTACAAAAGTGTTATTTACCGATCTTGCTAAGAGGGCGTCCAGTACGGCACCGACGAGGATAAGGATACGAGTTGGTGCCACCTAACACAGGTCTAACGTAGTCTTTTCCTTTCTCCGGGGATCCAAGATCATTGTAGTAATCATAGTCATATACACGCTCCCAATGCTTTCGTTCTCCTTTTCCATTTCCTCTTAAGATTACCAGTTCCTCTTGCCGGAGCTCCCTCAATGGTATCGGTGTCCTACTCGGTACATAACTCTAAGAAAAAGTTCCAACATTAAGCATATATAATATATGTTCATCATTCTAGATGAAAAATTATAAAATGAAATATTCACCGTGTTAGAGAAGAACACGCGATTGAGATGTGTATTCTTAAAAGGGTAAATCCACGAATTGCAATCGAAATGGATTTTCCGATCCACCGAAACCTCAAGGGAAACAAACTTGAGAAAAAACTCGTTTATGTTTCCGTTTTTCACCATGATTGCTCCTGGCGCTCCGAAATCGTCGTCGAGATGAAATGTGACGTGGTATGTGAAAGTTTTTATATTCCCATTCTTAGTTCTCTTTTTACCTTTAAGACTTGCCTCGCTACTCAACCTTGCTTTTCCCGTTCCTATAATTTATGACACTGTTATTTAAGTATTTATGTAACACATATGTACAGAAAAATGAAAACACGTACCTGAATCAAGTCGAGTACTGCTGTACAAACAAACGGTTGTGCTTCGTCCTGGAGGTGATCTCGCAATTGGCCGGATAATCACGACCGTCCCTTTGACGACATGGTGTCCTGCTCCGTCATGAGAAGAAGAACTATTGAATGGGTGACATAAATTCATTTCTCTTGTTAAGGATTGAAAAACCTCTACTTTCCAATTCGGAAATGGAGAGGAGCTTTAATAAGGGTTGTTAAAGAGAATTATACTTTGGGTTACGTGTAAGATGAGAGGGGCATATTTTTTTTTTCTGAGAAGTATTGGAATGTGCTTGTCTTTTGTTTACACTTGCATCTGATTCTTGTAGTACTTTCAGGCTGGAAAGACGAAAGGAGTGAAAAATAGTGTCATTATATATGTGGCTTGAAATGTTGGTTTTCAAGTATTGACATGCTTAATAAAATATTTCTTTTCAATGTTAGTGTATATTGTTTCAGTGTGCTTGTCAGTTATAATACGTCTTGGTCTTGAGTAATGATACTATCCCCACCTTCTTTCCCCGAATTGCTGATGTGGAATGGTCTGCCACATCAGCAACCCCGTATCCCTACTAGCAGACTATTTTATTCATTTTTGAAAGACAAAAATATCTCGCTCTCCTCCTTCCCCTCCCCCTCGCTCTCTCCTCTCACTCTCACCTAGGGTTTTCAAAAGGCTAAGAAGGCAACCAAGGAAACATGTTTTTTCACGCGGCACGACGAGAGAGGTTTGCTCTCTCTCTCTCTCTCTCTCTCTCTCTCTCTCTCTCTCTCTCTCATATATGGGTTTGTTGTTCTGCTTATTGGTTTGAATATAGACGGAACTGATAAATGGATTGACATGTTAACGATTTAATTTTGGCAACAAAAGCAAAAAATACATATTTCACTGTAGATTTGTTCAAATTCAGAAAAAATAATTTTTGTTGTATCATAAATGCTTCTTTTAATCTGGACATAAATTTTGTTTAGTGAAATTAAGAATTATGTTGAAATAAATATAAGCGGAGGTGAAAATCAGAGAAAAGTCAGGGCCTTTTTCTGATATTTCACTTTTATGTTTAGTTTAAAATTCTGAATGTACTATTTTTTTTTTCTTTTCTCATTTGTTTCAGCTTGTTGACATATATACATCTGTTAGGATCGTCGCCGCAAACACACACACAAGAACAACACACGGACACAAGTATTTTTACGTGGAAACCCCGAAGGGAAAAAACCACGGCCGCCGGCACTCAAACTTATTTTACTATACTGGAGAAAGAGAGAATACAATTGTTTGTGCTTTGTTGGAATGAATAAAACTCTAGCCTAGCCCTCTATTTATAGCTAAACTCCTACCCAATACAAGGAAATAATACAAGAAAATAATCATTGCCTTAATTACCATTCAATCATGGCAATATCAATATATGGAGAGTTTTCCTATTTCTTCAAGGTTTCCTTTTTCTAATTTCCTAATCTTCAGGTTTCCAAAAGTCTCCATACCATAACAATCTCCCACTTGGAGACTTTTGCACCAGTCTTCTTTCTCCCGTCCCGAGCGGGACTTCCTTGAGTCCGGCGACAGCTCCCATGGTTTACGTGACCAGCCCCACTGAGGCGACGCACAGCCTCAGCTTGTCGGTGGGGACTTCCTTGGTCAACATATCTGCAGCGTTCTTGGCACCTTGGATCTTCTCCAGCGATAAGACCCCGTCACTCACAAGTTCCCGGATGTAGTGATACTTCAGTTGGATGTGCTTGGTCCTCGAGTGGAACACCGGATTCTTCGCGAGATAAAAGGCACTTTGACTGTCGGTGTAAAGTGTCTTGAATCCTTGAGCTTTCCCGATCTCCTTCAGAAAAGTCAAGAGCCATACCATCTCCTTTCCGGCCTCCGAGATTGCCACATACTCAGCCTCCGTTGTCGATAGCGACACACACTTCTGCAATCTCGACATCCAACTCACCGCCGTGCCTCCCATCGTGAAGACATAACCGGAAGTGCTCTTCCGACTATCCACATCTCCTCCTAGGTCAGCATCTACAAAGCCTTGCAAACTCGTGCCACCTTTCTTGTAGCACAGTGCCATGCTTGCGGTGCCCTTCAAGTATCTCAGTAGCCACTTAATCGCCTCCCAGTGCTCGATGCCGGGGTTTGCCATGAACCGGCTCACGACTCCCACTGCATGAGAAATGTCGGGTCTCGTGCACACCATGGCGTACATTAGGCTACCCACTGCCGATGAATACGGCACGTTCTCCATCCTCTTCTTCTCCTCCGTGGTTTTCGGTGACTGCGCCTTGGGGAGTTTGAAATGTGCGCCGAGTGGGGTACTTCTCGGCTTGGCGTCATCTACTCGGAATCGCTCCAGCACCTTCTTAATGTACTTCTCTTGCGACACTGTGAGAGTACCCTTGTTTCGATCTCGAGTAATTCGCATCCCAAGAATTTGGCTCGCCTCTCCTAAATCCTTCATTTCAAATCCTCTTGACAACTCCCTCTTGAGCTTGTCGATCTCCCTCATGTTTGCACCTGCAATGAGCATATCATCAACATACAAAAGCAATATAATGTATGTTTCTCCACTGCTCTTGTAGGAGCAACAATGGTCGGTGTCACCCCTACGAAAATCACGATCACACATGAACTTGTCGAACTTCTTGTACCACTGCCTTGGAGCCTGCTTTAAACCGTACAAGCTCTTCTTAAGCCTGCACACAAGATCCTCCTTTCCCAGGATCTCGAAACCTTCAGGTTGCACCATATAGATGTCCTCCTCCAAATCGCCATGAAGGAACGCCGTCTTGACATCCATTTCCTCGAGGTGCAAATCCTCCGCTGCTACAATACTTAACACCGTGCGAATAGTCGTCAGCTTTACCACCGGCGAGAACACCTCCGTGTAGTCGATTCCCTTCTTCTGAAGAAACCCCTTGACTACCAGCCTCGCCTTGTATCTCTTGCTGCCATCTGACTCGTCCTTCACTCGGTAGACCCATTTGTTTTGCAGCGCCTTCTTGCCATCTGGCAACCGGGTCATTTCCCAAGTATTGTTCTTCCGGAGAGACTCAATCTCTTACTTCATCGCGCGCTCCCACTTGACCGAATCACCTCCGTGTACCGCCTCTCGGTAGCCTTCTGGTTCACCCGCATCGGTTAGCAGCAAATGATGGAGTGATGGTGAATAACGGTTTGTAGGCTTAATTCTCCGGCTTGATCGTCTCAAAATCGGAGTTTCTGGGCTTTCGTCTTGCGCGATTTCAGGTACGTCTTCGTCCCCATTTTCAGTCACATCCTGGACCGAAAACTCGTCTTCCTCGGGCTTGCTCGACTCGTCATTGTTCGTGATTTGATGGACACTCTCCTCCGGTTTTGATTCGCCTCCGGAACCGAACCTGTTCTTGTAGAGTTCCCCTTCATTAAAGGTTGCGTCTCTTGACCGAATTATTCTTCGACCTTCCTCGATCCAAAACCGATAACCGAAGTAATTCGATCCATAACCAATGAACACACATCTTTGGGCCTTCACGTCTAGTTTGTCCCTCTTCTCTGCGTCGATATGGACATACGAGATGCTCCCAAAAATTCGCAAATGACCAAGAGAAATCTTCTTTCCTCTCCATTTCTCTTCAGGTAGCTCGAGGTTGAGAGATTTCATCGTAGTACGGTTGATAAGGTATGCGGCCGTGCTAACCGCATCCGCCCAGAACATCTTCGGCAATCCCGCGTGTAATCGCATCGCCCTTGCTCGTTCATTCAGAGTTCGATTCATCCGTTCTGCCACCCCGTTCTGTTGAGGTCGATTTGGGACCGTCCGAATCTGCTTGATTCCTTGTTCCGCACAAAACCCTCTGAACTCTGTACCGTCGTACTCCCCTCCATTATCCGACTTCAAGCATTTCAGTTTCAAGCCGGTCTCGGTCTCGACTTCTACCTTCCACCTTTTGAACACATTAAACACGTCAGATTTGTGTTTAATAAAATAGATCCATACCTTCCTAGTTGAATCGTCGATAAAGGTGACGTAGTATCGTGACCCCCCGATAGACTGGACCGGAGCTGGCCCCGCACGTCGGTATGCACCAGGTCTAACTTCCCCATCTTGAGTTCTCGTCCGGCCTTCGAAAAACTAACCCGTCTTTGCTTGCCAAGCACGCAGTTCTCACATAAATCGGTTTGTACCGATTTTACCTTCGGTAACAGACCCTTGGAAATTAACACTTGCATCCCTTCGTGACTCATGTGACCGAGCCGATTGTGCCATAACATCGGATCACTCGCTGCTCCTGAAAACGCCAAACAATCTCCTCTATTATCGGTAAGATAGAGGGTTCCCGTCTTCGTACCTCTCGCTATCACCATGGCCCCCCTTACAATCTTCCACGACCCGTTCCCGAACACCGTCTTGTAGCCTTCGCTATCCATCTGCCCGACGGATATCAAGTTCTTCTTCAGACCGAGAATGTACCGAACTCCTCGCAAGATCCATCTAAATCCGTTGCTCGATTTTATCTGGACATCACCTATGCCCGATACGCTCAAAGGCTTTCCATCTGCTAGGTGGACATTTCCTAAATCTCCTGTCTTGAAATTTAAGAACTTATCTCTCTGCGAGGTTGAGTGGAAGGATGCGCCCGAGTCAAAAACCCAGGACTCGACGGGGTTGTCGACACATAAAACTAGAGCGTCGTCTCTGTCTTGCTCGGTGACAACATTTGCAGAACCCGAGGAATCTGCTTGATTCCACCTTCTCCTTTCTCGGGGCTTTGCAGTCCCGCTTCATGTGACCTTTCTTGCCACAATTCCAGCACTCCAGCTCGCCACGTGGTCTTGACTTGCTACGCCCTCTCGACTTGGCTCGTCCGCGGTTGTTGCTCTTCTGACCTTCACGGCCCCGGCTCTCCAAATTCAACGCCGAACCCGAGGAATCCGAGGCTTCGCTCCGCTCCTTTCGCCGAATATCGTCATTCAGGATGCGGTCCCGCACTTCCTCAAAGGTCAAATCCTCCTTGACGCCGATAACGTCTACCGTCGTCGTCCAGCTCTCCGGGAGAGATGACAGTAGCATGAGTGCCTTCATCTCATCACCAAGGTTAAATTTGAAAGAGTCTAATTGGTTTGAAATAACCTGAAAAGCATTTAGATGCTCCGCAACAGATCCGCCCTCCGTCATTCGCAGATTGAAAAGACGGCGCACCAGGTGCAGCTTGTTTAGCGAAGATGATTTCTCGTACATGTTGGACAGCGCCTTCATGACCCCGAAAGCCGTCGTCTCCTTCGCTATGTTGAACGCCACGTTCTTGGCCAGCGATAATTGGATATAGCTTAGCGCCTTGCGGTTCATCTTCTTCCACTTGCCTTCGTCCGTGATACTTTCCGGCCTTGTCTCGAATAGCGCCTCTTCTAGGTCCTTCTGGCACAGCAACGCTTCTACTTGCATCTTCCAGTAACCGAAGTCTCGCCCATCGAACCGACATACCGAAACCTTGTTCTCGTCCATCTCTCGTCTGCTCGAACCTTAACCCTTGCCCTGATACCACTTGTTAGGATCGTCGCCGCAAACACACACACACAAGAACAACACACGGACACAAGTATTTTTACGTGGAAACCCCGAAGGGAAAAAACCACGGCCGCCGGCACTCAAACTTATTTTACTATACTGGAGAAAGAGAGAATACAATTGTTTGTGCTTTGTTGGAATGAATAAAACTCTAGCCTAGCCCTCTATTTATAGCTAAACTCCTACCCAATACAAGGAAATAATACAAGAAAATAATCATTGCCTTAATTATCATTCAATCATGGCAATATCAATATATGGAGAGTTTTCCTATTTCTTCAAGGTTTCCTTTTTCTAATTTCCTAATCTTCAGGTTTCCAAAAGTCTCCATACCATAACAACATCAGCTTGTCGACATATTATGAAAATCATGTTTGGACGAGCCTTGTATATCGTCGCATACTATGGAAACCGGCAAAATCAGTGACTATAATTGTGAATTTTGTATTGTTTTTCTTGAAACCTGTAAGGAATCAAAAATAAATGGAATTGGAAAATCTTGGAGTGATAGATACGTAGGATGATGTGTAAATTGGATCTCATATTTTAATGCTACTCTTACTTGTGCTTACTAATGATCTATGTCGATTTAAGTGGTTTATACGAACACTTATTTTGACCTTTGGTTATTGTAGTTTTCAAGTATTTCTTGTTAATCCCGTTTGTTATTGTTTGTTATAGTTTTCAAATATGTCACATTAATCTCGGTAATAGCATACTTGTTAATATCGACTGGCACATCTCAATTTTTACTAGTTTAGGGTTTAATTTTTCCAAGTTTTGTTTGAACTTTCGATATGAATTTTGTTAAATTCTCTCATTCTACTTTGATTAAATGACATATTTGTTATATTGAAGTTAATGCTTTAATATATTAATTAATAATATTATTTGTATTTTGGGACAAGATTAATAATTAATTAGGTATGAAAATATGAGGGGTGTATATTAAATTAGAGAATGTCTATTGACATTAATATGTGTCTATTAAATAAAATAAAACTATCTAGAATAAATGGGGTATATAGGGGAATGTATATCGAATCTTATTTAAATGACTTGTACTGTACCGGAATTTTTAACAGAGAAAAAATAAAGGGCCATTTGCTCTCTGTGACTCTCTCGGCTATATACTACTCCACTTTGATACTCACCCTCAAAAATCTCCACCCAATCAACAGAATCAATTTTAATTCCAACAGTTAGCACATACAACACAGTTCCAAACAAATTCACTTTAATTAAATTAATACAACTTCATATATTACAATCTTTTCTCAACTAAAATACACATTTACACACAAAAAAGAGTACACTATAATTTGCACTCGCAAGATCAGTATGATCCCTCTTATATTGATTGTGGGTATCTTGAGATCAATGAGTATAACTAGGTACCGAGGCTTGAGCTTTAAAGCCATGGACATGGAGAAACAAAATAAGAATAGAGAACACATAATTCTGAAAGTAATGATCGTAAATGGTTTAAACAAACAAAAAAAATTTGATCATAAATGGTTAAAATGAAGAAAATCCCTCAAAACTGCAAAAAACCAAGGGCAACTTCAAATAATGGGTTGAACACCCTGGTACTTTGAAATGATTGACTGAATGTCATAAACAAATACTGACATTGAACTCAAACTAACCCTAGTTTGGTACTTCAACCCAAATCAAAATTAAACCCTACTTCACAATTACTTATTTAATCCAAGTACAATATAATTTAAACAAGCAAAAAGAAAGAAATACAATAATCAAGAAACACAGCTCAATTATAATTTACCTTAAGAGAGCTCGATTATAGTAAAAAGAACTTTAATTCGATCCAGCAATAATTTGGTGTTTTTGCCCCTGATTGGAGACATTACTTCCTGCAAACAGAAAACTATTCAAGGACTAGTGTACAAAAAAATGAATTTCAGGGAACATATCAAATGAAGCATGAATCAGAGAAAAATGAGGTTAGTTTCAGCATGTACCAATTTGAAAAAAAAAGTTGAGCATCAGAGAAAAAAAGGTCGATTTCCAATTGGCTCCAGATTAAGAATATGCACCAAGAGAGAGGGAAAGAGATGGCCAGTCGAGCTTGTAGACTAGAGCCGGGGGTTGTCTCCATGGAAGCTTGGGGTCGTCGCTGGCCGATGCACATGCTGGTTTCATCGCTGCTCGCGCATCGTCACTTGCCAAGTCGTCTCCCAATTTCGTTTTCGTTGCTGGCTTCGACCCTCGATTTCTCCGCTCTGCTCTCTCTTTCTTTGATTCAAATCGAGAGGGGAGGTATTTCTCTTTCATTGATCCGTCTCTCTACTCTCTAGTGGGTTCTATTCTATCTTTATTATCAAATATTTTGGAAAATATTGGTCTAATACGACATGGCACGCCATTTATTACCACGTCAGATTCGTGGATAATTCGGGAAAAGAAAGTGGGGTTCCTATCATTGCTGCTTAGTCTTAGTATTGATATATTAATTTTAGGCGGAATTTAAACATATACCACTACAAATCATGAAATATCATTTATACTATGTTACGCGGATACTTCAAAAATGCAGAAGTATCCTGAGGATACGCGTATCCGATACGGATACGGGTGCGATACGGCTCGGATACGTATCGGATACGCCACGTGGCGTATCCGAATATTTTAATATTTATTTTTTTCGGATACGGCGGAGATACGACAGGATACGGCAGGATACGGCTGGGGATACGGCCAGGATACGGCTGGGATACTCCATTTAGGATACTTCGGCCCATTATATATTTTGGCCCATAATATTTTTAAATAAATTATATAGGATACTTCTAGGATACTTCTTGATTAGTTCTAAAATATTTCTAGAACAAGTTTATGATAGTTTTATGATACTTGTATTGTTTGCTTGATATTATTTATTGTCATGATATTTAATTTAAAAATATAATTAATTTATTACTTATTTATTAATTATATATAATATAAATATATTAAATTGCCGTATCCCCGTATCCGTGATTTTTTTAAAATTGCCGTATCACCGTATCCGTATCGTATTGGATACGCTACCCGTATCCGTATCCGCGCAACATAACATTTATACCATCCAAAATGTAAAATATCACGAATACCCTTACAAAAAAAAGAAATATCATCTGTATACTTTTCATCTCTTAATTATTAAACAAATGTCTCATTTATTGTAAAATGAAACAATGATAGTTTGGGGGCAACTTTCAAGCAAATACAAGATTGGTACACATGATATCTATTATGTTTTGTATGGATGTAACTGAAATTATATCTTAGTTATATTTTTAGGGAAATTTTGTTTCTCAGGAAGGGCCACGTGGCAGTTCTCTCACAATTTTTTCTTTGGATTTTATGTGGTCTGCTTCTTTCGTTCACTGTATTGCTTCTTTGTACATATTTACATTTTGAGTAGATCCATTTCTCATGCACCGAAAGATAAATGATGAAATATATCCTACTCTTGACCATGATGCACCGGTTTCACACAAATTGCAATAGAAAAAAAGGATATATTCTTGCTTTCTCTACCCTCAGCTTACACGACACTGCATGAAACGGAAAAATAAAGCCCGAAAGAGAAAAAGAAAAAACCTCAAACCCTAGCGGCAGTGAAGGAAATCGAGCGAGGCGGAGCGGACCATGGCGGAGCGAGCCGGGACGGAGAAGGGAATCGTGCGAGGCGGAGCGGGCCATGTCGCGAGTTTGAAACGGAACCCTAAACCTCACCAGACCTATTCGAGAGAGAAAGGAAGAAGAGGAAACAACGCCGGGGGCCATGGCGCGAGGTAAAACGAAACTGCAGGTGTTAATTTCATGTTGTTTTCATTTTTTTTTTTTACATTTTTGAGTGTTATTTTCTCTGATTAGGGTTTAGATTTGCTGCAAATGGAGAAGAACGACTACTGCATGTGGATTTGGGATATTTACAGCAGGAATTTCATGTTGTCTTTGGTTTTTTTGGTGTTAATTTCTCCGATTCTGATTTTAATTCTCATAAAATGTCGAATTAGGGTTCTGATTTGGTCGATTATGTGCGATATTCCAGGGCTAAAAGGTAATTTTTCCAGATTATATATAATTTCATCATATTTTCCAGGTGGATTTTAGCTTTCGATGGATCCTACAAGTATATGCGATATTTCTGATCAAGCTTATTTTAAAGGTGAAGACCTTTTTTTTTTTTTTTTTATAAAATTATGTGTATCAACTGGTTTTCAATGTTCAATTCTCTGAATTTGGCTACGATTAATGTTTCCATTTGGATTGATTTGCAAATTTAAGGTTTCAAATTTACAGAACCAACTAGGTATTTCTCTTCTTAATTACAAATATAATTTAAATAATAGAGGATTTGATTACAAATATAATTTATATAAAAAAAAAAAATTGGATTCTGGATTTTAGATTAACAAATACAATTTAAATATTTTCCAGATTATGTACACTCAGTTGTCTCCAATATAGTTTAAATAATAAATCTATAAATTTTCAGGTTTTGCAATTTGCTTCAACAGATTTTGCGAATGTTTCGACTTTGATTGTACCTGGGGTCTAACAATGGTATCTCAGTTTTTTAAAATTTAAAAACATCTATTATTAAGAAAATTGCAAAATGAAAAACTCTCAATTCATGTAGGGTTCATTTTATAAATTTCCCTCATTTTATTCGGATGGCTTTGTTTTATGTATAATTTATTCAAAATTGGGTTATTCTGATGGTTTTATTTAATGTAGGGTTCCTTTGGCACAAAATACTCACAAAATGATACTTTAGCAAGGTTCAATTGTACCGTAATCAATGGAATAGACTGGACTTATACTGCTCATCCCAAACCCATGCCTAACAAGTACATTTTATAATTAATTATATACTTATATGATTCACATTCTACTGATAACAAGAAATTCATGTAATTCCACTATATATATTGCATGTGAATTTAATGAACTTACATGAAATTATATTTCAATTCTTTTTTTTTTTGTATAGTTTGTGATGTGCCTATCGTGTGTGCCTGTATTTTTCTTCAACTGTTTCGTTTTTCTGAACATGACTCTCAATTCAGTCACGTAAGCCCTAAGTGGTGAATAGTTTGCAAAGTTCTTAAAAAAGTATTCTTGCAATTTTTGCAGCATCTATTTACCATTTTAATATTAATTAGGTATTTGCCTTTTTTAATATTAATTAGGTAGGCCCTAAGTGGTGAATAGTAACTATTTATTCTCTTTGTGACAAATGAACCAATCAATTCTTTTTTTTTTTATTTCAATTTCAGGAATTGGGTAATTAATCGGCTATGGGAGCTATTTTTCGTGTCGAGATTTCGGAGTACTCAATTGGGTAGAGCAATTATTTTAGATGCCAAGATCTTTGAAGCCATATTTTTTTCTTTCTTAGTTAGTTCAAATATCATGCATCATCATCATTTATGATTCATCATTCATCATCATTCATCATCATCGTCATCCTCATTCATCCTCATTTATCATCATCATTATTTGAAAAACACGGAATGAAAATAAAAGCATTGACTCAAGACATTGATCCGAATCATGACATTGTTTAACAAAAAAAAAATGAGACTTATATATGTGTGTGAAAGAAAGAGGCAATACAAAACTAGGATGCGAACCACGACAAAAAAAAATGAGACTCATTGTAAATATGTGTGAAAGAAAGAGGCAATACAAAACAAGGATGCGAACCACGACAAAAAAAATGAGACTCATTGTAAATATGTGTGAAAGAAAGAGGCAATACAAAACAAGGATACGATCCACGACTTTTCTTAACAAAAAAAAAATGAGAGACAATGTATGTGTGTGTGTGTGTGATTTGTGTAAAAAGAATGCATGATTTGGGTAAAAAGAAATTCAGGACTATATCAAACATTGATCCAAATCGTGGTGTTGTGTAAAAAAAAAATGATCCATGTAATTATTTTCAAATTGTAATTCAAATTCGTAATCATTTCGCAAACTCTATATGACATGGCACAAATGCATTCATGAATAACAAATACCAATAAGAAATACCATGACGAATATTATGTTTGAAACAAATTGTCAAGATAATTCAATAATAAAAATCCATGTAATTATTTTGAAATTGTAACTCAAATTTGTTATTATATTGTAACCTCTATATGACATGACACAAATGTATTCATGAATAACAAATATCATGGCAAATACTATGTTCGAAACAAATTGTCATGATAAGTCAATAATAATACACGTAATTATTTTGAAATTGTAATTCAAATTTGTTATTATATTGCAATCTCTATATGACATGACACAAATGCATTCATGAATAACAAATACCATGACGAATACTATGTTCGAAATAACGACCAATCAATTGTAATTGTTTTCTGATTCTGTTTCTTATGTAATTTTCGCACTCATGAGCATATAAAATTTCAAATGCTAAAAAGTTTTTTAAAATGCTTGGCATGACATAATCAATTGTACAATTTGCTTTCTTGAGTAAAGTATGTGTATTTTGTACTCATGAGCCATGGAGATTGAAATACTGAGAATTTTTTGCTATCAAATTTCAAATGCTAAAAGATTTTTTTAGATGCTTGACATGACAAAATAAATTCTACAATTTGTTTTCTTGAGTAAAGTATGTGTGTTTTGTACTCATGAACCATGAAAATTGAAATACTTAAAAAAATTTCGACGGTTGCCATGAGAAAAATTATATTATTTACTTTCTGTGAAAAAGAGATAATAATACATGTATTTTCGGGTGCCTTTTAAATATTCGCATGAATAGCCAAAAATGAAAGAAAAATGTCAACAAGAACGAAGATAATAATAAGAATACAAATACAAGATTCAATTACGATTACAAATACACATATGAAAAACAAACTAAGTTCGTGTCAACACACAACAAGACTTCGATATATCATTCGAATAGAACAATACAATACATCGATTTGAATCGTAACGGTGCGTAAAAAAATGAGACTCATTGTGTATATATACTCAGTAAAGCATAGTACAGGACGATACAAAATAATAATCTAAATCACGACTTTACGTAACAAATAAATTACTCATTGTATGAATATTTTATTTGTTCAAGAAATTTATAAAAATCGTCATTTACCGTTTTTGCAAATGCGGTATGAAAATCTAAACAATAGAGCATGGTCGTCACCTAATCCTCATCCTCATCATCATCATCATCATCATCATCATCATCATCATCATTGTTCCCTCGATTTTGCCAATGATGTATAAAATACAAAACAAATTTTGCAACAAAAAATGTTTGAATTGTTTAAGAAAGCCGGCTCTCGAACAATTCAAATATTATTTGTCATAAAATTTATAAATATCATGATTTACTGAGGCAAACATATAATACTTACATATTTTATTCTTGAATGGAAACGTTTATTTGTTGTGGTGTATTTAATTGTGTAACTTTCTAATAACACAACTAATTAAAACTTGATATTGTTGTAATTCGTTTGTTTACTTTTTTACTACAAGTTATTTAATATTATGTGTTGTTTAATATTGTCTGTTTTTTTGTTGCGAAATATTTACATTTTGTGTTTATATTCCTAAGTTACGTACGATGTATTAATAATTCGTTTGTAACATGCGCGTAATAACCACATATGATATGTTTAATTCGTTCATAACATGCACGTAATAACCACATATGATATATTCGTTTCAATTAGACAAATTATAATAAATTACAACATTAAATAAAAAAAATGAAATATGACCAAAAATAAAATAAAATAATGAAATAAAATTAAAATCAACATATAAAAAATGATAACAAAAACTTGAGAATAAAGATACAACTCCCGCGCAATTGCGCGGGAGAAAAAGCTAGTTTTCTATATTTTTAGGGGTACTATTGATATTTTAAGAATTTGCAAGGGCACAGGCACATTTAGGGGTACTATTTGATAATTACTAACGCATTCCGGTATTGTGTGCTCCAAACCATGCCAGAGATATGGACCCGTCAAGTATTCACCTCGACATGCCACGTGGTCGTTTTATTTTATCATTTTGACTGCATATCGCACAACGGCCAAAACAGCATACATTTTTATACAAAAAATATAAAATATAGTCCAAAAAAATATTCAAAATGTTACGAAAAAATATATGATATATCTTAAAAGATGTATCATACATATAAAAAATATACCATGCATATAAAAATATATATGATGTATTGTATTTTAAGAAGAAACGTCGTACATATAAAATATATATATCCTATATTTAAAATATATATCACAAATAAAAATATATCATATATGTAAAAAAAATATAATATGTATTGTATTTGAACAAATATATAATATATCTAAAATATGTAAGTTACATTTTAAAATGATAACACATAAATATATATTATACATGTAATATGCACCTAAAAGGTATGACCTACATCCAAAAGATACATATAAAAAATGTAATTGGCCATAATACTGTTTTTATTACATGTATTATGGTCAATGGTCCCATAGCCTAGATGGTCGAATGCTCAGCACAATAAACTCTCATGTTGTAGAGGTTGTGTGTTCGAATCCCGGCGGCATCAATATAAAAAAAAAACCCTATAATGGCCACGATTCTTGGCTTAGGATTCTCTTCAAAAAAAAATAAGAATATTGTCTTATATATTCTCCCAAAATTCTCTCTTTCGTTTCACTTTTTTGATTTAATATATTCGAGGTCTCGACACATTGTCAAACCTTCTTAAAAAAAATAAATAAAATAAATAAAATTGTATTATTAAACTACGATACATCTAAAAATATACATATCTGAATATAAAACGGTGTGTGTTAGGCGGCCAAAAAAATATCTTTTTATATAATTTTTAATTATAGATGACTTCACAGATTACAAGACCTCTCTTTCTTTTAGATTTTAGATTACTCTCGTAGTTGTTTTTACATGCGAGTTTCTATATCTAATCTTTTTTATTCATTGATTTTCTAATAAATATAACAATTATTTTTCTTTCAAATATATGAATTACGTGAACTATTATAAAAACAAATCTCGATAAAACTTTAATAAATAAAAATTTCAAGTATAAAAAAACCAAATATTCACTTAAAAAGTTTAATCTTATAATTTGTTTATATGTTTATTTTAATGAGCTTTTTAAAAGAAGATGAGTTGCTCAAGAATAAGCTTAAAAAATGAGATATTCGCTCTTTCGTGTTGATTAGAGTATAGTTAAAATTGGTTGAATGAAAGTTTTGTTTAACCTCTGATTGATTTTGATGCTATGAAAGTTATTGATGCTATAAAGGCTTGTGAAACATAACAATCCAAAATGTACCGTACTTTGTGCACCTAAATGAAATCCAACCCGTGACTCAAAATTGATTTGTTACCTAAATTCAAAATGATCGAAAATAATAGTTAGTTATTTGTAATACATAACCCGATATCGAAAATAATAGTTAGTTATTCGTAATACGTAAATAATACGATCGTACATAATTCAAATCAAATATTTTTCAAGTATGTCAAACAGAAATTGAATGCGATAATGATTCGTCAATTCTATTATTCGGGTTATTACAGACACAATAATTCATATCAATATAAAAACAAATTCAAAACTAATTGAAAATTTTATTTATTTTATTAAATAATGTTTATTTTAGTTCAAAATCATAAATTTATAGATTATTATTTATATTTTGTTGTCTTAAACATTGTTCAAAATTTAAGTTTTCGTTATTTATTGAAAAATACGTATAAGTTTAGTCTGAAAAAATGTATTATGCAACAATACTTGTATTATACGTGTTTTTTAAAAATATATAAAATACACGAATTATTGATTAGATTAGGTACGGAACGGCAATACATATATTATTGCAATACATATATTATTCGTAATATGCAATTGTACGTAAATTATACGTTTATTATTCGCGATATTGAACAACTATGAATTTGATTATGATCCAAATTAATGTAATCGTTCATCAACACATGAAAAATAAAAGAGTGATTATTTTATTTTATTCTATTAGTGTTTAGGAAAAATATAAAAATAAAAGAGTACAAATAAAGAGTTAATATTTTTATATGGAAAAATGAGAGAGGAGAGAAAAAATATTATAGTCCGTTATTTTTTAATCTCGTAGAATGAAATTAAACCACCACACAGTTTTTTTATTAACAACAACCACACAGTTATTTCATTAAACTTTGTCATTGTTACTACAATTTTATCATTATCACTACAATTGATTGTAGCAACAAGAACAACCATGATCTTCTACCAAAGTCCCTAAAGTCATTTGCAAACGTACCAAGAACGGTTAGTCGTCTGAAAAAATCCGTCAACAAAAATTAAATCTTTGTCGCCTTTTTGTTGCCAAAAAGCCATCTCTGTTATCTTTACTGACGGATCGATGCCGAAAGATGTGGCTTTACTGACAGATGGGCGTATCTTTGTCGACGTATACACCTTTGCCAACGGCTGCCGAATTGGTTGCTAAAAACTCTTAAGCATTTGCTAATTGCAACATGTCGTTCTTAAAGAATCCTTCACTTTGTTGACTGCATTCACAAGTCGTTCCTAAAGAGCCCCTATTTAACTATTTGTTAAATTTCACATATTTCAATTAATTTCGAACTAAAGGAAACCTATACTATTTTTTATTCGAAAACAACAAATAAACAATACAAATTAACAATCAAATACGACATGATATTAAACAAAACAAAACTTCAAAATCATATATTACGAGTTCAACATAATGAACGGTCAAAACCCCATATGCAAAGTTCAACATACAAATACAAAACAACCAACAAATTTATCAACATTTTTATTTTGAATCCAACATTCTGCAATTTCGTTGTATCACATCATCACATCAGTGTTGTAAAAACACAATCATAGACAATATTTAATGGTCCAAAAAATGACTAATGATGGATTAACGTTCTGTTTTTGGCTTAACATTTTAAAAAAGGCCAAAGTTTTATTTGACCGTTTAATCGGGCCTTTATGGTGTTATTTTCACTCTTATTTACATGTAATATATTGGGCCAAATTTCGACCGAAAACAAATTAGAATAAGAATTATCAAATTATTTAAATATCAAAATTATAGATATTTTCAAGAACTATAATTTGAATATCTTGTTTGTAGTTTTTTTGTTGTAATTTGAGCTCTAAAAATCGTCCAAAAAAACAATGTTGGTTGATTTTTAGGGTTTAGGTTACAACTTTTAACATTATTTTTGGCCAAGTTAGATTGAGAATTAGCAAATTATTTAAATACCAATGTTTTAGGTATTTTGAAATACTAAAATACTAAAATAACAGTATTATAATATAAAATAATTATATAATGTAATGTAATATAATATAAAATTATGTTTGTTTAGACTTTGAATTATGAACTTTAGGTTTGTTTTATCTTTAAATTTGAAAAATAGTTATAATAATTTTAAAAAAAATGATATTATATATGACAACTTATCGTTATATCACCGCTAATCGGTGGGACAATTATTCAGTAAAACACTATGACAGTGTCCCATCGATTCGTTACGTTAAATATTATCTGCAATATTGCATCACATTCATTTCAACCATCAAATTTTTTCTATCAAGTTTTTTTTTTAATATTATTTGTTAGTTTTTCATGAAAAACTGTATAATAAATGAAATATTAAAATTAAAATTATATAAATGTAAAATATAATAACAGTTATTAAATAATTAGTATATGTCAAAATAATTATGATTTTTTTTTTAAATCAATAAAACAATACGAATAAATACTTTTTAAATTATTAAATAAAAAATAGAAATATGTTTTAGTTCAAAAAATATTTAACTTAGTTTTAACTCTATGAGAGGGTATTTAAAAAAAGTTTATTTTAGAGATCAGTTTTTGTATGTATCTAAAATGTGAGAATTTTTTTTGAAGTATCGAAAAAAAGTTAATAATTTTTTTTCTAGAATTGTCCTAAAATATAATAATGAATTAGTCCCAGTTCTCTATTTTTTTTAAAAAATTCTATGACTATCGAACGGCCTAAAATCATCATATTTAAGAAAAATAATAATAAACAAATAAATAATAGTTGTTTGTGTTCTTGCTTGTTGACTTGTTATAAACTTGAAAAAGATATGTACAAATTTAACACAAAAACTTCACATAAATCTGTATAATGAATCCGCCAATGATAAGTTGACACCTCATATGGGCTAATTAAATGGCGTGACTTGTTGCCATTGCTCGCTTCGTAATGTCAATCTTCCTTACCTAAGAGTCTTCAGCCTCTCTCTCTCTCTCGTCTGCAAAATCAATCATGATAAGCTCAAATGGTTACTTCACGAAAACGGCTGTAACTGGTCTGGATTTGGGCCAGTTCGTTTCGCTTCTAGTCACCTCAACCGGCCTCTTCTCTTCCGATCTCTCTCGCCGTGGTCCGTACAATTAGTATTACTAATTACTTTACTTCTCACGTTGAGAAATTCGTGGTATTTTGTCGAGTGATGATGATAATAATGGGAAGTTCGAAACTTCATCTTCTTTTTGTAATTTATCAGTTTAATGAAGTTGTTCATTTATTTAAATGAACAAAATATATTGTTGAATTCAACATGTTAACATGGCTAAAATTAATAATTAAATAATATATTTTCAATAGTATATTTTGTTATATACAAAAATATATTTTGTTAATTTCAATAGTATATTTTGGATTTTGGATTTTTTTTTTGAATTTTTTTTGTGGATTCTTCTTAGCGCGCATATATATATATATATATATATATATATATATATATATATATATATATATATATATATACTACAAGCAATGTCGCTAATTTGCTTGTAATTTAGAGCCATTAGATCGAAATATCAAACGTTCCCTATTAAATTCCGCACTTCATTATATTTTTCCGGTTTTTTAGTGAACCGGCCTCTTTTCATTACAATAACCATGTTTAAATTTTAAGGAGACCGGTTCAAGGTTCCTTTGCTTGGCAACTTCTTATTTCTCTAATTCGAACTATTCATACCGACAACTCGTTCCATTAATAGATTAATGCATCTTTTATCTTGGAACGCCCGGGGATGTGGAGGCCCGGCGACGATTCGTTCCATTAATAGATACCTCCACTGCGCTTGTATCGACATCGCCTTCATCTTCGATACAAGATGCACCGTACCGAAATCTAACCACCTCATTCGAACTATTCATACCGACAACTCTTTCATAGTACCGGCAGTTGGGAAATCCGGGGGACTTTGGTTGCTATGGAAGAATCACCTCCTTGTATCTATCATACACCATGATAGATATTATATCGTAGCGCAAGTTCAAAAACAGAGTGATACAGTACCATGGCTTTTGTTTGCGGTATATGGCGACCCCCATCATTCTAATAACCCGAGAATATGGGACGCAATAAGATTCTATGCAAACATACCTAACTGTGAGATGATAGTAGCAGGAGATTTTAATGCCATTTCGAGCCAAGCAGAAAAATGGGGCGGGGCGCCTAACACACAACAGAATTTATCTGTTAGTTTTAATGAGATGATCCACTCATCAGGATTGATTGACTTGGGCTATTCCGGTCCAGCATATACCTGGACCAACCGGCAATTTGGTCATGCGCTGATCATGAAACGTTTAGATCGAGCTTTAGCGAACCAATCATGGATCAATAGGTTCCCAAACGCGAAAGTGTTCCACCTCCCTCAACTCACGAGTGACCACAACCCACTTCTGATCAAGATTCAACCATCTCAAGCCAGAGCTAGAATGAAATTTAAGCTCGAGAACTGGTGGTATCATTCTCAGGATTTTAACGCCATGGCTGCTCAGGCATGTGGGTTAAATAATGAGAATGCATGGGATGCTGCCATCCATAATATCAAAGGGGCTATTAGTACGTGGGCTAAGCAATATGGGTTTGACCCAAATAAAAAACTCCTAGAATATGAGGCCCATATACTCAAAGCCCAACATGACTTGCAAATAAATCCTACATGTGCAGGCATTTCTTTAAAAGAAACCCAAGCCAAGCATGCCCAATGCCTTTTCTTTCAACAACTTTTCTGGGCCCAGCGTGCCAAGCTTAATTGGGCCACAAGTGGAGATCTAAACACAGCGTTTTTTCATGCCACGACTGTTAACAGGAGGAGATCAAACAGAATTGACACAATTCGAACTGATCAAGGATCATGGCTAGTTCAACCGAAGGAAATTAGATTGGAATTCGTTCGTAATTACAAAGTACTTTTCACTAGTACGGACCCTGAAACCTTATCGACAGCCATTCCCCCTATCCTGCTAACAAATGTGACTAGGATTTTCGATGAATACGTGGAAGGCCTCATTTCTTTACCGACCGATGAGGAAATCGGAAACACGGTTAAACGAATGGGGCCCAATAAAAGCCCGGGGCCTGAAGGAGTACATGTTAATTTCTTCCAAAAGAATTGGCAACACGTTAACAACTTGGTTATTTCCTCTGTTAGAGACTTCTTCCTCAAAAGCCAATACCCAAATTCGTTTGGGGATACCCGAATCACTCTCATCCCGAAAATCAAAAACCCCGAGACGATCCATGACTATCGGCCGATTTCAGTTTGTAATGTCATGTACAAAATTGTATCCAAGATCCTAGCTAACCGATTAAAACCACTGCTGCCGGGCTTGATATCCGTTAACCAAACGGGTTTTGTGGCTGCGAGAGATATCCACGACAACGTTCTGCTGCATAATGAAGTGATGCACTCTTTTCGGCTCACCTCCGGAGCCGCTCCAGCCTTCGCAATTAAAATAGATCTAAGGAAAGCGTACGACTCGTTAGAGTGGGGGTTCCTAAGTGATACAATGAAGCTGATGAACTTTCCATCACAATTCATCGACTGGATTATGCTATGTATTCACTCACCCAAATACTCGTTTAACCTCTCAAATGAAGGATCCGGTTTTTTCACTCCTTCCAGGGGCATTCGGCAAGGATGTCCGCTATCTCCATCCTTGTTCATCATTGCCACCCAAATCCTGTCCCACATGTTCTCTTCCCAAGTGAACGCTGAAAAATTAAAAGGACTCCGTCTTGGACGAGCAGGGCCGTCTTTCACCCACGCAATGTTTGCAGATGACCTCATGGTCTACGGTACTGCAACAATTGATGAGGCTCGATGCGTTAAAACCATATTGGATCTCTTTGGGATGATATCGGGTCTCCAAGTGAACCCGGCCAAAACCAAGATATGGTTTAACAAGTCAACCTCACCGGACCTGTCCAGGCAAATCACTCAGATATTTCAGGCATCGCCCTCGGGGAGATCAGAACGATATCTGGGTGCATATGTCCAAATTGGAAGATCACTCACGGTAGACTACGAGTTCTTAATCCAAAAAATACAGGGGAAACTAGCTGGTTGGAAGAATAAGCTACTATCGCAGGCTGGGAAACTTGTTCTAATACAATCCGTACTCAACTCGATTCCTCTGTTCTACATGACTATCACAGAAATACCAGTAACCATCCTTAAAAGAATCAATTCGGAAATTCGAAAATTTTTTTGGGGAACAAGTGCGAACTCTGACAAGTATATGTCGTGGATTGCATGGGATAAAATGGTAGCTCCAAAGAACAAGGGCGGGCTCGGCTTACGAGATCTGAAACTGGTTAACAAGGTTCTTATCCTAAAGCAATTATGGAGATTTCTTAATCGGGATCAGGCACTATGGATCCATCAAATGGAATCCAAGTACTTACCACGATCACAATTTTGGAGCTCTAGAAAGGTGAGTGATATATCCCCGTTATGGCGATCCTTCCTGAAATTAAGAGAGGTCATCAAACCTGACTGTTTATGGATATTAGGTAACGGAGAGAAATGCAGAGCCTACCAAGAACCATGGTTTCCGAGCAACATAAACAAAACACCTAGAAATAAGTTTCAAAGAGAACTTAGGGTGAGTGATTTATTTAATAAGCAGACAAACTGCTGGGACTGGGATTTATTGGGGACCCTTTTCAGCTACACCGATATAATCCAAATTGCTCAGGTAAATTTCGATCCTGAGTTGCATGAAAATTGTGAAGATAGATTCATCTGGACGAAAACAACTCAGGGTACGATTAATACCAAACAAGCATATCATTTCTTATGGGAGTTAGAGAATTCACAAGGCCCCTCGAGACAATATCAACAATGGAAAATTTGGCAAGTATTATGGCAAGTCAAACATTTACTGCCAAAAATCAAACTTTTCTTATGGAAAATTTGCCATGGGGGATTGCCCACAAGAGAGAACTTAAATAAAAGAATAAACTGGCTTGATCCCATATGCCCATTGTGCAACTCTGACAAAGAATCAATAAAGCATATTCTTTTTCTATGTCCACGTGCAATAGCCCTTTGGGGCACGGTTCAAATAGAGAATATGAATGCAATTGATTTTAGTGGGTCAATGGACAATATTCTCTTGAACTGTATCGAAAAGTTTAGCAATGAAAACCTCCTGTTTTTCGCTGCAATTCTTTGGCACTGGTGGCTCGCAAGAAACACCTTTATTTTCCGAGGAGAGACACCAAACTTCAAACTAATAATGGATCAAGCTTGGCGATCCGTACAATTAGGAAGGCTCTCGAACAGTGGTCAATCGGAAATGACTATGGTCGGTGCAATTCAGTACGGAGCACGTGACCTCGTATGCTTTGTAGATTATTCAGGTGACACGTGGGGATGTAATGGGATAGCGTGCATGTTCAAGAATAAACAAGGTTATATCCTGCACGTGCAATCTGAGGGCTTTCGTGGGGACTCTGATCCACTACAAGGAGAATTTAAGGCGATGGCTCTGGCTCTAAAATGCTGTGCAGAAAAATTCCCCAATAATAGTTGCACATTTATTTCGGACAACGCTCAATTAATTGAGCTGCTAAGAATTCACACCGACCCTAATAAGATTCACCCCACCTCTTGGCAAGCAATTCAAAACGCACAGGATTGTATTATATGGAAGAAGAGGGTGAAAGATCCAACGTTTGTATGGCTTCCCCGAGAGATGAATGAAGAAGTAGATCGAGTAGCCAATATGGCTAGATTGTTACAGGAAAATTTTCAGGACTCTATTTACCCAAGGCTGATGTGAAGGTAGATGGATTCCTCGATTGGGCATTACTAGGATTTTTTGATATAATCCTTAGTACTAGGAGTAGTATGCGTCATTTCTTTTTGAACTTTAGGATTTTAAAATTTTTCAGTCTCCAGTTGTTTTATGTTTTAGCTCTATTTTCGTTTTTATCATGTTCCCTATGTTATAGGATAGTTTGTTTACTCCTCACTGTATTACTCCATGTAAGGCATTTATCTAAAGTAATATATGCCTAAGGGCTTTTTACAAAAAAAAAAAAAAAAAAAAAAAAAAAAACTTCTTATTTCTCTAATTCACAGAAATGCTCCTCTTTTGTCCTTTCTGTCATTTACATATTCTCTTCGTCCAATGCTCTTAATTAACCCCTTTACAAGAATTTGAATTTTAGCGGAATTTCTCTCTTATAATCGTGTCTCTGCATTTAATGAAATTTCTCTCTTCAAATCACGTCTCTGCTTCCAATTAAATTTCTCTTTTGTCGTTCTATGCTCCCTCTTCGCCTTATCGAGCCACAACTTTTTGCATGTTTATTTTTGAAGGGAAAATTATTTGTTGACTTTAATTTCATTGAATTGAGACTGTATTTATATTGTTTGTATGAAATTTATTGTATAAGCGTACCAATAATTGTATCATTCTAATTTCTAAATTCTAACTACTTATTTTTGTAGCCTAAGTCCTACCCCATTATATCATGTTGAGGTCATCCGTTTTGGTGTAAATATGAAGGTCCATTATTGCATCATTCCTTGTATAACAGTAAACAGTGTGAACTCGTCTTGGCTGCCATGTCGTATCTTGGAATATTATTTCATTTCGTTGTAAATATAGAGGTCCATTTTTGCACCCCTCAACTTTTTGCATGTTTGAATCAGAGTATTCTGCAGTCTACCCCTAATGAAATTTCTCTCTCGCAGCCCTCTGTCAGTCTCTCTCTCTAATCAAAGCTCTCTATATAACATGAGCGAAAAATAATATTTTTTCAGGTTATAAAATAATTCGTTTGAATCAAATTGAAAAGGGAATATTACTTAACAATAGACATGAGAGGAGCGAAAGAAAACTGATTATGATTATTTCAACCATAGAGAAATAGTCCACAAGAGAGAGAGAGAGAGAGAGAGAGAGAGAGAGAGAGAGCGAGCTAAAAAAAAAAAAAATAGAGCTCCTGGAAGAAGTGACATGCCTAAGTTATCTAACGACAAAGAGAGGAGAGAGAGACACGAGGAATGACTCGGAGTTGCCAAATGCCACAGACTTTGAACCGGTATCTTTAAAACGAGTGCGGTTTCTCTTGGCCGCACAGTGGCAGCCACTTGTGAAACCGCCGACGTGGCTTCGTTTCATTGGTCAAAACAATATATTTTTCATATAAATCCTTACTTTTTTGGAATCCCCTAGACAGTTAATTTATATAAATTAGGGGTTTATGTGCAAAATTCATTGTTTTGACCAATAAAACGATGCCACGTCGGCGGTTTCACAAGTGGCTGCCACTGTGCGGCCACAGAGAAACCGCACTCTTTTAAAACTGGTTATTTTAGTAAAATGAAGCCGGTTCAGCAAAAAAAACCGAAAATATATAATGAACTGCGGGATTTAATCCTGTACGTTTGATATTTTGATCCGATGACTCAAACTTACAAGCAAATATTTGGCTTTGCTTGTACAAACTTTTTAGTTAACCTCTATATATTTTCTTTAATAGTACAAATGAAAGAAACATTATTTTAGAAATATTATTTTTCTAATACAACTAATTTTTAGAGAATATTATTTTTTAAAGGAAATTTTTTCAAAATAACCAAGTTGGAAAATTTTATACCCGAAATAACCAAGTTTTGAACATAATTCTCAAAATGTCTTTTGCGGGGTACCATTCCGCGTCGAGCGGAGAATGGTTGTCTGCTTTTTCTTAATTACTGACCTGGGGAGATTAAAAAACAATTAAGGAAAAGGCGGAGAATGGAAGTCCGTCTGGTTTTAATTGAAAAATTGATATTTGCTCCCAAATTTTACCATAACATTATCTATGTTCTAAATTAGTATATTTAATTAAAATAATAACTAATACATGTTGGCTGTTAACTTAATACGTCATTAATAATTATTCGAATACTTAAATTTGAATAAATTTTACTGAATATTTAATTATATATCTTAATTATCAATATAATTGAACGTGATAACTAAATAATGGATAATTCGGCGGGTACGTTTTGGAGTAGAATAAATTTTTTATATATTTTTTCAAAGGTGTCACGTGGTGTGTGTCAAATATTAAAAAAATATATATTCTACTCCAAAATGTACCCGCCGAATTATGAATTCGAATAATTATTAATTACGTATTAAGTTAACAGCCAACATGTACTAGTTATTATTTTAATTAAATATACTAATTTAGAACATAGATCATGTTATAATAAAATTTGGTATTTGTTTCCGAATTTTACCATAACATTATTTATGTTCCAAATTGGTATATTTAATAAAAATAATAACTAGTACATGTTGACTGTTAACTTAATACATATTTAATAATTATTCGAATACTTAAATTTGAATAAATTTTACTGAATATTTAATTATATTTCTTAATTATGAACATAATTGAACGTAATAACTAAATAATGGATAATTCGGCGGGTACATTTTGAAGTAGAATAATTTTTTTTTTAATATCTGACACACACCACGTGACGCCTTTGAAAAAATATATAAAAAATTTGTTCTACTCCAAAACGTACCCGCCGAATTATCCATTATTTAGTTATCACGTTCAATTATATTGATAATTAAGATATATAATTAAATATTCAGTAAAATTTATTCAAATTTAAGTATTCGAATAATTATTAATTACGTATTAAGTTAACAGCCAACATGTATTAGTTATTATTTTAATTAAATATACTAATTTAGAACATAGATAATGTTATGGTAAAATTTGGGAGCAAATATCAATTTTTCAATTAAAACCAGGCGGACTTCCATTCTCCGCCTTTTCCTTAATTGCTTTTTAATCTCCCCAGGTCAGTAATTAAGTAAAAACGGACAACCATTCTCCGCCCGGCGCGGAATGGTACCCCGCAAAAGACATTTTGGGAATTATGTTCAAAACTTGGTTATTTCGGGTATAAAGTTTTCCAACTTGGTTACTTTGAAAAAATTTCCTTTTTTAAAACCATTAAGTTTTAGAAATATTATTTTTGAATACGACTAATTAATTAAATAAATAAATTGTGTAAAAAAACGGTATCCGATATCTGATTAGGAATACGAATACGCTATTTGTATCCGATATCCGATACGGATATGAATACGAATATGGTAGACGGTATCAGATATCTCATTTTGAATACGAATACAATATCCAATATTCGATACAACTACGATATACGGTATTCGGCATCCGATTTCGATTACAAATACGATACACGATATTCGGTGTCTGATTTCGAATACGAAAACGGTAACGGTATCCGATATATGATTTCAGATGCGAATATGATATGCGATATCCAGTATCCGATTTCGAATACGAATATGTTTATCCGATACGGATTCGGATACGAATATGGTATACAATCTCCGATATCCGATTTCCTATACGAATACGAACACGATATTGAGTATCCATTGTTTACTAAGCACAATTAACAACAATTAATTTTATTATAATTTTTTAATTAGACTCATCAAATTTATGTCAAAAATACAATTATACACAATTCAATGTACCATCCAGCAGTGTTGCAAAAAACGGTGTAAAACGGTAAAACGGTACTGTTTTTTACAAGAAAATTTCAAAAAACGGTCAACCGTTTTTTTACTGTCTTTGACAGTTTTTTTTACAAAAAACGTTTTAAACACCTTTTTTAACCGTTTTTTTCATAACAAATTTTTTTTTTTCGAGTACTTTTTTTTTTTTTTGGCATTAAAAACCCGTAGGCGTTTTTTAGTAAATTTGGAGAGAGATCAAAAGCTCTCTTCCAAATAATAGTTGTAATTAGTAGAATTTTGTGTCTAATTCGTACATGAACAAGGTGTTAATTATGATCCAGGTTATCATGGTCAATTATTTTGTGTGTAATTCCGATTGACGCATATAATTAGTTGATTTTTTTGTCTAATTAGGTAGCTAAGAAGATTTATTCTGATATGTTTAGGTCGATGGACATTTATTCGATATGTTTTATTAGTACTTCGTATGTTTTTTTTAGTTTTGGACTTTCGTGTATGTTTAAGTTCAATTATAAAAATTGAATTATTATATTTTTGTTTGTTTTATTTTTAAATTTTTATTATAATTGCTATAAAATATTGCCGATTGAAGTAACCATTTTTTTACCGTTCTACAACCGTTTTACAGTAAAACATTAAAACGGTGACCGACCGTACCGTACCATACCGTTTCCCGTCATTTGCAACATTGACATCCAGTAGTCTCGTATTCTAAAAGATAAAAATACAATTCTTCTTGCTTTCTAATTAAATGCTAATTTAGAAAAATCATCAAAACCAAGTACTAATATTACAGTCAAAAAATTAATTTATTAAAATCATTACAATAAAAAACATAAAAGATGGCGAAGCTGTCAGTTTCTCTTTCCTTTCCTAGAAAAAATCCAGTCATATTGGATTTTGAAAAAAACTCACTTTTGCCCTCTGAACTCTTCAAAAATGTGCAACTTACCCTCCCAACTTTAATTTGCTCATTTTTACTTTCTGAACTCCGTTTTGTGCACTAGTGTCATTTCCATCAGTTAACTGCCTAGTCATCAGTTAACTGCTGAGGTGACACTCTGACGTGATATTTTTTTAGATGATTTTAATAAATGACGTGACAAATTGAAGAAATATTAAAATATTCATTTAAATCATACCAATTAACCATTATAACCCAATCAATTAACCATTAATTAAACTCAAACCCAATAACCAAAAAATAAACCCAAACCCAATAATTAACCCATCTCTCTCTCTCTCTCACGAGCCCCCTCTCTCTATGTACTCTCTCACGAGCTCGCCCCTCTCTCTCTCTCTCTCTGAACTCTCTCTCGTGTCCCCCTCTCTCTCTCTCTCTCTCGAGCCCCCTTTCTCTCTCGCACCTCTGAAGTGGCTTTTTCAGCTTTTTTGCGTTGAGTTGTTACTGTTTTGAGTTGTTCCTCTAGCTCTATTACCTAATCCCGTTATTTCACATTAAAATGACGAACCAGCACAAAATTGATGAAGTTGGAATTCAAGGAGACTTACTCTTTTGGCTAATTGATCTGTTCTTTCTCTGGCTGCTCTAGAAACAGATCTCTCTGAAAGGAACCTGGCTCGTAGGAAATCAATTGTCATGGCCGTCAAATCTGCAGCAAATCTGCAGCCATGATTGCTTCTTATTCTTCAATCAAGCCCCCAAATTGCAGCTATTCTATCGAAAATGAAAAGAAATAAGCATCTAAAAAATTCGTTTATTTGGATCAATTTCTGTAACAAGGATATGGGAATCAAGTTCAATGCATAAAAGAAAAAAATGTGGGATTCGGATTCCCGGATAGAAATCAATAGAAAGGAGATTTTGTGTTGTAGCAAGCCAAATGATGGCAGTAGGACTGCCACGACAAATTAATATAAGAACAAAGAAAATAAGCTCATTATCTCGAATCTAATTTATATAACAAAAATGGGTTTGATGTTAAATGGATGAGGATTAATGGTTAATGGATTGGGTTATAATGATTAATGAGTTTGATGTTAATGGATTTTTAAATATGGAAGGTGTACTAATGAGAAAAATGAAGAGTTCACGGGATAAAAATGAGCAAATTAAAGTTGAGGGAGCAACTTGCACAATTTTGAAGAATTTAGAAAACAAAAGCGAGTTTTTTTCTTGGATTTTCCAAACACAACAAAAGTGGGCCTTTTCCTTGGAATCCTGATGTTCCTAAGCTCAAAACTAGGAATATTTTTAAGCCGCCGAACACCTGTTTTTGCTCACTACCGAATCCTTGAGTTCCTAATCAAAACAGATGTAGAAACTATTGAGTCCGAACAGGCCCTTAATGGGAGGGGGTTCGCCGGAGAGAGAAGGGCAAGGTGGCACTCTGCGATGAGGATGGTTCTGCGGAGAGGTATCGTCGGAGTTCATCGAGGGAATAGAAGGAAGGAAACAATTCACATTTACTAGTAAGTTCTCAATCTTGACTCTCTTTATTGATTCAATTTCTTGAAATTCGTATTGACATTACGAACATAAACAAATAACACTGACAATTCAGTGAATTCACATTTATAAATTATACCTTGTATACTCAAATATATGTAGAAATTAATTAATTATGCAGATACGCTATTAGGGATTCCTTTTCCGGTCATTCCTTTCTCTCTTCCAGTGTTAGAAGTGTCTGGATACATCAACATGTATGGTACCTTGTCAAATAACAAAAATTAATTAGTAATCAATTATCAAGGTATTAATTGAGAATATTTTTCTATTATACCTTAGCGGGACGGTTCGGTTCTTCAGCTTCGTGTCCTTGTTTCTCTCTTTTATCTTCTTCTCCACACTCTTCAGATCATCTGAAAACTCTTGGAAAAGTCGAAGAATTTCGCCATTGTCGGTCCATCCTTCTGAAGTGCGTTGGCCGAGATACACCTCATCAGACAGGTGACGCGATAATACCTATTATTGTTATATCACGTGGAGTTCAGGATCTAGGGTTTAGGGTTTAGATATATAAACTAGATATTACCTCTATCAACGCAATCCCCAAAGTGGTTGTGAACCGGTCCGGTATCATGCTAAAGTAAAACTTCTCAGGGTCCTTTGCGAGGTCCGAAAATTCTTGTGTATTTTTGAAAGGAATAAATTTACGGCATCGAGTTGGCCTGTTCGGTGGATAACCCGCATAAGCAAACTGTCCGAAATTCACGGATGCGTGTAGTGCCGATGCGATCCATATTAGTGTGGTTAGGGTTCGTGTCAAGTCCTCAATGGTGTTTAGATCACGCCAGCAATTTGGGTAGTTTTTTGTGTCACCGTGACCAACGTTACGTATTTCTTTGTACCTGACACAAGAAAGAAATGATTATTGTTAGCATTATCTATTATTGTTATTATCAGCCTCAAACAATACCAGGATTGTAGTTCCCAATCCGAGATCACTGCCTCTTTATCATAATAAAAGCTGGTGCAATATTTGTGGACCCATTTCTCGATTGCGATCCATACATCGAGTCCATCATTAGCATATGGATAATCTTTAATTAGAAGGACTGGTACTCTTGAGGGTTGATCTGGATCTCTCTTAGCAAGCCCCCTGAAATATGGGAAAACTTCTAGAGTTAACATATACTAAATGTTTCTAAAAAATTTAGATTCGCTTACCTCTTAATAAGGTCCTCGGGAAGGGCTTGTTCGGTAAATCGCCAATCCGCGTAGATCTTAGAGGATAATTCCATCGCGTACTTGCCAGGAAATATGGTGCTCTCAAGTACTCCTCCAGCATTTATGAGAATACTTCTTGCAAGAGCATTTATATGCAAAGTATCCTTTAAATGTGGATCTAATAGTTTGTATATCGGATGCATTGTACTCAATTGCCTCCTCGTCGCTATCACGAATGGTTCCACGGTCGCGTGAGTGTATAACCTAATATATAAGATAAAAAGGGATAATTTCTGGTACAACGTTCTAAGAACCTTTCAAACAAACAAAAAAATATTAGATTTATCATCTTAAATTTTAGTTTCTATCATGTTCGCAAATTTCAACACCCTTGATATCCTAATTAACACGCTTAATTAACATAGAAACTAACATGTGTCACATAATTAATGAACATGTGATATATAATTAGCATTGTTAATTCAGATACATGTTGCTTTTGTGATACATGTAAATTAATTACATATTCCTTATTAATCACCATGTTAATCAAGTGTGTTCATTAGGATATAGAGGTGTTGTGTGAAATATGGGGGCATGGTATATGCCCTCTTAACTATTCTGTAGAAAATTATGTGTCTCTGGTTAATTATCATGTTAATTAATTGTGTTAATTAGGATATAGAGGATATTTTTTTTTGAAATACGGGGCATAGTATCTGCAAGTATAAATTTTATATGATACTTTAGTATTTTAAACATTAAAGTTGAAATCTTAAATGAAAACTACTTTCTATGGACTAAAGATTATATGAAAGAAGTTTCTTCGTACCAGTGACTAATAAGTTGATGATGACAAGAGTCATTGACAGCAACGAAAGTTTTCGCCAATTGCCAGAGTTCTCGACTTTCCGGTACGAAAACACAGCTTTCTTTTCCATGATCCCCGGATGGGGTAAGTTCGATAACGAGTGGCTTTAGAGTCCCGTCCCTTTTTAGAAAAAGCAATGTCCTTGATGCGTAAACGCACACCCCTTTCTGCGAGTTTATTTTGTTTAGGTATGGCATTAAGTAGTCATGGTGGTCAAGGATGAATATTCTCCTCTGACTCCTGGCCTGCCAAAAAAAATTGTTACAAAATTGTGAAGTATTATTATGGATAATTATATCATACCCCCTCATTTCCCCATCACATTCTCTACATCACCAATTAACCATTAATTAGTGATTAATTAGCATGGTCATTAACAAAAGTACATCCGATTAACAGTTAATTGATATTAATTAAGGATTGTTAATGTATATGTATTTTAATTATATATTAATTAACTGTTAATGGAGTGTACTTTTGTTAATGATCATGCTAATTAATCATTAATTAAGAATATAGAGGATGTTGTGGAGAAATAGAGGGGCACAGTATATAGCCTCTATTATTATTTGTGTTGATTGTACATAATTGTTGCATAGTAAAAAAAGATGAAAATAAAATAATGACCAATTCGACGGAAAGGCCCTCGAGCTTGTCTTTTATGTGATCGGAAGTAATAGAGCTTTTATCACCTCTAAAGACCAATCCCTCGGGTGGAAAAAACTAGTTGAAAATATATAAATATTAGCAATATTGTACCAAAAAATCGAACATAGCCCCCAATTAAAAATGAAATTGTTTGATTTCTTAATTATTCTATCTTTTTTGAAATGGACAACATTACTTGTTATGCGAAATATTTCTTACCTCTAGGCATTTGATAGCTGCGGGATTGAGTCCTGCGAGCATTTCTCGCGCGAATTCTTCATCAGTTCTCCATGCATTTTCATTAGCTACATAGATAATTTTACCAACAACAGTTTTTAGTAATATACTGATGAGGCCATTTACCCTTCCCCGTATTTCACCACCACATCCTCTATATTCTAATTAACATCTTTAATTAACGTCCACTTAAATTAACAATTTCGAATTATTATTAAGAAGTTATTAATTTTGTGGCGTGGTGGTGAAATCTGGGAGCAAAGTAAAATTTCCCCATACTCATAGACATGAGCTTGTATTGGTGACGGTACCAATTGACGTACCGGCAATTACTTGTGGGATGGTGAACTTGGCTGGGTTCCTTTTCATCTTCTTTTTTACGTCCTTGTATACCTCGTCCGGTATGAGAGTCTTCAATTTCCCCATTGCTAGAGTCTTGAAGCCTGCCTTTTTCCGGGTCTCAGAATACAGGTCCTTTTTCAATTGCTCGAATGACCTGAGTAAGTTAGTACCACCTTGGACATTAGAATTTAATGTTATTACACGAATATTATAATTTTTCTTTCGAGTGAAATTGCATTTTTTGGCATGAGCTCCAATTGATTTTCAGTGTAACACTAATGTGAGAAAGAGAGGGGGGAGAGGAGACCTAAAATCGTTGATGGCTCCTTCAAAAACGGCTTTTACTTCAGGTACGAGAAAGTGTATCACGGCCTGAATCGCGCCCGCAATGAACTCCGAAAACTTCTCCTGGCTGAATCTATCGTCTGGTGGTACGTAGACGTCAAGGTTTAAGAACTTGCCACGTTTCTCGGTCCCGCTGCCGTCTAAACCAATCAGCAAAATAATTGTTTTTATTATTATTAAATCTTTAACTTCGAAACCGTCCATATATATTAATATAAATTTTATAATAATAATAATTATTATTATTACAAAAGTGTTATTTACCAGTAGGGCGTCCAGTACGGCACCGACGAGGATAAGGATTCATGCTGCCACCTAACACGGGTCTTTCGTAGTCTTTTCCTTGATCCGGGGATCCAAGATCATTGTAGTAATCATAGTCATATACACGCTCCCAATTCTTTCGTTCTCCTTCTCCATTTCCTCTTAAGATTACCAGTTCCTCTTCCCGGAGCTTCATCAATGGTTTCGGTGTCCTACTCGGTACATAACTCTTAAGAAAAAGTTCCAACATTAAGCATATATATATTCACCATTCTAGATAAAAGTTTTTATAAAATGAAATATTCACCGTGTTAGAGAAGAACACGCGATCGAGATTCGTAGTCTTAAAAGGGTAAATCCACGAATTGCAATCGAAATGGATTTTCCAATCCTCCGAAACCTCAAGGGAAACAAACTTGAGAAAAAACTCGTTTATGTTTCCGTTTTTCACCATGATTGCTCCTGGCGCTCCGAAATCGTCGTCGAGATGAAATGTTACGTGGTATGTGAAAGTTTTTATTTTCCCATTCTTAGTTCTCTTTTTACCTTTAAGACTTGCCTCGTTACTCAACTTTGCTTTTCCCGTTTCTATAATTTATGACACTGTTATTTAAGTATTTATGTAACACGTATGTACAGAAAAATGAAAACACGTACCCGAATCAAGTCGAGTACTGCTGTACAAACGAACGGTTGTGCTTCGTCCTGGAGGTGATCTCGCAATTGGCCGGATAATCACGACCGTCCCTTTGACGACATGGTATCCTGCTCCGTCATGAGAAGAAGAACTATTGAATGGGTGACATAAATTCATTTCTCTTGTGAAGGATTGAAAAACCTCTAATTTCCAATTCGGAAATGGAGAGGAGCTTTAATAAGGGTGGTTAAAGAGAATTATACTTTGGGTTACGTGTAAGATGAGAGGGGCATATTTTTTTTTTCTGAGAAGGATTGGAATGTGCTTGCCTTTTGTTTACACTTGCATCTGATTCTTGTAGTACTTTCAGGCTGGAAAGACGAAAGGAGTGAAAAATGGTGTCATTATATATGTGGCTTGAAATGTTTGTTTTCAAGTATTGACATGCTTAATAAAATATTTCTTTTCAATGTTAGTGTATATTGTTTCAGTGTGCTTGTCAGTTATAATACGTCTTGGTTTGGGCAACAAAAGCAAAAAATACATATTTTTAGTGTATATTGTTTCTCTCTCTCTCTCATATATGGGTTTGTTGTTCTGCTTATTTGTTTGAATATAGACGGAACTGATAAATGGATTGACATGTTAACGATTTAATTTGGGCAACAAAAGCAAAAAATACATATTTTTAGTCAATCTCTCTGTAGATTTGTTCAAATTCAGAAAAAATATTTTTGGTTGTATCATAACTGCTTCTTTTAATCTGGACATAAATTTTGTTTAGTGAAATTAAGAATTATGTTGAAATAAATATAAGCGGAGGTGAAAATCAGAGAAAAGTCAGGGCCTTTTTCTGATATTTCACTTTTATGTTTAGTTTAAAATTCTGAATGTACTATTTTTTTTCTTTTCTCATTTGTTTCAGCTTATTGACATATATACATCATCTTGTCGACATATTATGAAAATCATTCCATGTCTAGAAATCAGTGCCTGCATGTTTGGACGAGCCTTGTATATCGTCGCATACTATGCGAACCGGCAAAATCAGTGACTATAATCGTGAATTTTGTATTGTTTTTCTTGAAACCTGGAAGGAAGCAAAAATAAATGGAATTGGAAAATCTTGGAGTGATAGATACGTAGGTTGATGTGTAAATTGGATCTCATATTTTAGTGCTACTCTTACTTGTGCTTACTAATGATCTATGTCGATTTAAGTGGTTTATTATAACACTTATTTTGACCTTTGGTTATTGTAGTTTTCAAGTATTTCTTGTTAATCCCTTTTGTTATTGTTTGTTATAGTTTTCAAATAGTTCACATTAATCTCGGTAATAGCATACTTGTTAATATCGACTGGCACATCTCAATTTTTACTAGTTTAGGGTTTAATTTTTCCAAGTTTTGTTTGAACTTTCGATATGAATTTTGTTAAATTCTCTCATTCCACTTTGATTAAATGACATATTTGTTATATCGAAGTTAATGCTTTAATATATTAATTAATAATATTATTTGTATTTTGGGACAAGATTAATAATTAATTAGGTGTGAAAATATGAGGGATGTATATTAAATTAGAGAATGTTTATTGACATTAACAGGTGTATAAAATAAAATAAAACTATCTAGAATAAATGGGGTATATAGGGGAATGTATATTGAATCTTATTTAAATGACTTGTACTGTACCGGAATTTTAACAGAGAAAAAAGAAAGAAAGAAGAAGAAGGGCCATTTGCTCTCTGTGACTCTCTCGGGTATATACTACTCCACTTTGATATCCAGCCCTCAAAAATCTCCACCCAATCAACAAAATCAATTTTAATTCCAACAGTTAGCACATACAACACAGTTCCAAACAAATTCACTTTAATTAAATTAATACAACTTCATATATTACAATCTTTTCTCAACTAAAATACACATTTACACACAAAAAAGAGTACGCTATAATAATAATAATAGATAATTTGCACTCGCAAGATCAGTACGATCCCTCTTATATTGATTGTGGTGATCTTGAGATCAATGAGTATAACTAGATACCGAGGCTTGAGCTTTAAAGCCATGGACATGGAGAAACAAAATAAGAATAGAGAACACATAATTCTGAAAGTAATGATCGTAAATGGTTTAAACAAACAAAAAAAATTTGATCATAAATGGTTAAAATGAAGAAAACCCCTCAAAACTGCAAAAAACCAAGGGCAACTTCAAATAATGGGTTGAACACCCTGGTACTTTGAAATGATTGACTGAATGTCATAAACAAATACTGACATTGAACTCAAACTAACCCTAGTTTGGTACTTCAACCCAAATCAAAATTAAACCCTACTTCACAATTACTTATTTAATCCAAGTACAATATAATTTAAACAAGCAAAAAGAACGAAATACAATAATCAAGAAACACAGCTCAATTATAATTTACCTTAAGAGAGCTCGATTATAGTAAAAAGAACTTTAATTCGATCCTACCTCGATCCAGCAATAATTTGGTGTTTTTGCCCCTGATTGGAGACATTACTTCCTGCAAACAGAAAACTATTCAAGGACTAGTGTACAAAAAAATGAATTTCAGGGAACATATCAAATGAAGCATGAATCAGAGAAAAATGAGGTCAGTTTCAGCATGTACCAATTTGAAAAAAAAGTTGAGCAAATGAAGCATGAATCAGAGAAAAAAAGGTCGATTTCCAATTGGCTCCAGATTAAGAATATGCACCAAGAGAGAGGGAAAGAGATGGCCAGTCGAGCTTGTAGACTAGAGCCGGGGGTTGTCTCCATGGAAGCTTGGGGTCGTCGCTGGCCGATGCACATGCTGGTTTCATCGCTGCTCGCGCATCGTCACTTGCCAAGTCGTCTCCCAATTTCGTTTTCGTCGCTAGCTTCGCCACTCGATTTCTCCGCTCTGCTCTCTCTTTCTTTGATTCAAATCGAGAGGGGAGGTATTTCTCTTTCATTGATCCGTCTCTCTAGTGGGTTCTATTCTATCTTTATTATCAAATATTTTGGAAAAGATTGGTCTAATACGACATGGCACGCCATTTATTGCCATGTCAGATTCGTGGATAATTCGGGAAAAGAAAGTGGGGTTCCTATCATTGATGCTTAGTCTTAGTATTAATATATTAATTTTAGGCGGAATTTAAACATATACCACTACAAATCATGAAATATCATTTATACCCTCCAAAATGTAAAATATCATGAATACCCTTACAAAAAAAAGAAATATCATCTATATACTTTTCATCTCTTAATTATTAAACAAATGTCTCATTTATTGTAAAATGAAACAATGATAGTTTGGGGGCAACTTTCAAGCAAATACAAGATTGGTACACATGATATCTATTATGTTTTATAAGGATGTAACTGAGATTTTCTATATTCTTAGGGGTGCTATTGATATTTTAAGAATTTGCAACGGCATTTGAAGTTCTCTAATTTTATACGGGTCCGACTAACGCATTCCGGTATTGTGTGCTCCAAACCATGCCAGAGATATGGACCCGTCAAGTATTCACCTCGACATGCCATGGTCGTTTTATTTTTGTCATTTTGACTGCATATCGCACAACAGCCAAAACATTATAAATTTTTACACAAAAAATATAAAATATAGTCAAAAAAATATTCAAAATGTTACTCACGAAAAATATATATGATATATCTTAAAAAAATGTATCATACATATAAAAAATATACCATGCATATAAAAATATATATCATATATTGTATTTTAAAAAGAGATGTCGCACATATAAATTATATATATCATATATTTAAAATATATATCACAAATAAAAATATATCATATATGTAAAAAAATATAATATGTATTATATTTGAACAAATATATAATATATCTAAAATATATAAGCTACATCTTAAAATGATAACACATAAATATATATTATGCATGTAAGAATATATAATATGCACCTAAAAGGTATGACCTACATCCAAAAAGTACATATAAAAAAAGGTATTACGAAACTAAAAATATATATATCGGAATATAAAATATTTTTTTATATAATTTTTAATTATAGATGACTTCACAGATTACAAGATCCGTCTTTCTTTTAGATTTTAGATTACTCTCGTAGTTGTTTTTACATGCTAGTTTCTATATCTAATCTTTTTTATTCATTGATTTCTAATAAATATAATAATTATTTTTCTTGCAAATATATGAATTACGTGAAATATTATAAAAACAAATCTCGATAAAACTTTAATAAATAAAAATTTCAAGTATAAAAAACCCAAATATTCACTTAAAAGGTTTAATCTTATAATCTGTTCATGTGTTTATTTTAATGAGCTTCTTAAAAGAAGATAAGTTGCTCAAGAATAAGAAAAAAGGAGATATTTGTTCTTTCTCGTTGATTAGAGTATAGTTAAAATTGGTTGAATGAAAGTTTTGTTTAACATCTAATTGATTTTGATGCCGTGAAAGCTATTGATGCTATAAAGGCTTGTGAAACACTGAAACATAACAATCCAAAATGTACCGTACTTTGTGCACCTAATGGAATTGGATTATAAGGTGAAAGGAGTAAAAAGTTCTGGAATTAATAATTTCGCTGTTTGTTTGGATGTCCAAATTAGAAGATGCTGCAAAGTATAATTTTTTGTTTGGTTCTTAATTTATTTTTTTTTGGAATTTTGTTATTTAAAATATAAAAATAATGTTTAATTAAATTTGATACAAAAATAATAAGTATTGTTTTTAAATCATCAAATAATATATATAGAAATGTACTTTATGCTATTATTATAATATTTTATTTTAACCATGTAATAATATATAAGTAATAATATAATATATTCTATTAATAATTATAATATAATTTGTTTATTATAAAATAGTTATTATAAATTATTGTATTAAGTATATGTTTATAAAGTAATAATAGTATTATTATATAAAAATTTATGCATATCAATTTTATCGGATGTCGGCATTCTAATTCTATGATGTAAAGTAATAATAGTATTATTATATAAAATGATCTTATAGTATGTGCATGCAATATATTATAATATAATAATACTATAAAAATATTAAACATACTTTTATATTATTATTATGAAATCCAACCCATGACTCAAAAATGATTTGTTACCTAAATTCAAAATGACTGGTTACCTCAATTACCCTGATTTCAAATGATATATGACCCGATATCGAAAATAATGGTTAGTCAATCGTAATATGTCAATAATACGATCGTACATAATTCGAATCAAATATTTTTCAAGTATGTCAAATAGAAATTGAATACGATAATGATTCGTCAATTCGATTATTCGTCTATAGTTAGGTCTCTTCGGCATAATAGTTAATACATATACAATAATTCATATCAATATAAAAACAAATTCAAAAATAATTGAAAATTTATTTATTTTATTAAATAATATTTATTTTAGTTCAAAATCATAAATTTATAGATTATTATTTATATTTTGTTGTCTTAAACATTGTTTAAATTTTAAGTTTTCGTTATTTATTGAAAAATATGTATAAGTTTAGTCTGAAAAAATGTATTATACAACAATACTTGTATTATACGTGTTTTTTAAACATATATAAAATACACGAATTATTGATTAGATTGGGTACGGACCGGCAATACATATATGATTCGTAATATGCAATTGTACGTAAATTATACGTTTAATATCCGCGATATTGAACAACTATGAATTTGATTACGATCCAAATTAATGTAATCGTTCAGCAACACATGAAAAAGTAGAAGAGTGATTATTTTATTTTATTCTATTTGTGTTTAGGAAAAATATAAAAATAAAAGAGTACAAATGAAGAGTTAATATTTTTATATGGAAAAATGAGAGAGGAGAGGAAAAAAATATTATAGTCGGTTATTTTTTAATCGCGTAGAATGAAATTAAGCAACCACACAGTTATTTCATTAAACTTTGTCATTGTTACTACAATTTTATCATTGTCACTACAATTGATTGTTGCAACATGAACAACCAAGATCGTCTACCAAAGTCCCTAAAATCGTTTGCAAAGGTACCAGGAACGGTTAGTCGTCTGGAAAAATCCGTCAACAAAAATTAAATATGTTGCCGAAAAACCATCTCTGTTATCGTTACTGGCGGATGGGCGTATCTTTGTCGACGTACACCTTTGCCGACTGCTGCCGGATTTGTTGCTAAAAACTCTTAAGCATTTGCTAACCGCAACATGTCGTCCCTAAAGAACCCTTCACTTTTGTTGACTGCTTTCACAAGTCGTTCCTTAAGAGTCCCTATTTAATTACTTGTTAAATTTCACATATTTCAATTAATTTCGAACTAAAGAAGACCTATACTAAATTTTTTTAAAACAACAAATATAGAATACAAATTAACAATCAAATACGACATGATATTAAACAAAACAAAACGTCAAAAATCATATATTACAAGTTCGACATAATGAATAGTCAAAACCCCATATGCAAAGTTCAACCTACAAATACAAAACAACTTACAAATTGATCAACATTTTTATTTTGGATCCAACTTTTTGCAATTTCGTTGTATCACATCATCACATCACTGTTGTAAAAACACAATCATAGACGATGTTTAACGGTCCAAAAAATGGCTAACGACGGATTAACGTTCTATTTTTTGGTTTAACATTTTAAAAAAAGGTCAAAGTTTTATTTGACCGTTTAACCGGACCTTTATGGTGTTATTTTCACCGTTATTTCCATGTAATATATTGGGCTAAATTTCAACCGAAAACAAGTTAGAATAAGAATTAGCAAATTATTAAAGTATCAAAATTATAGATATTTTCAAGTACTATAATTTGAATATCTTGTTTGTAGTTTTTCGTTGTAATTTGAGCTCTAAAAATCATCCAAAAAAGTAATGCTGGTTGATTTTTAGGATTTAGGTTACAACTTCTAATATTATTTTTGGCCAAGTTAGATTGAGAATTAGCAGATTATTTAAATACCTATGTTTTAGGTGTTTTGAAATACTAAAATACTAAAATAACAATATTATAATATTGTTGTTTAATTTAGACCTAGATCCTAAGGTCCAATTTTGGCGTCATTCGTGAGTACATATCATCTACGGATTCATTCTCGATCATTCGGAAATGATCAAATGATTGTTCGAGTCCTATTAATTTGGTTCTCTTCATTCTATCGTTTCCTTCGAATCGATCTAGGAGCACTCGCCACATTGAATGAGATGTGGTACATCCATCCACAAGAATAGAAAGTGACCCGGCAATATTTGTGAGAATAAGATTTTGAGCATATGTGTCGGCGGTCGCATCGAGATCGGTGCCGTGGCATATTTTTCGTGCGGGGTCGGTCTCGGAGGTACTTAACGTGTAAAATTCAAAACCTTTTTCCACCACCGATCACAATTTTTGGATAGTGAATATATTTAACATGCATCTCTTCCAAAGATTCCAATTATTTTCATCTAATTTATCGGGGTATGTAATTTGGGTCCTATTACCGATTGAGGCCATGATCGTTATACAAATTGTCACTTATACAAAGAGACGGTTAGTATTTTGCTTGATACCGATTGTTGTTTAATTTAGACCTAGAGGCAGTGAATAGGAAGTCCTAAGGTCCAATTTTCGCGGTAATGGAATACAATTACAATTTGGTGCAGAAGCGTAAATAAATTAGAGAAAGAAATACAATACCGAAACAAATAACACGTGATATTTGTTTACGGAGTTCGGTAGGTGGTTGCTTTGTAGATTTAACTCACCGGTTACTTGCTCAATCGACCGACTCGATTGATTGCAAGTACCTACGTCTCCGGGGTTGCCTTGCGCATTTTCTGATTTCGATTGAATATCCAAGTCAAACAATTACAAGGTTTGCCAAGATCGATTTACATGAATTTATCGATCTATGGCGGCCTTTACAATTAGTAAATAGCCTATTACAATTTACTACTAACGAACTAGTCGTGATCGATCACGCAAGTTGGGAATCGTTGAGTAGTGGATTCGAAAGTGGATCTAATAATCCCCAATATGGTTTGGAAATATAAGCTCAAGATTTTGGCAAAGTTTCTCTTTTAGTTTGCTCTTTAAATTTGTGGAAGAGTTGGAAAGAGAAACCTAAGAGGGAAACTATTTATAGAACACATAGTCCCCGGAACAATTAAGTTTTCTGCACAGTGCGTCATGACGCAAGTAATGGTGCGTCATGACACACAGGCTGATCAACTAGCCGTTACATTGGTGTTTATTCAAAACTCTTGTTGTCCGTCATGACGCACACTAACGTGCGTCATGATGGTAGATTGTGTACTTGAGGGTTCGTTGTAATCCTTGAATGGTTCGTTGTAACGAACCCCCTCCTGTGATTTTCTCACTTGGTCCATCATGACGCATGGTCAGTTGCGTCATGACTGGCAATACAAAGTTTTCCAATGAGATGTTCTAGCGTCATGACGGCGCTTATTATGCGTCATGACGCTGTACAGTTCAAGACACATTTTCTCTTAAAATGTGTCATGACCATAGTTGTCAAAATCGCGATTCAACTCGTAGAATCGCACGATTCTACGATTCTGGGAGGAGAAAACGAGTCAAGTAGTACGTAAAATCATAATTTAGTATAATCGCGGTAGAATCGCGAGTTAAATCGTAGAATCGTGTAGAATCGAGTGTAATTTAAGATTCTACGATTTTATTACATGTTACCAGTATTTGAATATCTAAAACATAAAAATAGCCCAATTTTCTTGTCAGTATCAAACTTACAATTGAAAGAGGACCATATCCTTCCAATTGGTAATGCATAAGTACGCTCTATTGACCGGATAGCTCGTCGTGGAACTTAATTTGACGATGGAATTACTAGTATGTTTTCCATGGTTTATTAAGTATTACAATTTATTATGAGTATCACACAATTTTAAAATTATTTTTTATTTTGAAATATTTTAGGCGGTTCGGCAGTTTTAGAAGATGAAGATCACGAAGAAGAAGCTCTTGCAAGTGTTGTAGGTCCATGTGTTGAAGCGATACTGAAAAAAGTTGAGAAATTTATTGATGTCTTGGAGGATCACGATTCCGACGAGGACACGATTGAAAATTTTGCTAGAAGACTAGGTGTGACTTTTGTTTTGCTATTTTAGATGTTTTGGATGTTTCAAATTACATGTGACTTGTATTTGTCTATTTTTGATATTTGATATTTTGGGTGAGTATGCTCACTGCATGTTTTGATATGTCTCAGTTATAAAATATTTTCACAATATATTATTTTGTGTATTTATTTCTATTTTCCATAGAATCTTACGATTCTACATACGATTTTACGATCCGATTCGATTCCACCTCCGAACGATTCAAGGTAGAATCCCGATTTTAACAACCTTGGTCATGACGGTGCTTATTGTGCGTCATGACGCACTTTAAGATAAAACTAAGTATACATTTAGGTGAGTCATGACGGTGCTTATTGTGCGTCATGACTCATGACGCACCATGACTCAAGGCAGTTTTTATTTTTGTTTTATTGTTTTGAGTATTTCCTACTTATTTTCTTGAGTTTAATTATTCCAAAGGCAAGTTTAGGGATACATATATGATACTTGAGGTGATCATTTGATATTCCAACTTGCGGAATATTCAACTTGATCTTCGATGTCTTGATTATTTATTTCCTTTGATCGTCCTAGTGCGTCTTGCTTCATCTTTTGATCATTTTGCGGGCTACATCTTTTATCTCTATAATTGTCACTTACGCAAATTGATTAGTAGTATCAACATTATTTTGAGATAATCAAAACGTAGAAAATTTGAATCAACAAATATAAAATAATAATATAATGTAATGCAATATAATATATTATAATATAAAATTATGTTTGTTTGGACTTTGAATTATGAAATTTAGGTTTGTTTTATCTTTAAATTTGAAAAGTTGTTATAATAATTTCAAAAAAATTAATATTATATATGATAACTTATCGTTATATCATCGCGAATCGGTGGGAGAATTAATCGGTAAAACACTATAATAGTGTCCCATCGATTCGTTAAGTTAATTATTATCTGCAACATTGCATCACATTCATTTCAACCATCAAATTTTTTTCTTGCAAGATTTTTTTTTTAATATTATTTGTTAGTTTTTCATGAAAAACTGTATAATAAATGAAATATTAAAATTATATAAATGTAAAATATAATAACATTTATTAAATAATTAGTATATGTCAAAATAACTATAATTTTTTTTTGTATCAATAAAACAATGCGAGCAAATACTTTTTAATTATTAAATAAAAAAATAGAAATATATTTTATTTCAAAAAATATTTAACTTATTTTTAACTCTATGAGTGGGTATTTAAAAAAGTTTATTTTAGAGATCAGTTTTTGTATGTATCTAAAATGTGAGAATTTTTTTAAAGTATCGAAAAAAAAAAGTTAATAAATTTTTTTCAAGAGTTGTCCTAAAATATAATAATGAATTAGTCCCATTTCTCTTTGTTTTAAAAAAAATCTATGACTTATCGAACGGCCTAAAATCAACATATTTAAGAAAAATAATAATAAACAAATAAATAATAGTTGTTTGTGTTCTTGCATGACTAGTTATAAACTCGAAAAAGATACGTACAAATTGAACACAAAAACTTCACATAAATCTATCTAATGAATCCGCCAATGACAAGTTAACACCTCATATGGGCTAATTAAATGACGTGACTTGTTGCCATTGCTCGCTTCGTAATGTCACTCTTCCTTATCTAATAGCCTCTCTCTCTCTCTCTCTCTCTCTCTCTCTCTCTCTCTCTCTTCTGCAAAATCATCATGCTAAGCTCAAATGGTTACTTCACGAAAAGAGCTATAACTGGTCTGGTTTTGGGCCAGTTCGTTTCGCTTCTAGTCACCTCAACTGGCCTATTTTCCTCCGATCTCTCTCGCCGTGGTCCGTACAATTAGTATTACTAATTACTTTCTAGTTAGTGTTTTTTTCTCACCCATTTTACTTCTCACGTTGAGAAATTCGTGGTATTTTGTCGAGTGGTGAGGATAATTGGAAGTCGGAAACTTCATCTTCTTTTTGTAATTTATCAGTTTAATGAAGTTGTTCATTGATGGGCGTAGCATACTAACACAATTTGGTACCAATACCAAATTTCACAGGAAACACAAAACTCTGCGGACCAAAATTATTAGGAAATTTAGTGTTGAAGGACTAATTTGGAAATAGCAGCCTGGACAACAATTGATTTGTAGTTTACTGTCTTTTCTCAATTAGTTTACAGCGTATGTCAATAGCCATACTCAAAATTTAATATTAGAAAGAACCAAAATAAGTATGCAATTTGCACCCAAATTCGCCTAATAAGTGGCAATTTCCGAGATAGAATAAAGATAAGTTATTTACTTGATAAAATCTATGAGCCAAATCAATGATTGAATCTCCACCTCCTATATTTAAGCAATTCACTATATACCTGATCTCATCTTTCCCTAAAAATACAAATAAAAACAAAGAATTGGTTAATTACTAATTAGTATGGATAATTATTTATTTATTTATAATAATAACCTCTCATTAACGTTCTTTCATGCGAAGCAGAATAACCAGTCTCGATACTCCTCAATATATTATCTCCCAAACAACTCTGTACACAACACACAATCACACAAGTACTTCAAATTGCAATAAAAAAACATTAGGGGGACTTTTGAGCAAAAGTATGCAAACTGCCAGATTTATCCTTGAAAAAAATAGGTTCGGTAGAATATATTTCTTGATCGATAATCTTTCCGCAAATTCCACAGCATCTGAAAAACATCATAAAAGATGAAAATTGTGCCTGTTAAAATTTATTTGATTGCAATTAGAAGTGTTTACTTACATGTAACCCTTGTCAGGGTCTTTAATTGCAGGGCAATAATCACCATAATGACTACAATACACCATTTTATCTTTGCTTCACCTATCAATTTCCAAAATAAATTACTGATTATTCTTTATCAGAGAGAGAGAGAGATTCGAAATCAACACAGATGGAAAATCGAAGATTTTAGGATTCCATACAAAATTAATGGAGGAGAATAAACATATTTCTCACCTCGTTAAGGTGTGGGCAAGATCAGCAGGAGATGGCGCTGAAAGGTGACAACGGAGCCGGAGGGGAGAGGAGCGGCGAAGTAGAGATTTTACTTTTTAGGACTTGGGCGAAAGATTAATTTGTTTTACAGAGCCAGTGGAGTTCGAACCCTAGACCTGTACTTTCCAATGTAAGGAACAGAACCATCACACCACGATACCAAATTAGACAAAATCTAATCCCTAACTACCCCCAATGTTTCAGAAATCGCTCGGCGCTCGCTGGTCGGCAGACGACCATCAAGCGCCAAGGATGATTAATCGGGATTAATCGGGAATCTCGACGGACCTCGGCGGATTTTTATTTTTTTATATTTAATATTTAAATTAATTAAACAAAATTACAAATCACAGTTTTTTTAATAAGTTTTAAATAATTTAAGTAACAAAATACACTACGTCACTAAACTAACATAAACTCAAATAATATATATATATAAATAATATTAAAAATATGAAAAAATTTAGTCCAAATATATTTTTTTGAATAGTATCCGACAAACGATCGTTTTCATTATTGATGTCTAATTTTTTTGATGTCAATGAAAATTTATTGGCAATTCATAACAAAAACGATCATTATTTTGAATAGTATCCCACAACCTCTCATAATATATGATTTTTTGTGCTTCACATTCAACCAACTAGACTATGGACCCGTTGGCAATTCAAAAAAAAAAATTTTAAAAAAAAAAAAAAAAAAAACTGTACACATCTAAAAATCGGCTCGGCGGTGGCTTGGCGGTCTTGGCGGACCCTTGGCGGCCGCTTGGCGGAAATCCGCCAAGCATTGAATGATTCAATGCGGCTCAAAGAGTAGGTTAATTTTGAGACGCCTTATGGGTCTTGAATTAACACTCGTGTGTTGATGGTACGAGATTTGATCTTCGTGACCGAATATCATATGCATTCGATAGATAAGTCAATCCCGAAATTGCATATGATGCGATGTAAATTTGAATAGGAGATGCTTGGAGTGTCCGGGGAATCCAAAGCATAGAGATGCATGGATGTCCTTGTAATTCAAAAGCGGGATCGAAAGAAATGTATGTCTAAGGGTATTTTGGAAAAATATTTTCCAAAACGGAGAGTTCGGACAAGGAGTTGTCCCAACTAGTGACTCAAAGAATGGTGAAGTCCGAGGAGGATTAAACCTAGAAGTTGATTGTTTCTTTTGGCATTGCCGTCTTGGCCATATAAACGAGATTCGCGTATCTAGATTCCATATGATGGATTGCTAGAATCATTCGAATTAGATTCGATTGATTAATGCGATACTTATTTATTAGGCAAGACGACAAAGGGCATCATTCTCCAAAGGTTGGAGAAAGATCCAACGAATTATTGGAACTTACATTCACATGTAGATGATCCGATAAGTTTCCAGGCAAGAGGAGGCTATCAGTATTTTGTTATGTTTATGGACGGTTAAAGTAGATATGGAAATATCTATTTAATGCGTGCCGAAACGGAGACTTTTGAAAGGTTCAAAGAGTTTCAAAAACGAAATACGAAATCAATGCTTTTCGATAGGATCGATAAGGCGAGTATTTGAGCTAAACTTTTCGATAGGATCGAAGAGGCGATATTTGAGTTATGAATATTGATGATCATTTATGATTGTGGAATCGTTTCACGATGGCCTTTATTCGGAACATTGAGACGTGTCCGAAAAGAGGAAATGAACGCATGTTGGACATGGTTCGATAAATGATAAATCAATAGGATCTCCCAAAAATGTTTTGGGGATACGCCCTTGAGACAGCGGCACTAATGAATGGTTGCGTATGAGATATGGACCATAATCCTTCTAATCGGTACAAAAGACGCCATATGAGATATGGATCGGAATAGTTCCGAAGTTGTCACTTGTACAGATTTGAGGATGTGAGTGTATTTCGAAATTTGTTTCGGTTAAACTCAATCCCAAATCTGGAAATTGTTCGTTTATCCTTAAGGAAACTAAAGGGTATTAGTTCTAACGTCCCGACGAAAATGAGATTTTCGTGGCTCGAAGAGATGCCTTCTTGGAGGAGGACTAGATGCGCACAAGTTTGGAACTTGGTGCCATTTATCTCTATGCGGGCTAGTGGGAGTAGAATAAATCTCGAAAGAGTTCGAGATTTGAAAATGAACATTGTACCGATGAAAGTTGACATGGCTTCATCAAGAGTTGATGAAAGCAAGTCGAACACACAAAGGAATTTTTCGTAGATCAAGTAGGCTATATCATAAGCCGATAAATACGGATTTATCGTGGCTAATGATGATAGATTGAAATCATATGATGATTCGATATCCTACAAGGATGCTATGAAAAGTTGATTCCACATGACGTGATATCATGAAATCTGAGATTCGATCCATGTAAATTATCAAGTTCAGAACTTGATTTCATCACTTTCTGGGTTAGATGAAATTTGAGTGGGTTTTTCAAGATGAAGAACCTACATGGATAGGAATACGCATATATGTAAAGTGAGGCTTTTTGCGAAGAGTTTCATACAATTCATAGTCGGACTATGAAAGAAACGTTTTCACTTGTTGCCATGCTTTCCCATTCTCGAAATTCTGCTTGCCATGGTCGCGTATTATGACTATGTGATGTGGCAAAATGGATGTCAAAACCGAATTTCTTGACAGAAATTTTATGAAAGGATGTGTACTTGACACAACCTTACGGTTTTGTCGATTCATTAGAATCGGGGATAAGATATGCACGCTTTAATGATCCATATGATGGATTAGAGAAAGCTTCTCGGAATTGGAATATTCGTTTTGACGAAGTTATAAACTGTTATAAAATTGTCGAAACAAATGAAAACTTTGTGTACACATGAAGGTTAGTGGGAGCTGCATTAGATTTCTTGTAACGACAAAGGATTTAGACGAGACCGCTTATGAATTGAGCGTGAAAATCTATAGGATAGATCTAAGAAGTTCCTCGTTCTATGTTTTAGCACATATATCGACATATTGTTGAAAATGGTTTTCAACATGTAACCTCCTTGGAGGAGTTAAATCGAAATGTCGAATGGCATAAATTTTCAACGGCTCGATGTGAGACATCAAGCAGCGTGAAAAGTAGTAATATGATGCCTTACATTTGATGTTAGGATCTATTATATCTGTCATGATATGTATGTGGCTATCTGTCATACAAATAAATCGTCTAGTTCACCGTCAATACAATTCATGGGAATCACATGAATTTGAATGTAATTCGATTACATGAGACTAACTCTTGTGAATGTATAATGGTTATACAAATATATACATAACGGTTATGTATATTTAAACCCATCGGGATTTGTATTGATAGAGGTGAAGTTTATCCTTGAATACTTTACGAAAGAATTCAGGATTTTTTATCTATAATGGTGTGGAGGACGTGTTGGTTATAAAGAGTTATAACAACAACAGTTTTCAAAGATTAAGCACGTCCAAATATGTAGCACGACTTTCGATCACAAAGTGTGTACATGTTTTGCTTAAATGAAAACACGGTTATGTGGAAAGGTTCAACAAGACCAATAGTTTATGATTCTATTTACGGTGGCGAGTATATTGCGGTTATTAATCGCAAAAGGAAGTGGTATGGATCAAGGATACATGACCAAACTCTAGTAGTCACGAGTTATCGGATTTATGGTTGTTTATTGCGTGAGACGCAATAGTACAAGCCAAAAATGCTGAGGTCACAACCACTTCTAGCCAATACTCAGAAAATTTCATTTGATCCATGAAATTTTGTGAAAAGATGTGATCGTAGGTATTGGAAATGTTCCAATCCTGATGATGATTAACACTAGCGGGAACGTGCGGACCCGTTTACAAAACCGTTCTCTCTAGTCGCGCGTGACTGTCATGCGATGACTATGGGTATGGAGATACCTAGAGGAGGAAGAAGAGAGTAGAGTGTAGTTATCTAATACGATAGTCCTCGCAGGTTATGGGTATGGAGATATCCATAGGTAAACGTTGTATCACCCAAATACTTAGTCCATATGAATGCATCCCTTTTAAAAATTTTGTTTACTTAAATTAATATGCATTCACCTTATATGAAAACTGTGTGCGGGTTGTGTAATATGATTGTTACATGAACCTTGATTTGAACTTGTGTGGACGTCGACATGGTTGAGGACCATGTGCAGCAAAACCGTCACACTTAAAGTGTCATTTCTAAACATCCCTAGTCGCGGATCAGCTTGCTTAAGAGAGAAACATTTCTATTATTAGATAATAGACTGAACGCGTACACTAGTACGTTTGCCGAGGAGATGATTATGTTTTGCTAATCATGGGACAAGGTGCTTGTCGAATCGGGAACGTAGATATATGTTAGGTTACATCTGAAGGGGAATATCCCCGGCTCCGGGCCCGCGCAGCGGATATGTAGGCCCGATTTCCGAGATCACGCCACGACTTCGAGGGTACGATGCAAATAGAAGGTTAGATCTTTACCGGTGCAAAATTGATTGCACACGAATGGTTGATCGCTGCCTTCTTTCTCCTGTCACGTTGGTGACAATACGCGCGTCCCACACCACGCGTCTTTCACCGCTCGTTGACTTCGCCGATTCACTTGATTTCGTCTCCGACTCAATCTACTCGTCCGAATCGATCACAATCGTGAGAGCCTCAGTTGTTGCTCCTCTACGTGTATCCACCTTGAATCGCAAGACGTCGGTCACGGATGCACCTGCCTAGACGATGCACCGGTGAACTTGCTTAATCGAATTGATTCTCTAAACCGTAAAACACCTTTTCACGGTTTCTCTCTTTTACACCTTTTCACTCTCTAGAAATTTGTCTCACAATTTTCTGGATAATTCTGAATGAATTGCTTGGTTAAGATGAGAGAGAAAATCCTATTTATATATAATAGGATCAGGATTAGCCAAAAGGCATGTATATCCAATATACACCCTCTCACACAGAAAACTGCATGAACCTGGTCAGTATTCTGTCCAGACGAAATTGATAAATTTCTCTGACAGAACATCCACCAACACGAAAGTTGTAGATAATCTCATTATCTACACGACCCAATTTGGCCCAGCCCAATTGGAGTTCGTATGCAAAAGTTATGACTGTTTTACTAACTGTATGTCATACTGTTGCACCCTTTCGGTATTTCACAGAAACGACACTTATACTTCGTTCATATGAAATATATTTCTACATGAAGGTTATAGATAATCTAATTATCTATCTTACCCAATTTGAACCATTCAAATCGGATTTTCCTACTGAAAGATATGGCTACGAATGTACGACTACATTCGTTTATCCTTGTGTGCACTTTTACGGTTGATCCTGAAACTGTATTTCCTTCAGTCTCCCACTCAATTTCAGATCTACCTAAAAGGTACTCATGCATATCCAATACGCACGATTTTAGAGAATATAGCTCGCGTATCAAATACCAAGCTATGCACATCCTATGTGCCAATTTTATGATCAAGCCCGACTTAGTACGACTCGTTGTGTGACCATGTAGGTTCGACTTAACGATGGCAGTAGGTTGTTTCCAATACCTACAAGCTCATGAGCGGGATCTAGTCACTCCATCATAGCAACCCATGTTAAACGAATAATGATTGTGATCATTGTGCCTATCTCGAATAGCGGTTACTAGTTCTCTTGTTAGCGATATCCGTTAATCAAAAGGCATGGTAATAGTCATCCTTATAATTTGATTAACTACACTTATTCCCCGATTCCGAGTTGAGTTAACAAATTTCAATCGATATTAACCATTAATATCATTGACTGCGGCCGCAGGTTTCGTTAATCGACTCATCGAGCGGCGCCTAAGAGATATCTCTTCCTTTCGGAATAAACAATTCCTATCTTGGAGACTCACATTGAATTCCATGTTTCGGACAATACCCAATGATGACCCTTTTAACTCCCTGTTACGGTGAGCGTAAGATCATATCAAAGCATTGTGTTACGCACGAAACGCAATCAATGATCCCCTCAAGTTTGAAGAATCTAAAACCCCATCCGTCGCAAGTCCATCTATAATGACTAAACCATGTCATGGTCTCGCGGCTTCGGTCATATCCAATACATGTAACCTAACATATATCTACGTTCCCGATTCGACAAACTCCTTTGTCCCATGATTAGCAAAACATAATCATCTCCTCGGCAAACGTACTAGTGTACGCGTTCAGTCTATTATCTAATAATAGAAATGCTTCTCTCTTAAGCAAGCTGATCCGCGACTAGGGATGTTTAGAAATGACACTTTAAGTGTGACGGTTTCGCTGCACATGGTCCTCGACCATGTCGACGTCCACACAAGTTCAAATCAAGGTTCATGTAACAATCATATTACACAACCCAGCACACAGTTTTCATATAAGATAGATGCAAAATGAAAAATTTTAAAATTCTGAAATTGCATTACTATAAGATAAGTTTGGGGTGATACAACGTTTACTAATCTATTAGACTAATCTCGTCCTACGCAACTATCGTTTTAGATAACTAACTACTCTCTTCCTCCTCTAGGTATCTCAAACCTATAGCTTGCGCATGATAATCGTGCTTAGCTTGCGAGAGTGGCTTAGTAAACGGGTCCGCAACATTCCTGTCAGTATCAATCTTCTCAATGATCACATCCTTCCTTTGCAAAATCTCACGGATCAAGTGAAATTTTCTGAGTATGTGCTTGGAGCGGTGATGTGCCCTCGGTTCCTTGGACTGTGCTATTGCGCCCGTATTGTCGCAATACACAACTACAGGTTCCGAGATGCTCGGGACTACACCAAGCTCCGACACAAACTTCTTGATCCAAACCGCCTCCTTTGCCGCTTCGGAAGCCGCAATATACTCCGATTCAGTTGTAGAGTCTGCTAACGTGGGTTGTTTGGAACTTTTCCAAACTACCGCTCCACCATTTAGACAAAACACGTATCCGCTTTGTGATCGAAAGTCATCGATACATGTTTGGAAACTGGCGTCGGTATATCCATTGATGACCAACCCGGATGTCTTTCCACCATAAATTAGAAATTGATCCTTAGTTCTTCGTAAGTACTTAAGGATGTTCTTAACCGCGATCCAATGCATATCCCCTGGATTAGATTGGTAACGCGAAACGACGCTCAATGCATACGACACATCGGGGCGCGTACAAATCATGGCATACATAATTGATCCAACCGCCGAAGCGTATGGAACAATACTCATCGCATTCTTATTTTCGCTCGATGTCGGACATTGAGCTTTAGAATACGATATGCCACTCGACATTGGAAGAAGTCCTTTCTTCGAATTTTGCATTGAAAACCGTTTCAAAACTTTGTCGATGTACGTGCTTTGACTCAAGCCGAGTAATTTCTTGGATCTATCTCTATAAATCCTCACGCCTAATATATAAGCGGCCTCGCCCAAATCTTTCATAGCGAAACGAGTATTTAAATACTTCTTAACATCCGTAAGCATCGGAATGTCGTTTCCTATGATCAAGATATCGTTTACATATAGTACAAGAAATACTACGCGGCTCCCACTAACCTTCTTGTATACACAAGGTTCTTCTACGTTTTTCACGAAATTATATTCTCGTATAACTTCATCAAAACGTATGTTCCAACTCCGAGAAGCTTGCTTCAATCCATAAATGGATCGTTGCAACTTGCACACTTTATCCGGACTCTTTGAATCGACAAAACCCTCGGGTTGTGTCATGTGCACATCCTCCTCTAAATTCCCGTTAAGGAATGCGGTTTTGACATCCATTTGCCAAATCTCGTAATCATAATACGCAGAGATAGCAAGTAAGATCCGTATGGATTTAAGCATTGCCACGGGAGAAAACGTTTCTTCATAGTCTACACCATGAATTTGTTTGAAACCTTTCGCCACAAGCCGTGCTTTATAAGTGTTCACATTCCCATCCATGTCGGTCTTCTTCTTGAAGACCCACTTACATCCCACTGGTTTAACCCCGGGAGGTGGATCAATCAAGTTCCAAACTTGATTATCGTACATGGATTGAATCTCGGATTTCATGGCAGATTGCCACTTATCGGAATCCTCGCTTTTCATAGCCTCGCGATAAGATGTCGGTTCATCATCTATGAATTCGACTTCATCATCATTTGCCATGATAAAACCATATCGTATAGGCTCTTGACGAATCCTACCCGATCTACGAACTGCGCCTTGTGCACATGACTCCGGATCCTCAACATTTGAGGAAATCGGATCAACGTTCATCGGTTCAACATTCGTTTGCGGGTCTCGAATTTCTTCGAGATCTATTTCAGTCCCATTCACTCGCTTAGAGATAAAGTCCTCCTCAAGGAAGACTCCTCTTCGAGCTACGAAAACTTTATTTTCGACGGGATTATAGAAATAATACCCCATTGTTTCCTTGGGATACCCTACAAATAAACATTTTTCAGACTTGGGATCGAGCTTGTCCGATAATAATTTTCGAACATAAGCCTCATATCCCCAAATCTTAACATAAGACAACTTCGGAACTGTTCCGGTCCATATCTCATATGGCGTCTTAGGTACCGATTTAGAAGGTATGCGGTTTAATAAGTAAGCCGCTGTCTCTAGGGCATATCCCCAAAACGATTTTGGAAGGGAAGTTTGACTCATCATGGATCGAACCATGTCCAACAAGGTTCGATTCCTCCTCTCGGACACGCCATTCCATTGTGGCGTTCCTGCCGGAGTCCATTGTGGAACTATTCCACAATCTTTCAGATGATCTTCAAACTCATAGCTCAAATATTCGCCACCTCGATCCGATCGAATGGCTTTAATTTTCTTGTCAAGCTGATTTTCAACTTCGTTTTGAAACTCTTTGAACTTTTCAAAAGTCTCCGCTTTAGTACGCATCAAATAGATATATCCATATCTACTATGATCGTCCGTAAACGTAACAAAGTATCGATAGCCTCCTCTTGCCTCGATGCTCATCGGTCCACATACATTAGAATGTATGAGTTCCAATAGATCGCTGGACCGCTCTCCGACCTTGGAGAACGGCGCCTTAGTCATCTTGCCAAGCAAACAAGATTCGCAATTCCCAAATGAATCCAATTCAAATGAGTCTAGTAGTCCATCTTTATGGAGTCTAGCAATGCGTTTCTCATTCACATGACCGAGACGACAATGCCAAAAGAAAGTCCGATTATCAACTTTAGATTTAATCATTTTTGCATTAACGTTATATATGGACTTATTATTTCCGTGATCGAAATCCAACACATAAAGACCATTTTCTAACAGAACATTTCCATAGATAATAGAATCCTTACATATCGAAAACTCATTATTCCTAATAACGAATTCATAGCCATCATTGGCCAGTTTCGACACACTTATTATGTTCTTACATAACGTTGGTACATAATAACAATTATTTAGTACTAAAATAAGTCCACTAGGCAAAGTCAAATTAACTACTCCTACGGCAAATGCAGCAACTCTTGCTCCATTCCCGACGCGTAGATCGACTTCACCCTTTTCCAACCTTCGACTATTTTGAAGAACCTGCATATTTCGACAAATATGAGTCCCACAACCGGTATCCAATACCCAATTAGTCATAGTTGAAATATTAACTTCAATAACGTTAATACCTGAGAGGCCAGTCGCTGAAACCGACTTGTCCTTCTTCACCTCCTCGAGGTAAGACTTGCAATCGCGCTTCCAATGTCCAGCCTTGTGACAATGAAAGCACGTCTCATCCTTGGATTTCTCCTTTCCCCTTTTATTCGGCTTCGAACGTTTCTTAGCCGAACCGCCCTTGGACTTTGATCTCTTACGATCCTTATTCTGAATTGTGAGAACATTTCCGGCAACTCTTGCCCTGTTCTCTCCGGACGACTTTAACGTCTCCGATTCAAAATTCTTGAGCATTCCGTGAAGCTCAGGGATCGTCTTATCCATCGAATGCATGTGATAGTTAGTCACGAACGGAGAAAACATTGGAGGAAGTGCACACAAGATCAAATCTTGTTGCATAATCTTCGACAATTTCTCTCCTAGCTTCTCAAGACGGTCTATGAGAGCTTGCACCTTCAAAACGTGAGTACTCACTGAAGACCCCGAAGGCATCTTGCAGTTTACTAACTCCTTGAGCGTACTGAACCGTTCAATACGCTCCTGCTCTTGGAACATTTCCTTGAGCACAACGTCTATGATGTGCGCATCCGAGTCCTCAAACTGCTTTTGAAGACTAGCGTCCATACATGCCAACATGAGGCACATAACATCATTTGAGTCCTTCTTAAGTTTCTCAAACGCGGCCTTTTCTTCGGCCGTAGCATCGGGGCCCGGTTCTACTAGTTCCGTATCCAATACGTGACTCTTGCCCTCTTGCCTGAGAACTATTCTCAGGTTTCGGTGCCAGTCAAAGTAGTTCCGACCCACTAGCTTATCCTTTTCTAACGTCGATCTAATCGACATGGTGTTGGTGTTACTAGAAGACATATTCTACAAATGAAGTGAAAGATTGATTACTAACGTTGCGTACTTATCTTATAGGGATTATATGATGATTATATGATAGTGTTATTTTATCGAATCGATAACCCTCATACCGATACGGGACTCCAAGTCCATAACACTCAAGACCCATATTTCCGTTCCTCCCACAAGTGACTTTAGCCTATCGGGTGGGATCCCGTTATTTAGGTAGGATTATATCCAATCGCATCCAATGCGACTCTTGAACCTTTATAGGATTTCGGTGATGGATTGTATCCAATACAATCCCAGTTCCGTGTGTGCATCCTATCTATGCCCCGAACTCCAATCTGATTGGCCTGGACGATTAAGTCACAACCATCTCCATCGTATCGTTCAAATAGGCTACTAGTGAGTCGACTTTAGCCTGTGCATCACTAGTCCCGATTTAACGCTTGCCACCCTTTCGATTGTTTCAATATCACGTGCCCGACTTTAGCCTGAACCCACGTGAAACGTAACACCGAACTCGGTAGTTGTGGATATGGAAGGCATTTTCATGACTTAAATATTATGAGGGATCATGCCATTGCATGTTTCTAAATTCGTGACATAATCCAATTATATCACTATCACAAGATTTTCATAAATGCATATGTTTTTATTTGGGAGTCTAATTATTCTAAATAATTATCTAACTATATGCTAGTATGATTGATGCCGATCAAATCGATATAAAGAACTCAAAATTCCAAGTTGTGTAGCCAAAGTTATCACGAAAACAAAATCAGCAACCAGAAACCAGTCCGTTGTAACGCAACATAGTCCGTTACAACGGACCTCCAGTATACTTAGTACTCCGTTACAACGGAATGAAGGAAAATATCCTCGACCCCGGGCCCGCGCAGCGGAATGAAGGCCCGGTCCGATTCCCCGATTCCCGAGATCACGCCACGACTTCGAGGGTACGATGCGAATAGAAGGACAGATTCATACCAGTGCCAAATTGATGGCACACGAAGGGTTGATCGCCGCCTTCTATTTCCTTCGGTGTCACGTTGGTGACTAGCCCGTACGTCCCATACCGCACGTCTCCCACCGTTTCGACACGCCTCGGGTTGTCTTCGTGCGTTCCATGCCCGCATGATTCCACAGCCCGTTACTCGATTACTTCTCCGGTTTGATCACAACGAAGAGCCACATGTGTCGCTCCTCTACCCGTATCCACCGTGAGTCGTAGCACCTCGGTCGCGGATGCACCTGCCTAGACGATGCACCGGCGAACTTGCATGATTGCGTTTCGATTCTCTAGACGGAGAAAATTCTTTTCTCCTTCTCTCTCAATCTCTTCGCACTCTTTCATCAAGTGATTAGAGTCTCTTAATTTCTGGATTAATTCTAAATTAACTCCATTAATTTTCTGGTTGAACTAATCTAATTATTCAACTGGTTGGACTGATGAGAGAGAGAGAAACATCCTATATATACTCCATAGGATAAGGATGGGCCAAAAGGTATGTATATCTTCTATACACCTTTTCAAACAGAAAACTGCATACACCCTTTCAGTAATCTGTCAGAACGAAAATATTAAATCGTTCCAATCGACTTTGAACATTTACGAAAGTTGTAGATAATCTAATTATCTTTCCAACCCAATTTGGTCCAGCCCAATTGGAGTTCGGACCCGAAAGTTACGGTCGTTTTACTGACTGTATGTCAAACTAATTGAAGTATCAGTGTCGTTTATGTGAAATACCGAAAGGGTGCAACAGTATGCCATACAGTTAGTAAAACAGTCATAACGTTTGCATACGAACTCCAATTGGGCTGGGTCAAATTGAGTTGTGTAGATAATGAGATTATCTACAACTTTCCTGTTGGGTGATTTTCTGTCAGAGAAATTTATCAATTTCGTCTGGACAGAATACTGAACAGGTTCATGCACTTTTCTGTGTGAAAGGATGTATATTGGATATACATGCCTTTTGGCTAATCCTAATCCTATTAGATATAAATATGATACTTTCTCTCTCATCCAGATCAGACAATTGAGATTATCATTCTGCCCAATACACAAGAAAAAGAGCAAATTCAGATTTGATCTTTCGTGAGTGAAAATGTGCGAAGAGAGAGAAATAGAGAATCGATTAGATCGAGCAAGTTCGCCGGTGCATCGTCTAGGCAGGTGCATCCGTGACCGACGTCTTACGAATCAACGTGGATACAAGTAGAGGAACGACGTTTGTGGTTCTTCGATTGTGATCGACTCGAGTGAGAAAGACGGTGGAAACGCTTGGACGCACGAAGACGAAGTCGAGAGAACCGGCGTAGTTAACGAGTGGTGAAGGACGCGTGGTATGGGACGCGCGGATTGTCACCAACGTGACAGGAGGAATAGAAGGCGGCGATCAACCCTTCGTGTGCCATCAATTTGGCACTGGTATAGATCTATCCTTCTATTTGCATCGTACCCTCGAAGTCATGGCGTGATCTTGAATTTAGGGAACCGGACCGGGCCTTCATTCCGCTGCGCGGGCCCGGGGTCGGGGTGAATTCCCAACAGGATATGGGTATCAAGTTCAATGCAGAAAAGAAAAGAAATGTGGGATTCGGATTCCGAATAGAAATCAATAGAAAGGACATTTTTGTGTTGTAGCAAGCAAAATGATGGCAGTACTTGGGTGTCACGATAAATTAATATAAGAACGAAGAAAAGAAGCTTATTATCTCTAATCTAATTATAACAAAAATGGGTTTGATGTTAAATGGGTGAGGATTAATGGTTAATGGGTTGAGTCATAATGGTTAATGGATTGGGTTATAATGATTAACGGGTTTGATGGTAATGGATATTTAAATATGAAAGGTGCACTAATGAGCAAAATGAAGAGTTCATGGGATAAAAATGAGCAAATTAAAGTCGGGAAAGCAACTTGCACAATTTTGAAGAATTTAATAAGCAGAAGCGAGTTTTTTTCTTGGATTTTCCAAACACAACAAAAGAGGGCCTTTTCCTTGGAATCCTGATCTTCCTAAGCTCAAAACTAGGAATATTTTTAAGCCATTCAAACACATGTTTTTGCTCACTACTGAATCCTTGAGTTCCTAATCAAAACAGATGTAGAAATTATTGAGTCCGAACAGGCCCTTAATGGGAGGGGGTTCGCCGGAGAGAGAAGGGCAAGGTGGCACTCTGCGATGAGGAGGGTTTCGCGGAGAGGTATCGTCGGAGTTCATCGAGGGAATAGAAGGAAGGAAACAATTCACATTTACTAGTAAGTTAATTCCCAATCTTGACTCTCTTTATTAATTCAATTTCTAGAAATTCACATTGACATTACGAACATAAACAAATAACACTGACAATTCAGTGAATTCGCATTTATAAATATTGTACTTGTATACTCAATATATGCACAAATTAATTAATTACGCAGATACGCTATTAGGGATTCCTTTTCCGGTCATTCCTTTCTCTCTTCCATTGTTAGAAGTGTCTGGATACATCAACATGTATGGTACCTTGTCAAATAACAAAAATTAATTAGTAATAAATTATCAAGGTATTAATTGAGAATATTTGTCTATTATACCTTAGCGGGGCCGGTTCGGTTCTTCAGCTTTGTGTCTTTGTTTCTCTCTTTTATCTTCTTCTCCACACTCTTCAGATCATCTGAAAACTCGTGGAACAGTCGAAGAATCTCGCCATTGTCGGTCCATCCTTCTGAAGCGCGCTGGCCGAGATACACCTCATCAGACAGGTGACGCGATAATACCTATTATTGTGATATCACGTGGAGTTCAGGATCTAGGGTTTAGGGTTTAGGGTATAGATATATAAAATATAAACTAGATATTATACCTCTATCAACGCAATCCCCAAAGTGGTTGTGAACCGGTCCGGTATCATGCTAAAGTAAAACTTCTCAGGATCCTTTGCGAGGTCCGAAAATTCTTGTGTATTTTCGAAAGGAATGAATTCACGGCACCGAGTTGGCCTGTTCGGTGGATAACCCGCATAAGCAAATTGTCCGAAATTTACGGATGCGTGTAGTGCCGATGCGATCCATATCAATGTGGTTAGGGTTCGGGTCAAGTTCTCAATGGTGTTTAGCTCAAGCCAGCAATGTGGGTCTCGACGTTTGTCACCATGACCAACGTGCCGGATTTCAGTGTACCAGGATTGTAGTTCCAAATCCGAGATCACTGCCCGATCATCATAATAAAAGCTGGTGCAATATTTGTGGACCCATTTCTCGATTGCGATCCATACATCGAGTCCATCATTAGCATATGGATAATCTTCTAGAAGGAGTGATACTCCTGAAGGTTGATCTGTATCTCTGAAAGCAAACCCCCTGAAATTTTGGAAAACTTTTAGAGTTAACATATACTAAATCATTTTCCTCAAAAATTTATATTCATTTACCTCTTAATAAGGTCCTCAGGAAGGGCTTGTTCATTAAATCGCCACTCCGCGTAGATCTTGGAGGATAATTCCATCGCGTACTTGCCGGGAAACATGGTCCTCTCAAGTACTCCTCCAGCATTTAAGAGGATACTTCTTGCAAGGGCATTTATATGCAAAGTATCCTTTAAATGTGGATCTAATAGTTTGTATATAGGATGCATTGTACTCAATTGCCTCCTCGTCGCTATCACGAATGGCTCCACGGTCGCGTGAGTGTATAACCTAATATATAAGATAAAAAAGGAATAATTTCTGGTACAACGTTCTAAGAACCTTTCAAACAAACAAATAATTATTAGATTTATCATCTTAAATTTTAATTTCTATCATGTTCGCAAATTTCAACACAACACCCTTGATATCCTAATTAACATGCTTAATTAACATAGCAACTAACACGTGTCACATAATTAATGAACATGTGATATATTATTAGTTGCTAATTCAGATGAATGTTACTTTTGTGATACATGTAAATTTATTACATATTCCTTATTAATCACCATGTTAATTAAGTGTGTTCATTAGGATATAGAGGTGTTGTGTGAAATATGGGGGCACGGTATATGCCTTCTTAGCTATTATGTAGAAAATTATGTCTCTTGTTAATTATCATGTTAATTGATTGTGTTAATTAGGATATAGAGGATGTTTTTTTTGAAATACGGGGCATAGTATCTGCACGTATAAATTTTATACGATACTTTAGTATTTTAAACATTAAAGTTGAAATCTTAAATGAAAACTACTTTCTATGGACTAAAGATTATATGAAAGAAATTTCTTCGTACCAGTGACTAATAAGTTGATGATAACCAGAGTCATTGACAGCAACGAAAGTTTTTGCCAATTGCCAGAGTTCTCGACTTTCCGGTACGAAAACACGGCTTGTTTCTTTTCCATGATCCTCGGGTAGGCTAAGTTCGATAACGAGTGGTTTTAGAGTTGCGTCGTTTTTTAGAAAAAGCAAGGTCCTTGATGCGTAAACGCACACCCCTTTCTGCGAGTTTATTTGGTTTAGGTACGGCATTAAGTAGTCATGGTGGTCTAGGATGAATATTCTCCTCTGACTCATGGCCTGCCAAACAAAATGTTACAAAATTGTGAAGTAATATTATTTGTGTCGATTGTACATAATCGTTACATAGTATGCACAGGACTAATCAAATTAAATAATGACCGATTCGACGGAAAGGCCCTCGAGCTTGTCTTCTATGTGATGGGAAGCAATAGAGCTTTCCTTGCCTCCTAATCCCATGGGTGGAAAAAACTAGTTGAAAAATATAAATATTAGCAATATTTTACCAAAAAATCGAACAAAGATCGTAACCAATAGCCCCCAATTAAAAATGAAATTGAGTAGAGGTACGTACTTCATTTAATTTCTTAATTATTCTTTCTTTTCTGAAATGGACAACATAACTTGTTATACGAAATATTTCTTACCTCTAGGCATTTGATAGCCACAGGATTGAGTCCTGCGAGCATTTCTCGTGCGAATTCTTCATCAGTTCTCCATGCATTTTCATTAGCTACATAGATAATTTTAACAACAGTTTTTAGTAATATACTGATGAGGCCATTTAACCTTCCCCGTATTTCACCATCACATCCTCTATATTCTAATTAACATCTTTAATTAACGTCCACTTAAATTAACAGTTTCGAATTATTATTAAGAAGTTATTAATTTTGTGGCATGATGGTGAGCTTGTATTGGTGACGGTACCAATTGACGTACCAGCAATTACTTGTGGGATGGGGAACTTGGCTTGGTTCCCTTTCATTTTCTTCGTGACGTCCTTGTATACCTCTTCCGGTATGAGAGTCTTCAATTTCTCCATTGCTAGAGTCTCGTAGCCTGCCATTTTCGGGGTCTCGGAATACAGGTCCTTTTTCAATTGCTCGAATGACCTGAGTAAGTTAATACCACTTTGGACATTAGAATTTTAATGTTATTACACGAATATTATAATTTTTCTTTCGAGTGAAATTGCATTTTTTGGCATGAGCTCCAATTAATTTTCAGTGTAACACTAATGTGAGAAAGAGAGGAGGGAGATGAGACCTAAAATTGTTGATGTCTCCTTCAAAAATGGATTTTACTTCAGGTACGAGAAAGTGTATCACGGCCTGAATCGCGCCCGTAATGAACTCCGAAAATTTCTCCTGGCTGAACCTATCGTCTGGTGGTACGTAGGCGTCAAGGTTTAAGAACTTGCCTCGTGTCTCGGTCACACCGTCTAAACCAATCAGCAAAATAATTGTTTTTATTATTATTAAATCTTTTTTTTGAAAAGCTGATTCCAAATTTGATAATAATAATAATTATTATTATTATTACGAAAGTGTTATTTACCAGTCTTGCTAAGAGGGCGTCCAGTACGGCACCGACGAGGATAAGGATACGAGTTGGTGCCACCTAGCACGGGTCTAACGTGGTCTTCTCCTTTCTCCGGGGATCCAAGATCATTGTAGTAATCATAGTCATATACACGCTCCCAATGCTTTCGTTCTCCTTTTCCATTTCCTCTTAAGATTACCAGTTCCTCTTGCCGGAGCTCCCTCAGTGGTGTCGGTGTCCTACTCGGTACATAACTCTAAGAAAAAGTTCCAACATTAAGCATATATATATATTCACCATTCTAGATAAAAAAATTTATAAAATGAAATATTCACCGTGTTAGAGAAGAACACGCGATCGAGATGCGTATTCTTAAAAGGGTAAATCCACGAATTGCAATCGAAATGGATTTTCCGATCCACCGAAACCTCAAGGGAAACAAACTTGAGAAAAAACTCGTTTCTGTTTCCGTTTTTCACCACGATTGCTCCTGGCGCTCCGAAATCGTCGTCGAGATGAAACGTGAAGCGGTATGTGAAAGTTTTTATTTTCCCATTCTTAGTTTTCTTTTTACCTTTAAGGCTTGCCTCGCTACTCAACTTTGCTTTTCCTGTTTCTATAATTTTATGACACTGTTATTTAAGTATTTATGTAACACATATGGACAGAAAAATGAAAACACGTACTCGAATCAAGTTGAGTACTGCTGTACAAACGAACGGTTGTGCTTCCTCCCGGAGGCGATCTCACAGTTGGCCGGATAATCACGACCGTCCCTTTGACGACATGGTATCCTGCTCTGCCATGAGAAGAACTATTGAACGGGTGGCATAAATTCATTTGCCTTGTTGAGGATTGAAAGACCTCTAATTTGTAATTTGGAACTGATGAGGAGCTTTAAGAAGGGTTGTTAAAACTTAAAAGAGAATTATACTTTGGGTTATGTGTTAAGATGAGAGGGGCATAACTTTGTTTTTTCTGAGAAGGAAGGGAATGTGCTTGTCTTTTGCTTACACTTGCATCTGATTCTTGTAGTACTTTCAGGCTGGAAAGACAAAAGGAGTGAAAAATAGTGTCATTATATATGTGGCTTGAAATGTTTGTTTTTCAAGTAGTAGTTCAATGTGCTTGTCAGTTTTAATGTCTTTAGTATTAATTATTATTTTTAGGCGGAATTTAACATATGGCACTACAAATTACAAATCGTGAAATATCATGTATACCCTCCAACTCCAAAATGTAAAGTATCATGAATATCCTTACAAATAATAAGAAATATCACCAATACCCTTCATCTCCTAATTTTCAAACAAATGTCTCCTTTATTTTTGAAAATTGGTACAAGATTGGTACACATGATATTTATTATGTTTTGGAACAAGGATAGTTTGGGGGCAATTTTCAAACAAATACAAGATTGGTACACATGATATTTATTATGTTTTGTAAGGATATAATTGAAATTTTCTATATTTTTAGGGATATAATTGATATTTTAAGATTTTGCAAGGTCACAGGCACATTTGAAGTTGCTTCTAATTTTTATATGGGTCCAACTAACGCACTCCCATATTGTGCGATCCAAACCATACCAGAGATACGGACCTGTCCCGTATTCACCTCGACAAGCCGTGTGGTCGTTTTCTTTTTATCATGTTGACTGCATATTGCACGACGACCAAAACAATATAAATTGTTATAAAAAAAATAAAAAATCTAGTCCAACAAATTATACAAAATATTATTCATGTAAAAGAAATATATTAAAATATATATATCATGCATATAAAAAGACGTAACACGTATTTTATTTTAAAAAGAAATGTTATACATGTAAAATGTATATCATATATTGAAAAAATATAACAAATAAAAATATATCATATACATACAAAATGATATCATATATATCATATATGTATTGTACTTAAAAAATATATCATATATCTAAATATATATAATTACATTTAAAAATGACAAGATATAAATATATACTATGCGAGTAAGAAGGTATAATATGCATCTAAAAGGTATAACTTAAATCCAAAATATACATATAAGAAAAAATATATAATATACATCTAAAGAGCTATGATACAACAGAAAAGATATTAAAAAAATCTAGATAAGAAACGGCATGCGTTAGGTGGCCAAAAATATATTTTTCGTAAAATTTATTATCACATGTCACGTTTAGATGAAAATGATGACGAATCGGAATGTAATAAACTTGCATGCTGAATCATTTCTCTTTGTATATACTTCTGAACTACAAATGACTTCACATATTACTAGACTTCTCTTTCTTTTAGATTTTAGATTTACTCTGGTATTTTTTTTTACATGCTAGTTTCTATATCAAATCTTTTTTATTCATTGAATATGTATCAACATCATGTTTTCTAATAAGGAAGATGTTGGACATACCCCGACCTCTGCCCCCAAGAATCTTGATGACGTGGATATGGTTTAATACCTTAACAAGTAACATTTTAATTCATGATTTAACATCTTAATTGGATGTTCAATCATAAATTAAGATAATCAAATTATAAATTAAGATGTTAAATCATGTATTTATGTGTTAATTTTTACGGTGTTAAATCATATCCACGTCATCAAAATTCTTGGGGGGAAATACTAGGGGATGTACATCACTACTCTTCTAACAAATATAACAATTAATTTTCTTTCAAATATGCGAAGTACGTGAATTATTATAAAAACAAATCTCGATAAAACTTTAATAAATAAAAATTTCAAGTGTAAAAAAAACCAAATATTCACTTAAAAAGTTTAATCTTATTATCTATTTATGTGTTTATTTTAATGAGCTTCTTAAAAGAAGATAAGTTGCTCAAGAATAAGCTCAAAAAGGGATAAATCTGTGCGTAACGATAGGATCACAAATACCAACCATAAATGCGTCACAAATAACTAAGTTTGTAATGTTAATTATGCATATATTAATCATAAATCAAACATAAACTTAGACATTTATGTCATATTTGTGGTTGCTATTTGTGTCCTTATCATTACTCTAAATCTGTTCTTTCTTGTTGATTAGAATATAGTTGAAATTGGTTGAACGAAAGTTTTGTTTAACCTCTGATTGATTTTGATGCCTATGAAAGCTATTGATGCTATAAAGGCTTGTGAAACATAACAATCCAAAATGTACCGTACTTTGTGCACCTAAATGAAATCCAACCCACGACTCAAAAATGATTTGTTACCTAAATTCAAAATGATTGGTTACCTCAATTACCTTGATTTCAAATGATATATAACCCGATATCGAAAATAATAATTAGTCATTCGTAATACGTCAATAATACAATCGTACATAATTCGAATCAAATATTTTTCAAGTATGTCAAATAAAATTGAATACGATAATGATTCGTCAATTCGACTATTCGTCTATAGTTAGATTTATTTCACATAATACGGACAAAATAGTTCATATCAATATAATTTTTTTTTTCAAAAATAATTGAAAAATATAATTATTTTATTAAATAATATTTATTTTAGTTCAAAATCATAAATTTATAGATTATTATTTATATTTTGTTGTTTTAATCATTGTTCGAAATTTAAGTTTTCGTTATTTATTGAAAAATATGTATAAGTTTAGTCTGAAAAAATGTATTATATGGCGATACTTGTATTATACGTGTTTTTTTTCAAAAAATATATAAAATACACGAATTATTGATTAGATTGGGTACGGAACGGCAATACATATATTATTCGTAATATGCAATTGTACATAAATTATATATTTATTAGTCGCGATATTGAAAAACTACGAATTTTATTACGATCCAAATTATTGTAATCGTTCAGCAACACATGAAAAAGTAGAAGAGTGATTATTTTATTTTATTCTATTAGTGTTTAAGAAAAATATAAAAATAAAAGAGTACAAATAAAGAGTTAATATTTTTATATGGAAAAATGAGAGAGGAGAGAGAAAAAAATTGTATAGTCCGTATTTTTTAATCTCGTAGAATGAAATTAAACAACCACGCAGTTTTTTTTTATTAACAACAAGCACACATTTATTTCATTACACTTTGTCATTGTTACTAAAAATTTACCAGTCACTACAACAGATTGTTGCAACAGGAACAACCAAGATCGTCTACCAAAGTCCCTAAAGTCTTTTGCAAACGTACCAGGAACGATTAGTCGTCTGAAAAAATCCGTCAACAAAAATTAAATCTCTGTCGCCTTTTTGTTGCCGAAAAGCCATCTCTGTTATCTTTACTGACGGATCGATGCCGAAAGATGTGTCTTTACCGGCGGATGGGCGTATCTTTGTCGACGTATACACCTTTGCCGACGGCTGCCGAATTTGTTGCTAAAAACTCTTAAGCATTTGCTAACTGCAACATGTCGTTCCTAAAGAACCCTTCACTTTGTTAACTGCTTTCACAAGTCATTCCTAAAGAGTCCCTATTTAATTATTTGTTAAATTTCACATATTTCAATTAATTTGGAACTAAAGAAAACCTATACTATTTTTTTTAAAACAACAAATAAAGAATACAAATTAACAATCAAATACGACATGATATTAAACAAAATAAAACGTCAAAATCATATATTACAAGTTCGACATAATGAACCGTCAAAACCCCATATGCAAAGTTCAACCTACAAATACAAAACAACTTACAAATTGATCAACATTTTTATTTTGGATCCAACTTTTTGCAATTTCGTTGTATCACATCATCACATCAGTGTTGTAAAAACACAATCATAGACGATGTTTAACGGTCCAAAAAATGGCTAACGATGGATTAACGTTTTGTTTTTGGCTTAGCATTTTAAAAAAAGGTCAAAGTTTTATTTGATCGTTTAACCGGACCTTTATGGTGTTATTTTCACCGTTATTTACATGTAATATATTGGGCCAAATTTCAACCGAAAACAAGTTAGAATAAGAATTAGCAAATTATTAAAATATCAAAATTATAGATATTTTCAAGTACTATAATTTGAATATCTTGTTTGTAGTTTTTCGTTGTAATTTGAACTCTAAAAATCATCCAAAAAAGCAATGCTCGTTGATTTTTAGGATTTAGGTTACAACTTCTAATATTATTTTTGGCCAAGTTAGATTGAGAATTAGCATATTATTTAAATACCAATGTTTTAGGTGTTTTGAAATACTAAAATACTAAAATAACAATATTATAAAATTGTTGTTTAATTTAGACTTAGAGGGGGGTGAATAGGAAGTCCTAAGGTCCAATTTTCGTGTCATTCGTGAGTACATATCATCTACGGATTCGTTCTCGATCATTCGGAAACGATCAAATGATTGTTCGAGTCTCATTAATTTGGTTCTATTCATTCTATCGTTTCCTTCGAATCGATCTAGGAACGCTCGTCACATTGAATGAGATGTGGTGCATCCATCCACAAGAATGGAAAGTGACCCGGCAATATTTGTGAGAATAAGATTTTGAGCATATGTGTCGGCGGTCGCATCGAGATCGGTGCCGTGGCATATTTTTCGTCTGGGGTCGGTCTCGGAGGTACTTACCGTGTAAACCTCAAAACTTTTTTCCACCACCGATCTCAATTTTTGGATAGTGAATACATTTAACATGCATCTCTTCCAAAAATTTCAATTATTTCCATCTAATTTATCGGGGTATGTAATTTGGGTCCTATTACCGATTGAGGCCATGATCGTTATACAAATTGTCACTTACACAAAGAGACGGTTAGTATTTTGCTCTGATACCAATTGTTGTTTAATTTAGACCTAGAGGGGGCGAATAGGAAGTCCTAAGGTCCAATTTTCGCGGTAATGGAATACAATTACAATTTGGTGCGGAAGCGTAAATAAATTAGATAAATAAATACAATACCGAAACAAATAACACGCGGTATTTGTTAAGTTTTCTGCACAGTGCGTCATGACGCAAAGAATGGTGTGTCATGACGCACATGCTGATCAACTAGCCGTTACATTTGTGTTTATTCAAAACTCTTGTGGTCCGTCATGACGCACACTAACGTGCGTCATGACGGTAGCTTGTGTACTTGAGGGTTCGTTGTAACCCTTGAATGGTTCGTTGTAACGAACCCCCTCCTGTGATTTTCTCACTTGGTCCGTCATGACGCATGGTCAGTGCGTCATGACTGACAGTACAAAGTTTTTCCAATGAACTGTTCTAGCGTCATGACGGTGCTTATTATGCGTCATGACGCACTTTAAGATAAAATTAAGTATAACTTTAGGTGCGCCATGACGGTGCTTATTGTGCGTCATGACGCACCATGACTCAAGGCAGTTTTTACTTTTGTTTTATTATTTTGAGTATTTTCAACTTATTTTCTTGAGTTTAATTATTCTAAAGACAAGTTTAGGAATACCTATAGAATACTTGAGGTGATGATTTGATATCTCAACTTGCGAAATCTTCAACTTGATTTTCGATGTCTTGATTATTTATTTCCTTTGATCGTCCTTGTGCGTCTTACTTCATCTTTTGATCCTTTTGCGGGCTACGTCTTTTATCTCTATAATTGTCACTTACGCAAATTGATTAGTAGTATCGACATTATTTTGAGATAATCAAAATGTAGGAAATTTGAACCAACAAATATATAATAATAATATAATGTAATGAAATATAATATAATATAATATAAAATTATGTTTGTTTGGACCTTGAATTATGAAATTTAGGTTTGTTTTATCTTTAAATTTGAAAAATAGTTATAATAATTTCAAAAAAAATAATATTATATATGATAACTTATCGTTATATCATCGCTAATCGGTGGGACAATTAATCGGTAAAACACTATAATAGTGTCCCATCGATTCGTTAAGTTAACTATTATATGCAACATTGCATCACATTCATTTCAACCATCAAATTTTTTTCTATCAAGATTTTTTTTTTAATATTTTTTGTTGATTTTTCATGAAAAACTGTATAATAAATGAAATATTAAAATTGTATAAATGTAAAATATAATAACATTTATTAAATAATTAGTATATGTCAAAATAATTATGAATTTTTTAAAATCAATAAAACAATGCGAGCAAATACTTTTTAAATTATTAAATAAAAAAATAGAAATATATTTTATTTCAAAAAATATTTAACTTATTTTTAACTCTATGAGTGGGTATTTAAAAAAGTTTATTTTATAGATCAGTTTTCGTATGTATCTAAAATGTGAGAATTTTTTTTAAAGTATCGAAAAAAAAAGTTAATAAATTTTTTTCAAGAGTTGTCCTAAAATATAATAATGAATTAGTCCCATTTCTCTATTTTTTTAAAAAAAATCTATGACTTATCGAACGGCCTAAAATCATCATATTTAAGAAAAATAATAATAAACAAATAAATAATAGTTGTTTCTGTTCTTGCTTGTTGACTTGTTATAAACTCGAAAAAGACAAATTTAACACAGAACTTCATGCCAATGTCATAAATCGTATACTGAATCCGCCAATGATAAGTTAACATCTCATATGGGCTAATTAAATGGCGTGACTTGTTGCCATTGCTCGCTTCGTAATGTCGCTCTTCCTTACCTAATAGTCCTCTTCAATCTCTCTCTCTCTCTCTCTCGTCTGTAAAATCAATCATGCTAAGCTCAAATGGTTACTTCACGAAAACGGCTGTAACTGGTCTGGTTTTGGGTCAGTTCGTTTCGCTTCTAGTCACCTCAACTGGCCTCTTCTCTTCCGATCTCTCTCGCCGTGGTCCGTACAATTAGTATTAGTAATTACTTTCTAGTTTTTTTTTCTCACCCATTTTACTTCTCACGTTGAGAAATTCGTGGTATTTCGTCGAGTGATGATGATAATTGGAAGTTGGAAACTTCATCTTCTTTTTGTAATTTATCAGTTTAATGTAGTTGTTCATTGATGGGCGTAGCATACTAATACAATTTGGTACCGATACCAAATTTCACAGGAAACTCAAAACTCTGCGGACAAAAATTATTAGGAAATTTAGTGTTGAAGGACTAATTTGGAAATAGCAGCATAGATAACAATTGATTTGTAGTTTACTGTCTTTTCTCAATTTGTTTAGAACGTATGTCAATAGCCATACTCAAAATTTAATATTAGAAAGAACCAAAATAAGTATGCAATTTGCACCTAAATTTGCCTAATAAGGGGCAATTTGCTCTTAGTATTAAACCCAATCTTGATTTTGCTACCCTCAATTGTGAAATTAAGCCCCAAATAATTCATTTTTTATTATTTTTAGGGATTGATGCTCCTACATCACAATCGTTTTTGAACTATTTATTTTTGTGTATTTTCTACGGGGCCATTATTCTATACCGAAGGAAGCAACTTCAGGTTCAATTTAATTTCTCTCTCTAATTATTTTCTCTGATTTTAAATATATTTCAGTAATTTTACTAAATTAACGGGTTTAGTTACTATTTATGGGCAATTTGGTCGAAGTCTGAATATCCAAAAATTAGAAGTTTGGGTATTTGATAAATAAACAACTAATACGAATTAAAATCTTAGTAAATTTATTCATTAATTTTGTGTAGATCAAATGGTATTATTATCTATTACTTGCCTTCGTAGACGTAGAAGCAAACTATCTAGGTAACAAAATAATAAATAAACTTATTATTTATTTCGGTTCATTTTTTCCCTCTTTTATAATTCCTTGTTAATTGATAATTATACTTACAATTCTTTTTGCGTGTATAGTGGTGAAGGCGTATCAATACACGTCAATGACAAGTGTGATGCTTTTGGATTGCTGGACAATCCCTTCTGTTATAATTCTCACCGTAATTTTCTTGAAAACGAGGTACCAAATCAGAAAATTTGTCGGTGTGGCTATTTGTGTGACTGGTCTGGTTTTGGTCCTCTTTTCTGATGTCCATGCTGGCGATAGAGCCGGTATCATTTTTTATCATTTTTAATTCTAGTTTAATAAAAAAAAAATTAGAAATATGTTTGAATGTGGTGTATAGGAGGGAGATCTCCAGTGAAAGGAGATGTGCTTGTAATAGCAGGATCCACACTTTATGCAATTAGCAATGTTAGTGAGGTATGTATTTCTCAATTAATTCTCTATTTATTTACGTATATATGTTTTCTGTAGGTTTTTTCTTTTTCTTTTTTGAGGGTATTAAATAATTTTTTGAAATTTGAAGGAGTTTGTGGTAAAAAATGGCGATAGGATTGAGTTGATGGCCATGCTTGGTTTATTCGGAGCTATTCTTAGTGCCATTCAAATGTATATTTTTCTTATATTATAATTGTTCATATTTAATTTCTTCACTTATTTTATACATAATATAATATAATTCATGTATATAAGTAATTATTTTATCTTAAAAAAAGTTGTATAATTAATGTTCTTGCAGAGGAATATTTGAGAGCAAAGAGCTGCAATCTATTAACTGGACCAAGGATGCTGTTAGTTCCCTCTTCTCATAGAAACAAAAAGAAAAGAAAAAAAAGTTCAGTATTTACAACTTGGTCCCTTGAGTTTCAATAGTACCAAATTGGTCCCTCAAAAAAATTATTTTCAGGTGGTACCGTTTCTTGCGTTTGCGGTGGCAATGTTCTTGTTCTACTCAATCGTACCAATTTTGCTCAAGGTTTGCTTCATAAAAAAGATAATAATAACAAATCGAATGAAATAAAAACAGTCTTGAATTCATTAGCTCTAAATATGTATTAAACTTTTCTTAAAATATTTTTCTGTTCTTTTATTTTTTATTTGAAACGTAGATAAGTGGATCTACCATGTTGAACCTTTCATTGTTGACTTCTGACATGTGGGCCATCCTCATCAGAATTTTTGCTTACAATGAAACGGTATTATTATTTTGTCATTTCTTGAATACGACCCTTGTAGAATTTTCAAATTACCAAACTGCCCCTAGTGTATTTAAAAGAAATTGACAAATAAAAAAACATTACAGGTAGACTGGATATACTATTTGGCATTTTTAGGTGTTGCAATTGGTCTCCTAATTTATTCAGGGTAATTAATTTAATTAGCTTTCAATTCTACTAAATTTATAATAAATTTACCATCGATTGTGTACATATTTAGGGGGTCAATAGAAGATGACTCGACACCCGCAGACAGATTCTCTCCAGTTCCTGCTCACACTGGAGATGGTAAGTCTTTTTTCCTTATACTTCCGAAATTATATGGTTATCATTGTCTTGCATATATATTTACCTCTTGATTTTGTTTTATTTTGTGCCGAATGTAAAGGAGGATATCACACACTCAGCAATGAAGAGAATTTGTAAGATTTATCTCCATATAGAAGAATTTTATTTATTCAAGGAAAAAGAACACCATTTTTATGCATTTATTTTATTCTACAATATAATTGTACCAAATTCATATAGAATAATATATCCTGTTACAAACACGTCTTCATTTTACTTTTGTTGTTGTCTTGTTTTTCTGAGTACGCGACTCGCATTTCCCTCTAAAGGCTCCATTTGGTAACTAGATCTTGAATCGCCGAGAGTAGTAGCGAGTCATGAGTGAGTGCATCCTAGCTTTTTTCCTAAAGATTCGTGTATTTTTTCAAAAGTGAAATTTTTTCTATGTCTTGCTTTCGAAGGAAGGCTTAATACGTGCGATATCCTCCAAAGAAAAGGATGGCCCAACTGGTCCACTTGCAAACTGTGTGGGCGTATGGATGAAACGGTCGTCCATTTATTGGCACATTGTTCCTATACTCAGGCCGTGTGGAGGCACAATGAACGAAGAACCCTAATTACGGCAAGATTCAACCCGCATCCCTCTCTATAGGGAAAATATAGTTGGCTCTCCAAGCTCATCCCAACACCCTTGATGAAATGACAACAAAATGGTTAAATGGGTTGATTAACCTCTCTAATTGACCCAATTAAATATTAATTGACATGTTTAATTGACACGTAAATAATTTATAATACGTTAATTTCGGTACATGTTAATTGACGTGTCAATTTAATTAAACGATCAATTAAATCGCTAATTAAGCCAATTAATAATATTAATCAATTCACTTACCCCTCAATTGCCACCTCATTAAATGTATTTTTATTTTTTGAAAGGAACCTAGAGCACGAAACATGCTCTTGCGGTTCTTTATTTATTGAATAATAAAAAACGTTTACAACATTTAACATCATAATTCATGAAACATTACACCACTTGCAAATTTTAATTAAATCAAGGATTTCTTGCATTAGTAGGACTGCATTTTAGTTTTTTTTCCTGAAAATTCTATTATTTTTCTCTTTCCATATGGTTCAAATTGTCGCGGACCAACCTCTTGTTTGTTTTTTAGTATCATCTTCGTGATTATCCTTATCATCATTATAGAACCTTCCATGCATCCTCTATAGAGGTGACTTCTTTTATATGAATTCCTAGTTGTCGATAGCATTGGGTCGTGTATAGGGGAAGTTCGTAACAAGATGATCGACGCATTCTATTTTGGACGAGCAAAGGGTGCATGTTGGGTGTTGCTATTCTCTTGTCATCAGTTTAACGGTATTCTCAAAGGCCCCGTTTGGAAGGAGGATAAATCGGAGATGGGATTTGTGAGGAATAATGAGTTATTCTTAGTTATCTCTTCTCTTTTGAATGATGTTTGGTAGAATGGTACGAATAAAAAATTAGGATAATATTGGGTTTAAATTTGTAATTACCAAACTACCCCTTAATAAATATGTCAAATTAATTCGTTATCTACTCATGCAGTAAAAATAAAATATTTATTACACTAAAATAAATTACTCAAACTAAAAACATAACATTGAATAATAATATTTTATTATTATTATTACATATTCTAATTAATTGTATATCAATCCTTATTTCAATATTACTAATTAATTTGTTAGTATTGTAATTATCCAAACAAGGAACATATTATTTATTATAAACGAAATTGATACATTTATGAAGCATTACATTAGAAAATCATTTTAGATAAAGTTTTATAAAAAAGGCTCATGTTATACATTTATTGATCGATATATTCATGCAAAATAAAACCATCGTTTATCCTCTTTTTATTGTTGGTTGTTTGGCAGGGATAAAAGGATTAAACTAGCTTTCCCTGCTTTATCCTGATGCCAAACGGGGCCAAACGGGGCCAAAGTGAATAGTTGTGTCGTCCAAGTAACAATTATTCCTGGATAAATAACGAGGTTGTAGACTTTTTTGGTTCTGAATTTGGTCAAGTCATTGTTTTGGTGTGTCGGTGTGCCCGCCTGCTCATTATTCTTCCAAATTTTGTAAAATGACCAAAGCTTGTTTAAATCTTTAATAAAGTATGAGGAGAATAATTTTGAGATCAATGGCATTTGCGCGGAATCTATTCTCGTACAAATCTTTGATGAATTGTGTCCATAAAACATCTCTTTCAAAATCTATTTTGAATGTCATTTTATCGACAAACTCTTGCTTTGAGCCTCAATGTTCATGAGGCTTATGCCTCCATGTTTTTTTTTCTTCCAAAGTGTTAGTTTTTCCTATTTTATCAGACATTTTCCTCCTTTTATCTTGTCCCCCAACCTCCCCTCCCCCCCTCAAAATAAATAAATAAATACAAGCCATTTAGGAAGGAGAAAGACTTGCATGTAATAATACCTCATCAAAGATATTATTTTGAGTTTGGGAATTGAATATATAACCTCATCTCTATATATGAAACATGGGGTTTTATATGACACTCCTCAAACATCAAAAAATAATGTTGATGTGTAATCGAGAAAGTTTAATGGAGGTTAATTAGATTCATTAATATAATCAAATTAATGTTTAGTTGAATTTATTCAATCAAAAAATTTAATCTAATCAATTCAATTAATGTTCTCAATTGACAATGATGTTTTTCGTGTTTATGGAAGGGCTATGGCCGTATAAAGGCTATGGCCCTCTTCTTTCATTTTATTTCTTTTAACTTCACTTTATGTTCCCGTTACTCACATGTAAATTTACTTTTTATTTTATTTATTCAAAGCTCGACTACCTTTGCTATTCCCTCAAAAAAAAAATTACACAAGTGCATGCTTAGAGAATCAAGAGACATGGGTAATTCACTTGGTAAGAAATTTTTAATGCTGTAATAATTGAGGGCGTGGGTGATAAAGTTAGGAGTGTGGTATAAACATATATTTTTCCCTCGTTTGGAACTTTTGATAGATCAAGCATGTGATTGCACATTAATAGAACTATAGATAAGTAAAGTAATAGATATAACGGTCAAAAGAGATTCGACAAAACTTCCCTTTGCTGCAAATCCATGGCTGAGGTTCAAGAGATAGAGATGGCTGGGGAGAGAGCAGAAGCAGTGATAAACATCGATCACATGATCTCAGAGGCGGAAAATAGCGGTACCGGTACGGTCATTTTAATATGTTTCCTTTCTGGTATGTTTCTTAATATAATCTCAGAAGATCGATAATGCAGAAGAAACAAAACAGGATAAGTTGCAGACTTTCATGCAGCTACGTCTAAATGCGGTGCCGGGAGAGCCCCTTTCGTTCCGACCCATCACAATTTTTCGAGTCCCTGCTTGGTTTCACGAAGTAGACAAGAAGCTATTCGAGCCTCGTGTTGTGTCGGTCGGTCCTTACCATCGCGGCAAGGAGGAGTTTCGAGCCATGGAAGAACTTAAGTGGTCATTCCTCCGCGACTTTATATCCCGCAACAACGAAGTCGGCGGCTTAGCAGTCTATCTCGAACAGATCAGACCTCTCGAGGCACAAGCGCGCATGTGCTATAGTGAAATTGTGAACATGACAAGTGATGAGTTTGTTATGATGCTAATACTCGATGGAACCTTTATTCTCGAGTTCTTGTTCAAGTTTAAATACGATGAGCTTGACGCCCATCTTCAGACGGGGTGGGTCCCCGCAGGAGTAGCATCCGATTTGTTCTTGTTAGAAAATCAAATTCCATTTTTTGTTATCCACAAGTTGTTCGCCACTAATGGTGATCACGGCGATGATCGTGCAAGTCATCATCTCTTGCTCAAACTTATCTCTGATTTTCTTCCCCTATTTGCCCAGAAACAAATACTAAATCCACCTAAAGCTTCGGATCCATTCATGGATATCGATCATTTGCTCCATGTTTATCACATCTGCCTGGTACCTGAACTTGAAGACAAATGGGGCGGTGATACGGACGACGAGCAAGGTGAATCCTTCGCCATCATACCATGTGCCAGCGAGCTTTCCGAGGCTGGCGTAACATTCCAGAGAAAGAAAGAGCCTGACCACATGTTTGACATAACCTTTAACAATGGTGTTATGGAGATACCTTTAATTATGATTGATTCGATTAAAACAATTGCATTTTGTAATGTGGTTGCTTTTGAGCAAAGCCAACAAAACAAGTTACGCGGGACCTTCACGAGCTATTTAGCAGTTATGGACGCGCTTATTAACACAAAAAATGATATATCTCTCCTGCAGGAATGCGGCATTTTGGAGAATTTGCTTCAGAACGAGGAAAATGCGGCCGATTTCTTCAACCTCTTCGGAGATTTTTACTCGATGAACTACGAGGATCACCACTTCTTCGGTTTGTTTGAAAAAGTGAAGAGGTACAGCGACTCGACTTGGCACAGGCATAGAGCAAGATTGATGCATGATTACTTCAAGAATCCATGGACTATAATCTCTCTAGTGGCTGGAGGGGTATTGCTCGTACTTACCTTTCTCCAGACCGTATATACCATCCTTAGGTAATCGATCCACAAATCATTTTCTTCAATTTAGTTGTGTGTGTGTGTTTTGATTTGCAATGTATCGATCTTGTTGTTCGCAACTCGGCTAGCCAATCAGAGAAATTGTATGGATTTAAATTATCACGGGATTTAAACGAAAAAGACGATATATTACATAATTCCCCAAATTGTTCCAATCTTTTATCTGGATTCTCATTGCCTTCCAGCAAAACTTAAATTCTGTAAGAACAAAATGGATATACTTTATAAACAAAATTTGTGATTATACATCGGGGCGGGACCAGAGATCCCGCGATGCGGGGATAGTGATCCACATACCCTTTTTAGCTCTGATTAATTCAAGATTTTTATATTTGTGGAAAAAGTATCAACATGTATGCATATTATGATAAGAAAAAAGTGGCACGAACATTCTCATCCATAATTAGCAATAGAATATCATTTTGTATTTATAATATTATTAAGTTGGTTTTACAATTCTTTCTTCATAAATAAAAGAAACACATACACACAATAATGACAAAAAAAACCATCGAAATAATTAATAGCAAGAGAGACTTGCCACAAACAAAAAAAAAAGAACAACCAATTATTGCTTATTCATCATTTATTTATTGGATTTCTTGGTGAAAAGACCACTGAACCATTTCTTGATCCCAGATGAATTGGAATTGGATCCATTTTTCGACCCGTTTTTGCCGGTTTTGCCATCTTGTTGATTCGATGGAGGTGGATCGGGAGCTGGGTCCCATTGGTCGGCCCACGACAACCCGCCTGAATACACCTCCATCTTTGTCTCTCTTTCTATATGATCTCTTCGTCTCTCTTCTTCCTGTCAATTTCTCGATTCTCTCTTGAAATGTAAATTTGCTACAAGACATGGAGATAAATATACCAAATTCAAACGACGAATACCTGCTTTCTCGAAATTCTTGGCAATTTGTTCATTAATTTGTTTTTTCCGCTGTGTATTATGCGTAATTAGACTCTCTTTTTTATCTAAACCTGTTATATTAAACTAATTGGTGAATTGAACAGAAGTTCTATAAAAAGCATGTTATTAGTTTTGCTGATAATAATAATATAACTACCTTTGTATATAAAACAATTGTCATTAAAATTAAATTCTCTAGGCATAAATAAAATAGATGACTTGAAGCAAAGGATATAAATAAAACAAGTGGTAAAATAAAAAAAATAAAAAACAATGTGAAAATTTTATTTTATTTGAGAATGCAAGTTGTCACTTCAAGCATATATTTATCACACCAATTTAGACAGTGACACATTAACACAATTAGAAATCAAAATTCATTTTTTTTCAGATTCACGCATATGTTATATATTATTATAATCACGATAATATATAATATATAATATATTATCATGATTATATTTATGGCCATAATTTAAAAAATACACACATTAAACATCATTTGAAAAAGCCATTACATACACACAAGGACTATAAAATTAATTAAATTAAAATAAAATCCATTAGCCTTCTATTGTATGTCTTCTTCAATTTCAATAGGTGGTTAGGACTCTGAGAAGAGGTATGGGTGAAAGAGATCTGAAATACAAAATTGAAATTAAAAAAATGCAGAATTTCATGTATACCCCTATAAAATACGAGAAATCTCACCCATACCCTTCTCCTGAATTTTCAAAACAGTGCCTAAAATATACAAAATTAAACAGAAAAAAAAAGTAAATTACATAATAAACACGATTCACCATCATGTGAGAGCCCTTTCTTTACAACCATAATTAACAAAATATACAAATTAAACAGTATTTAGGTAATTTACAAAACAAAATTCCAAACCACTAGTAAAATAAAATTAAAACCATTTGATATCTTTTCATGTCAATTAATTGGTGGTTAAGATCATTGTGATAGAGATGCCATATCTTCTCTATAACATGCCAACCACACTATTAAAAGATTCTTTTTTCACAAAAGAAACCCTTATTTCCTCCTGTATTCTTGGAAACTAAGTTTTACTATTTATTATAATTTATGTGATGATGAACCTTTCATACCAATTATTGCTCTATGTTGACGTTCCTTCGGTAGGAAAACACGAGCCGTATTTTGTTTCGACCAAAATACCCTCGTCCGAATTGTTTTATGACTATTTTATAAAATTTATTTCAGTATTATTTTACATTTTCGATAATTTATTTATATTCTACACCAACTTAGTAATAGTAGGCGACATTTTGATTCAAATACATAATAATCCAATAACATATGTATTAATTAACTTTTTAAAAAGTATAAAAGGACTTCAAAAATTATTCATAAAAGTTAAAGGTGTTTTTAAAAAAGAATCCCTAATGAAAAGTTAAGCTTATTCAATACACAAGAGTTCCTCAAATAAAATAAAATAAGTAAACAAAAACGCCAAATCATAACTAAACTGCAATTATTATATATTTTTTTTCCTTTTTTTTTTTAAATTCCACACACATAATAGCTTTTTGAATGTTTATACTAGAAAAGCAAATAAACCCAATTCACCATCAATAGATTGATGGTTTATTTACAGCCATATTTTACATAATATACACATTAAATATTACTTAATAACCCAAATTCAAATCCACAATGCACGAATAAAACAGAACCCCTCTTTTATTATCTTTTTTTTTTCAATTAATTGGTGGTTAGAGAGGGGGATATGAGTGAATGGTGATAGAGATCTCAAATCTCCTCCACAACAAGCCAATCTTCATTGTCAGAGAATTCATTCACAACTCCAACAATGTAGAACCCCATTTCGTCCTCTTCCTCTCCGTTCTCAGATTCGAGATTATCAAGATTGTTCTTTTCTCCTTTGGAATCTGATTCTTCTACCCCATTTTCCTGAATTATTTCCTCAATCATCAGATTTTTAGCATTGGTGCCAGTTTCGTCGAAAAGACCCCCAAATCCAGTGAAATCATCGGAATTCTCGACGAGATTGTTATACCCGAACTCGATTTCGTCGAAAAGACCCCCAAATCCAATAAAATCGTCAGAAGCCTCCAAGAAATTGTTGTTAATGGTGTTATTGTTAAATGCATTCGCATAATCATTACTAAATTCTACGTCAAACCCTACTTCTTCTTTTTCTCTTTCTTTATACTCATGATCAACAGCTTCTTCACAGGAATAATTACTAGAATAAATACTACCTGATAAATCCTTCAACACCGAACTAGCAGAAACACCCTTATAATTCAACATACCCAAATCACCCCCCGCAATACGCCACGAAACCAGCTTATGGTTCAGTGCCACGTCACAAGACTTCAATTTATACGAACCTTTCGACTTGTCCTTGGATTTGGTCACCGGATGGTAATGGCAGGACTTGCATCTCGCCTTCTTGCACTTCCCGGTGAAGTTTGACCCGTTAGAAGGGGCAGATCTAGGTTGTACCGTCCGGATCTCGATGCCCGCCAAAGGGAGCTTCTCAACGTACCTCGCCGTCTTGTTGGGATGAGCCTTGACGTTGCCATGCTGTCTTCCTTCTCTCTTCATGATCCTTGATGCAAAGCTTGATAGAATTCTCTGGTTTGGTAATGGGTTTCTCTCTTCTCTTCTCTTCTCTCTCTCTCTCTCAAAGTTTGTAGGTCAAGAGGGTTGGAACAATTGGGCAAGTAACCCTTGTATGAATGGATAAAAGAAGAAAAAGTAATAACATAAACCCGGTCCATTATACACCAACCTATTAATGACACGACACGTATACAGAATGATGAAGCGGTATATTCTCAATGGATAATCTTTGTGAACCGGGTTCACGTAATAAACTAATAAGAGTAGTACCAAGGAAAAAATGGCAATGATATCTTGGGAAAGTAAAAGAAGGAACATTATAATATAAATACGGTCCATGATACACCTATACATTTACAACTCGACACGTCATAAGATGGATGTCGTGGCAATTTTTGATTAGTTGGTGTAGGTGGATTGGGTTTATTTAATAAATTGTAGGAGAGGGTACCTTGTGAAAGTGATGCAAGAAAATGGAATCTTGAACAAGAACAATGCCTTTAATAATATTTAGCGGTTGATATTTGCACTCCTCCCCTTAATCTAGAGAGAGAAAAATAATGTATTGTGCGGTGGATAGGGATGTCAATGGTGTGGATATTGCCCGAACCGACCCGAACCGTATCCGAAGAAATATCCGGATTCGAAAAAAATATCCGAATCCGAGTGGATTCGGATATGGATCTGGTTGCTAATTTTAGGATCCGGAACCGGATTCGATATTCGGTTTTGGTGCGGGGACCGGATCCGTGTTCCGGATCCGAGTATTTTAGGATCCGGATACTCGGAACCAGATTCGAGTATCCGGAACCGGATCCGGATACGCATATTATATATTATTTTTATGTATTATATTTGATATTAGTTGAAAAAGCATATACAAATTAATGATTTGTGAGTGATTTAAACTCACATTCATAAAATTACGTTTAAATATAATCATATTTATCGTTCATGTCACAAATTATATATATTTATAGCTAAAAGGTAAGTTATGTTATGATAACATAATATCCGTTTTAATATCCGAAAGAGAACCGTATTCGTATCCGTATCCGACAATATCCGAACCGTATCCGTATCAGTTTATTATCCGAACCGTATCCGGATCCGGGTAATTCCGTATCCGGATCCGTATCCGAAAAAAAATATGGATATGGATCTGGTATGACCACGATCCGAACCGGATCCGAACCGTTGACACCCCTAGCGGTGGACTATGATATTGGATAGAGTGGTAAAGATGGATCTGCTTTTTTGGATCCTAACAAGATGCTAAGATCCGATTAATATTCCCACAAAAATTAATGGTTTTTTCGTATTCAAAAAATATTATTACGGGAAATTTAACGATGCATTTTTTTAAAAAAATATTTTAGATATTTAACAATATATATTTTTTTTTTATTGAGTGATGATATACATCCTTTTTATAATTTATTAATATGATTGATGTGTTGAAATGTCGGTTACTTTAGTGATAAATCATGAATTTATATTCTGAGAAAGTTTGATATTAATCCTTCAAATTTTTGCTTGCATCGTTTAGCCCTTCAAATTTTATTTTGGCTCATTTAAATTCCTTAATTTTTCATTTAGTTCAAATTTTTTCTTCCATGAGTTAACAAAAAAAAAATTAATTTTAAAAAAAGATGATATATCTTAATCTCCTTATCATAATTTTTTTTAATCATGTCATATATTTTCTCAAATCATACTCATGATTTTCTCTCTCATTTCCCTTGTATAATAAATCAAATTTATAAACAAATTTCAATAAAAATTCTTGTCCTTACAGGGAAATTGCAATCAAGGAAGAGATCAATTAATTATTCAAATGGGGTTTCGTCCAAAATTTGAATAATAACAATTTGTATCCAAATTGGCCTTTTGCTAAAAGGCTCTCCACTATAATCGCCCAATTAACATGTGATTAGTTGTACTTGATACACACGGCATACTTTTTATTTAGAGAAAAATAATAATTTTCAAGATTGAACATAATATTAATAAATTATAGTATGTTTTTTTATATAATTATTGTTAAGTAATACAAATTGTATGCCACATGAGTATAATTTGGATGTATTTAATTTTTTTTATAAATTTACAATTTGTGTTGCCCAATGTTGTAACAGTAAAACACGTGAAACGATATGATTGCCATGTTAGTGTTTTAAATAAAATATCATGTTTAACCTTTAGAAAATTTATAATATGATATACACCCTTTCACAACTTACCCACATATGATATTTAAGATTTTTTATGAGGCTAAATATTATGTTTTTTATGTTTTTGAGTCTTTAGAAGGGGAAATATGTAAATCACCCCAAAAACATGACTAATCAATACAGATATTAAATATTAATATTATTAATATTATAATTTAATTACATTATTAAATTATTAATATCAATTATCCGATCTTAGCTCAGTTGGTAGAGCGGAGGACTGTAGTGTTGCAGATAAATCCTTAGGTCGCTGGTTCGAATCCGGCAGATCGGATTTGTTTTTTTTTTTTTTTTTTTTGCTTCGTAGCTTCCGTTATGTTGCAACAGATGCTTTGGCGAAATTTGTCATGCATCAAGCCCTTATCTCCACTGGAAGGTTCGTTCGATTTCTTTTTGGTTTCTTGAAGCTTATTGGCGAATTCTTTTTTGTTTTCAATTTCATTTTTTAATGGATAAATGTGCCTGTAAGCATCAAAATTGTGCAAAAAAGAAAAATTAAACAGCAAAACCCCAACGAAAGAACTAATTCCAGTAACAAATTCGTCAATCTCAGAAATTCTGTGCCAGTATGAAAATTTACTGTTGACCAAGTAATTTTAAAGGATAAAATACGTAATTTATATAGAAATGTATTTATTTCCTCGGTTTCTTTTTGTAAATATATTTTCTTTTATTCATTATTAATATGCTTACTTAATTGAGCAGAATTCTTTTTAATCAGGTAGAAGATACAGCAATACAATTTTGCCAGAACAAATTTTGCATTATAATTCGCGCAATGTAAGTTGCTTGTTCTCAATTATATTGGGTTCTTCCCTAAAATTTCCATTTATGTTCTCAAATATAAATACCAAAAGGAATCGATAATGATCCTATTAAGAGTCGTAATAATAAATAAAACGAGGGACCTATATGCATAAGTAAGAATATACTGGGAGTGAGGACTCTTCTTAATCAGGTAGATGCGAGAAGAATCGAGAAGTGCATCCAGTTAGGTTGTCAGAATTTGTTTGAGTTTGTTGGGGTGTTTTCTATAAATAGTTCGGGTCTTAATAATATTCTATTATTCCAAAATATTAGTAATACAAAATGTGCAAATAAAATTGACATGTTTCTTTTTTATTTTTGAAGGGAGTTAAAGCATTGGCATCAAGAAAATCAGAGAGAAGAAAAAGGCGAAAAGATCTGAAAGCACCACAAAACACGAGTTTCTCTGAGAAAATTACAACCGAAGGTATATTGGATACTCCTGCCAATACCATGCCGCCAAGTGGCAACGCAACAGATGTACAGCTGGCGATTGCCAGTAGAAGCCAAGTGCTTCAGGCTTGTATCGCCACGTCTGCAGGATTGTTTTTCTTTGGTTTCTTAATTAGACAGGTAAATGGTTCTTGTTTTATTTGGTTAAATTTTGTTTTATGATTTGATTTATTTTCTCATCAATTTTTATGTGTTTTTTTTTTGTATTTTAGGCTTCTCACTTTGCGTCGATAAATGGATGGCCAATTCTCGATGCTACCGAAATCAATTGTAAGAACTGTTTGTAATAATTACTTTTTGGGACTTTTATGTAATTTTCCAATTAATTAACCATGCTTAGTTTTTAAATTGTGATTTTTTTTTTTTTCTAGTTGGATTTGAAACGTGGCATATTGGTTTGGTAACTGGGCTAGTTATATTGATTTCGTCGAGTCGAATTATTTTATTGAAGACATGGCCTGATTTCGCCAAGTCTAGTGAAGCTGCAAATCGACAAGTATGTTACCAATTTTAACTTTTAAATAAATCCATTGGCAATTTGCATGTGTACCCCTGCGTAGTCTCTAAATATGATATGCAAATTGTAACCCCCATCAATGTTAGAAATATCTCACATTAATGATAGTAAACAATATTGTTCTGGTATTTAATTAAATTGCATCCATTTTATTTTCTTGTGTACATAACTTCTAAAGGTAACTTTTTGCACCGATGCCCTCCGTACTAAATTAATTTACTACTCAATATTATTAATATTTTGTTATGTGCATGTCAATATACAACTAAAGTCTTAAAACCATTTTTCTATGTAGTAATTATTGTTATTTTTATAATTTAGGTACTTAGCTCTTTAGACCCTTTGGATTTTGTCGTTGTCGCTTTTCTTCCTGGAATTAGTGAGGTAAATATCCAACTATTTTCTTATTTCACAATCTAGTCCTTTCAGGTAGTTTTACATTATTTGTAACTATGGAATTGTGAAAAATATTTTGACACTTCTGCACTTTGCTCATATTACAGGAATTATTATTTAGAGGTGGTTTGCTGCCTCTTTTGGGACTAGACTGGAAAAGTGCACTTTTAACAGGGGCTATTTTTGGAATTTTACACTTGAATGGAGGCAGAAAATATTCTTATACCATTTGGTTAGTTATACTTTTATTTTTAATTAGTTGTACATTTATTTAAATATGAGAAATATCACCAATATCCAAAAAGGTTCCTAGAACGTATAGAAGGGTATAAACTCAACTGCGCCTCAAATTACCCTTTATAGCACAATTAAATTGAAGGCGGAATTTCATACCCCTATGAAACTTCAAAATATCACATATACCCGTAAACAATGTGAAATATCGTTAACCTCTATAAAGTATGAGAAATAATAATATCACCAATATCCCTCTTCTAATTTTTCAAAATGATGTTTAAAGTGCTTCTCTTTCTCACTTAATATATATACAACTAAAAAATAAATGAATCAAGTGCGCTTGAAATTTTGAAACGAATAAGGAATGGAAAAAGTATAAATGATAGTTTTTATGTCTTGTAGAGATATATGCATGTCCTATATTTTTGTAGGGGTATTCGTGATATTTCCTATTTCGTAGGGCACGTGTGATATTTTTTGAGAATTTGCTGGGGTACACACATGAAATTGGGCATAAAATTAATCAAGGGAAAACACAAAAAAATGATATATTTTTGTTCTCGACTTTGATAATTATATTGCTTTATTTTCTTTTTATAGGGCTACGTTTGTAGGATTCGCATATGGTCTTGCGACAATAGCTTCTTCTAGTATACTCGTTCCAATGGCTTCACATTCATTAAATAATCTCGTTGGTGGCCTCTATTGGCGCCTTGTAGACTCAAAATCGCAAGAAAAATCTTAAATAATTAATCTCTAAAATGTATGATTTGTTATATAGTAATTCCAACGTTGCTTTATCATGGGTTAACATGATGGTTTACATTTTAATCTAAGATTGATATTTTTTTTGCTTTTGTTATGCGTTTAAGAATTTTTTTTCGAAACCAAGAGAATATTGAAATATATATTTTAGTGATTGCTGTACAAATGGGAAATATAATTCGTTACAAGGCATGGCGGTATGTATAGTATGAAAAAAAATTATGGATCGTGCTAGATTGCTTTTTGTGCAATATGTTTTTAGACATGAAGAACAATTTTGTAGTAGTTTCTGAGTGAAGATATCAGATTATCAATTCATCTGTGTTTATCGGTACGCATACCGAAATTGAAGTATTGCAAAAAAAAATTATATATTTGTAATTTTTACTAGTTATTGCAAAATACGTATTTTTTACTAGTTATTGCAAAATACGTAATTTTTACTAGTTATTGCAAAATACATATTTTTACTTATCGAGAAAAAGAAATTTGAATATTACCTGCCACAACGTATAAAAAATGTGTTAAAAGTCATGATATAAACATCTGGAGTATAATGAGTTTATTTTTAACCAATGATCAATCACAAGATGACTTTTGACAATTCGATCTTATTTTATATTATTATTATTATTATTATTTATATAAGCATTCTTTTATTTTTAATATAATCTAACAAATTGATTAATTAGTGAGTATAAATGTCAGACTTTACCATTGAATTTCATGATTCAAAGTTGGCGATCAAGGCAAAGAAGTTTCTAGAGAGGGATATACTATGAATAATGAATCTAAACAAAGTGATTTCATGATATCTCGAGTCCAAAGGGCTCTTTTACAATTTTTTTATAATAGAAGAGCTTTTATGTAAAAAGTTTCTTACCACCTCTACAAATAGCCCATGGATCTCAGTGTTATTATTAGTTTTTTTGCGATTTGGGCTGGAGGGCCGTGCAGTGCAAGAAAGCCTTCGCCGCGAGCAAAAACCCTAACTTACCTGGCAGCAAAACCCTCCGTTGATAGCTTCTATCGTCTGTACTCTGTACTCTGTACTCTGTAGTAGCGAAGGAGGAGAAAGATGAGTATTCATGACGAAGCAGAAGATTTTGACGGAGGAGAGGTCTTCATAGACGACGAAGACATTATTCAGGAGATTCCAATCGATGAAGAAGGTTTGTCGCTTTCTTTAATCTAATTATCTCGATATTTACGATCAATGATGTTTGCACTGGATTTCGGTATTGTATTTTCCATGTCCCAGCCGGTATTGTACCGGTACCGGTCAGATTATTGCTTAGCCTTATGTGTGTCTTGTTTGTTGCTAACAGAACTTAATTGAGATATATTTGAACAATTGGGCCTTCATCAATCCCTAATTGCACAATTGAGCTTTGAAATTAATTGTTCTTAATTGATTATTTGGGAACACATTCTTATTGTTTATAATTTTATATATTTCTGATTTCATTTCTAATGGTAGTTTTATTCATTTTCCTTTTTTCTTTTGCGTGTATAATGCAGATCTCCCAGATAGAGATGATGACGATATGGACTCTGACGAAGCCCCTGGTAAGAATTATTTTTTGTTCACTTTTTTAATTACTATTATTAATATATTTAAAATTGTTTTATTTTTTTTTCTTGCAGAAGAAGCTATTATTGACGACTCCATATACACATTCGAGGGACATTCCGGTAATTCTCATTCTTTATTTTTATTTGCATATTTATCTATTTGTTATTATTATTTACTTTCAAAAATAAAAATGCGAATCATATACAGACGAAGTATACACAGTAGCATGTAGTCCCGTAGATCCGTATCTCGTTGCCACTGGCGGCAAAGACGAAACTGCCTTTCTCTGGAAAATCGGCCATCCCGATTCCTTCATTGAGCTAAAAGGTTCGTCCTTTTTCTTTTTTATTTGTGTTTGTACTATTTTTGCAATAAAAATCTGAATTGTAAAACAGGGCATAGAGAAACGGTGTCTACGGTAGCATTTAACCATGACGGGACGTTACTAGCATCTGGAGGCTTCGACGGAATCGTTCATATTTGGGACGCTTCTTCCGGTTCCCTTGTACGTACGCTCGAAGGTTCTGGCAACAGCTTTGAGGTATAAATATATTTTTTTTATTTTTTTTATTTTATAAATTTGTAGATTTGATTTTTTTTTGTTATTGTAGTGGATCAAATGGCATCCGCATGGGAATTTGATAATTGCGGGGTCGGAGGATTCGATTGTTTATATGTGGAATGCTGATAAGGGCGTCAACATTAATTCGTTCGCTGGCCATAGCGATTCGGTCACTTGTGGTGACTTTACCCCTGATGGTAATTTTTAGGATTAATATTGTAAATTTAACTTTTTATTTATGTGATTAAAAATATTATTTTTAGGCAAGAGAATATGTACCGGGTCTGAGGATACAACATTGAGGTTTTGGGACCCGAGAACTGCCGAATCCAAAGACTTTAGAGGTAAAATAATAAAATAAAAGAGGTAAATATTTTTTGAATATTTTTTTTTTTTTCTGAATTTTTGCAATGAATGTAGCGCATAATTACCATAGAGAAGGATTGACATGCTTAGCAATCAGTTCTGATTCGTCGATGGCTATATCCGGTGCTAAAGATGGAACCGTTCGTTTGGTCAATTTGGCTAGTGGCACGGTCATTACTCTTCTTTATTATTAATAAATTAATTCTATTTCATTATTAAAATAAATAAAATATAACAAGAAAATTGGTTAATTTGATCATGTTTTTTTCTAAATCGGTACTGTCAACAATTTTTCAGCTTATTTCATTAAATGATCATACAAGCTCTGTTGAATGCATTGCAATTTCTCCAAGGTACTTTTTGCTCTTTCGTACTCGTAACTGAAAATATCATGGATGCCCTTGTAAAACATAAAATTATCATCAGCAGCACTTTTTTTGTTTTATCATGATTATTTTATAAGTGATATTTTGGGTATATTTGTTTGATTATAAACACTTATTATCGTTAAATATTGTTTCACCGCAGTCTTGGATTCGTAGCAAGTGGTGGGATGGATATGAAGCTCATAATTTGGGAATTAAGAACCTCTTCAGTTCGTTGCATTTGTGAACACGAGGTAATAATATAATAATAATATTAATAAGATAATGCATGTTCCCATTTCAAACACGGAAAATTTACAGTTTAGCTCTCCTTTGTAAATTTGACAGGAAGGAGTCGTATGTGTGGCATGGCTTGGTGCGACTAAATACGTGGCATCAGGTTGCATAGATGGAAAAGTCCGAATTTGGGATAGTTTGACTGGAAATTGCGTAAAAGCATTCAGTGGCCATGCCGATGCTATACAATCGATAGCGATAAATAAAGATGGTTCGCGTTTAGTTTCGGTCTCTATGGACGGTACCGCCCGTGTTTTTGATATCTCAGAGTGCATATCAAATTAGTATTTATTTGGGGTAATTAATTTTTGTAATTTTATTTGTGTTGTGAGGCTCTTTTGTTTTATTAGAATATTTATTAAGGTGTGGTTTATAATTCTATTGTTGTAATGTTTACAATCATTCTGGATGTGGTGGATACATATTTGGCTGTAACGTGTAGAAGTAATTATATTCGAAATACTTTGTTTAAATATTTGGAGAAATGTTAGTCTTATATAATTTAATGATGCGGCGAAATGACATAATTATTTTATTTATGAATTTATTGAATATGAATCATGTATTTGTTAAATCGTGTATGTTTAAAAGAAATAAAATGATGTATGTTGTTACGCGTCCAAATAAATTACAGCATGAATTTGATTGAACTTTGAATTAAACATTTGTGATACTAACGGATTTTATGCTGAGAATTTGATGAATGTGTTAATGACTAGCGGAACACAACCAAAGCCAATACTTATCAAACTCACTCGAGGTGTATATTGCGTGGCCAACTCTTTTGATCCAGAGAAAAATATTTACTCATCGGTGCCATTTGCGGAGTTTGTGTTTGTATTCCCCTCAGAAATCTCCTAATCTCCTTTTTTTTAGAAAAAAAAAATAGGATAGATTGTTAAAATATATTCTTTCTTATTGATATGTATCTTACTTAAATCTTGCATGCAAATTGTGCAATTTTTTTTTTTTTTTTTATGTATGATCAAATATAAACTATTTTGGGTTTGAACTACACTGATTCCGATTTTTATGCAATAAATCAAAAACTAATACGGTTAATTGATTTTTTTTTCCTTCATGTCAATCTATCAAATTAGAACACACTCTTACAAAAAGAAATGAAAATAATTAAATATATTAATAAACAAACATGTTACTTACATTTCATATGTTGGTTCCCTCCAATATCTAAAAGATTCATTTGTTATAGTTTTTTTTGGACATATCATAATAAAATAACACCTCTTTGTAATTTGCATAAATAATAACAAAAATAATGATTATAATGATCAATGAAGCACATCTTATGGTAGATATAAGCATACAAATATATGGTATTCCTTTATTCACCAATCATAAATTCATGATGTTACTCATGAATTTGATATTCTATGTATAGAACACTCATGCAATATAAATGACTTTTTTTTTCTGTTGCCAAAATGCAACTTAAAACCTATGTTGCAAGAGATATGCATGTCGTATTCTACATTATACATATATGACGGTACAATAATTTTAAAAAAACAAAGATATGTATAGATGTATATTATATTATCAATTATAAAGTACTTTTAATGTTTTTATGTATTATCTATTATATGACATACAAAAATACAAAAAATGTTATTATTGAAATATCACTTTATAAAATTAATGTTGTATGCATTGTTTATTTATTTCAATTTCTAATTTAATATTTTTGTTTTTCAAGTATATATTAAAAGTATCCGACAAACATCCGTGAAATATGTGAAATTTTTTTGCTATTATTTAAAATAAAATATTCGGACACTGGACACGTCAAGTGGAGTAACCGATATTTATTCGATAAGTTTCGTACGGATATCGGATGCAATATCAATACGATCTTGTTTGATTTTTGAATTATCACGCAACATATCTTAAAACGGTTTGATTTCGAATAAAGTAATTTAAAAGGTTAATAGATGTTTAAAACGGTTTGATTTTTGAATTTTCTCCGAAATTGCTAGAAACAAAAAGTTCTGGGAAACGGATGGTTTCAATTTCGAAGAACCGGAGAGAACCTAAATTCTTCTATATTATTTATTATGTTGCGCGAATATTTTAAAAATGAACTAATGTGTAACAGATACGTCAAGTGGCATATTCGCAGTGCCGTATTAGATTCCATTTTTTTTACCCCAATATTAGAATACGCAATGTTTTCACTATTCAAAAATAATAACATAACATTTTGATTTTTAATTTATAATTTATTTAAATATATAATTAATTTTATGAAAAAATAATTTATATATAAAACGTATATTATCCCAACTTTTTTTTAAACTACCCAACAAGATTATTTATCCCAAAGCTTCAATGTGCTCGTTCAAGCCTCCAATGGCGCTCAATACCCTTTATCCTTATCCCTCTCCGTTCTTACTCCCATTCTATTCCTGCTCTTGTTCCCTCCCTGGCTCCCCTTTTCTTCCTCTCCGCGTTACATGGAAATCTCGTAAAACCCTTCCAATCCCTAATGCGTCGTCCAATTTGTCACCTATTGGTGTACCCCATTTGGATTCACACCAATGCGAAATCGAGCAAAAGAAGCACGAATTAACTGAACCAGTTACGGACTCAAAACTGGAAGCGGAAACAGAACCCGACCAATTAATCAATTTCTTCCAGAATCGGGCACAAGATCCCAATCCTCTTTACAATGGTTCTAATGAATTAGTTGAAACCCAATTAGAATTCGAGAAAATGCTACAAAACCAACAAGACCAAGACATCAAATTGAGCGATTGTAGCACTTCAGTAAAAGAAATTCTTAAAATTGCAAGAAATTTGCCTGAAAACATAACCTTCGAAGCAGAATTCGCGAGCTACAAGGGGGCGGTAACCAAAGAAGATTGCATAAATCTACTGAAATTCATGAGTCAAGACGGTCTAGTGAAAGAATGTTTGCATTTATTTGAATGGATGAAAGCTCAAGAACCGGTTTTGGTTACCCCTCTGGCTTGTACCATTCTATTTCCATCTCTTGGACGGGCCCACATGTCAGAGGAAATAGTGGTTCTGATTCAAAATTTACAGAGCGAGAACCTATTTACAGATATTCGTGTTTACAACTCAGCTATTTTAGCTCTTGCATTTTGCCAAAGGTAAGTACTTCCTGTTAAAAAATTTAACTTCACAACAAATATAATTATGAATATTTAACATAAATTATTTGACCAAACATAAATTTGTGTTGTTTTTCAGATATGATTATGCTTGGAAAGTATATGATATGCTCGAAGAAATGAACATACAACCCGATCATACCACTTGCTATATTCTCATAACAATTTTGAGAAAAACAAAGTGTAAAACTGCCAAAGACGCATGGGATCTTTTTCAAAAAATGGCCGAAAAAGGTATGAAATGGAGCTTAGACACCGTTTCAACTTTAATAAAATCTTTTTGTGACGAAGGTTTGAAAAAAGAAGCTTTAATTATCCAATTAGAAATGGAGAAACGAGGCATTTCATCGAACACCTTTGTTTATAACACTTTAATGGACGCATATGTAAAATGCGACCAAGTGGAGGAGGCCGAGGGTTTATTTAAAGAAATGATTGATAGAGGGGTAAAACCGTCAATAACGAGTTATAATATTTTAATGGATGCTTATAGTAAAAGTATGAAACCCGAGATTTGTGAAACCCTAATTTTGGAAATGCGTGATTTTGGTCTAGATCCAAATGTTGAATCTTTTACGAGTTTAATTAGTGCTTATGGGAGACAAAAAGAGAATATTGAGAAAGCCAACGATGCATTTATACGTATGAAAAATAATGGTATAAAACCTAATACACATGCATATACGGCTCTTATACATGCATATTCTATGAGTGGTTGGTACGAAAAGGTGTATTTAACGTACCAAAATATGATACAAGAAAATATTAAGCCTTCTATAGAGACGTATTCTAGTTTATTAAATGCTTTCAGACGAGTTGACGACATCGAAAAGATTATAGAAATTTGGAATTGTATGATTCAAAATAAAGTCGTGGGAACAAGGGATACATTTAATATTATTTTGGATTGTTTGGCGAAACATGGTCTTTATATACAAGCACGGAAATTAATTTTCGAATTTGGTAAAATGGGTTTGGAACCTACAACCATGACATATAACATGTTAATAAATGCGTATGCTAGAGGAGGGCAACATTGTAAAATACCAAGGTTGTTAAAAGAAATGTCGGTTCTTAAATTAAAACCCGATCCTATAACATATATAACGATTATTTATGCATATATGAGGGTTAGTGATTTTACAAAGGCATTTTATTTCCATAAACAAATGGTAAAGAATGGCCAGGTGCCAGATGCGAAACCTTACGAGAGATTAAGAGCGAGTTTGGCGAAGTTTGCGAAAACGAAAAATAAGAGGGATCGAAGTGCTATTTTGGGCATTGTGAAGAGTAAGTTCGGTGTCAAGAGAAAAAAGGGCAAGAAAGATGAGTTTTGGAAGGGTAAGAAAAAGTTCGACCGTGTTGCTTTGCTTAATGGCAAGACTAGGAGGAAATTTAAGTAATTTTTAAGGATGTATTTGTAAATAGTTTTTATTATCTCCTTCCGTTGTCTTCTAAAAAAAATGATGAAATTTTGAAAAATATAATCATTGAAATTGTGGAAATTGTAGAAATTTTTCTACTAGATTCGACTTGGCCCCCAAATTCTCGTGTTTATTGGAAACAAATTGTAATATTTCACATGTATGTATTCATTTTGGTTAAATTTATTTTCTATTTTTTCTCGCCCAAAATACAATTTGCAAATTGTAATATTTCACATGTATGTATTCATTTTGGTTAATTTATTTTCTATTTTTACTCGCCCAAAATACAATTTGCAAATTGTAATATTTGACATGTATGTATTCATTTTGGTTAATTTATTTTCTATTTGTACTCGCCCAAATACAATTTGAGGAGCACGCAAGAAACAAAAAAGTTGATTTCTTAAAAGGGGTTATTTTGAAATCTGGGGATTTTAGCTCTCCACAGATATCTTCTCAATTTGATAAAAAATTTAATTTGAGGACCAAACAAACAATGTAAATATATTTCTTTTCAAATTTACGGGGAAATCTCAGAAATAAATTTTTAATTTAGATTTGGTAGGGGTGCGCCGGCCCAAGCAATAGTGCAACGCAAGGGCGACGCTCGAAGGCCCCAGTAGCAAGCTACCGTGATGGACCCTCCCCCAAGAAAAATAAATTTAATATCGTTGTGGACGCATGGTCCACATATCAGATATTAAACTGATAAGAACAGATACTACACTTGATCTTAGCCAAAAGGCCGAGAAAGGTATGAATTTTCCGTAGTCCTCGGCTCCTATTTTATAGCTGCTACCAAGCGTCTACTGTGTGATTGAGCATTGTGGGACTAACTTAAGATGATCACAATACCGGTTTTGTTCAAATGAGGCTTCGGCCACTGATATTAGAAAGGCTTTGTTTGGGCTGGAGAACAGAAATATGAATGTTTATTCTTTCCATTAATGGATATAGTCCTAATTTCTTTGTCTGTTTATTAATCGATTTAATTCTAACTTTTTTTAGAATAACAGTTTTTTAAAAAATATATTTCACCCTATTATTAGATATTAAAATTAAAATATGTATTATAAATGATTGATACGAGATTTATTGGATTTGGTTGGTGGAGTTTTTTAAAAGCATCCTTAATTCATCTAATATCCAAAGCTTAATATTTTTCTAGTATGCACCAATTTTTTTTCAAGCAAGCACCACTATTCAAAGCTTAATAATGGTTCTGGTATTGTCCATCAATCAAGGATGCCAAGCATGAACTGAGGCCTTTCAAAGCTTGAAAATTTTCAATTGAACACTAAAAACTTTTTTAGTTTTTTTTTATTCTGGTATCGCGGATCAATCGACGATGTCGAATTTGAGCCGGGACCGACCCTTTTTATGCCGTGAGATGCGTATGTCTAAGACTTCTCTTTTTGAATGTCACATATGTTTGTCTTTGTTTGTTCTCAACTTTTTTGATGTCACAATTAATATTTTACAAATGTACAAAACTATAAACTGCTTATACGATGTGAACGTTAAAAAAATATTTCTGCTGTATGTTCTTACAATAGTTAACATTAAAAAATAATTTTTTTATACAAAAACCCCTTGATGACGTGGAGACTTAGAATTGCAAGAAATTTGTTTGATTTATATATAAGATATAATATGAATATATGGTTATCAAATTAATTAATTTTTTATAACTTGATCTTGACATAGAATAATAAAAAGTTCTAAAAGTACATAGTTTATCATGAAATTTATAAATTATACATTTACACGAATCATTAATCAAGTTATATTATTAATTAATATATATTTGTTTTTGTGATTAAATTGCAAATTAATATTTATTTGTTAAATTGGTATATAAAAAATTTGAATACATAAAAATATCATGTGATCTAATAACCGAATAGTTTTAAGTTAAGTCCATCTAGGCATGACTGTTCAATGACTTCTTGAAATTGTTCATACAAAACTAAATATAAATATATGGTAAATTTTATTTATAGTTTTAAATCAAAAATTCTATAAATAATTTTTTTCATTGAATTTGGGACAATATTTCAAATTTGAAATCTCATAATAATTGTTGTTTAAGGCCTCCGAAATTACAAGACCAGGCTTGAGCCGAGACATCTCACATGGTACACTGTGCCCATCATTTCTTTCTTTCTTGAATTTCCATCCCGTCCGCGAGATCTCTCTGGCGATTCAAATCTCTCCGGCCACCCATCGATCCACAATTCAATGATGATGTTATTCCTCTAGCTATATCTATCTGACAACCATGTAATCACTTTTTCTTGCCGTAAGTAAAAGGTATGTGACCCAAATCACCAATTTGTTGGTTTTATTTTTAAAATAACCAAATAATTAATTAAAATATATTAATAAATTAATAATAAATAAAACTAGAACATGCCTGGTGGACGTGCCACTGTTGTCCTAAGAAAAAAAAACGTCATTTAGTGCAGAATATTTTCGTTTGTCCGTCTCCAAATTTGTACAGCTCCGATTTGTCTCGATTCTCATCTAGTAATACAGTCATAAAACGGAAATCTTCGTCTTGAAATAGATGAAGACATATGCACCGATTTTTCAACCAAGTCAAGCCCACACAATTGAATAGAGAACACAATTGAATAGAGAATATAATAGATATTGTTTATTTCATGAAAGGTATTTATATATTAATGAATTAGGAAGAAAATGGAGTATACAGGAAATAATATGATCTCCACCAACCACCCCTCGTTTATGATTGTCTCTTCTTTATAGAGGAGGAGAAAACAATGGTATTTAATAACATTAATCTTGTCAAACAAAACCGAACGTCCATTATAACTCAAATTAATCATGGTTATCAATTTGTAATTTTCTCGTAACCTCTTTTTTTAATCTTCTCTTATAGTCTACGATTCCAATAATTAATTCATATATGTTAAATACATATATATGTTACTGTACACAAAATATGTGTATCAAAATAATTCTTCTAATTGTTTATATCAATTAACATAAACAAGTAGATATTATAAACTTATACTAATTTTTTTAAATTTTATTGGTATATTCATAACAAATAATACAACACATATTTTATTTCTTACTTGAAAATTAGTTAATTCTCTCTCATGTGATCTTGAAAATTTTATCGGTATAAAGTCTATTTTATCTCTTCTTCAATCTTCATGATTAATTTATTTATTGGAAGTTATGCATAAATTAGAACATTTTATGCATATATATTATATAATAATATCATTTTCTTAACCGGTTGTTCGTTTTGGTTTGCCGAACAGTATTGCTCTAGTGTTTCATTAGAGCATTCTTAACTTAATCTCTTCATTAGTTAATTTCATAGTTTTAATAACTAAAATATATCTCCCTAAAAAAAGCCTAAAATATAGTTATATGTTACCATAATATTTTTGTAGATCAGAATTTCTCAGATTGTTCTTCCTGGTTTACAAACACTTATATTGGCATGCTCTTTTTTTTTCTCATTACTTTACTTTGCTCTTCCTGTTTACTTGAATTTTCCCCTGGTAATTAGTTGAATTTTCCATAATCACGTTGTAGTGACTCAATTATTATTTTTTATGAGTTTAAATACCCTTTGTACTTAGAAAAATATTTATTATTTTTAATATTGTGCAATATCAAAGATGATTTAATTATAGAGAGCTAATTTACAAATTAAATTAACATATTAATTATATTTTTAAACATTATTTTGTTAATCTCATCATATTTCCTATTATGATTTTAACTTTTATCAAATAAATAAAATATGAATTATTTTACAGTTTTTTTTAGTGCACCTTTTTAACGTATTCTTTTCTTAAATCAATTTGTCCCTTCGTGACTTGATCTGAATTGCAATACGAAACTATTGTAGTGCAACTTGTTAAAAATCCTGAACGCCCTTCAGTTTTGGTGCAAAATAGTTTATTCTCTTAAAAATGGATTTCAATGGTTCTACTGGTATGGCAACTAATATTGGCCCAGTCTCGGAAAACATGCCGTGTCGAAGAAAAATGCAGAGGAAATAATGATTTCCGATTCATAATTTACCGACCGAGAATATATTTAATGATATTTGTGTTTATAACTCAGCAATTTTAGCCAAAGGTAAGTTGTTCCTGTAATAAAATTAACTTTACCATAAATATGATTATAAAAAAATATTTAAAACAAAATTATTTGATCAAACATGAATTTGTGCAGATCATACACAATCCACCAGTAATTTTCTTTACCATAACAATTTTGAGTAAAAAAAGGGGTACAACCTCAAAATACAATTTGAGCAAAGCAAGATGCTAAATTCAAATTTCTTAAAAAAACATTGAAATCTTTCTTCTTACAATTCTGAAGTTCAATTTGTGCATTTTCTCAATCTTGAGTTATCAGTTCCAATGATATTCTTCTCAATTTGAATTGAAAATAAAATTTTGAAACTTGAATGAATAAAATTTGAAAATTAGATTAGGTAGGTATGCGCCGGGCCCAAGCAGTAGTGCGATGCAAGGTCGGCAGTCGAAGGTCCCATTAGTTCTGTGATTTTAATGCATTGGTTCATTTCTTCCTTTTTACATCAGGATTTTAATCTTGCATTTTTAGTGATTTTATTAATTGATATAAAAATACCAAAAAAATACCAGTACTTCTGTGAATCATCTCTGATCTGTGGAAAAATTTACATGAATTTTTAAGTCGTACTTCATGAGATAGAAATATCTGAATTGAAAATTGTTTAGTGTCTTTGATCTTATTGCATCTGAATTTTTACAATTTTTGCACAACAATTGATTGAATCTTTAGATCCGAAGTTTTTCCCAGAGTATTTAGAATATTTGAGATAATAAAAAAGAAAGCATGAGGCTTCATTGAATAAGCCTTAAAATAGTAATAATTTTCTTGTGGAACGAACTCTTATTACCGTTCTACAAAAGATCAGGTAATAAAAATTATTGAAACTCTTCGATCTGAAATAAACGACCAAATTCCCGAGTTTTCAATGTGACACATTGAATAGTGCCACATGATATTCGTTGATTAATTCGGGAAAGAAGACCGGCTTCCTTCCTTCTCTTTATTTTCAGTTTTATGATATTGGCAACCAAATTGTGGGTTTTCTCCAATATCTAGACAATTCACTTGTTACAGTTTTTTTTAGATATATCATATTTTTATATGTACTAGTCTGGAGTCTTTGAAAGCAAAAAACAGTAACGAAAATAACTAATATAATAATCAATGAAGCATGTTGTATATAAAAAATGCAAAGATAACAAAGATGCCTTGATATTAACCAACATGAATTTATAATATTACTCATGAATTGGGCATGCAATATACGAACAGTCATGCAAGATAAATGACCACTTTTTTTTTTCGGGAATGGAACGTACATGTCTTTGGTTTTGCTAAAGTGAATTAAAAGGTTACGAACTGTTTCAAATATAACTTTTCTTTGCTTTTTAGGTAATTAATAAACATAAAAAAAAATTAATTAGTCAATGAAGTTACTAAATATTTATTCTGACTTAAAAAATTTGAATTATGATATTTATGTATGTTTTATCTGTGAATTTTGAAATAATATATGATATATTATAGTAGGACCAAAAAACTCGCCTAGGCTGTTCGTTTTTCTCATATTTTCATTATATTTTGAAAAGAACAAAAAATCTAAAATTATATATTGTATAGTTTTGAGCACCGATCCGAATCCGTAAAGAGAAATTATAAGATTTTTTGTTATTTTTAATTTTTTTTTTATTGTAATTATACGCATTAGTAACATGGTTAAATCATCTTCTTCAAAGAAAATTATTATGATGGACCGTTTAAAAATATTGTTGTACGAAATGTTTGATTGAAATAGCGAAGTGCTATTAAAATATCATCAACTAAATATTCAAAGAGTATAATTTCAAAAAAAATTCCAAAGATTCATAAAAAGAAACCATTCGAAAATTATAAATACAATACAATAAATTATTTTTACACAAGTTCACAAATATAACATTGCAAAAGTAAAAAATACTCATAACTATATCGTCTAAAATTATAGCGCAAAACTTCACAATTTACAACACAAACCCATTTCATGTATACAAGATAAAATCAACACGGCCTATTAAAAAAATAAAACATTTATATGTGATTCATCTTGAGAGATTTTATTTCTTTTGTCCTCCACGGTATTGCGATGATATCTATGTATAATGCGAGAACTGCACGATAAAATCAACACGGCCTATACCAAACAATAGGAATTAAATAACTGTAGTAATTACATCTACTTCGAACCGAACATGCCCTGTGTAACCGGACCGTTCCGGTTTCGAGGACAGGAGAGAACTGATATCCGGGACTAAGAGTCTAAGATGATCACAATACCGGTTTTATTCGTCCTATGATATTAGAAGGCTTTATTTGGGATGGAGCACAGAAATATCAATGTTTATTTTTTTCATTAATGGATACAGTCCAAATTTCTCTGTCTGTTCATTAATCGACTAAAAAGTTCAGTACAACAGTTTTCAACTTTTTTTTTGTTTCACCCTATTATTGATACGAGATTTATTGGATTGGTTGGTGGATTTCTTTAAAAGCATCCTTAATTGAATTCCTCTAATATTTTTCAAGTAATTACCAATTTTTTAATATTCAAAGCTTAATAATGGTTCTGGTATTGTCCATCAATACGATTAGCCAGCCCTAATCTACAGCCCTAATCTACAGGGTGGGATTTATGCCATGATGTTTTTATGTTAAATTCGTTAGGTTCTTTAATAAGCTATAAAAATGTATAAAATTTTTTTATGAAGTTGGCCATAAAGTTTCAATTCAATATCAAACTAGTTCAGTACACACAATTCAATAAATCATGACTTGCATTTCTTTCCACTGGGGTTAACAAACAAGCCGAAGTTCAAATTCAAACAACTGAAAAGATACTGATTTAGAAAGAAGAAAAAAAAAATAGGCAACAACAATTGAAATCACAAAAATATATTCAGCATATTAGTTTCAATGCATCAAGATATAAAAATATTGAAATATGAAAACATAAAAATATCGGAATATCAAAAAAAGCGAAATATCCAAAGCATACAAGTATCCAGACAACCAAATACGTTCGAACATACATTACAACCAACTAAAAGTACCAATTCTCGAGAGGTTCCGAAACGTTCATATCTCCAGATACGTTGCGATCAAGTGTTGCAAGACCCTACAAAATTTATATTTGATTAGAGAATATGAGCAATGCACTATCTATAACAAATAGCAAATTATCACCTACGGCCTCGAAAGGCCACACCCCGTAACTAACCATAACGGCACACATGTATGTATGACGGCCCGTTGCTAGTAAATTAAATAGAATTAAAAATCCATCAGCGACGGCCCGTCGGTAAAAAAATAAAATAATTAATGAAACCATCAGCGGCGTCCCTTGCAGGGTATTTTTACTACTCCATTTCTTCTGCTAATGCTTATGTCATCTAGATATCTACGACGATTGCCGGATGTTGCGTGCATGTCCGAGAGGCTGTCTTTAGCCGCTTTTTCTCTCTCCTCGTCTTATTTGCTATTTTATATGATGATTATGCTTTTGAGTTTGACACTTGCTTCGTTACATATCAGACACGAGATTTTCAATTTATCTTAAACTGGTGGTGGTTATCCTACACGTCTCCGTGGTTGGAGTCTTGTTTCTGTATGATGCCGAATTTGTACGAAAGACTCGAGATCGTTGCCGGTACGCAAAATCACCTGCCTTTCTACTTTCTTTGCCTTTAGTTTCTAAATTCGCGGAAATATAATTTTGAGGTATACTGTGATTTTATTTTGGCCGCACTAATCCAATATTTCAGCTTCCTTTATTGCTCTTTCCTGTGTAATAATCAATTCAATACTCAATTTCTCACCATTTTCGTGTAAAATTTACCCCCAATTTTCATTTAAATTTTCAATTTCTCTCTTTTAGGTATGTAATAATTAATAGACGCAATGAGGGCCCGCAAATCAAACACATAATAGAGGCTCAATCAAAATTTCAAAACTTGATGTGGGCCCATTTGAACTTATTTATTGAAATGCATAAACAATCAAAACAAATGAACTTAAACTTCTCATAATATAATTTTATTATTTTCAGGATATTTTCATAATATTTCATAATATTATAAGGGCACCACATTGCAATGTTGGGTATTGACGAAGAATGCAGAAACGATAAATAGGTACCACAGTGTTTATTTCTAAATCAAATTTTGGTTTACTCAGCTTTGCTTACAAGAGAACTAGAAACATTTTTAACATTCAAATCTGAAATAACTACTAAGTGATTCGTAAATAAAAATTTGATTTAGATATGGTAGGGGTGCGCCAAGCCCATGCAGTAGTGCAACGCAAGGGCGACGCTCGAAGATCCCAGTAGCAAGCTACCGTGGTGGACCTCCCCCCATGAAAAATAAATTTAATATCGTTGTGGACGCATGGTCCACATATCAGATATTAAACTGATAAGAACAGATACTACACTTGATCTTAGCCAAAAGGCCGAGAAAGGTATGATTTTTCTCTTGCTCCCACCACATACCTTATAGTTGCTTCTCTAGAGTGAAACATGTCAGATAGAGCGGTGGGACTAAAACTCACAGTTTCTTGTTCCGTTCAAATAGTAAATGCTTTTGGCCCATGAGATTAGAATAGAAGGCTTTATTTGGGCTACAGAGCAAAAGCATCATGTTATTTTTCTATTTATTCAAGGATACAGTCCAAATTTGTGTGTGTTTGTTTATTAAGTATTAACTGATTTAATTGCAAAAAAAATAGTATAACAGTTTTCAGTTTTATTTATTTCACCCTACTAGACATACAACTATGGATTAACAATGAAATCATATTTTCTTGGTACTCTATATTGCAATGCATCATATCTCTATAAGATTAGATTGCTTGGTACTCTAAATTGGTGATTTTTTTTAAATCATATTTTCTTAAGAGAGCATATATGGTGCCCCACAAAAGTGGGTTAAACATCCTCGATGACGTGACATGTTAAGCGAATTAATGATTAATTGAAGATGAAAAATTAATTTTAATTAAATGTAGTAGGTACGAATCAATTAACAAACACCCCAATTAACAAATAATTAATTTTAATTAAGATTATCATAGGTACATGTGGATTAACAGAAATTTAACACACATGTGATGACGTCAACGAGGATGTATAACCCACTTTTTTGGGGAGGAGTATAATTTCCCTTTTCTTAATGGTACCCAACAATCGATCGCCTGTCATTACTCTGATACCTGTATTTTTTTATTATGATTTCGATGAGATTCGAACTCATAACCTTTCCAATATATAATTTTATTGCGTCAAAACCCTCAATCAACTGAGTTATGATTTTTGAAATTATATTTGAGCACAATTTTTTTGTTATTTTTTTTTTTTTTCTGGTATTGTGGATCAATCAAGTATGCCTAGCTAGGCTGAGACATCTCACATGGTAATGTGCCTATCTTTTGTGGTCTCAATCAATATTGTTAGCCAGCCCTATCTATAGGCAAGACAAATAGGGGTGGAATTTATGCCATGATGTTTTTGTGTTAGGTTCATAAAGGTTCTTTAATAAGCTATACGAAAATTATAAGAAAAATTTATGGACTATAAGTTATAACCATAAAAGTTTCAACATCAAACTAGTTTCACTACACTCAACTCACCACATCATGACTTGCCTTTCTTTCCGGTCAAAATCAAAATAAATTAAAACAAAATAGAAGTTCTTCTTTGAGATTTGTGCAAAGAAACACATCTTAATTTAAGCACATATATATGGTTATGTTAATTAACATTTGGATCCCTTCTTGCATGAGAGGACTCCCGCATTGGTCGTGATTGTTCCCACGAGGGATGAAGGGCGAGCTCCCAGACTGGAAGCTTTCGCGTAACTGGAGGAAGCCTCGGTGCCGGATCGGGTGAAAAATGCTCCGTTCAGCATCAGGTCGCCTTCTGATCGCCAGTTCCATTTCTTCCACTCGCTCTCCGATGCTTCCTCTCGCTTCGTCACCTCTTTAGAGGACTCGTCATTGGGAGCAAGGAAGCGATTTCCCTGGCTATTTATCGTCGGGGACGCGCTTCCCCCGATTGCGTACATTTCCCAGTGCGTGTAATCATTATTCACCACGTGAAAATAACCATGTCTGCACCTAAATACAAAGTTTTTTTTTCTCTCAAATTTTAATTTCAGTTTTTTTAAAATAAATCTAAATTATGTTGATTAAAAGAATGATTCTTTTGACAACAGAATAATTTGATTTGTTCACTAGTCAGAAGTCACAACTCACAACTCACATCAATGCAAACAGAATTATATTGGTTGTGAACAATAGGTAAGTTCATTATTGGAATTTCAATAATTGTAGTTTGTGAGCTGAAAAGGACTCTTTGCCATGATTTCAGGGCAAAACAGGACAAAACTGTATTTCGTCGTTAAAACTGATGTTTCTTCCAACCAAATGATAACAACAACATCAATGTAAAAATGTGTTTTTACATTTTCAAGTATTTTAATTAATAAATTACCTTGGCATTCGTTGTATAAGATCCTCTCCGAAATGGTTGAACGCGATGGTGACTTGCATATTCTTATCCGCCATGAGCGTGTCGCTATGACCCAACAGCATTACTTTGTCATGATGACTCATGTAGTTGTTCGACACTGTAATCGCAGTCGATCCATGAATAGCGTCTATCAGACCATCGGTACAGGCCGATAGAGTGCAATGGTCGACCCAAATGTGGCTCGCTCCAAAAATTGAAATCCCGTCACCATCTGATATGGTTCTCCATCCATAGTGCTTGGTCGAGTCTCGCACGTACGCGTTTCCTCCGGGTTTACAGTCATGTATGTGCACCCTGAAGAAAAAATGTTATTATAGATTTTGTAGGGACCTTTAAATAAAAGTTAAAAACTTCTGACAATACCCTGGCTTAATTATAAAATTATGAAAATACACCATGCCGTTAACTTTTTCGGTTTTTGAACAATCTCTTTCATATCACTAAATCCAATAAAGTAGTTAATTGGTTCCCATGCTAAAGCTAATAAAGATAATTTTAACTGAGATTAACTATAAAGAAAGAGAATATAATGCTAAGTGTACCCATGAATGATCACATTTGTGACGTATTGCAAAGTAATACACGGTCCGCCCGCTATGTGCACGTCCGCACCTCGCCCATCGAGCGTCTTGTACGAATTAAAGATCAGTTCTTCCTTCAATTTAATTGTCATGTCGCTTGCAAATACAATCCACAGAGGATCCTCTTGAATCACCGCATATCTATTACCGAAATAAAAACGAGATTATGAACTAATCATAAAAATTGAATACAAAGTTTGAAATTACCTTAGTGTGCCGGGTTTAGGTTTAACGGGATCATCGTCACCGCTATCCGTAACGGTGTAAATTTCTCCATCACGGCCGCCCAATGCATTCTTGCCGAACCCAATAGCGCAATCAGCTAAACGTTGACGATTTTTAGACCAGTCTGAGTCGCACCGCCAACAATCATCAATTGGGTTGCCGGTTCCGCATGACAAGTAGCCTAACCGTCTTCTAGACACATTGATGGCCCTGTAAGAATTTCTCGAGGGTTAATATTTAATAATAATGATGAGAAGTTATTAAAATAGTACACAAGTTACTGAATGTGGCTCCACTTTAGTCTTTTTCATTTATCAATAACTGAAAAAGCTAAAGAAAATAACTAACAAAGTTATATTTATTTTTTATATAATTATAAAAAGTATTTACATGAAATTAAATTAAGCCTGACTTTAGATCCCACAAATTAAATTTTTACCGAACTTACAAGCCTGTAAAAGAAATTCCCATTCTCATTTATACCAATGATAGTACTTTATTAAGAGTGAAACATGTGGGTTCATTAAATGAAAGACTTGTTCACATTATGATCCGTACAACTGCAAGTTTGCAACTCTGAACAGGATCACACATGGTGAATTCAGGTAATCAACCATGAGAATTGAGCAAATAAATGTTTTTGGAGGGGAAAAGTGAAAATTTACTTGCCTGTGAACTTCTTCCACTACGAGTTCGGGGTCCGGAACCGCAGCAAATGCCATGTCTGGTGGTTTTAATGGGGATGATGAAGAAGAGGTTGATAGTGTCATCATGAAGATGGATGATACTGCGAGATTCAGTACTAGAGAGAGAGTGGGAGATTTCATTTTTGTTTTGAGAGAGAGAGAGGGGTTTTGTAGATGATCTCTATGCTTGTTTCTATTATAGACTTGTAGTGAGAGAGGAGAGGGAAGTTTGAGAGAGATAAATAGGCAAATTTTAATTTGGCCCCACCAAAACATTTTCTATAATAATTAACGTGGTTAATTAACATGTTGATTGACATATGGTACGTACTTAATTACATCTGGTACGTAATTTTTTTAAATGACAAGAAACAAGCTGTCGCCTGTTGTTACTGTTACCTATTTTTTATTTATATGCCGATGGGACTTGAACCTATAACATCTTCGATATATTTTTTTATTGTGTCAAACACTGAACTAACTAGACTATCTGAACCACTGACAGATGGTGCGTACTTGATTAATCAATACCATTTACATACTATCTGAACCACTGACAGAATAATTAACATGTTCTAATCAATACCATTTACATATTAACTGTGCCATGTGTTAATTGATACGAGGAAATTCTGGTGAAATGTGGGGGCACCATAAATGGCTTCGTAGGTTAAAGGGAACTTTGCAAAATAAGCCCTTGCTTTATACCAAAAATAATCTACATTGTTGAAAATTGAATTTTTTTTTTTTTTGGTGCACTATTACCGAAATTGCTACAAACTCACTCCCAAGCAATGTTACAGAAATCGCTAGGCGCTAGTCGGACGGACGGGCACCGTCTAGCGCCTAGAGGGATTAATCGGATCTAGACGGATTTGTAATTTTACATAGTTTTTATCATATTTTTTAATTTTTATATATTATAATTTGTGCTACAACTTTTTATACTAAAAATAATGTATATGAATTTTATTTAAAACAACGTCCAAACAAATCATAACATGAAATCTACAACATAGCAATAACACCTATGTTGCTCGGATACGCCGATACGGCGATACCGTTACACGTATCGGATACGGCGATACGACAATTTAACATATCATTTAGGATACGATACGCGTATCGGATATGGGTAGATTTTGATTTTTCGAAATATCCGTGCGACATAGAATTTAACACAAATCCAAATAAACCACAAAATAAAGTTACAAAAAATAGAAAGAATAAAAAGAGAAGGGTGCATGTCTTTAAAAAAAAAAAAAATTAAGTGGGCTGGCGCGGGCCTAGGCGGTATCTAGGCGGGCTTAGGCGGAATTTCGCCTAGACAAAAACGACTAGGCTAAACCTGGACGTTTGGTGGGCTCCTAGCGCCTAGGCGGCCGCCTAGACCGACTTTTAGAACAATGCTCCCAAGTTACAAGTTTCTATGGACATCAGTACATGATTTATTATAAATACAAAATATGAAATTTTGATTTTTGCAGGGATATACTCATATACATGACATTTTGATTTATCTAACATTTTGATTTATCTATTTTTTTTTACAAATAGGAACACATAAAAATGCATTTCTCCATAGAGAAATTGTTATAGTATGAACTCACATGGCCATTGTCAGATCATCTTTGAAAAAATCTAGAAATGGTGATCTTCCCTCTTAAAGGCAAGGAAATATTACATACCGCATTTATTGATCATGGACCAATCTAATTTTATAATTTACACCCCAATCTTTACCTTATTCCATATATTGATTAGAGTTTAGATAATTAAATTTCGGCAGCTTAATTATGGTTGTAAAGAGCAAACACAAGTTTCATAACACAATCCATAACAATTTTCCAATTCAATCCAAACCATAAACTACAAAAGTCTACAACACACACATCTACTACAAAACCTTTCAAAATATGATAAAAAAGGGGCAGAAAGTAATAATAATAGTTTCAAAAACCATAAAGTACAAAATTTAAGTTTTTTCGAAAACCCGTAATTAAAATCAATATTCTGCGGGGGTGATGACGTCATCAATCTTGAGAATCATTTTGACGACCTGAGTTGCCAACATGAGTTGTTGCTGCTTCCCGATTAGGGTTTCGAAAACGTTTTGCTCCTTCATGTCATTCGTGCCGATATCGTTGCAATCTATACCGCAGAACGGATTATTCTCCTGTAAAATAATAAAAAAGCTTTTCAGATTTTATTTATATTTTCAAAGTGGAATAATAAAAATTAAAAATAAAAATAAAAAAGGACCTTGATTTGCTGAGATTTGACAGCTGTCAGCGTATCAATGGGCGGGAGGCCGCTGTTCTCTGCAAGAGCCAACGGGACAGCTTCCAGTGCTTCACCAAATGCCCTTATTGCATACTGAATTCATAAACAAAAAATATATATTTTTTAAAGATTAAGCACGAGGGTATATATGATATTTTAAAATAATGACCTGTTCAACGCCAGGGTGGCGATCCGCGGCAGCATCAACAGCAATGGAGCACGCAATTTCTGCGGAGCCGCCTCCATAAACGATTGAATTATTGCGAATTAAATTTCTCGCGACGCAAAGTGCGTCGTGGAGACTGCGTTTTGTCTCCTCTATCACCATTTTGTTACCTGTTTTTAGGGGTATACATGATATTTTAATTATTTTGAATATTTGATAGGGGTAGTATATATGATATTTTTGATGTTTGGAAATAAGGATTGAGGGTGTGTACCGCCACGAATGAAAATGGTGACGGCTCTGGAGTTTGCACATTGTTCGATGTAAAGCATGCGATCTTTTGTCGTACCGAATGCTTTCTCTCTCACCAATCCAGCCTATCAAAATTATTTAAACAAAAAAAATTAAAGAAAAAGTAAATTAATTTAAGTTTGCAAGAATATTTAAAGTACCTTTCCTAACTTCTCTGCAGATAGCTCTTGGAATCGAGGAACAATTCTCCCACCTATTATTACAAAATAAAATCATAAATATAATTACTTGGAACGACATATATGTAAATATACTCACCAGTGGCAATTGCGATTAATTCGAGCTCGACACCACCAACCCATCTGACAGCTGGCAAATCACGCTGCATCAACAAATGATTCGCTTCATCATCAAAACCCCACTGACAAATCACCAGTGTCGCTCCAACATCCTTCAATAAAAAAAAATAATCAAGGACTGTTTTGCAAAATTAGACGTAATGAGGGGCTCTTTTGCAAATTTACCTTGCATTGTTGGACCATATCGTCGAAATACTTCCGCTCCTGCTCTCTCAAAGTCTGGAACTTCTCGACGCTATCAATATCGACCTTATGTTTAGTCTTCGGCTTCGGCGGCTCGAAAGGACAAGTCAAAATTGCAATTTTCGCATTTTTAATCCTTTTCGGCATTTGAGGATGACTCATGTCCTTGTCGACAATTATACCATATATTAACTCGGTATCTTCCAATTTACCCCCTACTTTCCCTTCAACTTTTATCAAGTCCAAATTTACGTCTTTTCTTTCCAAATCCGCTACTGCAAGTACCGCCTTTACCGCGATTTCGGCTAGAGTACGTTTGCAACGGTTCACACTGTAAAATAAAAAATATTAGGGGGTTTAATGTAAAAAAAGGTGTTAGAATTTTGTGACGTACATTTTGGAGGATAGAGTGGTCATGCAAGTTTGGACCAAGGGTTCGATATTATCGAGGGTGAACTCATATCGCCGCGAGATTTTCTCGAGATGGTCCACGGCAATTCTGGATGCCATTTCGTAACCTTCTGCGACTCTGATTGGGTGGATTCCGCGTTCTAGAAGCTTCTCGGCGTGTTCTAGAAGGGCTCCGGCCATGACTACTACACCGGTTGTACCGTCACCGATTTCGTAGTCTTGGCTTCTGGAAAGTTCCACCATTAGTTTCGCGATTTGGTTGTCTACGTCCATTTGCTCCAATATTGTTGCTCCATCATTGGCTGGTAGTATTATGTCAAGGGTAATTATGTTAATAAAATATGTAATATATGATAATTACTTTTGCATAGAAAATAGGCCAAATTTCATATGTACCCTTACAAATCCCCACAATTTCACGTATACCCCTGCAAAACGTGAAATATCATGAATACCCCTACAAAATTATTATAATTTCATGGATGCCCTTTTTGTTAGATTTCTGTTAACTATCTGCTAAGATTACCGCTAAATTTTGCTTTTCCGATTTTACCCCCTATGTAAATAAGCAATAAATTTTATGTCGGAAAAATCGAAAAAGCATAAATTAGGTGTAATCTTAGCAGATAGTTAACCGAAATTTAACAAAAAGGGTATTCGTGAAATTTTAGTAGTTTTGTAGGGGTATTCATGATATTTCACGTTTTGTAAGGTTATACGTGAAATTGTGGGGTTTTGTAGGGGTAGGTATGAAATTTGGCCTAGAAAATAAAGGTTAAATATTTATAAACTTTGATAGTAATGCCTTAATTAGAAAACAGAATATTTTTTTATGCATTTAAACTAGAATGAGAGTAAGTAAACAAATCTAGATCAGAAAAAGATTAGAACATTAAATGTAACAGGTTCACTCCAAACAAAATATTGGAAGTCATTCAAAAAGAAGAAAATAATAGGGAAGAGAAACTACAATGGAGTGTTTAGATCTCTCATCTCACTGCACATTTTTATCTAAATCTAAGTTATATTTAAGAACAAACCAAAAATTAAACCAGACTGAGCAAATGCTCAAAAAACGATCCAAACATTTTGTTCATGCAAGGGTTTTAGTGCGACGATCAGACACTACTAAAGGTTCATTCGGAAACCACAAAAAAATGAAGTATTAAACTCCATTTCAAAAATATTGACCAGATCTGATAATGCATTTCATACACCAAAGAGAGATCAAATCAAAGAGAGAGATCAGAGTTGATTAAACATACTGATAATAACTTCGCCATCAGGAGACTGAAGCATCTTGTCCATGCCCTTAGGTCCAAGCGACGTCCTCAAAATGCGAGCCACCGCACGACCGGCGGCTATATTCGCCTTCTGAGCATCCAAACCACGAAGCCTAGACTTGCTCTCTTGTTCTTTCAGTATAATAAACGGCCTTCCGTACTCATCGAAGGCCAGCGCCATTGCTGCTCTCTTTCTCTTTCACTCTTTCTTCGTTTCTTCTCCTCGTTAGTTTGAGGAGAGACGGCGGGAGGATCTCACTAGAGAGTTCTTCCTTCACTTTGTTGTTTTGTTTAGGGTTTTATTTTCTCCATTTTTGTTTCAACTGGAGATATTATAATCTTGGCCCATTTATATTTGGGCCTCGTAAATATCATGGATACCCATTACAAAACATAAGAAATATCATATATATCCCTCATTTCTTTTTCATTTTTTATTTGCTTCAAAAAATTTCCGAATTATCATTGATTAATTATTTTTCTTGGAAATGATTTTTACTATCTGTAGTTACCGCATAATGCCGCCATCAATTTATATGTACTTTACATATGTGTATTATATTTTATTCGTTTTTTTTATATTTAAACAATAATATACATTATTATATATATAATACATTTACATATTTAGGAGGCTGAAGGGGTCATACATACTTAGGGTTAGAAAGAGAGACATCTTCAATAGTCATAATTTTTAACAGATGTGGAAATTGTGACACGTGTTTTTTTTTTGTTTCTATTGCAACCCAAATTATATTCATGTATGAAAAAAATATATAATTAACCTCCAAAGTCCAAACTCATCACAATAGCCATGATAAGATGACAAAGTAAATTTATTAACATTTCTAATTGACTCAATTAAATGTTAATTTACACGTTTAATTAACACATTAATAATTTATAATATATTAATATTAGTAAATGTTAATTGACGTGTCAATTCAATTAAATGGTCAATTAAATCGTTAATTGAGTCAATCAATAATTCTAATCAACCTACTTAATCTTCTCTTGCCGCCCCATCAAAAATGTTATTTTTGTGTTATTGGGCTCCATATATAACCCCCCTATGAAATAATGATTTAATTCTTAATTTTAATGATATAATTTAATATTGTGTTTTTTTTTTTTAAATGATATTTTCTATGTTAATGGATGACATTTTAAATATATATTTCGGTTTTATGTGTATTATCCACGGATTTTTTTTTTTTTTTCAAACATCAATTTTGTTTGAATTACAACATGTTCTATTTTATTTATTTCGTGTGGATTTATAATGATGATCCAATTCCATGGACCATTATTAATTATAATGCATATATCCATGATAAATAAATTTCATGAACATTTATTAATTATAATGTATTTATTGACATCAATATATTTGCAAACATATTATGATTATATAATTGAGTTTAAACGTACCCGCGCAAATTCTGTTTAAACAAATTATACAAAAACATATATAAAAAAGGTATGAAGTCCCACGCAATTGCGCGGGCTATTGCTAGTTAATTATATATTTTCATATTTGTGCAAGGTCATGCATTAAATTACAAATTTGAAGGGGTATTATGTGATATTTTGAGTTTGTTTTTACCAAGTACAATATAATAAAAGCCTACTAGAGAGAGAATTTTTCCAATCAATATTTTAATTTCTCATACTAAATAAATGCAATTTTGTGAAAACCAATTAAACCTTTTAAATATTGCTCGACGATCTAAATACTATTTAATCCTTAATCAGTGATCATATAGCATAACCAATTAACCAACCATACATTCACAAATCTTCTCGTATCTTGCACATTTTTGAAATTCAAATTCGAAACATTAAAAGTCGAGAATGGAAGAAGGGGGCAATTCTCTTGTACAGATTTTGTGCACGGTCACGAAAAAGGGGAATTGTTCTTGCCATCCTCTTTGAGACAATACTTCGAACACCTCTTGTGCCGTTGCCACTCCCTTTAAAAGTTAGGCATACCATATTAAAATATTAAATACATGTAAATCATATAAATATTTGTTATAATATATAAATATTATTAATTAAGCCAGGTTTTTATTTTATTTTCTCTACCTGTAGTTTTTGGCCGTGCAATATACTTTCCTCTAGCTCTTCAAAAGATCTGCAGTTAATAATAATATAAATTTTAGGAAAGCACTTTTTTTTTTACAATTTAGATAAAATTTGCAAAAATGCCCCTGAAATTTTCAATTTTTCATCATGTAATATTCACTTAAATTAGAATTTAAAAGTTCAACCTTTTTCCTCCACATCTTGCAAAGGCCTCGGCTACTCGCCTGTTTCTCCCTCCAACTGCAAAAATTTCGTTAAAATAAAATGTATAAATTACTGATGTTAAGAAAAAAGTTACGATTTGGTCCCTTAAGTTTAAATAAACAATACATACAACAAGTAGCAATTAGATCAGCCACGCCGCAACTCTCAAAAAAGGTGGTGTCTTTCACCGAAGGAAACATTAATTTTGAAAAATCACGCATTTCTTTCAATCCAATCCTCATTATTGCTGCCTAATATACCAAAAATAATTTTATCAGTCAAATATAGCAATTTTAAGGGGCCCAATTGTAAAGTTTACCTTGGTATTGTTTCCCATGTCCAAACCATCAACAAGACCTGAAATGAACATAAATAACTTAATTAATACTATAATTATCTAATAATTCTAATAATGTAATTAATGCACGAGAATGGGTGATAATTATTGGCATGAACCTGCACCAATGGCCACCACATTTTTTAGGGTTCCACATAGTTCTACCCCCTCTACATCATCAACCTAAAACCATTAAACAAATATGAATTATATTGCATTATTTGCAAAATAAATGGCATTATTATTATCTAATCTAATAAAAAATAATAATAAGATAGAAAAGTTTACAATGGAAACGAGGAAGTATGGAGTGGTGAACAATTTGGCCCACATAGACGCAATTTCTTTATTTTCCTTATAACCAATTGTTGCTTCGCTTAATTTCTCCTCTGCAATCTTCAAAATTCAAACAATAAAACAAAATGAGTTTCTATTACATAACCCTTTCCATAATGTGGCAATTCCACAAATATCTTCATGCATACCCCTACGAAATATCTTGAAATTGTATCTTTTTACCTCGTTAGCAATATTGGCGCCCATTAAAACGCAACAACTAATTCCTAGAGTTTCGGTAATTAGCTTAGAAATCATACACGAGCCTTCTTTTTTCATTTCCATCCCTTTAATTAAAGAAATTGCTTCTGCTTCTGGTTTTATTTTTCCTACGAGTCTCTTGCATATTCCCTTCACGAATGAATGAGGGGTCACGAATACCAACTTATCCGCGTCTTTTACTGTAATGTCCCCCAAAAATAAGAAATTAGCTATCTTCACTCTTGAGCGAATATTTGTAACACGTTTGTCGAGTTTGTTTGAAATGGAAATTCATAAAGTGGAACTTTTTTACCTGTATTTTCTAAGTCCGGATCTGCAATGACATTTTCTCCGAGATACTTTCCTGGTAAATACTTACAGTTCTCCTGTTAAATATTTTTTTAACTGAATTACTCATATAAAGATTAAAGAAGAGAAATTGAACAAAATTAGAAAAAGAAGAAGCCTTACATGGGTTTTATTGATTGTTTCGGAGAGTTTCTCGCCAGTTGGCAATGTTTCTTCATATACCCAAATTTTGACTTCATCTGAAAATCAAACCAAATCCAATTTAGAAAATTTGATCGATTTATAGTGCATTGCTGGATAAAATGCGCAAAAAAGAACACATTATTGCGAGTCATGCTGCAATTTCAGTAAGCAATCGACTATCCCACAAAGTCGTACATTGACAAAAATGAAGAGGCGAAATTGTAATTGCAACCAAAACAGTTTCCCTATGTCATTTGAGCGATTTCAGAAGACAATAGGCATTAATGAAATCCGAAATTTCCTGATTGAATGGCGAGCTTGAATTAATGAGCTAATCTTGTTTGTTCATTCCGCAGAATGCAAACATTTTTGTATTGTCATGCATAATTGTTCAATTACCGTGAAAAGTATTCAGTTTGATTGTGTTGGAAGCGATAATCTTGGCTGCGACGCTACCCCAGTTCCCGCTTCCGATCACGGCCACCTTAATTTTTTCTATTAATGGAGCCATGATCAAGTTTGACGGTGGAGAATGGAGATGCACAATGGATTAGAGAGAGGACGGGCTTCTGTATGGAGATGAGATGGAGAGAACATTCTACGTAATTCATACATATCTCGAGCTCGAACTTAGGTGTGTGTTCGGATAGCGGCGTGAGAGAAGTGAAACATCCGTAATTCAAACTTTCGTAGTTGTAGTTGCAATTACCGTGTTTTGATAAAAAAAGATTACGGGTGAGGTAATTTTTATGTCTGCAAATTTAGCTCGTGCCTCGTAGCTCGTTCATGCTCGACTCGATTATAACTTGGTACTAACTCGCTCGACTATAATTCCAAATTAATCTAAATAAGTCGATCCAGCTCGAAAACTTATCGCTCCCACTTGCTCTGATTAAATTCGAAACAAATTTGAGCTCGACAATTAACCTAATTATTTTCATTTTAATTAGTTCATAATATACAATATACCAAGAATTGATATATAATACACATGATTAAGAATAATTACTACTTAAAATGTGTCAAAATAAATCTTCTACGCATCTCTTTAATTTTTCTTAGTTCGAGTCATGCATGTAGTCCTAGGCCTCCTCTTCTCTTTCTTGTTAATCGAGATGCGAGTCATTTCGAACCGAGTTCGAGCCGAACTGGATCTGAGCGTAGTTCGTCCGAACTCGACTCAGTTAGCCCTAGTGTGCATTGATATCATAAATCGGCAATATCTTTCAAAAAAATTCAAATCAAGTGCCGAGTAAAATGATACTTTTACAAAGTGCTTCTTCGATTTACAGACGACACATAAGAGATTATGAAAGTTATTGAGGAGAAAAAATATCTAATTCAAACTCTTTAGATTCGGATGTGATCAGACAGGCGAGGATGAAAATGATGATGTTTATTTATGTTCCTAGTGTGTCAATTTCTTACTACATTCTTTTGCAACAAATTTGTATACGAGCTTGCGAAAAAACAATTGAGACAAACATTTTGTGAACGTACAATTTGCCAATTCTAAGTTTGGTTCTTTAACCATTTAGTCATAGATGCGTCTTAATTGATTATTATGAAATTGTGAAAGTCGTTATTTTATATGTGATTGAAAGATTTGTCTGATGGGCTACCCCTCATTATTATTGAATAAAGAGAAATTATATATTTTCTTCAAATTCACTCAACCATCTTTGATGCGGATTTTAAAAACGATTAATTAAACATTTCAATTAATTATTAATTAAATTATACCACATAATTAATGAATTATTAGTACATATTAATTAACAGTTAATTCACTATTACATACTAGTTATATATTGAACGAAGTGTTAATTACTTCAATTAACTATTTTTTTTGAAATTCACATCGAGAATGTTGGGATGGAAACGAAGGAGGGAAGCACCATATCAAATCTCTTGAATAAATTGGTCTAAATAAAAAGAAATCATGTTTGTTTTGCTTGGAATATTGATACTCGCAAGATAGAGGAATTGGCATATTTCTTGAACACACCATCGAGAGAAATTAGATTTGAAGGCCGAAAAGGATAGAGGAATTGGAGACTGATCACATTCGAGTTATCACTAGAGGGTTGACCTAGTTGTTGCTTATAGAATGACGTGAATGCATCAAGAATTTCGATGGATGTGGTTAAGACGAGATCATTTACCCTTAAGTGAGAGTATTTCGAGTTGTTGTCTCCTAATTTTAACCATAGACTCGAGGAGTGTTGTTGTCACTTTATTTCGAGTTGTTGTCTCCTAATTGTTTTATTTATGCACACACACACACACACACACACACACACACACACACACACACACATATATATATATATATATGAGTGAGGCTAACTTACTTAATTAAGTACAAAAGTTTTGATATTTAATGCTTTTAAATCATTGTATGTGCATTTAATGATGTGCACAAAATTTCATGATCATCATGAAAAAACACAAATATCAATGCAAATTCAATAACTAAAAAACATTAAGTATCAAAACTTGTGTACTTAATTAAGTATGTTAGCCTCCCTCTATATATACCACTAATAAAACAGTATTTACATATTAAAGAACTATTATATTGAATGTTTGCATACAATATTGAGAGAATTGAGAGAATAAATTGAATTTCTTGCATATCAATGATAATATACAAATCTGCATATTTCAACAAAGAACAATCATTTCAAAACATAAAAGAAAACAACTTCTAAATTTTTAAATGTCATTAATTTAATTTCTTTCTTTTTTCAATTATCTCTACATTATGCCTAAACCCAATTTAGGTTTTGTTTTTGGTTTCGGTTTTGTTTTTACCAATTACAACAACAACACTAAAGTTAAACAATTGCTTCTCAACCAAGTTTTCGAAAAGCAAAATCATCCAATTAAACAAAATAAAAACAATCACTCCCCCTTTCTAATTCTCATAACCGGATTTCAAAAACCACTTAGACCCGTTAGCTCCTTTCTTCAAAGTCGCGATCTCCTTCAATAAACTCTTGAAAAGATTCGCATCCTCAGGTCGAACCATATCCTGGAAATACTGGGTAATGCTAACCGAACTCGCACTCCCCCCTTTCTCTTGCAAAAAAGTACAAATTTTTCTTATCAGCACTTCGGGCTGAGTAATCACCCTACTCCTACTTCTACCCGCACTCGCATGTGCGCCACCTGTCATCCTCCTATTCGCCCCATGTCCAACCGGCACGGCCGTTGCGAATCGACTTCTAGAAGCTCCCAAAGAAGAGTCCGAATCCACTCGATTTGCACTCCTTGCTCCTACCGGCAGAGCCGTCAGAGCCACTCTCCTTCTAGAAGCTTCGGAAGAAGTGTCCGAAGAAGTCGAACCACCAACAGGAACGGCCGTCAACAGCCTACCACTTCTAGAAGCTTCCGGACTCACCAGCCTGGCAGGTGGCAACGAATCCGTCTCCATTGCATCGGAAACCGCACTGGAATGGGTCCCGCGAATCCGATGCAAGACGTCGGAAGATGACAAAGCCCTCCTGTTATTCACCCCGACTCCTCCAACCGGCAAAGCCGTCATCATGGGAGCTCTGCTTCTAGAAGCTTCTGGACAGATGGGTCTGGCTCGGGGAACGGCAGACCCGAATCTACCGCGTGCGCCTGGAGGCGCACCCGCGGACCCGGATAGACCAGTCCAAGTGGGGACCGCAAAGTCTTCGCGGACACGGTTCCTTCGAGATTGGCGTAGAGCTTCTGCGGCTCGTTGTGCCACTTGATTCGCTTCTTTCTCCATCCGAACCTTTTGATCTTCGTTTACGTTCATTATAGCATCGTGATTCATCGCACTCTATTTTTTAAAGGGTAAATATGATATTTTAGTTTTTGAAGGATAAATACGATATTTTGGGTTTTGAATACTCACATGGATGCCATGAGCATTGAAAAGGCTCTTCAAAATATTCGTCTCTCCGTTTTCTTTAACTGGCTCTTCTCCTCCTTGATCACTGGATTCTCCATTACTTATGCCGTCTTTTGCGTTTTGGACCCCGATATTTACGTCCTCGGATAACTGTCCAAAAATATTCGAGGTTTCGGTGGTCCCCACGTCGTCTTGTAAAGTATAAAGATCCTTCATGTCCTTTTGGGTGAACAACCTCTTTTGTCGAGCGTCTTTTAGCACTTTGTTCGTCAAAAAATGCTTGTAGATTTGTCTCTGGTATATTTTCTCCTCAATTGTACCTCTCGTTATTAATCGGTACACCGTCACGTCTTTTTTCTGTCCTATTCTCCACGCCCTCTCTCTTGCCTTCAAAATAATAAAAAATAAGTTATAAGGGCATACACGCAAATTATAAAATTAACAAGGGCTAAAACGTGATTCAAATTACCTGCATGTCGGTAGAAGGGTTCCAATCCGGGTCATAAATAATAATCCGATTCGCACCCGTTAAATTGGTACCCAATCCGCCGACTTTAGTAGTCAAAATGAAGACAAAAATCTCGCTCGAGTTATTAAACTCGTCAATCAAAGCCATTCTTTGTTTAACAGGGGTTTTTCCGTCCATTCTCCTGTATATATACTCTTCCGAAACCAAAAAGTCCTCGATAATATCTAACATCTGTTGGGTCTGCGCGAAAAGCAAAACCCTATGTCCTTGTTCTTTCCAAACCCTAAAAATCTGCTCCACGACCTTCAATTTCCCGCTCCTGTTGATATTCCCATAATCGGGGTTTCTCTCACTACTTTCTCTCTCTAACAAATCGGGATGGTTACAGATCTTCTTCATGACATCGATCCCACCAAAAGAACTCTTCCTCCCGTCGAAAATTTGCTCCACGTCCGAACTGGCCAAGAAATTGCGATAAATCGCCCTTTGTTCAGGGAGCAAACTGCAAAATAACACGTGCTCGGTTTTATTCGGCAATTGCGCGTCCACGTCAGCTTTCATTCTTCTCAACAAATACGGCATTATCAAATCCCGCAAAACCACCGCGCACCTATAAGCCGTCGACACCTGTAACGGGTTCGCATTCACGTACCCGCCAACAGTAATGGGTACCGAAAACTCCGCTTCGAAAACTGGCAAAACCCCCAATTTACCAGGAAATACAAAATCGAACAAAGACCATAATTCCGCCAATTTATTCTGAATCGGCGCGCCTGTCATGATAACGCGATGTAACGTTCGAAATTGCTTGCAAATTAGGGTTACTTCGGCATTAGGGTTTCGAATTCGATGCCCTTCGTCTAGAATCGCGTAGCCCCAATTCACGTCGAGTAGTTTCTCGCCGAGTATTCGGAGCTGTTCGTAAGTAGTAATCAACAAACCCGAATCGGAATCCACGACCCGTTTAATCAGCTCATCCCATTTTTTCGGGTTTCGCTTAAACCCTCTCTTCTTCTCGTTCTCATTCTCCTCTTCGTAATCCGCATCATCATCGGAATCGCTGTCCTCGTCGTCAGAGTTTTTCGTCTTTTTCTTGAGAGGTTGGACATAGGCGGAATCGTGGAGGATCTCGACGTGGAAGTGAGGATACCATGTCTCGGCCTCGCGTTCCCATTGGCGTAAGAGAGTGACGGGACAGACGATGATGGAGGGTTGGTAGAGACGGCTGTGATGTAACGAGGCGAGAAAGGAGAGGACTTGGATTGTTTTACCCAGCCCCATTTCGTCCCCGATTATTCCGCCAGCTTTTTGGCAGTGTAGTTCCCAGAGCCACTGAACGCCGATTTTTTGGTAGTCGAATAGTTGGTTGTAGATTTTTGACGGGATGTTCAGGCCTCCTTCTAGAACTATGTCCGGCTCGTACTCCTCTGCATCGGAATCCGCGCTCGTTTCGTCTTTGTCGTCGTTTTTTAAAAAGAAAACAAAAGTTTAGAATACATATAACTAAATTTAACTACTTTAAAAACTTACAAGATACCCAAACTAGTAACTTGATTTTATATTTGTCAAGTTTATCACGGTTTAATTTTAGAAATTTACTGTGATGTTTTAATTTTTTGAAAGGGTAACTATGTAAATGCTTTTATTTTAAAAAAGGAAAATTACCGCTAGGACCCTCGACTAATTTTTCTTTTCGCCATTTTTTATCAGGAAGGGGTCTTCTTCGCTTAACTCTCTCACCCCATATCTCATCCTCTCGACCTGAAGCGGGTCCTTTCGACCCGGCTCGCATTCTGAGAAACGGAGCGGTAGGAGGATCCAAACGGGGTAATTGATCCGGATCCATTAATTTAGTTGTTGGTCTTGATCGAACGATCTCAGCCATTGATCTGGTTAGCCTCGCAATGCTCTCTTGCTCGGCTAAGTCCTCTTCGTTCATAACGGCATTTTGACGAGCACTTGGCGAGTCAGTATCGATACGGGTACGGGTCGTTGTTTGCACCCGTCTTTCGAAACCTCTAAGACTGTGGAATGGTGTCAGTATGCCCTTCCTCACCAACTTTTCCCTCTCCTGTAAAATTAAATGAAAATTAATATCATTTTTGTCTTTATTACTTACATATAATTGAAATTAAATGATCGGATATTTATTCAGATAAAATTTAGTTCTTAACTAGTTTCTATTTTTGTGCATGCAAAAATATATAAGATCAAGTTTTTGCATTTTAGTCCTTTTATAAATGAAAACTAAAAAAAAAGTACTACCGCAATTTATGCATGCGCGACAGCAATACGTTGCAAAATTAATGAACTTTTTACTACCGCAATTTATGAATGCGAAAGAGATTAGATCGGTTAAAAAAAAATAATTGTGGTAAAATATTAATTAAAACTTAGCATGCAATGTGAATTTTCTAAATAAAATAAACGAATGAAAAATATATAAATTTTGCTTACAGTTTCCATGAATCCAGAAGAAGCCGCATCCAAAATCGCATCGAATTCCGTGTCCTCGGAAATAGACACGATTTTCACGCGCTTTTTTGTAGTGGTGCCTGAATTTTTCACTTCTGTTTTCATAATGCCCTTGTTCTTCTTAGGTTTCTCTTTTACCAAACTTTGAATCAACTCCTTTTCCTTTGATTTCTCTCTTTTAGAAGGGCCTTCACCAAATTCGCTCAATTTTCTCTTGATTTGCGATTTAACCTTCTCGAGACTCTTTAATCGGTCCGTAACCAGTGCCTTTTGGAGACTCTTTGAACTTCCGATTTTGCCCTCATCAGAGTCCTCCTTCCCTTCTCCCTTTCTTTCTTCATTGTTTGAATTGACAGATTTGCCCTTATCGAGACCTGAGGCAACGGCTTCGATTTCAAGCTGAACTGCATGCAAATTATTTTGAAGTTTCTTTTGGGCTTTAGATGATTCATCGAGTTCTTCTCCTGGTTCTTGTCCCTCAGAGGTATCTTTCAAATTTGGATCCTCCCGTGCCTGTATAAATAAAAAAAACTTGTTGTGAGAACAATGCTAATTACTTGATCAAGTAAATTAGAGAAAAATAATACAAAGGGTTTTACCTCTGACAAGAATTTTCTTTCAACATCTTCAACATTCGCTGAAGTCACACCGAGGCTACTCAGCAAAATCTTTTCTTCCTCGCCCTCCTTCATCCTGAGACTATCTTATCGTACTCCTGTGATTGAATAATCAATCTGATCAGTGAATCTCATACAGGTACAGCCCTGTCACCACAAAAACGAAATTTAGACAATTGGAAAAATGCACGAAATTCAGAACGGAAGGGAACAACCATTCAGAAACCCACAAAAAAAACCAAACCAAACCAGAAAATCCATACAAACCAATCAATACGACAAAAAAATTGGAATACCAACAGTGTCAGTCACTAAAAAAATCGATCAAAATCGAAATTTAGACAATTGAAAGCCTGAATCGTTTGCAATCAAAAGAAGAAACAGACCTGGAAGAGGAAAACCACTCTTCCGTTCAAGAAAACCCTAGGAATTGTGGGGTTTTCTCTGAATTCCCTCTCCCAATCTGTCTCTCTCTCTGTCTCTCTCTCTCTTTCGCTTGCTTGCTCTCTCGCGCTCAGAAGACAGAAATGCGTCGGTTTCTAGTCATGACGGTGTATAAAACTTCCCCCAATTTTCTCAAGAGAAAATAGTTCGTGAATTTGGTCTACCATGTACCGCACCAGTAAGAACAGACGTGTGGTTAGTCTACTATGACTACGTGTTCTATGGGGCCGTATTGTCCGTTACAAGTGTTTCTTCCAAAAGAAGCGACATTTTCGTGCACTTTTCATGTACCTCCTTGTAATAACTTAATTTTTCTATTTAGGCCTTGTCTTTTGACTTTCTTAAACTCAAGGGTGGACATTCGAACTGAACCGATTTATGCCAAATCGATTCAAACCGAACCGAACTAAATTCGAATCGAACCGAAATCGAATAAAATTTGAACCGATTTAAAATTGAATTTCTCATTCGGTTAGTTTGGTTAAACTGAATAATAAGCTTTATAATGATAAAATTCAAATTCTATTGAAAAATTATATTTGCCCCCCTCTACATTCCTCCACAATCCTTGATGTGTTGGCAGAAATTTAATGGACTCAATTAATGCTAAATTCAAATCAATACATGGTAACAATAAAATTATGCAAATTAATACATGGTATTAATTATGTGGCATAATAATATTAATTAGATGGTAAACGATATTTATTATGTTATGAACCAAATTATTAAAAAATGATTTGTTTTATTTAATTATTTATTATATTTGATTTTACAAATGATAAGTCATATTTATTTAACAAATTTTATTATTTTGTTTTCAATTTTTTTTAAAAACCAAATATTGTCATTTTTACTTTGCTAATTTTTGCGAACTTATTATTTTTATTTTTAATGCTATATTTTTGTTTATTTTTTATGATATTTTATTCATGTGTATCCGTTTAACACATGTTAAACGGTGTATTAATTCGGTCAAATAACATCTTTTCCAAATTTATAAATTTGATTAATTAATATTATAAATGGTGGTAAACAAACTTGTTTAAAATATTAAATAAATTAATGATGTGTGAAACGGTGGATTTTTGTTTACCTTCTTTTCCTATGTAGGATGGAAAAAAAATTAAATATTCATGGTTTACCACCATCATTATTGCAGATGACAACACATCAATCGATCTAGGGGATTTTAAGGGGGACATGCATCACCACTCAATTCTATTTAGCAAAAAAATATATAAAAACAAATCATGTAAAATATAATTATATAATTTATAATTTTATAATATGAAATATTAATTTCTTTAAACAAACATAATAAATAGCATGAAAAATAATACTAATTTGGTCGGTTCGTTTAATTGATTTTAAAAATATCGAATCAAAATTTTGACATATTTTATAAAATATGTCAAAATCGGAGTCTTACACTAGCAAAATACAATTTTCATGTTGTCTTGAAAATACTCCATATTAGAAGACTAATTCACACAAATTTCTATATATTTTATAAGTTTCTTAAAAATACAAAAAGTGAAGTATACCTTCAAATTAAATGTATTATCCTATATTCTATAAAATGTCAGAATTGAAGTCTTACACGAGGAAAATATTCAATTTTTCAGGTTGACCTCAAAATGCTCTGTAATAGAAGCCATTCTTGAAAATTCAAAAAGTGAAGTCTAACATTTTCAAAAATATCAATTAACCTATTTTCTAAAAAATTAAAAAAATTGTAGTCTTACACGAACAAAGTACTCAATTTTTAGATGGTCCTCAAAATACTCCGTAATAGAAGACTAACACACACAAATTTCTACTCTTTCAAAAATTTCATAAAAATGAAAAAAAGTGAACTCTAACACCTTCAAATAAATAAACTATTTCATTTACTAAAAAAATTCATGATCGAAGTGTAACACGAGCAAAATACTCAATTTTCATGTTGTCCTAAAAATACCCCATAATAGAATACTAACACACACAAATTTTTGTTTTTCAAAATTGCCTAAAAATACAAAAAGTGAAGTCTAACACCTTCAAAATAAATCAATTATCCTATTTCTAAAATAAGTCAAAATCGAAGTCTTACACGAGCAAAGTACTCAATTTTCATGTTGACCTCATAATACTACGTAATAAAAGACTAACATACACAAATTTTAATTTTTCAAAAATTTCAAAAAAATACAAAGTGCAGTCTGACACCTTAAAAAAAAAATAAACTATTCCATTTTCTAAAAAAATTCAAAATTAAAATGTAACACGAATAAAATACTTAATTTTCTAATGATGTTTTAATTGAGAATGGTGATGGCATCATGAAAATACGGGGGAAATGAGGGGGAAAAATTGAATATTCCATACTAAAATATGCGAGAGGCGAGACATGGGCAGACCTAAATGCAAAGCTTTGGCTTGGAATGGAAATAAATGCAAAGCTGGAACCCTCCGAACTGTCTTATCCCTTATGCTCAGATTTCTCCTCACGTTCTCTAAATGTTGTTCGAGAGTAATATTCGAGAAAGACGACCCTGCATTTACAACTCACATTTGTTGCACCCGATCCGTTTGACCCGTTTCGACGCACCATACTTCTTTCAAACTTCTCACTCAACACGCTTTCAAACTTAGGTGATGACACATGTCATGTCTCCACTTCTAACCTTAGCATCTTGGCTAGGGATGTCAACGGGCCGGGTCGGGTTCGGGTAAGCCTCTCCCATACCCGAACCCGAAATTTCGGGTATTATCCGAACCCGAACCCAAAATACCCGCGGGTAAAAATGCATACCCGAATCCGAACCCGCGGGTAAATTCCTACCCGCGGATATACCCGTTCACCCGAAATATACATATATTTTATTAATTGTCAAATTTTTTTGATTATTTTTTATTTTATTGAAATTTCATTTTTATATACTTCCTAAGTTTTTCATCCCCCTGCGTATGCGTGAATATTTTTTTTGTTTAACATGAAAATTTAATCTTTGTCCAGTGAGGCAGTGACAACAATCAACGAAATATTCAATTCTTTGAAGTATCCAGTGCTTCAATTTTTTCTTCTTTGTCGAGAGACAGATCAATAATCCAAATTAAACAATTAAAAATATTCAATCTATTCACAATTGTCCAAAAAATTCCGAAAATAGTTCGAAATACATAAAAATCCAAATTCTTGATATTAATAGTTAAAGAGAGATAAATATGTTATTTATAAATTTAGCAAGGACATAGGAGAACTTTCCTCAATAAAAAATTAATAAGAGTTGTAACTTGTAAAACATGTGTACAATTCTTGAAAGCAAGTAAAAATAATACCAAGTCCAGCACAGAGCCTCAATAGGTCTCATGCAATAGTTGTTTTATCCAAATTACCTCTCAAAAAATAGTCGCTGCCAAAAAATAGAGTTGGCAAAAGAATAAAAGATAGTCGCTGGAAATTAATCATCAGTGTACCTGAATGTTGCACTGATAGCCGCTGCCAAAAAATAGTTTTGGTGCCGTTTACTGACTGTCGCTTCTTAAAGATAGTTTTGGTGCCTTTTAAGTCCACGCTGCCAAATGATAGTTTTAGAGCCTTTTACAGTCAGCCGCTGCCAAAATATAGTTATTTGTGCCGTTTAATGTAAAGGCTGCCAAAAGATAGTTCTGGTGTCGTTTACAAGAGCTGCCAAAAGATAGTTTTGGTGACAATACTGTCAGCCGCTGCCAAAGAAAGTTTTCGTATAAAAGAAACAGCTGTCAAAAGGTAGTTTTGTGCCGATACAAATAACCGCTGCCAAAAGGGAGGTTTGGTGCCTTCTAAAGTGTCACTGCCAAAAGAAAGTTTTCGTGTCGATTAAAGAAACAACTGTCAAAAGGTAGTTTTGTGCCGCTAAAATAAGCCGGTGTCAAAAGGTAGCTTTGGTGTTTTTTAAACTGCCAAATTAAAGTAACTGCTGCCAGAAGATAATTTTTGTGCCGACTACAGTTAAAGCTGCTAAAAGATAGTTTAGGTGCCCATTACAATAAACGTGACAGATGATAGTTTTGGTGTCATTTACAGTAACAACTGCCCACTAGATAGTTTTCGTGTCTATTAATATAACCGCTGCCAATGAAAGTTTTGGTGCCATTTATTTTCGGCCGCTTCCAAAAGATAGTTCGTGCCGATTATATTAACAGATGCCCTAAGATAGGTTTGGTGCAATTTACCAGCCGCTGCCAAAAATAAGTTTTGGTGCATTTACCAGCCGCTGCCAAAAATAAGTTTTGGTGCAATTTACCAGCCGCTGCCAAAAATAAGGTTTGGTGCAATTTACCAGTCGCTGCGAAAAATAAAGTTTGGTGCAATTTACCAGCCGCTGCCAATAATAAGTTTTGGTGCATTTTACCAGGCGCTGCCAAAAATAAAGTTTGGTGCAATTTACCAGCCGCTGCCAAAAATAAGTTTTGGTGCAAATTACCAGCCGCTGCCAAAAATAAGGTTTGGTGCAATTTTACCAGCCGCTGCCAAAAATAAGTTTTGGTGCAATTTACCAGCCGCTGCCAAAAATAAGTTTTGGTGCAATTTACCAGCGGCTGCCAAAAATAAGTTTTGGTGCAATTTACCAGCCGCTGCCAAAAATAAGTTTTGGTGCAATTTACCAGCCGCTGCCAATAATAAGTTTTGGTGCAGTTTACCAGCCGCTGTCAAAAATAAGTTTTGGTGCAATTTATCAGCCGCTGCCAAAAATAAGGTTTGGTGCAATTTACCAGCCGCTGCCAAAAATAAGGTTTGGTGCAATTTATCAGCCGCTGCCAAAAATAAGGTTTCGTGCAATTTAACAGCCGCTGCCAAAAATAAGGTTTGGTGCAATTTACCAGCCGCTGCCAAAAATGTTTTGGTGCTTGATAAATACCGCTGCCAAAGAAAGTTTTGGTGCCTTTTACCAGCGTTGCCAAAAGATTGGTTTGGTGTCATTTACCTGCGGCTGCAATATGAATGTTGGTGCATTTTACGAACCGCTGCCAAAAGAATGTTTTGATGCTCTTTGACATCCGCTGCCAAAATATAGTTTTGGTGCCATTTACGAGCGATGCCAATAGGTTGGTTTGGTGCCATTTACCGGCGGCTGCCAAAAGATAGGTTTGGTGCAGTACCAGCCGCTGCCAAAAGATAGTTTTGGTGCCTCTTATTATCTGCCGCTGACTTAAGATAGTTTTGGTGCCAATTACGAGCAATGCCATAAGGTTGGTTTGGTGCCATTTACCAGAAGCTGCCAAAAGGTAGTTTTGGTGCCTTTACCAGCCGCTGCAAAAAATTAGTTTTGGTGACTCTTAGGGTCTGCCGCTGGCAAAATATAATTTTTGGTACCTATTACAATAACAGCTGCCAAAAGATAATTTTGGTGGCTTCTACAAGTGCTGCCAAAAGTTAGTTTTAGTGCCAGTTGCACTCAAACGATAGTTTTCGTGCCGTTTAGTTCAGCCGCTGCAAAAATGTAGTTTTAGTGGCGGCTCCCTAAAGATAATTTCGTGCAGTTTAGTCTGCCGCTGCCAAAAATAGTTTTGGGGCCGTTTACTGTCCTGTGCTGCTGCCCAGAGGTAGTTTTAGCGCCATTTATGCCTAATGATAATTTTGGAGAACTTTATGGACGTGCAGCAGAACACCACAAACTGTATAAAGTAAAAGGAAGAGATTGGAAAAGAAATAAGAATAAACATAAATATTGAAAGCAAGCTACACAGGAGTCGAAACATAAAATAAATAAAAACCCAAAAATACCGATAAAAAAAGAAGGAAAATCGTATGTTTTTTCAATGTGTACTTTTGATATTAGGTATCTCCTCAGCACCACTCACAGTTTCACTATTATTATTATTATTATTAAATATTTCGTTTTCAACCTCCATTTTTATTATTTTATTATTACCCTCATCACAGGGGATGATAACACTCGAATTAGAAATATTTTCATTTTCTACCAATTCAGGCATTTTCGTCATTTCCAAGTTTTCCTCCTTGGACTCCTCATTGTTCGTCTATGGTTCGGATTTGGATCTACCTGCCAACTTGTTGTACACAGCCATTGCTCTCTGAGAATTACCACAATAAAAAAAACAAAATTATTTTTAGCTTTATACTAATCGAAAAAATAGTATATTTTCAGTAGAAAATGTAACATTCTTACTAAGGTAATTACGATATTTTGTTTCTTTTAGAAGAGCAAATATGCAAATCTCCCCAAAATGTAATCATGTAGGGATAAAAATTGTACCTTGAAAATAACATCTTGATTAGCAGGAAAAAGTGACTTCCAGACGGAATTCATTTTACCATTCTTGTCAGACACCTAAAATAAATAAATAAATCAAAATTGTTAAACCAAAAATAAAGACGAACAAAGAGAACCACAATATAACAAAATACCTGAAGTATTTATTTTACAAAATAGAAGTATTTATGAATACAATTTTAATATGAAACTAAAAATAAATAAATAAAAACTTACCTATATAACCCCCCCGGTCTTGAACAGTTCAATCAGGTCAAAGAATTGGCCGTGCATATCTCCACACAAAGCATGTCACAAATCAGATCAATCAAGACAATATTTTGCATATCGTAAACTTTGATATAATAGTTAAATTATACCTTATTTGAACCACGTCGCAAAATCTTGTTTCCTCTGAGAAGAGATTATTGATAGATAATTTATCATCACGAAATCGACCTACAACAGAAACAAAGAAAAATCACAAACTTAAACAAATCGAAATCTTGTATACATATTTTGAAGTACATATCTAATTAACAAATCGAACTCAGTCTTTGCATAAACTAAAAATACCAAATTTACCTTTGCAGAGAATATTTGGATAAATACAATTCTAAAAAATGAAGGAAACAAAATAGATCAACTAACCAACTTCTATTGAAGAGGTCTAGATTTGCCAGTGAGAAAAAATCGTTTACACGGGCGAACCCTTCATTTCATGGCGGCTATTAAATCCTATATTCAAAAGAAAAGTTAGAACAATAAATGAAAGCAATAAATAAATGAGTGAATGAATCGAAGTATAACTTAGGAGTATATAAATTACAATAAGAGTGATCACGAATAAATACAGCAAAAAAATCGATGAACTAACCAGTTCTGGTGCGCTGCATCTTCAATTTGGAGTTTTCAAAATTGCTGCTTCGTTTAGTTTCGATTTTGTCCGATGTTGAGGCGATATGGCAGCTCCATCAGGGTATGAGGCGTCTTCTTTCACAATCGATCCGGTTTGGGTGTCGCTCTCTGCGTCTATGCTCTCTCTCTTGACCAATGAGTCTAGGGTTTCATGCCGCTTAGATTTGGCGGCTGTGTCCTCACTCTCTCTTTCTTAGGTTAGGGTTTCATTCCGCACAGGTTTGGCGATTGTGTCGTCGCTCCCTCTCTCGGTCGATGGGGTTATGGGGGCTAGGGTTTCACACCGCTTAGGTTTCAAGCAGAGAGGTCGGGAAAAAATGAGAGGAGAGAGAGAAAAAGGGGAGTTTATGTGGTGTTTGGCTTTAAAAGATGGATGAACATGGTTCATCATGATCCAAGGTGAGCAAATTTTTTATTGTATCTCGGTGTACAAAGTGCGAGTCCAGATAAGCATTGGCGGTCAAGATGTGTGGATAGAAAAATTGAAGAGATCGGACGGCTCGAATTTGCTGGGCGACATGGCACAACCTGGAGAGAGCGGGACCAGTAGCATTATTCTAATTATTATTACTAGCTTTAAACATATCTATTTTTTGTACATGTCTTTTATATAATTATTTAAATAGAATTAGCGCGTGTGCGAATTAACACACAAATATTTTTATTTTTTCAAAAATTTCTTCAAATTAAAAAAGGGAAGTAATCTTCAATAATACCAATTAACTAATTTTCTAAAAAATTTAAAATTGAAGTCATAAACGAGCAAAGTACCCAATTTTCAGATGGCCCTCAAAATACTCCGTAATAGAAGACTAACACGCACACATTGCTATTTTTTCAAAAATTGCTTAAAAATACAAAAAGTGAAGTCTTACACCTTAAAAAATAATAAACTATCCCATTTTCTAAAAATTACTAATTTGAAGTGTAACACGAGCAAATACTTAATTTTCATATTGTCCTCAAAATACCCCATAATAAAAAACTATCACACACAAATTTCAGTTTTTCACAATTGTTTATAAAATACAAAAAATGAAGTCTTACACGAGCAAAATCTCAATTTTCATGTTGTCCTCAAAGTACTCCGTAATGAAAGACTAACAAACACAAATTTCTATTTATTTTATAAGTTTCTTCAAAATGCAAATAGTGAAGTCTAACAACTTCACAAAAATAAACTATCCCATTTTCTAAAAAAATTCAAAATTGAAGTGTAACACGAATAAAATACTCAATTTTTATGTTGTCCTGAGAATATCCCATAATAGAAGACTAACATACAAAAATTTCTATTTTTCACAGTTGTCTAAAAAAATACAAAAAGTGATGTCTAACACCTTCAAAATAAATCTATTATCATGTTTTCTAAAATATATCTAAATCGGAGTCTTACCCAAGCAAAATACTCAATTTTTATGTTGTCCTCAAAATACTCCATAATAGAAGACTAACACACACAAATTTCTATATATTTTATAAGTTTCTTAAAAATACAAAAAGTGAAGTATAATACCTTCAAATTAAATGAATTATCCTATATTCTATAAAATGTCAGATTTGAAGTCTTACATGAGGAAAATATTTAATTTTTTCATGTTGTCCTCAAAATACTCTGTAATGGAAGACTAACACACAAATTTTTCAATTTTTTTCAAAAAATTCTTAAAATTAAAAAGGGAGTATAACATTTTCAAAAATACCAATTAACCAATTTTCTAAAAAAAATTTAAAATTGAAGTCATAAACGAGCAAAGTACTAAATTTTTAGATGGTCCTCAAAATACTCCGTAATAGAATTCTAACACGCACACATTTCTATTTTTTCAAAAATTTCTTAATAATGCAAAAAGTGAAGTCTAACACCTTCAAAAATAATAAACTATCCCATTTTCTTAAAAATTTCAAATTTGAAGTGTAACACCAGCAAATACTCAATTTTCATGTTGGCCTCAAAATACCCCATAATAGCAGACTATCACACACAAATTTCAGTTTTTCACAATTGTTTAAAAAATACAAAAACTGAAGTCCACCTTCAAAATAAATCAATTATCATATTTTCTAAAATATTTCAAAGTCAAAGTCTTACACGAGCAAAATACTTAATTTTCATGTTGTCCTCAAAGTACTCCGTAATGGAAGACTAACACACACAAATTTCTATTTATTTTATAAGTTTCTTAAAAATGGAAATAGTGAAGTCTACCTTCAAATTAAATGAATTATCATATATTCTATAAAATGTCAGAATTGAAGACTTACACGATGAAAATATTCAATTTTTTAGGTTGTCCTCAAAATACTCGTAATAGAAGACTAACACACAAATATATCTATTTTTTCAAAAAAAATCTTAAAAATTGAAAAAGTGAAGTATAACATCTTTAAAAATATCAATTAACCATTTTCTAAAAAAAATAAAAATTGAAGTCTTGCACTAGGAAAGTATTCAATTTTCAGATGGTCCTCAAAATACTCCGTAATAGAAGACTAACACGCACAAATTTCTATTTTTCAAAAATTTCTTGAAAATGTTAAAAGTGCAATCTAACACCTTCGAAAAAATAAACTATCCTATTTCCTTAAAAATTTCAAAATTTAGGTGTACCACGAGTAAAATACGTAATTTTCATGTGGTCCTCAAAATACCCCATAATAGAAGACTAACACACACAAATTTCAGTTTTTCACAATCGTCTAAAAAATACAAAAGGTGAAGTCTAACACCTTCAAAATTCATTAATTATCATATTGTCTAGAATATGTCAAAATTAAAGTCTTACACGAGCAAAATACTCAATTTTCATGTTGTCCTCAAAGTACTATGTAATGGAAGACTAACACACACAAATTTCTATTTATTTTAAAAATTTCTTAAAAATGCAAACAGTGAGTGTAACACCTTCAAAAGAATAAACTATCCCATTTTTTTTTTTGAAAAATTCAAAATTGAAGTGTAACACGAATAAAATACTCAATTTTCATGTTGTCTTGAAAATTTTCCATAATAGAAGACTAACACACATAAATTTCTATTTTTCACAGTTTTATAAAAAATACAAAAACTTAAGTCTAACACCGTCATAATAAATCAATTATCATGTTATCTAAAATATGTTAAAACCGGAGTCTTACATGAGCAAAATACTCATTTTTGATGTTGTCCTTAAAATACTACATAATAGAAGACTAACACACACAAATTTCTATATCTTTTAGAAGTTTCTTAAAAATACAAAAAGTGAAGTATAATAATACCTTCAAATTAAATGAATTAAATGAATTATCGTATGTTCTATAAAATGTCAGAATTGAAGTCTTACACGAGGCAAATATTCAATTTTTCAGGTTGTCGTCAAAATACTCCGTAATAGAAGACTAACACACAAATATTTTTATTTTTTCAAAAAAAATTATAAGTTCAAAAAATTAAGTATAACATCTTCAAAAATATCAATTAACCAATTTTCTAAAAAAATTAAAAATTGAAGTCTTACACGAGCAGAGTACTCAATTTTCAGATGGTCCTCAAAATACGTCGTAATAGAAGACTAACACACACATATTTCTATTTTTTCAAACATTTCTTATAAATGCAAAAAGTGAAGTCTGACACCTTAAAAAAAATTGCCATTTTCTTAAAAAATTCAAAATTGAATTAATGTAACATGAGCAAAATACTCAATTTTCATGTTGTCTTCAAAATTCCCCATAATAAAGGACTAACACACACAAATTTCAGTTTTTCACAGTTGTCTAAAAAAAAAAAAAAAAGTGAAGTCTAACACCTTAAAAATAAATCAGTTATGATATTTTCTAAAATATGTCAAAATCGAAGTCTTACATGAGCAAAATACTCAATTTTCATGTTGTCCTCAAAGTACTCCGTAATAGAAAACTAACACACACAAATGTCTATTTATTTTATAAGTTTCTTAAAAATGCAAATAGTGAAGTCTATAAACTTCAAAAAAATAAACTATCCCATTTACTAAAAATATTCAAAATTTCAATGCAACAGGAATAAATACTCAATTTTCATGTTGTCATGAAAATACCCCATAATAGAAGACTAACACACGCAAATTCTATTTTTCACAGTTGTCTAGAAATTAAAAAACTGATGTCTAACACCTTCATAATTAATCAATTATCTTGTTTTAAAAAATATGTCAAAATTAGAGTCTTACACGAGCAAAATACTCAATTTTTATATTGTCCTCAAAATACTTCATAATAGAAGACTAACACGCACAAATTTCTATATTTTTATAAGTTTCTCAAAAATACAAAAAGTTAAGTATAATACCTTCAAATTAAATGAATTACCATATATTCGAAAAATAACGGAATTCAAGTCTTACACGAGGAAAATATTCAATTTTGCAGGTTGTCCTCAAAATACTCCGTAATAGAAGATTAACACACAAATACTTCTATATTTTCAATAAAATCTCAAAATTCAAAAAGTGAAGTATAACATCTTCAAAAATATCAATTAACCAATTTTCTAAAATATTTAAAAATTGAAGGCCTACACGAGCAAAGTACTCAATTTTCATATGATCCTCAAAATACTCTGTACTAGAAGACTAATGTTGGTTAATTCTAACCTAGAGGGGGGTAAATTTGGTAATCTACCGTACAATTACTTTAGCTAATTACCTAATTTACTATGCGGAATTAATAATATTTTAAATAAATTAGATGATACCGTAAACACTTGAACACAAGATGTTTTTTAACGAAGTTCGGAAGGTGATTGCTATGTAGCCTTAACTCACCCTTTACTCGCTTAATTGACCGACTCAATTAGCTGCGAGTACCTACGTCTCCGGGAATGCCTTGCGCCTCTTTTTGGCGTTTCGATTGAATTCCAACTCACTCGATTACAAGGTTTCGCCTAGATCAATTTACACGCTTTCTATCGATCTATAGCTTAGGCTCTTTACAAGTAGTTGCACTAGCCTATTACAATTTTCACTAATCGAGCTACAACGTGATCGGTCACGTGAGTGGGAAACGATTAGTGGAGGATATCGAAAGTAGATCAATGATCTAAAGAGGGTTTCTCAAGCTATCAATGGATATAGATAATCAAAGCTTTAGGGTTTCTCTCTTTTGTATTTGAATGTGTGAAAGTGAAGTAGTAAGAGAGAAAGGTCCTTGAAGGATTCTATTTATACTCTCTATAGAAATCCTTCAGAAAACTGCAAGTCCGTTCGAACACACAATGTTCGTTCTGAACGCACTTGTAGTTTGTACTAGCCGTTTCAAAATAACGCACAAGTACATTTGTCAGTCTGTTCGAACGGACAAAGTCCGTTCAGAACGAACTCAATTATACATTGCCTTTTGTTTGTTCAGTGATGAAAGTCCGTTCAACGCACTTAAGTTGTGGGTGAACGTATTCTAAGTGTCCGTTCGAACGTACATGTTTGTTCGTTCGAACGCATACAATCCTGTGACAAGGGTGGTTTAATCAAGAGATGGTATTTTGATATGTGGTAAGTCCGTTCATAACGGACTTGAAGTTCGTTCAGAACGAACTTCTTCCTTGATTAAACTCTTTGTTATTTGAACATGATTTTACTTGAGATCTACTTGGTTTCTACCTATGATTTATTTGTGGCGAATCCCACTCACGGAAGGCTTCGACATCTTGATTCTTGATATGCTTCAAGGGCCTTCTTTCTAATCTTCTCTTGTTGTGCTTATTGTGACTTCGAAGCTCTTCATCATCTTCGTGTCGTACCTGCGTTATCCTACACATTTTCTCGATGTAAACGTTAGTAATGACAGTGTTTTGAAATAATCAAACCATTAGGAAATTTGAACCAACAAACTCCCCCTTTTGATTAATTTCAAAACACCGTCGAATTGGAGAGTTTCGACCTTTCATCGAGAACTTTCCGTTTGATCGTTTTCTCCCCCATTTTGAAAGTGATCAAAAGGGTCAATGAGACTCCCGAGAGGGAAGGCTCCCCCTAAATAAGAGGTCCCCCTCAATAAATGAATTTTATGAATGTATGAGCATGTAAAAACAATCACTCTTTTGCAAGCAGATTAATGAGAGTTGTATGTGATATAGTTTTTGAATTTTACTAATGAAAATGTTAACTAAAAATATAATACTCATTTGCATAACCAAATCAACTTTTTCGTAAAACAATTTCAAGTTCATACATAGAAACATGCGATGGATACACATACTCGAAATAACACAAATAAACACGAGTTTCGAAAACAAACATGACAATGCAAATAGCTAGTAAAATTTTGAAAATATTTTAGGCTCTAATGAGCTAGTTTGACACACGCATCTCTAATCGTCTCCGGTTGAGTCTTCGTCATCGGGATTGTTGTCGGATTTGAAGCGAAGGTTCATTGCCTCGAATTTGGTATCGACATAGTCATATAGTTCCGCACGGAGTTGAACCGCATGACTTCGGGTGAGAGCGTTATCAACCAAAAAAAACGATCGGCTCGGTTGTTTCGAGAATAGTGTTCCGAGAGTCCTCGATTGCTCTTTCGACTTAGTCCGAACACTTCGAGGCGTTCGGGAACCAAAATATTTTCGGTTGTGAGTTTCCCGAATGGCCAATCCGATTCCGGTATAATAATCCCGGATTTGAATAATGTGTCCATAGGGAAGAGAGGAGGTGCCGACTCGCAACTAGGGATGTCAACGGGGCGGGTCGGGTTCGGGTAAGCCTCCCCCATACCCGAACCCGAAATTTCGGGTATTACCCGAACCCGAACTCAAAATACCCGCGGGTAAAAATCCATACCCGAACCCGAACCCGAACCCGCGGGTAACGGGTATACCCGAACCCGAACCCGTTACCCGAAAATTATTAATAAATAATCTAAAAAAATTAAAAAATTAAAAATTATTATACAAATACGTAAAATTATCAATAATTTTAAATACATAAAACAAACAACTTGTACAAATACATCAAAAATTCAAATATTACAAATAATTAATCCATAAAACATCCAAAATTTTCTTATTATGGGTAATTTTCGGATAATTTTCGGGTATTTTTCGGGTATGGGTTCGGGTTCGGGTAACTGATGAACGGGTTTTCGATCACTTCTAAATTGATATATCGTTGTATGTGAAAACCAATTCAATCAACAAGTTTGGAATTTAATGTGTATAGTAGTAATATGCAAGTTCGTTCCACGAGGAGTATATGCGTCAAATAAGATTAAACTTCAGATCTTTAAAATAATTATTTCGAAGTTTCCAAAATTAATGAAAATTTGTGTACAGATAGTTCTGAATATTATCAAATTTATCCTAAAATTTCAAACAATTTGGACAACGGAATAAAAAGTTATTAACGAATTACAATCAGGTCTCTGAAAAACAGTCCCCTGGAAACAGCAGGTTTTCAGTTTAAGTGACAGTTTTCAAAAATTCATATCAATTCGAATATTTCATGAAATTCTACGATTCAAAAAGTTCCCGAAACTAGAAATCAAAATCTACGCAGAACAAAAATATCACACAAAGAGAGCACAAGATCGAATGCAAGAAATAAGATTTAGAACAAAGATTTTTAGATTCAAACAAGTTTTCTTTACACGACTTCAAACATTCATTCAACATACAAGAAATTTAAGATAGAAAAGAATACACCTAATTCGAAGAAAGTAGAGCTTCAACGTGCCAAGAGGAGCTCCTTTCCTCGCCTAGTGTCGTCGCTCGATGCTCGAACCGCTAGAAAGCTAGGACGGTACGAGCGCTTCTCGCTCGAAGTTGTCGACTCTCCCGGATGAAGAAAGCTCCTAGTCCGGTTGTGACGTGTATCTTCTGCGACTAGCTTCGATTAGATCGATTCACCGGATGAAGTAAGCTTCGAGTCCGGCAAACAATCACTCGAGAATTCGAGTAATTCTTGAATTGTTCTTGACGTTCTTGAAAGTTCTTGGAAGTGCTTAGAGAGAGAGAAAGAAGAAAGGGGAGGGAAGAAGAAGCAAATTCTGCCCAAGGGCCTTGGGGTCTTATTTATAGTGCCCTTGAAGATCTCCCATTGGTCAAGAGATGGTTGAGAGGATTGAGGGTAGTTTGGTAATTGTAGGTGAGGAAGGTGGGCTGAATGGTGGTTATAGTGTGAGTGGTTTTCGTATAGAATTTGGTGTAGACTTTTGTGTGGTAGATTTCTTGCCTCCTTCTTCATACGTGTACCGAAATGGACAGTATAATATATCGATTTTATCGGCGCGAGGAGAGGAAGACAACTACACTGTTGGAATGCCAAAAACTTTCGCCCAAAAACCTAAAATTATCAATAAAACACACTTAGTGAAGAAATATTCTTGCTATCTCAAATATGAACAATTATATATATAAAGTTGGGATTCAAAAGGGCTAAAATCCCCAAATTAGATATCAAAAAGGTGCTTTATTTTCCTCTTATCAGTAACGGGTATACCCGCGGGTAAAAAATTTCCCCCGAACCCGAACCCGAACCCGGACCGGGTATTTTTTTTCGGGTATTACCCGACCCGCGGGTATTTTTTTCGGGTATTACCCGCCCCGTTCGGGTCGGGTACCCGCGGGTTCGGGTTTCTACCCGGCCCATTGACATCCCTACTCGCAACGAGTATTCCATATGCTTGATGATCAAGTTTGGAACGTTGATGGAGGGTGTATCTTGGTACCATAGGTTGTAGATCAATACCTTGTTTCGACTTTCGAGATTGGTTTTGAGTTTGACAACCGGGGTGAGAACGTTGTTCCCGATTTGCCAAGTAACCCGGAGATTTGGTTCGTATTTGGTGGAGTAATCATCTGGTATTTCAGTAGTCCGTTACAACGAAATATGTTCGTTGTAACGCACATGTCCGTTGTAACGGATTGGTTTATCCGTTGTAACGGACTTCTGTGTTTGGAGAGGCTTTCTGAGCTGAGGTAGACCGTTGTAACGTAGGAAATTCCGTTAACACGGAGAGGGCATATCCGTTGCAACGGATTGGTTTATCCGTTGTAACGGAGCTTATGATGTTGCAGGTTTTAGCTTGCCTTCTTGAGTTCCGTTGTAACGCACATTGGTGCGTTGTAACGGATTATCTTCTGAGATGAAGTTTTAAAATTTTGATTTTGAAGAGGCTTTGTGTGTCAAAAATTCCAAAAATATATATTTTATTTAAAATAGGTTTTATGGATGTGGAAGTATGCAATTTTTTGAAAATTTTGTGTACAAATTTTTTTTATAAAAATGAGCATGCGAGTATTCAAGACAATCGATGATATTTGTATAACTACAAATAGCTTTAATGCTTAAGTTATTTATAGAGCGATTATACCTTTGCTCCGGTCATGGACCCGAGAACCAAGCTTACGAAGGAGAACTCTTGATCGATTTCTAGAGCTTATTTTTCTTCTACGATAGATCGTGAAGTTTTGTATACGATGAGCTTTTCGACTTCTCTCTTCGTTCTTGTGTGCCTACATGGAAGCAAGAATACCTTTCTCGCCCTTTTCGTAAGTGTGTAGATATTTATAAAAATAGGGAATTCATATTGAAGGTTAATCTAATATGAATTCTTGTACTCATACTCCCCCTTAATGTTTGGCTTATGATAGTGTGGTGAGGGAGTGCGTCTTTCACACGTGATTTAGGTCCTTGGTGGTCCAACACCCTTTGAGGTGGAGGGGCCCATGGTGTGTCTATCTTTACGCATCCATACAAATTTTGGAGTGGATTTTGGGTAGCGAAGATCACAACTCGTGGATATGTGTCCTAACTTACAACAATAATTGCAAAAAGCAATTGTTGGTTTGTTGATGGTTTCGGAACTCTTGACAAAGTAGTTTGAGAGTTGGTTTGTTAGGGGTTTCTTTTGAGGTATCGGTTTGGTTGAGTTGACAAAATTGTCTTTCGGTTGAAAAGGTTTGCGCGTATGGTTGTAAGGTCTAGGAGCCCTCGGTTGATATGGACGGTTGGCGGGGTAATTCACCTCATAAAAATACCCATTTGATCCCCGTTGAAACCAACACTCGGGTCGTCCCAAATCGGTACGTCTATGGGATGATGGTTGCGTATAGTGGTTATCCCTATGATAGAACCGATTATGTGTAGGGTGTTCCATTCTAACATTTTTACCTTTGTTTTGATCACGGTATATGAATGCATTTCTGCGATTGTTTCGTTGATTGTTCTCCCGTTTACCTTTTTGATCATTGGATTTTGAGAGGCCGGGTTTACTCTCCTTTTTGAACCCAAGACCCGACTTGTCGTTTGGCTTTTGTCCCATTAACGCCCCTTTCAATATTTGATCCAATGACGGGGTGATTGGTGCACGTGATGCACAAGCCTTCTTCAAGGATTCATTTTCAACTTTGGAGTTTTGGAGTTCTAATCTTAGGTGTGATATCTCAAGGTTGAGGGTTTTGCATTCACACTTTGAGAAGCCTTGGAATTCCTTTAATTGTGCTTGATATGCTTTGACTGATAGTTCTAGGGAAGCTACCTTTGCATTTAGAGCTAGAATTGTGCTCTTGACTTTTCTCTCATTTGAACATGGTTCATCAACGTCTCTTAAGAGGTCGTCGAATGATTCAAGTTCGAGTTTCGTGTTGAATTTTGGTGAGGAACAAGAACTCGAGGTTGGACTAATTGAATGGAGTATAGGGTTGAGAATAACCTCATTACCTCGGTTATGTGGTAAACAAGATGAGTATGAGTGAGAGGTGATGCTCGGAGAGTGCGGCGCACATGGTTTCGGCATTGAAGCTCGTTGGAGGAGCATAGCTTGAATTGCTCTTTCTACCACATCATCCATTGAACAAGGCCTTGATCGTTATACAAGTTGTCACTTTACTCAAAGAGACGGTTAGTATTTTGCTCTGATACCAATTGTTGGTTAATTCTAACCTAGAGGGGGGTAAATTTGGTAATCTACCGTACAATTACTTTAGTTAATTACCTAATTTACTATGCGGAATTAATAATATTTTAAATAAATTAGATGATACCGTAAACACTTGAACACAAGATGTTTTTTAACGAAGTTCGGTAGGTGGTTGCTATGTAGCCTTAACTCACCCTTTACTCGCTTAATTGACCGACTCAATTAGCTGCGAGTACCTACGTCTCCGGGAATGCCTTGCGCCTCTTTTTGGCGTTTCGATTGAATTCCAACTCACTCGATTGCAAGGTTTCGCCTAGATCAATTTACACGCTTTCTATCGATCTATAGCTTAGGCTCTTTACAAGTAGTTGCACTAGCCTATTACAATTTTCACTAATCGAGCTACAACGTGATCGGTCACGTGAGTGGGAAACGATTAGTGGAGGATATCGAAAGTAGATCAATGATCTAAAGATGATTTCTCAAGCTATCAATGGATATAGATAATCAAAGCTTTAGGGTTTCTCTCTTTTGTATTTGAATGTGTGAAAGTGAAGTAGTAAGAGAGAAAGGTCCTTGAAGGATTCTATTTATACTCTCTATAGAAATCCTTCAGAAAACTGCAAGTCCGTTCGAACGCACAATGTTCGTTCTGAACGCACTTGTAGTTTGTACTAGCCGTTTCAAAATAACGCACAAGTACATTTGTCAGTCTGTTCGAACGGACAAAGTCCGTTCAGAACGAACTCAATTATACATTACCTTTTGTTTGTTCAGTGATGAAAGTCCGTTCAACGCACTTAAGTTGTGGGTGAACGGATTCTAAGTGTCCGTTCGAACGTACATGTTTGTTCGTTCGAACGCACACAATCCTGTGACAAGGGTGGTTTAATCAAGAGATGGTATTTTGATATGTGGTAAGTCCGTTCAGAACGGACTTGAAGTTCGTTCAGAACGGACTTGAAGTTCGTTCAGAACGGACTTGAAGTTCGTTCAGAACGAACTTCTTCCTTGATTAAACTCTTTGTTATTTGAACATGATTTTACTTGAGATCTACTTGGTTTCTACCTATGGTTTATTTGTGACGAATCCCCCTCACGGAAGGCTTCGACATCTTGATTCTTGATATGCTTCAAGGGCCTTCTTTCTAATCTTCTCTTGTTGTGCTTATTGTGACTTCGAAGCTCTTCACCATCTTCGTGTCGTACCTGCGTTATCCTACACATTTTCTCGATGTAAACGTTAGTAATGACAGTGTTTTGAAATAATCAAACCATTAGGAAATTTGAACCAACAACTAACACGTACAAATTTCTATTTTTCAAAAATTTCTTAAAAATGCAAAAAGTGAAGTCTACCTTCAAAAAAATCAAACTATCATATTTTCTTAAAAAATTCAAAATTTAAGTGTAACACGAGTAAAATACTCAATTTTTGTGTTGTCCTCAAAATACCCCATAATAGAACACTAACATACACAAATTTCAGTTTTTCACAATTGTCTAAAAAATGCAAAAAAGTGAATTTTGACACATTCATAATAAAGCAATTATCATATTTTCTAAAATATGTCAAAATCGAAGTCCTATACGAACAAAATACTCAATTTTCATGTTGTCCTCAAAGTATTCCGTACTGGAAGACTAACACACATCAATTTCTATTTATTTTATAAGTTTCTAAAAAATGCCAATAGTGAAGTCAAACACCTTGAAAAAAAATAAACTAAACCATTTTCTAAAAAAAATCAAAATTGAAGTGTAACACGAATAAAATACTCAATTTTCATGTTGTGCTAAAAATACCCCATAATAGAAGACTTACACATAGAAATTTCTGTTTTTCATAGTTGTCTAAAAAAATACAAAAAGTGAAGTCTAACACCTTGTAAGTATATCAATTATTATATTTTCTAAAATATGTCAAAATCGGAGTCTTGCACGAGCAAAATACTCAATTTTTATATTGTCCTCGAAATACTCCATAATAAAAGACTAACACACACACATTTTTTATATATTTTATAAGTTTCAAAAGACAAGAAGTGAATTATAATACCTTCAAATTAAATGAATTATCATATATTCTATAAAATGTCAGAATTTAAGGCTTACATGAGTAAAATATCGAAATACCCCGTAACAGAAGACTAGCACACAAATATTTTTATTTTTTCAAAAAATTCTTAAACATTCAAAAAGTAAAGTATAACGTCTTAAAAAAATATTAATTAACCAATTTTCTTAAAAAATTAAAAATTGAAGGCTTACACGAGCAAAGTACTCAATTTTCATATGGTCATCAAAATACTCTGTAATAGAAGACTAATACACACAAATTTCTATTTTTTTCAAAAAAATTTAAAAATGCAAAAAGTGAAGTCTAACACCTTCAAAAAAATCAAACTATCCCATTTTCTTAAAAAAAATCAAAATTTAAGTGTAACACGAGTAAAATACTTAATTTTCATGTTATCCTTAAAATACTCCATAATAGAAGACTAGCATACACAAATTTCAGTTTTTCACAATTGTCTAAAACATACAAAAAAGTGAAGTCTAACACCTTCGTAATAAATCAATTATCATATTTTCTAAAATATGTCAAAATCGAAGTTTTATACGAGAAAAATACTCAATTTTCATGTTGTCCTCAAAATACTCCGTAATGGAAGACTAACACACACCAATTTCTATTTATTTTATAAGTTTCTAAAAAATGTCAATAGTGAAGTCAAATACCTTCAAAAAAAATAAACTATCCCATTTTCTAAAAAACTTCAAAATTGAAGTGTAACACGAATAAAATACTCAATTTTCATGTTGTCTTGAAAATACCTTAATAGAAGACTTACACACAGAAATTTCTGTTTTTCACAGTTGTCTAAAAAATACAAAAAGTGAAGTCTAACTAACACACACAAATTTTTTATATATTTCATAAGTTTAAAAATACAAAAGTGAAGTATTAATACCATCAAATTAAATGAATTATCATATATTCCATAAAATGTCAGAATTGAAGTCTTACACGAGGAAAATACTAAATTTTTCAGGTTGTCCTCGAAATACTTCGTAACATAAGACTAACACACCAATATTTCTATTTTCTCAAAAAAATCTTATAAATTCAAAAAGTGAAGTATTAACATCTTCAAAAAAAATATCAATTAACCAATTTTCTAAAAAAATTAAAAATTGAAGGCTTACACGAGCAAAGTACTCAATTTTTAAATGGTCCTCAAAATACTCCGTAATAGAAGACTAACATGCACAAATCTCTATTTTTTGAAAAAGTTCTTAAATATGCAAATAGTAAGTCTAACACCTTCTAAAATAATAAACTATCATATTTTCTAAAAAAAAATTCAAAATTGAAGTATAATACGAGAAAAATTCTCAATTTTCATGTTGTCCTCAAAATATCCCATAATAGAAGACTAACACACACAAATTTCTGTTTTTCACAATTGTCTAAAAAATACAAAAAGTGAAGTGTAACACCTTCAGAATAAATCAATTATCATATTTTCTAAATATGTCAAAATCGAAGTCTTACACGAGCAAAATACTGAATTTTCATGGTGTCCTCAAAATATTTAGTAATAGAAGACTAACATACACAAATTTCTATATATTTTATATGTTTCTCAAAAATACAAAAAACGAAGTAATACCTTCAAATTAAATGAATTATCGTATATTTTATAAATGTCAGAATTGGAGTCCTTATATGAGGAAAATATTCAATTTTCCAGGTTGTCCTCTTGTTTTTTATTCTGGAAATCATAACATCGTATGCTCTTTTTCCTCGTTTTCGTACTGATAATGGTATACACGAGTAGGTGACGGGAATGTCCTTTTTGCGCATATGAGGATGTTAGCCACATAGTCGTGTAGAGTATCCGGGCTTGTAATTGGTGTAAAGGAGCTATTTTCCCAGTTAATGTGACGTCCCGACGGTCCCGTTATTCTTGTTATTTATGTGATTTGTATGTATCGGTTATTGTAATCGAAATGTTATGATTACCAAAAATAATACAGAGAAATATAATGATGAAGTATTGTGTTTTGTTAAGGTTTAATGATTTGAAACTGGGATAAGTTCTTTTAAAATAAATATTTCAGGTAAAACCATTAATGATATATTAATATTAATTATTTTAGATATCTAGAAAAATTGATGGAAATACATTTCGACAGAAATAAAACAAACTAACAAAATTTAGTAATGAAAACATGTCAAAGATCAAATAAATCTGAATGTAGTAGAAAAATTTATGCGCCATGATTTTCCTCCGAAGATATAGTTCCACATGAATGGTGGCCATCACTTTGAAATTTGAATAGTTCTAAAAGATTTATCCTGAAATGTTTTTCGGCATCTTACTTTCGAAATTTCAAATGCTTTTTGATAATAAATGGAGAAGGCTCATGTGTCCTCCATCTATTGATGTCAATGGAGATCGAACCCACAACCTCTCACAACACATGTTTTTTTGTGCCTCATACACAACCTCTCACAACACATGAAATTTGAAATGCTACAAGCTAATTTAACGCTTTCTTATTTTTGTATTTCTTTTGCCGGTCTGTGTGTTACGGAGCCTGGCGTTCCACCGTATAATCGAGTAATTGTTCCTGAATAATCACAATCATCGAACAAATAATGCACTGGTTCAACATTTTTAATACATAATAAGCAAATATTAGATAAGAATCTAAAATACAACCTCTTTTAATTAGCTGATCCAATATAAGTAAAATATTTCTGAACATTCTAGTTGAATGATAATACCCCCAAAACCATCTAGTCTAATCTAGGATTTGCATGCTGCTAATTTTGATTTAGGCTTTCTTTTTTTTCAGTTGCAAAATTAGATTTGTATTTCCATCAGTGAAGGTGGTTTTTTATTTTTTGAAAGGAAAATTATACTTTTTCCTACCATTTACCTCCAAAATCACGATGGGTAACCATGACATCATTTTGTCATGGTTTACCAATTCATGTCCCCAATTTATACTCAATTAATTAAACATTCAATTAACACATAAATAAAATGTAATTAAAAGTCCATTTAATTAACTTCTAATTAAACTAATCGATGGTTCAATGAATTAATTTTGAATTAAAATAATCAAATTAAATTACAAAATTAACTGGGGAATATTTTGGGTGCAAATGAGAGTTCTCATTCAATCGTGATGTCATGATGTCCAACATCACGATTAATTGGCTGAAATCTGGAAACATAGTAGAAGGACTCTTTTTGAAATATTAGCTATCTAGATATTAACTAGGATCGAAAAAATCACCTTAGATTTTTACTACCTTAATAAAAAATGTAATCTTTGAATTATTAATTAAATCAATAGATGGGACCTCTGTAGTCCTCTCTATTTTCCAAAAAGCAAAAAGATATTGTTTGCCAAACGAGCAAGTAAGACCATAAATCGAATTGTTCGGACCCACGAATATATAGTGTTGGGCTTTGGCAAAGACAAAAGGAAATAGTACTCGATTGTTAGGACCCACGAAAATAATATTTGGGCTTTACCAAAGACAAAAAAGACACAGTAGGAGAGACCTGGCCATGAAGCAAGGAATGTTCTTGAGGGCTTTATTCCATACCAATCCTTCTCTATCCTTTTATCCTAGTTGTTTCTTCTGTGGTGATTGATTTTGTGGCTCTTATGTGTGTATCTATTAATATCTTTTTTGTAGACTTTAGAGCCCGTAGGCATGTATCTATTAATATCCAATATCACAAAATACTAATAGTCCGGTTTAAGTTATACTAATAATATGTTACTCTACCTCTAGTAATTAGTTTAAAACTTTGAAAAAGAAAAAAAGAAGTTCAACTCTGTATATGATAAAATAATTGAAATTTGAATATTAGCTATATAACAACAATAATATAAAGTTATGAATTTGATATATAACAGAGATATACGTATATATCATGTTTTATCTATTTTGTAATTTTTTTTGTTTGTTATGCCTATATCATGTTATATATTAAGTGATATCATGGACAAATCTTAATTGTACTGTTTGGCCCTCCAAAAAAATATTTGTAGTGTAGCTTTAGTAACTATTTTTTTATTTGCCCCCTCTACGCCCCCTCCAAGAATATTTGTTGCTTTGATCGAGAACATGAGCGGATCTATGTAGGGGACCGGGATCTTGGCCCCTCCAAGATTTTCAGAAAGCAATGTATATAATTAGTGTTTTATGTATTTCATCAGTATAAGTATAAGTATAACGGTGTAAATTTTACTATATTTGACCTCCAAAAAAAATTGTAGTGTAATTTCAATTTATGTTTTTTATTTGGCTTCTCCACAATTTTGTAATGTAATTTGTAGTGTAGATTTCACCGATTGAGTTATATTTGTGTAGTGCATATTTTTTCACTTTTTAGTTTTTATATTTTTTTCAGGGATGAAAGATTTTCATAGATGTGCCGATTCAAATCAATTTATTTAGTTTTTCAATTTGTTACAAGAATAACTCAATATAATCACACTATCAAAAACTAAGACCATGCCATGCAAATGACATATATAAAGATTATAAGTATATGAATTATCAAATCTTTGAAATAACCTAATAGAAAATGAGTTGGTCTCACAATTTGGAAGTCAAAACTTTGAATTATTTTTCTCTTATTCAAGTTAGAAATTATATCAACATATATCCTGAATAAAACAACAATGCACTTAATGATGGCAAAACATTCAACATGTAGTACAACCTTAAAGCAAAGCACCACATAAGACCCGGTCTCTACATCTCTAAACTCCCACGTCCTATAAATAGGGTTCCAAGAATCACGTCTTCATACAAATCACAACCAACACTAAAGAGAGTGATTATACACACCATCTGAACTGATCCAGAGAAACTTAATTTCCCCTTTTTTAATTATTTCCTTCCGATGGCCTTGACTCCGGTGGCCACAAATAACAGGATGTCGCTCGGTTTGACGAGAGGAGAAAGGCACATGTTTTCCTCATCTGATGATAGTGCCGTGATGAAGCAGATCGTAGCGACGCATGTGCCAGATGGCCGGCAGGTCGACGTCAGACCCCTTCTGCGTGTGATCGAGGATATACTGTGCCGTGCCACACCCACTGTCATTGTGGTACTGCTGTTTATTTATACATCTATTCTGATCAAACAATGGGTCTTCTTTTTACAAATAAGATAGATTAAATTTAGATCTCAAAATATAATAGAATTTTGGATAATCAACACTTAGTTGTTTTTTATCTCTCTAATTAGGTTACAATTAATATATACCCAAAATACATTGACAAGTACCTAACATACACTTTTAATTTGGATGATTCAAATTTAATTTATTCGAATAATAAAACGAGTCTACCAAAATTGGCCTCTTATATATGCAGAAAATGGTTTGAAAAGTAGCCGAATAAATATTTTTATTTTGCATATTAATTAATCGTGCAACGTTTAGTTGTTTGAGTGTATTATATAAGTTATAAGAGGACATCATGTCGATTTTAATTAACTTTTCTACCAAACAAAAATGAAAAATCTGGATTTTCAATTAGTCTTCTTTACTTATTATGAATTCATGTTTGATATTTGTTGTTTGATGGAAGACACCACCAACTCATATGGAAATGCTGGAAGATAAGGGCCATCAAATGGAAGTAACAGGGATGCTTGAGGCACTTGCTTACACGATCCACAAGATCTCTTGCGAGGTAATTAATAATTCAACTCTCAAGTAAATATTTCAACTCCCAAATGATTTATTAAAGTTCTATTTTTGGTAATTTTCTTCCTTTTCTAAAGCTCTTTTAAACTTTTTTAGTCAAATATTTGGTCTGTTTTTATTCTTCCTTGAAAGGAAAAAGGCGTGCCAATCAACTCCCCAGCAAAAAAGAAAAAAAAACAATAGCAAGAAATTTATTCTCACTTTATAGATATGTAACAACATGATAATAAATTACTTTAAAGCAATAAAAGTAATGTGATTGTTCGGATAAAAATTCGCAGATTACATGCAAGTGCTCAGGAAGTGGCGGGAGCGATGCTCACGCGACTACCATGGCGCTCCTCCACCAGATGTCATGCTACGATTGGGACGCCAAGGTGGTTCTTGCCATGGCCGCCTTCGCAGTTAGTTACGGGGAGTTTTGGCTAACTGCGCAACTCTACACTATCAATCCCCTTGCCAAATCAGTAGCGCTGCTAAAACAACTGCCTGATATCCTTGAGCATACCGATATTCTCAAGCCAAGGTTTGATGGAGTGAATCACCTGATCAAGGCAATGCTAGACGTGACTCGATGCATTATCGAGTTCAAGCAGCTTCCTTCAGACTACATAGGCACAGGCACGGACTGGCCAGACATGTCGATTGCTCAGGCACATATCCCAACGGCGGTCTACTGGACCATCAGGAGCATTGTCGCTTGTGCTTCTCAGATCATTGGCCTCATTGGCCTCGGGCATGAGTAATTTTAATCAATTAATTCTTTTATTCTAAAATTACATCAGAATATATGCGTACGACAAAAATTGAAGTAATTCTTCATTATTATTATTTTTTATATTAGGTACATAAGCTCTACGACTGAGGCATGGGAGCTCTCAAGCTTGGCTCACAAATTGAACAATATTCATGGTCACCTCAATGATCAACTCGAACATTGCCGTCACCAAATTGGTTAGTACTACCAATTTTAAGACAGTTCTATCGAATTCAAAATACAAAATAAGCTAATTCTAGAAAAAGAACTCGCAATTTGAACTTAAAACATGAAACTTCATGGTTGGATCTTGTCAATATTTAACACTTCATATGCATAATTAACAAAGAAAATTCCATTCTCATTTTGACCACTAAATCAATATTGTAGAGGAAAAACAGCATATGGAGGCATTCCAATCCCTTGTTCGGCTCTTCGAAACCGTACACATTGACAACATGAAGATTCTCCGATCCCTCTTCCACTCCAAAGATGAATACCCTCTGATCGATGGATCCACGAAAAAGCGTGTTGGGGTTGAAGTGCTTAGGCGCAAAATTGTGATGCTCTTCGTGTCTGACCTTGACGTCAGTAATGAAGAGTTGTTTGTTCTCAACCAGATCTATAATGATACTCATGGAGGACACGACCGCCGCTACGAGATTGTTTGGCTCCCGATCATGGACCGCCATCAACCATGGGACTTTGCAAAGTATTATCATTACAATTTTATTTTACAAATTGTTACATCTTCGAGTGATATGATATTTATCTAATTTCATGAGTGTTAAATTAATACATGACTATATATGTTTCGATATCAGAGAAGAGAAATACAGCCAAATGGCGTCAGACATGCCGTGGTACTACGTGCACAATCCATCAATGCTTGATCCTGCTGTAGTACGATATGTTCGTCAGAGTTGGCATTTCGACAGGAAGCCATTATTGGTAGTTTTAGACCCTCAAGGAAAGGTGGTGTGCCCCAATGCACTTCACATGATGTGGATTTGGGGCAGTCTTGCTTTCCCTTTCACTACTGCTAGAGAGGAGGCTCTTTGGAAGGATGAGAATTGGCGACTTGAATTACTTGTCGACGAGATTGATCCTTTGATTCTTTCTGCGGTACAATATAAATATAATTGTGTTGAAGCATTATATCAACTGTAACATCTTTTCAAAATTAAATACCCGTAAATTACACCAGAATTACAAGATACCTAAACATTATTTGAAGTCATTCGGATTGAGGCGTAATTCATGGACCCTGTTTTTCAAATTCCTTCAGAATTAAGACGATCATAGCAAAAACAATTGTAATAAAAATAGTAATAAGTTGATGACGATACTTTTAAACTAATTACAGATACGCGACGATCGCTTCGTTTGCCTATATGGAGGGGAGGACATGGACTGGATAAGGCGCTTCACGAGTCTACTCCACCATGTAGCCCAGGAAGCAGGAATCTCCCTAGACATGGTCTATGTGGGGAAGAGCAACCCCAAGGAGCGCGTGAAGAAGATCATGTCCACCATAGCAAATGAAAAGCTCAGCGGGTACTGGCAAAACACGAACATGGTCTGGTTCTTCTGGGTTCGCTTGGAAAGCATGTTGCACTCTAAGATGCAATTGCACGACAAACCCCTGACAACAACCACCCACACAGGTATCGTCGAAATAGTAAACTTATAACTAATGTTGGCGAGGATATATAATTTTCTAAATAATATTTGATATCTTCTGTCAGGTGCCATCGTTCCTACGAGTAACATTGTAACCCCAAATGGGTTGGAAGACGACCCGATCATGCATGAAGTCATGTCGATTCTCAGTTTTGACAGCAGTGGCCATCCCTGGGCAGTTATTTCGCACGGGTCTTTAAATATGGTCCGTTCCGATGGTAGAAAACTAATGGAGTGTCTTGGGGAATTCGAGAAGTGGAAAGATACGGTCGGATCTGAAGGATTCATATCGGCTTTGAAGGATGCTTTGGAACCGTACCACACACATGAACACTGTACCCGGCTCATCCTTCCTGGAGATGCGGGTCGAATTAAGGAGCGTGTGATTTGTGCCGAGTGCAAGAAGCCGATGGAGAGGTTTGTGCTTTACCAGTGTTGCAATGACTAATCAAGGGAGGCCAATAGTTCATTGCAATGTTACGTTATGTTATTTCCTTGTTGAGTTTGAGCACAATAATGAGTTTGTATGCCGAGTTTGCGAGTGTTTGGTTGCTATTTGGTTTTACTTTTTATATGATGTGTGGATCTTGATTTTAGTTTGTGTTGTACTTTTATCTGTACTATTACAATTATAATTATAATATTATTGCTTGGAAGTAATAAATTAGCTATTGTTACTTATGTTGAGTATGAGAAATAAGTTCACTTTTCCAAAAATGATTATTTCGCACTTCTTAACCTATGTTGAGCATGAGAAGTAACTTCTAGTGAGAAATCTATTTGATTTGGGGTCTAGTGAGAAATCTATTTGATTTGGGGTTTGATAGGGTCATAGGGTGTTTCTAAAACTCATTCCATCATCTTTGATGTGAATTTCAAGATGATTAATTGGGATGATTAGCAATTAATTAACTAAAAGTTAACACATAAATACGAATTAACAGTTAATTTACATATACATTAATATTAATATTAATATGTTGGGATTAATCGTTAATGTATAACTTTATGTTAATTGGATTGTTAATCATTCCAATTAATAATTTCTGGAATTCGCATCAAGAATGTTAAGTTGAGTTTTAAGGGCATAGTACAATTCTCTATTTGGTTTTATTTTTATCTGAACTATTAGGGGTGTCAACGGTTCAGATAATGGTCATATCAGATCTATATCCATATTTTTTTTTTTGAAAATAATAGAGTAGGCGCTTATGTCCTACTTCTATTGTTGGTTAATTCTAACCTAGAGGGGGGTGAATAGGTAACCTAATGGGCAATTATCGACTAGGTATACAAATTCTAATTTTAGTGCGGAATATAAATTTAAGTTAATAATGAAAAGAAGATACCGAACACGCGATGTTTATTACGGAGTTCGGTAGGTGGTTGCTTTGTAGCTTTAACTCACCCTTTACTCGCTTAATTGACCGATTCAATTAATTGCGAGTACCTACGTCTCCGGGAATGCCTTGTGCCTTTTCGGCGTTCGATTGAATTCCAACTCACTCGTACAAGGTTTTGCCTAGATCGAGTTACACGTTTCTCTCGATCTATGGCGGCTTTACACTCTTGGTACTAGCCTATTACAATATCTAAATACTAACTACACGTGATCGGTCACGCAAGTTGGGAATAGTATTTGGAAAGGAAGAGGGAAATCTAATCTCTAAGAATGGTTTAGAAGATTGTTTAAGCTCAATGATATAGCAATGTTTCTCTCTTTGGAAGTTTAGATTTGGATAATGGAAGTGATGAGAGAGAATGAGGGAAGGATTCTATTTATAGAACACATAGTCCCTTCCCTCTCTTGCTTATTCTGACTAGTCCGTTGCAACGGACATATGGTCCGTTGCAACGGAACTTTCAAAAACTAGCCGTTAAGGCTGCCGTACTTGAATTAATTGAACATTCCGTTGTAACGTAACTTAAGTCCGTTACAACGGAACTCTGCGTTAACTAGTTCGTTGCCACGGACTGTAGTCCGTTACAACGGACCTTCTACTGAGACAGCACTTCAGCTTTGGATTTAATTCCCGTTGCAACGGAGAGTTTTCCGTTACAACGGTATGAGGTGTTCCGTTACAACGGATTGGTTAATCCGTTGCAACGGACGTATGCGTAAGTTGGCACTGAAGTGAAGCCATGATGTCCGTTACAACGGACATTAATGTTCGTTACAACGGACATTCTTCTGTGACAGGCTTCCTCATTGGAAATAAAATAACGTTGTAACGGAGATAGATTTCCGTTACAACGTACTTTTCCGTTGCAACGTATTGGTGATTACGTTGCAACGGACTATACTGTCCTTTCCAATGTTAAGTAAATCGAGTAGTTCCGTTACAACGGACTGGAGTTCCGTTGCAACGGACATACTGATTTCAGCCTTTTTTAATTGAATTCAAGTACTTTTTCATTGAGTTTAATCTTTTAAACAAGTTTAGAAATACCTATATATTGTATTGATGATTAGGTGGGTATCCCAACTTGCGGAATCTTCTATGTCTTGATCTTCTTCGCAATTCTTCAACGTCTTGATTCATGTGCGTCTTGATTTTATCCATGATTCTTCAACGTCTTTGATTCTTGTTATTCTTGATTGATCCTTTCATTTTGTACCTATCTCCTACACATTTATCTTGCTAGATTTCGTTAGTAGTATCGACATTGTATTTGAGATAATCAAACAATAGGAAATTTGAACCAACAAACTCCCCCTTTTGATTCATTTCAAAACAATGTCGATTTGGAGAGATACATCGATTATCGGTAACTTTCCAATATGATTATCGTTTCTCCCCCTTTTTGAAAGTGGATCAAAAGGGATTGAATTTGAAAAATCATGAAGGAAAGCTCCCCCTACATGCAAGCTCCCCCTAAACAAGTGCATATCGCACGTGTATAGGCTTTGATGTAGTTGAATACTTTTTTTTTTTTAAATTATGAATGATTTTTGAGATTTAATTGGTGATATACTTTTAGATTTTTAGTAACGAGACGTTTCACAAAGTGATATACTAAGTATTTGCACAAATATTTTAACCAAAACAACTCTTAATCAAATATTCAAATTCATACACGCAAACATGCATGGATACACATATGAAATAGCATAATTAAAACAAGTTCTTTTTTTTTTCGAAAACAAACATGACAAGACATATGCAAATAGGTACTAATTTTAGAAAATGTTTTTATGCTCTAATGAGCTAGGTAGACACACATAACTCTAATCATCTTCGTTCGAGTCTTCATCGTCGGGATCGTTGTAGGCTTTGAAGCGAAGGTTCATTTCCTCGAATTTGGTATCGATATATTCATATAATTCCGTACGGAGTTGAACTTGATGGTTTCGGGTGAGGGCGTTATCAGCGAAAACCTCATCGCGGGCCGCAAGAACGGTTTCGCGGGTCGTACGATTGTCGGCGAGGATCTCATCGCGTCTTGATTCGGCGCTAGTGTTGAGTTCGAGGGTTTGGGCCGCGAGAAGTGCTTGCATGTTCTCAGAAGTTAGATACGGTTGAGTGGATGAGCTAGAGCCATCATTGAGAGCACGTCGTTTGGGCCGGCGGAACGATTCCGGAGGATTGTTGGTCTCTTGCGTCGGAGGATCAAATCGAACCCATGCGGAGGGAATTTCGGGGAAGAAATAGGGACCGGCTCGGTTGTTTCTAGAATAGTGGTCCGAGATGCCTCGATTGGTCTTTCGACTTAGTCCGAACACTTCAAGGCGTTCGGGAGTCAAGAGATTGTCGGTCGTGACCTTCCCGAATGGCCATTCCGATTCCGGTATCGTAATCCCGGATTTGAAACATGCGAGGGTGATGATGTGGCCATAGGGAAGAGAGGATGTGCCGACTCGCAACGAGTATTCCATATGCTTGATGATCAAGTTGGGAATGTTGATTGTGGGTGTATCTTGGTACCATAAATTGTAGATCAACACCTTGTTTCGTGTTTCGAGATTCGTTTTTAATTTAACAACCGGGGTGAGAACGTTATTCCCGATTTGCCACGCGATTCGGAGATTAGGTTCGTATTTGGTGGAGTATGAATACGTTCCATCATTAGTGGTGATTTTCTCCATCTCTTCCGAGTCATTACCGTGATATGAATCACCGCGACTCACATAGAATCGCTCACCATCCGGGGATAGACCGAGCCATTCGATTAAGTTTGATTCCGAGATTGTTAATTCCTTACCGAGTACATAGCTTCGAATACATTTGTTGTCGTCGTCATGTGTGGCGTGAGCATAAAAGAGACGTACGATTTGGTTGTATACGGGGTATTGAAGACTACACAACCCGCCGAGACTCCAATAGGTGATTCGAGGTTCGATGTTTTCGCGAAGCGTGATGGCCTCGGGAGGAATTTCCACGTAAAAACATTTCGCGACCGGACGCTCTTTGAATTCGTCCTGAAATTTACGTGCTCGCGTAATTGATTCGAAGAGGTAATGGTTTTCGGTGTTGTTGAACTCGAATCGGCGATTTCCGGTTGGTAACGGACGTTTCGCTCTCTTGGTAGACATTTTCGAGAGAGAGAGAGAGGGGGTTAGGAGGCTTTTGGGAGAAATAGGGTTTTTCGAGAAATAGGGTTTTCGAGAGAGAAGTGGAGTTTTTTTTAGATCTCAATGGAGTAGAGTAAGGAGTTTAAATAAGGAGAAGGAGAGAGGAGAAGAGAGGTTTTACCGGTTTGGAGAATAGCAACCGACCAGGAGAGTGGAGAGGGTGAAATCACGGGAGAAGAGGAGGAGAGTGGAGAGAGAGGAAACCGTCCCTTGGGTTTTATTGCTGTTACCGCCAAGTCCGTTGCAACGGAATAGTATCTACGTTGTAACGCAACTGTCGATTTGGGGGTATTTAACTGGTATTTCAGTAGTCCGTTATAACGAACTATTTTCGTTGTAACGCACATATCCGTTGTAACGTAATAGTAAATCCGTTGTAACGGACTCCTGTGTTTGGAGAGGTTTTCAGACCTCAGTCATTCCGTTGGAACGCACACACTTTCGTTGTAACGGAGAAGCTACGTTAGTTGCAACGTATTGGTTGATCCGTTGTAACGGACTTCTGTGTATGGAGAGGTTTTCAGAACTCAGTTTGTCCGTTGGAACGTAGATAATTACGTTGTAACGGAGAGGGTATTTCCGTTGCAACGGATTGGTTTATCCGTTGTAACGGACTTTATGATTTCGCAGGTTTTTGCTAGGCCTCTTATGTCCGTTGTAACGCACATTGGTGCGTTACAACGGACCATTTACTGGGATGAGGAGTTCAAATTTGGCTTTTGAAAAGTTTTTGTGTGTCATAAATTTCAAAAATATATAATTTATCTAAAATAGGTTTTATGGATATGGAAATATGCGTTTCGTGACAAAATTTCGTATGAAAAATTTATAGAAATGAGCATGAGAGTATTCATGATAATCAATGATGCGTATCTAATGAATTTTGATAGGAATTTTAATCTTTAAGAGAAAGCATACCTAGCTTTAATCGTAGGACGGAGAATTGAGCAAATGGTAGAGCTTTTGTGAAGATATCGGCGATTTGATCTAGCGTGTCTACCCGTTCGAGTTTGACGTCCTCTTTTTCCACGTGATCCCGGATGAAGTGATGACGGATGTCTATGTGCTTGGTTCGGGAGTGATGCACGGGATTTTTCGAGATGCATATTGCGCTATTATTGTCGCACAATATGGGGATTTTTCGAAAATTTATCCCGTAATCGCCTAGTGTTTGATTTAGCCATAGTAGTTGGGCACAACAACTTCCCGCCGCTACATATTCGGCCTCGGCCGTTGATAGGGCAACGGAATGTTGTTTCCGGCTTGACCACGAGACGAGTGACCCGCCTAAGAATTGGCAAGTTCCACTCGTACTTTTGCGGTCAACCCTTGAACCGGCGAAGTCCGCATCCGTGTACCCTATCAAAGCGAGATTTCCACTATGACCATACCAAATTCCTAAGTCGATTGTTCCCTTAAGGTATCGGAAGATGCGTTTTACCGCGATGTAGTGTGATACCTTAGGGTTAGCTTGGAACCGGGCACATAGACATACGGAAAACATAATATCGGGCCTACTTGCCGTTAGATATAGTAAACTTCCAATCATACCTCGATATTCCGTTATGTCGAATGATTCGCCATCCTCATCCGCATCTAGTCTCGATTCCTTAGCCATGGGAGTATCACTCGTTTTAGTTTGATCTAGCTCGAATCGTTTGAGGAGTTCGCGAGTGTATTTGGATTGATTTACAAATATTCCCTCGGATGATTGTTTGACTTGAAGTCCGAGAAAAAATGTGAGCTCCCCCATCATGCTCATGGCGAATTCACTGTGCATAAGAATTGAAAATTCTTCGGCAAGTGCCGGGTCACTAGATCCAAAAATAATGTCATCTACATAAATTTGAATGAGTAAAATTGAATCTCCCTTTTTACGTGTGAAGAGGGTGGTGTCGGTTTTACCACGCTCGAATCCGTTGGATAGAAGAAATGTCGAGAGACGTCCATACCAAGCTCGAGGGGCTTGTTTCAACCCGTATAGGGCTTTCGATAGTCGACACACGTGATTTGGGTATTTTGGATCTTTGAATCCCGGAGGTTGTTCAACGTAGACCTCTTCTTCGATTTCCCCGTTTAAGAAAGCACTTTTGACATCCATTTGATAGAGAGTGAATCCCTCGATGGCGGCGTAAGCCAATAGGAGTCGTATGGATTCCAAACGGGCGACGGGGGCAAATGTCTCTTCGAAGTCAATACCTTCTTGTTGTTTGAACCCTTGGGCTACGAGTCGAGCTTTGTTTCGTACCACATTTCCGTGCTCGTCTAACTTGTTTCGATAGATCCATCGAGTGCCAATTATGGACCTTGTCATCGGTCTTGGCACCAAGGTCCACACTTGATTTCGCTCGAATTGTTCTAGCTCTTCTTGCATGGCTAAGATCCAATCATCATCGTTGTTGGCCTCTTTGAATGATTTTGGTTCGATGTGAGAGAGATATGCGCAATGAGCTACATAATTGTGAATTCGAGATCGGGTCCGAACCCCTTCCCTTGGATCTCCCACGATATTTGAGAGAGGATGAGCCGATACCTCCCTAAGAACTTCGGGAATTTGGTATTGAAGGTTAATCGATTCTTCCTCTTCATCTTCAAGAGGTTCCACTTGATGTTCAACTTCATCGAGTGTGATGTCGAGGAATCTATGCTCGAGTGGTGTGGAACATTGAGGTGCCTCCGCGAGTTCTTTTTCTTGGGTACCTACATTTTGATTTCCTTTCTCGGCTTCTTTGTTAGTTTCATCAAAATGAACATGTACGGATTCACATACTATCCTCGAGGATTTAATGTAAACCCGATATGCTTTACTAGTACTTGAATATCCAACAAAGATTCCCTCAAGAGATTTTGGGTCAAGTTTGTCGATATTATTTGATTCATTTAAAATGAAACTTTTACATCCAAATACTCTCATATATGAGATATTTGGATTTCTCCCATACCATAGCTCATATGGAATTTTCTTCAAAAATGGTCTTAGGCTAAGTCGGTTTACGACATGACACGCGGTGTTAACCGCTTCGGCCCAAAGAAATTTTGGAGAAGGGTGTTCATTGAGCATGGTACGGGCAAGTTCAATTAACGTTCGATTTTTACGCTCAACGACACCGTTTTGTTGAGGCGTGCGAGGAGCGGAAAATTCACGTATATATCCCTTGGTGTGACAAAATTCATCAAATTTTGCATTTTTGAATTCACCTCCATGATCACTTCGAATGGTGATGATGGAAGTGTTGGTTTCGTTTTCAACCATTTTGCAAAATTTAACGAATTCGTCACACGTTTCACTTTTATGAAGTAAATAAATTACCCAAGTAAAGCGTGAATAATCATCAACAATTACAAACATATACCTTTTATTACCTAGACTTGAGACGCTCATTGGTCCACAAAGATCGAGATGGATGAGTTGGAGAGGTCGTCTTGTCGTGACGGTATCTTTGGATTTGAAACCGGAGGACTTCGTGTGCTTACCCTTTTCACACGCATCGCATAATCCCTCCAATTTGAGTTTATGGGATGGTAGACCCCTAACTAATTCCTTTTTGGACATACGGTGAATTGTTTCCATACATATGTGTCCCAATCGCCTATGCCATAATCGTGAAGTGGATTCCGTTACGGTGAGACAATGGATTCCCGATGTGAATGATTCAAAATCAAAGTAGTAGAGATTATTGTGTCGGGTTCCTTTGCACACCGTAACGTTATCTATTGTTCGGTCGATTAGGCATGAGGTTTGATCAAATTTTACACAATACCCGGCATCACATAGTTGGCTTATACTAATCAAATTGTGTTTAAACCCTATGACAAGGTAGACGTTTTCTAGGGTCCAATTTGAAGTACCTATGGAACCGATACCGACTATCTTACCTTTTTGATTACCTCCAAATGTAACATCACCTCCTTTGAATGGTTCTAAGGTTTTGAACATTTCTTGGTTCCAAGTCATGTGTCTAGAGCAACCACTATCTAGACACCATTTCGATGACTTGCTTTTGGAACTTAGGCACATCTACAAGAAATTCATATTAGTCAATAGTTCATAAGAAAAATTATCCTAATATGAATTCTTATGATTATACTCCCCCTTAATAATTGGCTTAAGGTAATTGGATGAGGGAGTATATAATCACACACTCGTTTACGTCCTAGAAGGTCCGATTCCCTTTGAGGAGGAGGGACCCATTGTGTGACGATCTTTACGCATCCACATAACCTTTGGGTTAAGCCTAGGATTGCGGAGATCACAAGAGGTAGATATGTGTCCTACTTTACAACAATAGTTGCAAAATGCAATTGTTGGTTTGTTGACGGTTTCGGAACTCTTGACAAAATGATTTGAGAGTAGGTTTGTGTCGCTTCTCCGTTGAATTAACGGTTTGGTCGTTTTGGCAAATTGATTAGTTGAAAAATGTTTGTGTGTGTTGTTGTAATGTTTGGGAGCCCTTGTTTCTAATGTAGCGTCATTGTGGTAATTTACCTCATAGAAATAACCATTTGGTCCCCGTTTGAACAAGCAATCGGATCGTCCCAAATTGTTACGTCTATGGGGTGTATGTTGTGTGAAATGATTAGTCCTGTTAAAGCTAGCATTTTTATGTTGTTCCTTTTTCACACTTTTACCCGTATTATAGTCACGGTACATGAAAGCATTTCCGTGACTATTTGTTAGATTTTTCTCCCATTTTGATTTTTGATTTTTGGATTTGGAAGGACCGGGTTTATTACCGTTATCCTTCTTAAATCCTAAACCGGATTTGTCATTGGGCTTTTGTCCCACTAATGACCCTTTTAAGACTTCATCCAATGAGGTGGAGCTTGGTGCAATTGATGCACAAGTCCTCTTCAAGGATTCATTTTCAACCTTCAAATTTAAAAGTTCGACTTTTAAGTGAGATATCTCGCCTTTTAAAACTTGACACTCACATTTTGGAAAACATTTGAAATTCTTTTAATTGTGCCTTATACGACCTAATCGCTAACTCTAGAGAATCTACCTTTTCCTAAACCGGATTTGTCATTGGGCTTTTGTCCCACTAATGACCCTTTTAAATCCTAAACCGGATTTGTCATTGGGCTTTTGTCCCACTAATGACCCTTTTAAGACTTCATCCAATGAGGTGGAGCTTGGTGCAATTGATGCACAAGTCCTAAACCGGATTTGTCATTGGGCTTTTGTCCCACTAATGCCTTAAATCCTAAACCGGATTTGTCATTGGGCTTTTGTCCCACTAATGACCCTTTTAAGACTTCATCCAATGAGGTGGAGCTTGGTGCAATTGATGCACAAGTCCTCTTCAAGGATTCATTTTCAACCTTCAAATTTAAAAGTTCGACTTTTAAGTGAGATATCTCGCCTTTTAAAACTTGACACTCACATTTTGGAAAACATTGAAATTCTTTTAATTGTGCCTTATACGACCTAATCGCTAACTCTAGAGAATCTACCTTTTCCTCAAGAGCTAGTGTCGAGCTCTTGAGTTTGCCCTCATTTTGTCGAGGTTCATCAACTCCTCTCAAGAGCTCGTCAAAGGATTCAAGCTCTAATGTCGAATCATCTTGAGAGGACAAATACGAGGTTGAGATGGGCATAATTAAATCTAGTGAAGAGTTAAGATATACCTCATGACCTAGGTCACGTGACGTGTAGGATGTAGAGGTGAGAGAGACAATTCTCGGAGAGTGATGCTCATGGTGTTCCGGCATTGGTGCTCGTTGGAGGAGCATTGCTTGGATCGCTCTTTCCACTACATCATCCACCGATGGAGTGATTTCCGCCATTAGTGCCAAGTTGGCGATTTCTCGATCCGAGTTACACTCCGAGTCGGATGAGTTGCTTGATGCATCCGATTTTCCCCATATCCCTACATGAGCTTTATATGCCTTTTTCTTTTTACCTTCTCTACCTTTGTCCTTTTGGCGTTCATTGCGACCTTTGTCTTCACGTCGCCTTTCATGTCGTTGTTCATACCTTTCTCTATCTTTGCTCTCGTCCTCCTTCTTGTTCCATGGGGCGATTTCGGGATGAAGAGTCCAACACGTCTCGATGGTGTGACCCTTCTTGTTGCACTCGAAGCAATATGGCTTCAAGTTTTGTCGTTTTCGGTTGTCGTTGAAACGCTTTTCGTGTGACCTAAATTCACGAAATTTTCTTACCAAAAGAGCTATTTCGCTCTCATCATCACTCGCATCTACGGCGGGTAGAGCCACGGCCTTTGGGCGAGAGGTTGAAGCATTTTCTTGAGCGAGTTGCTTGAGTCGAGCTTCGAAGTTTCGGAAGTAACTTACCAATTCTTCGGGCGACATGTCTTGGGTAGCCATCATCGTCTCCAATGCCACTCGTAGAGTCTCCCAACTCATTGGCATTGCTCGAATCAATTTACCTACAACTCGAGAGTTTGTTAGGGACTCTCCAAGAGCGGTGAATCCATTTTTGATATGATTCATACGAAGGTACATATCATCTACGGATTCGCCCTCGATCATTCGGAAACTATCAAATTGTTGTTCAAGTCCCATAAGATTGGTCCTTTTCATTTGATTGTTCCCTTCAAATCGATTTAGGAGAGCTCGCCACATTTGATGAGAGGTATCACATCCATCTACCAAAACGGAGAGTGATCCTACCATGTTGGTGAGAATTAAATTTTGGGCATAGATGTCGGAGGTTTGGTTATTCATTGAATCGGATGATAGAAGTGTTTTCCCTTCGGCATCGGTAGTAGAGTTGATTGTGAACCCATCTTCTACTATCGATTTTAGGCCTTGAATGGAAAACACATTCAACATGCATCGTTTCCAAACATTCCAATTTTTACCGTCCAATTCCTTGGGATAGGTAAGTTGCAATTTGGGAACGGTGATATTTGCCATAATCGTATACAAGTTGTCAATTTTACTCAAAGAGACGGTTAGTATTTTGCTCTGATACCAATTGTTGGTTAATTCTAACCTAGAGGGGGGTGAATAGGTAACCTAATGGGCAATTATCGACTAGGTATACAAATTCTAATTTTAGTGCGGAATATAAATTTAAGTTAATAATGAAAAGAAGATACCGAACACGCGATGTTTATTACGGAGTTCGGTAGGTGGTTGCTTTGTAGCTTTAACTCACCCTTTACTCGCTTAATTGACCGATTCAATTAATTGCGAGTACCTACGTCTCCGGGAATGCCTTGTGCCTTTTCGGCGTTCGATTGAATTCCAACTCACTCGTACAAGGTTTTGCCTAGATCGAGTTACACGTTTCTCTCGATCTATGGCGGCTTTACACTCTTGGTACTAGCCTATTACAATATCTAAATACTAACTACACGTGATCGGTCACGCAAGTTGGGAATAGTATTTGGAAAGGAAGAGGGAAATCTAATCTCTAAGAATGGTTTAGAAGATTGTTTAAGCTCAATGATATAGCAATGTTTCTCTCTTTGGAAGTTTAGATTTGGATAATGGAAGTGATGAGAGAGAATGAGGGAAGGATTCTATTTATAGAACACATAGTCCCTTCCCTCTCTTGCTTATTCTGACTAGTCCGTTGCAACGGACATATGGTCCGTTGCAACGGAACTTTCAAAAACTAGCCGTTAAGGCTGCCGTACTTGAATTAATTGAACATTCCGTTGTAACGTAACTTAAGTCCGTTACAACGGAACTCTGCGTTAACTAGTTCGTTGCCACGGACTGTAGTCCGTTACAACGGACCTTCTACTGAGACAGCACTTCAGCTTTGGATTTAATTCCCGTTGCAACGGAGAGTTTTCCGTTACAACGGTATGAGGTGTTCCGTTACAACGGATTGGTTAATCCGTTGCAACGGACGTATGCGTAAGTTGGCACTGAAGTGAAGCCATGATGTCCGTTACAACGGACATTAATGTTCGTTACAACGGACATTCTTCTGTGACAGGCTTCCTCATTGGAAATAAAATAACGTTGTAACGGAGATAGATTTCCGTTACAACGTACTTTTCCGTTGCAACGTATTGGTGATTACGTTGCAACGGACTATACTGTCCTTTCCAATGTTAAGTAAATCGAGTAGTTCCGTTACAACGGACTGGAGTTCCGTTGCAACGGACATACTGATTTCAGCCTTTTTTAATTGAATTCAAGTACTTTTTCATTGAGTTTAATCTTTTAAACAAGTTTAGAAATACCTATATATTGTATTGATGATTAGGTGGGTATCCCAACTTGCGGAATCTTCTATGTCTTGATCTTCTTCGCAATTCTTCAACGTCTTGATTCATGTGCGTCTTGATTTTATCCATGATTCTTCAACGTCTTTGATTCTTGTTATTCTTGATTGATCCTTTCATTTTGTACCTATCTCCTTCACATTTATCTTGCTAGATTTCGTTAGTAGTATCGACATTGTATTTGAGATAATCAAACAATAGGAAATTTGAACCAACATCTATTTGATAATTCATGTATTAATTTGAGTTTTTACATGAATTTAGCAAGTATATTTGAAGGTATTGTCCTACTCTAGCTAAAAGCTCTACATCCTAATACCTTCATTATACCTTGCTTAAATTAATTAAACATAACACAACAAAAAACTTTAAAAAAAACCTTGAATTTCTTTCCCAGGATTTGCAATCCTTCTTTTATTAAACGCTATAGGAATCCAGGTTTTGTACTCCTAGGTTGAGTGTAATTCTGAAATTGGCATCCGGAGTTTGAACTCCTGGAATTGGATTCCGGGATTCCTGGAATGTAAAGCACGGTTTAAGTGGGATAACCGCTTAGTGCTTTCTTCTTCGTGCTTCTTCGTGCTTCTCTTCTTTCTGATGAACACAATCTCCATTACTCGCCATTGCTCCTTACTTCAATCGCGAACTGCCTCGACCATTGTTGTGAGTTCATCTCTTTAATGAAATTCATTGAACCCTAGTTCTTCTAAGCTTTTCCCAATTAACTCCAATCGCATTTCATATTCATCAGGTGTTCGAACGATTTGGGGTGGATCCTCTGGCACGAATGCTCCAATTAGGCTCTCTAGTTCTTCTACAGTTCTTCGTATAGTAAAGGTACTATCTTTAGCTTGATTCGGTCGATTTAGATCTTCTGCTCGCATTTCTTCATCATTCCTGTCTTCATTGAACCACCAAATTTCTTCTTCAATTGAAATGCCCTCCTGCTCCATTGCATCTGCATTATTTAAATCATTAGTGTAGGTGATTTATAAAATTGTAGATTGATCCAAAGAATTCCCATCTGAATTTGTTTCTGAAACAGAATAGTCATCATTTGTATGTAAATTTGAATTTGAATTTTGTGTTTCTGATGAAGTTTGTCTTCTATTCCTGTTGTTATATATTTCATTATATAATTTTTTGTAATTTTCACCATTGTTAACTAATACATTTAACTTGTATTCATATATAATATGATCTATTATTTGCCAGTCAGTTAAATTTCTGTTAGTAAATGTTCTATTGCATCTTTCTAGCCAAATTTTATATAAAAAGATTGAAATTAATATTTTATACTCACTAGATTCATATCTGTCAATTATTATATTTAATGAATTTTTTAAATTATTCAATTTGATCCCTAAAATTCCATGAAGTTTATTCCATATTGAATTTACAAAAGTACACTGGCATGTTAAATGATTTATATTTTGTTCTGATTTTAGGCATAATACGCATCTATTTGGAAGAGACCATCCCTTCTTTTTAAGGTTATCAATGGTTAGTAATTTATTTAAATATATTAGCCATAAAAAGAGTTTAATTTTTAATTCTATTTTAATTTTCCATATTGAAAAGAATTTTGCTTTAATATATACTCCATTTGATAATATTTTATATGCATTTTTACATGAGAATTTCTCATTTCCTGTCCAGGTCCATTTAAATACATCCTTTTGAGAAGGATTTAGGTTTAGGGAGCTGCAAATGATTTCTAATTCATCAAATTGTGCTTGTGCTACTAATGACAAAGGTACATGTAACCCTAAACTTGTATAAAGATTGTTTTCTTGCATAGCATTATAGAAGTAATTTATTGTGCCATATTTATTTTCTGAAAATGAATAAAGCTCTTTAAATTTAAATATTAAAGGTTTTTCACACCATTTAGATTTCCAAAAATTTGCACTGGTACCATTACCTATTATGACATTTAGACTTTGATTAAAAAAATCATGATTTTTGAGCACATCATTCCAGAAATATGAATTTTTTAAAAAATTTGTTTGATTTATTTCTTGATTTAAAGGATTTTCTAGGAAGTTAAACCAACCTAATTTCCCTTCTGAATTAAAATATAACCATAACCATTTTGTCAGTAATATTTTATTAAAAATTTGAAGATTTAAAACCCCTAAACCCCCTTTTTCCTTTGTCTGGCAAACTATATTCCAATCCACTAAATTGTAGCCTATTTTATTATTCCCTTTCCATAAAAATTATTTTCTGATTTTATCTATTTCAGTTAGGACCCATTTAGGAAATTTAAAAACATTAAAATAGTATATGGGCATTGAAGTCAAAACTGAATTCATTAGAACGAATCTACCAGATTTACTTAACAAGCTACCTTTCCAACCATTTAGTTTACTAGTAATTTTTTCAATTATTTTTAAGTAGTCATTTTTTGAGGGTTTTTTATAGTGTAAGGGTAACCCTAAATAATTAATTGGGAAATTTCCAGTATTACACTCTAACTCTTGAGAAATTGTATTTAATAATTCATCATTTATATTCATTCCTATAATTTCAGATTTATGATAATTCATTTTTAACCTTGATTCTTGTCCAAATAAGTTTAATATATGTTTTATTCTTTTAATATTAATTAAGTTTGGTTTTATAAATAAGATTGAGTCATCTGCAAAAAATAAGCTAGTGTATATATTTTGGATTGGTTTTTTTTTTTTTGAGTAACTTTAGAGGGAGTTCAATGCCTCCCTTCTAAAAATAAATAAAACAAGAGTTCATTCAATATGTACATCAAGAATCTAGGCCCAATGGCCCATCCCTTACAAAAGCAAAGTACAGAAAATAGAGAAAAAAGATAAAACAACTGTGTACATGCTGCTTCCCGTACTTGAACCGCAATCCTCACGAGCCTTACACAACACAAGTAAACCCTTGTACTTAGCAAAGTACTTTTCCACCGCCAGGCATATCCCCATTTTCCTGCTCTCAACCTAAATCACAATTACAGCCCGACTCTCATCCTTTTTTCTAAATTTCTTCATAACGACGAGGATTAGCTTGCAATCATGGCGATCCAGGTTTTCAATTATTCACTTCCCTCTCCAGTCTCTTTTCTAAGAATTTCAAATCACTCATTGCTTCATCGATGAAACGGCTTCCTTCTTTTTTATTCTCAGAAAACACTCTCCGGCACCTTTCACGCCAAGAACAGTAAAAGAAGGCCGGGAACAACAAGCTTTCTTTGATTCCGAGTTGATTGGAGATCAATTTATGCATCATCCCCGATACTGAACTCAAATCATGGCGATCCAGGTTTTCAATTATTCACTTCCCTCTCCAGTCTCTTTTCTAAGAATTTCAAATCACTCATTGCTTCATCGATGAAACGGCTTCCTTCTTTTTTATTCTCAGAAAACACTCTCCGGCACCTTTCACGCCAAGAACAGTAAAAGAAGGCCGTGAACAACAAGCTTTCTTTGATTCCGAGTTGATTGGAGATCAATTTATGCATCATCCCCGATACTGAACTCAAATCTGGACAAGAGACTGCCATTTTGAAGTCCTCCCAATGGATCCTGATGAATCGGCATTCCCACAACAAATGCTCTACCGATTCCAATCGATTACAACACAGGTAACAACGATTAACTATAATCATTCCTTTTTTAATCAAATTATCTTGTGTTTGGATCCTGTTTAATTTCAATAGCCATAGAAAAATAATGATTTTTGAGGGTAGTCTTAATTTCCATATCTCACTAACTTCGGAATATGAGAACACACCCTGAATAATTGTTTCATATGCATTCTTAGTAGTATATTTTTTATTTTTATTCCACACCCAACTCACTGAATCTGGGTAATCAGTGAGAGAAATCTCTTTAGCTTTCTTCTTTAGCCAATTATATTCCATTTTAGCTTCATCACTTAAATTGGGATAAAATACACTTCTGAAGTTAATTAAACTTTTAAATTGCTTCACTGTCCCAGTTTTTTTAAGGGTTTCATTGAATAAATGTGGCAATTTCTCATATAATAAGCCTTCTCCCCAATTATTATACCAGAAGCTAGTCTCCTTTCCATCTCCTAATTTAAACTCTATAGATTTCCAAAAGAAATTCAAATAAGATTGCACATTTCTCCAAAAGTGTGAATCTTTTTTATTCCATTTTTCTTCAATTGATTTTTCTGCTAAAGGACTGACTAATTGTTTCCAATTTAGTCCCTCCTTTTTATCATAATATTTCCAAGCCCATTTTTGTAATAATGCTTGATTGAAAATTTCCAAGTTTAGTACCCCTAATCCCCCAAATTGCTTGGGCCTGCACACTTCTCAGCCTGTCTATTTCCAATAATGCCCATTTTGGAAATTTAAATACCATGAGATAGTAAATTGGTAAGGAAGAAAGTACAGAATTAACTAACACTAATCTTCCTCCAATTCCCAATAGAGCCCCTCTCCATCCTTCTAATCTTTTTTCTATCTTTTCAATTATCAATTTTAAGTCTTCTTTTCTGGGATTTTTCCCACTTAAAGGGTAACCTAAATATGTGAATGGTAAATTTACACAAGGACACCCTAGTTCATCTTCAATTTCTTTTACTCCATTTTCAGTGCTCGGAATAACTGAAAATTCAGATTTTTCATAATTGATGATTAATCCAGCACTATTTCCAAATGCATCTAGCACAAATTTCATCCTTCTAGCTTGCAATCTCTCTGGTTTCAGTAAAAATAATGCATCATCAGCATAGAATAAGGCCAATTCACATCCCCCAATTGGCTTGTCAATGAACCCACTGGTACCTAGGGCATTAATCATCCTTGCTAGGGTATCAATTGCTATAATGAAAAGATGTGGAGACAATGGATCACCTTGTCTCACACCTCTTTTTAAATGAACTGATTTTCCTGGTACTCCATTGAGAATAATTTTTGTTGAGCCATTAAAATTCCAATATCTAATCCAGTTCACCCATTTTTCACTGAACCCCCTAACTTTTAGGATATCTAGAATAAACTCCCAATCCACTGTGTCAAATGCCTTTTGAATGTCAGCCTTGAATAACAACATGGGCTTTTTATCCACATTTGCTTTAAATATCATTTCTCTAGCATGTAGGTAACATTCCCCAATCTCTCTATTAGCTAGAAACCCTAACTGATTCGGCAAGATAAGATCATTAATCACCAATTTCAGTCTATTGGCTAATACCTTAGACACAATTTTCTGAATACTAGAAATCAAACTAATTGGTCTAAATTCTTTGGGCATAATAGCATTTTCCTTCTTGGGTAACAAAGTTATAAAGGAAGATTCAAATCCTCCTAAACCATCCTTTACATTCTGACTAGAAATTAGGTTAAAAATCTCATTTTTCAATAAATACCAGTATTTTTTGAAAAATTCTCCATTAAGGCCATCTGGACCAGGAGATTTCCCATTTTTCCAATTCTTAATTACTGCCTCTAGCTCCTTCATTTCAATAGGATTATTCAATTCACTTAGATGATTCCTTTGCTCTGCATATATGGTATCTACAGAGTTGAAAGGATTTTTCTTGTCCATTTCTGTCTTTTTACCAATAAGCCCTTTATAATAATTAAATAGAATATCTGCCTTCCCTTTATGATCACTCACATCCAATCTTGTTTCTGGATGAGACAGTGTTGCAATCATCATTCTATTCTTTTTTATGGTTGCACAATTATGGAAGTATTTAGTGTTACTATCCCCATCTTTTAGCCATCTTTGTTTAGCTCTTAATTTTCATTAATCAAATTTTCCTGAATTAAATCCCCCATCCTGCTTTTTAATAAATTATTCAGCCATTTCTCCAACTCTGTCAAATAGCTCCTCTCTTGCTTTTTATCTAACCATTCAAGGGCTTTTTTGCAATTATCCAAATAGGTTTTGGAATTTTTTCTCCTATTGTTGGCCCATCTTCTTAATTTCACTCCCAATTCTGAGATCTTTTTATATAAATCTTGGAAATTCCTTGAATCACTTGAAGAGATATGATTCACCACTATTTCTTCAACCTCTTGAATTTTATTCCATGAAGTTTCATACCTAAAACCCTGAAAGATGGGGAAAGAAGTAGTGGCTTTTAATATTATAGGGGTATGATCAGAATTAGGGTTTGATAGAGCTACTTGATTTGCATTAGGGAAAGTACATGACCATTCCAAATTATACAGAAATCTATCCAATCTGGCCATAGTTGTGGAATTTGACCAAGTAAATTCTCGTCCTTGAAGGGGCAAGTTTACTAGTCCACAATTATTTATGAAAGAGCTGAATAAACTAATACCTTCAAAGTGCCTACTTTCTCCATGTTTCCTTTCTTCAATACTTGATACCATATTAAAATCCCCCATTATTATCCAAGGTCCCAGAATATTAACATTAATTACATTCAATTCCTTAATAAAATCCTCTTTTTCCTTAAATAATTGAGGCCCATAAACTCCAGTCAGGGTTATTTTTGTATTATTCCACTTGCATTTTAAAATAGTTGTTAATGAATATTTTCTTTTTTCTACAGATATCTCACTGAATAGATTTTCAGACCAAGCTAATATTATTCCACCACAAGTGCCTTCAGCATCCAAGGTATTAAATCCTTTCAGATTATTACTCATAATTTCCTTGATTAGCTTAGAATCACAAATGCTCAATTTGGATTCTTGTAAACAGCATATATCTGGATGTATATCTGTTATATTTTCTTTAATTTGTACTCTCTTTTTCTTTGCATTAAGGCCCCTTACATTCCAGCTCAAAAAATTTAGAGATTTAAGCTTCATCATCATTTGGACCTTCCTCCACCCTTAATGCATCTTCCTCAACTATTGTTGCTAGCATCTGTGTAGTGTTAGACATCTTAACAACTTCTCCATAACTCCCTAGGGTTTTGATAACTTCAGCCATGTCTTCATTTATTATGGTCCAGTTTAAGTTCATTTCTAAAAATTGCATATATATCCTCCTCTTCTAAAAATAATTTATTATGGTCCAGTTTAAGTTCATTTCTCTTTTTATTTTTATAATGTTGCTTTTGGATTGGTTTTGAAATAAAAAATTTGTCACTCAATTTTTCAAGTAAAACAGATAGTACATCCATAATTAATAAAAATAAATGTGTTGAAGTAGGGTCTCCTTGTTTTAAGCCTCTTTTTAAGTGTATGTGTTTACCTGGAATTCCATTTAATATTATTCTTGTTGTTCCTGGTAATACAGAATATTTAATCCAATTTATAAAAAAAAATTCAAATCCTCTTACTTCCATTACTTTAATTAAAAAATCCCATGAAATACTATCAAAGGCTTTATGTATGTCCAACTTTAGAATAATTAGGGGTATTTTTGTCCTATTTGCTAAGCACAGAATTTTCCTAGCATAAACATAGTTTTCTGCTATATTCCTACCCTTTAAAAATCTCAATTGGTTTGTTGAAATCAATTTATTTATGTCTTTATTTATTCTGTTAGATAAATTTTTTGAAAAAAGCCTTTGCATACTTGAAATTAAACTAATTGGCCTAAACTCTTTAGGCTCAATAGCATCTTGTTTTTTAGGAATTAGTGCAATATATGAAGTATTGAATTTTGATAATCCTTTGTGTGCATTTTTATTAAATAACCCTAATATTTCTGTATTTAATAAGTTGCAATTCTCTTTAAAAAATTCCCCAATTAGCCCATCAGGTTCAGGGCTTTTATTATTTTTCCACTCTTTTATTGCTTGCTTTAGTTCTGACATGTTAAAAGGATTTTCAATTTCTGATAGATTAATTTTATTATTTTCATATAATTTATTTAGATTTATATTTCCATAATCTTTTGTGTTAATAACATTTTTTCCCATTAAATCTCTGTAAAAAGAAAATAGCAATTTTGCCTTATTTTCATGATCTTTAAATTCAATTCCATGTTTATTTTTTAAAATAGCTATCATTGAATTTGATTTTTTAATTGTTGCATGTAAATGAAAGAATTTAGTATTTGTATCACCATTTTTAATCCAGTTAAATTTAGATCTTTGTTTCCAATATATTTTATTTAATGATAATATAATTTCTAGTCATAATTTAGCTTTAAGTTTAATCCATTTTTCGATTTGTGTTAATGATCTAAAGTCCTCAATTTATCTGTCCAGTTTAAATTTTTTTTGCAATTTTCAGTATAAATATTATTTTTTATATGCATTTTTTTATTAAGTTCAATTAGGTTTTGACTTAAATTATTTATTTTAATAAAATATTCCTCCATTGTGTTACAATTATTACTTTCAAAGTGTGTTCTGATTAGTGTTTTAAATTCATCTATTTGTAACCATTTATTTTCAAACCTAAATCCATTAAAAATTGGGAATTTTGTTTGAGCTTCATATAGAATTGGTATGTGATATGAACAAAGATTAGTTTTAGGTGTTAATTGTGCATTTGGAAAATTTATTAACCAATCTTTATTTATAATGATTCTATCTAGTTTTGCCTTAGCTACTGAATTTTGCCAAGTATAATTTCTCCCTTTTAATGGTATATCAATAAGGTGTAGATTATTTATAAAATCCCTAAAATCATTTGTAGACTGAATGTGTCTGATTTTACCACTTTTCTCATGTGAATATAAAACTAGGTTAAAATCACCCATAAGCATCCATGGGAGATCATTATTATTTCCTATAAAATTAAGTTCATTAATAAATACTGTTTTATATATACTTTTAACTGGTCCATAAATACCAGTGACCAAATTTTTTAAGTTATCCCATTTATTTTGTAAAATTATTAAAATTGAGTATTTTAGTTTTGTTGAGGATATATATGTAAAAAGTTTTTCATTCCATGAGATTAATATTCCTCGAGAAGACCCTATTGAACTTAAAAAATCAAATCCTTTTAAATTTTTTCCACAACATTCATTGTTTATAATTTTATCTATTTCTTCCATTTTAGTTTCTTGTAGACAACATATATCAATATTTTCATCTTTAATATTTTTATGTACTAATAATTTTTTTTCTGTTGCATTTAGTCCTCTAACATTCCATGATAGTATTTTTAATTTTTTGTATAACATTTGATTATTTAATTTCTCCTCTTAAGATGAACAAGTACTAAGTACTTTGTTCATCTACTAAATTATTAATTTTATCTTTAATTTCATCATTTATATCTATTCCAGTGGATGATAATAATTCTTCTATTTCATTTTTATCAAAAATCTCTAATTTACCCTCTAAGTTTAAAGATTTTATTTCTGTAATATTTTGTTTAGTAGATTTATTTCTTTTTGATATGTCTTTTTGAATTTCTTTGAACTTAACTAGTTGTGCTTTTTCAATAGGAGATTGGTAGTGATTTACTTGTTTATTTAATAATCTAGAGCTTTTTCTTTGTTCATCAATTTTTATTATTTTACTTGTATTTTTTTATTTAATTTATGTTGTTTTTTTATTAGGTTGAATTAGGTTATTTTCTCCTATTTTAAAAGATGAAGTTATAATCTCACTAGAATTTTGTGTTATGTTTAAGAAATCATTTTGTAATTCTGTTGAAATTTTTTTATAATAATCACTTATCTTTTTTTTATTTTTTTCAGGATTTTGCGCCCTATTCCAAATTGTTAGGGGCAAGTTCTCTTGATTAAATTCCATGGTATATACTTCTGGATTTTCTAAAAAAAAATTCCCTTGTACCCTTAGAAAATTTTCTCCCTTAATGCTTTCTGAATTGATGGATAATGGCTCAACCCTAATTATGTCCATATTGTTTTCATCTTGCTTTGAAATTTGGTTTAAATCATTTCCATCGTGTGGTTCTATATTGTCGGTATATGTTATCACTTTTTTTAAATCATTTGTTACTATTTCTGGTTTTGAATTGATTATTGATTCGAGGAAGTTAGGTAGTGATGATTTCATATCATAAACAATTAATTGTTTTTGTTGTTCTTCTTCAAAATCAATTTTAAAAGTTTTGTCATTTAATTTCTCTTTTAAAATCTCAATATCTTGACTGTCAATTTTCAATAAGTATATGCACCCCCCACAATATACCCCGCAGTGAACACGCACAATTGAAAATGGAAGGTTATTAATGGGTGAGGCCAATTAATTTGGAAATTTAGTGCCCAATTATATGGTGCGGGTATACCAGCGGGGTTTCAAGTGCGTGGTGTATAACACCACTGGTCAATTTTTAGGTTATTTGGCAAATTTACCATTTTATCCTTGACTCTCCAATAAGAGATTATTTTTTTTCTTTTTTTGCCAGATTTTAGTAATTTTCTTTCTATTATTACTTGTGAGTGCTACATTTGTTTTTTTAGGTTTAAAATCCTTTGTTGAATTTCCTGATTTGATTTCAGTCATTTTTGGGATTTTTTCATTATTTTTAGGTTTAAAATCCTTTTTTAAATTCCCTGATTTGATTTCATTCGTTTTTGGGATTTTTTCATTATTGTTTATTTGGGAAGAGCTTGCAAAATTTAATATTTCCTTAACAGGTAGTATAGTAGTAGATTCCTTGTCAATTAGTTTAATTGAATTTGGTATTTTAATATTATCCTTGCAATTAATTAATAATTTGATACTTGAAATAATTTTTGTTGGAATGTAGGTACCGATTTTTATTAGTGTACCGAGAGATTCAGTAATTTTAATTAATGATATAGGATTGCAATAGATGTCAAGTAAATTTTCAATTTGAATTTCCTTTGTCAAAATTTTGTGATTAATTTCTGTTGTATTTGTTGATAAATTCACTATTAATTGATTATTTTCTATTTCTTTATTTAGGACATGTTTCCCCTTTTGGATATATGCAGTATTTGGCTTAGAAAAAGGTATGATTTTTTCAAAAATTTTTGAATAGCAAAATTTTTCAACATGACCTAATTTATGACATTTGTAACATCTTATTGGTTCCCTACATTGAAATCTTGTGTGTGTAGTTGATAGACATCTAAAACAAGTTTTTTCCTGTAAATTTGAATTTTTTTGATAACCCTCTGAGACAAGTTTTTGCATATACTGTGGTTTTTTATATTTGCTAACTAATGTCCATTGATTATTTTGATTTGTATTTTGATTTAGGGCTTGTGCATAAGTGAGATTGGAATTTATGATGTAAAGAAAATTAGAAGATTTAAAAAACTTAGCCGTTTGGAGTCTTCATGAAGATGGAGTTGGCTTCAAGCTTTAAAACTTTGATTCTTCCCCTCTTATTTCCCTTGCAGCGCCTTGTTTCAATTCTTTGCCTTCAATTTGTAATAATTTTTGTGTTGTTTCTTGCACTCTTCTTTGCTATCTTTGTCTCTTCTTGCTTAAGGTTTGTTTGATCTTGAGAATGTTTGTTTGAGAGAGAGCTTCTTGAAGTTCTTGAAAGATACCGGTGGAGTTCACCGGAATAAGAGTAATTGGCAGCCTCCAGAGAGATAAGTGAAACCGGTGTAGTTTACCGGAGGAAAATCCCTTAGAATTCGCCTCTCAAATCGCCTCTCAAATCGCCTCCATATCCATATTTTTTTGAATCTGGATACGCAACTATATGGATTCGGATACGGATCGGATATTAAACGGATACATTTCATATATGGTCGGATGCTTATCATATTCGAATATTAAAATAGATACTATTATGTGATTATATAATATTATTTTTAAATTTTAAGTCTTGATTATTTTGTAATTTTAAAATAAATAAATAAATAAATACATAAAAATATATATTAAATTATAAATTAATATAATTGTGAGAGGAAAAAGAAAATAAACTCGAAGAATGGGAAAACTAAGAATATGTATGTGTGCTACTGAAAAATAACATATAATTATTGTTTATTTGGTATTACTATGAATTGAAAAAGAATCAGTGTTTATTGGTATTATTATGAACGGGATCATTTCAACAAAATGGATACTAATTTCCAAATTTTATTCGGATACTATCCGGATTCGGATCCGACTGAAAATTTAATTTCTAGATCCGGATTTTTTTTTTCAAATTCGAATATTTTTTCTAATATGATTCGGGTCAGTTCGGACAATATCCAACCCGTCGACACCCCTAACTATTATTGCCCGGATCCACATTTTGAACGATCCAAGATCTATTTAAAAAAACTGATTCTTTCAATTATTATTTTATAAACATTAGGGATGTGCATGAAACTCTCCAACCGGTCCGGATCCGTATTTTGCGGGTTTAGAAGTTGTTGGGTCGGATCCGGATTGAGCTTTGAATAACCCGGAAATATGGATTGGGTTACGGGTTTGTGGTTAAAAACTCATATTAACCCGAGACCCGTGCAACTTAAAATTTCCAATTATTTATTTTTCTTTCTACTATAATTTATATGATCCAATTGTGAATGTTGAGATGTTATAAATATCTCATCATGATAAGTTAGTGAATGGAAAAATTAATGTTACATATAGTTGAAGAAGAAAAATTAATTATGAAATGTTCGAACAATATAAAGGTATACATTTTTTTTCAAAATTTGCCAAGAACAAATATTTGATAGGTTTATTATGTTTTCCTTCTTAAAATGGTATATGATAAAATTTGTTCAATATCAATATTTTATTTTTTTATTTTTTAGTATCACGAATTCACGATTCTTGATTAATATGTGTCATGCAACTAACAAAAATCAAAATTTATATTTGACAATTGACATCTTAAATATTTTAAGGAAATCTCAAACACACAAAAATATATACAAAAATCTTGTAATTTCTTTTTTATTAATATGATTATTTTTTTAATTTGTATCTAAAAGTCAAAAGTTTTTGTTAAAAATATTTTATTATAAATTTATGAAATAAAATCCAAATAATTAAAGTTATATTTTTTGTTGAGGTACGAGCGATAACATTCAAAATTCAAAAACATATTGATTATGTTTGTTTGATTTTGGTTCGAGCCTTTGTAAGAAACAATTTTCAAATAAAATATACTTAGCAATAAAAATGTCCAACCAAACCGTCCAATCCATTTCAAGATGAGTTTGAATTTTTTGCAAGTGTCATGGATTAGATTGGGTTGGGTTGAGTTGAAAAAAATAAAACATGCTCTAACTAGGTTGGATTATAATTTCGATCAAAATCCGTCCAAACCGGCCCATGTACGTAGGGGTGTCAACGGTCCGGACACATATTTTTTCGGATAAGGATTCTGACACATAGCTACCCGGATCCGAATACGGTTCGGTACAGATACGATACGGATACAGATCATATTCGGCTATTGAAATGAATACTATGATGTAATAATATAATATTTTTTTTAAAACTCAAATATATATATATATATATATATAGGTTTGCTGAGGAGAATCCAAAAAAAGAATCCAAAAAGAATCCACGCGTGCAAAATATACTGATAAATCTAATATGCTAACATAGTTAAAATTGAGAATAAAATAATACATTTTCAATAGTTTATTTTGATAAATACAAGAATATATTTTCCTAATCTCAATAGTATATTTTGATCTTTGAATTTGTTTATGGATTCTTGTTAGTATATATATATATATATATATGAGAGGAAGAAATAAACATATTTGGAGAAGGGAAAAACTAATTGTCAGTGATATTAAGTTATTGATTATTAAATATTATTATGAATTAAAGTAGAGTTATTTTTTATTGAATATTACTATGAATGAGATCATAATTTTAACAAAATGGATACCCGATTACAATTTTTATTCGGATCCAGATATTATCCGGATTCATATATCCGGGTCCATAAAAAATTTAACTCTTAGATCCGGATTCGTACCCTAACAAAAGATATGGTTCTAATCCGGATTCGTACCCGTAACAAAAGATATGGTTCTAATCCGGTTTCGTTTGGATCCGGATATTTTTTCTGATCCGGATCGATTCGTGTCAATTCAGCCAATATTTGGCTCATTGACATACCTAACGTACGCCCCTTATAAACATCCTTTCAATATCACAAACATAAATAACTAACTTACCAATTAAAAAATAAAAAAAAGTTTATATTTAAAAGCTCATAAAATAATGTACTTTGTTTAATGAACATCTAAAATATTTAAAAAATATAAAAATTGTAATAAACACGTATAAAATATAACAAACAAATAATTTGTTTTATCTAACATCATTTAACGAACAATTAATTGGACATGGAAATCATTTGGCTATTGATTAAAACTTTAAAAAAGTAATAAATTATTTATGAAAAATTATGCCTGTCTCCTTTAATATTCCATCAACATGTTGATGTATTGGCAATACATAATAAATGCGTTAAATGTAAAATTATTTTAGATAATAAATCATAATATATGGCAAGTCGAATTAATTATGTGGTAAACCACATTAATTTGGTGGTAAACCAAATAATTTGGTTTATTTAATTTTATTATTATATTTAATTTTACACATGACAAGTCATATTTATTTGAACAAATTTTATTATTTTGTCTTCAAATTTTTTAAAAGCAAAATATTTTCATTTGTATTTTGCAGATTTTTGCACAATTATTATTTTTATTTTCGTTGTTATATTTTTGTTTATTTTTATGATATTTTTATTCATGTGTATCCGTTTAACATGTTAAACGGTGTATTAATTCAACCAATAACTTATTTTCCAAATTTATAAATTTAGATTTGATTAATTATGGAGGGTGGAAAACAAACTTATTAAAAATATAAAATACATTAATGATGTGTGAAACGATAAGTTTTGTTTCCCTTCTTATTCTATATAGAACGACAAAAATTTAATTTTCATGATAACGGATAATTCAGTGTGAACACATCAATACAAAATTTCTCCTCATTCTTTATTATGCTGAGTACGATAAAAGTTTCTCACATTTATTAGTCAAAAAATCATACATATGCAATTCAAAACTTGCCTCAGAAGAACTCTTACCTTTTTATCTTTTTCTAGATAAATTCCTAAAAAATCTTAAATGGCCCATAAAAATGGTAAAGTAGTCTTTGATTACAAGGCACTTCGCTTTTAAACAATCCTACAAGTTTAGATTAGCACTAAAACCAGTCCGCATCCTCTGTTATTAATTTCCAATAGCAAAAACATATTATTTATTCTGAATTAGTCAATTACAATTTACAATATAAAATCACAATTTACATCTTTCTTTTAACACACCAAATTATAAAAAATTGCAAGATTTTGCATTTAAGGTAATAATAGAAGACATCCCCGACGCTTGTCTTTTCCCATTCACTCTTTCACATCTACACTCTTGAGATCACTACAAGTGATTATTTTACCAGTTTCGTCTTTCTTCTCTCTCTCACTCTCTCTCTCTCTCTCTCTCTCTCTCAATGAGAATGGAGTTCCGTTTTTCTCTTCTTGGGTTTCTACTCTTTTTCACCCATTTCTCTTTTCAGCACAGTGCAATAGCCCTTCGCTTACAACCCCATGAGGATTTCAACGGATTCAAAGGTCCATTTAGTGTGATTTTTTTTTTTCTGTTATATTCTCTCTTTAATTATCATTACTTTCCTGCTTTTGTTAAATCTTTGGATAATTTAAGTACAATTAATAAGACCAAACTTACTTTAAGAAACTATATTTTTTAATTTTAGGATTACGGTTAATTAAAACATAATTGGGCTTAATTTTGATTTAAATATATCCTTGATTATCAATTGATTATGCATTGTAAAATATTCAATCTGGACATTTAATTTGTTCAATTAATCATTTCAGCCCTCAATTTTTGTTCAATCATGTTCCTTTGAATCTGAAATTGGTCATGCAGGTGAAAACCGGCACCTCGGTAGGACTCGGACACGTAACGAAATATTCCATCCATCTACTGGTCTGTGTATTCTACGCAATAGACTCACCGACCCACTTAAACTCGGCTCGTGTACCAGTTCAGACTCATGGTATTTTAATACAACTTCTTATCTGGTTTACCACAAAATTAAATTAAATTCCTCTTAATAACGTAACATACCCAATTTTTTCAATGATTTAAAGAACTTTTTTTCGATATAACAGGTCCTACACGCCTCAGAAGTTTCTGACGGTACGCGGGACGTATTATTGCTTACAAGCAGTTGGGCTCGACAAACCAGTTAAGCTGAGTATCATATGCACACCATCAGACTCGGCTTGGGAGCTTTCATCTGTTTCGGATAAAACACACTTTTCGACTTTGCTGGAAGATGGGACTGAAGTTTGTTTGGATGTTGATGATTCGGACAATACAGTGATTGCAAGTTCGTGTAATGGGAGCGGAATTGCGGAGAAGAAGGGGTTCGGGTCTGATACTCAGTGGTTCGAGTTTGTCAAAGAGTCCAAAACTAGTATTGTTTAATGTTTTAGGAAAGATAACTATCTCAGAATTGAAATATAGTTGCTAAGTTATGATGATTGATGTACATATAAGTGTATTGGCCTATTAAGTATTAGGGTGTGTAATGCTTGTAAATATAGTTAACTATTAGGGTATGTTATGATGTACATACTAGTTATATTAACAAGAAATATGTTTGTATATATACACAATAATGCATGGTATTTATTATTTTTAAATTGCTAGTCGACCGATTCGACTTTCAAAAGTATGTAATGCCTTGCGACAAACTTGCGATTTTTGGACACTATTCATTTTTCTCGAACGAAAGATTACAAGGTTGTTGATATCGATTTATCACGTTCTATCGATATTGACGGCTTTACAAATCTATTGTTAACCTATTACAAACTGATCCTCTCGAGCTAAATCTAGCGATCAGTCACACGAGTTGGAAGGGGATGAGAATTTGATTGCTGAATATCTAGAAAAAATTAGAGATCACCAATGGCTAGTTTCTCTCAAAAAAATTGCTAAAATAAGTGTGAGAGAAAGTATCGAGGGATGTATTTATAACACATCCTTAAATTTTTTGTTTGACAACATTTTGCGTTTGAATGTTATTTGTCATACATTTAAACGACATCTAATCAAATGAGTTATTGGAACACAAATCATTGCATTTCTGCACATCTTGTTCGAATGTCTTGGATTGTTTGAATGCAAAATTCAAATTCTCAAGATTCGCAAGTTTAATGATTTCGAAAAGTATATATTCTAATATCGGTCGAACACAAGTGAGGATCGTTTGAACGATGCCTGCGAGATTGGTAAACTGAAATACCTTAACGTGTTCAAACGCAACGAGATATCGTTCGTACGTATAAATACCGTTCGGACCTTTATCAATTGTGTTCAACCTCTAGCTTTAACTCAAAGAGTATTTTTATCATTTGGAGAGATATCGTTCGTACTCATACATATAGGGTTCGAACGTTTGGTATGTGATATTATAAGTTACTTGTTTTGCGTTATTTGAATTTTGATGATTGCGTTATTTATAAATTGAGCTTTAATTAAATCATAGATAAGTTAGGGATAACTTAAGGTTAATATTTTTAAGTAATGCGATATTCCAACTCTTCGAAATCTTGGACGTCTTGCTCTTCAAGTATTTACATTCTCGTTGTTTTCTTAGATTATTCCGTTGTCTTTTCTTCATGTATCTTTTACTTGATGAAATTTTGAATATTCACTTAATGTCTTCTTGAATCTTCGCTTGATGTTTTTCTTTTGATCTTGAAGCGTTCCGTCTTCATCTTCATCTTGATCGTATTTTTCTAATTGAAGGCACTTGGATGAAATTATATTTCTCGTATTATGGTTAAAATTAATGTTTTAAATTGCGATATAGCGGTCTACGGACTGTATTTTACAAATGATCACCGTTATTGCACGATATAACGGTGATATTGCAGCGTTATTTAGTAGATTGCGATATTACATTTTAAAAATATTTATTGCGATTTGCGCTATAGCGACGCTATTACGCCGCTATTAAAATCAATGGTTAAAATTTACTTTATTAACAACAATTTTATGTTTTTATTGTATGTTAAATTTATTTATTTTGTATATTCGTGATGTAAGAGCTTGAAAATATATTTTATTTCTTAAAACTCAAGAAAATGAACAAAGTAAACATAAAAATCATTAAACGCAACAACAATTTTTTTAAATGATAAAAGCAACAGCAATTAAATCAAACAAACAAACAAGCAAGCTTAAATTATTGACCAAATTGCACTTAAACCCATGAATTAATTTTTATTCGCTTTATGCATTCTTGGTGGGATAAGAAGCCATCTTGTTGATGCCACATAATCCTGCAGGCTTGCCAGTGCCTCTCTTCATTCTAATGTAGCCCTTCTCGCCCCAATGTGGGCCCCACGAGTTCTTCACTATGATGTAATCCTGATCTTTCAATGTACCGTATCCAACGGCTATCACTCCATGATCTAGACTTGTTCCACATGGCCCACTAAAGACACCCTATGTGTGATAAACAAATAATATTCAGGTTAGATTACAATTTTATTTGAAAATCTAAAATTCAATTTATTAATAATGTAGGATCTTTTTTTTTTTTTTTTTTTTTTTTTGCAAATTTGTGACTTACTCCACTATAGAACTGGAAATTCCTGCCTGAAGCCTCAATACCTACACTCACTGGTTGGTGGGCCAGGGCTTTAAGTAGACCTGCTTCACTGTTTTCTGGTACATCTTCAAAGCCACTTATAGTCACCACTTCATGATCAGCCTACAAACCCCCAAAAAATTAACAAAAAATCATCAAAATCAATATAACAAATAAAATTTTACAAGATAAATGTGCCAAAAAAAACTCACCCTCTTGCTGTCACAAGTTCCTTCTTCCATGAGGTACGGGTAATCATCCTCGGTACGGAGGCCTCCATTATCGACGATGAACTGAAACGCATTGTCCATCAATCCTCCGTTGCATCCGTTGTTTCCCTCGGTGTCGCAGTCGATCAGTTCTTGCTCTGATAGCGATGTTAGATTTCCAGTCGTGATCTGGTTTATTCCTTCTACTGATCCTACGGTCGAAAATGCCCAGCAACTACCTGCGCATTAGAAATGATCCTAGTTCTCGTAAGAAATTTAAATGCTAGTTTAAAATTCATGTCACGGAATAATGTGATGATCTTAATTTATGTTTATATACAATTTGTCTGAAAGAAATAAACTGAAAATTATAGTTAATTTAATTATTGTTGTTACACTCTAAAATTTGGAGTGAGTTGCACTATTATATATAGTTATAATGAGACAAGTGGCTTACCACACTGTCCTTGGTTCTTTACTGGGGCAACGGCCCCTTTCTTTCTCCAATCCACACTTTTAGGCAAGCCTTCGACGTTCTCGTACCTGAATCCAGACCCACCCCTATTCTCTCTGCTTCGAAATTGCATTTCGGTCCCCGAAAGCCCGAAATATTTCTCTTTGAACTCGTCATTGGTTAAATCAGCAAATTGATTAAGCCCGAGCCAATAGCTCGCGACCTTTTTATTCGTCTCGTCTATGTGAAACAAATTATCCTTGAACACCTCGAACCTCCTGATTTTCTCTTCGATGCTCGCGTAAGATTTACCGTGTTTCTCCATCCATGACTCGAACAGTTCTATGAGCTTATCATGAGATGATAAGTCTCTTTCATTGTAGCCAATAATGGAGAAGTCTCTAGAGAGGACTAATGTTGAGCACAAGAAAGTGGTTGCTAAAATTAGAGTGAATGAGAGGTTTGTGAGAGAAAAAGCCATGGTGATATCAAGAGAGATAGAGATTGTATGAATATGTTGGAGGAAAGGGTTTTGGGGGGTTTGTTTATATAGATGTTTTGTGTGGAATGTTGCTTAGAAGCAAAGGTTGAGAAATATTTGCACAAGCTTTTTGTTACCTCAATGATGTCCATGGCTTTAAGCTTTGTGCAGTGAGGCTTTAATTTCAAGCATGCTTGTGGGTAAAACAGGAGAAAAGTTTGTATGTTGCTCATGATGAGCACAAATTACTCATTATATTAACATTATTTAATATTTTCCTTAAGAAAGCCCATTATATTAATTTTTTTATTGTAGTTTAGAGTCCAATAAAAACTGAAAAGGCCCAAAAAGGTTATTTCAACCCCCATGTAAAAGCCCAAAAAACTAAAGAGGGGAGTGGGCTGTATGTTAAGCATATTAGACCATTCAATTATGGTTATATTATCTTGTAGAGGTTTATATATGAGTAGGTTGGGTGGGTGTGTTATTTTATTAGTTGGTGTATAACGAAATTTAAGTATATAGCACACCATATATAAAGTATTATCAAAAAGTATGCGAGATTTTGGATCAGAGACGATTTCCAACTTTACGTGTTAAACCAAACTCACTTTACCTCGTAGAATCAAGCAAATTATAATATATTTTCTGAAATCCGATGAATTCAATGCCTCGTTAATTCATATGTGCAAAAAATATCTAAAATCATTTCAATGGTTAAGTATACTGTATACTCATAAATTATACTAGAAGTATTAAAACTTTCCAACTTAGCCACTCTGATACTCCAAAACATCATTTATGTAATCAAATATGCAATGAATGAGTTTTCACATACTTAAAAAAAAATCATTTTGTTATTACTCCAATTTAATTACTCTAGGATAATTATATTAAGTCTTCCCATTATTGAACGGTTGTCAATTTTCGGACAACATATTTTATTTTATTTTTATTCTATACAACATTGGTTTAGTGTGTTAAAGATACATTTGACTCATTATAACTCGTTACATAATAAACATGATTAAAAAGATAATTAAGAAGATAGAATAACACAAAACTATCTTCATGATTTATATGTCAGATTCCATCAAACTTTGGTTTTTAAAATATCGAGTCATGTAAACGAAAATTATTTCCAAAAAAAAAAAGATTTATATTAATTTTTTTTAATAAGAAGTAAATATCAAATCTTCCTTTGTCATTAAAAAAATATTAGATGGCGCAATTCTTCATTTCCTGCTTTTTACAAACACAAATCAAACTAGCTTTATCCCCGCGCAATTGCGCGGGATGTTTTTTATATAATCATTTAAATAGAATTAACGCCTGTACGAATTAACGCGCATGCGTTTGAACTAAATTAATCTAATCATGACATATTTGCAAATATCATGATGTCAATAGATGTATGAGGTTCACGAAATTAGTCTATCACGAATATTATTTTCTAATATAATTTGTATAAATAGCATTTGCTCAGGTGCTTCTAAATTCGATTAATATAATCAGGACATATTCACAAATTTTAATATGTATGTAAAATAGGAAACAAAGACCAAATGTAAAATAAGAAAAAATGATCAAAATGTAAAAAAAAAACCGAAATGTAAATAAAAATGACCAAAATGTAAATTAAAACTAAAAAGGACCAACATATAAATAAAAAGGACCGAAATATAAATTGAAATGTAAAAAAGGACTGAAATATAAATAAAAAAGGACCAAAATGTTAATAAAAAGGACCAAAATATAAACTTAAATTAAAAAGGACCAAAATGTAAATTCAAAAATGTAAAAAATGACCGAAATATAAATAAAAGAGGATCAAAATATAAATAAAAAGGACCAAAATATAATTTTCTAAACTAAAAATGATCAAAATGTAAATAAAAATGACCAAAATATAATTTTTTAAACTGAAAAGGACCAAAATGTAAATTTTAAAATATTTTTTTTACAAAAAAACTCTTGATGACGTGGCCTCATGTATGAGCTCCATTTCTTCCAACTTTATACATAAGTATAATTTCTCATTGAAATTATGCAGGTACATAAATCATAATTTCCTTTATAAATTAAACAATATATTGAAATCAAAACTAAGCTTTCATGTTTTATACAAAACATATATGATTTGGTTCTTACATGCTTGTCACGTATGCAAATATCACATATATATTTCTTGATTTATTTCAAAGTTATAAAACAAGTTATTATTTATTATGTTATCATGAACAACTGTATAACTCCCGAAAATATATATGGAAAAAGAATATATATTTGAATACTATGCTCTTTGTGTGAAAAAAGTATTCAAACCTATTATGCATCATTAAAACAAATATTCTCACATATATCGCTATATTTCTGAATGGAATCTTTGAATGAAATAAAAGTATAATATGAATCACTTATTTTCTTACTTTCAAAAAAATAAAAATAAAATAATTTTTCCGATGCGAAGCGAGGGTAGCTACTACTACTAGTTTCTATATAAAATTATTTGGGGAATCATGACAACATGATTAAAATGAAATTGAGAGTCTCCATTAAGTATATTTGAAGTTTTATCAGTTTTATTAGCACATGTCTCCTAATTAACTATTAATTATTATAAAATTAATATTCATATGAATTAATTGTTTTAAATAATTAACCCACCCTCTTATTTTGCACTCATCTTTGAGGCTCCTCATGAAGCCACATCATCATTCTTATCTTGATTATTAACCATTAGATTGTGTGATGTGGCTTCATCATATCCATTAATATGATATTTGATAATTTAAGACATGCATTGTGTATTATTATTTTTAAATATTAATTTGAACCATTAGATGTAGTGATGTGGTTTAATCTCAATCGTTCATTTTTTGTTAGATTTTTTTAAGATCATATTTTGTGTAGTAATTTATGTGTTATTATTTTACACCATGTTTTAAACATTCTTAGAAAGCCACATCATCATACATTTAATGATGTGGCATATTATTATTGGTTATAATCATATTAGACCAAGTCTAATCAATTGTTTAACATTTCACGTAAGATTGTATGATCAAATGTGAATGCAATAGAATATGAAAAGTTTATATATAAAATACTAATAATTTCATATGTAATATTATAAAAAATACAACATATATTAGTATTATTTTGGAAATTTATTTTTATAAACCCATCAAATATATTCATTTTATTTTTCTCTTTATTTTGACATCCATATTAGCATAGTTCATACATATTATGTAAGAAAATACAATGTAAAAAAATAAACATGTACATAATATATTTTTAAGAATTTTATTTGCATAATAGAATTTTAAAATATTATTATTTATTTTTTAGATTATTATACCAATACGAATCTCATAAGTAGATTATAGTATTTTTAAGCAAACAAATTTTGTTCAAAAATAATAGAATTAAAAAAGTTTATCCATCTAAATAACTCTTTTAACTTATAAGAACCTATCAAATTGTATTGTTATTTTACAAAACTTAAAATAAAAAAAATCATATGATATAAAATAATTTGTATTTATATTTATTGTAAATTAAATTTTGATATTATTTATTAAATTACTTCTCCTATTAAGTTTTATATTATTTTATATTTGCCATGATATTTGAATAAATAAAAAAATATTACTATATATAATTAATAAAGTGTTACTACATATGTTGTATATTCATTATTTTAATATTTGATATTGTATGAAATATTGTGAACAATGATATAATATGTGTTGTTACGTTTTTCATAAAATTGTATTATATCTTATTCTTATATATTATTATATAATGACACTAATATGTGAAATATCATTTGATTACGAAAATGAGATTTTTTGTTATCATAATGTAAAATAATTGTAAAACATATGAATAATCATAGATAAATGAATTCAAATAACTTTGTTTTAAGATGACGTTATTAATACTATCATACAAATATATAATTATATTAGAATGAAAAACATAATTTACATGCTCGCCGCGTAGCGCGAGTATTCTCCTAGTATAAATTAATTGTTAATTGTGAGTTTTATGTTAATTATCATGTTAAATATGTGTGTTGATTAAGATATTGAGGATGTGATGGTGACACAAGGAGCATAGTAAATGGTCTCAAAAAGAAAATTTTATTTCGTTATTATGTTAATTAAATATGTTATTAGGATACATGTTAATTAAATATATTAATTACAATAGAGACGAAGCGGTGGTGAAATCTGATGGCAAAGGAAATTTTGTATTTCTTTTTTATTATAAGATAATATTAATAATATAATTATTGACCCACCGAAGCCTACTATATGCACTCTATATCAACAAAGTGGAATATTTAGTATTTACTCAACAAAGTTTCGCTTTTTCCGAGCAACAAAAATTCTTTTTCTTAATTCAAATTTAAAACTCTTCTGTGGCAATAATCAGTGTAATCAGTGTAGTAAAGAATCTACTATTTTCAATATATTTTGAAAATTTAAAAATAATGTTAAATTTAGACCGTACTTAAAATTAATTCAAAATATTTTTGACATTAACATTATATATTCAATATATTTTGATATATATTAACAGGGAAGCGCTATTTCTAGAGCTGGTATTTCTGAATCTAGAGCAATTATATCAAAATCTCCAAAATACCCTTTTCTAATCATGGAATGTACTGATAAGACTCTCATCTATTAATTTGTTAACTATATCGATCTTAATTAATCAGTTCAAAAAAAAAATTATTAACTATATCAATCTTAATTAATTGTTAAAAATAAAAACTAACATCAATGTAAATAATTAAAGATTTATCTTCGTCCATCATGTTCTCTATATTTGAAATAATATCAATGTAAATAACACCCTTTCATTTAAATGAATGAAATAAATAATTCAAAACAAAAATAATATTGAAATCAATACAAATATTCATTCATACAAAATAACAACTTTCTCAAATCTAAATCTACTAAAACTAATTAAACTCGATATAAAAAAATGTGCAATGATCTTTGATCCGTAAATAATCTTGCTCACTTCTTTAGTGTCCAATAATAAAAATCTGCATTATAAAAAATAATTTATTATAATGAAACAAATAAAATAACTTATAATTATTTACTTCAAGTCATACAAAAACAACCTTAAGATTAGAAAAGGGTATTTTGAGAATTTCGATATAGTTGCTCTAGATTCAGAAATATCAGCTCTAGAAATAGCGCTTCCCATATTAACATAATTAGTATAATTACATTGATTTTTTGTGCATGCATTAAATGTGTATTGTCCGTGTCTAGATTTTCGCAATGGTATAATAATCAAATGAGTGATTCATAGTGATTAATTATTTGTTGTGAGTAATCATATATTAACTAACTAAGATGTGGTTAGTTGACTATTCGACTCATAGTTGTTTTTTAATAGTATAAATAGACTCGTCGTAATCAATTTATTTATATAACATATTAATGAAAAAATTAGTCAATTAATTTTTCTTAAGAGAACATAGTCCACAAATCGTGATCATTTTGGTTTTTCATATGGTTCAAATGAGATTCGAACTCATAACATATGATATTTTGTGTCATGCACTCACTCATCTTATTGTCAACTGATATCTTTTAAGTATACTATTATATCATAAATTCATCCATCTTTTTTTTTTCAAATTCGATCATAAATCAATTCTTCCTTCAATTTCTCTCAAATCATTTTTCTTATCTTTTTTATTTCCTCAAATATCAATTATGTATATTACATTTCAAAAATATTTCTCTCGTATATGTTCTAGAATTACATTATCATCACCGATCAAGAAAATTAGCATTACATATTTTTAAGTATAGTAATATAACATTACATAATTTTATGATATATTAAAATTTAATCTAACTATTATCTCTTTTATCATAATAATATAGCATGTATGACATCTTTGGTCTAACATACAACATATCAAAACACCTAAAAGGCCGAATCTTTCATGTATCGATATATATGTTATGTACGTAATCTTGTATAAGTGTATAAAATAAAGTCTAGATTATTCAATTAATCAAAATAAAAGAAAATATTTATTATTCAAATTTCATTGACACATTTGTTTTCAAAATTACAACAAAAATTAATTGTTATGTTATATTAATTAACCAATTTCTATAGTGTGCTTTTTTAAAACTCAATATGACTTAAAATTGTATTGTTTGTATGATCTGACTATTTTACAAAGAGGCCTTCTATTGTACCTCCAGATTTCACCAAATTAATCGTGATGTTGTCATCATGACATCACGATTAAATGAAAGTTTTCATTTGCACCCAAAATATTTCCCAATTAATTTTGTAATTTTAATTTGATTATTTTAATTAAAAATTAATTAATTGGACCATCAATTAGTTTAATTAGAAGTTAATTAAATGAATTTTTAATTGTATTTTATTTAAGTGTTAATTGAATGCTTAATTAATTGGGTACAAATTGCAGACATGAATTGGTAAGCACGACAAAATGATGTCGTGCCTAGTCCATCATGATTTTGGAGATGAAATGGTGGGGAAGAATATAATTTTCCTTTTACAAATATGTTGAAGCTCCTTATGAGTGATAGAACTACACATAGTAGACATCATGGAGTGATAGAACTACACATAGTAGACATCATGGAAAATGGCCACAAGTGATCTGTGTAGTTCTCTCTTCTTCATGTGAGCTGCGAAGCACATTTTTGCTCTTCGAAGCAAAAGGGTATAATATATAGGTACTTAGATAGTATCAAAGTAGATGAAGAACGAGCAAAAATTTGGAGTACCTTTTTCACCATCAAGTTCGTGCATTTAGAGGTGCTTCAACTCTTTTTCTCTTTCACTACAGTCTGTTTTTCTATTTGTGCAAAAAAAACCTTGTGTGTTAATATGGGTATTGATGCAAATAACAACTACTGCAGGGTATACATGCAAAAGATTTATGCTTTTCGGTGGATTTTGTAGCTAAGATTTGCCACTTAGAAAATGACGGTTATGTATGTATTTTTTTATAAATTTATTAAACCAACATCAAGAAATCCCCAAATATTCGAGGAAACACACAATTTTTTCTTTACTTAGACAATTACATGAATAAATTTCCAGTTAGTAAAATAAATTTCACAAAATACATGTTCATAGTACTGTGATACCCGCAATGCTGGTGTCATAATAAATCAAATATCAAATGAATACAGTAACTTCTTAGTTAAGTTTATTTTTTTTGAGAAATCTTAATTAAGTATTTCCTCAACAACAATAAAATTATAATTAAGTATGCTTTTGGACAAAAGTTGATTCATTTTGCACTACCATTTCTTAAATTTGTGTTGATTAAATCGCAGAGATATGAACTTCAGAAAGAGTTCCTTATGTACGACAATAATTGCAGTATTAATTGGTTTTCTTCTCGGTACTTCGGTCCCTATTTGTAGCATATCAAAGGTACTAATTTCAAATATAACTACTTCATTATTATTTCTAAATTTTCAGGGGGGTAATCGCAAGACAACCATCTAAGGATGACTTGCTTTTTTTTCTCTCTTCTTAATTCATTTTGCAGCTCCAATTTACAACTAGTGCTTTTTGGAGCCAAGGAGAAAGAAATTCAAGTCTAGCAAAATATATCTCACACGATAATAATAATAATACCACTGATAAATTCAAGGTAAAACCAATCATTCTCTCTTTTACTTATATTATATTATTTTGATTTTTGTTTATTAATTTATTTTGCAAGATTTATGTGGAATCAAATCCAAAAGGAGCGGAGAGATTACCTCCTGAATTTGTCGTCTCGGAGTCTGATTTTTATCAGCATACACTTTGGGGAAATCCAGATACGGTACAATTAAAAATAATTTGGAATTTTTTCAACGAAAAAAAAACTCCCTGAATATTTTAAAATAAAAAATTAATTTTTTCGTTAATTGCAGGATTTGCCATTCAAGCCAAAATACCTTGTAACTTTAACGGTTGGATGGAAACAAAAAGATAATGTAAATGCTGCAGTGCAAAAGGTAATATTAATTATTAACGAGATTGAACCCACCGGTACCAGTAGAAAGATGTTCGTACCAGTAGAGGGTCAAAGGAATTTAATTAACTTTTTGATGTAGTTTTCTGCGAATTTTACGATCCTGTTATTTCATTATGATGGTCGAGTAAATGAATGGGATGAGTTTGAATGGTCAAAGAGAGCTATTCATATAAGCACAATAAAACAAGCTAAATGGTACCTCTTTATTTCTTTTCACTCGTACTTACTTTTTGTATAAGCAATGTTTTGACATTGAAATTCCGATTCACAATTGAGCAATTTAGGATTAATAGAGGTTAGATTTGATTGAATTTGGACTATACTGAATCTTAGTTGACGAAAATCGAAGAAAAATTGGATCAGTTATAAGAATTAATTTCAACTCAATTGGGCCTTAATTTTGAGTTATTTACAGAATTGGGAAACCTTAGCATACAAGAACCATTTTGTATTTTATTTTAATTTTGCGTTATTGGTTTCTTCTAATAAAATAAATTATTAAATACAGGTGGTATGCAAAAAGATTTCTGCATCCAGATATAGTAGCTCCATATGAGTACATATTTATATGGGACGAAGACTTAGGCGTAGACCATTTCGATGCAGAAGAGTATGAAAAACAATTCTTATTTGTATCTAGTAATAACAAAATATCATATGCATGATATTTTGTAGGTTCTCAAAGGGTACAAATTATTTTTTTTTTCTTACTGTTTAATTTGTATACATTGCAACAATAGATATATTAAATTGGTGAAGAAGTACGGGCTTGAGATCTCGCAACCAGGACTGGAATCAAATAAAGGTTTTGGATATACGATAACGAAGAAAATAAACGATTCTGAAGTCCACAAGTAAGCTTAATTATACGGAATTTAATACCTTATTATATTACTATTTTTTCAAAATCCATTTGGCCGTACATTTTGTGATTCAATTTGAATAACTTGTACTTCCAAAAAATTTCGTTGTTATTCTTTAGAGCAATAAAAGAGGATAGAAAGTGCCCAGACCCAAGTCAACCTCCTTGCGCAGAGTAAATACTCGTATTATTTGTTTCGCTTAAACTAATATTTATCTGTTTAGTTATTTTATTTGTAACTTGTATCAAATTATGCATTGTAATTAATAGGTTTGTCGAAATAGCGGCACCAGTATTTTCTAGAGATGCATGGAGATGTGTATGGCATACGATTCAGGTATTAAACTTTTCTTTATATATATTTTTCAATAAACTTTTGACTCTTTTTTGTTTTAATAGAATGACTTGGTTCATGGATGGGGGCTCGATTTTACCTTACGAAAATGTCTCGAGGTGCTTATTTCAAGCTGCGAGTTAACAAATTTATCTTATCTGCAAGATTTTAACTAAATTTTATGCACCTTTATTTTTGTTAATTTTAAAATTGCAGCCTGCGAGAGAGAAAATGGGAATAGTTGATTCGCAGTGGGTTTTTCACATGTCAATTACTACTCTCAAAGACCAGGTAATTTATACAATTAAATTTCTTTGCAAGCTAAAAATAATAAAACATTAATAAGCTATCTATTTCTAAATTCTAATTCTTTTATTCTCTCTTTTATTTGCAAAATTTTGAAGGGCACGGGCACGCAGGGTTTAGGGGTATAATTCCTTAACCTCAATATTTATTTTTATAATTTTATCGAGGCGGAATTTCAGATGTAACCTCTGCAAAACCTACAAAACATCACTTTATACCCCCTCCAATACGTGAAATATCATGAATATCCCAACAAAACATAATCAATATAATCAATACCATCTTTCTTTCTTTTTTCAAGCAAAAAAAATACCAAATTTAGGGCACCAATTAGCAGTCTACCAGAATTTTGCTCAACACATTCTGATTTTTGTGTTTAACGAGCACCAATTTTTATTATTTTGCCATTCTGAAATTAAATTCTTTCCTCCACTATGTGATGATAATAATTTGTTGTTTTAGATAGAAAAAAGATGGCATTTGGAGCTTGGGAGGTACATGGAGAGATGGCACAAAGCAGAGAGAAATTATTACAAGATGAATGGCTTAATTCCGATGAACTCTACTGACAAATTTACTGTCTTCCCATGATTAAGTATTATGAAGAAAATATTAAAACTTAGGATTCGAATTTTATTGATATCAAATAATATGTAATTTAATGGGCTTATGGCCTAGTGGTTGGGTGTGAGACACAAGAAACCATATGTTGTGAGAGGTTGTAGGTTCGAGTCTCATTGACATCAATGGATGGAGGACCACCGAGCCTTCTCCATTTACTCGTTTTTTTTTTCTCAAAAAAAAAAAAAATAATATGTAATTAATTTCGTCCTTTACATGAATAATGATCTCAAATCCAATTTGACTTTTATTTTCATTTTTTGAATATCAAAGGTCACAATTTAGTTTCATCTCTTGCCTAATATTTAATTACAAATAAGAAATATCATTGACAGGGTTGATTCCGATATTTTGGGTGTCCTGGTCCGTGTTTATAATCGTTACTCATATCATTAGAAAACACTTCTCATAAAAGAAAAAAATATATTAACAAAAAATTAACATTCTAGAGAGAGAGAGAGAGAGAGAGAGAGAGAGAAACTAGAAACTTGATTATTTTGTTTCTGTTAGACTTTAATTTTTATATTTTGAAAAAAATGATAATTGATTATTTTGAATGTGTGAAACTTCATTTTTTATATTTTCGCAAAAGTTATGAAAAAATAGGAATTATGCATGCGTAGGTCTTCAATTATGACGATTGTTTTTATAAATTTGAAAATTGAATTTTGCTTGAGTTATGCTTCAATTTCACATTTGGAAAAAAAATTGGTTATCGATTATTTTGCATGTATTAAGACTTTTTGTGAAATTTCTGAAAATAATACGAATTTTACATGTGTTGCTATTGAATCAGAAAAACTTAAAAATTGATTATTTTACTTGTATTAGACTTAACTTTTGAAAATAATAACAAATTTGCATGTATTGATTTGCGATCACGGTTTTCCTTTAAAAAAAATTGAAAATTAATTATTTTGCATATGCTAGACTTAATTTTCGTATTCTGAAAAAGGATGACCATGCTTTAAATTTAATTTTTTTTTTTTTAAACTTTTGAAGAAAAATAAGAAGTTTGCATGTAATTGTACGGTTACCGCGAAAATATAAAAACTGGCCGGTACCATTTGTATATGAAAAATTATATTATTCTTCCAGATCTCAACAGAAGTACAGAACACCCTCAATTTTCTAATTAATCAACTCAATTAACATGTAAGTATGTAACTAACAAAAAAACATAATTAAAATTTTTTAAATGTTAATTAAAAATTATTAATTCAAATCATTATTAATTATATATTACATGTTGCTTAATTATATAAAATGTGTTAATTATCATGTTAATTAAGCGAATTAATTAGAAAATAAATGATGTTCAGTTGAAATCTGGGTGCATCATATATGCCCTCTTTACATACATGGTCAACGTAGGAAAAAGGTTTATGTTGCTTCAAGGTTCAAACAACGTCAATTGTACGCACTATTTTTCTACCTTCAAGACCCTTTTAACCAATTGCACGCATTTGGGTTGACATGAACAAGTAGAAGTTATTCCATGTTGGTGCATCATGCACCAAACAAATGATAAGGCACCACCTCATTTTATACCATGACATGTCATGTTCTTACTGGCAGTGCATTATTGTGCACGGTTCATCATGGAATCATGCCAGTCAAAGAAAAGAGAGATTAAGAAATAGTCAATTAGAATCTTGATCTTATCAATCTTATTACTTATATGTAACTTGTTTATTAGTTAACCCAGTAGATTTCAAATTAATAATAAATAAAATACTAGTTGTGTTGCGCTTCGTAATAAATATGATAATTATATTTTTCATTTTAATACGGAAATTTGATGATAATAATGTCAATATCATTTTAAAATAAAATTTGTTTCATGATATATTAATTTTATCATGGTAGAACTTGTTTATTCATGTATATATTTTGAGATTATTTTATATTATGAAAATAAATGACTTATATTTTAATATCAAACTGGTCCGTCTCCTAGCTATAGGTCCAAGAAATTCAGGTTTCGAGTTCAAAATTTTAAAGGATCCAAAATATATTTCAGAAAAGATGATTTATCGAGTTAAAAATAAACATGATTATAATAAAAATACTAAAAATCAAAAGAAATTGTGCTGTTTATTAGTAAAATAATTATCTCACTTGTGTGAGGTCACGAGTTCAAATATCCGCAAGCTATATTTTTTTCCCAAATTACAATGAAAATATGAAGAAAAAAAAAAGTCACTGCGAGATTTGAACATTGGATCTATAAGAAAAAAAATCTAGAACCTCAACAAATAAATCACACAATGATATGTGACTAAATATGTTAGCAATTAGTATTTCTTCAAATAAATTAATTGGATACGAGGTCAACTTTTAAATTAGGCTTCAGGTACTACAAAACCTGGGACCATGCCTGGTATCAAATACTAATATATATTAATGTCATTATATAATGATATGTGAGGATAACACATTTTCATGAAAATACATAACAACAAATATTATAATTAATGTTAACAACAGTTTATTCAATATTAAATATGGAAACGGTGAATTATACTATGTATGTACTCAATGCACATTATTAACTATAAATTAATGATAAACAAATTATTGATCAAAATGCAATGCATTTATACATAATATCGTATTCAATAATGAAAATATTAAAAAATAATATCAAAATTATTTAACATCATATCGTATATTTAGTATTAAAAGTTTAAGAACAATATTATTATTCGATATATGTTTATAAGTTTAAGAAAAAAAAATTGTTTTGATAAATTAACTTTTACTTTTCATTTCTATTATTTTTTTAAAAATTAAAAATTCAAATTGTTTGAACAAAAACACAAATAGAACTTATGTAGTATTGTGTTGGATTCTTAAAATTATAGTTTTAAAAAGTCAATTATGTAAATATGTATGTTTACATAACATATTTAAAAATTCAAACTAGAGAAACCGTTATATAGGAATTAAGTTAATATGAATGTCAAAATAAATAAATAAATTTAAGTGAATATATTTGACGAATTCTTAAAATTAAAGCTCTAAAAATAATATTAATATTTGATGTATAGTTTATAATAGTATATATAAATTTATTAGTATTTCATATATAAACTAGGAAAATACTCGCGCTACCCGGCAAACATGGTAATGATATTTTTCAATTTTGTTATGAATGATAATTTTTATGATGAAAATGATAATATTATAGTAAAATAAAATTATTCCATGTTATATTGATCTCATCATGTTATATAACTAATTTAATTTAATCAAGAATATATTTTGCAATTATATTATGTTTTCCTAGAAAATAGCTCATTTTTAATCAAATTTTAAACATATATTTAAGCAAATAATAATATCCGAAACATAACACAATTTTTCGAAAACAACCACAAAAATTATATTTTTGTTGCTCACAATAACTCATGTAATATAAATATAGAAACATTGAACAATACAATCCATATACTCAAAACCCATAATAAATTATACGGTACTGATAAAAAAATTTATTGATAAACAAAACAATGAAAATTATACACAACATTACATTAAAACAATGAAAGTAATATTAAATTTAATTTAGAAAAATATAATTAAAAATTATTTGACATCATATGATATTTTTAAATTTACATCTTAAAAATAACAATAATATTCGAAACATGCTTATAAGTTTAAGAGGTTATTAATATTTTAAAGTTGTGAAAAAACAAAAACAAAAACACAAATATAACATAATTAGTATTATATGATTCTAACTATTATAATTATCATAAAAATAATAATTTTTTAAATTTAATAATTTAATAATTTATATGTGTTATTTTGCATTGTATTTTCTTACGTATTTATACATAAATTTAAATAAAAAATATTATGTATGAACTATATTAATATGAATGCCAAAATAACGAAAAAAATCAGGTGAATATTCTTGATGAATCTTTGAAACTAAAGTTCTTAAAATATTATTAATATAACTTATTGCAAAATATTATAATGTTTCATATTAAAATAATATATGTCTATTAATTGAATGAGAGAGAAATAGATCACGTGTAAATATTAATATTAACAAAAAGATTTATTAAATAAAAAAATGTGTAACGTGTGTGTGTCAAAAAAAAAAATTCATATTCTTTGCCATGTGGACATAAGATTTACTATCAACCATTCGATTTTAATCATACTGTCGGGATTTAAAATATCAAAAATGACCTGACCTAAGGAGAAGGCTTCAAAAGTTGTTGTAAAATAATGATACACAAATTACTACATAGAATATGATTTTTAAAAAATCAAGCAAAAATAAATAAATAAATGAGATCAAAACACATCATTACATCCAATTGTTCAAATATCTTGAATGATCAAATATAAAATTAATGAATATGATGATACCACATCAAAAAATCCAATGGTTATTAATCATGGTAATGTGGTTTCATGAGAGAGTTTAAAAATAAGTGTAAAATAAGAAAGTGGATAAATTCTCAATTTTTAATTTGTATTCATATTTGATCATTCAACTTAATGTGAAATGATGATCAATTGAAGCACATAAGTGACTTACCTACCCCGCAACCTCAGCATACATACTTAGCGCCGCTCTCTGACTTCTCATTCCATCCCGTGGGACTTCCTTCCTCTAGCAGACTTTTTCTCATATCCTATTTCTGCCAGTGGCATCAACGAATCGTTCATGCAACTCATTGGTCCACCGCAGCCTTTGCCGCGCACCAAGTCCACCATTGCTATTATGAAAGTCTATTTGCCGTGTTGTGAACTCTGCTTGTGGGGCCCGCGCTAGTCTGAGGAGGGAAAACTTGCTGATTGTGCCCATGAGAGACTGAATTATTGTCTAATGCTAGGTAGCAATTTGGAAGAGGGCCTCGTCCAAAGGTCACTAGGAAGTAAACAAGCAAGAAAACTACTGTCTGCATGCACTAGGAGTTCCTTTCTTTCTGGAAGACTTCTTCAGAATCATAGCAGAGTCGATGTTAGTCTTTCGTTTTTCTCTCAGAGTTTTGTCTCGGTTTGTCCATGTGAGAAGTTTGTTGGACCATCCGTTTGTTTTGTTTGTGCAGGCTAGGTTGAACATGGATGATAACCTCACCGCATATGGAATATGATAGAGGTATGCACGATTGCTGCTCTGCAGTTATTTCGGTGTGTCAAACAGATATGGTTGAATTAGTGCCCCATCTCAATACTAAGCATATCTTCTTCTCTTACAAATCTCATCTCCTGTTGTTTTAATGCTCGATGGACCATGAATTATTTCATTTCAGGGTTCGCTTATTTTCCATCACTGGTCATCCCTTTCCTTCAGCAGTGCGGCTCGAGAGCCAACCAAGAAATATAAGTGAGTCACGGGAACTAGAGTACTCCAACACGAAGGAGTATGTAGTTGAGGGTCTTTCTAGAAAGAGCATCAGGTCCCAAAGAAGAGAATACAGCACGGGTGGAGCGTAACAGACATCAAAGGTTGGGCTCTCCAATATTAGCTAGCGGGAAAGAGGCTAACCCAGAGCTTCAAAAGGATTCCGAACCTCATGCCTTAGAAAATCAATAAGGGGCTGTTTGGCACCATGGAATTTGAGGTGGAATTAGGTTTTATAATTCTGGTACCTTCTAATTCTTTGTTTGGAGCCTATTCATTTGAAGAATTATCAAGTGCGGGCATTTATTTTTGTTCTATTTACCTGCAAAGTTGAATTCCAAAAAATTAGAGAACGCCAAGATGCGGGGAAATATTGGCCCCAATAGCTCTCTCTGATGTCTCTTGTCTACGCTTCTTCTCCTCACCTTGGAGCAATTAGCTTCTCTGTCTCACCCCTCTTCAGGTTATGGAGGTGAGCATAGTTCTTTCTCCTCTCCTTTAAGATGGTTCTTCTCTCTCTCTTTGGCTCCGCAAGTATACGTTCTCTCGTTGAGCTATTCTCTCTCTTTGACTCCGTAAGTGTATATGTTCTCTAGTTCTGTTCAGAGCTCTTCCTCTTCATCTTTCTTGTTTGCTATATATCACTATGTTTGGTTCTCCCTTTCGCAGACAAAGATATATATTTTTTTGTCCTTTCTGAGTAATTTCCCTTTCCATTGATTAGGGTTTTGTGGATATTTCTCACAATTTTTTGAATTAATTGATGTTAATGAAAGTTAATGGATGTTTCATCAATGATTTTTAAATGAGCTAAAAGCTTAATTGAGGGTTTGCCGGCAGAAGATGAGGTTTAATTGAGAAATACTGAAGACAAAATTAAGGATGGGTGCTTAATAGTCTAATTGATGTTTGTTCATATTATAAATCAATGCTATGAGGTATGATCAATTTCGTAGGGATATCTTGATCAATTTCGTGAAGTACCTAATTTATACTGGTATTTTATTTTATGGGTCAAAATTGCAAGAAAATTTTCTTCCTAATTTATACTGGTATTTGATTAAATCATATGGATGCCTAATTTGTGATTCACTTATTCTTAATTTGCAGCTAATTGATGCTTCTTTTAGCTCGTCGAACAAGAAAATATCCGATCATGTTATGTATTCAGCAATTTTGTATGAAATTAAAGTTGACAATTTGTTTATGAAATTAAGTATAGTTTCTAGTTTGCAATTTATCTATTTTGTGTATTATCTGGTGATGTATACTTAAATTCATACACAAACTATGTTTTATCATGCATTTTATTTTTACATCGCGTAAGGGTCTTTCCAGTAAATTTTGTGTTGGTTTATGATATGATAATATAAGAACTTTACCAATTTTAATTAAGCATTATTACAATATTTTCAATAACAAAATTCCAATGATTTCTTAACAACCAAACAAAGAATTACACTTTCCAGCATTTTATAATCCAAGCATCCAAACAAACTATGAAATTACTAATTCCAGAATTATTTTTTCCTCCACCTTATAATCCAATTCCACTCTACTAATTCCACTTGCCAAACAGCCCCTAAGAAAGTATTCTTGTCTCTGTCTCAGTAAAGCTGAACCCGATATGTAGGCAAGCTCTCTAGTAGAAGGGAGTATAATTGATCTAATGAAAATCTATTGAATGATAATAGTTTACATTAACGTAACATGAAATAACATTCTAAAAATATTCATACTTAATTATAAAATAATGAACATATAAATATTAACAAATAAATTATGGTCATAAAAAACAACGGTAACCAATGGGAACAATTTTGTTACGTATCGTCACTTAATGATTGATTGTTATGACGAAACAATTTAAATTAATCATTAGTAAATTTAAATTAATTATTAATATTTCAACTGCACATGATTAACCAATGGTCCCAATTATTATGACGATTGATTATCGTTACGTATCACAATTTTGTTACCTATCATAGTTATTTGTTTGGTTTATTTATAATTGTCAACGGATCAATTTGGTTACGTATCACAATTTTTAGTAAGGTTCTAATTTTTGTTTTTCAATGTAATTATAAATTATATATTATTTTGTTTATATTTCGATCGTTGTGTCCTCCTATTTGCTCTTAAAATGGCAACGCAACGACTTGGTAGTTGCTAGTCAAGTCATAAAACTTTGTTCCAAGTCTCTCTCTCTCTCTCTCTCTCTCTCACACACACACACACACCACACACACACAGAGCTCTCTCTCATTCTCACGTTCTACATAAAACTTTGTTCCAAGTATTTCTCTCTCTCTCTCTCTCTCTCTCTCTCACCACACACACACAGAGCTCTCTCTCATTCTCAAGTTCTACATAAACTCGTTCATAGCATATGAACATTTTTGCATGGTTAGTGAATATTTATTCTAAATTTTACATGCATTACTAATAAATGACAGAACATTAAGTTGAATTTGCTTGAAATTATGCTTTTTTGGCATCACTTTTTTCAAATTTCAGGTACTCAAAATGAGGATGCATACGGTGTCCAATTTGATGATGATAGTAATTACTGCCATACTCGGCTTTTTCATGGGAATTTCATTTCCTATGGTTAGCTTATTAAAGGTAATGAAATTAGCTATATATATCCCTTTAGTTTTCTCCTCTTATTAGTAAGAACTGAATTTAACTTCGGCACCACTAAATTTATTTTCAGATTTCATTTCTATATAATGGAGAATTCCCAATTGACCAATCATGTGATGGTAGTTGCTCGCTTGATGAACATGGAAATCTCAAGGTGACTACATGTTTCTCTACGAAGTCATATAAGTTCACATATATCCTTCCAAAACCTTAAATATCACGAATACCTCTATAAAATTATTATATCATGAATGAATGTTCTTTTGTTAGATTTATGTTAACTATCCGTTAAGATTACCTCTAATTTTTGCTTTTCCGATTTTACTCTTATGTAAATGAAGAATAAAATTTATTCGGAAAAATCGTAAAAGCACAAATTAACGGTAATCTTAAGGGATAGTTAATTGCAATTCACCAACAAAGACATTCATGATATTTTAGTAGTTTTGTAGAAATATTCATGATATTTCACGTTTTGCATGAGAATACGTGAAATTGTGGAATTTTATCCTGGTACATACGAAATTTGGCCTATTCATTTCATTTTGAGGGAATTAACCTATTTTTTTTGGGAATTTTATGTACACCGTTTAAATCTATAAAAAAACAAAATTTACCCTTGCCAAAAATGTAAATACCAAATTTATCTTTCTCAAAATATTGAGGTGTCCAGTTTACCAAATTAAGCAGTAATGTTAAAATTCCCCTTAAATTGAGAAATAAGTATATACGTAGCTAATTTATCCAAATAATTATTTGCAATTTTGAAAGAATGAATGTAATATTGTTCTGTAAAGTTATACTTACATAAAGATTAAAACAGTGTAATTATACAAAATCACCCCCATAGTTATTAAAATGAATCTCATGTCTCATAAATATTAACGATTAATATATGGTAATGTAGATTCATGAAACAAGAAATCCAAAAGGTACAGAGACGCTTCCTCGAGGAATCGTGGAATCCGAGTCCGATTTGTACCAACGCAGGCTATGGGGAGACCCTGTCGAGGTATAGATACAACAAATCTTAGATTGATCCTAAATCATTTTTAACTAATCAAACAATACACAATAAGAAAATCTGAGAAAGAAATTAAATGCAGGATATGATAAATACACCGAAATATCTGGTGGCTTTCACAGTTGGAGATGGAGTGATGAAAGAAAATGTAAATAATGCAATTAAAAAGGTAATTTTCAATATTATACACTAAACCCAAAATAATATAATATAAGCAGAATTTCACGCGGGAACCCCTACAAAATCTTAAAATATCACATATACCCCATTCAAATTGTGAAATATCATGAATGAATGTCCCAAATGCCCTCTTCTCCTAATTTTAAAAAGAATTGCCCTATCCTTTTTCTCTCTTAATATCCGTGTACATGTTAAAGATCAAGAATCAAGGGTAGTTTTGCAAGGGTAGTTTTGCAAGGGTAAATGTGATATTTGGAGATTTGGCAAGGGTACACATGAAATTATGTCTATAATATAAAATCCTCACTCTTCTAAATTACTTGATTAATTAATATATAATAAATTAAAAAAAATTGAATACAGTTTTCAGATAATTTCACCATAATTTTGTTCCACTATGACAGCCATGTCAACGAGTGGGACGAATACGAGTGGTCTAAGAAGGTTATTCATATCCGCGCAATTAAACAAACTAAATGGTAATTACCAGTAAATCAATAGTAATTACCAGTGAATTATAATTAACAACATTTTATTGTTAATTATACCCCTCTTTTTTTTTATTAAATTGTTCATTATACATTTTTTTTTTAAATTATATAGGTGGTATGCAAAGAGATTTATGCATCCTGATGTAGTGACACCTTATGAGTATATATTCATTTGGGACGAGGATCTCGGTGTCGACAATTTTAATGCAGAACAGTATGACAAAAAAAAATATCGAATAATATACGATATTTCGAAGATTCTCTGTTTTATTGATAAAAAAAAAGTTTATAAACACTAAACTTGGAGAAAATTATAAAATTATATATTAGGTACATTGAGATGGTGAGGAAGTATGGACTGGAGATTTCCCAGCCAGCAGTGGTGGCTGGCCATGGAGGTTTCCGATGGCAAATGACCAGAAGACAAGCTGGCCAAGATGTACACAGGTATGTTTTAATTTTTTTTTATTTTACACAAGTATGTTTTAATTAAACAAAAATAATTTTGTATTCCTCATTTCATTATTATTTTGTCTCTGTATAACTGAATCAATTACTTATGATTTATTGTGTTATGTATTCAATCATCTAAACTATGAGCTCATTAACTATGAGTAATGCTACTAACTTCAACATATCATACTTGATTTGTACCCGAAGTCCACATGGCAAGTTCTGATTGGTCATAATCGGGGTGAGAGTCACGTGTTCATCTAATCGTGGACTTCGGATACAAATTGTATATGATTTGTTGAAGTTAGTATCATTACTCGTGTGATTATCAGGAATATCCCTACAAAATCCATGACAATTTCAGTTGTATTACAAGGGGAGGGGTATTCATGATATTTTTTATGTTTTGGGAGGTGTATCATGTATGTGCGAAATGAAATGTTGAAGTTGTAAAGCGAGACACGAAAAATTTCGCATAGTGATTATTATTTTACTTTTTTTAAAGCTATTATACATCTTTCCAACCACTTACATATGTGGTAATTAACATACAAATTAATGAGGTGAACAAATGTTATGATAACTATTTTATTAATTATCTTATGATTAATGGTGCTTAATTTATTTTATGAGTAGAGAAGTGCAGGAGAGGGCTGGTTGGTGTCCTGATCCTCACCTACCCCCATGTGCTAGGTATAAAAATTCAAAACTTTATAGTAATGGATTTTTCACAAATTTCAAATTTCAAATTTGATATCTGAAAGAAAATCAATTTTGTTGAAAGAGACTTATTTTCATCTTTGTAGTTTTGTTGAGATCATGGCCCCAGTTTTCTCTAGGAATGCTTGGAGATGTGTGTGGCATATGATTCAGGTAATTTATGTAATTAATGTTTAAACAAACCTAGTTAATTAAATTATCCTTAAAATTACAAGAAGCTTCTAAAATTGATAAAAAAAAAAGGTTTCCATATCAACAATTGGAAAAACATTTTAAGACCAAATGGGTTATTTTTCGATTTTACAAAAAAAATGAAGGTTGTTGTTGTTCCTTCGTTTTATTGCTATTTTGAAAAGAAAAAAAAAATATATAGGGATCTTTGTTCTCAATTTTATAATATATATCCGTAATTATGGTTATTTAATTCTTCTTCTAATGATTAATTGACGTCTAATTAGTTTATTAATTAAGATTCCCTTAGTGGCTATTTAATTGGTAATAGTTTATGAGCCAAATTTCATATGTACCCCTACAAAAATTCACAATTTCGCGTATGCTCTTGCAAAACGTGAAATATCGTGAATACCTCTACAAAACTATTAAAATTTCATGAATGTCTGTTTTGTTATATTTCGGTTGACTATCCGTTAAAATTACCATCAATTTGTGCTTTTTCGATTTTCCCGGCTCCTTATTACATAAGGGGTAAAATTGAAAAAACAAAAGATAACGGTAATCTTAACGGATAGTTAACATAAATTTAACAAAAAAAATATTCATGAAATTATAATAATGTTGTAGGAGTATTCATGATATTTCACGTTTTGCAGGGTATACGTGAAATTATGAGGTTTTGTAGAGGATATATATGAAATTTGACCTAGTTTATATATGGTGAATGTTTTAATAAAAAAAATTATTTATGCAGAATGATTTGGTGCATGGATGGGGTCTCGATTTTGCCATTAGGAGATGTGTTGAGGTATTTGAATACTTGAAATTTTGCACCAATTTAAGATATAAATCACAAATGAAAATTGAGAACTCAAATTTGTTACTCGATTTTAGCCTGCATATGAGAAGATGGGGGTGGTTGATTCTCAGTGGATTTCTCACCGCGGAGTTCCTACTCTTATAAATCAGGTAATTACCGCAAACTAAAACATCGTCGGAAATTTAAAATTAGTTTTCAAATTAAAAATGCTAACAATTTTTGAATTTTTCTTTCATGCATTGCCTTGTGACAGGGCCAAGGGGAAAACGAAAATAATTCGGTATGACCTTCGAATAAATAGTTTCTTAACTTACATGGTGTTCTTTATTCTGAATTTATTGAAAATTTTCAAAACATGCAGATAAGAGAATATTTATATTTGTGTTTAATTAATCATCATGTTGATTAATTTTATGATTATTTGTTCTTCAGATAAGAAAACGATGCAGACGCGAATGGAAATTGTTTGATTCCAGAATGATAGACGCAGAAAAAGAATACTACACAATGATGGGGATCGATCCGCCGAACTCGAACAAAACAGCCAATTCAACAAGTTCATAATTCCATTGATTTAGCAAATTAATCTTAAATAAATATCAGAGTTTTTATTTTGAAAGAGTTTTTATTTTGAAGAAGGATCGACAATTTGTCGAGGCATCGAATATAATATATCAAAAGAAAGTGGTACAATATACAATAATGTGGATGGTCTATAGATTTATTACAAATCTATTTGAGCCATTCCAACTAAACACGAAATAACATAAAATGACTATCCTACCGTAACCAATTTATATAGATATCAGAGTTATGTATATAGTTGTGAACCAATTTATATGATAAATATTCATATAGTTAATAGTCTTCAAGTACCAAAATATTTAATCTTAATCTTCTATATTTTAACTAAATCATATGTATGTAACGCGCAGGGATAAATAAATTTTAGTTGGTTTCATAAAAAATCATCAATATATAACTGAATTATATATTATATCATAGTTACTAAAACTACGTATTATTTGTTATGCATTTGGAAGATGCAACGAGAAAATCTCCAAAATTCTTTTTTATCGATCGATGCCCATGAGGCCATGATAGACAATATCGAGAGGAAAAGAGGACAAAGCTCAATGTCACGCTTGCAAGAAGAACGAGTGCAGAGATCAAGGCGACGATTGCAAGAAGAAAGAGTCGAGAGAAACCCTAGAACGATTGTCTGAACAAAATAAGCTTATATACCATGTTCAAACCTGTTTTTAAAAACCAGAATTTGAAATACGGGTTCTTATTTCATGTTTTTTTTTTTTTAATAAAAATTAATAAAAATGGAAATTGTCAGTGAACTCATATTTAGGTGGTTGAATATATAACAATAAATTATAAATTTAATTTTCATTAACATCAACAGATAGAGGACGAAAAAATCTTCTCTATTTAATCAAAAAAATAATAAAACTGAAATATACGAGTCATTTTTATTTTCTCAACAAAAAAAAAAAATACTCAAACACACTAATAAGTGGCTAAAGCTACCAAGTACAATTAAGTAAATTCAACAACAAATATTGAAATAAATAAATGATAATAATAATAATGCCAGAATTAATGTAGGGTAATTAAATCTCCATTACACCAAATAAATACTTGTCATTTTGCTGTCTGAGCAAATTAATGATTTACTATTCCAATCTCACACAGTTAATGAATGGTGTTTGCCAAGCTGGATTAGTATTAGTATTAGTATTAGTATTAGTATTAACTATTAATCCACACATCTTTATCTTACAAATTCAATGATTTAATTATGCAAATCCAAGGTGGCCACGTAGGTTAAAGGTGTTATCGGGTCGGATCTAGAATTTATAATCCGGGTCCGTTTATCTGGTCCATTAAAACCTATCTTGACCGTGTAAGATTCGCACCGCGTATAATTGACAAAGAAAAGTTGTTCAAAGCTAACTTTTCAGTTTGGTCCTTAAAAGAGTGTATTTCTTCCTTTAATTCTTAGCGGGGGGGCGTTTCCTTAAAAAAACTTGACTTTTCTTAATACTTTTAAGAAAGTTCTCATTTTTGTCAAGTCCATTTCCAAAATAAAAAATTAAAATTAAAGTAAAAAACATTAAATCCAGCTCTTGTCAAGATATTTTCGACTTACTTCATTTTCTTATGTTATTATTTGATACTATACTTTAAAGAAAAATTATAATAAAAATAATATAAACATATTACAAATTGTTTCATTTTATTTTTTCACATTTATTTAATTTATATTTATTTATAAAGATTTCTCAAAATAACAAAAATATAACAAGAGCGCTCGTTAAAATTAATTATGAAAAATAAAATTATTTTTTGGTTCAAAAAATATATAATCAACTTTTTTTGGACAGTCATATCCACATAATTCAACTACAAATTTAATACAAATTTGTGATTTAGATATGACTAATTAATTTTTCTAGTAACTGGATTATGTAGTCATAATATTTTTCGTATGAAGTCGCTGAAATTGGATATATATTATATGAGTTTTTTTTTATATATATAAAAGGAGAGACTCTTATAATATTAAAAAGCTAGGGTTTTTAAGATTGGATTAAAGTACTATGTTTGAATTTGAATTTTTGAAGGACCAGAATGAGAATTGTGGTAATAATGTAATTCACTGTATTAAGAAAGAAAGGGGGGAAATCATCTAATTCTTATTCTGGCTATTCGTGTCTGTATTCCCGATTCTTATTCCACAACTCAGTTCCATCCGATTCTTGCGTTTTTGCCTTTTCCTGTCTACTACTCCCACCAAATTTTCTTTCTCACTAAACTTTCGTGTCCGTTTTTCGGTTTTTTCTTACCCGATTTAGCTTGGGTTTTTCGAATTTAGCTATAATTAGTTTTATCTATTTTTCCCCAATTTTCGAGAGGGAATTTGAGAAGAGAGAGAAATAGAGACGAATTTGGCGAATCTAGGGTGCTGACTTTAGGATCTGACTCAGGTGATTTAAAATCTACTCTCTTTTATTTCAGATCTTTTTTTGTTTCAATTGGTTAGGTAATTTGTGTCGACTTGTTATTTTAAATTTGTTGTTTTGATTTCGGATTTGTAATGTTAGTTAATTGATTGCTTGCAGATTCAAGAGGTATGAATTTGAAGTTCAAACCATGTCAGTTCGATTTGGATCCAAATATTATTGTGAACGTGCAATTTGTTTAATTTTTACTTAATTTGATGTTTGAATCTGAAATTGTCCATGTCAAAGATGACCATACTAGCCAATTAATCTCTGTACCAGCTCAAAGATCTACCTTTGGCATAATTAAGCATCATTTATTTGAATTATGCACCAAAAATTCTATGTTCTCCCTTAATTACGTATCATTTGTTTTGACCCCTCTTTTTTATTAATTGCAGAATTTCGAATTATGATGTCCTTGAGACATGTATAATTGCTGCAGATTATTACAAGAAATACCAGTTAATAATAGTCAATTCAAACTCTTAGATTATGGCAAAAACACCTAGACACAGGTTTGTTTCTTTTTTCTACTTTTTATCCAATTAAGCCTCATTTATACGCAATTTCGCAATTATGTGAAAATGCAGTGGTGTTTATAGAAAATCGAATGAAAATATGAGGCTAGTCATAACGACGATAATTGGAGTCGTAATTGGATTTTGTGTCGGTGTCTCTTTTCCTACCGTTAACATCACAAAGGTATTATTAATTTTCTTTTTTAACCAATCAAGACTGAGAATAATTTTCTTTTTTTTATTGTAATTTTGAAAAAGCTGCATATTCCATCGAAGATAATTTCATACGTTGAAGACAAGAGCTCAGGAGTCGCCACTCAAGCTTTTCTTAATCACGCATGGGTTTCGAGTAAAAATCCCCCCAGAGATAACAATACTTCCAATTTAGATTCGCAGGAGCCCAAGGTACTAACTTTCTCTTAATCACCCCTAAAACATGGAAATATCGTATATGCCCAAAGTTTTAACTTTTTATGTTTTTTGTGCAGATTTATGTACCGACAAATCCAAAGGGAGCAGAGAGACTTGCGCCTGGAATCATCGAAGCCGAGTCTGATTTGTACTTGCGCCGATTATGGGGAGATCCTAGTGAGGTAATTTTATTATATTATGCATATTTTTTAAATTATTATTTATTTATTTGATTTTATAATTTGTGTAGGATTTGCCTTTTAAGCAAAAATACCTCATAACATTCACAGTTGGTTTTGACCAGAGGCACAACATAAACAAGGCTGTCAAAAAGGTTATTTCTTCCATCTTTTTTATAACATTTCGGTTTGTCCCAAATTTAAAAGAATATGTTTTTGAAATATTATATTTTTGTTATTTTTACAGTTCTCTGATGATTTTCTGATAATGCTATTTCATTACGATGGGAGGACGAGCGAATGGGACGAGTTTGAATGGTCAAAGCGTGCCGTCCACATCAGCGCAAAGAAACAGACGAAATGGTCCGTATTTTTACTCGTATACCCCTCCAGTCACAAATTTCTAACACGTAAATTTTTGAACTATTTTGTTTGTGTAATTTATATATAGGTGGTTTGCGAAAAGGTTCTTGCACCCTGATATAATCGCGCCATTCGAGTATGTATTTATTTGGGACGAGGATCTTGGTGTGGAGCACTTCAATGCGGACAAGTAAATAATCTTTTATTTTCTTACCGTTTATTATTTATTATTTTAATATTCATTTTGTTTGTTGTAACTTAGGTACATACAATTGGTGAAGAAACACGGGTTGGAGATATCGCAACCTGGTTTGGAACCTAATCAAGGGCTGACCTGGCAAATGACCAAACGAAGAGGAGATAGAGAAGTCCACAAGTTTGTTTTTATTTTTATTTAGATTCTATTTTTATTGATATTATTCTTTTATATATTATTTATTGATATAATTTGGTTAAAACAGAGATACGATAGAGAGACCTGGCTGGTGTAATGACGGACCGCTTCTTCCGCCTTGTGCTGCGTACGTGCCTTATTATTTTTGTGACTTACCAAAAAGTTAAAATATCATGTATACCCATGTAAAACGAGAAATATCTGAAATATCCTTTGAATTGGTATTTTATTAATAATTGTTGATTGTACAGATTTGTGGAGATAATGGCACCGGTATTCTCAAGAGAAGCATGGAGATGCGTATGGCATATGATTCAGGTATTGTTCTGTTTTCTGTTTTTACTGGATCTCTCCATTTCCTGTCGGTAATGGAGAGTTTCAATTGGTTATTATTTCTTATTTATTTGTAATATTTGTTAGTTACTTATATTGATTGATTTGCAGAATGATTTGGTACATGGATGGGGTCTTGATTTCACTCTCAGAAGATGTGTTGAGGTACTTACTGCATCATCATTATTTATTCAATTAGATCCTTCAGAAATTCATAATTCATTATTTTTATTTTATTTTATAGCCTGCTCATGAGAAAATCGGAGTGGTAGATTCCCAATGGATTGTTCACCAATCCGTTCCTTCTCTCGGGAACCAGGTACTATTTATTTGGAATATTTTTTAATTATTTCTATTACTTTGTTATTCATCATGTTTTAGGCGCATTTATCTCGTAACGAGTCTCACTTTATTTTTAATTTGTTTATTTTACAGGGTGAATCAGAAAATGGGAGAGCTCCTTGGGAAGGGGTAAGAATCGAGTCTTTCCTTATTTATTTTATTTTATATTATTTTATATGACCACTATTTATTAATTAATTAATTAATTAATTAAATGAATTATAGGTGAGGGGGAGGTGTAGGAAGGAATGGGGAATGTTCAAAGCGCGCGTGGCGGAGGCAGAATCAGAATATTACAAGGTGATGGGGATTAGCATCCCTAATTCCACTGTTAATTAAATTTTATTTTTATTTGTTTTTGTCTTTTCGCTTCCTCAACATTTTGTTGTTTTCTATTTTTTGTATGCTATTTTTTTGACCTTTGTTATTATTCGTATTACTGTTGTAGTTATTTCGTGTTAGTAGAAAATAGATGTGGTATCTTTTTATGTAGAGCATTTCACATTTTTATTGCTTTTGTTGATTATATTTTTTTTTCTCTTTTGAGTATTCTCATTCTAATTAATTGCTACCCTAAATTCGCTGAGTGGATAATTCTGAAATAATATCTCTATATTTAAATTGGTGTTTATATTGTTAAAATAGTGAAACAATTTCAAACATAAATTCGCTGCAATGAGAACTGAATTAATTCATGTTTGAACAAATCAAATAAAAAATTGAAGAGGAATAAAATAACGAAATAAGAAGTAAGAAATGAAATATTATATGAGCAATATTTTTCTATTATGTGCAAAAAGAAATATGGAGATATTTATTTTATGAGTTGGTTCATTCACAACGCGTTCTCTCATCAGAACATGCATGAGCAATTTTATCAACACCTTTCATATGATCTTTAAATTTCTTGAATGTATCATCATTCATAATTATGATCCTTCTTCTTCTTCGTCGTGGTGCCGAAGACAACGATAATGAGAGCCTAGATCAGATATGGGAGGAAAATCAAATGTACTCATCACTTTTATTATACTAAAGCTCTATGATTTGTTCACGGGTCTCAAAACCGACCGTTCGTCTTGTAGATTTCCATGACAGCACAGTCGTGATGAGTATCGATCTTGTATTTTTTGAGGTTTCAACGATTTATATAGCCAGGTCTTAAACTTTACTTGGTGTATTATTGTCTCGAATAAAATCATTAGAGTGGTTCAAATTACATTCTACCGGTACACTACAATTGTGATATCTTGTAACAGTTTATTAATTATGTTTTGGGTTCGAAGTGAAATTGTAATAAAACACTTGCACCATGGCTAAGTTTGCCCTTGGAATATAGATCTTGATATTTCCAAAATTGTAAAGGTTTAAGAAATGTGTGAATTACATGCATATCATGTTTAAATTCAGGAGCGTGTTTGGGAGGGCCAGACGAAAATAACTATTGAAATAACACTATAAAAAAAAGAGAAATTTTCAAATAACTCTCTAACTTTTCTTGAATTTTCAAACAAATCCTTAACTTTTGAGAAACTTCAAAAAACAACCCACATACATAGTTTCCTTTTCATTACCCCACTATATGGATATTTCATGGTATTACAATTTTGTTGGACTAAAATATCCCTCAATTTTCATATTTAAATTTAATAAACATATTTTTTGAATTATTTTATTAATTTAAAATCACGATAAATATTTCTTAACACATAATAATTTAAAAAAATATATGTCATAGACATAATTTTAATCTTTTATTTATTATGTATATTTTATCATAAAAAAACTAAAATGAATTAAAAAAATGATATAAAATATATTCTTGAAAATATCTTGACAAATTAATATTATTCTAGTATTTAGTTTTAATGTTCAATAATTGTTAATAAAAATAGTTACTAAATAGTATTTCTTACCAAATAAGCAATGCATGAGTGAATAAAACTAACATTAAAATAATATTGCCGTTAGTAATAAAAATAGTTACTAAAAAACTAGCTACCGAAATAAAAAATTATAACAACAAAACAAGCTGCTGAAATAAAAACAGTTGTTGGAACTAAAATTAGCGACAATATATAGTTATAATTTTCATGCATTCATTATTATTTTGGTAGGAAAAACTATTCAATAATTATTTTTATTACTACGTATTTAACATTAAAACTAAAAACTAGAATAATATTAATTTGTCAGGATATTTCCAGAAATATTTTACATAGCATATTTTTATTTAATTTTAGTTTTCTATGATAAAATATATAATAAACAAAAGATTAAAATTATGTATATGACATATAGTTTTTTTAAATTATTATATGTTAAAAAATATATTTATAGTGATTTTAATCTAATAAATTAATAAAATAATATAAAAATATGTTTATTAAATTTAAAGATGAAAAAATAGAGGAGTATTTTGGTCCCAAAAAATTGTAATACCATGAAATATCTCTATAGGGGAGTAATTGGAAAAAAAATCTTGTATGTACGATTTTTTTTGGAGTTTCTCAGAAGTTAGGAGGTTTTTTGCAAATTCAAGGAAAGTTAAGAGTTATTTGAAATTTTTCCTAAAAACAATTGGAAGAGGAAGGATGTGCAATATTAAAAATTGAGCCCATTTACTATGCTCCTTGATATTCTCTATATCACAAATTAGCGATTAATTACAATGGTAATTAGTCAGAAGACATTCCATTAATAATTAATTAATATATAATTAAATTACATATGTATTAATAGTTAATAATCAATATTAATTAATTGATAATATAGTGTATTTTTGTTAATCAGCATGATGATTAACCACTAATTCTTGATATAAAGAAAGTTGAGGAGAATTTGAGAAGAATAATAGAATTGTCCTTAACAATTTACATTGTTACAGACTTATAATAATAAAATATACCGACACTACATATATATACACTGTTTTCTGAAAATCCGAAGAAGATCAGTCCCAGCATTTAGATAATTTCACCCCTGCTTAAATTTGTTCATCAAATATTCAATTTTTTGTGGATGTTTAAGAAATGTGCGAATTAAAGAATTCTTTAGGAATTTGCAAAATTGTAAGGTTCTTTTTGGAAATTTTACAAAAATGAGGGATTATTTGCAATTTAACCCGATGGGCCTTTAAATATTAATATAAAAAAAAATGCAACAATTATTTGACGGTTTAACCAGATATTTCTTCCCACTGTTCTCAGCGTTTTGTATTCGTCAAAACTTACTCAGACATCTTTGATTCGTCATTCGAATGTTTAAATAAATTAATTAAATTTCTAATCAATTATTAAATGAATTAATTCAATTAAAAAATTTAATACATTCATTTAAATATTTTCGATTGACGCATCAAAAATATTTGAGTAATTTTTGAAGACCGACTGTATAACACTATAACCCCATGAATCTAATACATTCATTTAAGGGAAATTTTGATATGTAGACCAAATAAGTTTGGAATTACTTAAAATAGACAACTAAGTTTCAAAATTTGAGTTATAACACTCTCGACATTTGAAAAGTCGAGCGATTTAAAATGACCGATTTTTCAAAAGTCGGACGTTCCGTTAATTACCCCAAACATCTAAACTCTGATTAAAGGACATTTGAAAAGTCGAGTGAAATTAATATTCTCAAAACGTTCGACCTTTGAAAGGTCGAACTCATATTACCACCTTTAATCAGAGTTTAGCTGTTTGGAGTAATTAACGAAACGTCCGATTTTTGAAAAATCGGTCATTTTAAATCGCTCGACTTTTCAAATGTCGAGAGTGTTATAACTCAAATTTTGAAACTTGGTTGTCTATTTTAAATAATTCCAAAGTTATTTGGTCTATATATCAAAATTTTCCTTGATTTAAATTGGTTAAAAAAATGAAGGATAAGTAGATTCCAAGATGAGATGATAGTTTGTGATCGGAAATCAGGATTGCGATCTTGACGAATGACAGCAATTATTTAGGTCAGAGGTTATATGTCTCATCATCATAATGATCTTTCCTATTGGTGCAGTGTGCGATTTGCATATCAGCTCAATATCACAACATTAGTGTGCGATTTGCATATCATCATCGATCAATGAAAGATTTTCAAATTGAGGCCATTAGTGTCCCCAACATTTCCCACACAGGTTGTACACACAAACATGAAGCAATTCTACCTACATTTTGTTTTGGTTTCAAAAATTCACATTACCCCGAGTTTAAAAATATTTCAAAATTAATGTAAACCCGACTTTAAAAGTACCGTAACGTCGAACTTAAAAGACTGGTGGCGAATTAATTAGGTTAATTTAACATTTTAACAGTTATAAAAAATAATGAATTTTCAAAGTCGGTCGTTTTTTTTTAATTTTCATAATTGTTCTGTCTTTAGTTACGGACCTTAAAAGTACGGTATTTTTTTTAAATAATATATTAATTTAATTAATTCATTGATTTTTTTACATCAGGAGTTTTAAAATTTCATTTGAATTAATTTTGAAATATTTATAGTCTTGTGTATTTTTTTAAAAAATTTGAAATCAAAGTATGATAATTGATAGGTCTAAAAATATATGAAACATGAAATCATAACGTTTTATATATTAAAGTAGGGGAGTTCTATAATACACTTATTTTTTATATGATAAATATTTTGAATATTTGTCAATTAATATTTATTTTTTTTGTAAAATTCAAATGATATTTATCATTTAATACTATGCAAAATAGAAATTATGTATAATTAATTGATAAGTATCTAAAATATTTTAAAATATATTTTGAAAAAGTGTATATCATAAGAAAATGACCTATCATAAAACTCTCCATTAAAGTAAACTAGATTCAATGTCCGTTTATTCATTCCTTCGTGATTATACTAATTTGATATCACATCTAAAACCGAAACAAAATTACACCGATATCCATAATCTAAGACAAGATTATCATTATCATAATCTGGCACTGTATATATCTAGTGTTGGTTAATTCTAACCTAGAGGGGGGTAAATTTGGCAATCTAACTTACACTTAGTTTAGATTTAAACCTAATTTACGGTGCGGAATAAATAATAATTTAGATGATAAAGATGATACCGTACAAACACTTTGACACAAGATGTTTGTTTACGAAGTTCGGTAGGTGGTTGCTTTGTAGCTTTAACTCACCCTTTACTCGCTTAATTGACCGACTCAATTATTTGCGAGTACCTACGTCTCCGGGAATGCCTTGTGCCTCTTTTTGGCTTTCGATTGAATTCCAACTCAACTCGATTACAAGGATTTGCCTAGATCGATTTACACGCTTCTATCGATCTATAGCTTAGGCTCTTTACAATTTGTTGCACTAGCCTATTACACTTTTTCACTAATCGAGCTACAACGTGATCGGTCACGTGAGTGGGATACGATTAGTGGAGAATATCGAAAGTAGATCAACGATCTAAAGAGGTTTCTCAAGCTATCAATGGATATAGAAAATCACAGCTTAGGGTTTCTCTCTTTTTAGGTTTGAAAGTTTGAAATTGAGGAAGTGAGAGAGAGAGACCCATGAAGGATTCTATTTATACTCTCTATAGAAATCCTTCAGAAAACTTGCAGTGCGTTCGAACGCATACAGTCCGTTCAGAACGCACTTGAAGTTTGCACTAGCCGTTTCAAAATAACGTGCAAGTACATCTTGGGTCCGTTCGAACGGACAATGTCCGTTCGTAACGGACTCAATTATACATAGCATTTTGCGTTCACAGGAACAAGAGTCCGTTCAACGCACTAAAAAGTGGGTGAACGGATTCCAGGTTGTACGTTCGAACGCACATGTGTGTTCGTTCGAACGCACATATCCCTGTGACATATTTCCGTTCACAGGAAAGATTGTCCGTTCAACGCACTCAGAAGGTGTGTGAACGGATTCTAATTGTCCGTTCGAACGTACATGATTGTTCGTTCGAACGCACACATCCCTGGGACACGTTTGGTTCTAATCAAGCTTTAAAGTTTTGATATTTAGCAAGTCCGTTCTGAACGGACTTTGAGTTCGTTCAGAACGCACTTCCTGCTTGACTGAACTCTTTGTTATTTTGAACATGATTTTACTTGAGTTCTACTAGGTTTGTACCTATGGTTTATTTGTGGCGTATCCCACTCACGGAAGGCTTCAACATCTTGAGTCTTGATGTATTCCAATGGCCTTCCTTGTGTTCTTCTTTTCTTGATGTATTCTTGATGTAATCCAATGAAGTCTTCCTTCACAAGTCCTCCTTCATCTTCGTATCGTACCTATGTTATCCTGCACTTTTCTGGATGTATACATTAGTACTGACAGTGTTTTGAAATAATCAAACTATCAGGAAATTTGAACCAACAGCTAGAGATGTAAAAGAAACGGATACGGAAGGATAATGCTCAAATCGTAGTCATATCCGTTTAATTTTTTTAATATAGATACAAATACGAAATAACACAATGCAAATACAATTCAGATATTATACGAATACGAATACGGTTCATATATACAAATTAATTTCAAATACAGAAATGGTTATTAAATCATAATTATATTATTTACTAAAAACTATCCATCTGAAAAAATACAACTATAATTGCAAATATTAAATACTATCATAAATAATATTTTTTTAAATTACAAAAAATATTAATATATTAAAAAAATTATCATATCAATCATCGGATATAATAAACATTTTTTATTCGAAATATTCAAGTATATCAATAATAAAAAACAATCATACACAATTATAAATAAAATAACAAATATATATATCATGATACATATATGAGTAGTATTAGCATACAAATCTAGCAATATTTCAATTCGACATCCGTATCCGTCTCTGGATATCCGAATTTCCGATTATGTATATGTATTCGGATAGAAATATTATCCGTCCTTTATTCGTATCTGATAATCTGAGAATAAAATCACGATTATGATTCAATACCTTAAGAATCAATACATAAATATATAATTTAACATCTTCATAATTTATAATTGTATTAACTCTCAATAAAAATTTATTAGAGGACTCGTTACACCCCGTCCTCTTTCATAGAGGTGGCAAATCGGATGGGTCGGGTCATAATCGGGTGGGTATTTTCAGGTTCGGGACATTTTTATGGTCGGGTCATTTTCGGGTGAAGTTAACTCGGATCGGGTCGGGTTGTGTTCAGGTTTTATTTTGGTCGGATTATTTTCGGGTTAAATTATGTGTTCGGGTCAAATTCTATGGGTTCGGGTTATGTCGGGTTTGAATTAATTCAGTTGCGGACAAAAATAATAACTAAAATTTCAAATTATAAGATTTGATTCAACTAGTAAATTCGGGTTATTTTCGGATCTCGGGTTACTCGGTTTCGAATGGGTCGAGTTCGGATAACATATAAAACTAAAACATCTACTTTCGGGTTCGGGTTATTTAGTCCCGGGTCGGTCCGAGTCGGATTGTTTGATTTTCGTAAATTTTATCTAGTCAGGTCGGGTTGAACTTCAAGTTACTCGGGTCGGTTTTTCGGGTTCGGATCAACTTTGCCAGCTCTACTCTTTCATCCCTCCTCCTATATATAGCACACCACTCTCCTTCCGCTACACAACTTACAGATTCCACTACACAACTCACCGTAAGACATGGCCGATAAGAAGCTTTTTCTGAAACTTCTCGTTGACACCAAAACCAACAAAGTCCTCTTTGCGGAAGCCGGAAAGGAAGTGATAGATTTTCTTTTCAGCCTTTTAGCTCTTCCCGTCGGAACAATTGTTAAGCTCTTATCTAAAGATCGTATGGTGGGTTGCATTGGAGGTCTTTACTCTAGTCTAGACCAACTCGACGAGTCCTATCTCCTCTCCCAAGAGAATAAATCCGCTCTTCTAAACCCTCCTGTTTTTTCTTCAACATCCAATAATAATATCTTTCTCCTTCCTCTCCCAGTCACAAACAAGAAGTTTTACCGTTGTTCTCAAAATCACCTTGTTCACGTCACTGATATCTATGGCATGCTTTGCCCAGCCTGCAGTTACGGGATGACTGTTGAAATGTCATATGTGGGTTCAGCAAAGGGAAATAATGCAAAACAGGGGGGAGAAGGAGAACAAGGGTTTGTGAAAGGGGTGGTGACTTATAGCATCATGGATGATCTCACTGTGGTGCCTATGTCTTCTATATCTAGCATTACTCTTCTGAACAAGTTTCAGGTTAAAGATTTGGGCTCACTCAAAGAGAAGAACGTCAAACTTGGCATGCAGGAGGTAATCTCTCTCTCATTTATCTTTTTAAGTTTTTTAGACTGAAATTATGCACATATAATATAATGGCTTGTAAATTAATAATGAATTAGGGTTTGGAGTTGTTGAAGATTTCACTGCAGTCGAAGAATGTTCTGAGTACTGTTTTCCTTGGAAAGAAGCAAGCCATATGATAGCCTGACTGAGAGAGTGATAGGAGATGTAAAAAGAGTGGTGGTCTGGTCTTTTGGTTTTGAAGTAAGAACATTGCATGGAGTTAATATTTAATTTCGTTTTGGTAATCTGGTATCTCTTATGGTAATTCTGGGTTCTCGCAAGTTGTTTTTTGTTTTAAGAACATGCATGGAGTACTGTATCAAGTACCGTGGTAGACTTGTAGTCTATGCTTTGTAGCAGTACTTTTGTTAAGATGTTTTTACAAGGTAATTTTACTGTATAAACCAAATAAGTTTCGTAATACAAAAAATAGACAACATAGTTTGGAAATTTGCAAAATAACACTCGACTTTTGAAAGGTTGAGAGCATTAAAAATGCTCGACCTTTCAAAGCTCCAGCGATTTCATCTCCATTTCTTCCTGTGGGAATATTTAATAAATCTCTCGACTTTTCAAAAGTCGAGAGATTGATTTTGATAACGAGTACATGTTAGCTGTTAACTTAATCCATAATTAATAATTATTCAAATTCATAAATTCGAATAAATTTTACTGAATATTTAATTATATATCTTAATTATCGATATAATTGGACGTAATAACTAAATAATGGAGAATTCGGCAGGTACATCTTGGAGGAGTTTAATTTTTTTTATTTTTAAATATTAAAAATAAAAAAAATTAAACCCCTCCAAGATGTACCTGCCGAATTCTCCATTATTTAGTTATTACGTTCAATTATATCGATAATTAAGATATATAATTAAATATTCAGTAAAATTTATTCGAATTTATGAATTTGAATAATTATTAATTATGGATTAAGTTAACAGCTAACTTGTACTGGTTATCATTTTCATTAAATATACTAATTAGAACATAGAGATGTTACGATAAAATCTGGGAAAATATATCATATTTCGAATTAAAATCAACCTCGACTTTTGAAAAAAAATGATAATTAGCACACGTTAGTTGTTAACTTAATACATAATTAATGTTTATTCGAATTCATAAATTTTAATGAATATTTAATGATATGTTCTAATTATCACGTTAATTAAATATAATAGTACAAATATGGTAAAATCTGGAGAAATATATCATATTTTGAATTCAAAATCAATCTCTCGACTTTTGAAAAGTCGAGAGATTTATTAAATATTCCCACAGGAAGGAATGGAGATGAAATCGCTCGACCTTTGAAAGGTCGAGAGCATTTTTAATGCTCTCGACCTTTCAAAAATCGAGAGTGTTATTTTGCAAATTTTCAAACTATGTTGTCTATTTTTGGTATTACGAAACTTATTTGGTCTATACAGTAAAATTTCCCCTTTTATAATGATAATTGATGTATTTGGTTTTATTATTGGATCGGAAATGTGCATTTTTAAAAATCATGATATATATATATATATATATATATATATATATATATATATATATATATATATATATTTAGTAGGTAGTTGTAGATGGCTACTTTGACACTTTAATTTTTGATAGAATTAAAATTTACAACAAACATGGAATAAGGAAATACGTCGTCATTTTATTTTATTTTTCTAATTCTATCTGTCGGACACAAAATTTGCATTAATATGAATATCAAGATTCAATTCTATGCTTGGTTGTGGAATGTGGGTAAAAAGAGGGAACGGAAGGGAATGAAAGGAAAATGGACAGATCAAATTTTATAATAAATGAAAATGATAGACATATATTTAGAACAACATTAGTTATATTCATAAATATCTTATTTTGAAGAAAAAAATATTTTCATAATATATTGTATTTTCAAAATTTATGATGTCATGGTTTTTAAAAATTAGTTTGTTACATTTACATAAATTAATTTAAAAATAAAAGATAATATAATAATTATAATTACACCTTCTCCATTTCCTCTTCCTTTCGGACCTTTCCTTTCTTCCGAACCAAACATTCGCAAGATAAAAATTTTGTTCTTGAGAATTTTTTTTCTTTCTCCTTTACTTCCAAACTCAATCGAAGTCTTAGTGTAAATGTAATGTTAAATGGGTAGATGTTATACTTGAGAAGTATGTATTAAATAATATGAAAAATATACGGTGTATTCGAAAGTCATTCCAACACATGTGACATTATCACAAATGTCGTCATCACTCAATTATCATCACTCAATTATATGTGTTGATATCATTTTTAATTGATCCAATTAGAATTTTTCAATGACCAAAGTAAACAAATTTAATTGACACATCAATTTAGTTTAATATTTTCATAAAAATAAATAATAGTTGACGTGTTAATTAAATTGAACGGATAATTAAATCGTCAATTGAATCAATTTGGTGATGATATCATTAATAATATTAATGATATAATCGTTAATTGACGAAAATTTTGGAACAAAACAAAATGTTCATTCTTTTCATGGGCCATGGCCTGCGAATAAGAAGTGGAAATTTTATGAGAAATTTTTATATATAGACGAGATAAATTTAGTAATATTCAAAATAGACAATATAGTTTCGAAATTTATCAAATAACACTCTCAACTTTTCAAAAATCGAGAAGTTTCATAATTCTCGACATTTTAAATGTTGAACAGTTTTAAGCTTTAGTTAATGCTGTTTTTCTTAATGACTCTGTTAATGAAAGCATAAAATACATTAAAAAAACGTTCAACTTTTGAAATGACGAGAAGTATCTCTCAACTTTTGAAATGTCGAGAAGCATCTTTCAATTTTTGAAATATCTTCTGAATTTTCAATTTCTTCTCTTACTCCTAACTCCTAGTCATGGTGCTCTTGCCGCACTTTGGGCATTGAATTCAACTTGGAAACCAATTCTGTAGTTTTGGAAAATTCATTTAAAACCCGAGAATATATTTTTTTTTTTTTTTTTTTTTTTTGAAAAGTTTAGAGTGGGCTTTATTGTCCCACTTCTAAAACCGTTACGTGTTAAATATAAATTGTGGTTTTACAATCTAATTTTCTATTACAATCAATCATCACTTCTCTATATTCAATTACAAAGAAAAATCAATTGAATACTACTAGTCTTCAAGGGACTACTGTACTTAACCGATATTAATGCATAAAAATAACACCTTTTCGGGCTTTTAATCCCTTCATTTTAAAAGGCCCAAAATCATTTTACAGCCCTCTCTTCTCAGCTCCTCATTAATTTCCTTTTTTTCTTTCTTTTTTGCTTCTTCCCCACGCACAGCTCTCCTGCGCTGTAGAAAGACTTATCTTCTTCAACCTATTTTTAAATAATCAGGTTATAATTTGTCAAAGGCCTCTCAAATCGACGGGCCGGCCCTGTTCAGACCCCGGATCTTACCTAGAAACAAAACCCGAAACCTTACTTCCGGACCCGTTAGTCCGCCGTCTGGTCTTCAACGGGCAGACTTCCGTCTTTCAGTCACACAAGACGATAACAAATGCTGCTTCTACGACTGAGACCTCCTCTCTCTTCTCTCTCGCTCCGCCTGAGAACTTCTCTATCTTCTTATCCTCCTAATTTTCTTCCTTTCTCCACCACTTCCACGCCTTATCCTCTCTACTATGAGCTTATCAACTACCGCCCGGTCCGGTCACACAAGGACTACGATTCTTCCAATCCCAGAACCCAGCCAAACGACGAGGACGACTCCCAAACGGACCCGTCCATTGCTGCTTCCAACGGTGAAGATAGACAGCCTGTAATTGACCGCTCCAAGCGCCGGTATTTGTTCTATCCTTCAGGTTTTATTCATTTTAGTCCTATCAATTTATGGATTTTGAGTTTTACAGATACTATGCGAAGCGCGAGAAGAGGATGCACGGCTCAGATGAACCGACGACTCGATCGAAGGGTGCGTCTGAATTCGTTGAATTGAAGCCTGAGATTGTTGATTTTCCAAGATTACATGCAAGAGAAGAAGAATTATACTTTCATGATGCATTTGCTTTCCCTTGGGAAAAAAACAAACACTATGGCATGGTTAGTGCTGGTATACATGATATTTCCTGTATTTTGTAGGGGTATTCTTGATATTTTTGAATTTCTATAGTTGTACAAGATATTTTGAGATTTTGAATTGTTTAATTCAATTTTTAACAGGTTCATAGATTAGAGAAGAAATATTTTCCCGAACAATCCCTTGACAATGCCTTTGTAAAATGTGATAATAATGAGAAGGACAAAGGGTTAGTTTTCTTCGAGGAGGAGAGAAAAACAGCGAAGGGGGGTAATGATAGAGAGAGAAAGGTCGAGGATTTATTCAAGAATATCAGAAAAGGGCCGAAGAATGAGAATTTTAAGTGGGAAGAAGAGAAGAAAAATAACGTGAAGAGAGAGCCGAAGAGGGATGTAAGAGAGAAAGTGGAGAGAGAAAATGAAAATGTACCCTTTTTTGTTAGTAGGGGTACCGAGTTGCCTGCCAAGTGGGACGGACCCAATGGCACCGTTGTCCTTGTCGATAAACCTAAAGGTATCATTTCAGTTTGCCACGAACACCCAAGACTTCTAATATTTGCAATATTACACGATTTTGCAATTTAGTCCCTCACATTTGTACAATTTTGAATTTTTAGGATGGACTTCATTTACTGTTTGTGGGAAGTTAAGGCGATTAGTCAAAGTGCAAAAGGTTAATTTAAAAATTGAGTGTTGAATTAGGCTTAATTTTGACCCTCAGTTTGCATATATTCAATTCTTGATTTATATTATTAATTGTTATTATTGTTATATTTTGTAAATTTTACAGGTTGGTCATGCTGGTACGCTAGATCCAATGGCAACAGGGCTTTTAATCATTTGTGTCGGTAAAGCTACTAAAATCGTGGATAGGTATTAACAATTTAACACTATTCATTCTCACTTCTTAAAATCTACTACTTTTTACTTTATTTCAATAATTTTACCTAATCGAAATTTGTTCGTTAGTTACCAAGGAATGGTGAAAGGGTATAGTGGTGTTTTTCGCTTAGGAGAGGCCACTTCCACTTGGGATGCTGACTCGCCGGTATAATTTCATTTTATTACATATAAAAATTGTATTATTTTGGGAAAATTTGAAAAATTAGTAACAAAATTGGTTTTGATTTAGGTGATACAAAGAGAATCATGGGAGCATATAAAAGATAATGATATAAAAAAGTCCGTGGCTACTTTTATGGGCGAAATTTGGCAAGTGCCCCCTATGTTTTCTGCGGTTAAGGTATAAATAAATCTTCCTTTTTTCAGTAATATCCTTTAAAAATTGTAAATTTTATTATCGACCCGGTAAAAGTAACGGTACCAAATTCGGAGATTGTTATCCTCGAATCTAGTCAAGTACCAATTGATAATTAGAAAATTTTTGAAGGTTGGAGGAGAGAGAGTTTATGAAAAAGCAAGAAGAGGAGAGACAATCGAGCTCTCTCCAAGACGCATTTCAATTTATGAGTTCGAAATCGAACGAAGTTTAGAAGACAGGTATTTTTTTCATTTTACTTTTATTAATTTATTATTATTTTATTTTTATTTTTTATGTAGACAAAATTTGGTGTTTAGAGTTGTGTGCTCAAAAGGAACATACATTAGATCTCTTTGTGCGGATCTTGGGAAAGCTCTTGGCAGGTAAATTTTAATTTTAATTACGTATTATTTTTCCTTCAGTATGCATTTAATAACCATGAATAAATAACATTATTTTTTATTTTAATTTTTTAGCTGTGCTCATTTAACAGCCTTGCGACGAGACTCGATAGGTAAATTTACCCAATATTTTTCATTTATTTCGTAATTACACAAATGGACCCTTGTTTATCATTCTTTATTTTGATATGTATTTTTTTTTTATCAGGAGAATACTCTGCTAATGATGCGTGGAATTTCGATGAATTGGAAAAACAAATTACCAAGGGATACCTATGAATGATCAAATTGTTCTTGCTATTTTATTTCCTCTTTAGGGAATTACAAAATTTAATATATTCTACAAATTGAAATAAAAAGGTTCATCATATAATTGCTCTTCCTACAAAAAGACTTGTGCTCTATGTTATAGGTCATTTTACGTTTTTTGCGAATTCAATTATTTCGAAAGTGATTTTGATCAAGATACTTCGGACCAAACATGAGAACGATTTATTGTATTGTTTAATAATTTTTTGTATCAATCATATATTTAGATCTTCGGAATTTCAAATAACATGTCATTTTCGTCTGGACTATGGATTAAATAGAAAGCAACATGCAAAAATTGACAACCCAAATATCATAAGCAAAATATAGAAGTCCAAAGAAACATAACACGTACAAACTGAAATCAAAATAAAAGACGCATTGTTTAAGATAATAATGAGACAAATAATCAATATAAAACCATGCATGCATCATGCAGGCATCGATCATTTAGCTTTGTTCTTTGCCAGAAAAACTGTACTCAGCGCATTTCTGGACTCTAGCGACACCTTCAGCAACTCCAAACCCTAGCTCAATCAAATTAACACATAAATCAAGCATTAAACATTGTAAGACTTGTACGATATAAATTACGAAGTTTCAGACTTTTTTTTCAGAAATATAGAGATTATATAAAGAGCACCTCTTCCATGCCAAGCTTGACATTCTTCTCTTTAAGCAACGCCAAGTCTTTGATCTGAAACTTATTGATAAGAGTGATGCTAGATATTGCAGACATAGGCACCACAGAGAGATCATCCATTATGCTATACGTCACCACCCCTTTCACAAACCCTAATTCTCCCCCCTCTTCCTGCTTATTGTTAACCACATATGTCATCTGGGTTTGCATCTCATTCCTACAGCCTGGGCATGGAGATCTATGTACATCGGTTAGATAGTTCCCGCTACAGTGAAAGTAGGAGCAGCGGTAGTAATTCTTCTTGTCGGTGAATGGAGATGGAGGAAGGAGAAGGGTATCTTTTGAGATTGGGGTTGAAAAAACACGAGGATTGAGAAGTGCTGTTTTCTTAGAACTGGAGAGGACGTAAGTTTCTTCTAGTTGTTCTAAGCTGGAGTAAAGATCTCCGATGCAACCCACCATTTGTTCTTTGGATAAGAGATTGATAATGGTTCCGATTGGAAGAGCTAAGAGGCCGAAGAGGAAGTCTACCACTTCCTTCCCTGCTTCGGCAAAGAGGACTCTGTTCGAGTTTGTGTCAATCAGAAGCTTCAAAGAAAGTTTGTTATCCATTATTACTTTTTCTAGTGATGTTTTCCTTCGACGGAGAGGATGGTTATATATACAGGAGATGGATGAGAGGGATCGAGCTGCGTTAATGATTACGGAAAACGAAACGGCTCGATCAAAATTCAAACCCATCTTAAATGCTTTGTTAGTTGGCAGGCAGTGATGAGTGGATTTCAAGAAGGAAGAGTGAATTTAACTGGGCCTATACAAGGATTAATGGGCTTTTATATCTAAATATTACGTCGGTGTGGGTGTAGTCAAATTATATTTCAGATATCTGCAGGCACATAACATAACCCCACCCAAAATATAAACCCGTTTCCACCCGATCCAGAAAAAAAGACCCGTCAAGAGAAACGAATCTAGGCCCGTTAAGAAAAACATTTCTTTCTACCTCCTCAACCACACAAAACAAATGAGAATGCACCAGCCGGGAATCGAACGCGGGTCTGTACCGTGGCAGGGTACTATTCTACCACTAGACCACTGGTGCTCTTATTTCCTCCTATCAATTTTGAAAGCTTGACCTCCCCAGTGTCACCACGCCACACCCTAGATTCCTACGTCCTACTCGACGATCGATGCCCCGTCCCCGTGGCCGTGGAGCATCGAGCTCGATAAAGGCCTTCTTTCCATGCATGCAGGTTCCATCTCTTATTTTTTTTTTTGTTCTTTTTAAGACATTATCATTATTAAGCATGATTTGTATTGTCATGTTTGTGGGCCAGTATTTGTAATCATTAAGTGATCTTTGTATATTAATTTGTGAATTTATGGTAGAATTGCGATCTAATTGATCTTATTTTTCATTTGAGATATATAAGATGAAATAATGTCTAATTAACGTGGTTGGTATCCTGAAATTGGGGCTATGGTACCAAATTAGTGTGGTCGGTATGATGGAAAAAGACAACGAATACGACTTAAAATGCATGGTCTGATGACTCTGATCCGGCATCGAGGAGGAATACCGAGTGAAAGTGTTGTAATTTTTTACGTGAAAAATTGGTGATGTAATTGTCAAAATAAACATTGATAGAATTGTGAAGGAATATCGAGTGAAAATGTTGTAATTGCTACCCGAAGATGATGTAAACAAGTATATTGTATACTCGATAGTTCATAGTTGAAGAAAGTATTGCAATAGTTATGTGAAGATGATGTAAACAATTACATGAAAAAGAAAAAAAAAATTAAAAATACAACACAATGTTGCTCAAGAAGAAATTGCGCAGCGGATTCTCTTTTAGCAACTCAGATTCCTTTTTGAGGCTTTTGCTGGCTGCTTTTCTGAGTTACAATCCAGCACCCCATTGTTTCGGGCTCTTCGATTTGGGGTCGATTGTTTGCATTCTTCATCAACGTAAATCCGAATTAAGTTAGTGGGGGGCGCTGTCACTGTCAGACCCGCTCGAACTCATGTTCGCTGAGGAACCCGAAAGTAGAAGTCCATTTAGCAGGAACGACATTGTTGTCCATGTTTCGGTCTGCACGAGCCGCTACATTCTGCCAGGATCTACCTAAAATATAAATAACAATTGATGGGAACATGTTAATAAAAATTGTAATGTTCTGATATTTTATTTTCCAAACAGTAAATAATAATTAAGCTTTTCACAAAATGAAAAGAAGATTAACTTTCATTCTTACAAATAAAATTCATATATAATTCATAATAAACTATTATTAGAAAATCTATATTGATAGGAACAACCAAACAATATGAGGGTAAACAATGTATCGATAGGAAAATTCTATTTCAACTGCAAAATAATATATTATATTATTAACATTTATAACTCTGAAAATGATATACGAGCAATACAAGAAACTAACATTGACAGTGAAAATAATTTATCGACTTCGAATTAGAAATGTATATTAGCACATATTAATATTAAAAATCGTATATTGACGACAAATCATAACATTAACATTTCAACATAAGATGTATGATACTAAAATAGTATATTGTTGCTCAAAATGATATATTAATCTCGAAAATAATATAGTGGAGAGAAAATGTTTTATTCATAAAAAAAATATGAAATATATTACTAATGCTGGTACGGAAAATCATATATTGACATTGAAAATATTATATTGATGCGTGAAAATAATGTTTAAAACATCGTATATTTACATGTAATATCAAATTTATCCCTACTAAAACTTGAATAATATCAAATTATCTCTACTATTAAATTAATATTAAATTAAACATAATTTTAAATTAAAAACTTAATTCAGTTATAAAATTTTATTTTTGTTGACAAAAATATCCTTTAATAAACAATCCATTATACAAATACTATCCAAAACCCATTAACTAAACTAAACATCTAAACCCAACCCGTTAACATATCGTACCTAAACCCTCAATTTCTTCTCTTACTCCTAACTAGTAGGGGTGGGCATTCGGTTGAACCGAACCGAATAAGAGCAACCCGAATTAAACCGAACTAGATTTAAACCGAACCGAACCGAATAAAATTTGAACCGATTGAAAACCGAACCGAATAAGCCGAATTTCTTATTCGGTTTATTCGGTTGAATCGGATTAGAAGTTTTATAATGTTAAAATTCAAATGTAATTTGGAAAAAAATATAAAAACAAATCATATAAAATATACTTACTTTATTTCTAATTTTACAATATTTAATTTTAATATTTTTAAATTAATATAATAGAAAAAGCGAAAAATAATATTAATTCGGTCGGTTCGGTTTAATCGGTTCTGAAAACACCAAAACCGAACCGAACCGAATAAACCGAATAATATCAATTTTTGAACCGAACCGAACCAAATAAATCGAAAAACCGAACCGATTAAACCGAATTCGACATGTTCGGTTCGGTTCCCAAATAAACCGAATCATTTGCCCACCCCTACTCCTAAGTTCCTAACTCCTAGTCATCGTGCTCTTGCCGCACTTTGGGCATTGAATTCAACATGGAAACCAATTCTGTAGTTTTGGAAAATTCATTTAAAAACCGAGAATTGAAAATCTAAAACACAAAATAACCGTTATTCCTATTTCGTCTCTCTCAAAATTTCATGTCCAGCTCTTGCAAATTCAATCTCTCAGAGTCAGATAACCCCCGCTAAAACCTAGAGTCGGCCAATAGGCAATATCCTGAACCCCGCTAAAACCCGGCTATACTTAACCTTTCTCGGGCTCATTTGAAAGAAAGAGAAAAGGAAAACAGGAGAATAAGAAACTCACCTGGAAACAACCAACCCACGAAGCAGCAGCATGAACCCAGGAAGCGCAGCTCCGGTCTCCACTCTAGCAGGGTACGGTCTCACGCAATAAGTAAACCTTCAGGCGACGGCACAGTGCAGCCGTGCAGACTGTGGAGTCTCCAGCTCCTTCTCGACAGATTCAAATCCAGTTCTCCCTAATTCGACTCGAATTCTTGACTGGATAGTCCCGATAGTACCAATTCTTCCTAATTCTTGCCTGGACCTACATATTTGACCCCAATTCGACGCCAATTTGACTCCGTGATTCCTAATTATTCAGCGATAATCTCATATTTGTCACCAATTATTAGTCAAACGCAAACATTTTAAATTATTGAAGAAGTTCGAGCTGAGAGGCGCAGCTGAACTCCTGGATTGCGTATAAAAATGTTGGACATTGCTCGTGAATTTGCCGATATATTCAATGTTACTCAAAATCACAGATCGTGTGCCGGCATTTGGTAATTTAGGTTTGATTTGATTTCATTCCTAAATTATCGAATTGTAATCTGATTTGTTGCTTAATTTTTTTTTCCTTTTTGCAGACAAGGTGTTGCCTTACATTTTTTATTTTTCATTTGAAGTGGAGGGTCCGTAAACAAGACACAATGGTGGATGCATGTGCTTATATTGCTTCTAGACAATAAAACAAGCCCTGCACAATCAAGGGTACATAAAATCAACATCGAGTACTTAATTTTAGATTAAAAAAATGTTCTTTTTGTTTGAATTTTTTTGTAGTTAACTTAACATATATTTTATAACGTCGTTAATTTTTTGTCAAAGGCCTCCATAAACGCCGGGCCGGCCCTGTATACATACTGCTACGAGAAATTGAAAAAATTGAAATCGGTTAAGATCGAGAAGGGTGAATGGAGAGGATACCTGGGGCCTCTGCAATGGAATGGAGCATCGAGCTCGACAAAGGTCTCCGTTCCAAGCATCAAGGTTTCTTCTCTTTAAATCTTTTTTTCGTTTTTCTCGAGAAATGATCAAGCACACTATATACAATTTTCAAAAATATCTGATTTCGTAATCATATTTTTTTTCCGGGCCACTGCCAGACGAGTATTGGTACCGTATCATTAAGTCATCTCTGTTGATTTATGGTATAATTGCGGTCTAATTAAGCCTCTCTTTTTGATTGATTAACTTGAACTCAATGATCTTTATGTTTAATTTTATATGTCCAGATGAAATAATGGAAAGTTATGATTTAGTCATCTTTACATAAATTTTAATAATCGACCTTGATTTATGAACTTTCAGATGAACGGGATTCGGCCTTGGAAAAAATAGGACCGAGACTCCAGCAATTAAGCAGAGAACCAAATATAACCAAATCAATTGCAGAAACGTACAATCTAATCCTCGGAGAAGACATACTATTCGTCAACACAATAATTCTACGGCTTTGCAATGCGTTCAAAAACGGAGACAACCTCACGAGAAGCCGCATACTCAAAATATTTCTTCTGGAGTCGAAACAAATTAAAAAGAAAGGAAGGGGATACAAGGGTATTTTTGTGAAAGAGAGAGTGCATAATCATGAGGAGATTCTTAGAAGGGTAAAATTGGTATTTCACAACGGTTGCTCTGAGAGTAAATCGTTGTCGCTGCGGGTTTTTGGTTGCATGGCTGATTTTGCTAAAGATAGTATCGAAATTCGTCATTTAGTGCTTTCGTGCTTAAAATCTTCGGATCCCTTAGTGGTTAGTTTATGCTTTAATTTTCCATCATTATAAAATTTAATAATTTATAATTTTGTAGGGATCATTTTTAAATTTTTTTTTAATGTAGGTTAAAGGGGCTTTTTTTGCTGCTAGTTATTTTTGTCTTCTATCCGAGGAATTTTCACTAATTTTTCTGGAATTATTGAGTAATTTTATTGTATCGTCGAGTGGTAATGCTGATGTCATGCTGGCAGCCATCCGTTCATTTTCTAAAATGCGGTGCTCATTTGGTGTTTCTTGTAAATCTTACAAGGTAAATTATTCATTTATTGGCACCTTATTCTGAAATTATTTGTCTTAAAAGTTATTCTGAAATTGTTTCGAATTGCAGGTTGGTAGAATGCTAATGATGGGTTTGTCAGAAGATAGATTAAAAGTTGAGATGCTCTCGTCACTGACGATATTGGCTTCTCAATATACCATTTTATCTTCTCAACAGGTGCTTTTATTATTATATTTTTTCATTCGAATTTTTTGATGAATTTTCATAGCATCTTTATTTACTTTCCCCTTTTTTTTATTCTGCAGGTTGATTTACTAATTCAATTTGTAACGCCAGAATCTTCTGATTCAATAAAATTCAGAGCATTGAAATGCTTGAATTATTTATTTAAACGAGACAAATCTCATTTTGCCATAAATAAAGATGTTTTTTCTGCATTATTAATTATAATTGAGGGTAAAAATCTGCCAATTCGACTCCATTGCTTCGCTCTAAGGATTCTCCACAAGGTAACTTATTAAACCCTAAATTTTGAATCGATACTTTATTTTTTGCAATCGAGCCCTAGAAATTTAATTAATCAGAAACCTTATTAAATTGATCTCTTATTTACAGATATTCTCCAATTTAATGTGCAATATACCATTTTTAGAAACAATTAATCCGCCTAAGATTATCGAAAGCTTATTAAATGTGTCTCATTCTTCTGAAAAGCAAGTAAAACTTCTCTCCATTCAAGTTCTTGTTGAAATTATTCATAAATTCTCCCAATTCCAAATTATTCATAAAATGGAAAATGAAACTAAATTTGCTAATTCTGTTACTCTAATCATCGATAATATTGTATTGATGATTGAGAAATTAAGTGACAATTCAAGCAAGGATTTGGTAGAAATTAGAATTTTGAAATTTAAGGTTTTATTGGGGTTCATTTTGCAAATTGCCAAGGACTATCCTGTATTTGTACTTGACAGAGTCGAAATTCTGATCCAAGCTCTCATAAAGGAAAATAAAAATCTTGTTTCGTGCATACTTAAGTTTTTAAATACGTATCTATCTGTAATATATGAAAAGAGAGGGATTAAATTGGAAGATATTTATCCTAGACTGAAACCTTTATTGGATTCTGTAGAAGAAAACTCGTATGAATCTTTTTGCCTAAGTATGAAACTTTATTCAAATGAGAAAAACTTGAATGCTGTCAAAGAAATTAACGCAATTAGACTATCTAAAAACACGATTGAAAAAAGGAATTATTGGGAGGCGTATAGAATTGGAATTTATTCTTGTTGCGAAGGCCTTTGGTTTAATTCGGCTTTTATATTCAAGAATTTGGTCGGAGTTTCGAAATCAAATATTTACAATTCTTGGTTCAAGTCTTTATTGCTTCTTTCTGGAAGCGAGAGCGAAATTAAACTGATTTTATTTCCTAAACTCGGTCTACAATTGGTCCACGAGCTCAATAAAGAGGTTCATCATTCTTCTGAAAATATGGATATAGACGATAAAATTGTGGATTTGCGAGATTTTGAAGAGAAATTCTGTACAATTTGTAGTAGATTATTTTCGTGCGAAGAAATTTTGGAAACGAATGATATTTTTTATTTCCAAAGGTGGTTCGTGAATCTTAGAGTACGATTTCTTGAAATTATATTGGATTTGATTAGAATCATTAACGAAATTGGAAACGAAATCCTCATTGGAAATGAAAAGATCAAATTGTTTTTAATACGGCTCTTTAATTGTTCTACAAGGCTAAGCCAATTGGTTAAGGAGTGTGATCTAATTGGTACATCTTTTTTGGATATGGACGAGAAAAGTCGTCACAATATTTCTAGTTTTGCCCTAATTTGCTCTTTGCTAGCATTTTGCATCGCATTTATGCCCGATTTTCCATTTTTATCCAATATAGTCGAGGTCAAATTTTCAATTTCTCCATTTTTAGAGGATCTATTTGAAAGATTGCACGGTCTAAATAGTGAAATGTTGACCCAACTAATGCAATTTATGCCTTTGAACTCACCAGTAAAGAACGTAACTAAATCTAGGGTTGAAAAGGGGTATTTTGGTGATTTATATAAACATTGTGGGCCTGTTTGTAAATTTGCCATATCTTCTCTGAGCCGGATAAGAGAAGAATGTATCGATGAAGGCTCGATAAATTCCTTTCCTGGCATTAATAGAGGGCTTCAGTTAATAAGCGAGATTCTATGCAATTGCATGGAGGTGAATTTTAGGGTTCCTAAACATTTCTTCCAAGTAAGGTATGAACTTGTAAAACTAATTATAAATTGTTTATTTTTTAATTAGGGGAATTCTTCAAAAACCCCCTATCTTTTTTGGGATTTCTCAAAAACCCCCTAACTTTTAGATTTTTTGAAAAACCCCCTATAACTTAAGTTTAATTCTTGAAAAACCCCCTAATAGTGTTATTTTTCATTTTCCATCCTAATTATTCTTTTTTGGACCAAAATACCCTCACAATTTATAATTGAATTTATTCTATAAATTAATAAATACATAATATTTTACAATATAATATTTCATAATATTATATCGTGATATTTATTATATTATTCTCTATTTATTATATGAGTTTTATATAAAATTATTTAATGTAAAAATAAAAAATGCAATGTGAAATAGTATTTATTTAATAATAATAATACTATCTATATATATATATATAGTAAAATAAAAATTAATGAGTTGGAAAATATTATCATAAATTATTTTTAATTATAATAACGTGAAATATTTAATTTATTTATGTATTTATTAATTTGTATTGAATAAAAGAATTTATAAATGAAAATCAAGAAGGGTATTTTTGTCCAAAAAAATAATAATTGGATGAAATGTTAATGTTAACCTTTGTAGGGGGTTTTCAAGAATTAAATTAGATTTCTAGGGGGTTTTTCAAATAATCAAAAAGTTAGGGGGTTTTTGAGGAATCCCAAAAAAGTTAGGGGGTTTTTTAGGAATTCCCCAAAACATAGTATTTTATTTTTTAATTATTGATTTATGTTTGACAAAATATAGTATTTTATTTTAGGCCTTGTTTTGGAGCGGAGTTGTTCATATTTGACTCAAATCCCCAAAACAAACCAGAAATCTCAGTCTTGCAAAAATCCCATTTATCTCTAAATCTTTGCATCCAATTAAAAAACATTCCCAAATATACCCTTTATAAAATAACCAAATTACAGTGCATTATTTCTGTAGAAGCGTCCCATATCTCCCATTCTCAAAGCACAAGAGGTTTCGATCCTCGTAATGCCAAAGAAATGGTCGAACTGAATTCGATTCTTTGGCGATACGTGAAGGATGTTTCTAGGAAGGGCAATTCAGTAAATACTGACGAAAGCGAGGGCAATTCTGCGTGGGCGTTCGTGTCCTTTGAGATCAATGAGAGAGGTTTAGGGTTTGGTAGTTGTGTGCTTGACGTGTCGACATTCGAAGAGGGGTTGTATCAAATAAAATGGCAGAGTTGTTTTGTTGACGAGAAAGAAACTTATTTTAGCTTGTTGCCATTAAACTCTGGAATCGTGTTTTCTGTTAAGAAACCTTGAAATAATTATATTTGGATCCGCAATGTAAAATTAATTTATTTTTGTCGAGATTGATATTTTGTAAAAGATTTCTTTTTTGTAATTGCATTGGAGTAATTAGAATAATTATAATAGATGACTAAAATAGTAATTATGACATAATTAACATTCATCGCACAATTTTAATAATTAATCTATATATATTTTTTGATAATTTATCATCATCGAGGGTACAAGATGTTCACGAAAGCTCGGCAATAAAAAAAACAAATTCCATTTATTATATTGTTTTTGCAATATAGGGGCAATCTTAACAAGAAAGATAAGTCCCATACATATTTTCTTCGTAAGCCTTTGCTTTTCTTAAATTAATTACCTAAAACATACACAATAATATCCTAATAATAAACTACACATTAAAAAACACCACGCATTTATTTCGCAGGTGAAGCTCTCTCGAATATGTTACTATGACGGGAAATGATCCGATTCAAATTTTAGAAAATGGTCGAAATAATCATGTCTCTGACAAACTTGATTCTTTGGATCCTCTCTTCCAAGTCTTGTTTGTCCAAAATTTGCGATGCATTTGAAACCAACCTATAAAATCAAAAAGGACAATATTATAGTTAATTATGAAATGGGTTTTATTTACTAGTAGGTAAAATTAGGGTTTTTCTGAACTCGCAAAGAGATACCTGGTTTTGTGAGAGGAGACCGGTTTAACATCACTTGCGTGATTTACGTTTGGCAAATTTGAATCCACGGGAGCAAAATTACAAACGAATTGGGAGAGAAGGGGATCAGGAGCTGAATATAATTCGTTTGGTTCGATTTCATGATATGAACTCGCGTCATCATATGATTCATTTTCATTTTCGTTTTGATACGAGTTTTCGTTCGCAGAGCTCGTCCTGTGCGATTTTCTTCTCTATCGAATCGCAAAAAGAACAAAAGAAGAAGAATATTATTGTTTGTTAAATTCATAATTCATAATATGGTTTAGTTTGGCACGTAACTAATAGCATACCTTCAATTGTTGAGAATGGTGTATTGTGAAATGAGAAATCATATCCTTCCCCGTATTATCCGCACACATAGGACAAACCTAACAAGAACAGAAAATACTGCATCAATTAGCGTGCAAAAAAATGGAAAGGCTAGCAGCTCAATTAATCCCAATTTAGCTCATATTAAGTCCCAAATTAACCATTCTACCACAAAATCGTACGAATTAACCATATTTAGCCTCATTTTACCCTCGATTGTTCAATTCAACACAAAATTCAGAAAAAAAAGAATTAATTCAACTTACAGCGTTTTTAAAATCGAAACAGTGTTCCTCTTGAAGATGGTTACATAAGAATGGCACTTCAACTTCTATGTAGCAAAATGGACAAGGAAAATACTCCCACATTTGTTCTTCACCTACAAAGTTTAAACATGAATGATAATTTCAAAATGGGTCTTATTAAGGTCCCAAAATAAGTAAATGTCATGATATTAATTGATTAATTGAGGGCCTACAGACGAGTAAAAGATAATGAAATAAAAACCCTTCAAATTATATGAATTCTCAAGCATATGTACATGAAATCAGGAAAAATTCTTGAGGGTGTATACGAAATTAAGATAGCTTCGAGGGTATATATTATAGATGAATTATGTATTATGGAGGAAAAAGTAATCTGGATTTACTTAGTAAAATATCCTGTTAAGAACTAAATAATACAAAATAAAATCACACAGTCAACAAAGAAAAAGGAGGAAGCTTTCTGGCTAATAAACTACAAAATATTTCATCTACAATAAAGAAAAATTCAAATGGAAAGACGGTCTTTATGTACAAGGCAAGAGAAATAATGAATTTTGTCTCTTTTTATAACAACAAATTGATGTGATTGAGACAGATAATTAACAAAAAAATATGAAAATAAGCAAAAATATAATAGATGTGATTGAGTCTTTTAAATAAGAATAATTTAATACAAGGAAATAAGGCTAAATGAAGCTAATCAACTAGGAATTAACAATCAATAAAAAGATAAATATGTGATTCTAAGAAGAAATTAAGTATATTGCAATTGATACAAACTTTGCAAGTAATTAAAATAAGGTTAGAAAAGAATTTAATTTTTATAGCAAAACCTCAACATAAAAACCTGATTGGCATAACAAGCTGATTGATTGCCATTGATACAAACCCAAAAATGGAGGAAGATGACAGTAATGGCGATAACAAAAGCAAATTAGTAAAGTAGGTAAATAAGGGTCTTTAAAATTGGACATTACATGGTACATAAAAAAAGAGAGAAAAAGAAAGCAAAAAGTAATTGAAGCTAAAAAGACTTAATAAACCAAAATTAAAGGGTTTATCAAAAAAGCCCAAATTGAAGGAGTATACACAAACTTTACAAAATTATTGTGTCTTTAAAAGTACTGAGGAATAAATTGGGGATTACAGAATCATACCTGATTGGATTTGGGTTTGAATGGGTTGATGGATTCCAATGTGAGTTGTGTTGCTCCATGCTGATGCATCTACTTCCATTGATCTGTGTGTGAGAGAGAGAGAGAGAGAGAGAGAGAGAGAGAGAGAGAGAGCTTGTTTCTTTTTGCCAGTGTGCAGAGAGAAAGGCTCCCTTTATAGGAGAAAACAAGTACAAAAACTTCTAAATACAACCCTATAAATATATTATTCTGTCAAGACTGTTATTATTATTTTGATAATATGTGCTAACTAGATGAAATTATATTATTCAGAGGATACTAATGTACTTAATTTAAGTACAAAGAGTTTGGGGGACACATGAGCCCTCTTTATTTTTTTTCAAAACAAAAAGTACAAAGAGTGGTATTTTCTATTTTTTTAGATCTAGATTTATTTTAACATTGAAATATATATTTTTCATGATAATTGTCAAAATTTGTGTTCAACTAAACACAAACTTTAAAAAAAATCTAGTAATTAAAAATGCTAAATACAAAAAGTTATTGAAGTAATTAAGGTCATAATAATATATTTTTTAAGGTCATAACAGAAAAAATACCTGAATGTTACAATATGAGTTTCTACTTTTGCCTTTCCTAAATGCGTGGCCCGCAAGGAACCTAATTTTATCTTATTTTTTTTGTGGCATTCCTGTGTAGCAATTTGTGTTGTATTTATCTGCACTCCATGTTAGAAACTAGTACCAAAAAACATGTCATATTATTGTCTATGACATGTTACGTGTGATTGTAACTTTTAAGGAGTCAGATCCGGTTTCCGATTTTCAAGTATCCGAAGTTTAGTTTGAAAATAGATCTCGTATCAAATTAATTTATTCGAAGGCTAATGTATTTTAGTCACATGTGATTGTGTCGTTTATTGGTTGAGGTTTTAGATTTTTCCAATAGATAAAAGATTAAAATCTCGTCCGAATCATTATTTTCATATTTTCATTAAAATCTTAAATTAAAACTTTTAAGGATTTTTCATAAGAAAGATAATTGTTTTATCAATGAGCCACAAGATTTATTATACCGTTTAACTGTTTTATTTTAATTATATGTATTTTTAACTTGATAAATTATTTTTTCGAAAAAAATTTACTCCTTAAAATTTTGGACCCGAAACTTGTGTTTCTTGGGCCTATAACTGGGGCCAGCCCTGATAGAAGTGTGAATGTGTGATACAATTCATATACGTGTCGAATACGTCACGTTAGAATATTTGATTATTTTTTTTGGACATGTCTCGGATACTTAATGATTCTTTCGCGACACACGAATACTTATTCTCGGATAAGATTATTATATATTGTAATGGTCTTTAATATATGTTTATAAAAATATATTAGATAATTTTGTAATACTTCAAGGTAATTCTAGTCTTGGTAATTTGGTACTAATTTTTATATATTGATAGAGTTTGGTTGATTTTTCTTCATATATGATATTCTTTAGAAATATCTATTTATTTATTATTTGATTATTTTTTTACTTTTATATTATATGAATATATCAAAACAGAACTACATAATCATATCCGTATTTTATATTTTGTAAAAATTACAATATCATCGCATCCGTATTCCCCGTGCAACATAGTATGATATATGGCATCATCGAAACAAATTATTACAATATATTTCTTTTATGTTTACAAATTTCATGTCAATTTTACTTTCTGTTAAATTATCAATTGTTTAATTGCATAAGCAATCATAAATAAAAAGATATGATTATGTGAATAAGCATGAGGACGGCCAAATAAACTAATAATATAAAATCTTTCCTTGTCTGTCAAGATTTGAGGATAAAATAATCAGGACTTTTTAATATAATATAATTTATCATAGCATAAAGTAGGAAGTAATAAAAATAGATGAAGTGGAAAGAAAGAATTAAATGAATTGATTAACATCATTAATTGATTTAATTAGCGATTTAATTAATCATTTAATTAAATTAATACGTTAATTAGCATATATTAATATTAACATATTAAAATTATTAACGTGTTAATTAAACATGTCAATTAACAACTAATTATGTTAACTAATTATACAAATTAATTAATTTAATTTTTTTTTGTCACATCATCAATTGTGTTGAAATGAATTTGAAAAGCCACTACATCACATACTAATCATATTAACCACACTTTTATCATTCTAACATATAGTAAGGAAAATCACGTGTAAATCATAATCAAAATCACTACGGACCAATATATCGTAATCTAAAAAATAAATTATTACTAGGAGAATACTCGCGCTACGCGGCGAGGATATTAATTATGTTTTCCATTACAATATAAAATACTTATAAATATGATGATATTAGTAATATCATTTCATAATATAATTATTTGAACTAATTTGTTTATGATTATGTATAAGTTTTTCAATTATTTTATATTATGATGACACAAAATTTCATTTTTTTAATCAAGTAATAACACTTATATTAATGTGATTGTGTAATAATAATATGTGAGGTATAACATGATTTTACAAAAAAAACATAACAATAAATTTTATATCATTGTTGTTCACAATATTCCATACAATATCAAATGTAAAAAATAATAAATCATACAACATACGTAGTAACATATAAATAATTATCAAGTAATAATAATTTGTTATTGATTCAAAATGCAATGAAAATTATAAATCATACAACATACGTAATAACATATAATTAATTATCAAGTACTAATAATTTGTTATTGATTCAAAATGCAATGGAAATTATAAATTATAAATAATAAATCATACAACATACGTAGTAACATATAATTAATTATCAAGTACTAATAATTTGTTATTGATTCAAAATGCAATGGAAATTATAATTTATAAATAATAAATCATACAACATACGTAGTAACATATAATTAATTATCAAGTACTAATAATTTGTTATTGATTCAAAATGCAATGGAAATTATAAATTATAAATAATAAATCATACAACATACGTAGTAACATATAATTAATTATCAAGTACTAATAATTTGTTATTGATTCAAAATGCAATTGAAATTATAAATAATATCAAACTTAATAGTGAAAGTAATTTAATAAATAATATAAAAAATTAATTTAACATAAACATAAATATAAATTATTTTAAGTCATATGAGTTTTTTTTTAACTTTATATTTTTAAAAATAACATTACTATTTTGTAAGTGTTAATAAATTAAATTTTTTTCGATGGATAAACTATTTTTATTTCTATTATTTTTCAAAGAAAATAATATTAAATTTGTTTGATTAAAAACACAAATATAATCAACTTAGTTTTACATGATATTAGTATAGTTGTAATTTCTAAAAATAAGTATTAATATTTAAAATATTTAAAATATTTAAAATTCTATGTAAATAAAATAATTATTTGTAAAAATGCATTTTTTGCATTGCATTTTTTACATAAATATTTTTACAAATTCAAATTATGAAAAATTGTATGTATGAACTATGTTAATATGGATATCAAAATAAAAAGAAAATTAAAATGAATATATTTGATGAATTTTTAAAATTAAAATTCTAAAAATAATACTATTATATGTTGTATGTTTATAATATTATATATTAAGTTATTAATATTTCATATGTTAACTTTTCATTTTCCAGTGTATTCACATTTGATCATGTAAACTCATGTGAAATAATAAACAATTAAATAAACTTAGTCTAACATGAACCTAACTAATAAAAACAGTCCACATCATTAATATATGATGATGTGGTTTTCTAAAAATCCTTAAAACATAGTGTAAAATAAGGGACACTTAAATGACTACAAAGAAAAAATGTTTATAAAAAATCAATGATTAATCAATAGTCTAAATTTTGTCACATATTATAATCAATGGTTAAAAAGAAAAGTGATGATGTTAAAAAGAAAGTGATGATGTGGAACAAGGAAATTGCAAAATGTTGGGTCCAAAATAAAGGTGTGGGTAAATTATTATCAATTGGTCATTTAAAATTAATTTATTCACAAATAATTTACAGCAAATTTGGGTTTCATCGGGCCTAAATGAAAAAAATCTTCTCATTTCTTTAAACTTTTCCTATAAACCCTTTAAACCCTAGCCCTGTACACTTGCTACTGCGCGGGGCATTTCATCGAACACATCTCGGGCACACAACAACCCATCTCGATTCTCCTTCCTGCTCTCCTCTCACATATCACCAGCAACTTCTCCTTACTGAAAGCAATGTTGGGTTCTCGCCAAATCATCCGTCGTCTCTTCTCTTCCTCCATTGCACCCCCACCTCCGCTGACCCAAGAATCAGTTATTTACACCCTCAAAAAGCTCGAGAAATCGCCACTCAAGGCGCTTTCTTTCTACGAAACTCTTTCAAGAAGAAATGTTAAACTCTCTCCAAATTCACCCGTTTACAGTCTCATGCTACGCATCTTAGGCCGCAAAGAATCTTTAACCCAGTTCTGGGATGTTCTCTCATCGATGCAATCTAATGGTTACTCACTCGATAATGTTACGTACCGAAACCTTCTTGCAAATTTCAAGGAAGAAAAATTAACCAATGAATGTTCTGCTCTCAATTCGTACTTCAAGAAGTTGCAAGAAGAGTCTTCCTTTGATGATTCTGTCAAATCAGTTGCCAAGACAGTGCTTTCTTGCGAGAATTTCGGCGTTGAATTGGAAAAATCGAAATTGAATTTCTTGGAGGATTTAGTGATACGAGTCCTTAGAGAATTAATCATAAACCCCTCAAAAGCTCTCTCCTTTTTCAACTGGGTTGGTGAAAACGGATCTGAATACAAACATGGATCCGTTAGTTACAACGCTATGGCTCGTATATTGACTCGAGAGGACTCGATGGAGAAATTCTGGGACCTGATTGGCCAAATGAAACAACAAGGATTCGATATGGATATCGATACGTACATAAAAATTACTCGCCATTTTCAGAGAAGGTGGTTAATGGAAGACACGGTACGGTTATACGAGTTCATGATGGATGGGCCTTACAAACCTACAATACAAGAATGCAGTGTTTTGCTCAGACAAATTTCTCTGTCTCCTGAACCAGATATGGAGTTAGTATACCGCGTTGTCAGAAAATACGAGGCTAATGGATATACTTTATCCAAACCCGTTTATGACGGAATCCATAGATCACTAACAAGCAATGGCCAGTTTGAAGAGGCCGAGGAAATAATTAAAAAGATGAAACTTGAAGGGTACGAACCAGATAACATAACATATAGCCAATTGGTATATGGGTTGTGTAAAGCCAAGAGATTCGATGATGCACGCGAGGTGCTCGATGAAATGCAGGCCAATGGTTGCAGACCCGATTTGAAAACTTGGACTGTTTTGATACAAGGGATTTGTACTAACGGTGAGGTGGATCGAGCCTTGGAATGTTTGGCCGAAATGGCCGAGAATAATCATGATGTCGATGGAGATTTATTGGATATTTTAACCAAAGCTCTTTGCAAGGCTAACAAGCTAAGAGGGGCCCACACGTTTTTCGTCGAGATGGTGGACAAAAACCGAGTTAGGCCTTGGCAAGCGAGCTATAAATATTTGATTCAAGAAATTTTAAAAGCCAAAATGATAGAGGAGGCGTTAGGGTTGCTCAAATCGATGAAAAATCATAATTTCCCCCCTTTTGGGGAGCTTTTTCCTGCGTACATTGCGAAATTTGGGACGGTCGAGGACGCGACGGAATTTCTGAAAAGTCTGACTAAGAATGGTTATCCTGCTCCGGCGGTGTATTTGAATGTTTTCAAATGTTTCTTTGAGGAGGGGAGATATGGCGAGGCTCAGGATTTGTTGTTCAAATGCCCTCATCATATACGCAAGCAAGGTGAGATTTCTAAATTGTTTGGCACCGATAAAGCTGAGAGTGATAAATAGTTTTCTTTTTCCTCGGTGGTTATGAATGATATTTGGTAACCGTAATACTTTATTTGTAATATTTTATTTATGCTTAGACAATGTGGTTTTATTAGTAGGTTATTTCCTCGGATAGTTTGTATTGTTACTTCGATAGTTAGGACAAATAAAGTTCAGAGATTGGATGGGTTTGGCCTACATTTCTGTGTTTGGTTATATTATTCGATGTTCTGTTTGGACTAAAGTGGAAGAATTTTCAGTAATTTTTGAACTAAAGTGGAAGAATTTTCAGTAAGTTGTAAGTGGAGAATTTACTCATCTTTTCTTCTTTATACACAAACAATATGAAAGAAAAGAAAGGTACACAAACAATATGTGGGGTCGAATTTGTTTCAAATATATGTGGAGAATTACTCATCTTTTTATCGCCTTTTTTGGGCGCAAATTGATTTGGTTCTTCTGGTATGCATTATTTGATACAACTCAAATACTGAAATACGTCATTAGTTTACGGTGACGCTATTGCAAGAGTTAACATGACTAAATTGAGAACAATTTCAATTTTTTTTTAATCAAATGACCACTATACTCCTATTTATGTTGATTGATATTATTATACTTATATACTATTATTTATATCTTCCATAAATAATGCAAACATATTTTTCTTAATATTATGAAAAAACCAAATCTAACCAATATAGATTAATTTTCATATTTAAATATATATGACATGTTACAATTTAATTATTTTTTGTTATGAAAAAATTAAGAATAAAAATATTTTTATATATGAAAGATTTTATTTGCATGATTTATGGAAAGTGATAAATTAATAGATAAATGTAAGAAATATTAATCATCAATTCATCATTAACGGAGGTATAACGATCATTTGATAAAACAAAATTAAAATCGTTCTCAATTTAGCCATGTTGGCTCTTGCAATAACCTCACCATTAATTTAACTCTTCCATATTCTGTCTTGTTAAATTTTCCCAAAAAAAACAAAAACAAATAATTAATTAGTATAACAAATTCGTGGCTATATTTTCATATTTGTCTTGTACATAATACAACGATTTTGCTTATTTATTCACGAAACACGAGATATATCTACTAATTTGCTGACTCGCATACAAATTTTTTGGCACCAAATCCACTATTAATTTTTGATCTATTAATTCACTTTCGGGCATTAGCTTTCATCGACAAGAGCTTTTGGAGTTCGATAGCTTGGTGCCGACGCTTAATGAATTTCATGACCTCGCTATCAACATCTTCTTTCTTGTCATCCCCCCTATCAACATTTCTAGGATTAGGGTTTGAGTTAGGGTTAGGATCAGTGTTGGTGGGTTTTATTTCAATCTTTTCTGATCGAACTGCCTCTGTGGTTGCTTCGACAGGCTTAACGTTGCTAGGCTCAGGGTCGGGATTGCGATAAGATGTAGGGTTAGAGTTAGAATTAGGGTTCACGCTCTGCTTGAACAAGAATTGAAGATTAGGGAATCTCGGTCCTTGATAGTCGTCCTCGCTACTAGCCGGTATGAAACTTATGTTATCTTCAAACTGTACATGGCTTTTCCTTCTTCTACCGAAAGACATTATTTATTTACTAGCTTTTTTAGGGTTTGTGAAGAGTGATTTTTGTCTTTTGTCTTCTATGTTTTTGTTGCCTCCTTTATAGGGGAAAAAGGGAGATATATTCCAAAATGATAAGATGGAATCACATGCTTTTTATAATTGTGACATGATAAGAATCAAGCATAGTTTTTGTTTTGTTTTTTTGAAAGGAAGGCAAATTGCCGACTTGTGATAATTTTATTTTATATAAATAAATAGAATGGTTATTTACAATGTAGGAATCAATTCACAGGACCCTAAATCCTGAACTAGAGGACAACTGTAACTAGTAGGATTCTATAATTACTGTAAGAGTTCTAACTGCACCAAGGATGTCGTCAGTGGCCTCATAGTTTCATAGTCTTGTTGGTTGAGAGTGTTTGACACAGTAAAATCATATATTGGAGATGTTATGAATTCGAGTCTCATCATCATTATATAAACAATATAAACATATACTAATCACGATTCGTGGTTTAGGACATCTCTTTAAAAAAAAACCACTGATGCATGTTCGCATATAAGATGCCGAGAGAAATCAAGAATTGCCGCCTTAGAATTTTACTTGACTATTTTGGAGGAATGCATGTTGTGTGAAGCTGGTATAAATTGGTTTTGTTTACCAGTTTGGAAATATAATTTGCATGAGATCATGACATTTACATGATACTCGTGCATTAAAACCCTTTAAATTTGTTCAAAATCAAACTAGGAAAAAAGTGAAGGTGCCGGAACTTATAAAGACTAAGAAAAATAATGTCAGAATATTATTTATTGATATTAAACTACAACCTTAGTTTGAGATGTTGGAGCGAATCAAGTAAATTTTAATTTAACTTTGCTATTGCCAAATAGATAGTTTTACTATTTGTAATTAATATGATTGACCACAGTTGAGATTTTTTTTTAGTTGACCAACAATTAATATCTTCAAATATCACATTTTCTCAATAAAATAACTTGCATGAAATAACAGCTTAAAATCTTGATTTTTGTATTTCTAATGAAGTTTTTATGACATGAAAAAAATCCAAATTTCACTTAAATTTTTTAACAACATTAGAAATTTTCATAATTAAACAATACTTTATAAAATCCGAGTTAGAAATAAGTATACCTTTTACCATCGATATCTTAAATAAGTATATCTTTAACATGTTTACAACAGAATGATCCTTGCTTCTGCCCCCTACGTGCGATATTGACAATCGATCGTTGATTCACCGTCAAGCTAGGAACCTAATCCCTTCTTGTGACAACAGATCCAAGCCAACCAATAATCCATGGTCGGCGAAAGAACTTACAGATAGTTACAATATACTTGTATTCAAACAAATATATATTATACACCATTTTTTCGAAGGAAAAATCTCATCCGGACTCTTTTAAATATTGAAAAAGACCTTATCTTTGGTCTTCCAATTTATGTAATATATTTGTTTTTACCCTTTAACTATTATGTTGTTAGTTCACATTTTACTTTTTCGTTATGTAAGTGATGAAACAAAAACTATTTTCGGCACGTAAACGATGACATGAATATTTTTGACACATAAACGACGACATATCAATATTTTTGATACTTAAGCGATAACACGATAAATATTTAAAGCAAATAAATATTGAAAAGTTAGTTTACAGAACCATCGGTTTGTATTACTTTCGACCATTGCACATCATTACTTACGACGTCGAAAAATAGTTCATAACTTATCTTCAACCATTTAAAAATTGACGTGTCTTCATTTACGTGTCCAAGTTGATCGACAAACCGGCAATTAACAGATGAAATAACAAATAGTTGACATATTGCAATTGCTAAAGAAAAGGTTAAAATGGATTTTCAGAAATTTTTCTTCTACCATATTCAATTATCAGTAAAAGAGAAGAAGAAGAAACCTTTTGCTCGATCATGGTGATTGGGGCCATCGCCAGCGAGGATCCCAAAAAACCAACAAGGATAAAAGGGCAAGATTAGGCAAAACAAAGAGAAGCACTGGAGGAACCCTAATCCCAATCGTACGTCTCCTGATTCTCTTCCTTGCATACTCACGCCGTTCTTCCAAGCTCTCCGGTACCGGCTTCAGGCTGGAAGAGATGATTACAGGCGGAGGCTGCTGAAAGGGACAGAGCGAGCGCCAGGTGGTATGCGGAAACCCGAAGCGGGAGAGTCGAGAGAGGTAAAAAGAGATGGCGAATCGAATTCGAGGAGTGGAGGAAGGACAGAGAAATGGAGGGTAAGACCAATTGAGAAAGCAAGGGACGCGAAGAGAGACGAAGTACTGAGAGTGGAGAGAGGGAGCTAGGGTTTGGTGAGTTAGGACATGGGTTAGGGTTTCGATCCGATCCGGCCATGTAGGGGTTGAGCTGGCGGAGGGCAGAGCTTGATCGTCCATGGACGCTGGGAAGATGAGGGGATGAAAATGACTGGAGATAAAAACGAACCCCTAAGAGGAAAATTATCAAAAACACCCTTCGTTTTTGTTATAATTTGTAAAAATAGTAAATATTTTATTATCATACAGCCCCTTCATTTCTGTTGTAATTTGTATACATAGTATATTTTTCTTTGTACTAAAGATAAACTTTGTGTGGAATATACAACAAATGTTGGGTATGGATGGAAATTATACCGAAAGAATTGAGAAGTGCGTTGGGGTTTTGTGATCCCCTCCATTTTTCTTCTTCTCTTTCCCGCCTTATTTGTTGCGTCGCACTCCGCACTCGCATCATCTTCTTCCGAGTTTCTACGCTCTGGACGGCGATTTTAGGTTTTGGAAGGCTTGCTGCCTAAAAATGGCTAGCAGATCCGGAGCGGCTGGACTCATTTCTAAAATTAGGCTTGAGAATTTGATGTGCCATAGTTGCTTGCAAATCGAGCTTGGCGATTGGGTTAATTTCATCACTGGCCATAACGGCAGTAAGAAATCCTCCCCTCTTTTTAATCCTTTCAAACTAATACTTTGATTATTCCGATAAAAAAACACAAGCAGTTTAGGTTCGTGCCCCAATTCAAGCAGAAACACTGACTTTTTGTACATATTCAAATTCAAATTCAAATTCAAATTAAATTCGGAGTGAAATTAATACTGAGCTATTTTTTTTGAGTGAAATTTTGAGTGAAATTAACTTCCCTCCCTATTTTTTTTATTGCATTTCAAGTAATTTCACCTTGATACTGAGCTATTTTTGCATTTAATTCTTGTTTTAATAGGTGGCAAATGCAATGCTAACTGCACTGTGTGTATCTTTTGGATGCCGAGCTAAAGGGACTCAAGCACCCACTTTAAAAGATTTCATTTAAACTGGATGTGGGTAATTCCTGATTTTTCTAATCATTTCATAAATATTTTACCCATATTTATTTTTCATAAATAACCTTCGTAAACAATGTGAATTTTACAGTTATGCATCTATATATGTTGAAATCAAAAATCAAGGCGAGGATGCATCTATGAGCTAGAGGAGGAATTTACACGAGGAGCAAACACGGTGAAGAAAATGGCTGGTAGATTGAAATCGCTCGAGAGGCAAATTCTTGATATTCAAGTGCAACATATGAGAAGACACACAGGTACCAATCTGTACCATTCGTACCAATACCAGTATCAAAAACTTTACTTTTTTATTTAATTGTTTACCTTTTTTTTGCTGAGTAAAGGCTGAAGAATCTGCAATGAAGGAGAATATACCAACGCAACATAACGAGATTGATGAGGTTCCCTCAAATTGGAAGTGTACCATAAACACATCAAATTCGTCCATTGCACGAAGCAGAGACTGTTCATTTCGTGGAGAGCCAGCGTGAAGCAAAGTGTCGAAAATGACCTTTCTCCTCCTAAATAAATACCACCGAGAAATAAAACAATAATAATAATTAAGCTAAATGATTTTATTATTTTCAAAAGTAAGTAAATAGATAATAAGGATCTTAAAGTGATATTTTGCAATTGCGAGTCTGTGACCTGAAAGTCCTCGAGTATTGCGAACAGTATTTCCAGATGCATCTTGAGGCATTTTCACCTAAAAATAAAATTAAAAATAATCCATTAATATTACTTAAATAAAATAAAGGAAATATTATAAGATATAATGTATTAATAATTTACTATTAAAATAAACTTCGACAGATAAAACCTTCTTTTCATAATCAACCTTAATATGACCACTTGTGCCTTTCTTTCTCAGATTCTAATTTTTGGATAAATATGATATTTTAAATTTATCAGAGGGTAAATATGATGTTTTAATTTTTAGAAGGGTAAACAATTAAATATGTAAATCCCCCTTATTATTTCTTTTGATTTTCAATGGATTTTTTTGGTTTCGAAGCACGAAAATGGCGAGTCATTAAACTCGATCAAAGCAAAGACATTTAATACTATCGTATTTAGTTTCAAAATTCAAATCTTATTTCGAACTTAATTTCGTCTAAAATGTATTCTAGCTCTATTTGGATATATTTGGATTAAGAAATACTGAATCTAGCAGCTGACAAGACATGGAACGCGCGTGATGTACTTCGGCTTTGGCCCTTTTCAAATTCGCTGCGCTTTGCCAAGAGTCGGGACCCATCGGCACGTCATCTACGATCTCATAATCAATAGTTTCTGTTGCGGACATGTAATGCTCTTTTTCGAGATCTTGTTGTATTACGAATTGAACATTTCTTCTTCTTCTTGCACGCGTAATGTATCGAGTCAAGTCGAGGCAAATTGTACAAAAGTTGAAAATGAAAATTGAATTGTTCAGTTTCACAAGCTTGAGGTTATATCCATTCACCAACATTTGCAGGAAAGAAATTTCAAAGTCCAATGCTCCTAGCTAGACTAAAAAGAGAAATTTTAATGCTCCCAACAAGAAGTGGTTCACCACTTGACCCTGTCACATGGGGACTTTGATGAAGGTCAAAAAAAATTGGAGGGCATATCCAGACTGTAACAAAAAAACTACTAATTCTTAATTAATCAAGTTAATTAACTTACGAATTAATTAAAAATCCAGTTAATTCTTATTAATTCAATATTTATTGTTAATTGGGATGTTAATTAAATGAATTAATTAAAAATTAGTGATTTTTGTTGCAATATGGTGACTGAGTATAATTTCCCAAAAAATTATGTCCTTAACAAGCGAAGGGAGCTGGAAGAATAAAGATGGATTTTACTTCAAGAATGGGGAATGAGTGCCATGTTGTTAATGGATTCCTAGGACTCGAATAGAAAAATAAACACTCAGAAGTTTGGCTTAGTTGTTTTTATTAGCTAATCAATAATCACTTGACTTTTGAGACCTATATAAATTTTATGTAATTGTTGGACTATAAGTAAAAAGAGTTATTGAATATTAATTAACGAGTTAACCATAAACACAATGATAATAACAGAAAATAATTTTATTTGGAACATACAATTTGAACTTGAATTGAAATGATGATAATCTCATTCTTAACATATTTTAGTATTGAATGTTCATCTTCTGTGCACATTAATTTTTTTTTTATCCATGTTCAGTTTAGGCCTTTCAAAATTGTAAAAAGTTTTTCTTCTACAAATAAAATGAAATATCTCTGGAAATTACTAATTAAGATCATGGAGACATTGGAGAGCATAATCCAATTGACACATCAAGAAGGAGTAATCCACAGCATTAAGTATAAAATAAAAAAATAAAATAATTGAATACTATACAATAAACACAGATAATGAGATACACGTTACTTGTACAATTGTTCAGACAACATACATAATGGCCTAACAAAACCTCTCTTTATCTTTCGAGGGTATATTTGAAATTCACATAATCTAAACGACTTGGCAGAATATTTCATTTTTTATAAAAGTTAATAAGAAAGCAAACAAGTTGATAGTCCATGTGATGTGTCTTTTTGGCATCTTAATAGTTCCAATCATGTGCATATTATTATTATATATAAATATTCTTAGGTAGTATGTGATGCCTAAAAAACAGTGGAAAAATTGATAAATATCTTAGTAGTACACATAACATAATAAAAGGTATACATAGTTTTCTGAATGTATGTTTGTTGACTTCTTATTAATAATCCTCCACACCTCCTTTAAAAAATAGCCCAATAAACACCTAATAATTTGAGAATGTTATTTCTTAATTGAGTGTGTTATTAAATGATTTCAAATAGGCGTGCTATTTAATTAATGAAACGATATATCTATTTTATTGCCAAATAAAAAAAAAATAATCATGTCATGTGCACCACCCATACAAGGAGATGTAACCATGTTCACAGAATTATAATTTATAAATTTGAGATTACTAAGTTAACATACATACAACCATGATAGAATAAGATATGAACATGAAAACATAATTTTTCAAAATTAAAATCGATCAAAGTCAAAATCTCGCAACCCTAATTTTCAGTACAACAAACCGAATTGCAGGTAGATACAAACGGTATTACAAAAAAACATACCACTTTTTTTCTTTTTAAGCGCACCAAAACTGTAAATACAACAAACGGTACTCTCTCTCTCCCTCTCTCTAACCCTCTTTCTCTCTCTAGCCAACAAAAAGGGAACTCGTCGCCGAATTCCCACATCCGAGTTAGCAAATCTCATTCCCAAATTAAAATTACCCCCAAATCAAATCAACCGAAAAAATAACCCGAATCAAAACCCTAAAACCCTAAACCCTAGTCACTCTCCCTTATACAATTCCCAGGTAATAAATACCGATATTTCTCCATGCTCTCCAACAAATACCCTGGCAAATTAACCGCAGAATAAGTACTCGGAATATTCCCCAATTTCGCGATTATTTCTTGAAAAGTATATTCTTCAGGCAACATATCGAACAAATCGGCCCCTTTGCAAATCACATCTTGGATCCTTTTCGGGTTCAAATAATACGCAAATCGAACCCGATCCACATGGCTATAAGCCTTCATTTTAAAAACAAAATCGCTAACATATCTGAAACAAAAGCTGCAATGCCAACCCGCGTCAGCTAATAGATCGTCGGTTTGACGATAATGTGCGTAACGGGTCAACCCGGCCCGGAACCGATGAACCGAAGCTCTCCACGATCTATCGTCCAAGTAAAATTGGAACGAATATAAATAATTCCTCAATTGGAGGTGGATTTTTTCGGGTACCCCATCGCACCAACGTAACAAATCGATCGTGTGGCCACTTGGAATTTCGTCCACGTCAGACATAATTAATAAATCCTCTTCGGTTATTCCTGCAATTCTTATCAATTGGTCCAACGCAACTCTTTGATAAGATTCCTCGACGAATGGGTTCTCGCCTTTTACGTTTCGGCCCCCGATTGTACCGTAAGTCAACTTTGACTCGACAAAGTCAAACCGGGTACGGGCTTGGGAGAAATAAAGCGGTTTGACCAAACCCGTGAAGGTGGAGTTGGATTCTAGTATCACGAATTCCGAGACAAATGGGTTTAGTTCTCGCCACCGAATTTCCAACATGTCGAGCTCGTTGCTGAATAAAACCGCATCGAAAACTCGTCGCGGAGATTCGCGAACTTGCCAATTGTGCAATTTGCAGAGGGTTTCCATCGAGACGTTAGGGCTGTAGAAATGGGGGATCGTGTTGAAGGGTTTTGGGGGAGATTCCCATAATGGGCGAAGAAAATAGGTTATTTTTTGCCCGTGTACGTAAATTACGAAAATGATGAACGGTACGCACATGAAGAGGAGTAGAAGGGCTTTTAGGTCAAAGTCGCGTAATGCGCATTTGAGACGTGACATGTTTAATGCTGTTTTCGAACCCTCTTTTAGCTTGAAAAAAAAAGATTTTTGATTATAATTCATGTATTAATCATTTAAAGAGAAAAGAGGAAAAAGGAGGTCCTAAAAGATATACTATTGTTGTATTGCTATCCTAGCATGATTTAAAGAGAACAAAGGAATATCTTTCTAGGGTTTCAAGATTAAACAATATACAAGGTATTCAATTAAATAATCAATTTATGTAGATAAAGTTGTAAAGGAGAATCCAACTAGGAAATTCAATTGAAATGACTTCTCTAAATCAAAGTAGAAAACTTTGCCACAAAAATTTGAATTATAGAGGAAGGCAGGTGTCATTTTCCAATTAAACATCGTCCTTCCCAACCATTGAAAAAAAATCCCCCACATTTCCAAAAATCCCAACTTAATCTCAATACAAACCACAAAATTAGCATATTTAACTAAATTATTTCCTCTCTATCAAGTCCAAACTCAAACTACACAAAATGGGATATATAATCAAAACCAAACATGTCAATTGCAAAATTTCAGAAATCCAAATTGAATTTGAAAACACCCACAAAAATCAGATTGGATCTGGAACTTCAAATAAATAACAATAATAATTTTAACAAACTCACCCGACCACATATCTCCTCGCAATCTGTCTTCTTATAATACGCCGCATCTTGCATCTTACAAAAATTGGCTCGAAAAACCCTCACCCCTTCAACTTTCTCACAAAAACACGTCAAATCTTGCAATAAATCGGCACCAAATAGAAGCTAATTTAAATCAAATCAAATCAAGACTTATTGCGCAACCCAAGATCACAAATCGAGAGAGATCCGATCACCCGTGGTGATCTTACAGCGGTGATCTCTTTCTCTACTAAGTCTTTTTTTCTCTCTCTGCTTTGCTGGCTCAATACTGTATTTTCTGATCCTCTTTTTTATTCTCTTCTCTCTCTAGTCTTCTCTACTTCTCTCTCTCTCTCTCTCTCTCTCTCTCTCTCTCTGAAAAGAGAACTCTCAATCTATCTTCGTCTCTCTGTGTGTAATATGTAGTAAGCTAGAAAAGCGCGTTATTGTAGCCGTTTGGGATATTATTATGAAGAGGTCAAGCCAATGACCGGCTTTATTTTTCTTTCCCTGTTCAATTCAAAGGAGGGAGTAATTTCCAAAATTTGTTTGGAAATTGTCACATGAAAAAATCAAATAAATAAAAGTTATATATAATAAATTTTAATTTTATTAATTATTATATTGTTGTATTCATTGGTTAAAAATGAATAGTTTGTAATATTGTTTTTTTTTATTTGTAAGAATGTTGAGTGTAGTGATATTTTGTTTGATTGTCAAACATTGACTTTCAATAGAGTCATGGTCACGGAGAAAGGAAAATAACTCTTGGGACACATACCTCAAATTGCAATTTTGTAGACTTGCCACTAAGCTAACGTGTCATCATGACTCACGCATCATGATGCATTGACATGTTATTGGAACTATTTTTATAGATAACCTTGTTTTTTATCAGATTAGCAAAAAATAAAATAGTGTTAGTTAAAGTTAATTTGTAAATGGAAAAATATTTGTGCATTCAATGAGCATTTCGGGTACACTACATCAATAATAAAATCCGACACGTGATAATTTGATTTTTTTTTTCCAGTTTTTATCGTATTTTACGCACTTTAAAAAGTACGCCAAATTTTCATCCACATTTTATATCTTCTATTAAGAGAAAGTCTAACCTAATTAATTAAGTACAAAATATTTGATACTTAATATTTTTTTACCATTGAATTTGTGCACAAAATTTCATAATCATCAAGAAAAAACACAAATATCAATGCAAACCAACGATGAAAAAATATTAAGTACCAAATATCTTGTAGTTAATTATGTGTGATGCATTTTTATGTGTGATGCATTTTATACATTTTTATATTTCATCCACGTTCTATATTAAATACATCTAGCAATACCCCGCGCAATTGTGTGAGATTTCATACCTTTCTTTTTACATGTTTTATATAATTTGTTTAAATGGCATTTGCGCATGTGCGTTTAAACTTAATTAATATAATCATGATATGTTTGTAAATATATTGATGTCAATAAATGTATTATAATTAATAAGAATTCGTGAAATTAGTCTATCATGAATATATGCATTATAATTTATAAGGGTCCATAGAATTGGTCCACCGTTATAAATCCACACAAAATAAATAAAAAATAACGTGTTATACTCAAACAAAATTAAAGTTCCGTAACAAATAAAATAAAATCGTGAATAATACACAGAGAACCGAAATATATATTTGAAATGTCATCCATTAACATACAAAATATCATTTATAAAAAAAGATAACACAATTGTAAATGTTATATATTAGCAGACAAAATATGAATATTATTATCTCTGTCCCTAAGAAATTAACAATTGAGCCATAGTTTCATACATGGGTTAAATATGGAACCACAATAACACAAAATAAATCATCCTTGATGAGGTGGCAAAAGAGGATTAAGTGGGTTGATTAATATTATTAAATGACTCGATTAACGATTGAATTGACCGTTTTATTGATTGACACGTCAATTAACATTTACTAATATTAATATATTATAAATTATTGACGTGTTAATTAAACGTGTCAATTAACATTTAATTGAGCCAATTAGAGATGTTATGTTGGTTTAAATTTTCGGTTGTTTGATTATCTCAACAACAATCACTACAACATATCTGTCCATTTGGGACGGCCCGTCCCAAAATTGTTGTCAGTATAGGTACGGACCGTCCCAATAGTCGTCCCATTTTTCCTACGGCCCATCCCAAAATGAATCCACCGTCCCAAATAATACCGACGGCCCGTCCCAACAAAGTTATACCGTCCCAACTCATACCGACGGCCCGTCCCAACAAAGTTCTACCGTCCCAATTAATACCGACGGCCCGTCCCAACATAGTTCCACCGTCCCAAATAATACCGACGGCCCGTCCCAAAATAGTTCCACCGTCCCAAATATTACCGACGGCCCGTCCCAAAAGAGTTCCACCGTCCCAAAAATGTCTGCACGTCCTATCCCTGCACCACGCGTAGGAGATATAGGTACAAAATGCAATAAAAAGATCAAGATAAACACAAGTAAAGATCACTCAAAGAATAGTGAGGACACCAAGGATCAAGACGTCGAAGAATCGCGAAGATACACACAAATCAAGACATCGAAGAATCACGGAATTAAGACATCGAAGATTCCGCAAGTTGGGATATCATACAAATCACCAAAAAACTTATAGGTATCCCTAACCTTGTTTATGAATTATTAAGCTCAAAATAAGTCAAAGAAATATATTCGAAATTCATCAAAATGATGAAATAAAAAACAAGGCTGACAGTAGACTTCCGTTATAACGGACCATCTGTCCGTTGTAACGGAACTCCTCGTCCTATTCAAGAATGGCAGAAAACTGTATAGTCCGTTACAACAGATTAACCAGTCCGTTGTAACGGACTTCCACCAAACGTTGTAACGGAAGTTTCACCGTTACAACGCTAATTAATGCCAACTTGAAGAAAAGTCACAGAACTATGTCTGTTGTAACGGACATATCAGTCCGTTGTAATGGACATTGAACTCACTTCAGTACACCACATTCTCTCTCCCTGTCCGTTGCAACGGATTCACCAATCCGTTACAATGAACAGGCTCTTATCGTTGTAACGGAATATTTTTCGTTATAACGGAATATACAACCAACCTGAAGTGAAGTCACAGGATGATGTCCGTTGTAACGGACTCTGTAGTTCGTTATAACGAGCTTCTTAATATCCTGGTCCGTTGTAACGGACATATTTCCGTTGTAACGGACTACGTAATAATTCGAATATATTGGCTGTAACGGCTAGTTTGACTTATGGTCCGTTATAACGGACCTCATGTCCGTTGTAACGGACTGTGCAGAAAAAACAAGTTAAGAGAAGGGTCTATGTGTTCTATAAATAGAACACTTTCCTCATTCTCTCAACTTACTTTTACCCATCATATTTTCACATTCAAAAGAGAGAAACCTTGCTAAATACCTTGAGCTTAAAATCTTCTAAAACATTATTAGAGATTATTATATCCTCCTCTTCCATCAAATACGATTCCCAACTTGCGTGACCGATCACGTTTAGTTCGTATTAGATAATTATAATAGGCTAGTACAAAGATTGTAAAGTCCGTTATAGATCGATAGAAAGACGTGTAAATCGATCTAGGCAAAATCTTGTACGAGTGATTCGAGAATTCAATTGAAAGCCGAAAAGGCACAAGACATCCCCGGAGACATAGGTACTTGTATTCAATCGAATCGGTCGATTCAGCAAGTAGACGGTGAGTTAAAGCTACAAAGCAACCACCTACCGAACTCCGTCATCAAACATCTCGTGTTCAATTTGTTCGGTATTTGCATAATTTAATTCATACCATTTTAGCTTCCGCATTAATTTAGAACTTGTATACCGTAGTGTGAAAATTGCATACTAGGTTTACCTATTCAACCCCTCTAGGTTAGAAGTAACCGACATGTTAATCAATTCATTTTTTTCTCCTCACCAAAGATATTGGGATGAGTTTGGGAGGCCAATTACATTTTATCTTTTATATATGGATATAGTTTGGGTTGAAATAGAAAAAATTAATAGCGCACACGTGGTACGAATTATTTAGAATTATACATATGGTATGATATATGTTATATATTTTTTACATGTATAATTTGGTTTTTGTTAGCAACGCAAGTTAAAGATATCCTAGATAGGCAAGAGATAAATATTTCAAAACAAGAGAACTGTGAGCTGATAGAAAGAAATGAAGATATGCTTGTGAGAGAAATTGGTGGTGTAGTACTAAGAAATTGTTGCGGTCTGATATTGTTTTTATTACATAATTTGTTTGTTATATATTTTTTACATGTTATGTTTTTTATGTTATACAATATATATTTATGTATAAGTCAACATAATTACTTGTCTCTCTTTTTTCTTCGTACAAAAAGAGAGACAAAAAAGAGAAAACCTAGCTCGTGAATTATTTTGGACACCCACACCCACCCACACCCCTCCTCACCTCTCAACCGTCTTCACCACCCGCCACATGGCTCTCCAAGCCCCACCTCTACCACAATCGCTCCCTGCCCAACCTCAACCAACTCTAAACCCCCTCTCTTCCAGATTAGAGGCCACCTCTAATCGATTTTGAGAATTAGATTTTTAAAATCGATTGAAATTGAAATTGAAGATTCTGAAGCTACGAATTCGAATTCTGCCAAGTTTTAGATGATAAATTGGTGGCATCTTAGGCCAATAAATTGATGTATGTGATGTTTAATCTAGACCGAGAGAGGGGTGAATAGGTAATCCTAAGGTCTAATTTTCGCGCTAATGGAATGCAAATGGTATTTATGCGGAAGCTTGGATAATTTAAAATATAGAAAGATAATAGTAATACCACAATTGTTGACGCACGATATTTATTACGGAGTTCGGTAGGTGGTTGCTTTGTACTTTTAACTCACCGTTATTTGCTCAATCGACCGATTCGGTTGTTCACAAATACCTACGTCTCCGGAATTGTCTTGCGCCGTTTAGGTTCTTTATTGAAAGAGGAGAAAAGAGGTTTTCTCCATTAGAGAATGTAATTGATTGAATCAAGCAAGTTCACAATGCTTCGTCTAGGAAATTGTGTGTGTGACCGAGAGACTACAACTCATGGTGGATACAAGTAAATGAACCATCATTTTGGTTCTCAATTGTGAGAAAATTGAAGTTAGGGTTTGACCAAAATCATTTCGGTTTACCCACAACAAGGAGGAGAACGAGTCTGACGGAGTCGAGACTAGAAGGACACACGTGAGACGGAAGACAAACCACAACGATGTCGAGTAGTGTGGTATGGGACGCACGGTTTGTCAGAGTGGAAAGCACGAAGAAGACGATGGAAAAAAGTGATCCACCCTTCGTCCACCAACAATTTGGTGCGGTATGGTTGCACATTATTTCTTTCATGATTCGCACGCTCGGAATCGATGACGGGATCCTCAAAATTAGGGAAAAAGATCCGCGTACCTCATTCGCTGCGCGGGGAACGGGGCCGGGGATTGCCCAACACAAGGATCACAATGGAAAGCACGACGGTGTCGAGACATGTGACGTGGGACACACAAGAGACGGCCGGAGTGGAGAAGAAGAAGAAGGAATAATAAGAGCGACAATCCTTCGTCCACCATCAATTTGGTGCGGTATGGTTGCATATTATTTCTTCCATGATTCGCACACTTGGAATCGATGACACGGTCTACAAAATTAGGGAAAAGACTCCGCATCTCTCATCCGCTGTGCGGGGCGCGGGGCCGGCAATTTCCCATCAGGGTTTAGTTGAGGCGTCTCTAAACTCGATCTCAAGTTTGTTTGCAGCTTCCCAATAAGTGGTCTCTAGTTTTGGGATCATTATTACAAAGTGAGCAAATGGTAGTATTTGTCCAACCCTTCCCTTGTAATATATCCGCGACATTCAGTTTATTGTGCGAGGCTACCCACATAAAGAAACAAACTTTTAGAGGGACTTACACTTTTCATATGCAGTTTTGCCAAGAGTTTAGAATACCCGAATTTCTTAGAAAAAGATAAGCCGACTTGGTTGTGTATACGTTAGAGGATGACCACCTCCATCATATTTCGTTGATATCCCTATCTGAAAGAAATACAGTTTCGGATCAACCGTAAAAGTGTACATAAGGATAAACGAATGTAGTCGTACATTCGTAGCCATAACTTTCAGTAGGAAAATCCGATTTGAATGGTTCAAATTGGGTAAGATAGATAATTAGATTATCTATAACCTTCATGTAGAAATATATTTCATATGAACGAAGTATAAATGTCGTTTCTGTGAAATACCGAAAAGGTGCAACAGTATGACATACAGTTAGTAAAACAGTCATCACTTTTGCATACGAACTCCAATTGGGCTGGGCCAAATTGGGTTGTGTAGATAATAAGATTATCTACAACTTTCATGTTGGTTGATTTTCTGTCAGAGAAATTTATCAATTTCGTCTGGACAGATTACTGAACAGGTTCATGCACTTTTCTGTGTGAAAGGATGTATATTGGATATACATGCCTTTTGGCTAATCCTAATCCTATTAGATATAAATAGGATACTTTCTCTCTCATCCCTATGCTAATTCATACAGAATTATTCTACCCAAAACACAAGAGAAAAGAGCAAATTCAGATTTGATCTTTTGTGAGTGAAAGGGTGCTAAGAGAGAGAGATAGATAATCAATTCGATCGAGCAAGTTCACCGGTGCATCGTCTAGGCAGGTGCATCCGTGACCGACGTCTTGCGACTCAAGGTGGATACACGTAGAGGAGCAACATCTGAGGCTCTTTCAGTTGTGATCGATTCGGACGCGTGAATTCAGTCGGAGACGAAATCAAGCGAATCGGCGAAGTCAACAAACGGTGAAAGACGCGTGGTGTGGGACGCGCGGATTGTCACCAACGTGACAGGAGATAGAAGGCAGCGATCAACCCTTCGAGTGCAATCAATTTTGCACCGGTATGAATCTGTCCTTCTATTGCATCGTACCCTCGAAGTCGTGGCGTGATCTCGGGAATCGGGGAATCGGACCGGGCCTTCATTCCGCTGCGCGGGCCCGGGGTCGAGGATATTTCCCAGCAGTGGTATCAGAGCGATCGCCATCGATTCGAGGGTCGAATCATAGTCGTACATTAGATATACGCACGGGTTATCAAAGTTCGTACCCGTTTGCATGATGTTACATATAGAGAAAGTCAAATTCCGTTAAAATCACAAGTGGAATTCGCTAGAGATCGATCAAAAGTTGATTGAGAGTATCTAGGAATGATCGTGAAAAAGTTTCATGATTTATCGTTTTGGAAACGAGCGAAAACGGACGAAACGGCAAAATCTGCAGAAAATTAGAATACGAAACAGTGAGAAAAACTAAGATAATTTTCAGTGGGAAACTCCAAATTGATTGGATCAAATTGGAGTAGTTAGATAATGAGATTATCTATGACTTTGATACAGAAAGTTTTTTCATTTGAACGAATTATCAGTGTCGTTTTTATGGAATACTGAAAGGGTGTGACTGTTTGACATACAGAGACTAAAACGTCCGTATATGTCGCATCGAAACTCCAATTGAGTCCAATCCAATTGGGTTAGTTAGATAATAAGATTATCTAGAACTTTCGTTCACGTTCAAAGTCGGTTGGAACAATTTAATATTTTTGTTTCAACAGAATACTGAAAAGGTGTCTGTAGTTTTCTGGTTGAAAAGGTGTGTATTGGATATACTTACTTTTTCGTTTGTTCGTATTTTACTAAAACTGGTATAACTTTCAGTAGAAAATTCCGATTTGAATGGTTCAAATTGTGTTAGTTAGATAATGAGATTATCTAGAATGTTCATGTTGTAATATATTTCATTTGAGCGAAGTATTAGTGTCGTTCTAATGAAATAACGAAAGGGTGCAGAAAAACAGTTTTTCTGCCGCCCCGGGGGCAGTGTTTGGCGCCCCGGACGCGTCCCGGGCGAGGTTTTCTCGCGCCCCACGGCCCTTGCGTTACAACGGATGGGGAAGTCCGTTATAACGGACCCTTCTCTGGATGCGTTTTTTGTTTTCGCGATAACTTTGGCTACGAAGCTCGGAATTTTGAGTTCTTTATATCGATTTGATCGGCATCAATCATACTAGCATATAATTAGATAATTATTTAGAATAATTAGACTCCCAAATAAAATCATATGCATATTGAAAATCTTGTGATGGTGATATAATATGATTATGTCACGAATTTAGAAACATGCAATTACATGATCCCTCATAATATTTAAGTCATGGAAATGTCTTCCATATCCACAACCATCGAGATTGATATGACATAGTGCGTGGTTTCAGGCCATAGTCGGGCACGTACTATTGTATATATTGGTGCGGGTGGTAAGCGTTAATTGGGGGACTCACGTGGTTTCAGGCCATAGTCGGGCACGTGAGTAGTTCAATTGAACGATACGATTGATATGGTTATGACTTAACCGTCCAAGCCAATCCGATTGGAGTTCGGGGCATAGATAGAATGCACACACGGAACATGGATTGTATTGGATACGATTCGTCACCGAAATTCTATAAAGGAACAAGAGTCGTATTGGATACGATTGGATTTAATCCTACCTAAAATATCGAGATCTCATTTGTCGGCCATAGTCACTTATGGGAGGATCGTAAAATATGGGTCTTGAGTGTTATGGACTTGGAGTCCCGTATCGGTATGAGGGTTATCGATTCGATAAAATAACACTATCATATATTCATCATATAAGCATATAGATTAAGTACGCACGGTTAGGAGTTAATCTTCATCATCCGTTTAGAATTATGTTTTCTAGCAACACCAAATATATCGATGAGATCGATATGATAGATAGCTTTTGGGCCAGAATTGCCATGATTAACCTTGATGGTCAAAGAATGGTTCTTAGACTTAAAGGAACGTGTTGGACACGGAAATGATAGATTCGGGGCTTGAGGCTTTGGCTTTAGAGAAAGCCGGGTTCGATAAACTTTAAGAAGGAATCGAACGATATTACGTGCCTTGTGGTGGCATGTATAGACGCATATTTCTCAAAATTGTTTTGAGAATTCGGGTGTATATGAAAGTAAAACACAACGCTCATGAAATAGTTTCAAGAGTTAGAGCGCGTTGAATTATTCAATGCGGCTCAAAGAGTAGGTTAATTTTGAGACGCATTATGGGTCTTGGATTAACACTCGTGTGTTGATGGTACGAGATTTGATCGTCGTGACCGAATATCATATGCATTCGATAGATAAGTCGATCCCGAAATTGCATGAGATGTGATTTAAAATTGAATTGGAGATGCTCGGAGTATCCGAGGAATCCAATGTATATAGATGCGTGGATGTCCTTGTAATTCAAAGAAGGGATCGAAAGAAATGTATGTCTAAGGGTATTTTGGGAAAATGTTTTCCAAACAGAAAGTTCGGACAAAGAGTTGTCCAAACTAATGACTCAAAGAATGGTGAAATCCGAGGAGGATTAAACCAAGAGGTTGATTGCTTCTTTTGGCATTGCCGTCTTGGCCATATAAACGAGATTCGCGTATCTAGATTCCATATGATGGATTACTAGAATCATCCGAATTAGATTCGATTGATTAATGCGATACTTATTTATTAGGCAAGATGACTATGGCATCATTCTCCAAAGGTTGGAGAAAGATCCAACGAATTATTGGAAATTACATTTAGATGTAATGTTCCGATAAGTTCCGAGGCGAGAGGAGGCTATCGGTATTTTGTTACGTTTATGGACGGTTAAAGTAGATATGAAAATATCTATTTAATGCGTGCCGAAACGGAGACTTTTGAAAGGTTCAAAGAGTTTCAAAAACGAAATACGAAATCAACTAAGCAAGAAAATCAAAGCTTTTCGATAGGATCGAGAAGGCGAGTATTTGAGCTAAACCTTTCGATAGGATCGAAGAGGCGATATTTGAGTTATGAATATTGATGATCATTTATGATTGTGGAATCGTTTCACGATTGCCTTTATTCGGAACATTGAGATGTGTCCGAAAAGAGGAAATGAACGCATGTTGGACATGGTTCGATAAATGATAAGTCAATAGGATCTCCCAAAATGTTTTGGGGATACGCCCTTGAGACAGCGGCACTAATGAATGGTTGCATATAAGATATGAATCATAAACCTTCTAATTGGTACAAAAGACGCCATATGAGATATGGATCGGAATGGTTCCGAAGTTGTCACTTGTACAGATTTGAGGATGTGAGTGTATTTCGAAATTTGTTTCGGTTAAACTCAATCCCAAATCTGGAAATTGTTCGTTTATCCTTAAGGAAACTAAAGGGTATTAGTTCTAACGTCCCGACGAAAATGAGATTTTCGTGGCTCGAAGAGATGCCTTCTTGGAGGAGGACTAGATGCGCACAAGTTTGGAACTTGGTGCCATTTATCTCTATGCGGGCTAGTGGGAGTAGAATAAATCTCGAAATAGTTCGTGATTTGAAAATGAACATTGTACCGATGAAAGTTGACATGGCTTCATCAAGAGTTGATGAACGCAAGTCGAACACACAAAGGAATTTTTCGTAGATCAAGTAGGCTATATCATAAGCCGGTAAATACGGATTTATCGAGACTAATGATGATAGATCGAAATCATATGATGATTCGATATCCTACAAGGATGCTATGAAAAGTTGATTCCACATGACATGGTGTCATGAAATCTGAGATTCGATCCATGTGAATTATCAAGTTTAGAACTTGATTTCATTACTTTCTGGGTTAGACCCGTGAAATGTGAGTGGGTTTTTCAAGATGAAGAACCGACATGGATAGGAATACGCATATATGTAAAGCGAGGCTTTTTGCGAAGAGTTTCATGCAATTCATAGTCGGACTATGAAGAAACGTTTTCGCTTGTTGCCATGCTTTCCCATTCTCGAAATTCTGCTTGCCATGGTCGCGTATTATGACTATGTGATGTGGCAAAATGGATGTCAAAACCGAATTTCTTGACAGAAATTTTATGAAAGGATGTGTACTGGACACAACCTTACGGTTTTGTCGATTCATAAGAATCGGGGATAAGATATGCACGCTTTAACGATCCATATGATGGATTAGAGAAAGCTTCTCGGAATTGGAATATTCGTTTTGACAAAATTATAAACTGTTATAAAATTGTCGAAACGAATGGAAACTTTGTGTACACATGAAGGTTAGTGGGAGCTGCATTATATTTCTTGTAACGACAAAGGATTTAGACGAGACCGCTTATGAATTAAGCGTGAAGATCTATAGGATAGATCTAAGAAGTTCCTCGTTCTATGTTATAGCACATATATCGACATATTGTTGAAAATGGTTTTCAACATGTAAACTCCTTGGAGGAGTTAAATCGAAATGTTTAATGGCAGAAATTTTCAACGGCTCGATGTGAGACATCAAGCAGCGCGAAAAGTAATAATATGATGCCTTACATTTGATGTTAGGATCTATTATATCTGTCATGATATGTATATGGCTATCTGTCATACAAATATAGCGTCTAGTTCACCGTCAATAAAATTCATGGGAATCACATGAGTTTGAATGTAATTCGATTACATGAGACTAACTCTTGTGAATGTATAATGGTTATACAAATATATACATAATGGTTATGTATATTTAAACCCATCGGGATTTGTATTGATAGAGGTGAAGTTTATCCTTGAATACTTTGCGAAAGAATTCAGGATTAATTATCTATAATGGTGTGGAGGACGTGTTGGTTATAAAGAGTTATAACAAACAACAGTTTCCAAAGATTAAGCACGTCCAAATATGTAGCACGACTTTCGATCACAAAGTGTGTACATGTTTTGCTTAAATGAAAACACGGTTATGTGGAAAGGTTCCACAAGACCAATAGTTTATGATTCTATTTACGGAGGCGAGTATATTGCGGTTATTAATCGCAAAAGGAAGTGGTATGGATCAAGGATACATGACCAAACTCTAGGTAGTCACGAGTTATCGGATTTATGGTTGTTTATTGCGTGAGACGCAATAGTACAAGCAAAAAAATACCGAAGTCACAACTACTTCTAGCCAATACTCAGAAAATTTCATTTGATCCATGAAATTTTGTGAAAAGATGTGATCATAGGTATTGGAAATGTTCCAATCCTGATGATGATTAACACTAGCGGGAACGTGCGGACCCGTTTACAAAACCGCTCTCTCTAGTCGCGCGTGACTGTCATGCGATGACTATGGGTATGGAGATACCTAGAGGAGGAAGAAGAGAGTAGAGTGTAGTTATCTAATACGATAGTCCTCGCAGGTTATGGGTATGGAGATACCCATAGGTAAACGTTGTATCACCCAAATACTTAGTCCATATAGGTATGGAGATACCCATAGGTATACTTAGTCCATATGAATGCATCCCTTTTAAAGAAGAGAGTAGAGTGTCATTTCTAAACATCCCTAGTCGCGGATCAGCTTGCTTAAGAGAGAAGCATTTCTATTATTAGATAATAGACTGAACGCGTACACTAGTACGTTTGCCGAGGAGATGATTATGTTTTGCTAATCATGGGACAATGTGCTTGTCGAATCGGGAACGTAGATATATGTTAGGTTACATATATTGGATATGACCGAAGCCGCGAGTCCATGACATGGTTTAGTCATTATTGATGGACTTGCGACGGATGGGGTTTTAGGTTCTTCATACTTGAGGGGATCATTGATTGCGTTACGTGCGTAACGCAATGCTTTGATATGATCTTACGCTCACCATAACAGGGAGTTAAAAGGGTCATCATTGGGTATTGTCCGAAACACGGAATTCAATGTGAGTCTCCAAGATAGGAATTGTTTATTCCGAAAGGAAGAGATATCTCTTAGGCCGCTCGATGAATTGATTAACGAAATCTCTGGCCAGAGTCAATGATATTAAAAGTTAATATCGATTGTAATTTGTTAACTCAATTCGGAATCGAGAAATAAGTATAGTTAATCAAGACATAAGGATGACTACCACCATGCATTTTGATTAACGGATATCGCAAACAAGAGAACTAGTAACCGCTATTCGAGATAGGCACAATGATCACAATCATTATTCGTTTAACATGGGTAGCTATGATGGAATGACTAGATCCCGCTCATGAGCTTGTAGGCATTGGAAACAACCTACTGCCATCGTTAATCGAACCTACATGGTCACACAACGAGTCGTACTAAGTCGGGCTTGATCCTAAAATTGGCACATAGGATGTGCATAGCTTGGTATTTGATACGCGAGCTATATTCTCTAAAATCGTGCATATTGGATATGCATAAGTACCTTTTAGGTAGATCTGAAATTGAGTGGGAGACTGAAAGAAATACAGTTTCGGATCAACCGTAAAAGTGTACATAAGGATAAACGAATGTAGTCGTACATTCGTAGCCATAACTTTCAGTAGGAAAATCCGATTTGAATGGTTCAAATTGGGTAAGATAGATAATTAGATTATCTATAACCTTCATGTAGAAATATATTTCATATGAACGAAGTATAAATGTCGTTTCTGTGAAATACCGAAAGGGTGCAACAGTATGACATACAGTTAGTAAAACAGTCATCACTTTTGCATACGAACTCCAATTGGGCTGGGCCAAATTGGGTTGTGTAGATAATAAGATTATCTACAACTTTCATGTTGGTTGATTTTCTGTCAGAGAAATTTATCAATTTCGTCTGGACAGATTACTGAACAGGTTCATGCACTTTTCTGTGTGAAAGGATGTATATTGGATATACATGCCTTTTGGCTAATCCTAATCCTATTAGATATAAATAGGATACTTTCTCTCTCATCCCTATGCTAATTCATACAGAATTATTCTACCCAAAACACAAGAGAAAAGAGCAAATTCAGATTTGATCTTTTGTGAGTGAAAGGGTGCTAAGAGAGAGAGATAGATAATCAATTCGATCGAGCAAGTTCACCGGTGCATCGTCTAGGCAGGTGCATCCGTGACCGACGTCTTGCGACTCAAGGTGGATACACGTAGAGGAGCAACATCTGAGGCTCTTTCAGTTGTGATCGATTCGGACGCGTGAATTCAGTCGGAGACGAAATCAAGCGAATCGGCGAAGTCAACAAACGGTGAAAGACGCGTGGTGTGGGACGCGCGGATTGTCACCAACGTGACAGGAGATAGAAGGCAGCGATCAACCCTTCGAGTGCAATCAATTTTGCACCGGTATGAATCTGTCCTTCTATTGCATCGTACCCTCGAAGTCGTGGCGTGATCTCGGAAATCGGAGAATCGGACCGGGCCTTCATTCCGCTGCGCGGACCCGGGGTCGAGGATATTTCCCAGCACTATCCTCTTGAGTTGAGAACTTATAGATGAGAGTAGCCCTATTAGCTCTTTAATGAAAGGAGATTGCGCTCTAATAACTATGGATGGTAGGTCTTTGGATGAATTGATTCCATATAGTGAATGCAAGTGCCTTGTCTAAAGATTTGTCGATTCATTGTCCAATTTCCACACAAAAATTGAGAAGTAGAGCCGTATTTATGGTTGTTAAATGGAGGATTCCGAGACCTCCATTTTTCTTTGGTAGACAAACCGTTTTCCAATTCATTAAGTTCTTGCCATTTTGGTGTTTTTGTTTGCCACTCCATAGGAAGACTCTTATTAATTTGTTCATTTGTTGTATTACCCACACCGGTAATTTGAACATTAGCATTATGTATACTAGAATTGCATTGAGCGTTGACTTGATTAATGTTGATCTCCCTCCAAAAGGAAACAAGCGCCCCTTCCACGAAGCTATCCTCTTTTGTATAAGAGATATGAGCGGAATGTAGGACGTTTTGGAGGGCTTTCTAATGGAAAAAGGTATTCCAAGATATGTGAGTGGTAGATTCATTTTTTGCATCCAAGAATATTTTCGATGGTTTGAGAATGGGTTGGAGGTAGGCAAATAGGTGTGAAAGTACTCTTGTTTCTATTTATTTGTAAACTCGTGATTTCCGAGAAGATGTCAAGGGTTTGCGAGATAATTTTGAGGTTTCTCGGATTTGCTTCTAAAAATATGATTGTGTCATCGACAAATTGCAAAATAAGTGTTTTAGGAGGGATATGTTTTGAAGCGAGGGTTGAATTACATGTATGCGATTTTGAAGTGTGTCTACCGCGATGTCGAAGAGTAACGGTGAAAGTGAGTCACCTTATCTTAATTCTTTTTGGTGGGAGATGTGCGTGCATTAACCTTAATAGAAGATGATGATGAGGCGAGGATATTTTGTATCCAAGTGATCAACTCTTTTGGAAATCCGTTAGTGGTAAGGAGCTTATTGAGGAAGTCCCACAAGATATTGTCTAAGACTTTCTTGAAATCTATTTTCAATAGAATGAACGAGATTTTCTTGTTGTGATAGTAATAGCGAAGCTCCCTTGCGGTTGCGTAAAAATCTACTATAGGTCTCTTCTTTATAAAAGTTGTTAAATGGTTATCAATGATGGAGGTGAGGAGTGGTTGGAGTCTATTAGCAAGAATTTTCGTTATGACTTCAATAAGAGTGGAGATTACACTAATGGATCGAAAATCTTGGAGTTGTCAGGCCCAATCCTTTTTGGGATTATAGATATGGCTGATTGATTGAGTCTCCAAAACTCAAGATTATTCCGTTCAAAAGCCTTTATAATGTTTATAATATCCACCTTAGTAGTGGTCCACATTTTCTTGACAAATTCGATAAGTAGTCCATCCGGCCCTACCGTCTTGTCCCCGCTTATGTCATTAACGACCATTCTTATATCACCTTCGAAAATCGGAGTGATTAGAGAAAAGAGATCAATTGAAGCATCGAGAGGGAAGATGAATGTGGTAGGATTCCATTGGTTGGAGGGATAGGCGGTTCCGAGAGTAGATTTGTAATAGTTGAAAAAGGCATGGAGAATATCAATTGATTCCGTTATTTGGGTATTGGGTGTGTTAAGAATTGATATTTGGTTTCTCTCTGTCTTGTTGAGGCTAATGCATAAAAGTATTTTGTGTTATTGTCACCAAATTTTAACCATGTCGTTGAGGATCATTGTTGCCACTTCATATTTTCTTGGAATGTTAATTCACGAGTCTTTTGGCTGAAATTTATTCTTAGGAGGAGTTCGTCATTTTGTAAGGTGCTAGATTCTTCAAGCCAATATAAGATCTCAGTACATGCAAGAATATTTTCTTTGGTTAACCTATCCGTTTTTTTTGGAGTATTTGCAAATTATGAAGGTTCTTAATTTAGTTTATTAGCAAATAGTAGTAACATGATTTTGAACGTAACTTTTTATTTTAACTTTATTGGGGAGACTAATAATCTTGATTTAAAAATAAATGGAAGATGTAATGTAGTGTCGTATCTGGTTCTAATTAATAACGTCAAATTTATTTATGCCAGTGACCGCTTTCGAATGATCCCGAGTCAGATAATTTCGTTAAGAGTGGAATGTGGTGGAAAATTATATAGAACTCGTATTATATAAACCACATGAGTAATGTTGGAACTTGTAAATCAAACAAACGAAAGGAAGGTTGAAAATAACAAATCAGGTAAAGCTGATAGAGACGTTCTGAATTAGATCCAACACATGAAACCGGCAATTTATTTAGAACCATAATTAAATGACAGAAAGAAAGTGCCGACTATGAATTTAGTTATACACATTAGTCAAACATTTAATCATCCGACTCGATTAAATGGGCATTTTTATTGTCCTGAAATATTACTAACACCAAAATTATATATCGACTTTGAAAACTGTGTATTTGTTATGAAAATAATATATTAACACTAAAAATAATATAATGGGCATACAAATATTATATTTACATCGAAAGTGATCATGTCTACAAAATATATTAACCCGAAAATAATAATTTTTTAATCCTCAAAATGTTATGTCGGTGTAATATAATATATTAATATCAAAAATGTTATTTTTAATCATGAAAATAATACCTTAACATTGAAGGAAGACGTATAAAAAAAACTAGCAATTTAATACATTTCATTGTCGTCACGCAAATAATCTATCTAAATTCTACACATGCTCGGTAAGGGTTGGGTATTTGCGAGTTGTCTCATTCGAGTTACCCATAATTAAGATAACCTCTTATTCGGATTTTGAATATCCGGGTTTCATTTATTCGCCTCCGAAATAGTAGCGGACTTTGGATCTTATCTGTCGGATTTTATCAGCTCCATGTAAAAATGAGACCTCTCTCGAACGTGGAGGAGTAATGGCATCATCATCATCATCATCGATAGGATATCACTGTATTCTCCCTCATCTCTTCGCCTCATACCCTCGCACCAAGAACTCTGGGAAGTGGCTATGCTATCCGGTGTCTTCTTTACTGCAATCTTGTAGTAATTCGCGTCCGTTACTATGGCGAGCTCCTGTTGTAGGTGTAGTCCAACAGAGTTCGACTGAGACTACGACTCTCAGGCAGGTTTGTGATGGCCGTGTACCGGAGAAAATTCTTACTAGGTATTATACCGTCTTTCATTCTCTGTAATTCGGTTTTATCGTCTGTGGCATTTCATCGAGCACCTCACATGCACACGTTCAGACACACTTTTTCTATTTTATTCCATCTTAGTCTATTTGAATTGTTCGAATTTCTACTTTTGGTAATACAGGGCTGAGGAATTAGGATTTGTCACGCCAACAGATGTACAAGAGCAGTCTTTGCCTGTTCTTCTCTCTGGCCGAGACTGCGTGCTTCATGCTCAGGTCCTTGCGAAGTTTTCAATCCTCTCTCCAGTATTATTTGCAAAGAAACCCCTGCATTATTTTTTATTTATTTATGTTTCTGAATGACATGGATTGCAGACCGGTTCTGGGAAAACATTGGCGTACCTATTTGCAGTATTTTCATCAATAGATATCTCGAGATCTACTGTGCAAGCCATTATTGTCGTACCGACTAGGGAACTTGGCATGCAAGTAATTCCCCATTTCAAAAGTATTTTTTTAATTACCAGTATTGTTAATATTTAATAATAATAGTATTATTGTTGTAATTGATAAAATAAGGTTACAAAAGTAGCGAGAATGCTAGCAGAAAAGGAATGTGGAATAATGGCCTTGTTAGATGGTGGCTTGTTGATACGCCACAAAAGCTGGTTAAAGGTAATTGTAAATAATAGTTACAACAATACTCATTTCTCATTTACTTTTCTTCCCCAAATTAGACCCAAATTTAAACCTAAATTCTTGAAATTAAGCCTCAATTAAGCTCCAATTGGGCGTCAATTGTGCAATTATCCCCTTGATCTCATAATTGTATTTTATTTTGAAGAATGAAAGTTTTTGTTATTTTTACAGGCTGAGCCTCCACATATAATTGTAGCAACGATAGAAAGCTTGTGCCGAATGATTGATAAGAATCTCGTGAAGCTTCAATCCATGACTATCTTAGTTATTGACGAGGTCAAGACAAAATTATCCATAATATTATTCTTATGCTTTATTCATGTTGAATATAATGATGATATTTATGATTTTTGTCATGAATAGGTAGATTATATATTTGCATCGGGAACCCAAGTGGCTCTTCTTCGCAAGCTTTTGACTTCTCATTCTTCAATTTTGGGACGTCAAACCATTTTCGCAAGTGCTTCCATTCCTCAACACAACCGTTTTCTCCAAAATTGTGTCCAGAAAAAATGGACCAAGGTCTCTCTCTCTCTCCCCTCTCTCTCTCTAAACAAATTATTATTATTTTTTTGTTTTTGACGGGTTACTTGTATCCAAATTTTTGGCACAGAATGACGTTGTGCATATACATGTGAATCCTGTGGAGCCCATGCCTTCTCACCTCCATCATAAATTTGTCGTTAGTTTTTTTCTCGGATATAATTTTTAATTTTTACCTCATTTTATAATACCATATTTTACAAAAAAAAATGTTTATTTTGTTTAATTTTGGGGGCAGATTTGCAGTAAGAAAGAGAAATTGCGCGTTTTGCTATCATTACTCGAGAGAGATGTGCCTAAATCTGGTATCGTATTTGTCGCAGAACATGTAGGCCTTTTATGCTTTGTGTGTGTATATATGTATTTTTTTGAAGCTTTCTTTAGTTACAAAAAAAATAAAAAAATACCACTAAATTTACTTTTTTTTTTTTTCAGTCGAAGAAATCATTAAAGGCAGGGAATATTCCATCAACGACCCTAATTTTCAATTTTCTTAAAGATTCATACAAAGGCGAGCTCGAGATAACGATGCTCGAAGAAGATATGAATTTCAATGATCGCGCAACCACATATTTGGTACATTTTCTCGAAAAGTCACAAAAAAACCCTAAATAATTATGGAGCTTAATAGTCCAATTTTCTTCTTTCTTTCTTTAGGAAGTGAAGAACAAAGGATTTTTACTGGTTTCTACAGACATATCGAGCCGAGGATTCGACTTGCCGCAAACAACGCATATTTACAATTTCGACCTTCCCAAAACCGCCATAGACTATTTACACCGAGCTGGCCGTGCAGGTCGAAACCCTATTTTGAAAGATATTTGTAGCGTCACGACTTTTATCAAACAAGAAGAAAGATTCGTTCTTGAACGATTTGAGAAAGAATTGATGTTTAATTGCGAAGAATTATCTTCTTTGTTCTAGATTTTTTAGTATATTAGTTACTTGTTACTCTTTAAATGCAAAATCTTAAGTTAATTTGTTGTTCAAATGTTTCCTTCATGAGAGAGAGAGAGAGAGAGAGAGAGAGAGAGTATAATCTAAGAGAAAATCAGTGTTTAACATAAGCAAAATAATAAAAATATCTAGGAGATTACACCCACAATATCTTTCTTGCCTAAAGGATAGATATGATCGCGACAGTTAACATTCATCCAGATATCCTCATGGGAGAGAGAAATGGCATGAGAGAGAGAGGGTCTATAATGCTGGTTGATTTTGGTTGAGAAGTTTGGAGTCACAAGCCACGATTTTAACACGATTAACATTCTCCTGAGTTTCCTCGTTTTTGAACGTTGCGTCTTGTAATATGAACGTCCATACATTATCGCAAAACCTGTATGTGTGCAAATGCCCCTAAAACAACACCAAATTTTCAATTACACCCCTCAAATTATATGTATTTTCAATAAAACTTCGATTAGAAAAAAAAACAAGTACCTTGATCGTCACCTTGCTCTTAACTTCGTTCTCCAAAGTATGTGTCATGGACTGTCAAAATCAAGTTTAAAAAAATCAATGGTCAAATTAAGGATAATGAAGCCCTGATTACCCTCAATTCTAAAATTAAACCCAAATTCAAAACAAAATTTGTCTAATTAGCGGTCATTAGTGCAATTATTCCCAAATTAAGTTTCAGCTTGACTTAATTTAGCATTAATTTAATAATATAATAAGAAACCTTATCAAATTGGACAAGGACTTGAATGGCAAGCTCAGGGTTTAGGGTTCCATTCTGTACCATCTCGTCCAGTGTTTCTGTTAAGCACATGCCTATTGTGGACCGGCGGTACAACTCAAATGTCGCCATCAAATCAAATAAAATCAAATCACTGTATCATGAAATAAAGATTAATTCATGAAACATCTAAAAATTCTCAGATTTTGAGAAGCTTATAATCAAACTAATTATTGTTTCGTTCAGTAACTGTACCAAATATAGATCTGAGTACTGGTTTCTATTAGTGTTAAATTGCATAATAGAGGGTAAATTGAGGCATAATTGGGAAATTTAAGGAATGATTCGTACAAAATAGTACTGAATTGAGACTTAATTACGCAATTCAGTTTTAATCAGCCTACTTATGAAAGAGTTCAAATTCGGAAACCGGTACAATTTCGGCGGTAAACCAGTACTAAATACCAGACAAAGTTTCAGCATACTAGTAAAGACTGGTACAGCAATGGTACAATGAAGCTACCAATTTGTTCTTTCAATTGTTTATTTGTACCTGGATTGTTACTGGTATTGTCAAACACATACGAGAAATTCAGAAAATAACTAAATATCAAATTAATGGTGGGGTTGAATTAATAACTACACAGGACCAGTAAAATCTCAATTTATTAGCCTTTTGGTTTACAAGAAGAGAAAAATTGGTGGCACGAGAGGGAAAAAGATGCTGTTTTTCCAGGAAAATTAGTGACGCTGAACAAATATCCCCTTTCCATGATTTGAAACAACAGAAACAGTTAATACCCACAAAAATCCTCACAAAAATCAGAAATTGAGAGTAAAATATTTCAATTTTCAGCAAAATTCACCACGCCAGAGACCAAGAGAGAAGAAAAAACCAATTATCTCCCCCCAATCGACAGCAGAAATGAAATCAACGAACTAGGGTTTCGCCAATCCAAACCAAAATCAAAGCGCAAGCAAAAAATTCATGGAAACCCAAAAAGAGTGAGATCAGAGAGATTACCGTTTGATAGAGAGAAAGAGGAGAGAGAAACAGAGATCCAATTCAAAGATCGAAGCTTTTATACAATGAGAGAAGCTTTTATATAGAGAGAGATTTGAGAAAGGGGGATATATAGACTGGTTACAATGTATTACGATATTGCTTACACCCGGTGTACAACACCGTCCGGTTATCTATTGGATACACCCGGTCTATGCACCGGAATTTGTTGAAATGTCAAGGGACGTTTTATTAGTATGGACCGCGTGCATGTAAATTTACGTTGATGACCGCATTACCGCCCTGCTGTTTGCAATGAAATACTCCTCTGGGTCCCATATGTAAGTGACACAATATATTTTACGTATTGGTAATGTCGTTTCGCAAATTGATTATGACAATATTATTGATTATGCAGTACTAACAGAAAATAATTTTCTATGATAGATCCTTCCTTTTCCCACTACAAATGATTCTCAACTCGCGGGACCGATTACGTAGAATTCGATTTGTAGAATTGTAATATGCATGTTCTTCTTTGTAAAACACGTCATAAATCGATAAAACGTGTAAATTGATCTAAGCAAACCTCGTAATCGTTGATACGCAAATTCAATAAAAAGCCTAAATGGTGCAAGGCATCTCGGAAGACGTTGGTACTTGTAAACAATCGAATCGATCGATAAACAAATAAACGGTGAGTTAAAACTTAAAACTAAATAGCAACCACGTACCGAACTCCGTAACAAATATCGTGTGTTATTTATTTTTGTATTATCCTTTCTGTATTTTAAATTACTTAAGCTTCCGCATAAATACCATTAGCATTCCATTTGCGCGAAAATTAAGTGTTTTTATCGTTGAGACATCAATTTTGCCAATTTTTTTGAAAAATATGATAAATTGATATTTTAAGGTGTTAGATTTTGATTTTTGCTTTTTTTGCGAAAATGTTGGAAGAAACAAGAAATTTGCATATGTTAGTCTTCAATTATGGATTTGTTTTGAGAAAAACATGAAAATTAATTATTTTCTTTCGTTTTAGACATAAGTTTCGGAATTTTTTGAAAAATATTATAATTTTTTGCAAGGTGTCGGACTTCATTTTTGCATTATTTCGATTTTTTGGGGGGAAAAAAATAAATATTGCATGTGTTAGTCTTTAATTATGGAAATTTTTAGGAAAATATGAAAACTAAGTATATTGATCGTTTTAGACAGAAATTTAATTTAACTATTTCAAAATTATTATGAACTTTTTTTAAGGTGTGAGACTTCAGTTTTTAGATTTTTCGAATTTTTTTAAAGGGGAAATTTCACATGTGTCCCTCCAAAAACTATAAATATCATATTTGTCCCTTTAAAATAGTTAATATCAAATTTGTCCATCCAAACCTTAATTATTATCGAAATTAACCAAATTCAATTCTTCTGTTAGATTTAAATCAAGCTTGTGAAAAAACCAATTTGTCCTTCACACTAAAACCAACAAAATCGTGAGTTCTTGGATGAAAGCAAATAAATCTCTCTCTAACCCTCACCTAGCACCATGCATCTCAGCAAACACCTCCTAATTCATCTCTTCAAATCTTCTGAAAAATCTCCTCTTTAAATCTCACTACACACACTGCAAGTGGTCGAACCTACTCACATTTGTATAAATCATCGAAGGAATCTTTTTGCGCCTATATTCAAGATATAATTTATCGAAATATCTAATTTCTTTCTGAAATTAATCAATTTTGTGATTTCGTGGCTAATTAGGGATAGATTAAGGTATATTACGGATCATTGTGCTGAAATTAGAATTTATTAAGGATATACTAAGGTCAACTGGATTAATTGAACAAATTATGCCGAAGAACTTGATAGATATTGAATCAAGATTAGGACCTATTTTGCTTCGATCCGAAGAGGGTTTGGGAGGGAGCTTCACGAGGGAGAGAGACGAGGTTTAAGTATTGGTTGATCGGCGATGAAGATAGAGGCTTTAGGCAAAGCAAACAAATTTCATATGTTCTCCAAAGGAGTGGGAAGGAACAGGGACAAGAAAGAGGACCAAGACAGCATTTTAGTTTTAGAGAGGGTATTTTGGTAATATAAATTTATAATTAACAGTTCAACTAGAGTTAAAATATTAAACTATGATTAATTTGATGGCAAATTGATGGTTATGACAAATTTAATATTATATTAGTTTGAGTGGATAAATTTGATAGATTTTTAAGTCTGAAGGGATATATTTGTATTTTTTTTTAATTTAGAAGGACAAATTTGAAATATGTATATTTAGAGGGACAAATTTGATATTATGAATTTTTGGAGGTACATACACGAAATTACCCCTTTTTTAAAAGATGAAATTTCCAAGTGTTAGTCTATAATGACGGAGTTTTTTTATAGGAAAACATGAAAATTAATTATTTTTATCGTTTATACATCAATTTTGACATTTTTTGAAAAATATTATAAGTTGATTTTGTTGAAGCTGTTAGACTTCATTTTTTGCATTTTTACGAAACGTTTGGAAAAATAAATAGAATTTTTCTCGTTTTGGTCTTCAAATTACGGAACTTGTTTGAGGAAAATATGAAAATTAAATATGTTGTTTGTTTTAGACATAAAATTTGGATTTTTTGAATAATATTAAAATTTATTTTTGTAAAGGTGGTTGGATTCACTTTGTGTATTTTTCGATTTTGAAAAAATCTCTCTGTTTGGATTTCAAATAGAAGCTCGCCTCCCCCTCCACTTTTAAAAGTATCTCTCATTTGTTTTCAAATAGGAGCTCGACCTGTTTGCCCATCGTCTATTTCCCATCTTCGATTATGTTCTGAAATTATTCGATGTCTAATTCTTCGAGGTCAAACTCCAACTGATCTTCAATTAGGTGCAACTTTCTATTTTTTCTTTTCATTTTTATTGCATTGAACTATGGAAATTATAGTTAAAAGTATTTGCTTCTCTTCGAATTTAGCGGATTGAGCTGATTTTCCAATTTATTTCATTCAGATATTGATAAATTCTGCCGAGTTATAGTTGAATTTGCTCTATTATTTATTTGTACTGCATATACAAATGAATTGTAGTATACTAATGTGATTATCATATTATTGTATCCCTACTTTCTTTATTGTGTGCCAAGTATTTTCGTCTCACTGGTTAAGCTTGATTCATTTATGTATTATACAATAATTCACAATTATTCAATTATCCATAAATTCAAGTACAATATTCACAATTACTTGAACACATTGTCACCTCACAATTTTAATCATGTTTATCAAATACTAATTACTGCCAAACTAACTTCTATGTAGAATTTATGGATATTGTATCACTAATAAACAATCAAGAGCTTCCATACTTAAAAACAAGAAGGGCACGTTCTGAAAGAATCAATATTTGAAATTGAATACTATGTTCTTTGTGTGAAAAAAGTAATTTGAACCTATTATGCATCATTCAAAAAAATATAATATGAATCTTTTATTTTCGTATTTTTCAAAAAAATTAAAATAAAATAATTTTGCCGAGGCGGAGCAAGGGTAACTACTAGTTTGAATAAATTGTTTTTTGATTGATCAATGATAAAGGATGCAAGGCCTACCTATGTACAGTCCATTACATTGATACAAGATCAGATGACTCAGTAACTAATGACCATTGACCACCCACTAATGTCATTAAAAACTAGCCACTAATAATATGTTAATAAACTAATTAACCTTTACATAATAATTAACCATTACTAATATTCTAATTATAATAGTAATGACATACCCTTGATAGGTCTATATATACCTTGTCTGCGGGATTTAAACAATAAATTTTTTGATTGGGGAGATGAAGAGACCAGAATTAATTTATATTTATATCGTAGTTAATTCATCTCTGTCTTGAAAATCCACCACCCACTAAGAAAGCATAATTTGCTAGAGCCTTTTCGTATTCAAACTAGCCGAGTCATCTTCTACATGTCTCCTCTCCTTATATATAACCACTAATTCTCTCCGCCAAAACAAAAGTTTCTTGGAAGTAAAAATGGATAAGGAACTCTCCCTCAAGCTCCTCATTGACACAACATCCAACAAGGTTCTCTTTGCCGAAGCAGGGAAGGAAGTCGTAGACTTCCTGTTCGGCCTCTTAGCCCTTCCTGTAGGAACCATCATCAAACTGTTATCCAAGGAACAAATGGTGGGTTGCATTGGAGATCTTTACTCCAGTCTAGAACAGCTGGAGGAGTCTTATCTCCTCTCCACTTCTAAGAGATCTTCCCTTCTCAATCCTCCTGTTTTTTCTACACCAATCTCAAAACATACCCTTCTCCTTCCTCCTCCACCTCCACCTCCATCGACATGCAAGAAGTTATATCGTTGTAGTTATTCATATGGCAGCTGTCGTATGACCTATGTAACTGATGTCTGTGGATCTTCATGCCCAAGCTGCCGGAATGGAATGTCTACTGAGTTGCAATATGTGGGGAAAAATAAGCAGCCAGAGGATAAAGAAGAAGGGGGGGAATTAGGGTTTGTGAAAGGGGTGGTGACTTATAGCATAATGGATGATCTATCGGTGGTGCCTATGTCAACCATATCTAGCATTACTCTTTTGAACAAATTTCAGGTCAAAGGCTTGGCCTCGCTTAAAGAGAAGAATGTCAAACTTGGCATGGAAGAGGTTATCTTTCTCTCTGTCATCTTTTTCCAGTACTCTGAATCTTAAATGTTTTACGTGTAGTGTTTAATACTTGATTTTATGTATTATATGATTGAGTTAGGGTTTGGAGTTGCTCAAGACGTCGTTCGAGTCCAGAAATGTGCTGACTGCTGTTTTTCTGTCGAAGAAGAGAGCAAGAAGACTTTAATTGTATTGTATTTTGCTGATTGTCTCCTACTCCCCTAAATGGCTTTTCTTTTGTGTGTTATGTTTATTAACATGGACCGGTAAATTTTGGTTGTGATAGGGTTCGGGGCATTTTGCATGTTTTTTTTATTTAAGAACAAGGATTGCATGCGGTTAAACTCTTGTTGAGCTTCATTATGGCAGTATTATCTTTATAACATTCGATTAGAAGTGTGTGAGTAGAAATATATGAGGACAAAGTGTTGTTATTAAAAAAAGTGTGGAACTTAATTGTAAGTATCAACATCAATACAAATAAAAGAATGTGTTATGAATATAATATGAGGGGTTTGGTGCACCCAATCACACTTAAACACTCTCGATTGACGCATCAAAGATGTTTAAGGGTGTTTAAGTGAGATTAGAGGCACATTATATTTTCCCGTAATATAATTAGGGGCTTAATATGGTGCCTTCCAATCTCAATTAAACATTCGTGATGCGTCAATCGAGGGTGTTTAATGAATTTATTAGACATCTTAATTGAATCAATCATTTTAATCATTAATTTAAATTTATCAAGAGTGTTTACTTGAAATTTGGGGGCATTGCTATATTTTCCAAATATAATAACGTGGTACATTTTGAGCCCCTCAAATATTATATTGACTCGTATAGTTCTTCTATCCGTTAACTTGACATGTAAAAATGGCATAGCATGTATTATAGCATATAAACAATGTGATGTATAATATTCAACAATACAAATAATTATTTTTATCAAATTAAATTATCTGTAAATGAATACCCTAGAAAGTTAACTTTTCTAGTTAAATATTTACCATGCTCGCCAATTTCACCACACTCGACGTGACACAAACCCATTAAGTAACAATTGAATTAATAAATAACACAATTTATTTCTTAATTAATACGTCTTAGTGTTAATTATATGATATGTACATTAATTGTCCGAGTTAGTGTCATGTCAAGGATGTGACAATGAATTTACAATTTCCTTTTTGATTATACACCACTCGTCTACCAATAATGATACGTATCTAAATTTTGCATCTATATTTGTACTTAAAAACACACGTGATGGTAAAATTTTGAATTTCTAAAATTTTGTTTTCATTTTAAATTTTGATGAGATTCTATCAATAATGATACGTACTTAAATTTTGAATTTCTAAAATTTTGTTCTCATTTAAAAATTTCACGTGATTGTAATGTGATTTGCCACGTGCTTGCTACATAGTTGTATTTTGTGCAAAATCTTGATGCAAAATCTACTATTATTATTGCTCGTTTACCCTATTTTTTAGTCAAGCTGTATTTTGTGCATGCTACATAGTTTTTTTAACAAACAAAATGTCCTTAATTTCATATTTGATTTTACTAAGTTTCTACAAGTATTAATTAAGAAAATCACTTATCATGCAATCTTTTTACTCTGTAGAGAAGGGCACTCATTTTGACAATTCACAACACACATAATTCATGCTAGTTCAAGTTCAAATTCAAATCATAAAAAAACTGGCATATACAAAACTGTAACGTAATTTAAAATGAACTAACTTCTTAAGAAAAATAATTCGGTTTCAAATGATAAAAACAACAAAGTACAAAAAAGGTCGGTTCTTATCATCACACAAAAAAAAGCAAGTTATTAAATCAAACACTGTATTGGTTCTTCGCATTCTTATCATTTATCATAGCATCCTCCTGAAAAAAGACAAGAAACAAAATTCACTTATCAGAGAGAGAGAGAGAGAGAGAGAGAGAGAGAGAGCATACATGGACTATGTAATGAATTGTTTCCCTGCAATCAAGTAGCTCCTTCCATTGCTTCGCAATGCTTACCTAATTTACAAAATTTAGCAAAAAAAACGAAATTAACTTTTAATTGAATCGAACTTAATAATAATTAGTATTGAACGGGTTAAGTACCTGCGCAGCTTCATTATATGCATCTTTTGTCCAAATAGAAATTCTTTCTTGCTTGCCACGTATATTAACCACCACTCCACATATTTCGTCACCATTGTCGAATTGTTCCCCAATCATCGCCAACAACTTCACATCAAAAAACCAAAATTAACAAAAAAAAACTATATTCTTAAGAAACCCGATTGTAATTTTCAATAATTTATAGGCCTCTTTTGTAGTTTTCCATAATTTATGTTCCATCTTGTAAATTTCTCAAAAAATATACAGAATAAAAAAAGGTAGAGAGAGAGGGAAAGTACGGTGTAGAGCCAGTAAGTGTCGGATTTGCCTCTATTGCAGGTAATAGTCCATTTTCCACCATTGGCGCAAATTGGGTCCTCCCATTTCGGTTCTATTTTGTCCTTGAATAAATGCAGATCCGCTCCTGGCGCTAGTTTACTTGGCGGACTTATATTGTTGTACAAGCTGCACATTTAATTTATTCATTTATATACACGATTATCATAATTGCAACGGTAAAACTGAAAAAATCAAGAAATTGCTGAGTATCTCAGAAATTTGTTAGGACAAGAAATTCTCGATTGAAAAGATGCGAAATTTCTTACCACCAGAAATCCTCAACAGTAGAGAAGGTATAGACAGACTTAATGGAGCTACCCCAAGACGATTGCTTTGACTTTCCAGATGGATTATCGAACCAGAGAGTCCATGCGTGTTCGAGCGGGTTGAGCGCCGCCGGTGGCGCTTCTTCTCCCTCAATTTCTCCTTCTTCTAGTTCGCCTTCTTCCAGGTCCAAACTTTTGATGCCGTTTATCGCGTCCTCTTCTTGATTGAATACCGTCATCGCTTCCGTCGCCATGACTGTTCTTCGGTTTCTAGGGTTAGGGTTACTCTATTCGCTTGAATTGAGTGTGACGGAGAGAGAAGGGGAGAGAGAGAGAGGTGGGATATAAAATAAACTTGGGAAACGATGTCCAGATTATTGAAAAAGGGTTCTAATAAAACTCAGGAAAAAGGATCCAGGTTATTAGTTATTTGGGTTTGGGCTCACGTGTGATATTTCTCTATATCACAAATTGGGTTCGGTATACACGATAGTTAATTTTTTATTTTTATTTTTTTTTGAAGTGGAATATGAGTATTATTGATTTTTTTTTTTTTTGTGATATTAATAAAGATTGAATTTTTGATCTTTGATATTTTGTGTTAAACACTTTATCACTAGATCAAGAAAGCATTGATACATTGATAGTTAACTTAATACTCATAATATTGTTGAGTCTTATATTACACACATAGTTTCAATTAAATAGATATTAATTAGATTTGTTTGTAAAAAAAACATATTAATGAAAAAATTGGATGATTCAGTTAAAAACAAGATCCAAGTTATTAGAGAATTTCTTAAAAACACTTCCAGCATTTTCTGAAAATTTTGTTTATTTTATCTCTTCAATTGAGTATTTCATTAACGTAAAGATACGACAATTCGACAATTTTCAAAACGCATAGGACACGAGACGTCTATTCTATATAATATTTTATTATTTCATAATTATAACTTATATTTTTAATAATTTTTTAATGTTCAAATAGTATATACATGTTAATAATTACTTAAAGTTCATTGTAATTGAAACATACTATTGAAAAACAAAATATTGATTATATTCGATTATTTACTTACATGAGTTACTTTTTTATTTGGATTCCAAATTAAAAAATTTCTTTTTGATTATTTGTTTCATGCGTTAAAAGTATCCGACGAGTATTAGTAAAGTATATGAAAAATATCCGTATTATTTTGTTTTGAAATAATCTACCATTGATGATGTTATTAATGGTAATTAACGTGGATAATTAACATATTCATCTTAACTTATATGTTTGTTATACTAATTAGCACGTGTTAATTAATTGTTAATTACTGTGATACCTATTATTTATATCTTAATCACTCTATTAATTACCTATGTTAGTTAGCATTGACGACATGATCATGGCCGTGGATGATATTGAGGCACAAAATACAATCTCTAGTTTGAAATAGAGAAATCATCTCCGCCGCAAGGTCGAAAACATATCCGTCTGACGAGCATCCGCCGGCCTAGTAAGTTTCTTTCTTTTTTTGTAGTTTATTTTTCTGTATAATCGAAATGAATATTTTATTATTTTATAATTATAACTTATATTTTTAATTATCTTTAAATGTGTCAAATACTTTACATAAGTTAATAATTATCAGTGTTGCAAATTATGTTCTGTAGCGCAGATATAGCCCGATGCAGTGTGTTATCAAAGTCAAAAGCTACACGCTGCGATTTTGTAATTTTGTTGTGATTTTTTCCGATATATTTGTTTTTTGGCTGCATGTTTTTACAACATTGTTTATTAGATATTGTAAAATTATTTTGAACCGTTTTTCATTTTTAAAAAAAGGTTGCAAGACCCATATTTATGAAATTTAAAAAGATATCAATAGTCATGAAAATTTAAAGTCTATCTCCTCAAAAATTATAAAGTTAAAATAAAATTTATGAATTTTATCTTCGAAATTTTGTGATATTTACATTGTTCTCTTTAGCGGTAATTTCTTCATTACCGCACCTCTTTTTCATCATACCATATAAGAAAATGAAATATTATAGTGCATGATGTAGTTTTTTGTCATCATTATGTTTTATATTGGACATACATGTTATGTTAGTATTTTGAATTATGGATATTTGTCATTTTATACATAGTATTGTAATATATTATATTTTGTTGTATACGTAAAAATTTATTAATGTCGTTGTCAGCTATAATAGTGTAGCTTCGTTATATCGTGCGCTATCTACGAAAATATGCCCAACGCTTCAAAACACAATATGTTATTTGCAACATTCATAACTACTTAAAGTTTGTTATAATTGAAACATACGATTGTAGAATAAAATATTTGTTATATTCAATTATTTAGCGATATGAATTATTTTTTTTATTTGGATTTCAAATTAAAAAAATTTCTTTGATTGTATTATGTTAATGTGTTAGAAGTATCCGATGAGTATCGGTGAAGTATATGAGAAATATCCGTCATTCTTTCGTCACTAACGGTTTATGTGTATATCATTAAATGAAATACATTTCTGTCATTATAGAATGTTGGTTACATTCAGTTCTTATATATATAATTTTTTTATTGAAATTCGGATACGTTATTAAATTCACGATACAAGTTTAATAAATTTATACTTGGAAGTATATCATTTTTGGAGTTTGATAAACTCGAGGTATATTTCATTTTAATTTTAAGTAGAGATTAGAATAAAAAATATTTTAAGGTAATTAATTGGTCTGTTGGGTTTGGTTTGACATTTTCACAAAATTGAACTAAAACATTTGTTCCAAATATAGTCAATTACATGGGAACTAGTCAGACTCAATTTAATTAACAACATTATGAATCTTATGATCACTAAGTTAGGACTTAGGAAGAGGGGAGCAAATTTTTGTGATGAATCACATGATTAGGCCACAAAAAATCTTTTCAATTTAACAAATTTGCACCACAGTCCACAAATGTGCTGACGAAAATTTAAATAACCCTCTCGTGGAATTGTTGCGGGAGTGGAGGCCGCGCAACAATTTCTATGCTTCACCGTTACCTCCGTAGTACGGTACTAGTGGCGTTTATTTTCGAAACGCGTTGTAATTTAGTTAATTCTTATAGTCGTGTCAAAAAATTCTCACTTTCGAATGTCGAAGTAGTTCCGTCCATAAGATATGTGGAAGGATTATGGCTTTTATGGACATCTGTTGTACAAATTCAAATTATTGCTAAGTGTTTCTACTACATTTTTGCGTATATTATGGATCCGAATACGTGTAAGAAATGAAAATTACTTTGTGTGTATGGAGACCCTCACAAAAGCAACAATCCGGCAATTTGGGCTGACAAGTTACTTGACCCGAACGTTCCTGCGTGTATCATTGGGGATTTAAACGCTATCTCCGCCATACACGAAGAAGAGGGTGGTTCCTCTTCCTTTAACGCAAATAATTGGCGATTTGTAAATTTCATCAGCCGCAACGGACTCATTGATTTAGGATGCAACGGTCCGGATTTTAGTTGGGCAAATCGAAGATCTAAGGGTCAATACATAAGACAAAGGCTTGATGTGAAGGAAATACAGTTTCAGGATCAACCGTAAAAGTGTACACAAGGATAAACGAATGTAAGCGTACATTCGTGGTCATATATTTCAGTAGGAAAATCCAATTTGAATGGTTCAAATTGGGTTAGATAGATAATAACATTATCTACAACCTTCATATAGAAATATATTTCATATGAACGAAGTATCAGTGTCGTTTCTATGAAATACCGAAAGGCTGCAACAGTATGACATACAGTTAGTAAAACAGTCATAACTTTTGCATACAAACTCCAATTGGGCCAGGCCAAATTGGGTCGAGTAGATAATAAGATTATCTACAACTTTCGTGTTGGGTGCTTTTCTGTCAGAGGAATTTACCAATTTCGTATGGACAGAATACTGGACAGATACATGCAACTTTCTGTGTGAAAGAGTGTATATTGGATATACATGTCTTTTGGCCAATCCTAATCCTATATGATATAAATAGGATTTTTCTCTCTCATCTGGTGTGGTTCATTCAGTTAATTAATTCAGAATATTCCAGAGAATTGTGAAACAACTTTCTAGAGAGAGAAATGGTGTAAAGAGAGAGAAACCGTGAAAATGTGTTTTCCGGTATAGAGAATCAATCAATCGAGCAAGTTCGCCGGTGCATCGTCTAGGCAGTTGCACCCGCGACCGACGTCTTACGAGTCAAGGTGGATACAAGTAGAGGAGCAACATCTGGGGCTCTTTCGGTTGTGATCGATTCGGAGGAACGAAATCTGCCGGAGACGGAAACGAGCGAATCGAGTAACGGGCTGTGGAAGCATGCGGGCATGGAACGCACGAAGACAACCCGAGGCGTGTCAAGACGGTGGGAGACGTGCGGTATGGGACGTACGGGCTAGTCACCAACGTGACACCGAAGGAAAGAAGGATGCGAGCGATCAACCCATCGTGCGTGATCAATTTCACGTTGGTAATCGTCTATCCTACTTTGCATCGTACCCTCGAAGTCATGGCGTGATCTTGGATTTAGGGAACCGGACCGGGCCTTCATATCCGCTGCGCGGGCCCGGGGTCGGGTGAATTCCCAACATGATGGCCATGCACGAATTATATTCTAACGCGTGTGTTTTTCACCTACCACGATTCTATAGCGACCACCACCCCATACTTTTGCGCACCAAGCGGACTATAAAAAGAACAAAACCGTTTCGCATGGAACATTGGTGGTTCTATGAACCGGGGTTTAAAGAGAAATGCACAAATATTATCTCTCAAGATGAGTCCAATTGGATTGCAACCCATAAGGCGATCAAGGATGGTATAACCGAATGGCGTCGTTCTAAGCCGTCCCCAACCGAGAAGCTCCACTCCTTGGAGGCGCAAATGTTGCAAGCCCAAAGCCCCCCCCTCAAACGAGAATCTAGCGTGGCAAAAAGAAATTCACGTAGAACACGAAATATGTGCTCACCCAACTAGATAATTTTTGGCATCAACGCTCGCGCGCTAATTGGGTAGTAGGAGGAGATAGGAATACCCGGTATTTCCACCAAATCACTTCCATCCGAAGACGACAAAATACAATTCACTCGCTAAAAATAGATGATGGGTCATGGCTTGGGGACGAACGCGAGATTCGTCGAGAATTTGTGCGACACTACAAGCAAATCGGGGGTTTTCAAATGGTCCATAGGTTGGATCGCGTATATTCGGCCACGTTCCTAGATTCCCTATCGAAAATTGCTAACTCCGAACATGACATAATGATTAGGATTCCAAGTAATGAGGAAATCGTTTGTGGTATCAATGAACTCGGGCCATAAAAAGTTTTTTCAATTGGGTTCTCTACCAACGGATTTAGGTGCTTCCAATATGGTCATTATTCCAAAGAAATTAGATCCACAAACAATCAACGACTACCGTCCTATTAGTGTCATCAACAATGTTTACAAAATCATCGCAAAAATCCTCGTTAATAGGATTCGACCAAGCTTAATGTTAATTATTGCGGATGAGAAAAATGCTTTCTTACCCCCAACGATTGATCTCCGATAATATCATCATACTTAAAGAGGTATTGCATTCGTTTAGTCAACGCAATTTCCACAAACCCACTTTTGCTCTTAAAGCGGATCTGTCCAAAGCCTTTGATAGGATGAGTTGGGACTTCATCCATGACATGTTTATTACGTACAATTTCCCCACCCATATAGTCAAGCTCATTGGCGCTTGTATGCATAGTGCGAAATTCGCTATAATGATGAATGGCCGACCGGACGGTTTTTCACTTCGGAACGAGGTCTACAGCAAGGTTGTCCACTCTCTCCCTATCTTTTTTTATCTTGGGTATGGATCTTCTATCGCGATCCCTCAATTATGCGACCAACTCCAATTACATCCAAGTTGTGTTGCACGGATACGCCGATACGGCAATTTAACATATGATTTAGGATACGATACGGATACGGCGATACGGCTAAATTCGGTTTTTTGGAGTATCCGCGCAACATAGCATCCAAGGCATCAAACTAGCTTTTTCCGCACCCACCATTAACCATTTTCTCTACGTTGATGACCTCACCATCTTCGCGCCCGCATCCTAGTTGGAAGCGAATCGTATAAAAGAAGCGCTTTATTCTTTTGAACTCGTTTCGGGTCAATATGTCAACCTAGTCAAGTCCAAGGTATGGTTTAGCCGAAATGTGAATTTCGATACACAACAAACAGTCCTTCAAATTCTCGACGGCTCACTCCTGGATCACAAAGAACGTTATTTGGGCGTCACCCTTCGATATAATGGCTCGATGGATCCTTATCCCCTCATCCACCAAATTCAAGCAAAACTCTCGGGTTGGAAAGTGCACACACTCTCTCATGCGGGCCGACTTGTTCTCATTAAGTCGGTTCTCCAAGCAATTTCAATTTTTACAATGATAGCCGAAATTCTACCCAAGACAATAACAAAGAAAATCACACAAATCACTCGGCGTTTTTGGCGGGGCAAAAAAAGAGGGTAGATATCTCGCACTATGCAAATGGGATCGAATGGTCCAACCGAAAAAATGGAGGACTCGGTATTCGCGATCTCTGCATGGTAAACAAAGCGTGACTTCAAAAGAATCTTTGGACACTTTTGACAAACGATAATAAATTATGGGTACACATTGTTAAAGCAAAATACTTCCCTTCGAATACCATTTGGTTAACTAAGCGATGCACCAAAGCAACAAAATTTTGGCAAAACCTTATCGGTCAACGCATACACTTCCGATATAATGTTAGATGGCTAATCGGTAATGACGAGTTGTGCCCCGCGATTGGTGCTCCGTGGTATAATAATTGGGAGGTGGACATCCCATCCTCGAGATTGAGCCGAACCGTCAAAGTAGCATATTTTGATCAACTTCACGGAAAATTGTTGGTATACAAATAGCTTAATCGCACATTTAGGACACACCAAAGCTATGAACATCCTAGACAATATCTCCATTCCTAATTCGACACTACAAATTTCGGACCGATTAGTATGGACGAATGTACAAAATGGTAAATTTTCGGTCAAAACAGCATACCAAAACCTCGCGCTCTCTTCTAACACCGCACCTCAAACTGGATCACCGAATATTTGGTCCAAAATTTGGTCCAACAAATCTATCACACCACAGGTCGCAACCTTCCTTTGGCGCGCGTGTCATAACGCGCTACCAACAAACTCTAACCTCCATCGACGTATCACTACGTTTAATCTTTTTTGTCCGCGTTGCTCCAATGAACACGAAGATACTATTCACATGTCCTTCCGATGTCGATTCTCCAAAGGTGTTTGGTTTATCTCACCTTTGAGTATTCGAGTTGATACTCTAAGCGGTACTTTCAAAGATATTTTATTTACTCTTGGAGCAAATTTAAATACCGACCAATTTGGTATCCTAGGCTCCTAGCAAACCTTTTGTGGACAATTTGGAAGTGCCGATGTGAGCAAATTTTCAAACATACTCGACACACCCCAATGGATATTGTCCGTATAACCGATTTCATAGCTAAAGCAAATAATCCTTACGGTGATATCCAATTTCGGTCCAACCCAATACCATCGGAGATGGGTGCGGAATTCCATTGCTATACCGATGGATCTTGGACGAGTGACACGGCGAGTATCGGTTTTATCGTCAAGCAATGCAGTACCACGATTTTCTTTGAAGGTTCGCCAACCTCCTCGAGTTCACCTCTCCATATCGAAATAGTAGCGTGTCTTCAAGCACTAAGAAAGCTGCAAATCATGTGTATTTTACAATGCGCAATTTTTTTGGACAATTCGCTTCTCATCCAAGCTATGAATAACCCTCGTCTCGAAATAGATTGGCGAGCCTATATTCACATCCAAGACTGCCGACGTTTAGCCGAGGAAAACAACGGTTGGAATTTTCACTATATCTCACGAGAAAAGAATGTGGAGACACACATGCTAGCAAAACGTGCGTGTGTAGAGCAAAGAAGGATTTTAGAGCCCGAAGACTCGCCTTAATTAGACGTTATACTTATATGTATAATAATCGTTAATTTTTAAATATGCCGATGTAATCAATTACGTTATGTGTCAATGTATATAGTCCAAGGGCATTTTTGCAAAACAAAAAAAAAAATTTAGATAAAATGGCTTTCAAACTCGAATCATTAATTACTTGATACTGGATTATCTCTCACTGGACTCGGTCTAAAAGTTTTTTTAACCATCAAACTGCTTAAGAAACTATAAATGTGAATAAACCGGGTTTTGCGATGCCCTATACTGCAATCCAAGACTCTATATAGTTAAGCTCCCGTCTCCTTCTCCTTCTTCTTCTTCAATTTAGCTGTTAATTCTCCAATGGCTAATTTTTTTAAGAACCACCTTCTGCTCTTAGCTTCTTTGATGTTTCTGCACTTTGCATCAGGCTTGTACGCTACGAGCCTATTCGTCTCTCTCGTGCAGAGGCTTTGGTTTCTAGTTCCGCTCATTCATGATCTCCTATCTTGGATAGGTTCGGAACTTGAAGATTTCTCGCGATTGATCCTTTCGGAAACTTCTCTCATGATATCCACCGCCCGTGGCCGCGGATCCACTGTCCACTCTTTGCAGCGCGTGTCCAGTAAGCTTTGTTTACCTTTCCATCTTCTTTACACTTTTTATCAAGAAAATTAAACCAAGATTTCATTTTTTTGTTTCGATGCAAAACAGGGGTTGGCACGGGTTTTGCATTAGCTCGAGCCTACCTGTCAATCTTTTGGACGCTTTTTGTTCTCGATTTCGTAATTCCTCTCCACGCTTTGGCTATTTCTGGTTTGAGGGGTGAGTTTTAACTTTTAAGGGCCATTAATTATATCTCTTTGCTTAATCTATCTTCTGATCATAACCTCCTTTTTTCTTGATTTTTTTCTAGGTGGTTCTTCATTCTTTCTCGTTCTTGCTGCCAAGATTTGGCTCGTTCTCACAAAAGTTCCAATCTTATTCCACTCTATATGTAAGTACACAATTTCTTTCTGTAAATTCTTGTGTTTTTCATTGAAAAATATACTCTTGCTACTATTCTTGTAAATTCTTGTTATTAATTGTTTAATGCCTTAAGTAATGATCTTATGTGATTTGTCAATCATAATTGGTATATACTCCACTCACAAATGTAACTGAGGTTTGAAACTAATCTTGTGTTTTAGTTTTCATTTTCTGAAAGTTTATGTAATAGGCTCATTATTAATGCTAATTGTGCAATGTAACAGGTCATCTTTATGGATTTGGCAAAACAATTTGTGCAGGAGTTGGCACAGACCTCGATTATTTCGTTTCTCTTGCGATTTTAGGTAAATTTATTTAATTATCATCAAGCAATTGAATTGAAGTAGATTGAATAATGCAAATGAATATCATGCTAATCGTGCAATGTAACAGGCTTCCTTCCAGTTCAAGGGGGGTGGGAAGAAGTGGACTCTCATGCCTCTGATGGACCGAAACCTCGCAGCACTACTTCTGGCATCGAGGAGGAGTATTCTAATCTTCCGACGAATTCAAACTCGACATCTTCAACGATTACAATATCTACAATGTCGATCTCGACTTCTACAGATTCTTTTTTTCCTCCTCCTTCTTCATCGTCTCCATCTTTTCTTGATGAATCCACGCCGTCCATCGTGCCCGTAGAGAATATGTATGAAGAGGAGAATGCTCAAATCGCACCGAGACGCCAGAGTAAGCAGACAAAAAAGTCAACGCGGCTCCTCCCAAATCGAGCCCTAATTCCGGTGAGACATTTCTTTAAATTCGAATACGTGTGTTAGTATTTGTCTTTTAATAGTTTATGTTAAAATGCAGTGCAAAACCCTTAATTATGCTACACAAATACAAATTCACAAATGAAGTGTTTAGTTCAACTTACATTTCAACATACATTTTCAACTTCTCATCTTGGAAAAAGATATTCTGAACTTAATTTTTCTTTGAATTTGTAGGTGAATCCATGATTCTTTGGGGCCAACCAGGGGGGTTCAAGTACATTGAACTGCCTGCAAAAAAGAAGCGCAACAAAAAACTCAAATATTAATTAAGTAGTTAATTTTAATTAATTTTCGTTTTCATCTGCATTTTTATTTCGAACTTTAATGTTTTAGATAAGTATTATTTCTTATTTGTTTAGTTAATGTGAGTAGACTTTTGATTTATTGCTTTTTTATTCGCTTCATGTTGAATTATATCTGATTGATCTTAATGTGAGTAAGTTTTACATTAGTTTCTCATTTGCTTCAACTTGAATTATATATGATTTATATTACTACATTTTACAAGCTAATCATGGTATATATGTTGGTATGCATGTGCATGACATTAATTTAAGTCTTCATGCAACTCCAAACACAATACATAATATCTAAGTTGCAATATATCTCGTGTTTCTAATATATTGCAACAGATTCATACTTGCATTATTAGGTTAGGCTTGATTCTTCCTTAGTTATATTTATAGCAAGTGTCTTGAGAAACTACAAACCCTAGTTACATATACATAAAATCAAGCATTAAAAAAGATGAGGGATATACATATTTACCTTTGTTAAACTTAAAATAACATATTTATTCTTCTTAAAATTAAAATAACATATTTACCATTTCATAAATCTAAAATATCATATTTTCCCAAAAATTAAAAACCATCCATTTTTTTCGTTAAAGTTAACGGTCGACATTTAAAATTACTATTTTATCTTTTGCATATTTATCCTTCTAAAATTCTAAAATATCATATTTATCCCTTTAAAAAAATATATCATATTTATCATGTCACTAATAAAAACAACATACGTATCCTTACTAACTCGACAAGAAGAAATCACGTCCTACAATTTAATAATTTTTTTAGTTATGGTTATATCTTTGTAATGAAGTTATATTTTTTTATTTTTTGTTTTTGTCATTTGAGATTGGTAGAATAATTATCTTTTGAAATTTTATTCATTTTGTATATTGTTATCTGAGATTACATTGTTCTATTCTTTGGTTAAATATAATATTTTTTATTTTTAAAAAGGTAAATATGATATTTTGGATTTTTAGAAGGGTAAATATGTAAGGATTAAATAATTGATCGTTAATTTTAACGAAAAAATTCGATGGTTTGTAATTTTTGACTAAATATGATATTTTAGATTTATGAAAAGACAATATGTAATTTAAAGTTTAAGAAAGGGTAAATTTATAATTTTAAATTTAAGAAAGGGTAAATAGGTAAATCCCTCTAAAAAATTGAGGAGGGAGGGAGGGAGGGAGCGAGAGAGAGATGTGAATAACTACATAAGGAAATTATATGAAGAATGCATATTCACAATCATGAGAATGGCACAAATACAAACAGTATATTAACTTAATAATACAGGTCCACAATACAACATCAAATTACAAAACAAATAATAATACATAATTTTATTCATATATTATATAACTTATCGTCTGCTATTACTCTACTATATGAATGATTGATTATGCACCGCAACCGCAATGCATTATAATATAGAAGAATAATGGCTCATAACGAGTTCGTTTCTCTACCCTCTAAGGAAGAGAATGGACCCGATAATAACCGCAGAGCCCGTTATAGCAATAGTCAACATAACGTGCTTATGTGACGGTCCATTATTATTATTATTGTTGTTGTTATTATTAATGTGAGGCCTTCTTGGCGGAGCCCTCTCAGGAATCGCCCTATCACAATTCAAGTCAAAACACATTTTAGATTCTCTTCAATCAATAACAAAAAAGATGAGAGGGTATTTTGGTAAATTTACCTAGAAGGCGCTATGACACGATTAGGGATTGTACGGGGTTGCGGGACAACACATTGATGGCCTTCCAACTCACGAAGCCTCACATATCTCTGACACGTAGTACAATGCTCTGTTCGGTTTCCACATATATCCTGAATGTTATCACAAATTACAATTATACGATCATTTTTTTTGAGGGAGCAAACTATATTTATATGATTTTGTAAGGGCCAAAAAGTAAAATTACCTGATGTTCGAATATATCAACAGCGGGTAAAGGGAGTTCGCAATATTTACAAGAGATCATCCTCTGACGACAGCTGTCACTTTTGTGATTAGGCCACACCGCACGCTCCACACTTTCCCCGCAAAGAGAACACATCACCTACATAATTACCAGTTTCAAAATACATTTTTTTCATTATATTTATATACTATTTTATTATTCATGAGAGTTCTTATTGCTGATAATTCGCGAAAAGAATGAGATAAAATTGTATGTACCGGTGCGTGGGTTTCGTTGAAATGTTCTTCGATGAGAATTCTCGGTACCATATCCCCACAATTCGTACATTTTTCAAGGTTGCGAGAACAATGAACAAAATGCAAATCAATGTTGGAGCTTGGTATATCTCTTTGACTATCAAATTGAAACGAATTTAAACAATGTTAGAGAAAATATTAGGCAAATTTGCAGTTAATTAATTCCTATCTTCTCTGATTTTTGCAATTTGTGAGTATTTGTATCATGTGCTAAAAATGAAAATCTGAACAAATCCAATTATGTTGCAAAATCATAATAATTATATGGAATTGGTATTTTGGAAAATAATTACAATAATTGGGTGCTAATTGCAAATAACCCCAAAAATGAGAAATTGTTTCCGAATTATTGTGTGTGAATAAACCAATAAACAGAAATGGAGCTGGAGCTAAACGATTGCTAACTATTGTTTGTATGTTTCAAATGTTTACGATCAGATATTTGAAATATTAACCAAACAATAACCTAATCCATGAAAATATTATAGATCAATAAAATTTTCAGTAGATATTTCAGCTCAATTACCAAAACAAACAGAAATTAGTACATTCTCAAGGGGGGGAAACGCAAAAAAAAAAAATTATAATGTAGATTGTGCCAAAAGGTAAAATCTGTTAAATTCCTGATTGTAATCCTAATGTCATGTCCGTGAAGGAAAATCAATCAAGGAAAATTTCGTAAATTTAATCCTGATTAACCCACAAAACACAAATATCTCAAAAGAAAATCAAAATCAGAACAAATTACAGAAAATTACAAAGCAATCGAGCAAAAATTAACCAAAATCTAACAAAAAAAAGAAACAGCGTAATAGCGAAATTACCAGTGGGAGCAGGTGGAGAAGACCGGTTCCGAAGTCGACGCCATAGCAAGAAAATATTCAAGGAAGAGAGAAAGAGAGAGACAATGATTTCTTAAAGCAACAATGAACACAAACGAGGTATTTTATTCTTGTTTTGCCCCTTCGACGAACCAGGCTTAAGCTGGAGAGAAACACAGACCACAACTTGGTCCAATACACCGTTACACAATGACAAGTCGGTCCCACTTAAGTTTAATCAGCTATAAACCAGTATATTATTACCCAGTTCCACGGAAGTAATACAAACCGAGAATATTCAAAATTTAATGTGACCGACAAAATTGAATTAGGATAAACTATTACATAAACTTGTTCTAAATTTCTAATACATTAGATTTCACTGATATTATCTAAAATATTGTGAGCATAATTATGTAATATTATTGTCACACTTTTAATAAAATTGTGTTATGTCTCATATATTATTATACGACGACACTAATACAAATATTATTATTTTATACAAAAATAAATTATTTTGTCATTATAATTTAATATAATTATAAAATATATACATAAATTTCATTTCAGTGATTTAAATTGCGACACAATTGCGCCGTCATAACGCAAATTACAACAAATATTTATAAAACGTAATACCGCAACCTACTAAATACAAAATAGCGCCGTAATATCACAATATAACAATATCGGTGATTGCGTGTAAATTACAATCCAAGCGCAATGAACTCCTATATCGCAATTTAAAACATTGATAAATATAAATAAATGAATTCAAATATTTTTATTTTATGATAATATTATCAATATATCATAAAATATATACTTTGCATTACAATAAAATACATAATTACCATATCCGTCCTATCTAATCCATGCTAGTGCACGTAACTAATTATAGACCAAGTTTATACAGTTAGAGTTATTACCATTAGAGTGAGGAGTTGGACAGACATAGCTGTCTACCGAATTATGGAATGAACCCGGTCCAGGAACTCTATCTCACTGACAACTAGATTCCTCTTTTTTAATTAACAAAACTTGTATTTACGGCTTGGTCCAGTTAAACCCTACTATATCGCCACAAACCCCTCTCTATTTTTTTTTTTGTCCCACTTCTAAATCAGCTATTTGGTTTGCTATACTTTTGTGGAAAGAGAAGATTGTCCATCATTCAATCGGGCCGTTTGATGTAAGTGATTTTGAAAGATTTTGAAGGATTCTTGTATTGTCATGGGAAAGTGAAGTGATGGTCAAGTGTTTGAAGGACATGTGTGTCTCAAATGTTGTGTTTGATGTGTGAGAAAGTCAAATAATGAAAATGAAAGTTATTAAAGATAGGTTACAAAAAATAGCAAGATATGATATTTATTTAATTAATATTATATATGTAATACTAGTTATATATGAATTAATACAAATTAATATATTAATAAAATAATTTAATACTAATTATTTATTGTCAATGATTAATGAAAAAATGAATTCGATATATTTTTTGGAATTTAATACTACATATGCATATAAATATAATTTAGTAGCAAAGTATTATTGATAATTCAGATTTAATATTTCTTTAAACCAACATCACAAATTAACATAATAAAAAATCAATCTTTGAGAATGTATAATAATAATAATAATAATAATAATAATAATAATAATAATAATAATAATAATTATTATTATTATTATTATTATTATTATTATTATTATTATTATTATTATTTATTACTATTATTTATTATTATTTTATGTTTATTATAATAATGCCGATAATAATTCAAGTAGTTATTATTTTATTCTTAATATAATAAGAAGAAGAATAATAATAATAATAATAATAATAATAATAATAATAATAATAATAATAATGATAATGATAATGATAATATTAATAATAATAATAATAATAATTATTATTATTATTATTATTATTATTATTTATTACTATTATTTATTATTATTTTATGTTTATTATAATAATGCCGATAATAATTCTAGTAGTTATTATCTTATTCTTAGTATAATAATAATAATAATAATAATAATAATAATAATAATAACAACAACAACAACAACAACAACAACAACAACAACAACAACAATAATAATAATAATTATTATTATTATTGTTTGTACTATTATAATTATTATTACTATCATTTTTTTATTATTATTATTATTTAATAACAACAATTATAAAATAATAATAATAAAAATAGTTGTTATTATAATTATTATTATTATTTAATAACAATAATTATATAATAATAATAATAGTTATTATTATTATTATTATTTAATAATAATAATAATAATAATAATAATAATAATAATAATAATAATAATAATAATAATAATAATATTTATTTTTTTATAATATTTATTTTTTTATAATAATTTCATAAGTTAACAAGACATTGTTTTCCCACAATTTTTACAAGACATTGAATGAGAAGAAAAAATTGTCAAGGACAAGGAAGCAAGAATTCAAATTCTATCATTGTTCTTCCAATCAAACAAGCAAAATATGATTTATCCTAGAAATCTTTGTCTTGTCTTGCTTAATCCCTCTAAATTCCTCAAATCAAACGGACCCGAACTAGATGTCATGAGAAATGATATTTTTTTTTATTTTGTTTGAATTGCAAGACAACGGGGGACTTTATATCAAAGACATCTTCATGTTATTAATGAATGTTTTTTTAAATAAATTTCATAAATTAGTATAAACACTAACATAAAAATAAAATAAAACTCAATTGTCTGAGAAAATGTATTATTATTATGATCATTATTATCATTAACATTGAAATTATTATCTTTATTATTTTAAGATTAATTATAATAATAATTATTAGTATTCTATTTAAAATTAGTATTAATAATAATATTTATAATTAGTATTATTATTTATTATTAACATTGGAATTATTATCTTTATTATTATTTTTAATAGCAATTCTTATAATAATTCTAATAATAATAATTATTAGTATTGTTAGTATTATCTTTAAAATTATTATTGATAATTTATTGTTTTTATTATTATTAGTAGTATCATCATCATTAACATTAAAATTATTATCTTTATTGTTATTTTTAATAGTAATTCTTATAATAATTCAAATAATAATAGTTACTATTAGTATAAGTATGGATCTTTAAAATTATTATTATTATTATTATTATTATTATTATTACTATTAAAAACGAGATTAACAAAGAACATATATCTGATCGGTGAAATAGTCGGTTAATCACGAGATTAACAAGGAAACGAGATTTCTCGGTTTGTGCACAAGGGAGGAGTAAATACGGAGAGAGAGAAATTATTATTTTATTGTTATATCTAGACGAAACTAGTTGCTCAGTTTTTTCTTTCATCCCTTTTCTATATAGAACTTCCTGAAATTTCCTTAACCCATAATTACTATTCATTCCTTAAATGACGATCCAAACATGAAATAAGATTTTTCTAATATTCCTTTCCTAAACCGAATTTAACCCTTTTTTTTCCTGTACATCCAAACAAGCCCTAAGGCTTAAATTGATTTTTTAGGTTAAACTCATTTTTGAGCCCAGCCCAATATCACCTTACCTGCTCATTCTTCTCCATTCTTCCTCACCGTCTATTCACTGCTCCTCTTCTCTTTCTTCGATCTAAGCGCCTCTCTATTCTCGGCCACCGCCTCTGCCATCGCCGCCGACGTCGTCGCTCCGTTTTTTTTTTTTTAATTTTTTTTTAAAAGTTTAGAGTGGGCTTTATTGTCCCACTTCTAAAACTGTTACGTGTTAATGTTAAACGTGATTTTTACACCCTATGATTTATCTATTACAAGCTTTATAATCACCTCTTTTACTCTTTACCATTACATATACATCATTACTAATCAATATTCACTGAAAAAATAAAAAACTATAAGCACTATCAAATATAATTGTTTTTGAAAAAGCCCGCTTATAAAATCCTCTTTTTATTCTGGCCCATGTATTAGTCTTTTACCCTTATCTTCTTTCTCCCATTATTCCTTTTCGTTACCTTTCCTCTCTTCAGTCTCGCGCTCTCTCTTCCATTGCTCTTACACGCCGCCACGATGCTATTCTGTTGAAGAGGATTTTTTTCAGGTTTGTTCTTATTCATATCTCTCCTTCGATCTGCTGTATCTTCTTCAATTTTTTGTGCTCTGTGATATAATTCCCAAGTTTGCCAAATCTCCTGCAGTAAGCACGAGTCGGGTTTCTTCTCTTCTCTAAAAACTCTGCAGCACCTCTCCTTCCAAATTCCGTGTATAAAGAAGGCTGTGAGTTGTCTTCTTATCCCTTTCTCTTTTTTGTCAAAGCAAGCTTTATATGCCTCGCATGCTGATTTGGGTAATTCAATTTTTGAAAGGAGGTTAAATTGGCGAGTCGTCGCTCCGTTGTCTATAGTTTTGCTCTCCGTGTTCAATCTCTTATTATTGTATTGAGTTTCTGCTTCTACGATGACCAAAGCTGCCAAGCTGGCGAAACGCGCCGCCAGCGATAGTGAAGAAGATTTTGGTTTGGAAGGGAGCGACGGAGATATTGCTATGGAATTCGATCCTGACAAGGTAAAGCTCGCATCTTTGAGAAAGTTTTAATATTTTGGGTGGGTTTATTGCAAATTGAAGGGGGAAAGAAAATGAGTTTGTAAATTATTTTATTACGGCTACACCTTTTTGTAATGGTTATACACTTGTAAATTTGATTTTTCATTACTAGGAATTTGACTCGGATGAGGATCAATATGTAAATGGTGATGATGAAGAAGGAAGTGAGGTAAATTTGTTATTTTCTCTACACTACATTTCCATTTTACCAGTTTTTAAAATTTGAATTTATGTTTTGTGATGTGTCAAGGGAGAAGAAGACGAAGAAGGAGGAGAAGGAAGCGAGAGTGATGAGGAAAATAAAGAAGAGCAAAACAAAGATGCCGAAATGGAGGAATTAGAGAAAGAATACCACAATTTACGCAATGAAGAAAAGTAAGTCCTTAAAACTTTTAATTCAATAAAATATCTGGTACCTAATTTGATTAGACGTAGTTTGAATTGCATAATCGAAGCTATTTTTGAGTTCAGTTGCATAACTGAAGCTTAATCGTAACTCGTTTTGCATATTTTGAAAATCATATATATTTTTGGGAAGTATTTTTGATAATTAAATTTGGTACAGAAATCTTTTGACGACAATGAAACGACACAAGGATGAGGATGTGCTCAAAGGACAGGCTGTGAAGAACCAAAAGGTATTCATTTTTTTCATAGATTGTATTTGATTATTTTATTTATCTACTTTGCATTTTGGTTGTTTATTAATTTAGTTCCATATTATTATTGTCATAATAATAATAATTAATATTATCATCATTTCTTTTTAAGGTTCTTTGGGACAAAACCTTGGAGCTCAGGTTCTTGCTTCAAAAGGCTTTTTCAAATTCAAATAAATTACCTAAGGTACGCCTATATTCTATAAATTCCAATTTCACTTGATGCAATAAATAATTTAAAATTGAGTAATTTTGAGCCAATTTCAGGATCCTATTAGAACAGAGTTTTGCAATTCAGACAAAGCGGTGGATGAGGCGTATACGAATTTAATTTCATCATGTAAAGATGTTTTAGGTTCCATGCTAGATCTACAAGAGGTACACATTACTAACTTAAAGAAAATTACCTAATGGTCCTTTTATTTAGTCTTATTTGACCTGATTCGTTTGTTATGCTTATACAATATTGAAATTATTAAGGGACTGAATTGTAATTTATGAAATAACAATATGTTTTTTCATATATTATTTTAGGCTATAATCGAGAAGAATCCTTCTATTATTCAAAGCACTAATGGTATGATTTACTTTCTCTTCGATATGAAGAATACTTCTAATTATTGATTATTGTAAATAAAATTGTATAAAATCGTCTTCTTTTCGAGAAATACTTCTTTTATTTACTAATTATTTATATTTTTTATTCTTATTTCTTATCTCCATCTTTTATTTGTCTAATTCTTGAAGGAGATAAGAAGGGAATTGATAAACATGATAAGTTAAAAGGAGGAGAGGATGATGAGGATTGGTTAAAATTGCAGAAAATGCGCCGAAGGTAAAACAAAAGTTACATAATTATATAAATACTTTTCTAAGCGGTACAAAATTCCCAAGTCATGCAATCTTTTTCAAATTACGCCAAATTCAAGTCTCGATTAAGTCTAAATTGTGAAACTGGATTTCGATTACGATGAAGAAAACTTCAATTATGTACTTGGCACAGAATTTGATTCAATTTCATATTAATTTATTCTTTTTTTGCAGAATAGCACCATTTAGAAATAATGCAGTGGACAAGTGGCAGAGAAAAACACAAATCACCACCGGAGCCGCTGCTTTGAAAGGCAAATTGCACGCTTTTAATCAGGTTTATTTTTTTTTTCTCAATTCCTATTTTTCTTGTTTTTAATATTATATCATTAACTTTTTTCTATGTTTCGATTAATGGTGACAGAACATAAGTGAACAAGTCGCAGGACACATGAGGGATCCGAGCAGGATGATTAAACGCATGCAATTGAGGCCCTCTTTTGTTCGAGTTATTGGAGAGGTTTATTTATTTATTTATTTCTTTTATTCATTTCAAATCTAAAATATTATCAATTTTAACTCGAATCATATTATGTTTTAAGCGTTTATTTGAACCTGTTTAATTTTTTTTGCAGGTGCATGAAGAGGGCGAAACAAAAAAAGAGGTAATGAATTGGAATAAAGCTTGATTCCCATCAAGCATGTTTTTTTTGCTAATTTTTTATTATTCTAATAAATTGAAATTATCTCGAATTGCAGGAGATAGATGGTGATGGAGATCCAGAATTAATCGATGATTCCGAGTTTTACCAACAACTCCTCAAAGAGTTTCTCGAATCCCACGATCTCGGTCCATCTGGTAAGTTAATTTCCAATTATTAGAGTTATCATCTTGGGAATTAATTAATCTATTCTTGCTAATTTTAATTTCATTTATATGTCGTTGGATAATATTCTTTGCAGAATCGACATTTTATTCATTGAGAAAAATGCAACCAAAGAAGCGTAAAATTGTTGATCGTCGTGCTTCAAAGAGTCGGAAAATTAGGTACCTTAATAAAATCTATTTTTTTTCCCCATTATTCGAATATTGGTAGATTTCAGATTTTTGTGAAATGAAGGATTTATTCAAATTATATGCATATATTGTTTTAGGTACCATATACATGAAAAGATGGTTAATTTCATGGCTCCTGTACCGATGACGCTCCCGCCTATGGCTCCTAAATTGTTCGAGAATTTATTTGGCCTTGGAAATAAACAAGCCACTATTTGAGTTTCTTTTTACGAAATTTTGACTCGCAGTTCTTTTAATATAGGCTTTATTTTTTTGATGAATTATGCATTATTTTTTTGTAGTGTTGTTTATGGGGCATACATGAAATTAGTACTGGATGTGTCGTCGTATTATTTGTGTCGGAAAATATATTAGTATCGTATAAGTTATTAATGAATGTACCGTGGTATTTTGGATGTGATTTTTGTTATTGCGCGATATAATGATGTTATAATCATTATTTAATTGATTACAATTACAGTGTTATATTTTAGTTGACGTGTTTCACGAAATTTTGGATTTTATCGTGATAGATATGGAATTGCAGAATTTGGAATAAACTGGAGTACATGGTTATAACTCATAAGCTGAACACACAGAACATAAGTACCTTAATTAAAAGAGACTAAACCAAGACACAAAGACCCCAATTTGAAATGCACACACAAGTTCCACAAGTAAAGACCCAACACAAACAAAGTACCAGGACTCCAAACAATTAAGTTCCTACAAAGACTCCCAAATGGATTAAACACCATACAATCCTTCTTTTTCACAAAGTACCATTGATAACAGCCCTCTTGACACATTCAACCAATGACCAATCTACCGCTCACCATTCTTCTTCTTCCCTGCTGAGGTCTTGATGATGGTCCAGCCTCGTCATCATCGTCTGCCACGATTCCTCGCCTTCCTTGTCGAGGTCTTGATGGTCCAGCCTCGTCGGACATGATGGCTTGCCTTCCTTGTCGAGGCCTTGATTGTCCCGCCTCGTCAGACTCGGTTTGAGTAACTCGATTCCTTTGAACTCTTTCAGGTTGCTCCTCGTGTTCCACCTAGATTATGTTTTCAATTGTTTTACATGGAATCACCTCATAATTGTATTACAAAAAACTCCTGTCTTATTTATTTGTGTTTAATTGAGATATTTACTCGGATGTACCTGATTAAGTTGTCTCCTACGTCGAGGCCCTTCAGGAATGTCATTAAGTTGTTGTTCTAACACATTCAGTATTGCGAATGTGTCGTCGCGGTCAGTAAATTCTCGGAGGTCCTTGAGAGCACTCCTGCTTCCATAGAGAACAATTTCAGCAAATTCCCTGCCATCGTCATTCCTGCTGACTTTTAGTAGCTGGACTGCGCGCTTTGCCATTCGCCAGATCATTCCAACCTTTCAAAGATGTTCACATCGCGTAATCAAGTTAATAATAAAATAGTGGACTCGTTTTTTCAGTTAAGTACTGAAAAGTAGAAGAGATAATATAAAGAACTTAAATAATAAAATGTTGTTTTTACCGCGCTTCGTATATCAGGCTCTCGAGGTCGATACTGTAAAGTACTTGGGTGTCTTCGAGGCCGATTTGCAGTTCTATTGCGTGATGATTGGAGCTTTAACCGAGAAGCACTTGAGAACCATCGCATGTAATCGTCTAGTGTGGTCTCGTCAAACTCTCTCTCTTCATCTAGCAGAGTCTCCCATCTACGGTTCCATGCATTCAAATGATTAGCATGAACGACACTCCAATCATTTCCGGTCCCGTGATTCCTTTTATGGAGAGACCTGCAAGTGTCTCGAAGAGGCGGGGGGATGGTCTGGTGACGGTTGAACTGCCTCATAACCCTCTCTGGATTGTACACCTCGACGATCCAAAAGTGGATCAAGGGTGCAGTTGTCATACATAAGCTACCGTCTGCAAAGCATATACGAGGAAGAAATCGATCCTTGTCTTCGTATGGATGCCAATTAACTTCGTCATCCTCTAAAGCATCGAAATCATCTCGATATGCCATGGTCACTTTGCTAGTAATGTGGCCAGCAAACGCGTGATATCCAGACCATACATACCCATATGGTGGCCATCTATCTCGCAACACAGGGACGGCTAGTTTTGGACGATCACCATTCCGAGGCTGAGGTCGTCCACACGGGAACCTTTCCCATGACCACATTTGTAAAAGTATCAATGGACCACCAATCTGCTTACGATCTCGTTTTGTAGCCCTACACAATACTCTATATAGAAAGGCCAATACCCCGCTCCCCCAACTATAAGAACCTAATTCATCTAAATTCTCCAAAAGAGTGAGATATATTGCTGATACAGAATCACCCGAATGATCTGTGAATAAAACACAACCGAACAGTGTTAGTATATATGCTCTCACATAGAATACGGTCTGATCTTCGGGGAAAGGGTTATTTGGGTCATCCGAGACCGGAAAACTCTCTTGTAACCATGAAAAGGTAATTTGGGTTGAGCTTTTATCTCGAAATGTTGTTGCGGTTGGTGTACGCCCGAGTACTTTTTTCACCATATCCGACCAACTAGTACAAAGATGCGTATTTTGACACAAGGCTTTTCCATCTATCGGCAAACCCAAAAGATATGCAACATCCTGTAACGTAACGGTCATCTCACCGACAGGTAAATGGAAAGTGTGAGTTTCCTCCCTCCAGCGTTCAACTAACGCGGTGATAAGTTTATTATCAATGGGTATATGTGCAATCTGATGGACACCGTACAAGCCAGCACGAACAAGATAATCTTCAAAGCGGTTATGATATGGAATTTTCATCAAATGATGACGAGTTTTTAGTGTTTTTGGAAGAGGCCCTCCATCAATAATACCCTGCGATCTATGATTATATTGTAAAAAATGGAGGGGTGGATTGGCAAGGCCATTGCGTCGTGGATTGGCAGCACCATTGGGCCGTAGATTGGCAAGGGCATTGCGTCGCGGATTGGCAGGCCTGTTGCGTCGCGAATTGGCAGGCCCATTGGGTTGCAGATTAGCAACGACATCGGGATGTGGATTAGCAGGACCATTGAGTCGTGGATTCCTAGGACCATTGGATCGATTGGGACGACCAGCATGTGGTTGCTCTCGATTGCGAGAATTTGAATTATTCAATGCCTCTTGATTTGCTGGCCGATTCCTATCTCCTGATCGGCCTCTTGCAAGCAGACGACTCTCCATAATCACGATTGCCTGAAAGAAAATTCATCAATTTAGCATATGAGTATCAATAAGTTAAGAATAAGTAAAAAAGGAAATCAATCAGCAACGGTTTCAGAACTTAGATAGTTAGATCCATCTATTATAAGATCTAGATCTAATTATATTGTTGTCAAATCCAAGAAAAATTAGACTTTACAATAAGATGTAACTAGAAAAATTATGAAAATTGTACCTTAGATCTCGAATATTTAAGCGCAAAATAGGGCCACGACACCTCTAGAGATGAAGGTGAGTGGATCTATCAATAGGATATAACTGGAAAGGTGCAAGAGATATTTCTTGTTAAGGAAATATGGGAGGAAAGAGTGTTAGATTAGGGTTTGGAGAAGATGAGGAGAGAAAAAGAGTAAAGTTGGGGGTATTTATATGGACGGACAAATCGAGGTAGATAGATATTTTTCTCATATAATATCGCAAACATTGAATGCGAAAATCACGGGAATTTCTTTAAAAAAAACTAAATTACCATTTTTGAGAGCTTGTGCATGTTTAGGAAAAGAAAACTAATATTTTTGGAGAGCTAATGCACGTTTATAGAAAACATACCACCATTCTTGAAAGCTTGTGAACATTTAGAAAAATACAATACCATTTTTTCAAAGATATATATTGTAGAAAATTTTTGATTGATCAACGATAATGTATGCATTAAAACTTGTAAAGTGGAGTTTAAGATTTTTTTTTTTTTTTTGGTGGTTGCATGCTAATCTTCATATATATGCTAAAACATTTTTACAGTGTGTTTCTTCCCATTATTGAGTGTACTTCTTACTTAGAATGAAAATATGATGATGTTTTCTCTTTATTTTATTTTTAGGAAGTGGTTTGAATTTAAATACAAAATAAAATTTGAGTGAATCACTTAATACTAATATAAGAATGAGTAATTCTACACAACATGCTATCGCAACATAATTGACAGCATAATCATGAGAATGTAGAATGTGGATTGAATTAATTTAAAGTAATTTTATAGTGTGAATACAATATTCAACGTTGGATCAATATTCTGTTGTGAAATACCCTGTTGTGAGAGCGTGTTGCGAGAGCATGGTGTGTAGAATTTCTCTATAAAAATTTGTATAAGAACTCCCTCCGTCACATTGAAAGAACTCATATTACTGGTGCAACTATATGGAAAATAAAAAAATAAAACAAATTTAAATGAGATATTTCATTTAAATTAGTTAATGAGCATTTAATTGAAAGATTTGAAAAATAACTACTTATTCATGAATAAGGTTAGGACTTGCACACATCTGCAAATTCTTTTGTATCACTATTTTTCATTAAATTGCAAGAAAAAAAAATTGTAATTCGTAAATTGTTCTTGCAATATTATAATTATAATTATAATTAATATTAATATATATAAAGTTAAGGAAATCTCTCTTTCCTCCTTGCTCCACATCATCAAAAAAATTTGGCCATATGATCTTAATCATTATTTTTGATTGATTCAATTTTAACCCTTTGATTTGTTTATTCATTATTAATTTATTATTTTTTTGATCATGTGGCCTTGATCATCATATTTGATTGATTGAATATTAGCCCTTGGATTTGCAATTTTAAAAAAATCCTAAAATTTTGTTTCATATAATAATTTTAAAAATTTATTAATATATATAAAGTTAAGGAAATCTTTCTTTCCTCCTTGCTCCACATCATCAAAAAAATTTGACCACGTCATCTTAATCATTATTTTTGATTGATTAATTTTTAACCCTTTGATTTGTTTATTCATTATTAATTTTTTTTTTATCATGTGTCCTTGATCATCATCTTTGATTGATTGCATATTAGCCCTTGGATTTGCAATTTTAAAAAAATCCTAAAATTTTGTATCAAATAATAATTTTAAAAAATAATAGTTATATATTGTATTTATATAGTTTTAATATTTCATACATTACAAATATTTGACTTTAATATTTTATTTCAAATGAACACAATATTTAAGCACCTTGCAAATTTTAAAAAATAAAAAATCATAAAACTATTAAAACAACACATAAAAAGAGAATGAAATTAAAAAACTGAATGTTTAAACAGATATTTTTCTATAAATATATTTTCAATGTGTTTATTTATTATTGTTTATTTTATTATTATATGATGTTAGTTTTTTCATGAATAATAAATGAAATATTAAAATTACATAAACAAAATATATAATAATTTCATTTTTTTAAATCACCACGTGTAAAGAAATACTTATGAATTTTCTTAAAATTAATAAGAAATAAAAAAAATAATCATTACGTATGAAAATTGAAGGCTATTTTGGTCAAATTTTTTCTTGATATCATATGTATGGGATATTTGGAAATAACAGTTTGCTAGAGAATGTTTTTTGGAGTTTACAAAAAGATAGCGATTTATTTTTACAATATCCAAAAAAATTAGGGAGTTAAAAATACACCAAAACAAAGATGTGTGAACAATCAAATCAAAAAAATGAAGAATCCAATTACACATTAGAAAAAATTAAATCATGACAAATTCGAAGATTCCCGCGCAGTTTTTTTTTTTTGAAAGAATACCAATGGTATTCATGCTTTTATAAAGCTAGTATGTAATAAAGCAGTAATCTCAAGTTACATATTTTGCACGAATTTACATGATTTATTTGTCACCCCTCCAAATATTCATCAGGGTCTGAAATAAATTCAATATCCGAATACATTTCATTCAATTCAACATCTTGAAATGATTTCTCGAAACTGAATTACTTTCCGATAGCACATCGTTCTCCAAAGAATTGGCCAAGTCTTCGTCCCAAAACCCTAATTTGCAAAAAAAAAAAACTGATATGCCTCAGAATTTGCATCTTTGACCCCAACAAAAAACATAATCGTAAGTGAACAACTATTTGCCTTTATTTCTTTAAACAATTCTAATACAGCCCCTTGTCTCGAAAACACCAAAAACCCCACAATTTTGATCCAACTTTCAAATAAAAATCGTCGTTTGAAAACAGAATGATAACTCTTGAGTTTGTCCCTCAGATTGCATCGAGATCCATGCAAGGCAGGGGGCGGAATATGTATGAATGATCTTCAATTGGGCTCGATTTAATTAGGTTTTCTGATTTAGCAAATAAAATGAAATAAACTTATTATCATTTTCAACTACCAAAGACAAAAAACTATGCAAGTTAAATTGATAATTGAGGAGTAAAAGAGAGCTTTCATTTGATACGAATTATTTTCCTAATTATGAAAAAAGAATTACCTCGAAAAGGGACCTTTAGGCACAAATAACAACATTCCATTTAAATAACGGAAACTTGAGGATAAATTCGTAGTATTTCCTCAATGGTGTAATTTCCTTCATTAATGCCCTATATCATTTAGGAAAATGTTGGACATACTCCTACCTCTCTCCCCCAAGAGCATACAGGGCCAATGGATTTATCTCATAAATTAACACCAATTCTATTCTGATGTCTCACATCGCGAAATTATCAATTCGGTCATTTGAAAACTATAATAGAACTTCAAAAACATGCATGCAATATATTTATGTGTACTAACCATTGACATGCCGATAAAAATTTATCTTTGTATGGTGACTTGACGTGGAGTAAGAGTAGGACATGTATATATTTTGACTAAAAATATTATAATGATGTATTGCTCTCGAAGTATAGAGGTGGTTAAAGAAGGAAGAAAACAGTTTTCTGTTCTCCCACTAAAAAATTAAGATATCGTAACTATACTTCTTGTAAAAATAAGTGGAGACAGAGATACCGTAAATTGTTGTCTAAAGAATCTCATGTTTCAGAGATTTTAGTCGAATACATCAACCGAAACACAAGAAAATAACAAAATTAAGGTAGTTAGACTTTCCAACTATATCTCATTTTTACCTCGAACCAAACGTGTCCGGGGGACTCAAAATACCGATTCTACTACTAATTTGAACTCAAAATACCAATTTATATTTGGGAACACCATTTTCATAGAGCACGGAAATTCGTGTATACTTTCTGGTAGAGGGCCAATGAATTTTGAATTTATGAATGTAAAATCTGCAAAAACATGATCATTCTATGTAATATTGCAAGAACATGTCTGATTTTAAGTCGTGAATTTTAGTATTTATGTTATTTTGTAAGAAGAAATGATATGATTTTTACTTGAACTTTTTGAAGGACATGTTGAATTTTAGTATTGATGTAGAATATCTTGTACCAGATCTTGAATTGGTACCGGATCTCAAAATATCAAAAGTTAATTGTAACTTTTTGCAAGAACATATTGAATTTTTGCAAGAACATGTGATATTATTTGTTCAATCAAAGTTAATTACAACTGAAAATATCAAAAACTCAAATTACAACCGGAAGACACATATAATAGTTACAACTCGAAATAATGATGAAATTAAGATAATTTATGAGTACAACTCAAAATAGCAATAACTTGGATACAGCTCGAAGACATATAATGATTTTTTTTTTTTTTGAAGGAATACCAAAGATATTCGGTCTTTGTATAAATAATAAAAAGATGTTCATTTACATTATGAGGGATACATTTGTATAATTATTATCTAGGTTGAGTATTATTTTACGCGTTCGTCCCTTTCCATAATAGTAGCTCACCTATTGCTCTTTCCGCCGTTTTTGAAAAGACATATAATATAATGATTACAACTCAAAATATCAAAATTACATCAATACTATGGTATGGTTCCAAGCTTGATCTGAAAATATGTAGCGAAGTGAGATGCAGCATGCAGCGTGCTTATATATGTATATATTTATAAGAATGAATTAAATGAAAAACTACAGAGCAAAGATAAATCGATGCACCACGAAAAAATCCCCTACTTTTCTAAAAGAAAATAGGATTTTTTTTAGGAGAGTAGGAATCCACCAATATTGTTACTTGATGTTATAATTAGAAAATCTACTTATTCTCTTTTTTAAATCACTAAATCTTTTTTAGGATAAGATGATTTTTTTTTCAAATTCAACTTACATTTACTTGGCATTATTTTTTTTTTTTTTTTTTGAAGGAATACCAATGGTATTCGTACTTTTATAAATAAAGAAAAAATATTTACATATCTTTGTTAAAAGAAAAAGAAGAAAGACATAAGCGTTTGAGATCCGGAATAAGTTCTATTCCCGCTTACGTGATCCTATCTAGGCATGTCCATGCTTTTATTTCGTTGTAAGCCCTTCTCGCCTTCCATATATTCCACGTAATCGCCACCCAAATTCTATCCCAAAGGTTCGGTGTTGGAGTTCTATATGTTTCTCTATTAACTAACCACGAATCTATTTGAGAGATGTTTGGTTGACTTTTAATTGGGCGCCCCATCATTCTCTCCGTTAATGCCCACACCGCATTTGTATAGTTACAATGCAAAAAAAGATGATCGGCCGTTTCGTTTTCTCTTGCACATAGGGTGCACACGCTTGTACCCGTCCATCCTTTCGATCTTAATACATCCCATGTATTGAGCTTTGATTGTAGTGCCAACCAAAGAAACATTTTAATTTTGAATGGAATTTTTAGTTTCCAAACATCGCATGTATACTTGGCATTATTACGATGAATCATCTTTATCTGTGACAGTTACTACTAGTACTCCGCACCAACCTAAACAATTTGTTTTCTTTGAAGTTCAATTGGGCTAATTTCAACTTGACAAGGGCTCGAATCTTTGTACAATCATCATATAAAACTGGTTAAACCTGTTCTACACAAATGTGAACAAATAAAACTAAAGCATGTTTTTTTTTTTGTAAAAAGTATTCTTTTTTATCAAAGAAATAAAAAGTTGTGAATTTTTTTTTTAGTAAAGTTAAGGTAACTCGTAAAATTTTACATTTCATTTGTGAAATTTTAATTGAAAAACAAAATCGAGATTCATTATTTGCTCAACACAAATACACTGAATTCAGAGAAACATCAAGGCATAATTAAGAGGAACGGCAAGAAAGAATTAAGGGACCGTTTGGAATACTGTATTCGAAATTACATGAAGAAAATTTCTTCTGCAAGTCATGATTCCGAAAGTGCAATTGAAGTTTAATGTTTGGATTCACGATTATAAATTACCACAGCTAAATTGTTTTGTTTGGTATGATGTAATTCAAGATTTATAGGTACCAAAACTTTCAAATAAGTTTCATCATTAAGTTATAACATCAGTTTATAATTTAAACAAGAAATCAATGTTGCTAATTATAGCATGTAGCGGTCCGTAGTGTGGTGATAATTTGTTGCAGCGATAGCGAGTATCGTGTGCTATAGCGGGAGCTATAACGTATGTTGTAACTTGTAGCGCATACAATGTTGCAAATAACAAATATTCATATTGAACATCTCATATAGAAATTATGAAATTTTTACGAAGTATTTGAAAACGAGTTCTCCAACAAGTCAGAACTCTCAATCTAAATTTGATTGGGATTTATTTGTTTATTTATCAACCAAAAGTGATTTTAATTATTATAACTTTTCATGATATATTTTTTTAATTAAATTCATTTTGTTTTTTTATAAACTTCATCCAAAAGTGTTTTATTCGGATGTAGCGTGCTACAAAGTTGCAGCGTGCAGCGTTTTGTCGAGAAAATAAGATATATTGTTGCAGCGTAACGTTTAGAGAATCTATTTGCAACCATGCATGAAACTAATAATCATCTGAAATCAATATAATAAAAAAAGATATACCACATGACAATAACACAAAAAACATAAAACAAAACTCTTACATAAATAACTTTATCTCATAAATTATCACAAATTCTGATATCACACATCGCGAAATTATCAATTCGACCCTTTTGAAAACTAGAATAGAACTTCAAAAACATGCATGCAATATTTTTATGTGTTGCTAACCATTGACATGCCGATAAAATATTCTCTTTGTATGGTGACTTGACATGGATTAAGACTAGGACAAGTATATATTTTTGACTAAAAATAGTGTAACCATGTATTACTCTCGAAGTATAGAGGTGGTCAAAGAAGGAAGAAAACCGTTTTCTATTCTCCCGCCAAAAAATTAAGATACCATAACTATACTTCTTGTAAAAATAAGTGGAGGTAAAATTGTTGTCTAAAGAATCTCAAGTCTCAGAGATTTCAGTCGAATACATCAACCAAACCACAAGAAAATAACAAATTAAGGCAGTTAGACTTTCCGACTATATATCACTTTTACCTCAAACCAAACGTGTCGGGGGGACTCAAAATACCGATTCTACTCCTTAATGTATAAGCATCGACTTTTTCCCCTATCGTCTTTCTCAAACAACAGCCTACACAACAAATTCCAATTAATTATTCATGTTTGTACCAAATTTCTAAATTTTGAGAGAGAGAGAGAGAGAGAGAGAGAGAGAGAGAGAGAGAGAGAGAGAGAATCAAACAAATGTAAACAAATCTGAACTCAGAGAGAGAATCGAACAAATTTCTGAACAATTTGTCCAAATGAAAGCTAAGATACCTTCGAGAAGAGGATTGTGGGCTTCGACAGATGGCCTCGCCACACCACCACATAGCATCGCCACACTACTAGGTGGCCTCGCCAGCATCTCATCGCCACTCGCCAGCGGGTTTAGAGGAGTTGATAACAAAAGATAGAAGATAGAGAAGAGGTTCACAAGTTTGGTATGGTCATTGGATTTAGGATAAAAGAGGGCTCATAAGTTATCGGGTATCTGATTAAGTATTGGATTAAAGGTTAGTGAATTGAGGGGTAAATTAGTCAATTTTAGTAACTTTCTGCTAAATTTAACAAGATTGTTAAGTAAAGGTAAACATAATATTAATTATGTTAGTAGAGAAAAATATGATATTAATCGCTTAAGATAGATAAATATGTAATTTATGAGATTAGTAGGGATATATGAAAAAGAGTTCCATATATAATAAATTAATCAATCAGAATATTCTTGAAATAAAACATTGTCTCAAATAAACCGACCCTAATAACCCCCAAAACCGACCCTAATTTTTTTTGGGTCGGTTGGCCGCCCCTGATAAACTGATCCTGACAGACGTGATCATGTCAGGGTCAGGATCCGGCCATCCCAAATTCACTAGTGGGTCGGTTTTAATTTTGGGTCAGGCCGCTCCGAATTACTATTTTTTGTACGATTTCTCTGTGCAGTGTAAGTATACTGACATCACTGTTAGTATCCTTTATTTGGGGCGGTCAGTACTGACATATACATACATACATACACCATCCCTCCCTCCAGAACCCCCCTCCCCCCTTCCCCTTCACTCCCACAGACCCCCACACATACACCATCCCTCCTCCAACCCTCCCACAGACCCCCCCCCCCCCCCCCCCCCCCCCCCCACCCACCCAATACCCGGGGACACATATTCCCCCCCCCCCCAAAACCCACACCAAACCACCACACAACACCCACCCACCCACACACACCCAACCCTCCCATAGACCCCTCTCACATACCCCCAATCATCCTAAAAATAAAAATAACAAATTCATCCAAACTCATCCAAACTTAACAGATAAAGTTAAAATTAATAAAATGACTAATTTACCCCTAATGAATACTAAGAATCTAACCTGATTCTAAACCCATTAAGGATACACTACAACATTTTTCTTCATTTGGGGCGGTCAAAATTATAACCCTAGCCCAGCCCTAGAAGCAAGAAACATCTTCTCCAAAACCTACCTTCTTCGCTGAACATGGCGAGTAGGCGACTAAGATGGCGACTCGGGCGAGTTGGCAACTTCGGCGAATCATGATGACGTTTTCGTTGAATGTTCGCTACGGTATGGAACGCCTATGGAGGAAAGGATTGGATTTGGGCAAAGTGAAAGGTTGGCAATTTATGTACGATTCCAATTTTTGTATTTACTCTCTCGAATCTATTTAACTTCAAGATTTATGCCGTAATTTGTGCACAATTTCAAATTTTAATCTCTCTCAAATCCCATCTTGGTACTTGTATATTGTAAAATCCTTCGAAAATTTTCAGTTGGGGGTTCTGAGTTTTAAAATCCATCGAAATTTTTGTTACCTAATTTTTCGAGAAGCATACTCCTGCCAGCACTCTTTTCTAATTTGTGCATATTTTGTTATTTGTAATTCAGGTAAAGGTAATTCATGGATTACTTGGTACGTGGAGCTGGTGCCACATATGGAATAGCAAAGGAAGCCGAAAAGATATCGAGAAATCAGGAAAAAGGATCGAAGTTGATTGCGATCAGCTTGCCGCCAGGGGTATTGGACGGTCTTTTGGTGTGTTGGTCATTCATGTTGTAATAATTGTACCATTGCAAATTGCCTCGTGATCTTTGTAATTGTTTTGTGATCGAGTCGGGTTGTTATTTTGAGTGTAATCTTTGTAATCATGTTGTGATCGAGTCGAGTTGTTATTTCGAGTGTGATCTTTGTAATCATGTTGTGATCGAGTCGAGTTGTTATTTCGAGTATGATCTTTGTAATCATGTTGTGATCTAGTCGAGATGTTATTTAAATAGAATTAACGCGTGTGCGAATTAACGCCCATGCGTTTGAACTAAATTAATCTAATCATGACATATTTGCAAATATCATGATGTCAATAGATGCATAAGATTCATGAAATTAGTCTATCACGGATATTATTGTCTAATATAATTCGTATAAATAGCATTTGTTCAGGTGTTTCTAAAATCGATTAATATAATCAGGACATATTCGCAAATTTTAATATGTATGTAAAATAGAAAAAAAAAGACCAAATGTAAAAAAGGACCAAAATGTAAAATAAGAAAAAAAAATCAAAATGTAAAAAAGGACCAAAATGTAAATAAGAAAGGACCAAAATGTAAATAAAAAAGATCAAATGTAAATTAAAAAAATATTTTTTTATACAAAAGTCCTTGATGACGTGGAGACTTAGAATTGCAAGAAATTTGTTTGATTTATATATAAGATATAATTCTGAAGTGCTCCAGAAAGCGCATATACCAAAGCAACTACGCAACTTTCCACGAAACAACCTTCAGAGCATGCATTTCAGTACTTACCAAAATCCTAAATATCAAAACATTGAAGGACCAATTTGCAAAAGCATCCAATACCATTTGTTGGAGCGCGAGATTCGTTTCTTAGGGTTTTGATTGATTTTACTCACCCTCATTTTGCTGGTGAAAGGATTGAAATTTTTTTGGGAGTTATACTTGTATTTTGTGTGAGATTGTTTGATGTCACTGTTACGGAGAAGTGTTTTATTGTATTTTATTTAAATTTATGAAAAATAATATATTTTTTTTTGTTGGAAGTTGCTCTACGAGTTATTTTATAGTATGCTTGTTGAATTAAGGTTTAGGTAAGATTGATTTGATTTGTGTATATTGTAATTTTTTAGGTGAAATTATTAATTTTTGTACATATTTTGTCTATTATATCAAAAATCATACTTAAATAATCTCAAAACAACAAAATATGGCAAAAAATACGACAATTCAGAAAGAAAGAAAAACCGCAAAAAATACAACACTAGCCAAACATCCAAAATCATACTTAACTGTTTATGCAAAAAAAAAAAAAAAAAAAAATCATACTTAACTCATCTCAAAACAATAAGAAATCTCAATCAATCAACAAAATTAACTAAACCCTAAAATCTGGATGGATAATAGTAACTCGCTTGAGTTCCGATGGCTCCATGTAAATCGGAAAATTCTTCTTATTCCAACCACTTGGTCCTGTGCATCGCCTAACCCATTATACGTGACATCCTCAAATTATCAAACAATAGAAACTCAACAAACATTTCAAGTATTTATATTAGCAAAATAAATGGATTGAAAATTGTACCTTTGTATTCTTCTTCTTCTCTGAGATTATATTTTTCTTGCAAATCTTTTCAACAGTCCCTTCGAGTCTTTTGGTTGACGGTCTACCACTTCGGAGAAGACGTTCTGGATCAAGGATGACCCTGTCATGAATAGATATGGGTAATCGTACTGGTACCCATGACAGCCGAAGACCCAGCATGCTTCTCTTTCGACTTGCACATCAACTCCATGACCTCTAAAAGTTTCACTTCCGAATCTTCGACTAAATAGGCAAGCTCGTCAGCAATTTTGCAGATCTTATCATGCCGAATTGCTTCAATTGGTCTTGAAGAGTTTGCGTACTTGATTTGAAATTAAATCTAACTTGTTCTTCACAATATTTTGACTCCATTAATAAGAACTGTAAATTTTAAGAAAATAAAAGTGTCATGAGATAAATCTAACTGAGATGAAATTAAAACTACAATTAGATAAGTGGGGAAAAGGGAGAAGCTATAATGAGATGAAATTAAAATTATCATGAGATAAATCTTGGCTCCAGATATACATACGCCCAGAACAAACTACTTATAAATTAAAAGTAAAGTCTTTGTTATTACTCACCGTTTATTGCATTTTTTGCTGAAACCAGCCATCGCTGCAAGGAGGTTTTTCTACTCTCTGTAATAAGAAGAAAAGAAAGAGGAGTCTGTGGACCTTAATAATATATGGAAGCTTAAATCACCGCTCAGAATTAAGATTTTTGGATGGTTATCCTTACAACGGAGAATATTAACTGTGGACAATTTACGTAAACGGGGATGGATACTCGCCAATAGATGCACGCTGTGTAAAAGTGATGAGGAGTCTGTGGACCATATATTTACTTCATGTAGATTTGCATTTGAAGTATGGTCTTTCATCAACCAAAAATATCCAGTCACGCGATTAACAAACTTACAATCCGTACTTCAACAATTATCAGACCATTCCGCACAAACCGAACTACAACAAATAATATTGGCTTTCATCTTCCATGTATGGAAAGAGAGATGTAATCGTATTTTTCAAGAGTCAGTAAAGACTGTAGGAATGGTGGCCTCACTTATTAAAGATGAAATTACAAATTGGAATCGACACCTATGCAACAACAACTAGCTATATTTTCTTTTCTTTTCTTTTCTTTTTATTTTTATTTTTATTTTTTATTTTTTCACTGTATTTAATTTAAACTAACCACTAGTATCCCTGATCAACTCGATTGGAGATGCTCGTGTGTACATAAAAACATTTTATTTTATTAATATATTGGACGTAGGACTTTGAGCCTACTCCTTAAAATCAAAAAAAAAAAAAAAAAAGAAAGAAAGAGGGAGATGGTCGTCTAGGGTTATGAAATCAGCCGCCGCTGCAAGTTCCATTTTTGGGTCGCCATGAAAGTCTCTCCAGAAGAGTCCAGAAGAGGAAGACGATCACGTCGATCAGTGATGCATTAACGATTGTGTTTTAATTAATGGGTCCGTGAATTCTAACATGAATGAGTTAACGGATAGAGTAACTTAAACTATCGGGTATATTTTTATTTTTAATTGATGTTGTGATGTGTCCGTCAGGGTGTAATGCCACGTCAGCATCGGGATAAATTCTAGATACAATTTCTAGGTGCTTAATGTTATTGTTATTTGAGTACCTTATCTCCTGGCCAAGAGAAAGAAAGGAGGGGATACTTATAGAAAAATATCTTATCAAATGAAAGCTCTCTTTTGTCCCTTCAATTATCGATATTAATTTACATTTTATGTCTTTGGTAGTTGAAAATGCAGCAGAGAAAAATAAGCAAGGAAGAAACGTACTGAAAATTACAAATCTATTTGCTAAATTAAGAAACCTAATAAAATTGAACCCAACTGAAGAACATTCGTACATATTTCGCCCCGTACCTTGCACAGATCTCGATTCACTTTCTGGCGAAGCAAATGTCAAGAAGTTCGATAATGATAACTTATCTTGGGGTTTAATTGCCTGTCAGCTTCAAATCTGAGAGACCGACTAAAGAGTTACAATTCGGTATTTAACAATGATTTTGATATGAAAATTTTGAATCAAAATTGTGCGGTTTTGGTGTTTTCGAGACAAGGGATGTATTGGAATTGTGTAAAGAAATAGAGGCAAATAGTTCTTCAGCTACGATTATCTTTTCTGATGGGATCAAATGCGAAGTGCGAGGCATATCAAAAGGTTTGTAAATTAGGGTTTTGGGGCGAAGACTTGGCCAATTCTTTGGAGAAAACTGTGCTATCAGAAAGCAATTGTAGTATCAAAAAGTCATTTCAAGAGGATGAATTAAATGAAATGTATTGGGATAGTGAATTTATGTTAAATTAAACCCGAATGAATATTTGGAGGGGTGATAAATAAATCATGTTGATTCGTTCAAATATGTAACTTGAGATTAATGTTTATTACATCACAAATATTGCAAAAAACAATTTATAAGATTACAGTTTTTTTTTCTTGCATTTTGATGGAAATTAGTGATACAAAAGAGTAATGTGCAACTTCTGACCTTATTCATGAATAACTAGTTATTGCTGAAATATTTCAATTAAATGCTCATTAACTACTTATTTAATACATTCTACTGATTTTAACCTTAGTTCATTGAAAGAGTAATTGGTTTTTCATAAGTATTTATTTGTATATATGCAAGAAGACAATTGCAAAAGGAGAATGTTGCACCTCCCCTTTAGTCTTCCTCCACATCCTTGATGTGTCATCACAAGATTTGAAATCTTAAAATTTAACATCTTAATTCATGGTTTAACATCTTAATTATATGTAAAATCATGAATTAAGATGTTAAATCATAAATCAAGATGTTAATTTTTAAGGTGTTAATTTTTAAGGTGTTAAATCAGGTGATGACACATCAAGGATGTGGGGGGAGGCTAAGGGAGAGGTGCATCACTACTCATTATAAAAGTAGAAAGTTTGATGTAAAAAATGTCATTACCTGTCTTTCAAAGACCGGTTTGGCAAAAAAAAAAAAATTGTCCGTATGATATACAATACAACGTATATTGTTATTTAATCAAGGAGAAATTTTGAAAAAATCCCTAATTTTTTGAATAATATAAAAGAATCTCTATCTTTTTGAATACTTTAAAAAAAAATCTCTACCAAACTTTTATTTTCAAATACCCCTATAGATGTTAAAACTAACCATGACCAAAATATCTTTTTATTTCATATGTAGTAATTAAAAAGAAAATTGTTATTTTTTATTAATTTTAAGAAAATTCATAAATATTTTTTAACATGTAATGATTTAAAAAAAAATCAAATTATTACATGTTGTGTTTAAATAATTTTAATATTTCATTTATTATTCATGAAAAATTAACATCAGATAATAATAAAATAAACACCTTGAAAATATATGGATAGAAAAATATTTATTTAAACATCTAGTTTTTTATTGTCATTCTCCTTTTATGTATTTTTTTTAATAATTTCATGATATTTTACTCTTTAAATATTTGCAAGGTGTTCTTTTAAAGTAAATTCTTTATAAATCCCCTAACTTTTTTGGGATTCATCAAAAATCCCTAACTTTTAGATAACTTGAAAACCCCAACAAATATTAACTTTAATATTCCATTCAATTTTCTTATTTTTTTGAAAAAAATGCCCTTCTTGATTTTTCCTTTATAAATTTCATTCAATATAAAGTAATAAATAGATAAATAAATTAAATATTTCACGTTATTATACTTAAAAATGGATTACGGTAATATTTACAACTCACTATTTTATTTTACTATTTATAATATATATAAAGTACTATTTTATTAAATAAATACTATTTGACATTACATTTTTTATTTTTTGTATGAAATAATTTATAAATAATATCATCATAAAATATGATGAAATATTATTTATTTATTAGTTTATAGAGTAAATCAATTATAAAATAAATTGAGAGGATATTTTGGTCAAAAAAGAATAATTTGAATGGAAAGTTGAAGATAACACTAGCAGAAGGCTTTTGAACAATTAAACTCAATTTATAGGGGTTTTTCAAGTAATGCAAAAGATTTTTATAAGGGATTTTTTGATAAATCCCAAAAAAAATATAAAAGTCAAATATATAATGTATGAAATATTAAAATCACATAAATATAACATATAATTATTATATGCTAAATTTTTTTGAGGACTTTATTAAAATTAATAAAAAAAATAAGATTTCTTTTAATTACTACATATTTAAATTGAAATATATTTTGGTCAAAAAATAAAATTAACACCATCCATGATCAATTTTGACATCTGTAATGAGGTGTTTGAAAATAAAAGTTTGATAGAAGTTTTTTTTTAGTTTAAAAAAAATAAGATTTTTTTTACAATATTCAAAAAGTTAGGGGTTATTTGAAAACTTCCCTTTAATCTAATATATACATAATATAATACTATATATTGATGTATTAATTGTATACTTAATATAATATTAATATATTATATATATAATTAGTTGGGATGAAAACAAATAATCTCGTATAAAAGATTTGAATGGTAGTTTCATAACACCAAGAAAAGAAAATTTATTTGTTCATTCTAAATAATAAGTACACTCAACAATAAGAAGAAATATACTAGTGTATATACATGGTAGTTTTTTTCCCTAGAACAGATTTCGTGCCTGCAGAAAAAATTGTAGGAATTAATTTCTTTGAAGGAATGATGGTGTATTTTTTTCTAAATATTCACACTATTCACAAGCTTTCAAAAATGGTAGCCCTTTTTTTGTATAAACATGCATTGTTTCTCAAAAATGGTAATGTTTTCTATAAACATGTATTGACTCAGAAAAGTGGTGTATAATTTTTAAATAGATTTTTTCACGGTTTTCGCAATAATTGTTTGCGACATTTATATGACAAAAAAAATCTTTTCTACCTTGAATTGTCCGTCAATATAAATACGCCCCAACTTTACTCTTTCTTTTTCCTCGTCTTCTCCAAACCCTAATCTAACACTCCTTTCTCTCCTCTTTCCTAGAAATAAGAAAATCCTCGAGACCTTTCTAATTTTTTGTTATTGATAGATCCACTCTCCTTCATCTATAGAGGTGTCGTGGTCCGGTTTTGCGCTAAAACTACTCGAGATCTAAGGTACAGTCTTGACAATTTTATGTCATCGTAAAGCCTAAATTTTTTCTTAGATTTGACAATAATATTACTAGATCTAGCGGTTCTAATAAATGGATCTAAGTTCTGAGAGCACTGTTGAGTGATTTTTATTTTATTTTTCCTTTTCTGAGACGCTCACACACTGTATTAATGAAATTTATTTCAGACCACCGTAAATATGGAGAGTCGTTTGGTTGCACAAGGACGATCAGGAGGTAGAAATCGGCCAACATATCAAGAAATATCGAATAATTCAAGTTCTGGCAATCGGGCGTTGCCACATTCAGGCCGCCCTAATCGACCTAATCCAAGACCCAATGGTTCTGCTAATCCAAGACCCGATTTTCCTGCCAATCCAAGAATGAATGGTGTTGGTAATCCAAGACTCGGTTCTCATGTTAATCCTAGGCCCAATCCTCCTGCCAATCGACAGCCCGACGATTCAGCCAATCCAAGACCCAATGTCCATGCCAATCCACCCCAACCCAATGGTCTGGCCAATCCACGACTCAATGTTCATGTCAATCAAAGACCCAACGGTTATGCCAACCCTCCCCTCCACTTTTTACAGCATACCCATCGATCACAGGGTATTATTGCAGGAGGGCCTTTTCCAAAAACATTAACGTCTCGTCATCATTTGATGAAACTTCCATATCATAATCGCTTTGAGGAATATCTTGTCCGTGCTGGTTTGTACGGTGTCCATCAAATTGGCCATATACCCATTGATAATAAACTCATCACAGCGTTAGTTGAACGTTGGAGAGAAGAAACGCATACTTTCCATTTTCCTGTTGGCGAGATGACGGTAACATTGCAAGATGTTGCATACCTTTTGGGCTTGCCCATAGATGGAAAAGCCTTGTGTGCAAATACAAATTATGGTCGTCGTGAGTGGTCAGCTAAGGTGGAAAAATTACTTGGACGACCAGTCACTAAAGCAACGTTTCGAGGAAGTAGCTCCGTCCAAATAAATTTTTCATGGTTACATGACAGCTTTCCGTTCTCAGATGACCCGGATAACCCCTTTCCAGAAGACCAGACCGAATTCTATGTGCGAGCATATATACTAACAATGTTAGGTTGTGTTTTATTTACGGATCATACGGGTGATTCTGTACTAGCAGTATATCTGCTTCTTTTAGAAAATTTAGATGAAGTGGGTTCGTATAGTTGGGGGAGCGGGGTGTTGGCTTTTCTATACAGAGTGTTGTGTAGGGCTACAAGACTGGGCCGCATGCAGATTGGTGGTCCATTGATACTTCTACAAATGTGGTCATGGGAAAGGTTTCCGTATGGTCGGCCTCAGCCTCGAAATGGTGATCGTCCAATCCTAGCCGGCTCTGTGATGCGAGATAGATGGCCACCATATGGATATAGGTGGTCTGGATATCACGAATTTGCCGACCATATAACAAGCAAAGTGACCATGGGATATCGAGATGATTTCGATGCTTTAGACGATGACGAGGTTAATTGGCATCCATACGAAAACAAGGATCGATTCCTTCCTCATATATGCTTTGCGAGCGAGAGCTTGTGTATGACAACTGCACCCTTGATCCACTTTTGGATCGTCGAGGTGTACAATCCAGAGAGGGTTATGAGGCAATTGAACCGTTACCAGACCATCCCCCCGCCTCTTCGAAATACTTGTAGGGATCTCCATCGTAGGGACCATGGCACCGGAAAAGATTGGAGTGTCTTTCATGCAAATCATTTAAATGCATGGAACCAAAGATGGGAGAGACTGCTAGACGAAGAGATGGAGTATGACGAGACCACACTAAAAGATTACATGAGATGGTTCTCAAGTGCTTCTAGGTTAAAGCTGCAAACATCACGTAATAGATCTGCAAATCGACCTCGAAGAGACCCAATCACATTAGAGTATCAACCTCGAGAGCCTGACATCAGAAGCGCGGTAAAAACCACACTAAAGTCGTGTTTCTTTTATTACTTCAAGTTTTTAATTTACTCACTTCAACTTTTCGGTACTTACCCAAGAAAAAATGATTCCATTAATTATTCATGCACGAAATATGAATATCTTTGATAGGTTGAAACAATCTGGCGAATGGCAAGGCGCGCGGCCGAGCTACATGAAATCACTACGAATAAAAATGCTGGTATATTTGCTCGGAATGTTCTTCGTAGAAGCAGGAGGGCTTTGAATGACCTTCGAGAATTTACTGACCGCGACGATACATTCGCAGTACTCGACAGGTTACAACAACAACGTAATAATCCTCAAGGGCATCGGCGTAGGAGACAACATAATCAGGTACATCCAAGAACCAAAAAAATAAAGAAATGGATTTAAATATCTACAGTAACACAAATAAATATAAAATATATTAGATTTTCATGATCATAAACTAAAAAATGATCGGAACACTTTTGCTATATCATTATGTGTCTGAACTAATTGAGAACATAATCTAGGCCGTGGTACAAGGGGAGCAGCAACAACGACGTGACGGTTGTCCTGAAGGATCTCGTAGGAGACAACTTACTCAGGTACATTCAAAGATCAAGAGAAAACAGACAATTGTATATCAAAAGGGTCCAAGTGAACACAGAACACCAATAAAACAAAAATAATATACTAGGGTTCCATGCATGATAAACTAAGATAAAAAAAAAAAAAAAAAAAAAATAGTTCAGTATGAGGGAATTCGGTAACTAATATAATTGAGGACATAATCCAGGTGGAACAAGAAGAGCAGCCAGAGGATCAACCTGGAGGAGTTCACAGGCGTCAAGTTACTCAAGCCGAGTCTGATGAGGCGAGACTATCAAGACTTCGAAAAGGAAAGGGTGTCGTCGTGTTTGACGAGGCTGGCCCACCAAGACCTCCGCAAGGAAGAACAGAGATCGTGTCTGATGAGGCTGGACCATCAAGACCTCGCCAAGGAAATAGATTTATTGAGGGCGGTAGATTGATCATTCGCTGAGCCCATGAAAATGAGCTTTACAATCCCATGAGGGAATCTTGTTTGAACTTTGAAGTCCTTGTGAAACTTCATTTGTGTGTGAAGTCTTTACTTGAGGTACTTATGTATGTGTACTTCTGTTTGGAGTCTTTGTGGTTATGTTTCTTTTATGGGTCTTTAGTTAAGGTACTAATGTTCGTAGTATTTCTATTTGGAGTATTTGGTGGTTATGTTCGTCTTAGGGGTCTTCAGTTAAGGTACTAATGTTTGTGCGCAGTTTGCACTTTTATTTGGGGTCATTGTGGTACTTGGTTTGTCTTTTGAGTCTTTAATTAAGGTACTCAAATTATGTGTTCTTTGTGGTGCGTTATTCATGTGTAGGTCTTTAAATCGAGGTGCTAGCGTTTCATTCGAAATTCTGCACATATTTTTGTAACGTAGTAAAATAAAAAAATTCATGCAATTAATTAAAAAAAAATAATCTTAAGTTAACAAATACACTAAAGAAACAAACCAATAACTAAAATGTGATTTCGACTCGAAGCGAGATGAAAAAAAAAATCACGACTAATTGTTCTTACCGTCGACTAGAACCCGAACTTTTGGGCGCACTATTAGTATGCCTATCAAAATCTTTACTCGACGATTTCTTCTTTCTTCTAGACTCTCTCTCCTCCTCGTCTTTAAATACAATCCCTCTTTTCTTAACCCTCTCTCTATCCAAATCTGCATATTCTCTCTCGCTAGATCTGTCATTGTGCCTATCATGTCTCTTCTTCTTCTTTTTCTTCTTTACCATGTCTACGTCTACAATATTACTTCTCGGTAACGGGTCATCATCCATTAGTTGCCAATTGTATACTACGTTGCTGCCTCCATTTTTAAATGGAGAGTCCAGTGGATCCCAGCGATTGGCAAGGAAATGGACATATCCATTCTCTCCACCTTTCCTATTGAGCAGCTCGCTGTCGGGTCGGATTATCGTGCCCAATATACTCTTAGACCCCAAATCCATTATTGAATTTGAATCCGTTAATATGGAGAACGCATTTGCAAATGCTGATTTCACCTATAAAAACATTTTCACACCAATTCTGTAAGAATTAAATTATTATTTTATCCTATTTTTACAACTGTTATTATTGCTGAAAGTACCTTATAGTAGTTATAAGAACTCTTCGCGATGTCATTATCAGGTTGCTAAAATAATTGAATATAACAAGTATAATTAATGATTATAATATCCACATATTTAACATAGAAAATATTAAGAAAATATATTTAACCTGAGGATCCTGAATGGAGAGCAAATAATCTTTGTCCTTATTTAAAAATCTATATATAACACAACAAAGCAACAAATTAAAAAAATATGTAAATAATAAAGAAGTAAAAACAATTTAAATTACGATTATACCTTTTATCAGTCTTCAAGTAGAAATTGGAGGTAGAGTTGCAAGAGACACCGATATCCCGATTATTCAACTTGCGTCCATAAAATTCAAAGAAACTAATCTGCATGGAATACGAGAAGAATATAAATACGCACAAATACTCAAAAGGACAATTCAAATATTTCAAAACGAGATTGAAGTGAAGTATTTAAATACCAAAAGAATTCCCAAATTTTGCTCTTTTTGTCGACCATGAGTTTGCATGTCTTGTGCACCCCAATATATCTAAAACATTTACAAGAGGGGTAAGTAAAGGCGTGTTGGGCAAAATTAGAAGAGGGGTATGGATGATATTTTCACTTTTGAAGGGAAATAATAAGTACCTGGAGGTGAGCAATTAACATAGAAAGAAGAGCATATGAACCAATTCCACCCGAAAAAACCTGAAATTAAGTAAATACGAAATAATTAAGAACGGTTATAATATGATAAAAAAACGAAGACAAAATAATAATAAATTAATAATAACCTCATTGAGTTCTCTTTGTTGAAGGAAAACTTTGAGAATCAAAGACAATGGCCTTAGAGGAGGCAACTTCTTCACTGCATCCTTCAAAACCCAAAATTTATTCTAGTCAATTTAATATTCAAATATAAAGGGGGATTTTGCAAAAAATACTATTAGAAATTAGATAGATAACAATATATAATGAGATTGGATAATAAGGTATACCTTGATATAATCAGCAGCCTTGGGCCCACCATCGATATCAAAGCTGAAAGATTAACAAAAAACATAATCAACAAAAATATCAGATATTTGATAGCAATTAATAATTAAAAAAGAAATACAGGAGATCAAATAAATAAAAATACATAATGTAATGTAATTATGAACCTGATGTCAAAAGGTAATTCGCTATGCTTTTCAATAAATTTTATAATTGGAACACGAGCTTTTGCTATGACCTGAATTGGCAAAAAAATATTATTATTTATTAAGTCTAGAAACAAAAATTAAGATAAAAATGAACAAAAAATAAATATTATATATTTATACCTGCATCTTTTTAGCGATGCTTTTCTGAGTTAACGCTTTAGCGAGAGCCTTGAGACCGATTTGAGGAGTAATAACTTTCGAGTCTAAAATCACAACCTACATCAAGCAAAAGAATTTACCATTATCTATTAGGTTGTACTGATTTTGTGTGTAAATTAGGTCTAATTAAGGACGAATTGCCAAATTGAGGGAAAATAGCTCACGTCTACATCGCTAGTTGGTAGATACAATCCAGTTCTGAACGATCCAAATACTTCAACCTGGCAAGAAAAAATGGTTAATACAAGTGGATTAATAAGAAAATATAGCATTAAATGAAGGATGAATAAGTAAAAGGACCTTGCATTCGGGCCAGATGTGCTTAATTACATCACTGACACTTTGTACTGCTTTTGCGCGTGACTCTTGTTCTTCAGGAGTTGGGGAAAGGAACTCGCAGAAATCCAAAATCTCTGAAATTTGAAAAAAATCACAAAAAAAGACTAACTTTTGAAAACCAAATATAATACCGTATGTATTATCCAACTATTTTATGTTCATGGGAGGATTTCTAATTGAAATCCTATTTGGATGATGTTTTCATTCTATACATTGAAAAAAAAAAAAAAGTAACTTTAACACCTTTATGGAGCTGGAGCATGGGGCTTCTGAACCGGCGACCAGGATGAAACCATGCTTTCTCTGACGCTACCGTGCCCTCTGGTGGCGGCGGAGGCAGTGGCTCCGCCTCATCCAAAGGAGAAAACGTGTCTCTAGTTTCTTCCCTAACCGGAGTCCTACTAACAACATCTAGCGAGAAGAACGCCGCACTAGGGATTTCACTCAATTCTTTACCCCCATCATCTGTTATCTTATTACGATAAACAGAATAATTCGCCGGCAGTTCGAAATCACCGGCTAGGGTTGAAATTCCGGATTGTGGTTCGTCGGAGAAAAACAGAGGCGGAAGAGGGTCGTAGGCGTAGACTGTTGTATCCTCTTCCTGCACTTTCTCTTGCTTTTCCTCCATTGCTGCTTACCGAGCGACGGCGGAGAGTGGGAGCACGGCGGCGGGATAGGAGGAGAGACTAACTTTGCATTTGGCGGTCATTCAGAAGGAAAAGAGAAGAAACAGGTTCACGGTGAACCAAGCCATTCATGACAGGCCACGTCACTGATAAATGGTATTCCTTGTTATAACTGGACCGGTCCTACGGTAATGTATCCCTATTTTTCCATTCAAAGCAAGTTGGGCCGGAATAAAATATTATGTTAAGGCCTAATTTCGTATATACTCCTTCCGATAAAACTTCTAAAATTTCATGAATATTCTTTTTTTGTTGGAGTTGGATTAACTATTCCATAAAATTACCGTTAATTTGTGTTTTATCGATTTGTTCAACATAAATTTCATTTCTTATTTACATATAGAGTAAAATCATAAAAACAAAAATTTGTGATAATCTTAATGAATAGTTAACAGAAACTAACAAAAAAACATTCATGAAATTATAATAATTTTATAGGAATGTTCATGATATTTTATATTTTGCAGGGGTATGCGTGAAATTGTGGAGTTTTTGCAGCAATACATATGAAATTTGGCCCTATATTAGTTTATGCGATCAATTATAGCGGCCATGTTACAATTTTCCCGCAATGCACGCCAATATTTTTTACCGCGAAAGGATCCCTTAATTCAAGTGAACTCAACTGAACTCGATCCGACCGAATCTAACCCGATTTGTCGAACCAAAAAGGCTGACCTGACCACATCAGAGTAGTCTCGAATCGAACCGAACCCAACTCGACCTGGCATACCCGAACGGGAACCATACTAAAGATCAATCGAAAATCAGTACATTAACAATAAAAGTCAACACATATACCAGATTATAATGTATACTTGTGCACGAGAAGAGGAAGAGGTGTACCTAAAGTTTCAAAGAGAAGAAGTCGAGCGGCCTGGTGGGCAAACTTGTGTCCGGATAGAGCGAGAGGGCGCTGCGGCCAAAAGAGAGAGAGAGAGAGAGAGAGAGAGAGAGAGAGAGAGAGAGAGGAAATTAGAAAATCACGAATGGTTTAAAATGTAATTTTTTTTTTTGTAAATATTTTTAAAAACGAAACAAATATTATAAATTATTTTAAAGTAATAATTATATTTGAGAAAAATTAAGACCTATCGTGAAGAAATATTATAAAAAATATAAAATGATATTTTAAATTAACACAATGATAATGTAATCTTATACTTAAATGTAATAACTTGTTATACAATTTTTTTTTTGGAAAATATGAATTATTTTCGAAATAAAATACTATCAGATATAACATTTTATAAATATGAATATTTTCAATACACACATTTATTTTTAAAGAAATTAAGATTTACTAAGATTTAATAATGAAATATAGTATTTATTTTGATTTTGTTTTAATAATACAAATGTTGGATACATATAATGGTGCAATATGTGATGAAATTTCAAAGATTTTTTTTTTGACAAATTCTCGACTTTTGAAAAGTCGAGAATCTCATTTTTGGTATTTCTAAACTATTTGGTGTAGTTTGGTTAATTTCAAAATTAATTAGTTTACAAATAAAAAATATCAATAAAAAACTAACAGTTATAAAGATTTCTTTTTCTACCAATATTTTTTTTGTTATTATTTGATTTTAATTTTTTTATGAAAAATATATAATAAATAAAATATTTAAAATTATATAATTATTACATATAATAATTAATTCTATTTAAATTTGAAATAATATTAAACAATATATTTAACGTATCTTATCAGTATTCAATATTCATGAAGATTTTTGAAAAGTGAGGTATTGTCAATTGTCACATGGAACGAGTATCCATAAAGATAATAAATATAACATATAATAATTAATTTTATTTAAATTTAAAATAATATTAAACAATATAACATATCTTACGAGTATCGATGAAGATTTTTGTAAAATCACGTATTGTCATATCGTATCTTATGAGTATTCATAAAGATTATAAATATACAAATAATAGTTAGTTTAATTTAAATTTAAAATAATATTAAACAATATATGTAACGTATCAATTTTTTGAAAAATGTATTCGTCATAATATCGTAGATATTCTTTCTCTCAGTTTGGGCATGTTTGCTGCTGGTAGAGTGGTAGTGCATTGGAAGTTGGAACCATTAAATATAGTTAAAGTGAAATTAAATTCCATGTCAAAATTAAATGTTAACGAGGAGTTTAGGCTAAAAACATGAGGTTTTCTTTCCTTCTTACTGTGCTCTTATATTTCTCGATCAAAATCGTGATGTTATCGTCATGACATCATGATTTTATTTTGGAGAAAACGGATCTCCAATTTGCATTCGAACTGTTGTTTTAATTAATTATTTTATAATTGAACTAATCAATGGTTTAATAAATTAAATTTCAATTAAAATTATCAACTTTTTGATACAATATTAATTAGAGAGAAGTTGGGGTACAAATTGGAGACACATTTTCACCAAATTTTAATTAATGATGCCATGGAAAAAAATTAGGTGAATTTAGAGTGCAAACTATAATTTTCCTAAAAACATTCCTTCTCCTTAAGCTCTCAACTTGAGCAAATCGGCAAAGGCACTCAGTGATGGTGGTGGCATCAGGTAATTCGCCGATGAACATCGTGTCGAGGGCGACCGGCGAGCCTAGTCAGGTACAACAACATGTCGTCCTTTTGTTCTGCATTTCTTAATTTATCTGAATATTCCTTTTTTCTTCTTCTCAGGTGTCCACAGTCACCCACAGAGACAGAAACACACTACTAACGAGACCAGATTGGTCTCTCCTTCCTTCCGACCTGGTGCATTTAATCTCCAAAAAAATCACCAAAATGGACCATTATGTTTATTTCCGGTTCGTTTGTCGAGGATGGAGACTTAGTTGTCCTTCAAATCCTCGGCATATTATTCCCCAACTTCCATGGCTATGGTGTGATATCAGGGGGAAAGCCCCCTCAATCCCTACCTTAACCCTCTTTGATTTCTCCAAGTCGAGAAAATACAAAATTAAGCTGCCTTATCTTGTTGATAAGAGTATGCGTGGCAATTCTTGCGGTTGGATTGTGCTTGAGAAAGACATGGAACTATCGTTGATAAATCCAATTACCATGGAGATTAAAAGTAATTGCTTTCCTTCCATGGCCGTTCCTCCGACTGTTTCAGAGTTTGCGAGGACAAAAAAAAGAAAGAAGCCTTCACCTTTGCCAATCTATCACAACCATATCAAAAAAGTTATTCTATCGTCAAGTCCATCCGAGAGGCATTGCACTATAGTGGCTAGTTTTTACAAAGAATGGGATCTAGGATTTTGTAGGATTGGCGATAATTGTTGGACAATATTGAAAATGAAGGAATATCGTAATGACGAAGTGCACGATTTAAAATACAAAAATGATTTGGTATATGCTATCAATCATAGAGGTCATGTTACTATTTACGACCTCCGGGATCTTTCGCGGAAGATTATTGTAGCGAAACCTCCTAGTATAGGTGGTGGCAAAATGGGGTTTTATTTTGTTGTCGGAGAAGGAGACCTTGATGGAGTACCTCTTCTTATTAGACCGATTCGTTTTCGTGGCTCAGAGAAGTATCAAGTTTTAAAACTCATCACTGATACTGAGAACTTTGGATGGACAACAGTGGAAACCATCGGCAATTATGTGTTGCTTCTAGGTCGATATGATAAGTGTGAAATGATATCCCTCGGAAACATTGCGTTGAATGGATTGGAAGGAAATCGCATTTGTTACTATTCCAAGAAAAAACTCGTCGGTGAAGATGGTTCTGTCTCCGTTAACCGAAACTTTACGAGTGTTGAGATTGGATTTCTTAAAAGGATAGCTAGGCAAATGTACTGCGACTATTTTCCAGGATCACACGTGTGCTTCTCTTGGTTCACGCCTAGCTTGTACTAGATACTTTAGCGAACCATCTGAAAATTATTGTCTAGTTCGGGTATGGATTTTATTATTGTTATTATCGTTATTTTCGAATATCAAAATTAACTGTTTGCTACGTACAATTCTATCTGACTTTCGAAAGACTAACTTCGACTTTTTTCTTTTTAAATGGCAGGAATCGAGAAGTCTAAATTTAAGAGCACAACTTAGTTTTGGTGGACAACGTTGAAGCTTGTTTCCTGTTTATGTTTAATCAAGATTTATGCTAGAGATTTCGAAACTCCGCTTAGTTGCAGAAATCCAATATTATGGTGCGTTTGATTTTTGTTTAGTTTGGGCTAATACCTTTTCATTTGATTGCATTCTTACTTTGTTCAAGGTTAAAGATATCTACATGTTCCGTCTAATATTTTAAAGCACTTGTCCCAATTCCATAACATTTTGATTTCTTTAGCTCATTTTCTACAAGCGCAAGTATTTTATTTTGGTTTTCTTCATGTATAAAATTTATTTAAATTTGCGGTGTAGGTTTTGAGCGGCTTCAAATATGTGTATGTGTTACTTGCAATATTGAAATTAAAATGCATATGTATTATCAAATTAGCAGAAGTACTTGTATGTGTTACTTGCAATATTGATATTAAAATGCATATATATTATCAAATTAGCAAAAGTACTTGTGTCGGTAGCAAACAATCTCGAAGGAGTGCAATATGAAAAAAAAACTGAGCGGATCAATTTTTTTTTTTTAAAGTGAAACATAATTCATGAATCATGATTACTTTTATCAATGTATAAATAATCAAAATTGTTTGGCTATGTTTACCTTATTTTACTGTTTCTGTTCGTGTCCTAGCTTTAGCTAATTATACTGTTTCTGTTCGTGTCCTAGCTTTAGCTAATTATACTGTTTCTGTTCGTGTCCTAGCTTTAGCTAATTAAGACAAACACATATTATCTTTTTTTCTCATTGACAAGGTGACCCGTTATCCCCACTATTGTTTGCCTATAATTGACAAGGTCGTTCATGTAGAGGTCTTCAGTCTGTCATGATTTTATTTTTCTCAATACGTAATTAGATACTACATTTTTTTTATCTGATTGTACACACATAAAAAAAATCTATCTTTTTGTAAATTTCAAAAAAAACTGATCATCTACCAAACTTTTATTTCCTAATACTCTTATGAATGATCTTAAAAACAAACGGACAAAAATACCCTTCTATTTTCAAATTTAATAATTAAAAATATGTTTTTATTATTTTTTATTAATTTTATTACTTTTAAGAAAATTCATAAACATTTTTAACATGCAGTGATTACAAAAAAATATAATAATTACAAATTGAGTTTATATAATTTTAATATTTCATTTATTATGTTTGAAAAAATAACATCGGATAATAATAAAATAAACAATAATAAATAAACACCTTGAAAATATATTGATAGAAAAATATCGGTTTAAACATCTGGTTTTTTTTTTATTTTCATTCTCTTTTTATTTATTTCTTTAATAGTTTCATGATATTTTATTTTTCAAATATTTGGAATGTGTTTTTGTAATATTGTTGTTCGTTTTATTATTATTGTATGTTAGTTTTGCAAAGAAAAAATGCAAAGGTCAAAATGTTAAAATTATGTAAATAAAAAATATAATAACTTTTTTAAAATTATTATATGGTACCAAAATTTAGGACTTTATTAACATTATTAAAAATAACATGTACATATGTAAATTATTAAAATTTGATGACATGGAGCAACCAAATGAGAGAAATTTTCTTAACTTTATACATATACAAAATGTAAATTAAAACTAAAAAGGACCAACATATAAATAAAAAGGACCGAAATATAAATTAAAATGTAAAAAAGGACTGAAATGTAAATAAAAAAGGACCAAAATGTTAATAAAAAGGACCAAAATATAAACTTAAATTAAAAAGGACCAAAATATAAATAAAAATGACCAAAATGTAAATTAAAAAATGTAAAAAAGGACCGAAATGTAAATAAAAGAGGATCAAAATATAAATAAAAAGGACAAAAATGTGAATTTTTAAAGTAAAAAGGACCAAAATGTAAATAAAAAAGACCTAAATATAATTTTTTAAACTAAAAAGGACCAAAATGTAATTTTAAAAAATATTTTTTTTACAAAAAAGCCCCTGATGACGTGGCCTCATGTATGAGCTCCATTTCTTCCAAGTTTATACATAAGTATAATTTTATAAAACATCCAAATAAACAACACAATATACACTGAATTGATTTTTCCCTTTTATTAAAATTTAATAGATTTTATTTAAATTTGAAATAATAACAATTACCCACGAAAGATGATTCTATGGTCGATCTTATTCAAAAGATATTATGGGTATTTGTAATTAATTATGTGGGAGTTCTATGATAGACCCATTTTTTTTTTATCATGGACCCTTTTTCAAAGATTATTTTAAGATATTTTAGTTATTTATCAATTAATTATACAAAATTTATGTTTTGCATATCATTAAATGATAAATATACAATTGAATCTTACAAAAAACAATCATTAGTTAACAAATATTCGAAATATTTTTTTTGAAAATAGATCTATCATAAGAAAATGGGTCTATCATATAAGTCCCCTTATTTATATTATTCATAGAAATTAGTTTCCTGTTGTATTACTTTAAATTATCACAAATTAAGTCTTGTGTAATTTTGTGTGATAATATGTCACTCATTCAAGTCATGAAAAATTTAATACTATTTTAACAACGATATAAAAATATGTTCCTGAAAATGTCTTCACAAAATAATACTATTTTAACATTTAACTTTAATGTTCATTTATTGTTAAATAAACTAGTTGCTCAAATTAAGCTATATGCTTAAATAAAATTAGCTGCGGAAATTAAACTAGATGCAGAAATCTAACTATGTGCTAAAAATAAAACAAGCAACGACACATATTTTGACAAGAAATATTATTTTAGAAACTAATTTTTATTAATAACTAATGAAAATTAAAATTAAATGTTAAAATAGTATTATTTGTCAATATATTTTCTGAAATATCTTTATATCGTCGATTATTTTTTTAATATAATGCTATTTTTGTATAACCAAATATATAATAAATAAAATATTAAAATTATGTATATGACGTTGTTGTTAAATTAGTATATGTTAAAAATATTTATGAAGATTTTTTATATTAATAAAATAATACTTGCAAAAAACTCCTCTAATATGTAGAGTTGGTCTAAGGGTAATTTTTAGATGAAAATAAAAGTTTGCGACAGTTTTTTTTAGCTTTCAATAATGCATAATACATAAATAAAATAAAATATGGAAAACCCCGGGGGGGGGGGGGGGGGGGGGGGGGGGGCTGCTTACAAATTCAAAAAAAATATAGGAAATTATTCAAAAGTTTTCTATAATACATAATACATAAATAAAATTAATAAAATAAAATATGAAAAACACAGGGGTATCGTACTTCAAAAAGATTTCGACACCATGAAATATTGAGATTAATCTCTATAAGAGGATAAATGAATATAAAATTTTGTTTCGTGCTGTTTTTTTTAGTATCTAAAAAATGAGGTTTTTTTTATATATTAAAAAAATAATGGGTTATTTGAAAATTATCCAAATTCAGATATGTAAATATGCACTTTTAACATTGTATTGGTTTACATAATATCTATACAATAGAGAAAATTACCAAAAGGGTGAATCTATAGTAGGACCTTTTCAAAAAGGTATTTTGGAAATTTGTAATTAATTAGATATTTTTAATTAACTTAGTTTCTTATTCGAGCATTGCATTAATTATTATTTAAAGTAGGAAATTGAAAAATACCCAAAATACCCTTGTTAATTTGTGCCATACAATTACCCATTTATTTTAGCAAATATTTTCAAAGAACGAAAGCTACCGAAAATGGAGAAGCAACTCCAAAATTTCAGGTTTTATTCTCTGTTTTTTTTAATAATCTTCTGCCATGAAAATTATAAGGGTAATTTAGACTGACTAAAACAACAAAGAGATGGAATTTGCATTCGATTCCTCTAATTGATGACTAAATTCCTATTCGATTTTATTTTCTAGCTTATTTTGTGGGTTTACGATTGAAATTCCAACTAATTTGTATTATTTAAACTCTCAATTTCAGGTGGACTTCTATTTTAGTGACAACAATTTTGCCGAGAGATAATTTTCTCAGGAAAACCGTACAAGAATTTCGGTTCTCTTCTGATGAAGGGTATATTTATAAATTAGCCCTTCTTTTTCCTTAATTAGTTCGTTCTTTCTTGTGATAATTTCAAAAAAGTCCCTGAGTTCTTTCTAATTAAAAATGTGGATATTTTCGAGTTAGTCATTATATTTAATAGAGGTGTAATCAACTTTTTTTGGTTTATAAGTTTTTTTTTCCTTTCTAGATTTCATAAAGGTGTAATCAATTTTTTTTGGGTTATATAAGTTTTTTTTCCTTTCCAAATTTCATAAAGCTGTAATCATTTTTGGGGTTAAAGTTTTTTTTTCCTTTCCAAATTTCATAAAGCTGTAATGATTTTTGGGGTTACAAGTTTTTTTCCCTTTCCAGATTTCATAAAGGTGTAATAAATTTTGTTTTTGGGGTTACAAGTTTTTTTTCCTTTCCAGATTCCATAAAGATGTAATAATTTTTGTTTTTGGGGTTATAAGTTTTTTTTTCCTTTCCAGATTTCATAAAGGTGTAATAAATTTTGTTTTTGGGGTTACAAGTTTTTTTTCCTTTCCAGATTCCATAAAGATGTAATAATTTTTGTTTTTGGGGTTATAAGTTTTTTTTTCCTTTCCAGATTTCATAAAGGTGTAATCAATTTTTTTTTACCGATCATTCGTTACAAGTCATTGCTATTATCTAAGCTTTCATTGTTTATTAATTATTGAGCTCATAATCATGTAATATGGATATTAATTGTTTCTTTAATTTGCAATTTTTCGTGTTTTTCAGCTGGGCATGCTTATGCGGATCTATTTCTTGGAGGTATTAACCGATCTAGGAAGTTTCCCACCAAACTGGAGGCCTCCATTGGACGAATAGAAATGAGAGACCTCGCCTCTGACTGGACTAGACTTTGATAACATTTAGTCACTGCAAACTAGGCCCCACAGTGACACGGGTGAACCTAGAGTACGAAATTGTTGGAAATGTAACCGACTCAAACTGCCTCGCTGTCACCACTGTTATGTTTGTAATAGGGCTGGCAAAATCCCTATTACGAGTTGAGCCAGACTCGAACCGAGCTCGAGCTGCTCTGTGTTCGGCTCGGTTCGTCTCGTTGCCAGCCCTAGTTTGTAAGCTCCCCTTAATATTTTAATGTTCTTCTGTTTTTCGTTAAGTAAATCGATCAAAGGGTATTTTGGTAATTTCAGGTGGAAAATGCATGCTTAAAATGGATCGTATATGCGTTTGGGCTGTTAATTTTGTCGATTTCCTGCTTTTCTTGGTACCTATCTATTTTTTAATATTTGATTTATTTTTTAATATTTATATAATGGAAATAATTATTTTTTCCGATGTTTACATGGACAAGCTCACAACATCGAGTAGTAGATGCAAGCAATGCTGATATGGAGACATTGAACAAGCTTCTATCGCATAATCCCGTAATCCTGACACTGTCAGAAGTGGGTCCCGCTATAGATGACATCGACCCTAAAAAATTCAACAATTTTGGGTAAAATATGATTTAAATTAATTTATTACAGTTTATATTATTTGTTAATTTATCTTCGGGTCTGGTGAGAATTTATAGATTTCATGTAGTAGGAAATAGAGCCAACTATATGTGTGCAGATGTTCGAGTCGGCAGGATTTATAACCTGGGTAATCAAATTTTCCTTAAATTCGAAAAAAGCCCCTGTATTTTCCTTAAATTGCAAAAAATCCCCTGTAAAGGTCAAATGTATTAATATATAAATGAGATGTAATTTTGGATTAATTGAATTTGACCAAGGAAGCTTGAAGAATAAAAGGAGGAAGCTTGAAGAAAGGACAAGGTCGAAGAAAAGAAAAATAATAGTTGTACTTTTGTTTATAATATAATGATTATTTGTTGTTTCTTCCGTTTTGGTTGACGAAGAAAACAATGGCAGAAAAAAATTATTTTTTATTTTGTACAATATTGCAACTATTAAAAATTGTGCGGACGGTGAAAACTACAATGCCTATTTTACAAACTGTTTTGTGCTCAAACTATTTATGTCCATATGAACTTTGTGCGAAAAATATAATACGACATAAATATCAAACAACAAAAAAAAAATATATTTGTGATTTAAAAAAAAAAACGCGCGGGTGTCACGCTAGTTCTTATTTAACTTCTAAAATACTAGTGTGTGAAAATAAAACTAATATATTTTAATTTTTTTAAATAGTTTTACAAATAATAAAAATACATGTCGTGTGTTTTATAATATTATATATTAAGTTATTGATATTTTATGTGTAATTTTTGGTTGTTTTTACATTTGATCACGTATTATTGTGTGAAATAATAACTATTTTAATAAATTTAGTTTAACACAAACTAGTCAATAATAATAATTTACATCATTAATATAAGATGATGTCGACTTCTTTTAATTATTTAAAATATATTGTAAAATAAATTACAAATAAATACCTACAAATAAAGTATGACTATAAAAAATAATGATTATTCAATGATACATATTTTGACACATATCATAATTAATTGAATGGTTGAAATGAATGTAATGATGTTACACAATGAAATTGTACAATTCGAGTCCAAAAAAAATGTGGGTAAATTAATTTAAATTTTTTTAATTCAAACAAATATTTATTGTATCATAAATTAATTAATCATATGATTTGTATAAATTATTATATCAATTAAATGTAATAAGAAGGATAAAAAAATGTGATGATATAATTTAAGAATATGAATTTATTTATTGTATGGAATGACGGACCGACGATTTATAAAATCAGTCATTTTTCAATCTATTTTCACTTTACGAATCATTTGTGTTACACTAATTCGATAATACGTATATGACGATACGTTATTTTTACATATGATTTAATATACGATTCGATTACGACGATACGGATAAAAATGTTTTTATTAAGATATCCGCACAATATAACAAATCATACATTAAAACAAATTATACATTAAAGACATAATTAACTCAGTTAATTTAAAAAATGAAATGATATGGAACTTTTAAAATCCAGCTTAAATTAATTTTAAAATATTTTTCGAGACCGAGTCATTTTTTTAATTTTGAATCCATACGAGTTAACTTCTGAAATGCTCCAAATTAAATATTGTCATCTCATCTCGCCTTCTGAAATGCTCCAAAATTGATTTGGGACAATAATTAGGCGGCGACCTTCTCTTTCATTATTTATCTTCTCCAGCTCTTCACTTGCGCAAATCGGCAAACCCACTCAATGGCGACATCAGGAAATCCTCCGATGAGCATCGTGTCGAGGTCGACCGGCGAGCCCAGTCAGGTACATCTCTCTCTCTCTCTCTCTCTCTCTCTCTCTCTCTCTCTCTCTCTCTCTCTCTCTCTCTCTCTGTGTATTTTTTAATTGGTCGATCGCTGACTCGTCTGAGTTTTCCTTTTCTTCTCAGATATCCACACGCAGAGACAGAAACACACTACTAATGAGACCAGATTGGTCTCTCCTTGCTCCCGAACTGGTTCATTTTATATCCAAAAAAATCACTAAAATGGACCATTACGTTTATTTCCGGTTCGTTTGTCGAGCATGGAGACTTAGTTGTCCTCCAAACCCTCGCCATATTATTCCCCAACTTCCTTGGCTGCGGTGTGAACCGCGACCGCGTGATGCCATGGGAAAAGTCACAACTTTAACCTTCTGTGATTTCTCCAAGTCGAGAACATACAAAATCGAGCTTCCTTATCTTGCCGATAAGAGAGTGTGTGGCCACTCTCGTGGTTGGATTGTGCTTGAAAAAGACCTGGAACTATCGTTGATAAACCCAATTACCAAGGAGATAAAGCGTGATTGCTTTCCTTCCTTGGCCGATCCTCCTCCGACCATTGTAAAGTTTGCAAAAACTAAAGAAACCAATAGCAGTCCGCCTTCTTTGACCGTCCATGAACTATCTAGGTTTATCTCAAAAGTTATTCTATCGTCAAGTCCATCCGAGAGGAATTGTACCATAGTGATGAAATCTACCAGGTGTCGTATTGGATTTTGTAAAATTGGCGGTAGTCGTTGGACAATATTGGAAGTTGAGGCTTTTGAAGACTTCCAATACAAAAATGATTTGGTCTATGCCATCGATAGTAGTGGTCGCGTTACCAGTTATGACCTTCGGGATCTTTCGCAAAAGATTGTCGTAGCTGAGTTTCCTAATCCAAGGCGTAGTAACAAGTTATATTTTGTTATAGGAGAAGGAGACCTTGATGGAGTACTTTTTGTTACGAGACATGTTTCTTACTATAGTGGGTCACCGAAGTATCGAGTTTTTAAATGCATGACTGGTACAGAAGGTTCTAGTTGGACAAGAGTAGAAACCATTGGCAATTATGTGTTGCTTCTAGGTTCTATTTTTCGCCATACGTGTGAAATCATACCCCTCGGAAACATTTCGTTGAAAGGATGGGAAGGAAATCACATTTGCTATTGCACTGATGATGGATATCCTTTTTTTTCTGATAATGGTGATGATAGATATCCTTGGTGCGTACAAATGAGGAGTGTTGATAATGGATTTGAAAAAATTGCTGTTAAACCATCGGGCTATTTTCCGAGACAACTTGGAGAATTCTCTTGGTTCACGCCTAGCTTGTACTAAATATTTGAGCAAACCATGTGAAAATGATTGTCTAATTCAAGTAGGGACTTTATTATTGTTATTATTATTGTAATTATTATTGCATAAAAGACTACTTTTTTTTTTTCGAATGGCAGGAATCGACGAATCTAATTTAGCTAGGTCAACTTGATTTGGTACCGTGTTGAAGATTGCTTTCTATTATGTTTAGTCAAGATTTATACTAGCAATTTTGAAGCTCCCCTTGGTCACTAATCTAATTTAGCTAGCTCAACTTGTTTGCTTTTTGTTTTTTGTTTTGGCCTGTACTTTTCATTCGATCGCAGTTCGCACTCATTATTTTGTTCAAGGTCAAAAATATCTAGATGTTTTGTAATGTAAGTACTTGTCCCTATTCTATGATGTTTTGATTTCTACAGCTCATTTGAGTCATTTCTCTTTGTTTTAGCAAGGCTGAGATAAATATGTGGTGGTATTTTTTATCTTCAGGCTTGAAATTTATTGGGAAATTTTCAAAAACCCCTATCTTTTTTGGATATTCTAAAAAATCCCCTATCTTTTTGGAAACTCCAAAAAAACCCCTTTACCAAACTTTTATTTTCAAATACTCCCTTATGGGGTTAAAATTAACTATGGATGGTGTTAAATATTTTTTTATGACCAAAATACCTTTCATTTTACATATTTAGTAATTAAAATAATGTTTTTGTTGTTTGTATTAATTTTAAAAAGGTCCTAATTTTTTTTTTTGCTTATAATAATTTTTAAAAAATAATTTTCAGATGTTATATTTATATAATTTTAATATTTCATACATTACATATATTTGACTTTCATAACTTTTTATTGAAAAAATAACATAAAATAATAATAAGATGAACAACAATATTAAAAGAACACCTTGCAAATATTTAAAAATTAAAATATCATTAATCTATTAAAAGCATACATAAAAGAAGAACGAAAATAAAATTAAAATAAATGTTTAAAGAAATATTTTTCTTTCAGTATATTTTCAAGGTGTTTATTTTATTATTATCTGATATTAGTTTTTCATGAATAATAAATGAAATATTAAAATTATACAAACACAACATTTAATAATTTTATTTTTGTGAAATCATTATATGTTAAAAATTATTTATGAATTTTCTTAAAACTAATGAAATTAATGAAAAAATAACAAAAATATACATATGAAAATAGAAGGGTATTTTGGTCCAAATTTTTTTTTAATACCATCCATGGTTAGTTTTAACCCCTATAGGGGTATTTGAAAATAAAAATTTGGTAGAGGGATTTTTTGGAGTTTCAAAGATAGGGGGTTTTTTAGAATATCCAAAAAAGATAGGGGGTTTTTTGAAAATTTCCCAAATTTATTTGAATATGAATTTTTGGTATTTTTTATCAATTGTTATTATCAATCATTTAAAAAATCATGACAATTCTCATTTTAACGCGGGGGGGGGGGGGGGGGGGGGGGGGGGGGGGGGGGGGGGTGTACATAACATTCCGAGACTTATTTGGATATTCGCGATATTCTTTATTTTACATGTGTATTCATGATATTACATTTTGGCCAGAACACATAAAATTGTGTTTTCAAATTATTGTCTTATATTTTTTTTCTGAAACAAAGCTAGGATCACTCTTTATATACAAATGAATGAAATTATTTTCATTACTTTTTTAGTAACTGACTAATGATCTTTTTAGTTCGCAACATATTTTATATTCGTTTTATCGAAAACGAGTGAAAAAAATTCAGTGAATATACCTATAATAAGAATGAGTTGTCCAGAGTGGTCGGTGTGGTAGGTGGGTGGCTTTAGAATAGCTACGGTGTGTTCTGAAGGGAACATCAAAGTATGTACGGCCTACTCACGTATTTGATTAGATAAATTAGATTTGATTTGATTTGGATCATCCCCACTGGAACCATCCAATTGCAACTCAATTATCCAGCCGCAAACAGGCCTTCACTTTAATTTAAGAGAACATATATATTAAAATTAATTTTTTAATATTTTATATAATAATATTATTAATATTTTAGGACAGGATAATTATGTTAAATGTGTGTATTTAAAATAGAAGTATATATAATATGTGCCTAAAATTAAGGAAAATGTTTATTAAATAAAAAAAGTGTCTACTAGATAGATAAATGTGTCGGTTTGATATGGTGTGACTCTTGGAGACACTTAGTTATTTATATATATATATCATTTGTAATGAACAGTACGAAAATAGAGAAAGAAATAAAAAAAGAATTGCTCCCTGTGTCTCTGTGACTTTTACTCTCTCTCCGAATCCACTTTATAAAATCTGTTGCATTCTTTATTCAATTTAGATATTGAATCCCCAATCTCTTCCCCAAACAAAATGCAATATTAATTCCCAACAAATTGGTATCAGAGTCACGGTTGTTTCCGAGTGTTTACGAGAGTGAGTTTGTCGAAGTTTGGAGAATGAGAAGCCATGACAGCCCGAGACGGTGTTTTCGGACTCCCACAAGTTTCGCAACTTATTTTCGATGGCGAAAATTACGATTATTGGAGTATTAAAATGAAAACTCTTTTGATCGCGCAAGATCTATGGGAAATAATAGAAGAGGGAGTGAATACGACAAAAAAAATCCGAAACTACCGAAGCGGGGAAACAAAATAAGAAGAAACATGCAAAAAGCATTATACTTGATACAACAAGAAATTTCGGATAAATTATTTCCGAGAATAATTGGCGCTAAAACTTCGACGTGGGAGATTTTGCAACAAGAATTTCAAGGAAACAAAAAAGTGAGAACGGTTAAACTCTTGATGTTTAAGAGAGAATTTCAAAACTTGAAGATAAAGGAGAACGATACGCTCAAAGATTTTTTTCTCCAATATTTTGGAAGTGGTAAACCAAATAAAAGGTTTTGGCGAAAATTTGACCGATAAATCGGTTTGCGAAAAATACTTATTAGCATTTCTTCAAAATACAACAACATGACTTCTATTATCGAAGAAACTAAAGACCTAGCGACCCTTAGTGTGCACGACTTGATGGGTTCTTTAGAGAGACACGAACAACGATTAAATCGTGACACCGAGCAATCTTCGGAGAGTGCGTTCCAATCAAAAACTGCCGTAACCGAATCATCAAACCAAAATACGGTTAAGGAAGAATCATTTCGTGGTGGTCGAAACGGTAGAGGTCGAGGTCGAGGAAGATTTGGAAGAGGAGGAGGTAGAAGTAATTACCAAAATAACCAAGCGCGATGGTGCGGTGCGTGCAAAAGTTCGACTCATGCCGAAAAAGATTGTTGGAACAAATAAAAACCTCAATGCTACAATTGCAAGAAGTTCGGACATGTAAAAAAGGATTGCCGAGTTAAAACAAATGAACAAACCAATTATACTGAAGAGAAAATCAACAACGAAAATATTTTTACGAGTGTCAAGCGGCCTTTGAGAAGAAGAATGATGTGTGGTACGTTGATAGCGGGTGTAGCAACCATATGACGGGAATCGAATCGGTCTTTAGCGAAATTGACAAGACGGCCACTACTCAAATTACCATGGGAAATGGTGCGATTGTTCGATCTAAAGGAAAAGGAACGATTGCGATTGAGTCGAAAAGAAGTCGAATTTTCATTCGAGATGTGTTGTTTGTTCCGAGGCTAGCGCAAAATTTGTTGAGTGCTGGGCAACTGGTTGAGAATTGATACACGGTCCATTTTGAACGCGATTGTCGAAATTTTTTTGAGAAGGCGAAAAACGGGAGACAGGTAATAGCGAATATTAAAATTGAGAAAAATCGAAACTTTCCTCTCACTCTAAAAGCATCGAAACTTGTCGCTTTGGCAGCCGGTGCAGAAGATGTGTCATGGTTGTGGCATAAAAGGCTCGGTCATGTGAATTTTGGGAGTTTGAAGTTTTTGAGTAAGAAAAATATGGTCTACGGTTTACCGAATATTGAAGAGAAGGATGATGTGTGTGAGGCGTGTGCTCTCGGTAAAATACATCGAGAATCATTTCCGAAAAAAATGCATGGAGAGCGACAAAACCATTGGAGCTAGTGCATACCGATGTTTGTGGTCCGATGAAGACACCTTTCACAAGGCGGTAACCGATATTTCATTATCTTCATAGACGATTACTTGAGGATGTGTTGGATTTATTTTATTAAACAAAAATCCGATGCATTTTTTATTTTCAAGAAGTTTGAAAGGATGGTTGAGAGGCAAAGCGGATGCTTCATCAAGAAGTTACGAAGTGATCGAGGCGGCGAATACAACTCTAAAGAGTTCGACAAATTTTGTGAAGATATTAGCTTAGAGAGACAATTAATGATTGGGTATACCCCTGAACAAAATGGTGCTGTCGAAAAGAAGAATCGGACAATCGTTGAGATGTCACGAGCGATGTTGAATGAGAAGGGTCTTTCGACTATTTTTTGGGCCGAGGCAGCGAGTACCTCAGTTTATTTGTTAAATCGACGTCCGACAAAAGCGGTGAAAGATAAAACGCCGTTTAATGTATGGTCCGGTGGTAGAAAACCATCGGTCAATCACTTGCAAAATTTTGGATCTATTTGCTACGCGCATGTTCCGAAAGAGATGAGACACAAGCTTGAAGAAAAAGGAGAAAAGTGTGTCTTCGTGGGTTATAACTCACAATTAAAGGGTTATAGACTATTTAGTTTGAAAAGAAATAGATTAATAACGAGCCGCGATGTGATTTTTAATGAAAAAAACAAGTGAGATTGGAAAGGAAAAGGAGTCGACGATGTTCCCGGTGTAGTAGAAGAAAAACAATCCGAGCCGCGAGTTGAGAAAAATAATGATGAAGACGAAATTGAAGAAAAAGAAGAAATACCGCGATCTCCTCCGACAAATATCGCGTCGAGTTCCTCAACATGGAAACCAACACCGATAAAAATGAGAAGATTAAGCGATATTTATATGAATTGCAATTTTGGTGTCGTAGAACCGACATGTTTCGAGCAAGCGGTTCAAGAGGAGGCTTGGAGAAAAGCGATGGAAAAAGAAATAAAAATGATCGAGAAAAACGAAACGTGGGATTTAGTCGAAAAACCGAACGAGAAAGGTGTAATCGGGTTAAAGTGGATTTATAAGACGAAAACGAATCCGGATGGATCGGTTCAAAAATACAAGACGAGGCTAGTTGCGAAAGGATACTCTCAACAACCCGGCACCGATTATCAAGAGACGTTTGCGTCGGTGGTAGGTTGTTGATTGCATTGGCCGCTCATAAAGGTTGTAAATTATACCAATTTGATGTGAAATCTGCTTTTCTAAATGGTGTGCTGAAAAAGGAAGTATACGTGGAGCAACTGCAAGGGTTTGTGGTTGACGTAGACGATAACAAGGTCTACAAATTGAAGAAGGTTTTGTATGGGCTGAAACAAGCACTCCGTGCATGGTATAGCAATATTGATGCGTACTTCACCGAAAAAGGGTTTAAAAAGAGTCCAAGTGAACCAACCCTTTATATCAAGCAAGGTAAAACCGGTATGATTATCGTTTTTCTTTATGTCGATAATTTAATTTTTACCGGCAGCGATGAAAAGATGGTGCGGGAATTCAAGGAGGATTTTTTGAAGAAATATGAGATGAATGATTTGGGATTACTTCATTATTTTTTGGGTATCGAGATTAATCAACCGTAAAAGTGTACACAAGAATAAACGAATGTAAGCGTACATTCGTGGTCGTAACTTTCTGTAGAAAAATCCAATTTGAATAGTTCAAATTGGGTTAGATAGATAATAAGATTATCTATAACCTTCATGTAGAAATATATTTCATATGAACGAAGTATCAGTGTCGTTTCAATGAAATACCGAAAGGGTGTAACAGTATGACATACAGTTAGTAAAACTGTCATAACTGTTGCATACGAACTCCAATTAGTCCAGGCCAAATTGGGTTGGGTAGATAATAAGATTATCTACAACTTTCGTGAAGGTTAATTTTCTGTCAGAAGAATTTACCAATTTCTTATGGACAGAATACTGAACAGGTTCATGCAGTTTTCTGTGTGAAAAGGTGTATATTGGATATACATGCATTTTGGACCATCCTAATCATATGTGATATAAATATGATATTTCTCTCTCCTCTATATAATTCAGTCCATTCTAATCAATAAAATTATTCAGAATATTGAGAGCCACCTTTCATAGAGCGAAAGAGTGCGAAGAGAGAAAACCGAGAAAAAGGAGTTTTTCTCGGTATAGAAAATCAATCAATCGAGCAAGTTCGCCGATGCTTCGTCTAGGCAGTTGCGCCCGTGACCGACGTCTTCCGACTCAAGGTGGATACACCTAGAGGAGCGACACGTGTGGCTCTTCGATTGTGATCGATCCGGAGGAGCGTTAATCGTCGACAAGCGGTGAAATACGCGTGGTGTGGGACGCGCGGATTGTCACCAACGTGACGGGAGAAAAAAAAATAGCAATCAACTCTTCGAGTGCAATCAATTTTGCCCCAGTATGAATCTATCATTCTTTTTGCATCGTATCCTTCGAAGTCATGGCGTGATCTCGGAGTTTTGGGAACCGGACCGGGCCTACATATCCGCTGCGCGGGACCGGGGACGGGATAAATTCCTAACAAAATATTCTCTATAAATTACAAATGGAGAATTGTAATCCGGTGACGATACCGATTTTGGTGAATGAAAAAATGATGAGAGAAGATGGTAGTGATGATGCCGACGAATCGGTTTATAGAAAGCTAGTGGGTAGTTTATTATACCTTGCCGTTACAAGACCCGACATTATGTATGAAGCGGGTTTGTTATCTCGGTTCATGAATAAGTCAAGCAAATTACATTTTGGAGTAGCGAAGAGATTATTGCGATACATACAAGGTACCAAAGATTTCGGACTTATGTATGAGAAGAATGAGAAAGCGAAAATAGAATTGGTTGGATTTTGTGATAGTGATTGGGCCGGTAGTGTTGATGACATGCGAAGCACATCCGGTTACGCATTTACCCTCTGATCGGACATATTTTCGTGGGCCTCGAAGAAACAAGAACGAGTCGCGCTTTCAACGCCGGAGGCGGAATACGTGTCAGCAAATGAAGCCGCGAGACAAATCGAATGGTTGAGAAAAGTGTTAGAAGACATGGGGGAGAAACAAGAAACCGCAACGGTTCTCTTTTGCGATAATCAATCTGCGATAGCTATGTCAAAGGATTCAGTCTTCCATAGTCGAACAAAGCATATCAAGCTACGACATCATTTTATTCGAGAAATGGTTTGAGATGACGAACTCGTTGTCAAGCATATTAAATCCGAAAATCAATTGGCGGATATTTTCACTAAGGCGCTTCCAAACGAGAAGTTCATTCACTTTCGAGAAATTATGGGAATGACTAGTAAAAGCATTAAGGGGGAGTATTAAAATTAATGCTTTAATATTTTATATAATAATATTATTAATATTTTGGGACAAGATAATTATGTTAAATGTGTGTATTTAAAATAGAAGTATCTAAAATATGTGTCTAAAATTAAGGAGGATATCTATTAAATAAAAAAGTGTCTACTAGATAGATAAATGTGTCTATTTGATAGGAAATTTTCCAACAGTAACCAAGTTACTGAAATTAATTCACGAAATAACCAAGTTTTGAACATAATTACCAAAATGTCTTTTGCGGGGTACCATTCAGCGCCTTTTTTGCTGGGCGGGGAATGGTTCAGCGCCTTTTCTTAATTACGCGCTGAATAGATAATTAAAAGGGGGGCGAGCTTTGAAACAACGCTTAGTGAAAAAGCGGGCTTTGAAATAGCGCCATGGTGAAAAGGCGCTGTTTGAAACTGCGCCTTTTATATACCAAATATTTAAAAAAAAAAAGTTATTCTACTCCAAAATATACCCGCCGAATTATCCATTATTTAGTTATTACGTTCAATTATTTTGATAATTAAGAAATATAATTAAATATTCTGTAAAATTTATTCAAATTTATGAATTTGAATGAATATTAATTATGTATTAAGTTAACAGCTAATATGTAATGGTTACTATTTTAATTAAATATACGAATCGAAATTATCCAAATTTTTTCACAACATTTCTATGTTATAATTAGTATATTTAATTAAAATGATAACCAGTACATGTTAGCTGTTAACTTAATACGTAATTAATAATTATTCGAATACTTAAATTTGAATAAATTTTACTGAATATTTAATTATATATCTTAATTATCGATATAATTGGACGTAATAACTAAATAATGGAGAATTCGGCAGGTACATCTTGGAGGGGTTTAATTTTTTTTTTTTTTAATATCTGACACATTTGAAAAAAAAAAAAAAAAAAAATTATTCCACTCCAAGATGTACCTGCCGAATTCTCCATTATTTAGTTATTACGTCCAATTATATCGATAATTAAGATATATAATTAAATATTCAGTAAAATTTATTCGAATTTATGAATTTGAATAATTATTAATTATGGATTAAGTTAACAGCTAACATGTATTGGTTATCATTTTCATTAAATATACTAATTAGAACATAGAGATGTTACGGTAAAATCTGAGAAAATATATCATATTTCGAATTAAAATCAACCTCGACTTTTGAAAAAAAAAATGATAATTAGTACACGTTAGTTGTTAACTTAATCCATAATTAATAATTATTTAAATTCATAAATTCGAATAAATTTTACTGAATATTTAATTATATATCTTAATTATCGATATAATTGGACGTAGTAACTAAATAATGGAGAATTCGGCAGGTACATCTTGGAGAGATTTAATTTTTTCTTTTTTTAATATCTGACACGTTTGAAAAAAAATAAAAAAAATAATTTCACTCCAAGATGTATCTGCCGAATTCTCCATTATTTAGTTATTACGTCCAATTATATCGATAATTAAGATATATAATTAAATATTCAGTAAAATTTATTCGAATTTATGAATTTAAATAATTATTAATTATGGATTAAGTTAACAGCTAACATGTATTGGTTATCATTTTCATTAAATATACTAATTAGAACATAGAGATGTTACGGTAAAATCTGAGAAAATATATCATATTTCGAATTAAAATCAACCTCGACTTTTGAAAAAAAATGATAATTAGTACACGTTAGTTGTTAACTTAATCCATAATTAATAATTATTTAAATTCATAAATTCGAATAAATTTTACTGAATATTTAATTATATATCTTAATTATCGATATAATTGGACGTAATAACTAAATAATGGAGAATTCGGCGTGTACACTTTGGAGGGGTTTAACTTTTTATATATTTTTTCAACAGTGTCACGTGTCAGATATTAAAAATAAGAAAATTAATTTCCTCCAAGATGTACCTGCCGAATTCTCAATTATATAGTTATTACGTTCAATTATATTGATAATTAAGATATATAATTAAATATTCAGTAAAATTTATTCAAATTTAAGTATTCGAATAATTATTAATTACGTATTAAGTTAACAGCTAACATGTACTGGTTATTATTTTAATTAAATATACTAATTATAACATAGAAATGTTGTGAAAAAATTTGGATAATTTCGATTCGTATATTTAATTAAAATAGTAACCATTACATATTAGCTGTTAACTTAATACATAATTAATATTCATTCAAATTCATAAATTTGAATAAATTTTACAGAATATTTAATTATATTTCTTAATTATCAACATAATTGAACGTAATAACTAAATAATGGATAATTCGGAAAAAGAAAAAAAAAAGAATCAAAAATTGTTTGGCTTTCTTTAATTCAACAAAATATTAATTTTGTTTTTATCAATGTAAAATAATATAAATACTTCATTTTAATTTCAACAAAAATCTAGCCTAAAAAATGATCTAAAGCCGCAATAATCTAGTTTTTCTCCTACCCTAGAACTAACTATACATATTACATAAAACAATATCTAAAAAAGAAAAGGAATGCCATTGTCAATAATATCGAATAAAAATAACACTTGCGTGCATATTGGATGAAAACATACAATACTCATGTAAACTAAGCTTAGCTTTAGCTAATCAAGAGACGTCGTGAGATCGTCAATAATTTAGGAGAGGAGCAATGTTACGAGCAAAAAAAACACCATCTTGACCGAATTAGCAATAGACGATGCTTTGGAGAATCTATATTTGTTCGCTTGTTCTCTATAATGGAAGACAAGAAAAACAAAATATCGATAAAAAACATTGTCACATTAAACATACGAAAGAAATAGGAAATTTGTTTGATTGTGGGCCTGTAGCTTAGCATTGCTCTGTTAATTTTAAGCTATTTTACTTTTGTTTGTACTAAATATTGAGTGATTGATATAAAAGTGAAGTGATTTTTAATGATCTCAAATGAGGTTTACCCATAATTAAAGTAAATTGGAGTAGAAAATACTTACTTTTGTAAACTCGAAAGTGCTCCACAGAAAATAGCATTATCTGGCAAAGGGTTCTCGTTTTTGTTATTATCCTCAGTATTTACTACACTAATATATAATTCTTGACCCAAATACCAATTATCTAGGTTTTCAGATCGTAGGTTCCAAATTCCAACGTTATCTAAATATACTAATATAGCAGTCCATGCTCCAGAAAATACCTTTATTAAAACAAATTAGCGAAATTCATATCTTATGTGGCAATAATTATTTTAAATTAATCTAATTTAATGTGGCAATAATCATTGTGTTTAAAACTGGATTAAATAAGAAATCAAAACAATTTACCAACCCCCTTATTTTGGACCCATCTTTATGCAATTTCTTAATGCCACCTCATCACAACTCATGCCACATCATCACAATTATTTCAACCATTAGATTATGATATGTGTCAATATATGAACCATAGATTAATTTTTGATTTTGTGTGATTATGTTTTATTTGTAGATATTTATGTGTCCCTTATTTTACACATATTTTTAAGCAATTTTAGAAGGCCACATCACCTTACACTGATGACGTGTCAAAATATTATTTGTTAGGTTCACGTTGAACCAATTGTATTTGATTTTGAATTTTTTCACAATATGTTACATGATCAATTGTGAATACAAATAGAATGTGAAGAGTTTAAATATCTAACATTAATAAATTCATATATAATATCATAAATACATCAAATATTGTTAGTATTTTCATAATATAATTTCAAAAAATTAAGAAATATATTCGCATGAATTTTATCTTTATTTTGAGATCCATATTATCATATATTTAATATTTTTCTCTAACTTAAAATTATGAAAACAATTATGTAAAAAAAGATATAAAAATAAATACAATTACATTAATGACTTGTAAGCCTAATAATTATTATTTTAAAAACTATAATTGATAAAAATTGCACATACTACTAAGTATGTTATTATCATATATTCAATACTTTTCTCTAACATAAAATTATGAAAACAATTATGTAAAAAAAAATATAAAAAAAAATATAATTACATTAATGACTTATAATCCTAATTATTATTATTTTTAAACATATAATTGAAAAAAATTGCACATCCTAATTATTATTATTATTTTTAAAACAATTATGTTATATTTGTATTTTTACTTAAAACAGTTTCATGTTAATCTCTAAAAAAAATAATGAAATATATTTATTTACTAAACACAAATAATTTCTTTAACTTATATAATATTTTTCAATAATAAACATGAAACATAAAAATTATCAGACACAAATAATTTTTTTAAACTTTTACAATATTATTATTCTTAATTTTAGATATGAAAATTTAGAATATCATATGGTTTTTATTTTTGTTTATGTCCATGCATGTTGTTTTATTATTTTATATTGATATTTATTCTTTTTTGTATATGTTGTATTAAAATACTAAATAAATATTTCGCGATGTGTCATATTAAAAAATAATATAATAATTTTGTCATAATCAAACTTCCATAATCAATATGATATTTATTTTTATAAAGTCTTATATTTGATCCCGAAAAATCATAACTATATATTATGTGTATGGTAAATCAAATGAAACAAAACCGCCGCGAAGCGCGGGTAATCTCCTAGTACTATAATAAAATCAATATAAAAGAATCAATTACTTGGGTTGTAGACCGTGCAACTCCATCCCATTTTTTTTTTTTTTTTTTTTTTTTTGAATTTCAAGGCCCGTAGGCTATATTAATCAAAGGGCCCAAAAGAAAGTGCCATTGTAGCTTTATATTACAAACGAATTAAATATAAAGGAAAAACTAACTAAAAATTTAAAAATGGCAAAAAGACAGGGGCCAATTAATCAATACTGTAACGAAAAGCAGCTCAGAGGAAAGGCGTTTGATAACACCAATCAGCTAAAAAGTATCATCAGGGGAGCAGGTTAATACTCCCTCATTAGGGATAAAACGTAGCTCTGTAGTTGATTTATCTACAGCGGGCAGGGGAGTGGATACGTTTGTCCATCCGTGTGTACCCTTGTCGTTCTACCGTATTTAGCAAGAGCATCTGCTAAGGCGTTATCATGGCGAGGAGTGTGATGATAAGAGAAAGAAACTCTCGAGTGGGCCTCGACTATTTATTATAAGTCCCTCGACTATTCTCTGTCCATTCACCAAAATCCATCCTACAAAAATACGCAATTTAATTACATTTACATTAAGTATAGAAATCGTATGTACTGAATTAATTAAACCCACTTTTAGGTACCAAATTGCAAATTTGCAAAATAAAATAAAAATATAAGCAATTAAGAACAAGTACCCAACAACAAAGAAAGCATATCCATCTAAATGATAGCTCTGAAGAGTGGTCCCATTATTCTGAAAAATAATTTCAATAAAGCCCTTGTAACTCCCGTTAATTACGGATGTGTCCAATTTAGCAGGCCGGTTCATTATGTGATTAGGGAAATCCAATTTATACACTCCTGGTATATTAAACAATTGAGCGAGTTTCAAGGGTGTTTGAGGGGTAAAATAGGAAATTCCATTCAGAGTCGTCCTTAGTTGTCCATTTATTAATTCTGGAGGTCGATTTTGTAAAATGAACACTTCCGTGACCGTGATTTCTCCGTATTTGAACGAGCCTTGCGGATTCGGCCTCGCCGCTCCCGCCGTGACATTCCATCTAAACAAACCACAATTTTAGGAATTAAAAATAATAAAATAAAATTCCAGTTAAAAATAAACAAGAGTTAACGTTACCTAATAGATCGGGCCTGATTCATGGAAAAATAAGTATCATCCTCATTGGGCCCATCAGGCAAGGTGCCAAGAATCGGGCCTTGAGAATTCTCATAGTGTAAGATCGCAACACCTGTCAGTTTATCTCTGACGGTGGGGTCCACGAAGCGTGCAGTGGCAACCACGTAATAATCCGAGTTGGCGTTCTGATCCGTGGTCACCAAGAACGAATACGATTGGCCCACGTGGATGTCCATGTTGGTGTAGTTCGTTTGCGCGGTGTACGAACCTTCGGTTTCTACTAACAAGAGATTGTGGTTTTGGATTCGGAAGTTTAGCGTTGTCGAGATTCCCGTGTTGTGTACTCTTAGCCTGTATGTTTTTCCTAAAAAAAAAAGAAATATTGTAAATATTTAATTTTAAATAAAATTAAAGATTAAAGATGAGATACCTGATTGGATGCTGATGGTCTCGTAAATAATGCCATCACTAACAATTGAACTGTTGTATCTGAATGGACCGAGTCCATTTATAACAATTCCATCTGGTACGCCCAACTCTTTCCCACTGTCTAGTGTCTTTCTCAATTCCTGTTTATAAGTTTGTAAAATTAAACCTAATTGGCTTGAAAATTAACACCAATTTAACGGTTTGGGTATTTTTGATGTTTTATAAGTTTTAAATCGGTAAATACGATAATTCTGAAATTTTCTTTTTATTTTGAAGGGTAAATATTCCAAGCACCGACCTTATAATCTTTATTGTACCAGTCGCTAATAAAAATAGTAATATCTCCATCCGGGGTACCGAACGGTACGGGAATAACGTCCCTATTATTGATGATTATTCCTCCATAACCACCGCCAGCTCTCTGGAAATTAATCGAAGGAAAATAGAAGAAACTCCCAATCTGGTCTTTCACTTGAAATTCGTACGTCCAATTCCAACCCGCCGGAATCGGGCAATTCGTGCCCAATACCCCGTCTTCCCAAGAATTCTTTCTGTGTTGCAATCCATTCCTGCAATTAAATCGAGCCCAAATTATTAAAAAATTTAATAAATAATAATTGAAAAATGCATACCATGTAAAAAGGAGAGGCTCGTGTAGGTTATTGTGTACATTAATTACAACATTCCAGTTTGTAGTCACATTCAAAACTGGACCAGGAAATAGCCCATTAATACCTATAACCTGAAATTTGATAAAAAAAAAATGAAGTATTTTATCATGTAATTAATCAAAATATTTATTAGTTTGAAATTAAATTGAAGAAGGATGAATTAACCTGTTGATTGACTCCGAGAGGGGAGGTGGTCATGTAAGAGACTCGCCAGTCATAGAATACGTAGGGATCTCCTCCGCGAACATGGTCCACGGTGCACCACAATGCAAGAGATAGAAGAAGAAGAAGAAGCTTAGAGTAAAGAGTTAAGTGGAGCATTTTTTTTGAAAAGTGTTTTCTTTGTTTTATTGGGTTCTTTTCTAGTTTAAGTAGGAACTGTGAAGTATGTGTTTTCTCAAGTGGAACTGTGGGAGAGGAAGTGGCAGAGAAGATGGTCAAAAAGCATGTGACGAAAAAGAACAAAGAGAAGGAAATCTTTCACATGTACCCTCCAAAAAGTATGAATCTGTGCAGGTTATATTTTTTTGATTTCAACTCAATTACTATAAATATAAATATGAATATTTCATGTTGCGTCGCGATCATATAGCGGGCCATAGTTTCTAATTGTAATTTAATTTACGTTTGATCCTCGTTATTGGACGATAGCAACGATATGACATTGCTACTTAATATGATATAATATTTTAATTGTCATTTTTGTTGTTGCGTGTTATAGCGATGTTATATCGCCGTTAAATCAATTGACTGGTAAATACGTAGGGTTTTCATATTTTTGAGGAATAACTTGTATTATATATTAAATCTAGATACTTAATTACTAACTAGATTGATATTTTAAATCTAGATACTTAAATCTAGATATGACATTGCTACTTAATATGATATAATATTTTAATTGTCATTTTAGTTGTTGCGGGGCCCTCGAGTCAGGCCCCGCGCGGGCCCGACCCCCCCCCCCCCCCCCCCCGGGCCAGGCCCGCGTGGGCCCGACCCCCCCCCCCCCCCGGGCCAGGCCCCGCGTGGGCCCAACCCCCCCCCGGGCCAGGCCCCGCGTGGGGCCGACCCCCCCCCCCCCCGGGCCCGACCCGCGTTGGCCCGACCCCCCCGGGACCGGGCCAGGCCCCGCTCGGGCCCGACCCCCCCCCCCCACGGGCCAGGCCCCGCGTGGGCCCGACCGACCCCCCCTCCCCGGGTAAGGCCCCGCGTGGGCCCGACCCCCTCCCCGGGTCAGGCCCCGCGTGGGCCCGACCCCCCCAGGGCCGGGCCCCTTCATGGGCCCCGCCCCTCCCCCCGGGCCGGGCCACGCGTGGGCCCGGCCCCTCCCCCCGGGCCGGGCACCGCATGGGTCCGGCCCCTCCCCCCGGCCGGGACCCGCGTGAGCTCGGCCCCTCCCCCGGGCCGGGCCCCACGTGGGCCGGGCCCCTCCCCCGGGCCGTGCCCCGCGTGGGCCCGGCCCCTCCCCCCGGGCCGCACCCCGCGTGGGCCCAGACCCTCCCCCGGGCCGGACCCCGCGTGGGCCGGACCCTCCTCCCCGGGCCAGGCCCCGCATGGGCCCGACCCTCCTCCCCGGGCTAGGCCCCGCGTGGGCCCGACCCCCACACTCGGACCGGGCCTCGCATGGGCCCGACCCAGCAGGCCCGGCCCTACTCGGACGGGACTCACCCACTCCCCTTCGGGCCCGGCCCCACTTGGACCGATCCCCACTTGACTGTCCCCAGATGGGCCAGACACACACACTATACACACACACACACACACACTCATACACACTCTTACATAGACACATACAAAGACACAAAAACAAACAAACAAACACACACCACATACATATGCACATACATACAACACAAAAGCACACATCTCTGAAAATTGGTTCTTTTTCGACACTCTGAAATTTCTTGTATTGAGATTCCCCGGTTTTATGTCTGAGTAAAACGATTTGACCATCCATTTTTTTTTCATCGCTGCACATTTTGAGATAAAATAAATTATATTGAATAATTACAAAATGTATTGGTATTTAGGAAGGAATAAGATTTGAAATTTACCTCTTGTACAGGGGTTTGTCATCGAGTTTGTAATTGATTCACTGTGCCCTATTCTCCTGCACCAATGAAGACAATTAGTTAATATTTGGTAGAAAATAAATAAATTATTTAATTGGTTTGGTTTTGGACCTGATCGAGTTTAATTTGTTTAGTTTCTGAATCACTATTCCTCCTTTAAAATCTGATCTTTGTCTTCTGATTTTTGAGTAAAATTCTTCGAGTGCTTAATCTAATGTCTCGATTCGAACTGGTTTAAGAGAATTGGCCACTATTGATCATAACCCTAAAAAAACATAATGAAATCATGTACATGTACAGCACAAAATCTCTTCTTCAATACAAGAAAAGAACAGAAAGGAAAAAGAGAAGATTAAAAAAATAACCTATTGCCAAGAAGTGCACGGAGTTGAATTATGTGACACTCTAAAGCTATGTTGCATCGAGATGAAATCTTTTGGTCCGAAATGACGACCTCTTCGAGACTGCTCTCGAAGGAACTCACCAAATATCTGCACCAATTGTCAAAATAAATTAGATCGAATAATTACCAAAATAGATTGGATTAATTTAGAAAGAGATAAAATTGAAAATAGCCTTGTACATGGGCAATTTCTTCTCTGCATTTTTTGTCTCGTTCTCATCAATTCGAACAGAAATAAAAGAGAAGAAATTATTGTACTTGGTTAATCGAATTCATGAGCAACTCTTGCTCATCAGGAATCTTGAAAACTACAATCAATCAAAAACATAATCAATAATTATGATCAAGAACAAGTTAAGAAGAAACCATGGTTCGAAATCTCGGTATCGGAATCGGACTCGGTCGGGTCTGGAGACTCGGGACTCGGCTGACTCGGACAAGACTCGGGCGAGTCAAAAAAAAAAATCGGACTGCTAGTAAAAAAATCGGAAAAAATAGAAAAAAATTAAAAAACTTATTTTAAAAATATATAAATATTCATAAACATGATACACACAAATTCAACTCATGAAACTCAAATTACTACATTAAAAAAATTACATTACCCAAGAAAATTACTAAATCAGTACATTAAAAACTTCTACTGCCAAAAACTGTGACGAGCGGGTTGCGTTGTATAATCATTATCTTCATATTGATCATGAGGAGGAAAATACATTTGTAAATTTGTATTGTCGAAAATGTTCATCATTGAGTCGAAGGATAATCGGTTTTCGTGTTGTGTGTTACCAGTATACGGATCGGAATAGTTTTCATTATTTGCGCTTCCAGTTGAACTTATATCCATTCCTGAAAAATTAGATCCCTCACTATAATTAGAGCCGTCATAAAAATACGGTACCTGAAGGTTCCTCTGCATATCAGGATTGTCTTCCCTTTCCTTTTGCCTAGCCTGATCTCTTTCATACAAACTTGTGAGTCTCACATGGCGACATGTACCATGTTCATGGATCCGATTTATCCGGGTTATCGGATCCGATTTACAAAGCATCTGTAGTAACAAAAATATATAACAATCTCAAAAAAATATATAACAAAATATATAACATCTATCTCTACAAAATAAACATATAAAAAAAAAAATTAAAAAAAAAAAAAAAAAAAAAAAAACCGGGTTATCGGATCCGATTTATCCGGGTCAATATCGGATCGGTGGGGTCCGAGTCCGAGTCAACTCGGCCGAGTTTTTTTTGACTCGGCCGAGATTTCGAACCATGAGAAACTAAATACCAAAGAAAATCGAATTGAAAACAAAGCCAGCCATTTGCTTGCTTGATTTGGGGGTAATCGAAAAATCATTAATTCCGATCAAATACAAACAAATGGAGAAGAAACACTTACGTTTTCGTGTCTGTCCAGTAACGAATCCCACGTCAACCATGGAAATTTTCCATTGAATAGATCTCAGTCCACGAGTTTAGAGTTCTTCGCAAGTGCCGATTTCCCATCTTGACTCCCTGTCGAACAATCTGAGTACGGAATAGAAATTTGAGATGGTTATCGAGTATCGATCTGTGGATGAAGGGTTTCGTAGTGGCAGAGAATAGAGAAGAAGGGAGAGATGAGAGAAGAACGAGGCTTTCTTGATTTCTGGGAGAGGATGAATTGAATGAATAATGATTTGATGAGAGAGAAGATAGACCGAGGAATTTTATACAGGAAAAATAATGCTGCTAAGGTAAATTATTCTGCAAACTTGGCTTACAATTTGATATATACACCATATCTGAATGCCATATTCAGGTGTTGTCATTAAATTGGGGACCGTGTTCATTTTATATAACATCGAAATATTAACGTTAGATTAGATTTTATTAACGTTCGGATTAAGAAAATATGACCGTTTGAAATTAGATTACGTCAGCTAATTTGATTTGTTCTTTTTTAAAAACTATGTTTTTTAAATCTTTGGGTTCTAGATGATTTGTGGATTAATAATGGATTAATATTAGAAATAAATAATTACATCAGTGGAAAGAAAAATAAGTTGAAATAATTACATGGTAATTGCAATAATTAGTATGATACATAATTTTTGTGTACATCTAAAATATTTATTAATCACTATCATATAATTTTCCTACAAACAATATGTTGGATAATTAATTATTCTAAGTACAAATAAAACTAATCATTGTTTTGTTTTATTTTTTTAATAATATGGTAAAAAATAGAATAATTTTTTTCACATATATACAATCTTTGAAAAATGAAAATGTATGATATTTTAGATGTACATGTAAGTATTGTAATTACCCCAACAATGAATATATTATTTATTATAAACGGAATTGATACATCTATGAAGCATTTCATGTTGAAATATATATGTTTGAATGTTTCAATTCAAATTTGAAATAATGTACAAGTGATTAAGAAACTATCATATAATATGAACTTCCATTGTACACTTAATGAAAACATATTTTTTCTTAACATATCGGAGGAAATTAATTTTGCGCTTCGAAATCAAATTTAATAAATTTTGTAGAAAATTAATGAAATAGGCTGTCACATATTCATTTTATATAATAATCATGTATAATATACAATGCTAAGAACGGTTTTGAGTTACGTGAATATATTATAAATCCTAATTCCTACTTGAAATTTTCAATTAGGGCTTTATTCTTCATCGGTCAAACTAAATATAATCTCACAGGTTCTATTCATTTATAAACAAAATGAAATTCTAATTTGAATATCGTCAAATTATAAAATATCTATTCATTTGTCAACAATCTGAGAAAAGTATTGTTTTATTTATACACGTACAAATTTTAAGATATTACAACATTGCATTTTGAAAATGTCTGTTTCTGATGATATTTTCTTTTTGCGGATGTGAATATATAATTTGAGAATGTTTTCATTTAAGTGATTTCTCTATTAATTTCTTATATCATTAATAACATTTTTTATATTTAGATGTGTATTTAATATTATTTTCTTGAATAAATGGATTTTTAATGTACGGATATTATTTAAGCCGAAAAATGTATATAAAAGCTTACACTCTCAATTTAGGTTTAATGTAATTACTCTTTTAGCAAAGTTGTGATGTGGTGATTAAATTTAAGAAAGTATTTAGTTAATTAATTTTTTCACAAACATATTATGTTGTTATTTGTTTGAAAAAAGGTCTAAAATAATTCTTTGAAATTTGATAAAAGTATGTACAAAAAAATTTGCAAAACATTTGAGAACAATATTTACAAAACATTTATATACAGATTTGAGAAAGTATTTTAAAACAATTTTATGAAATTGAGAATTATATTTAAATAATTTTTTTCTTAAGATTTTTTGCAAAAGTATTTCAAAAATGATACCCTCTATGATTTCTCCAAGTCGAGAACATACAAAATTGAGCTTCCTTATCTTGCCAATAAGAGAGTGTGTGGCCACTCATGTGGTTGGATTGTGCTCGAAGAAGACATGAAACTATCGGTGATAAACCCAATCACCGAGGAGATAAAGAGTAATTGCTTTCCTTCCATGTCCGACCCTCCTCCGACTGTGGTAGAGTTTGCAAAAACTAAGAAAACCACAAACAGTTTGCCTTGTAATATCCATGAACTATCTAAGTTTTTCAGAAAAGCTATTCTATCGTCAAGTCCATCTGAGAAGAATTGCACCGTAGTGGTGAATTTTTTATGGGGTCTTCTTGGATTTTGTAAAACCGGCGGTAGTCATTGGACAATATTCGAAGTTGAGGATTGTCAAGACTTCAAATACAAAAATGATTCGGTCTTTGTCATCAATAGTAGAGGTGGTGTTACTATTTATGACCTTCGGGATCTTTCGCAAAAGACTATCGTAGCTAAGTTTCCTCATCCAGGTAATGGTTCGAGCATGTTTTTTCTTGTTATAGGAGAAGGAGACCTTGATGGAGTGCCTCTTGTTATGAGACGTGTTTTTTATAGAGCGTCTGAGAAGTATCAAGTTTTTAATTGGACGACTGGTTCAGAGGGCTCTAGTTGGACGAGTAGAAACCATTGGCAATTATGCGTTGCTTCTAGGTTGTTATTATAGTTTTAAGTGTGATATGATATCCCTTGGAAACATTGGGTTGAATGGATGGGAACAAAATCACATTTGCTACGGCACGACTAATCTCGTGGATGCAGATGGTTCTGCGAATAAGGATGGTTTATATGTTAAACTTAACATAAATATGAGGAATCTTAAGAATGGATTTATTAAACAGGTGCCTACGTCCTTGGGCTATTTTCCGGGACCATTTGGATGGTTCACATGGTTCTCGCCCAGCTTGTGCTAGATATTTGAGCGAACTAATGTGAAAATGATGTCTAGTTCAAGTATGAACTTTATTATTGTTATTATTATTATAATTATTATCGAATTATCAAAATTAATTATCTTGTACTTGTAATTCTACCTGACTTGCGAAGGACTAACTTCACTTTTTTCTTTAAATGCAGGAATCAACAAGTCTAGCTTTGCAGATTGCTTTCTATTAATTACGTTTAATCAAGATTTATACTAGCAATTTTGAAGCTCTGCTTAGTTACAAAAATATAATACGATGGCTTGTTTGCTTTTAGTTTTTGTTTTGGCCTGTACTTTCCATTTGTTTGCACTCGTTATTTTGTTCAAGGTCAAAAATATCTAGATGTTTTTTAATACAAGTACTTGTCCCTATTCCATGATGTTTTGATTTCTACAGCTCGTTTCTCTTTGTTAGCAAGGCCGCGATCAAGTTGTGGTGGTGCTTTTTATCTTCCGGTTTGAAATTTATATGAACTAGCTTTTGTAGGGGAATATCCCCGGCCCCGGGCCCGCGCAGCGGATATGTAGGCCCGGTCCGGTTCCCCGATTCCCGAGATCACGCCACGACTTCGAGGGTACGATGCAAATAGAAGGTTAGATCTTTACCGGTGCAAAATTGATTGCACACGAAGGGTTGATCGCTGCCTTCTTTCTCCTATCACGTTGGTGACAATACGCGCGTCCCACACCACGCGTCTTTCACCGCTCGTTGACTTCGCCGATTCGCTTGATTTCGTCTCCGACTCAATCCACTCGTCCGAATCGATCGCAATCGTGAGAGCCTCAGTTGTTGCTCCTCTACGTGTATCCACCTTGAATCGCAAGACTTCGGTCACGGATGCACCTGCCTAGACGATGCACCGGTGAACTTGCTTAATCGAATTGATTCTCTAAACCGTAAAACACCTTTTCACGGTTTCTCTCTTTTACACCTTTTCACTCTCTAGAAATTTGTCTCACAATTTTCTGGATAATTCTGAATGAATTGCTTAGTTAAGATGAGAGAGAAAATCCTATTTATATATAATAGGATCAGGATTAGCCAAAAGGCATGTATATCCAATATACACCCTCTCACACAGAAAACTGCATGAACCTGGTCAGTATTCTGTCCAGACGAAATTGATCAATTTCTCTGACAGAAAATCAACCAACACGAAAGTTGTAGATAATCTCATTATCTACTCGACCCAATTTGGCCCAGCCCAATTGGAGTTCGTATGCAAAAGTTATGACTGTTTAACTAACTGTATGTCATACTATTGCACCCTTTCGGTATTTCACAGAAACGACACTTATACTTCGTTCATATGAAATATATTTCTACATGAAGGTTATAGATAATCTAATTATCTATCTTGCCCAATTTGAACCATTCAAATCGGATTTTTCTACTGAAAGATATGGCTACGAATGTACGACTACATTCGTTTATCCTTGTGTACACTTTTACGGTTGATCCTGAAACTGTATTTCCTTCAGCTTTTTCCCCGCGCAATTGCGCGGGAGCTCTCGAGTTTGTCATGATTATTCGCACATCCGTGATTTGGTATATTTTTAACCCGCTAATTTTTTTTGGATATTGTAAAAAATCCTCTATCTTTTTCCCCGCGCAATTTTTTTTACCAAACTTTTATTTTAAAATACTCCTTATGGATGATATTAATTTTTTTTTCCAAAATACCCTCCAAATCTCATATGTAATAATTAAAAGTTATTTTTGTTATTTTTTATTAATTTTAAGAAAATTCATAAACACTTCTTAACATGTAGTGATTTAAAAAAATTTAAATTATTACATATTTTGTTTATATAATTTTAATATTCCATTCTTTATTCATAAAAAACTAACATTAAATAATAATAAATAAACATCTTGCAAATATATTCATAGAAAATATCTATTTAAACATCTACTTTTTATTTTAGTTTTTCTTTTATGTATTTTTTAATAGTTTTATGATATTTTATTTTTAAATATTTGCAAGATGTTCTTTTAATAATATTGTTCAACTTATTATAATTTTATGTTAGTTTTTCGAGAAAAATAATACATAAGTCGAATATTTGTAATGAATGAAATATTAAAATTATATAACATATAACATATAGTAATTTTTTTTAATTATTATATATTACAAAAAGTTTAAGAATTTTTTAAAATTAAAAAAGCATTTTTTTTAAATGAATACATATGTAAATTAATTGTTTTTTACAATATCTAAAAATTTAAGGAGTCTTTTGAAAATTTTCCAAGTAAAGTGGTGATAGGGAGGCATAATAAGGTGGTGATGTGGAGGCATGAGATGAGAGGAATTATTAATAATGTAAAAAAGGACCGAAATTTAAATTAAAAAGGACCAAAATGTTAATAAAAAGTACCAAAGTGTGATAAAAAACTGAAAAGGACCAAGATAGATATAAATAAAAAGAACTATAATGTAAATTCAAAAATGTAAAAAAGGACCGACATGTAAATAAAAGAGGATCAAGATGTAAATGAAGGACCAAAATGTAAGTTTCTAAACTTAAAAGGACAAAAATATAAATAGAAAGGATCAAAATGTAGTTTTTTCAACTAAAAAGGACCAAAATGTAAATAATTTTTTTTCAAAGAGGCCCCTGGACCAAAGTGTAATTTTTCAAACTTGAAAGGACCAAATGTAAATAAAAAGGACCAAAATATAAATAAAAAAGGACCAAAATGTAAATAAAAAAGGACCAAAATGTAAAATTTTCAAATAAAAAAGGACCAAAATGAAAAAAAAAATTACAAAGAGGTCCCTGATGACGTGGAGGGCTAAGAAGAGGGGAATTTCCCTAACTTTATAACTATTAATTAATAATATGAATTTGTGGTGTACGTTTTGTTCTTGTTGTAGATTGTTATGGTGATCTTTTGAGATGTTTGAGTTACCGAAAGCTAGGACAAAAAAAAAATTGTTTGGCTCTGTTTAAGTTAACAAAATATTAATTTGTTTTTATCAATGTAAAATAATATAATACTTCATTTTAAATTCAACAAAAATATAGCTCAAATGCGCGATCTGAAGTCGCAATAATCTAGTTTTTCTCCTACCCTAGAACTAAACTATACATATTACATAAACAATTTCTAAAAAAAGAAAAGGACCATTGTCAATAATATCGAATAAAAAGAACACTTGCGTGCATATCAAATGAATACATAAAATACCCATGTAAACTAAGCTTAGCTTTAGCTAATCAAGAGACATCGCGAGATCGCCAATAATTTAGGAGAGGAGCAATGTTACGAGCAAAAAGAACACCATTTTGACCGAATTGGCATCAGACGATGCTTTGGAGAATCTATATTTGTTCGCTTGTTCTCTATAATGGAAGACAAGAAAAAGAAAATATCATGAAAAACATCGTCACATTAACATAGGAAAGTGAAGTAATTTTTAATGATCTCAAATGAAGTTTACCCATAATTAAAGTAAATTGGAGTAAAAAATACTTACTTTTGTAAACTCGAAAGGGCTCCACAGAAAATAGCATTATCTGGCAAAGGGTTCTCGTTTTTGTTATTATCCTCAGTATTTACTACACTAATATATAATTCTTGCCCCAAATACCAATTATCTAGATTTTCAGATCGTAGGTTCCAAATTCCAACGTTATCTAAATACACTAATATAGCAGTCCAAGCTCCAGAAAATACCTTTATTAAAACAAATTAGCGAAAATTCATATCTTATGTGGCAATAATTAGTTTAATATAATTTAATGTGGCAATAATCATTGGTTTAAAACTGGATTAAATAAGAAATCAAAACAATACTATAATAAAATCAATATTAAAAGAATCAATTACTTGGGTTGTAGACCGTGCAACTCCATCCCATTTATTATAAGTCCCTCGACTATTCTCTGTCCATTCACCAAAATCCATCCTACAAAAATACGCAATTTAATTACATTTACATTAAGTAAAGAAATCGTATGTACTGAATTAATTAAACCCACTTTTAGGTACCAAATTGCAAATTTGCAAAATAAAATAAAAATATAAGCAATTAAGAACAAGTACCCAACAACAAAGAAAGCATATCCATCTAAATGATAGCTCTGAAGAGTGGTCCCATTATTCTGAAAAATAATTTCAATAAAGCCCTTGTAACTCCCGTTAATTAGGGATGTGTCCAATTTAGCAGGCCGGTTCATTATGTGATTAGGGAAATCCAATTTATACACTCCTGGTATATTAAACAATTGAGCGAGTTTCAAGGGTGTTTGAGGGGTAAAATAGGAAATTCCATTCAGAGTCGTCCTTAGTTGTCCATTTATTAATTCTGGAGGTCGATTTTGTAAAATGAACACTTCCGTGACCGTGATTTCTCCGTATTTGAACGAGCCTTGCGGATTCGGCCTCGCCGCTCCCGCCGTGACATTCCATCTAAACAAACCACAATTTTAGGAATTAAAAATAATAAAATAAAATTCCAGTTAAAAATAAACAAGAGTTAACGTTACCTAATAGATCGGGCCTGATTCATGGAAAAATAAGTATCATCCTCATTGGGCCCATCAGGTAAGGGGCCAAGAATCGGGCCTTGAGAATTCTCATAGTGTAAGATCGCGACACCTGTCAGTTTATCTCTGACGGTGGGGTCCACGAAGCGTGCAGTGGCAACCACGTAATAATCCGAGTTGGCGTTCTGATCCATGGTCACCAAGAACGAATACGATTGGCCCACGTGGATGTCCATGTTGGTGTAGTTCGTTTGCGCGGTGTACGAACCTTCGGTTTCTACTAACAAGAGATTGTGGTTTTGGATTCGGAAGTTTAGCGTTGTCGAGATTCCTGTGTTGTGTACTCTTAGCCTGTATGTTTTTCCTAAAAAAAAAAGAAATATTGTAAATATTTAATTTTAAATAAAATTAAAGATTAAAGATGAGATACCTGATTGGATGCTGATGGTCTCGTAAATAATGCCATCACTAACAATTGAACTGTTGTATCTGAATGGACCGAGTCCATTCATAACAATTCCATCTGGTACGCCCAGCTCTTTCCCACTGTCTAGCGTCTTTCTCAATTCCTGTTTATAAGTTTGTAAAATTAAACCTAATTGGCTTGAAAATTAACACCAAATTAACGGTTTGGGTATTTTTGATGTTTTGTAAGTTTTAAATCGGTAAATACGATAATTCTGAAATTTTCTTTTTATTTCGAAGGGTAAATATTCCAAGCACCGACCTTATAATCTTTATTGTACCAGTCGCTAATAAAAATAGTAATATCTCCATCCGGGGTACCGAACGGTACGGGAATAACGTCCCTATTATTGATGATTATTCCTCCATAACCACCGCCAGCTCTCTGGAAATTAATCGAAGGAAAATAGAAGAAACTCCCAATCTGGTCTTTCACTTGAAATTCGTACGTCCAATTCCAACCCGCCGGAATAGGGCAATTCGTGCCTAATACCCCGTCTTCCCAAGAATTCTTTCTGTGTTGCAATCCATTCCTGCAATTAAATCGAGCCCAAATTATTAAAAAATTTAATAAATAATAATTGAAAAATGCATACCATGTAAAAAGGAGAGGCTCGTGTAGGTTATTGTGTACATTAATTACAACATTCCAGTTTGTAGTCACATTCAAAACTGGACCAGGAAATAGCCCATTAATACCTATAACCTGAAATTTGATAAAAAAAATGAAGTATTTTATCATGTAATTAATCAAAATATTTATTAGTTTGAAATTAAATTGAAGAAGGATGAATTAACCTGTTGATTGACTCCGAGAGGGGAGGTGGTCATGTAAGAGACTCGCCAGTCATAGAATACGTAGGGATCTCCTCCGCGAACATGGTCCACGGTGCACCACAATGCAAGAGATAGAAGAAGAAGAAGAAGCTTAGAGTAAAGAGTTAAGTGGAGCATTTTTTTTGAAAAGTGTTTTCTTTGTTTTATTGGGTTCTTTTCTAGTTTAAGTAGGAACTGTGAAGTATGTGTTTTCTCAAGTGGAACTGTGGGAGAGGAAGTGGCAGAGAAGATGGTCAAAAAGCATGTGACGAAAAAGAACAAAGAGAAGGAAATCTTTCACATGTACCCTCCAAAAAGTATGAATCTGTGCAGGTTATATTTTTTTGATTTCAACTCAATTACTATAAATATAAATATGAATATTTCATGTTGCGTCGCGATCATATAGCGGGCCATAGTTTCTAATTGTAATTTAATTTACGTGTGATCCTCGTTATTGGACGATAGCAACGATATGACATTGCTACTTAATATGATATAATATTTTAATTGTCATTTTTGTTGTTGCGTGTTATAGCGATGTTATATCGCCGTTAAATCAATTGACTGGTAAATACGTAGGGTTTTCATATTTTTGAGGAATAACTTGTATTATATATTAAATCTAGATACTTAATTACTAACTAGATTGATATTTTAAATCTAGATATGACATTGCTACTTAATATGATATAATATTTTAATTGTCATTTTAGTTGTTGCGGGGCCCTCGAGTCAGGCCCCGCTCGGGCCCAACCCCCCCCCCCCCCCCCCCCCCCCGGGCCAGGCCCCGCGTGGGACCCGACCCCCCCCCCCCCCCCCCCCGGGCCAGGCCCCGCGTGGGCCCGACCCCCCCCCCCCCCGGGCCAGGCCCAGCGTGGGCCCGACCCCCCCTCCCGGGCCCGACCCGCGTGGGCCCGACCCCCCCGGGCCAGGCCCCGCGTGGGCCCGACCCCCCCCACGGGCCAGGCCCCACGTGGGCCCGACCGACCCCCCCCTCCCCGGGTCCGGCCCCGCGTGGGCCCGACCCCCCTCCCCGGGCCAGGCCCCGCGTGGGCCCGACCCCCCCAGGCCAGGCCCCGCGTGGGCCCGATGCCCCCGGGCCGGGCCCCGCGTGGGCCCGGCCCCTCCCCCCGGGCCGGGCACCACATGGGCCCGGCCCCTCTCCCCGGGCCGGGCCCCGCGTGGGTCCGGACCCTCCCCCGGGCCGGACCCCGCGTGGGCCGAACCCTCCTCCCCGGGCCAGGCCCCGCGTGGGCCCGACCCTCCTCCCCGGGCCAGGCCCCGCGTGGGCCCGACCCCCACACTCGGACCGGGCCTTGCATGGGCCCGACCCAGCAGGCCCGGCCCTACTCGGACCGGACCCACCCACTCCCCTTCGGGCCCGGCCCCACTTGGACCGAACCCCACTTGACTGTCCCCACTTGGGCCAGACACACACACTCATACACACTCTTACATAGACACATACAAAGACACAAAAACAAACAAACAAACACACACCACATACACATGCACATACATACAACACAAAAACACACATCTCTGAAAATTGGTTCTTTTTCGACACTCTGAAATTTCTTGTATTGAGATTCCCCGGTTTTATGTCTGAGTAAAACGATTTGACCATCCATTTTTTTTTCATCGCTGCACATTTTGAGATAAAATAAATTATATTGAATAATTACAAAATGTATTGGTATTTAGGAAGGAATAAGATTTGAAATTTACCTCTTGTACAGGGGTTTGTCATCGAGTTTGTAATTGATTCACTGTGCCCTATTCTCCTGCACCAATGAAGACAATTAGTTAATATTTGGTAGAAAATAAATAAATTATTTAATTGGTTTGGTTTTGGACCTGATCGAGTTTAATTTGTTTAGTTTCTGAATCACTATTCCTCCTTTAAAATCTGATCTTTGTCTTCTGATTTTTGAGTAAAATTCTTCGAGTGCTTAATCGAATGTCTCGATTCGAACTGGTTTAAGAGAATTGGCCACTATTGATCATAACCCTAAAAAAACATAATGAAATCATGTACATGTACAGCACAAAATCTCTTCTTCAATACAAGAAAAGAACAGAAAGGAAAAAGAGAAGATTAAACAAATAACCTATTGCCAAGAAGTGCACGGAGTTGAATTATGTGACACTCTAAAGCTATGTTGCATCGAGATGAAATCTTTTGGTCCGAAATGACGACCTCTTCGAGACTGCTCTCGAAGGAACTCACCAAATATCTGCACCAATTGTCAAAATAAATTAGATCGAATAATTACCAAAATAGATTGGATTAATTTAGAAAGAGATAAAATTGAAAATAGCCTTGTACATGGGCAATTTCTTCTCTGCATTTTTTGTCTCGTTCTCATCAATTCGAACAGAAATAAAAGAGAAGAAATTCTTGTACTTGGTTAATCGAATTCATGAGCAACTCTTGCTCATCAGGAATCTTGAAAACTACAATCAATCAAAAACATAATCAATAATTATGATCAAGAACAAGTTAAGAAGAAACTAAATACCAAAGAAAATCGAATTGAAAACAAAGCCAGCCATTTGCTTGCTTGATTTGGGGGTAATCGAAAAATCATTAATTCCGATCAAATACAAACAAATGGAGAAGAAACACTTACGTTTTCGTGTCTGTCCAGTAACGAATCCCACGTCAACCATGGAAATTTTCCATTGAATAGATCTCAGTCCACGAGTTTAGAGTTCTTCGCAAGTGCCGATTTCCCATCTTGACTCCCTGTCGAACAATCTGAGTACGGAATAGAAATTTGAGATGGTTATCGAGTATCGATCTGTGGATGAAGGGTTTCGTAGTGGCAGAGAATAGAGAAGAAGGGAGAGATGAGAGAAGAACGAGGCTTTCTTGATTTCTGGGAGAGGATGAATTGAATGAATAATGATTTGATGAGAGAGAAGATAGACCGAGGAATTTTATACAGGAAAAATAATGCTGCTAAGGTAAATTATTCTGCAAACTTGGCTTACAATTTGATATATACACCATATCTGAATGCCATATTCAGGTGCTGTCATTAAATTGGGGACCGTGTTCATTTTATATAACATCGAAATATTAACGTTAGATTAGATTTTATTAACGTTCGGATTAAGAAAATATGACCGTTTGAAATTAGATTACGTCAGCTAATTTGATTTGTTCTTTTTTAAAAACTATGTTTTTTAAATCTTTGGGTTCTAGATGATTTGTGGATTAATAATGGATTAATATTAGAAATAAATAATTACATCAGTGGAAAGAAAAATAAGTTGAAATAATTACATGGTAATTGCAATAATTAGTATGATACATAATTTTTGTGTACATCTAAAATATTTATTAATCACTATCATATAATTTTCCTACAAACAATATGTTGGATAATTAATTATTCTAAGTACAAATAAAACTAATCATTGTTTTGTTTTATTTTTTTAATAATATGGTAAAAAATAGAATAATTTTTTTCACATATATACAATCTTTGAAAAATGAAAATGTATGATATTTTAGATGTACATGTAAGTATTGTAATTACCCCAACAATGAATATATTATTTATTATAAACGGAATTGATACATCTATGAAGCATTTCATGTTGAAATATATATGTTTGAATGTTTCAATTCAAATTTGAAATAATGTACAAGTGATTAAGAAACTATCATATAATATGAACTTCCATTGTACACTTAATGAAAACATATTTTTTCTTAACATATCGGAGGAAATTAATTTTGCGTTTCGAAATCAAATTTAATAATTTTTTTAGAAAATTAATGAAATAGGCTGTCACATATTCATTTTATATAATAATCATGTATAATATACAATGCTAAGAACGGTTTTGAGTTACGTGAATATATTATAAATCCTAATTCCTACTTGAAATTTTCAATTAGGGCTTTATTCTTCATCGGTCAAACTAAATATAATCTCACAGGCTCTATTCATTTATAAACAAAATGAAATTCTAATTTGAATATCGTCAAATTATAAAATATCTATTCATTTGTCAATAATCTGAGAAAAGTATTGTTTTATTTATACACGTACAAATTTTAAGATATTACAACATTGCATTTTGAAAATGTCTGTTTCTGATGATATTTTCTTTTTGCGGATGTGAATATATAATTTGAGAATGTTTTCATTTAAGTGATTTCTCTATTAATTTCTTATATCATTAATAACATTTTTTTATATTTAGATGTGTATTTAATATTATTTTCTTGAATAAATGGATTTTTAATGTACGGATATTATTTAAGCCGAAAATTGTATATAAAAGCTTACACTCTCAATTTAGGTTTAATGTAATTACTCTTTTAGCAAAGTTGTGATGTGGTGATTAAATTTAAGAAAGTATTTAGTTAATTAATTTTTTCACAAACATATTATGTTGTTATTTGTTTGAAAAAAGGTCTAAAATAATTCTTTGAAATTTGATAAAAGTATGTACAAAAAAATTTGCAAAACATTTGAGAACAATATTTACAAAACATTTATATACAGATTTGAGAAAGTATTTTAAAACAATTTTATGAAATTGAGAATTATATTTAAATAATTTTTTTCTTAAGATTTTTTGCAAAAGTATTTCAAAAATGATACCCTCTATGATTTCTCCAAGTCGAGAACATACAAAATTGAGCTTCCTTATCTTGCCAATAAGAGAGTGTGTGGCCACTCATGTGGTTGGATTGTGCTCGAAGAAGACATGAAACTATCGGTGATAAACCCAATCACCGAGGAGATAAAGAGTAATTGCTTTCCTTCCATGTCCGACCCTCCTCCGACTGTGGTAGAGTTTGCAAAAACTAAGAAAACCACAAACAGTTTGCCTTGTAATATCCATGAACTATCTAAGTTTTTCAGAAAAGCTATTCTATCGTCAAGTCCATCTGAGAAGAATTGCACCGTAGTGGTGAATTTTTTATGGGGTCTTCTTGGATTTTGTAAAACCGGCGGTAGTCATTGGACAATATTCGAAGTTGAGGATTGTCAAGACTTCAAATACAAAAATGATTCGGTCTTTGTCATCAATAGTAGAGGTGGTGTTACTATTTATGACCTTCGGGATCTTTCGCAAAAGACTATCGTAGCTAAGTTTCCTCATCCAGGTAATGGTTCGAGCATGTTTTTTCTTGTTATAGGAGAAGGAGACCTTGATGGAGTGCCTCTTGTTATGAGACGTGTTTCTTATAGAGCGTCTGAGAAGTATCAAGTTTTTAATTGGACGACTGGTTCAGTGGGCTCTAGTTGGACAAGAGTAGAAACCATTGGCAATTATGTGTTGCTTCTAGGTTGTTATTATAGTTTTAAGTGTGATATGATATCCCTTGGAAACATTGGGTTGAATGGATGGGAACAAAATCACATTTGCTACGGCACGACTAATCTCGTGGATGCAGATGGTTCTGCGAATAAGGATGGTTTATATGTTAAACTTAACATAAATATGAGGAATCTTGAGAATGGATTTATTAAACAGGTGCATACGTCCTTGGGCTATTTTCCGAGACCATTTGGATGGTTCACATGGTTCACGCCCAGCTTGTGCTAGATATTTGAGCGAACTAATGTGAAAATTATATCTAGTTCAAGTATGAACTTTATTATTGTTATTATTATTATTATTATCATCGAATTATCAAAATTAATTATCTTGTACTTGTAATTCTACCTGACTTACGAAGGACTAACTTCACTTTTTTCTTTAAATGCAGGAATTGACAAGTCTAGTTTGCAGATTGCTTTCTATTAATTACGTTTAGTCAAGATTTATACTAGCAATTTTGAAGCTCCACTTAGTTACAAAAATCTAATATGATGGTTTGTTTGCTTTTAGTTTTTGTTTTGGCCTGTACTTTCCATTTGTTTGCACTCTTTATTTTGTTCAAGGTCAAAAATATCTAGATGTTTTTTAATATAAGTACTTGTGGTGGTGCGATCAAGTTGCACTCGTTATTCCATGATGTTTGCACTCGTTATTCCATGATATTTTGTTAAATGCAGGAATCGACGAGTCTAGTTTGCCTGTACTTTCCATTTGTTTGCACTCGTTATTCCATGATGTTTTGATTTCTACAGTTCATTTTTCTTTGTTAGCAAGGCCGCGGTCAAGTTGTGGTGGTGCTTTTTATCTTCAGGTTTTGAAATTTATATGAATATGAATATGAATTTGTGGTGTACGTTTTGTTCTTGTCGTAGATTGTTATGGTGATCTTTTGAGATGTTTGAGTTACCGAAAGCTAGGACAAAAAAAAAAATGTTTTGCTCTGTTTAAGTTAACAAAATATTAATTTGTTTTTATCAATGTAAAATAATATAATACTTCATTTTAAATTCAACAAAAATATAGCTCAAATGCGCGATCTGAAGTCGCAATAATCTAGTTTTTCTCCTACCCTAGAACTAACTATACATATTACATAAACAATTTCTAAAAAAAGGAAAGGACCATTGTCAATAATATCGAATAAAAAGAACACTTGCGTGCATATCAAATGAATACATAAAATACCCATGTAAACTAAGCTTAGCTTTAGCTAATCAAGAGACATCGCGAGATCGCCAATAATTTAGGAGAGGAGCAATGTTACGAGCAAAAAGAACACCATTTTGACCGAATTGGCATTAGACGATGCTTTGGAGAATCTATATTTGTTCGCTTGTTCTCTATAATGGAAGACCAGAAAAAGAAAATATCATGAAAAACATCGTCACATTAACATAGGAAAGTGAAGTAATTTTTAATGATCTCAAATGAAGTTTACCCATAATTAAAGTAAATTGGAGTAAAAAATACTTACTTTTGTAAACTCGAAAGGGCTCCACAGAAAATAGCATTATCTGGCAAAGGGTTCTCGTTTTTGTTATTATCCTCAGTATTTACTACACTAATATATAATTCTTGTCCCAAATACCAATTATCTAGATTTTCAGATCGTAGGTTCCAAATTCCAACGTTATCTAAATACACTAATATAGCAGTCCAAGCTCCAGAAAATACCTTTATTAAAACAAATTAGCGAAAATTCATATCTTAAGTGGCAATAATTATTTTAATATAATTTAATGTGGCAATAATCATTGTGTTTAAAACTGGATTAAATAAGAAATCAAAACAATACTATAATAAAATCAATATTAAAAGAATCAATTACTTGGGTTGTAGACCGTGCAACTCCATCCCATTTATTATAAGTCCCTCGACTATTCTCTGTCCATTCACCAAAATCCATCCTACAAAAATACGCAATTTAATTACATTTACATTAAGTATAGAAATCTTATGTACTGAATTAATTAAACCCATTTTTAGGTACCAAATTGCAAATTGGCAAAATAAAATAAAAATATAAGCAATTAAGAACAAGTACCCAACAACAAAGAAAGCATATCCATCTAAATGATAGCTCTGAAGAGTGGTCCCATTATTCTGAAAAATAATTTCAATAAAGCCCTTGTAACTCCCGTTAATTAGGGATGTGTCCAATTTAGCAGGCCGGTTCATTATGTGATTAGGGAAATCCAATTTATACACTCCTGGTATATTGAACAATTGAGCGAGTTTCAAGGGTGTTTGAGGGGTAAAATAGGAAATTCCATTCAGAGTCGTCCTTAGTTGTCCATTTATTAATTCTGGAGGTCGATTTTGTAAAATGAACACTTCCGTGACTGTGATTTCTCCGTATTTGAATGAGCCTTGCGGATTCAGCCTCGCTGCTCCCGCCGTGACATTCCATCTAAACAAACCACAATTTTAGGAATTAAAAATGAAAAAATAAAATTCCAGTTAAAAATAAACAAGAGTTAACGTTACCTAATAGATCGGGCCTGATTCATGGAAAAATAAGTATCATCCTCATTGGGCCCATCAGGCAAGGTGCCAAGAATCGGGCCTTGAGAATTCTCATAGTGTAAGATCGCAACACCTGTCAGTTTATCTCTGACGGTGGGGTCCACGAAGCGTGCAGTGGCAACCACGTAATAATCCGAGTTGGCGTTCTGGTCCGTGGTGACCAAGAACGAATACGATTGGCCCACGTGGATGTCCATGTTGGTGTAGTTCGTTTGGGCCGTGTACGAACCTTCGGTTTCTACTAACAAGAGATTGTGGTTTTGGATTCGGAAGTTTAGCGTTGTCGAGATTCCCGTGTTGTGTACTCTTAGCCTGTATGTTTTTCCTAAAAAAAAAAGAAATATTGTAAATATTTAATTTTAAATAAAATTAAAGATTAAAGATGAGATACCTGATTGGATGCTGATGGTCTCGTAAATAATGCCATCACTAACAATTGAACTGTTGTATCTGAATGGACCGAGTCCATTCATAACAATTCCATCTGGTACGCCCAGCTCTTTCCCACTGTCTAGCGTCTTTCTCAATTCCTGTTTATAAGTTTGTAAAATTAAACCTAATTGGCTTGAAAATTAACACCAAATTAACGGTTTGGGTATTTTTGATGTTTTGTAAGTTTTAAATCGGTAAATACGATAATTCTGAAATTTTCTTTTTATTTTGAAGGGTAAATATTCCAAGCACCGACCTTATAATCTTTATTGTACCAGTCGCTAATAAAAATAGTAATATCTCCGTCCGGGGTACCGAACGGTACGGGAATAACGTCCCTATTATTGATGATTATTCCTCCGTAACCACCACCAGCTCTCTGGAAATTAATCGAAGGAAAATAGAAGAAACTCCCAATTTGGTCTTTGACTTGAAATTCGTACGTCCAATTCCAACCCGCCGGAATAGGGCAATTCGTGCCTAATACCCCGTCTTCCCAAGAATTCTTTCTGTGTTGCAATCCGTTCCTGCAATTAAATCGAGCCCAAATTATTAAAAAATTTAATAAATAATAATTGAAAAATGCATACCATGTAAAAAGGAGAGGCTCGTGTAGGTTATTGTGTACATTAATTACAACATTCCAGTTTGTAGTCACATTCAAAACTGGACCAGGAAATAGCCCATTAATACCTATAACCTGAAATTTGATAAAAAAAAATGAAGTATTTTATCATGTAATTAATCAAAATATTTATTAGTTTGAAATTAAATTGAAGAAGGATGAATTAACCTGTTGATTGACTCCGAGAGGGGAGGTGGTCATGTAAGAGACTCGCCAGTCATAGAATACGTAGGGATCTCCTCCGCGAACATGGTCCACGGTGCACCACAATGCAAGAGATAGAAGAAGAAGAAGAAGCTTAGAGTAAAGAGTTAAGTGGAGCATTTTTTTTGAAAAGTGTTTTCTTTGTTTTATTGGGTTCTTTTCTAGTTTAAGTAGGAACTGTGAAGTATGTGTTTTCTCAAGTGGAACTGTGGGAGAGGAAGTGGCAGAGAAGATGGTCAAAAAGCATGTGACGAAAAAGAACAAAGAGAAGGAAATCTTTCACATGTACCCTCCAAAAAGTATGAATCTGTGCAGGTTATATTTTTTTGATTTCAACTCAATTACTATAAATATAAATATGAATATTTCATGTTGCGTCGCGATCATATAGCGGGCCATAGTTTCTAATTGTAATTTAATTTACGTGTGATCCTCGTTATTGGACGATAGCAACGATATGACATTGCTACTTAATATGATATAATATTTTAATTGTCATTTTTGTTGTTGCGTGTTATAGCGATGTTATATCGCCGTTAAATCAATTGACTGGTAAATACGTAGGGTTTTCATATTTTTGAGGAATAACTTGTATTATATATTAAATCTAGATACTTAATTACTAACTAGATTGATATTTTAAATCTAGATACTTAAATCTAGATATGACATTGCTACTTAATATGATATAATATTTTAATTGTCATTTTAGTTGTTGCGGGGCCCTCGAGTCCGGCCCCGCGCGGGCCCGACCCCCCCCCCCCCCGGGCCAGGCCCCGCGTGGGCCCGACCCCCCCCGGGCCCGACCCGCGTGGGCCCGACCCAGGTAATGGTTCGAGCATGTTTTATCTTGTTATAGGAGAAGGAGACCTTGATGGAGTGCCTCTTGTTATGAGACGTGTTTCTTATAGAGCGTCTGAGAAATATCAAGTTTTTAATTGGACGACTGGTTCAGAGGGCTCTAGTTGGACAAGAGTAGAAACCATTGGCAATTATGTGTTGCTTCTAGGTTGTTATTATAGTTTTAAGTGTGATATGAAATTGAACAACGAAAGGCGGAGCGACGAAGGACTGGAGAAAGGCGTAGATGACCTAGCGATTTCGGGAGGCGACTGGAGCGAGTGGCCGGCGGCGACGAATTAAGGACTGGAGAAAGGCGGCGACGACCTAGCGATTCCGGGAGGCGACTGGAGTGAGAGCGACGACCTAGCGATTTCGGGAGGCGACTGGAGCGAGTGCGACGACCTAGCGAAGCGATTCCGCGGCGACGTTTTCTCTCAGGCGTTTCTCTCCGGCGACGACCTAGCGGCTTTTCTCTCAGGCGACCTAGCAAAGTGATTCTGCGGAGACCTAGCGACGACCTAGCGACGTTTTTTTGCGGCGACGACCTAGAGGATTTCTTCCATGGCTGAGCCCTAATCTCTCTCTCTCTCTCTCGCATCACTGGAAAAGGGCACTGTACTGTACTGAATTTTCCTTCTCAGGCGTTTCTCTCAGGCTTCTTGGTTGCAATGAATTTTGATTCAGTGGAAAAGGGCACTGTACTGAAGAAGGGGCAAGCTTTCCTGTCTGGAGAAGGGGGATGGACCAAAGTTCTTTCCAAGCATACATGGAAGAAGACGAGGCAAACCGAATTGATTGGAAAACAAGTCTCGTCTTATGCAAAAGTCGCCAAACCATTCTCTTTTCAAGGTCGATGTTTTAAGTGTCTATCGACGACACACAGACTTGTCGATTGTAAAAACCCGGTTCGGTGCATCAGATGCATGCAATCGGGTCACATCTCAACAAAGTGCTCGCAATCTCGACAACTCAAAACAATGTCACAGCCCACTTTTGCCGGAGGACCAGTTGGACGACAACAATCAAACAAACCGACGGTCAAATGGGTACCGATCGCTAAACAGGTTGAGGTACGTAAAGAGACGAGGCCACCGGCATCGGCTCCATTTTCGAAGCCTAGTAGTGACAATTCCGGGAGCCCGAATGTCTGTGTGGATAAACTTTGGCTGAAAAGGGTGTGGGCTGCCGTTCCGGATTCAATTGGACGCCAAATGTTGGCCCAGAAGCTTGGAATTCAGTCGACAATAGCTATCGATGTGACACCGGCAGCCGGTTCACGACAAGAGCCGGTAAAAATGCCCCAGCAGGTCCAGCAGCCAGTAGTCATTCTGAAACGGCGCGAGGCATTAATTGCACCCGATTTGAGGATCTCGGCGCGAGGCAAGGTCTCTGAAACGGTTAGTGAGGAGGAAGAGAATCATGGCCAACTCGGGGTTGAGGATCTCGGGTCAAAATCCATTAAGAACATTAATGGACTTGCATTTCATGAAGATGAGTTAGCGGATCCAAAAGATATGGATATCCAACCCGAATTGCCGGAACCGCCATCCGAGATCTATGAATGCATTCAAACGAAACTTCAAGAAGAGGTTGACATCGGACTCATTGCAAAAGAAAGTCAAGAGGTCTATCACGGTACCTCACATGAGCCGATCACAAACCGAGTTTGGTTGAGCGACGAATCGGCAACGTTCTTCGAGAAAGAGCAATCTCAAATTTGGACGCAAGTGATCAAGGTGAACAAGATGGCTAAGCCGAGCCTAAATGCCGATGATGAGGAGCTACTTGTCGAGGAAGATATAAACATCTCTTTAGCCTTAGTTAAGAAAAGATTAAAAAAAGAAAAACGAAAACAAATTTCAACGATTTTCGAGCAACAAGGAAACACAAATGATGTGGAAAAGGAAAAAAAAAACGAAAAAAAAAAATTGTCAAAAATCCAGATCTGTCCAGGGACCAGCGGGAACTCGAAAAAAAAAAAATTTCAAAAAAATTTTAGATTTCAAGAAAATGAATGAGGAAATAATGCAACAAAAGAAAATTAAGAAACCGAGGGCCAAATCACTAATTAAAAAATTAGAAGCCGAGAAAATTAAAGAAAAACCTCTCGATACAAAAATAATAAAAGAAATCCAAAAGGCTCTTGGCTTTGATACTAGTAGCACGATTTCTCTAGAAGAGACCGAAACGGACCTTAAGCATAGCACCCCTAATAAAGTAGCTAATGATAAAAGAAAAATTAGCAAAATTACAACCAAACTGCACAAATTCATAACCCTATCTAAAAAGAAAAAGATTATTAAAAAAAAGAAGAAAGAAATTACAAATAGGCTTATGTCTTACTCCTCTCCCTCTAATTTTAATCAAGAAAATACAATGGCAATCCACGAAGCCGAGGAAGAAAGAGAGGAGCTAGATGACAACATCGATGAGGTCGATTAATTAGCTTTGTATTTTTTCTTTCTTGAGGAAACGAATTTATTTTTATTATGAGTACGAACTTAAGTATTTTGTCGTGGAACGTACGAGGATTAGGATTAAGAGGAAAATGTAATATGGTCAAGGACTCTATTAGGATAGCAAAACCAAATATTATCTGTTTACAAGAAACAAAATGGGCCGACCCAAATCCTTTCCATCAAAAAATGGTTTTAACTGCGCGGCATGGTGACGTACTATACAAAAATGCGCAAGGGTCCAAGGGAGGCCTCATGGTTGCTTGGGACAACAAAGTCTCCTTGGTCGACTCATTTCATACCCAAACTTGCATAAACATCATTTTTGCAAAGGAAGACGGAACTAAATTCCTACTCTCCAATACATACGGGCCGGCCTCGGCATCATCAAGGGAAAAACTAGACTATATTCGAGAAATAGAGGAAATAAATAAGGATTTAAACCTACCGTGGATAATCATAGGGGATTTTAATCTAATTAGATCAAGCCATGACACGACCGCAACGAACTTCAACACAACCATGGCCTTACGTTTCAATGAGGCAATCAACACGGCCAATCTAACCGAAATCCCACTAAGGGGAAGGAAATTCACGTGGTCGAATAGAAGGGAGAGGCCGACCCTAGCTCGATTAGATAGAGCTTTCATTTCGGAACATCTATTAATACAAAACATGACGATCACACTCGAAGATCTACCCATGACCACCTCGGATCACACGCCACTACTACTAAAAATTCAAAATAACCAAATCGAGGCGTCTAAGCTATTTAGATTCGAAAGAGCATGGCTCAAATTTGACGAATTGAATGGGTTGCTACCCGATTGTTGGCACCAAGCATCATCAGGAAATGACAATCAAATTAAATCCTTCCAAAAAAGTCTCGACAAATCAAGAAAAAAAATAAAGGAATGGGCAAAAGCGAAATTCAAATCATCAAACACCGTCCATGAGGATTGTATCCTTATCATAAAAATTCTAGATCTTGCCGAGGAGGAACGGGATCTATCAACGGACGAGTTACGGTTGAGAATATCGGCAAAAGAAAAAATTGGTGATTTGGTAAATCTTAAAGAGGCAATATGGCAACAAAGGACGTCATGCACTTGGTTAAAACTAGGTGATGCCAACACCAAATATTTTCACGCCATAGCTTCGGCAAGGAATAAGGGAAATAAAATAACGACAATCAAAATAGAAGACGAAATAATTTCGGACCCTAACCGAATTCAAAAAGAATTTGACACCTATTACGAAAATATACTCGGCGTAGCACCCCTTGTCCCTCAAATTCATAACATGAGGGCGCTAATACAAGCCGAACCAAACAACACAATCTCATTGATGGATCTAGCGAACCCCTTTACCGATGACGAAATTCGACGGACCGTCATGAACATGAAAAAAGGAAAATCGGTGGGACCCGAGGGATTCCCAATCGAGTTCTATCAAAGTTTTTTCGAAATAATAGAACCAAAACTCAAGGGCTTATTCGACCAATTCTACAATCATTCATTGGTGATCGATACTATAAACAATGCAATAATCACCTTAATACCAAAAAAAGAGGATGCCATAGATAGGAAAGATTATCGACCAATTAGCGTCATAAACACGATTGGGAAAATATTTTCAAAGACCTTGGCCGCGAGATTGCAACCGAAGATGGAAAGTCTTATTCATCGCGATCAAGCCGCTTTCATCAAGAATAGGTCCATCGGTGAAGTTTTCCTTTCGGCACGAGAATTACTAAGTGCGGCGCACAAAAGAAAAATACCGATGATCATGCTCAAAATAGATTTTTTCAAAGCCTTCGACACAATTTCATGGGACTATATCCAAAACCTCCTCGCGGCTCGGGATTTTCCGTCGAAATGGTCAAGGTGGGTAAAGGAGTTATTAACCTCGGCATCATCGAAGGTGAAAGTAAACGGAAAATTAGGAAAAAAATTCAAACACAAACGTGGAGTAAGACAAGGTGACCCCTTATCGCCGATGCTTTTCGACTTGGTAGCCGACTCGCTTCAAACGTTCCTCCAAAAAACAAACCACCTAATGGCATCGCCGATTAAGTTTGCAACAAGGGCACTTCAATACGCCGACGACACAATCCTATTTGTCGAGGCGCACCCGATCAACCTCAAGGTACTAACATACACACTAAATCTCTTCCAACGAGTTTCGGGACTTGCAATAAATTGGGATAAAACCGTCTTTGTTCCAATAGCCATACCGGAGTCCCTATATGGGACACTAGAGAGACTGCTACATTGCACGAGAACAACACTACCAATTTTGTATCTCGGCATGCCTTTGAACACCAAAAAACCAAGAAAAATAGACTACATCCCCCTAATTAAGAAAATGCAATCTCGATTATCGGGATGGAAAGGAAAATGTCTATCTTTGGGAGGACGTTTGGTTCTTGCGAAATCGGTGCTAAATGCGGTGCCGACATATTTCATGCAATGTTTTCGCCTCCCAAAATGGTTAATAAAGGAAATTAATAAAATCACAAGAAAATTTCTTTGGAAAGGTGATAAGGATTGTCTAGGTGGACATTGCCTAATTAATTGGGAAAAGGTATGCTTACCGAAGGAAAATGGAGGTTTAGGGATGCTAAATATAGAAACACACAACACATCATTATTGCTAAAATGGCTTTGGAAAATTTGTCAAAATAATGAGGGGATGTGGGCAACAACCATAAAAAATATTTATGGTATCGAGCACGCTTCCGAATTAGAAAACATAGCAAGCAAACACTCCTCCTACTTCATAAAAGACCTTAGTGCACTTCTCTCACAATTTCCAATTGCATACGCTTTTGACCCGAGATCGAACCAACATGCATGGATGGGCAAACCGGAATCTTTCTCCACCGCCGCAACCTACAAACTCCTAATAAATCCGGGAATGATAAGCGAGTGGAACACCATCTTATGGAAAACAAAAGCGCCCGCGAAAACAAGATTTTTTGCATGGTTGGCTCTCAACGAAAGAATTCTAACGGGAGATGTATTGAAAAAAAGGAATTGGCCTCATGAAACAACATGCAAAAATTGCAACAACAATATCGAGGAATCGGCGATACACTTATTCATTAATTGCACATATGCAACAAATATTTGGCGGGGGGTTAGACGCATCCTAGGAGTGCCTTTTGAGATTCGCGACAACTTGCCGAAATTTTGGCTAGAGAACCGGCAAAAATACACCAAAGAAAAAAAGCAAGAAATCGACACTTTCTTTGTGGCCACAATTTGGAATATTTGGAAGGAGCGAAACGATCGGATTTTTAACCAAAACAACTCACCCCCATCCTCGACGATATCGAAAATCACCTACGAGGCAAGGCAATGGAAGCTTCATAGCTAAACAACAACCAACCTCCTCTCCAATATTAGGAAATAATTTTTCTTTCTTCTAAAATTTTTTCTACATGTGTAGAATTAGATTAAGCCTTTTTACATTATCATGTAAAATTAAAACGATGTATTAAACTTGCTTTAATATATCAAAAGAAGCTTCGCTTCTAATTTTCAAAAAAAAAGTGTGATATGATATCCCTTGGAAACATTGGGTTGAATGGATGGGAACAAAATCACATTTGCTACGGCACGACTAATCTCGTGGATGCAGATGGTTCTGCGAATAAGGATGGTTTATATGTTAAACTTAACATAAATATGAGGAATCTTAAGAATGGATTTATTAAACAGGTGCCTACGTCCTTGGGCTATTTTCCGGGACCATTTGGATGGTTCACATGGTTCTCGCCCAGCTTGTGCTAGATATTTGAGCGAACTAATGTGAAAATGATGTCTAGTTCAAGTATGAACTTTATTATTGTTATTATTATTATAATTATTATCGAATTATCAAAATTAATTATCTTGTACTTGTAATTCTACCTGACTTGCGAAGGACTAACTTCACTTTTTTCTTTAAATGCAGGAATCAACAAGTCTAGCTTTGCAGATTGCTTTCTATTAGTTACGTTTAGTCAAGATTTATACTAGCAATTTTGAAGCTCTACTTAGTTACAAAAATCTAATATGATGGCTTGTTTGCTTTTAGTTTTTGTTTTGGCCTGTACTTTCCATTTGTTTGCACTTGTTATTTTGTTCAAGGTCAAAAATATCTACATGTTTTTTAATACAAGTACTTGTGCCTATTCAATGATGTTTTGATTTCTACAGCTCGTTTCTCTTTGTTAGCAAGGCCGCGATCAAGTTGTGGTGGTGCTTTTTATCTTCAGGTTTGAAATTTATATGAACTAGCTTTTTCCCCGCGCAATTGCGCGGGAGCTCTCGAGTTTGTCATGATTATTCGCACATCCGTGATTTAGCATATTTTTAACCCGCTAATTTTTTTTGGATATTGTAAAAAATCCTCTATCTTTTTCCCCGCGCAATTTTTTTTACCAAACTTTTATTTTAAAATACTCCTTATGGATGATATTAATTTTTTTTTCCAAAATACCCTCCAAATCTCATATGTAATAATTAAAAGTTATTTTTGTTATTTTTTATTAATTTTAAGAAAATTCATAAACACTTCTTAACATGTAGTGATTTAAAAAATTTTAAATTATTACATATTTTGTTTATATAATTTTAATATTCCATTCTTTATTCATAAAAAACTAACATTAAATAATAATAAATAAACATCTTGCAAATATATTCATAGAAAATATCTATTTAAACATCTACTTTTTATTTTAGTTTTCCTTTTATGTATTTTTTAATAGTTTTATGATATTTTATTTTTAAATATTTGCAAGATGTTCTTTTAATAATATTGTTCAACTTATTATAATTTTATGTTAGTTTTTCGAGAAAAATAATACATAAGTCGAATATTTGTAATGAATGAAATATTAAAATTATATAACATATAACATATAGTAATTTTTTTTAATTATTATATATTACAAAAAGTTTAAGAATTTTTTTAAATTAAAAAAGCATTTTTTTTAAATGAATACATATGTAAATTAATTGTTTTTTACAATATCTAAAAATTTAAGGAGTCTTTTGAAAATTTTCCAAGTAAAGTGGTGATAAGGAGGCATAATAAGGTGGTGATGTGGAGGCATGAGATGAGAGGAATTATTAATAATGTAAAAAAGGACCGAAATTTAAATTAAAAAGGACCAAAATGTTAATAAAAAGTACCAAAGTGTGATAAAAAACTGAAAAGGACCAAGATAGATATAAATAAAAAGAACTATAATGTAAATTCAAAAATGTAAAAAAGGACCGACATGTAAATAAAAGAGGATCAAGATGTAAATGAAGGACCAAAATGTAAGTTTCTAAACTTAAAAGGACAAAAATATAAATAGAAAGGATCAAAATGTAGTTTTTTCAACTAAAAAGGACCAAAATGTAAATAAGAATGACCAAAATGTAAATAATTTTTTTTCAAAGAGGCCCCTGGACCAAAGTGTAATTTTTCAAACTTGAAAGGACCAAATGTAAATAAAAAGGACCAAAATGTAAATAAAAAAGGACCAAAATGTAAATAAAAAGGACCAAAATGTAAAATTTTCAAATAAAAAGGACCAAAATGTAAAAAAAATAATAATTTTTACAAAGAGGTCCCTGATGACGTGGAGGGCTAAGAAGAGGGGAATTTCCCTAACTTTATAACTATTAATAATTAATAATATGAATTTGTGGTGTACGTTTTGTTCTTGTTGTAGATTGTTATGGTGATCTTTTGAGATGTTTGAGTTACCGAAAGCTAGGACAAAAAAAAATTGTTTGGCTCTGTTTAAGTTAACAAAATATTAATTTGTTTTTATCAATGTAAAATAATATAATACTTCATTTTAAATTCAACAAAAATATAGCTCAAATGCGCGATCTGAAGTCGCAATAATCTAGTTTTTCTCCTACCCTAGAACTAAACTATACATATTACATAAACAATTTCTAAAAAAAGAAAAGGACCATTGTCAATTATATCGAATAAAAAGAACACTTGCGTGCATATCAAATGAATACATAAAATACCCATGTAAACTAAGCTTAGCTTTAGCTAATCAAGAGACATCGCAAGATCGCCAATAATTTAGGAGAGGAGCAATGTTACGAGCAAAAAGAACACCATTTTGACCGAATTGGCATCAGACGATGCTTTGGAGAATCTATATTTGTTCGTTTGTTCTCTATAATGGAAGACAAGAAAAAGAAAATATCATGAAAAACATCGTCACATTAACATAGGAAAGTGAAGTAATTTTTAATGATCTCAAATGAAGTTTACCCATAATTAAAGTAAATTGGAGTAAAAAATACTTACTTTTGTAAACTCGAAAGGGCTCCACAGAAAATAGCATTATCTGGCAAAGGGTTCTCGTTTTTGTTATTATCCTCAGTATTTACTACACTAATATATAATTCTTGCCCCAAATACCAATTATCTAGATTTTCAGATCGTAGGTTCCAAATTCCAACGTTATCTAAATACACTAATATAGCAGTCCAAGCTCCAGAAAATACCTTTATTAAAACAAATTAGCGAAAATTCATATCTTATGTGGCAATAATTAGTTTAATATAATTTAATGTGGCAATAATCATTGGTTTAAAACTGGATTAAATAAGAAATCAAAACAATACTATAATAAAATCAATATTAAAAGAATCAATTACTTGGGTTGTAGACCGTGCAACTCCATCCCATTTATTATAAGTCCCTCGACTATTCTCTGTCCATTCACCAAAATCCATCCTACAAAAATACGCAATTTAATTACATTTACATTAAGTATAGAAATCGTATGTACTGAATTAATTAAACCCATTTTTAGGTACCAAATTGCAAATTTGCAAAATAAAATAAAAATATAAGCAATTAAGAACAAGTACCCAACAACAAAGAAAGCATATCCATCTAAATGATAGCTCTGAAGAGTGGTCCCATTATTCTGAAAAACAATTTCAATAAAGCCCTTGTAACTCCCGTTAATTAGGGATGTGTCCAATTTAGCAGGCCGGTTCATTATGTGATTAGGGAAATCCAATTTATACACTCCTGGTATATTGAACAATTGAGCGAGTTTCAAGGGTGTTTGAGGGGTAAAATAGGAAATTCCATTCAGAGTCGTCCTTAGTTGTCCATTTATTAATTCTGGAGGTCGATTTTGCAAAATGAACACTTCCGTGACTGTGATTTCTCCGTATTTGAACGAGCCTTGCGGATTCGGCCTCGCCGCTCCCGCCGTGACATTCCATCTAAACAAACCACAATTTTAGGAATTAAAAATAATAAAATAAAATTCCAGTTAAAAATAAACAAGAGTTAACGTTACCTAATAGATCGGGCCTGATTCATGGAAAAATAAGTATCATCCTCATTGGGCCCATCAGGCAAGGTGCCAAGAATCGGGCCTTGAGAATTCTCATAGTGTAAGATCGCAACACCTGTCAGTTTATCTCTGACGGTGGGGTCCACGAAGCGTGCAGTGGCAACCACGTAATAATCCGAGTTGGCGTTCTGGTCCGTGGTTACCAAGAACGAATACGATTGGCCCACGTGGATGTCCATGTTGGTGTAGTTCGTTTGGGCCGTGTACGAACCTTCCGTTTCTACTAACAAGAGATTGTGGTTTTGGATTCGGAAGTTTAGCGTTGTCGAGATTCCCGTGTTGTGTACTCTTAGCCTGTATGTTTTTCCTAAAAAAAAAGAAATATTGTAAATATTTAATTTTAAATAAAATTAAAGATTAAAGATGAGATACCTGATTGGATGCTGATGGTCTCGTAAATAATGCCATCACTAACAATTGAACTGTTGTATCTGAATGGACCGAGTCCATTCATAACAATTCCATCTGGTACGCCCAACTCTTTCCCACTGTCTAGTGTCTTTCTCAATTCCTGTTTATAAGTTTGTAAAATTAAACCTAATTGGCTTGAAAATTAACACCAATTTAACGGTTTGGGTATTTTTGATGTTTTATAAGTTTTAAATCGGTAAATACGATAATTCTGAAATTTTATTTTTATTTCGAAGGGTAAATATTCCAAGCACCGACCTTATAATCTTTATTGTACCAGTCGCTAATAAAAATAGTAATATCTCCGTCCGGGGTACCGAACGGTACGGGAATAACGTCCCTATTATTGATGATTATTCCTCCGTAACCACCACCAGCTCTCTGGAAATTAATCGAAGGAAAATAGAAGAAACTCCCAATTTGGTCTTTGACTTGAAATTCGTACGTCCAATTCCAACCCGCCGGAATAGGGCAATTCGTGCCTAATACCCCGTCTTCCCAAGAATTCTTTCTGTGTTGCAATCCGTTCCTGCAATTAAATCGAGCCCAAATTATTAAAAAATTTAATAAATAATAATTAAAAAATGCATACCATGTAAAAAGGAGAGGCTCGTGTAGGTTATTGTGTACATTAATTACAACATTCCAGTTTGTAGTCACATTCAAAACTGGACCAGGAAATAGCCCATTAATACCTATAACCTGAAATTTGGTCAAAAATGAAGTATTTTATCATTTTAATCAAAAAAATATTTTGATTAGTTTGCAATTGAATTGAAGAAGGATGAATTAACCTGTTGATTGACTCCGAGAGGGGAGGTGGTCATGTAAGAGACTCGCCAGTCATAGAATACGTAGGGATCTCCTCCGTGAACATGATCCACGGTGCACCACAATGCAAGAGATAGAAGAAGAAGCTTAGAGTAAAGAGTTAAGTGGAGCATTTTCTTTGAAAAGTGTTTTCTTTGTTTTATTGGGTTCTTTTCTAGTTTAAGTAGGAACTATGAAGTATGTGTTTCTCAAGTGGAACTGTGGGAGAGGAAGTGGCAGAGAAGATGGTCAAAAAGCATGTGACGAAAAAGAACAAAGAGAAGGAAATCTTTCACATGTACCCTCCAAAAAGTGTGAATCTGTGAAGGTTATATATATTTTTTTATTTCAACTCAATTACTGTAAATATGAATATGAATATTTCATGTTGCGTCGCGATCATATAGCGGGCCATAGTTTCTGATTGTAATTTAATTTACGTGTGATCCTCGTTATTGGACGATAGCAACGATATGGCATTGCTATTTAATATGATATAATATTTTAATTGTCATTTTTGTTGTTGCGTGTTATAGCGATGTAGCTAATCAATTGACTGGTAAATACGTAGGGTTTTCTTATTTTTGAGGAATAACTTGTATCATATATTAAATCTAGATACTTAATTACTAACTAGATTGATATTTTAAATTGAACGGTTCATATTAATCTTTCATGCGAATTAAAAAATAGTCGCACATGATTCGAACAAAAAAAAATATGGATATAGAAAATTACAAAATAAAAGACGAGATGATACAAAATAAAAATAAAGTTGATTTGTCTAAATTACTATTCTTATGTTTATCATTTGTAATTTTTATAGACGTAATCTTACCAATGACAAAATTACATATACAAATTATTTCATTAATTATACTAACTTTCTTATTAACTTGTGGATCTTCCATATTTGTGGAACAAGAATCAAATGAAAAAATAGTATTTTTTTTAAACAAGATAGACAAATCGTATAAGTTACATTCTTATTAGGAGAAGTTCCACATTATGCAACGTGTTTTATAAATTTGTTATACATAAAATGTTTTTAGTATAATTGATTATGAAAAGTCTTATATATTTTAAATGATTTTTTCTCCACATATAATGTTACGTGATTTATATTTATATATTTAAATGAGAGACAAACTTAAAAAACAAATTTATATCAACGTGAAACTCAAAGCGAAATAAAAATATACAAACGAATTTATATGTGCAGATGATAATTTCAAAATAAATTCAATTTTTAAAGAAGAGAAGAAAAGAAATTGGCTTTTTGCAATTATATAGATTTAATTTTTATCTTTATTATATTGAAGAGAGAGATTGTGTGTGAGGATTAATAAATGTTACAAGTAAATTTATTAGAGAACATGTAAATAATTTAAAGTAAAAATATTCATGTTTTTTAATATGTGGGCATTGCGTCAAATATGATTCGCACTGATTGGATTTTAAAAAACATATTTAATCGTATGGATGGTGTAAAAATTATTGTATAACAATCACATACAAATAATCACATAAAATACAAGTTTCAAAACTTAAAAGGCACGCCAGATGAATGAAATCAAACTACAATCGAGAATCGGAACACATCACAAAATCTAATGATTACATAACTTGATAATTTGAATTTATATGAGATTTTGAGATAAATAAAAACAAGTATTTAAGTTAATGTTGTTTTTTGCAATTCCAAAATGTTAACAAACTAACATATGCGTAGTAGTGAAACATAATATATAATATTAATTATTGTACGAATAATTGGGTGCCGTTACAGACAAGCCACCCATTGTCGGATATTACTAAAAAAAATCTAAAACTGAAATTGATCATAATTAATTAGAATTTATTCGAGGGACCAAAAAGTAAATTCCTAAAGCAAATTTTGAATTTCGAAACAAACGGCGCTGCATCCATTAAAATCACTCGGTCCCACCATTAGTTAAATAACCAAGCGGTATTATTCATATATACCCCTGTTACTTTCAGAATTCTCTAACCTAACCCTAATTGCAAACGAACCCTTCATTTTGTAAGAAATTCATCGACTGTCCTATTATTATTATCATCTCCAGTTAATTTTAGACTAGACGTCTCAAGTCCATGTCGAGCCCAAAGGCCTCAAAATAGCAAAACCCTCGCCCCTTTCTTGTCCCTCTTACCAATTTCTCCACTAATGGCGTCGTCCGTGGTAGCAAAGCTGCTCAATAGGCCGTCCATCGGCAAAGCCTGTTCTCTCCCACCTCTCCAATCGTTGTTATCCTTCGGTGGTCTCCATCAATCTCCGTTCCAATCTAAGTCCCCTAATTCTAGCTCAAGTCTTCCAGAAAAAATTGAAAAAGAACCCCACTTTGATTTATCTAATCATTTTTTCGCTTTCTACCCAGCTCTTCCCCATTTATTGCAATCTCACCCGATTGATCTCTCAAACCCTAATTCTGTAATCCCGTTTAAATCGGAAAAAGAATCCAACTTTGATCGGATCTTTGCACGCGCGAATCTGGACCTGATTCCTTCGTCTGAAATGGTTGACTTGGATGTGGATGGAGATGAAGATAAAGATTTTGTGATAAGGGCGGATAGTGTGAAGAAGAAGAGAAAGAAGAAGATGAACAAGCACAAGCTCAAGAAGCTTCGCAAGAGGCTCCGTCGCAAGACCTAAGCTTTACTTACTCTTCTTGGTCAGTTTTTTTTCGATTGGTTTTTGTTTGTTTAGATCAGGGAATTTTTCTATTTTGGCACCCATTTCCAGTTATTTTCATGGACTAGAGAAACCTTTGTTGAAGAGATTTTTACAACAATACCAATTAAGCTGGTTATTTCCAAATTTATTTTGTTCAAACTCAGTTTAGGTATTGTTTTTTGTCACATAGGATTTGTCAAATCCTTTGAATAAAATGTATTGCCAAAAGGGAGGTTAAACAGTTACATTAGCTCAATTTTGGATCTTCTAGTTGTATTTGAATTTAGAAATATTTTCTTATTCAGTTGAAGAGTGATAAATTTCAAGAATGGGGTTTGTAATTTATAATTATGTTAATTCTGTAAACATTTGTTGAATTTTAGTTTCACGAGTAAAAACCCCATTTAAATGCCAAGTTCCAGCCAAGACCATAAGATGAACTATTAGTGCAAATACCGTTGTAGTGTACCGGTCAGGTTTGGTACCAGTTCTCACGTGAAAGAATCAAAATGATTTTATAGACATTGAATTAAGAAGAATGAAATATCTTTTTCCATTTCGTCATCTTTTCAGGGACCAAAATTGTACATGTTTCATTGTCAAGGACCGAATTGAGAACATTATAAACTTTAGGGACCAACATCAAATTAAATATGTGGTGAGTTCCGTGTTATTTAATCAAATATTTTTAAAAGATAAAATGGACTCGAAATTCATACAAATTGTCGCGGAAAAATAACGGGTTGTCATATAAAAAGAATTGAGCTTTTCATACATTAAGTATGATGTACTTTGAACTAAATAATTATTGTGTGTGAAGTTTTTTTTTTCAAGCTATTTAGTTGAAAGTTTATGCGACTTTTTTTTTCACACTTATTTATAAGAATCAGGATATCAATTCACATATTTAATTCATGTTTGATCTTGCTATTATTTTTATCAATATATGTATGAGATATTGGTGGAAATCAGAAAAGGTGTGTGATTTTAATTTCATTGAATAGCGGAAGAAATTTCTTTCGAGTTTCTAATTTGGCCTTCAACATGTCTTGTGGATCGAGAATTCACAAGAAAATATAAATTCAGTAAATTCGGGCCTACTCATTATCGAGGGTCAAGCAATGGCATTAATATAAAAATATAAGCGAGTTAATGTTTTAACTCTCTACCTTGATGGAAATTGTTGATTGACAATGAATCCATCTAATTTGCTTGCAAGAGATTTCATGTTTAGCATACTTGTCTAAACCTTGTAATAAGTGTCGAGTATACTTGGAAGGGTAGTTGATGCGAGATACTTCTGATTTAACTTCTTCAATCTGGGATGCGGCAAATCGAGATCTTCGAACTTCGATGGTCATTTTAATCGGTCTCCCTCGACAACCACAAAATGTAGTTATAAGAAAAACCTTAAAATTGATTTAAAATTACTGAGCTGAGAAATAGTTGTTTAAATCTAAATAGTCATAGTTAATTATGGCACCGGTAATTTTCAATTTTCTTCGTTCCTTCGTGTTGTAATGTTGCACAACATAAAAAAATTGACTTGGTTATTTTAATTTTTCTCTTGATCTGTTACAATTTACGAGGCCATGTAAACCATATGTATCCACAATGTCATAATGCACTTTTAAAAATATTCATTAAAACAAGTTATTTTATTAACTTATAACAGAATTATTAACTTGCAACGGTTATGGATATTATTATTTAGTGGTTTTAAAATATACATTCTAGAATTATTGTAGACTTGTAGTTATGATTTGTAAATCACAATTGACAAAAAAGAATAAAAAGACTCGATTTTTTTTTTCATTAATAAGGCCTACTTTTTGAATATTTTACAGTTACAAACCGCCATGGCTCATTTATTTTTTTCTATTTAAATCCTCGAAACTTTTGCTTATTTTGTAGATCGATACTCTCTTTTCTCCTTTACACAGTTACAGCTCCATATTAGCATTTTAAGATTTTTATTTTTTGCTTTAAACTTGCTATTGATTCATGTGAGAGGGGATTAGAGTAACATACGATCGAAGGCTCGTATTAATTGCACGTCACCAAACTAAAGGTCCCAAAATTATCAGAGAAGAGAGGATTAACTGATCTACTTTTTCGGACAAAAATGCTATTCCGTCTAATTCTTATACATGATTCGAGAGAAAATACTCCCCATTCTAGCATTTATGACAATAATCGGGCGATCCACTCACTAATTTACCAATCTGATGTTTCCTTTTTTCAGATGAGATCCCTTATGTCATTGCATAATCCGGAGTAGGGCGGACCTTAGACTTTTCGGAGACCTATGAATATTATTATTATGAGATCCTATATCTAGAAAATGAGTGTGACTTCAATATTTTGGATTTCTTTTTAAACGTTTGATTCATATTTTTTCAATATTTTATTCAGTAATTAACAAGCAACGTCAATTACCAAAACTAATATCTATGAACATATAAATCTTTATATATACATAAATTAAAAGGAAGCATTTTATATTACTTGAATATTTCAACAAAAACAATATAGACATAAGTAGTAAAATAATAGTGAATTGTATTTCTACAATCAATCACATTATAAAATTATAAAATATCAGTAAATTTACAAATGAATACGATAATCAGTGCCTACTAAAATGTCAGTAAGTTAGGGGTGAATTTGGTAAGAGTAGATTTTTTATTCAAATTGTTAGTTTGTTTTATCAAAAAAAATTGGTTTCTCTCTAGCATTAAAAAGAGAGACTACTTAATTAACATTTTAGAAAACTAATTATACAAATTTCTATAAAATAAAACATGTGCTTAAAATGCATACGAAATTGCCGATGGACCCATAACTCTAGTGGCCACGTGCACAACACGACAAATCATAAATCATAAATCACGAATTCAATTTTCTTCAGTATCAATGAATGGAGCTCAAAAAGTCTTCCCCATTTAATTTAAAAAAAATCATACAAAATTGTGAAGGGAAAATCAGTTTCATATTACAAGAATCCAGCTTTCATACATTATGTATGGTGTACTATCAACTAAGTAATTTTTGTGTGTTATAAACCGTGAAGTAATTTTCTTTTTAAGTTATTTAGTTGAAAAACTTGCACACCAATTAACATATACAATAACATGTCTGATCTTGTTATTATTGTATTATTATATGTAAGAGATATTGGTGGAAATCAACAATAAATTATGATTACGATTTAATTGAATGGTTATGGAGAAATGAACATGGTTGGAGTAGAAATTTTCCTAGTATTTGTTTAGACGTTAAATTAAATATACTTGATTTCTTTCTGGTTCAGTTTTTTAGAAGTGAACTTCCCTGTCGATTTCCGAAGTAAATACTTGAACTTAGATCATCTAAATCAAGAATATCAATCGAGTTATTATCACCGCGTTAATTATCTGCATGTGGGTAAACTCGAAAAGTCATGTTCACGTGGAAAGTTGGTTTAACTGTTCGTTTAAGAAACATGAATGAAATACGTTAGGTTAGGTTATTTTTATCGATCAATAAAATTTGTATTTCTCTCTTTTTTATGTAGTGAAGTTTATCAATTTCTATTAAATCGTTTTCCTTCTATTATTGATATGATTTAAGATTATCGTGATGTTTTGTTGTATTATTATTATTATTAATTTTGAGTATCCTTACAACTCTTGCTAATTAACATTGCGATTTAATTTTTTTTTTTTTTTTTTTTTTTTGCCTTTTTTTATTCACATGTAATTGCGTAATAACGGATATGCAGTTAAAGGAAAAAGAGGAGTGGGATATGCGGGTCCGATTGGAATCGCCGATAACAATAGAAACATGCTAACATGATAACGAAATTTCAAGAAATCTAGAGGCTCTGCCTTCGTGCTTTGAGTACCGGCTCGATGAAGTTTTATGATTTATCTTATTTTATATTAGTATATTTGAGTAATGATAGGATCACAAATATCAACCACAAATGTGTCACAATATAACTAAGTTTGTAATGTTAATTATGCATATATGAATTGTAAATCAAACACAAACTTAGACATGTGTGACACATTTGTGATTGATATTTGTGTCCCTATCATTACTCAGTATATTTAAATTGGAAAATAAATTAATTATTTTTTTGGACATTTTAAAGAACCATCATTTTTGGGATATTTCAAAAGCCTCCATCTAACTAAATTTTTGTGTTCAGATCTTTTCTATAAAGATTAAATCTAATTATGGATGTTTTATTTTAGGACCAAATGTCTTTTTTTTTCATATTCGATAATAAAAAAAAAATCGTTATTTTTTATTAATTTAAAAAATCCATTAATATATTTTGACATATAATAATTTCAAAAAAAATCATTAGATGTTATATTTATATGTTTTTAATATTCTTTTATTATTTTTTTGAGACTACCGTTTTTTTATTTGAGTAACTAAAATTGATACATTTATGGGATTATATATTCAGCCCCACAAACTCAAAAAAATAATCTTGATGCGATGGTAAGAGAGTAAATGTGTTGATTAGTATTATTAATTGATTTAATTAACGATTTAATTGATCGTTTAGTTAAATTGACTCGTTAATTAACATGTACTAATATTAACATATTATAAATTATTTACGTGTCAATTAATATTTAATTAAGTCAATTAAAAAAACCTAATCAATTAATCTAATCATTTTTTGTCCACTCATTAAAAATGTTGGGATGAGTTTGAGGGGCCCAAGTATATTTCCCCCAGTTTATTCCTTATAAAAGAATAAATTTTACATCACTAAGGCCCAAGCTTGGAGGTCCATGAAACCTAAAACTAAACTAGTAGTATTAGGAAGATGATTTTGCTACCATAAAAAAAAAAGGTTCATCACACAAATGGTCAAGGTATGGTGAGTTTTCATTCCAAAAGAATTGATATTCTCATGCACTAAGTATGATGTACTATCAACTAAATATTTTTTCAGTACGAAATGAAATCATTTTCTTTTTGGTTTATTTAGTTGAGAAGTTTTGGAGTAATTATAGGTACACATAAACCGACCACAAATTTGACACAAATACATAAGTTCATGTTTGATTTATAATACAATTAATGACACAAACTTATGTATTTGTGTCAAATTTGTGGTCGGTTTTTGTGTACCTATCATTGCTCGAAGTTTTGCGTGACTTCTTTATTCACGCTATTATTTATATTTATATCTACTTGGACAATCACAATCATTTAGTTTTATACATGACCATGTTTGATCTTGTTATTACTTTATCATCAGATGTATAAGATATTGGTGTAAATCAACAGAAATATATGATTTTAGTTCCACTGAGTGAAAAATTAACTGATTTTGATTTCGTGATTCTGTTATCGTATGTTTATTCCGCACTATTCACAAAGTTTTCTCTGACATTTTCTATGGAGAAATTGGAATCGCATGAAACAAAAACATTATGTGAGGAAACTTGATATATTCTTTATTCGGCTATTGTATTTCATTTATTTGAATTGTCATTGTAATTGCAAATTGGTATTCTTCAACAAACACGAAGCGGATTAAACGAAGGGAAACTAAATATAGCGACATTGTCATTGATAGATTATGGCTAACTATATACTCTTATAAGTAACTTCATTTTTTTTGTTCCAATTTTATCATGTAAAACATTAAGATACAGCGAATAAATTAGCAAGTGTACTATTGTAAAAAAATGACCTAGTTTTTAAATATAATAAATATTAAGGTTAAATAAGAAAAAGAATATCTTCGATTTAAACTTTGTGTTTGTTTTCTTCTTGGCAATGTGTGAGGATCTATGTTGCGCGGATATTTTAAAAATCAAGCCGTATCGTATCGGATGCCGTGTCGGATACCGATACTCATCGGATACTCGTCGGATACGTATCGGATACTCCACGTGGCGTATCCGAATATTTTATTCCAAAATAATAACGGATACTTCTCGGATACTTCCGGATACTTGTCGGATACTTCTAACGTATACAAAAATATACTTGAAAAATAAAAATAAAAATGTGAAATCGAAATAAATGAGTAATACATATAAATAAATAACTAAATAAAATAAATATTTACTTAATAAAAAGTAATTTCTGTAAAAATAATTTTTTAGGATATTTTATGTCAAATATATACTATATAAAATATAAAATATATGAATTATAATTAATAAAATAATAAAATATTATATATAATGACCGTATCGTATCCTATATATTTTTGAAAACTACCGTATCGTCGTATTCGTATCGTGTCGGATACGATATCCGTATCCGTATCCGTGCAACATAGGTGATGATACCTTTTAATCTTTTTTACTACCGATAACACAAAAAATGTAAAAAGTATTTCTTAATTCTACAAAAAAAAATACCCTTTTTCGACCAAATAAATTTTGTACGGGGAAAAATGAAATTCTTTAAAACCCTTTTAACTTTTTTGAAAATGATCAAAAATCTCCTATATTTTAGATTTTTCGGAAACCTCATAAAAATGAGTTGACTATTTTTTTAATTCCCTATGTTTTTTCCATCCAATATTCTTTTTGGGTCCCAACTACCCCCTATAAGTTTATTTTATTTTTAACATACATAACAAGGACTAAAACATAAATATAATCATAAAAGTAATAATCAAGAAAAAATATTTTACAAAAAACAATATAATTTTTTTTTTGTTAATATAGTTTCATAAAGTAAATCAACTTTAAATAAACAGAAAAATTATATTTTTTGTCGGGAAATATCATTAAAATAATAACATTAAATATTATGTAAAAAATATTTTAATTATATTTTCTATTAAATAAATAGAAATAACTGAATGAGGCACATTTTGATAAAAAAATTGTTATTGTACGGAAATTGTTAAGATTAATATCATAGAAAAGTTAAAAAAATTCAACCCATTTTTATAGAGAATTTTTGAAAAAATCTAAAAAGCGAGGTGAGTATTTGATAATTAAAAAGTAAATAAACAGGGAATTTCTGAAGAATTTCCATAAAGATCCTTACCAAACAAATCCCAATTTGAAGACGAGGCATTCAATTAATTATCTTGATTTTCTACGACTATTTCAAGTAAACATCTGTGTAATATGTATCATGAATTTCCGAATTTGTGTTTAGTCGGGGGAAGGAAGATCTTTGTTAGATAAAATAAATAAGAATCAAATCAAATTTTAATTATCTTTTTATTATTATATCAAAAGCTATAAGCCACCTCATGGCAATAATCTCCCCTCTCTCTCTCTCTCTCTCTGGGAATCTCATCTTCCTGTTTCTTCTACAAACACACTTTCCACACAGACCCAGTTATTTTATGCGTGGCTACCTCGGAAAGATTTGAAGAAAGGAGAAGAAGAGAGCTCAAAAAGGAAGAAATCCCACCAGCCCAATTTTTTTATTTATTTTTATTTTTTTCTATTTGATTCTTTTGTTGAAAAGTTTTTAATGCCAAATATCCTCCTTTCCCCTTTACACAATTACAGCTCCGTGTTAACAATTTAAGCAATTTTCTGTTGAAAGTTTAGAATCTTCAGGAGTGGCTTTTCCTTTTTGCATTTTTACCCTCACAAAACTTGGTTTTTGTGCTAACACCCTCACCAAAGCTAGAAAGCTCTGTCCTTGTCTCCTTCCACTTTCAAGTGATTCAATCCTTCTTTCTCTCTTTACTTCAGGACCTTGCCTTAATCTAAGGCAATCCAATTATTTCTTTACAAGCATTCAAATAGCTTCGTTTTTGCATATATACCCCCCAAAAAAGCTGCATTTACTCTCTCTCTCTCTCTCTCTCTCTCTCTCTCTCTCTCTCTCTCTCTCTCTCTCGCGGACATGGACAAGAATACAACAGCTTGTCCACCCAATTCCTTCTCTTACAACACGAGCTTTTGCTCATGCAACCCAGGTTTCTATTTCTCAAATGGGGCCAACTCGAATTGCAGACAGTTCGGGCCGGGCAACTGGTCTGTCGGGTCGGGTTTGAACGCGGGTTCACAGCCGTTATTTCTCACCACAATCTTTTCCTTGGATAATAGTATAAAGCGAATCACTTCATCTCAAGCCGTATTGCTCGAGACCACATTGGTTGTGCTAATTGTATGGTTAATTTTCTGTTTTGCCATGCGAATTGGAAAAATCGATCAAGGAGGTAAAAGTAGGGTTTTTAAGGTTCGTAGGTGGATTGGCCAGCTGGATTTCTTCTTTGATACCCAGCATTGGACGGTACGGTTTGTGAATTTGCAAATTGAATTTTTTCAAATTATTTAAGTTTTTTTCCTTTACGAATTAGTATAGGAAGAAAATAAACCTGTAATTCGAAGAAAAACCGAAATGGGCGGAACTTTCTCCGTTGCCAGCTGGATCCTTTTTGCTGGATTATTATCTGCGTAAGTTCACAAATTTATTGATACTATTTTCTAATTTGTTTGTTAATTTGAGAAATTTTCTGGGTTCAATTGCAAACATGTAAATACAATAACCAAATTTATAATTTTTCTCTTTTTAATTCTGATTACAGATTACTGTACCAGGTTTTCACGAAGCGTACCGTAGAGGTACACAGAGTGAAACCAGCAAACACTCCAGATTTATTATCCTTCAGAAACGATTTATTATTTAACATAACGACAATATCGAGCATGACTTGTTCAAACCTAATTCCTCCCCAAACCCTAATTACCGGTACGCCCGGTTTCATCGATTTCCGCACATACCCATTAACCCAATTCGTGACCTACAATTGCACAAACACAAGTTTGGGCCCCACCATAACCCTAAAATGCGATAATTGCCAAATACCTCGAAGAAATCATTTTATTTCGTGGCAATTTTTTGATTTACCAAATTACCCTGCCACAGCTGTAGCATTTCAGTTTAACCTAACTTCGAGCGACCATGTTAAAAAAAAGTACGTGAGTTTTGTTTCTGGGGCGGTGAGTTCTTCAGGGGCGGATTTGGATAAAAACACGAATAAAACTTTTAGAGGGACCGAAACGAATGTTTTGAAGATTCAGTTATTTCCTGAGGAGTATACAAATTTGGGTGATTTGAAAATTATTCAGCCTTTATTTAATGATTTTATACCTGGAAGTTATTTGACCGATGTTAAGGGCCTTTTTGCATCGCTTGAAAATAGTAGGGATGGCTTGGTAAATACGACTTTGTTTATTAGTTATCAGTCTGATTATATCGTGCAAATTGATAAAGAAAGCGCGTTTGGTCCAGGTATGAATTTTGTTTTGTATGGTTGTAATTTTATAATTTTATAATTTTCAGTCAATGATCATATTTTATTGTTTATGGATATTATTTGATTTGTACTTGCAGTGAGTATGCTTGCAAATATTGGGGGCCTTTGTGCAATTTGCTTCGTCATATTTCTCTACTTATTATCTCTAGTATGTTTATATATTATTACCCTAACAAAATTAAATACATTATTACATTGTTATTTATTTTATATTTATGTAACCCTAAATTTATTTTCGTAACAGTGCGAATCAAGAATACCGAAATTGCGACATGAGCATTTAAGAATACACGATATTATTACAAGGAGACGTGCTAACAAAAATTGGGACAAGGTATATAATTTACATATTTAAAAACTAATTTATGTATTTAATAATTGATTTTATTTTTTATTTTTTGTAGGTGAGGAAATTTGTGATGTATACTTGGGGACTAAGTAATTTGGATCCAACCGATAAGAGCGGTAAAATACCAGAAAAGTCAATGATTGAATCTATTCAAGAAATCGGGGCTTTACGCAAAAAGACGCCTAGTAGTAAAAGAGGGCCTTTGTATTTGGAGAAAAGTAATAAACCATCTACACAAGTGGTAATTTTATTTTTTATTCCAATTAGACTATGCTTAATTGCTTATCTACCCTTCAAGAACTCTAAATTATCTTTTGTGACCCTAGAAAATCGTAAATGTTTGGTAGAGAATAAAGCAATAAATCGTCTAAAAAAAGGAATTGTGATTTTATTGTTTGATTAATATATATATATATATATTTTTTTTTTCAGGACAAGGGTGATATTGATATTGAAAGCATCGTCTAAATTCAACAATCCACCTCACAAAACAAGACTATTTTTTGTAATAGTAAGTTTTTTATTTTTTTTTGCAATCTTTATCTAAAACTAAGAATTTGTTTCCTTCCCTTCTCGCTTATGTGATGTTTATTTATTACCGCAGTTAATAATTTTGATTTTTTGTGTTCAGGATTGCGCAATCGTACAACTTCGTTTTTGAATTTTTTTCAAGAAGTTCTTTTTGTTGTATAGATTTGTTGTAGATTTAACCTCATGTATAACAATTTTTTTTGAAGTTAGAAAAGAATTTAGTTTTATTATTTTCTCTTTCCTGTTCAGAAAATAATTCTGATGAAAACTTGCCAACTTGGAAGAGGTTTTTTCACCCTCCATCCGAATGTATACTTTCCATTTACACCAAAAAATTTCGATAATTTTGGGACCTTTTGACAGAAAAACAAACTAGACTAATTATATATTAATATTATATTAATTTAACCACAAAAATGTCTTAAATACGAAACTAATATAAAATATAGTCAAAATTAGTTTCATGATGTTTCATGATGTCAACATTATTAGTTTATAATGAGTTTGTGACGTTTGCATTGTTTTATTAATTTTATTTATTGTCATAATAATTAATTTTAAAATATTATTAAATTAAATTAGTTTGATTTATTATTTTTAAAGTATAAATATATTATAATAATAATTATATAACCGTATTTGTATTTTAGATATTAAAAAAAATATGATATTGCCGTATCGTAGCCGTGTGTAACATATACATAGGTTACCACCTACAAATTGTAAAATTTAACTTACTCGTCATACTGAAAACGTCACAGAAAATCTTAGCATTTAAGTATTTAACAGATAAGTGTGGAATGGACAGGTCCATTAATTTCTGAACTGGACGCGATCTCAACTGGTTTGTGCTCTGAAGAAGAAACATTCGGAAATTGCAAACGAACCCACAACTCTCTCTCTCTCTCTCTCGCTCGCTCGCACATTTCTCCAAGAAATCAAAAGGAAAAAAAAGACCAATTATGACCCAATTCGCAATGGTAATTTTATTTTATTCTACTTTTGAGTTCAATTCGGGAAATGAGTTCGATTCATAAACCGTTAATTCACCGTATTTCCCCAAACCCAATTAACACTATTATTAGCATTATGAATTACCTATTAATGCATAATTAGAAATTTGAAAATATTTATTATTAACTGTTAATTGGTAGGGACCTTAATTACATATCGATTTTTTACTAATTATGCATTCACCGTTAATTCACCGTGCTAATTAAGGTGTTAATTGGGGTTGCTTATTTGTTAGTTATTGTTATTGAGCAGTTAGATTCCTGAGGGCTTTAATTTTAATTCTTTTCTAATTGAAATGGTGAATCTACTTCAAATTCTAGAGATTAAAGAAACCCCTTCAAATTGGAAAATTACAAGCTAGTCCATGAAAAGGGAACAAAAAAGTCTTAGACTTTAAGTTTGTTTATGGCTCAAAGAACTCAATCTATTAATTGAAATTATTAAATAAATTCCTCTCTTGCACAGTTTTGCAAATTGAAAACAAAATCTTCTTTTTTGATGCTAAATTTCAATATTCATATTTAATGGGACATTTCAAGAATTCTACCAAGAACGTCAATTGAATTCGATCACATAATTTGAAAATTGAACCGTATTTTTTAACAGGTTGAGGAGCTAGCTTCTCTAGTGAAAGATAATTTATATAGCAAGCATCTCATCCTTTCGACAGAAGAAACCCTAATTAATTTTCTAAAAGATAATAACAGGTATTTAATATTTACCAGTCCAATTACAAATGAACATGCATATTTATTTGTCACAATTTGAAAATATTTAACAATTTTGGTTAAATTCAGTGTTGATGGGATTTTGGAACTTCAACCAACAGGCTCATATAACCGCCTTCTTTTACACAGAATTGCTGATATTTACGGGTATACCCTTTTCCTTTCCATTATTACATTTCTCCAGTTTTTTTTTTATAATTATACATTTCTCCAAAGTCAAATCAGCATTTTAAATAATTAAAAGCTAATTAATTGTATGTTTCTAGGTTTGCACATGAATCAATTGGTGAAGGTGAAGATCGACATTTAGTCCTCCAACTTTGCGCCGAAACTGCCATGTATATTTCATAAATACCCTTGCCATTATTTTTATTTTCCTTTTTTTTTTATGAATTGTAGCGGAAATAAATATATACCTTAAATATAATTTTCAGTCCATCAGTGCTTGTGAGCGATATATTAGGCGAATATGACGAGTCTCACGCGTCCACCTCGTCCCAAAATATTCTAAGGAGAGAGAAAGACGAATCTGACAGAACAAAAATGGTAAATTCATTCTCGTCAGTAAAACCCTTTGAGGAGAGAGAAGCAGCTTATCTAGCAGCACGAGACCGAATTTTCTCCTCGGATAGCACTGAGGAGAGAGAAAATAAAGTGCAAGATATTCGAAAACCGAAACATGATCCTACGGTTGCTCGTAGGATGATTGCACACGCGCTTGGCCGCAAAGATCTCGCCACAGAAGATCCCAATAAGAATGGAAAGAATAATATTATTATTAATAATAATGTTAATCGAAAGGTGGTCGATCAGGAAAGTTTGAAGAAAGAGCAAATTGTAGCTGCCAAGAGGATTTTCGCTAATGCTTTGGGTTTAAAAAGAAAATAATTTCGTCGAGGGATTTTTATTCTTTTTATGCGATGTTTGAAATTAACTTATAAAGGTGTATTTATGCGTGTATTATGTATTATTTTATCGACAAAAAATTGGAAATTGTAAGCTTAGATGTGCATGTGTAAACATACTTAATTGAATCTAAACTATCGTACAATACGTTCACTAATTTATTTCATTTGCCCTTGCGTTAAAATTTTGTATGAGAAATTTCCATATTTGATTTCTTTTATTTTTCTTATCAATTTAGAGTTTAGATTCAAAATATTTCCATATTTGTGCCCAAATGCTGGATTCTTATTACGCGGAAATGAAATCCTGATTTCAAAAATCCAGGAAATGAACTACTAAGAATAATTGGGCCTTATTACAGCCTCGTTTGTGCACATAACATAAAGCCTCTCTCTTAAAGAAATCAAACTATATATAAACATACGACTGAGCTAGGGTTTTGCCGCCGCCGCGTGTTTGCCTTCGTTTTCCTTCTCTCTCGCACTCTAGAGCTCTATCTCTCTAGATCGACAATGGCGGATTCATCAGTCTTGGACCATCAGGAGGTGAAACTCTTCAACCGCTGGTCCTTCGAAGATGTTCAGGTAGATCCATCTCTCCACGTCACTTTTTTCTGTAGTTAATCTGATCGTGTCCTATGTCAATATCTGAAATTTTTTTATTGTTTTGATCGATTTTTTCAGGTGACAGACATATCACTTAATGATTACTTAGCAGTGGTACCGACGAAGCACGCCACGTACATCCCCCACACCGCCGGTCGGTACAGTGTGAAGAGGTTCAGAAAGGCACAATGCCCCATTGTCGAAAGGCTTACCAACTCCCTCATGATGCACGGGAGGAACAACGGTAAGAAACTCATGGCTGTTCGCATCGTGAAGCACACCATGGAGATCATTCATCTCCTCACCGATCTCAACCCAATTCAAGTCATCGTTGACGCCATCATTAACAGGTAGTTAATTATTACTTGTAAAGAGTAAAAACGTGAATTTGGGTTGATTATTTTTGCAATTTTAGTGGGCCTCGTGAGGATGCGACTAGGATTGGATCTGCCGGAGTGGTGAGGAGACAAGCGGTGGATATTTCGCCGCTTAGAAGGGTAAATCAGGCAATTTACCTTTTGACCACTGGTGCTAGAGAGAGTGCTTTTAGAAACATCAAGACCATTGCCGAGTGCCTCGCCGATGAGCTCATCAATGCCGCCAAGGGATCTTCCAACAGGTATGTTTTATTCATTTGGTGGGAATTTCATCGACACCCAACAAAAATATCGTAATATCACATATACCCATTCATAGTATGAAATATCATGAATACCCCTAATACATGAGAAGGATCACCAGTACCATTCTTTCATTCATTTAGATACATGTATATTTGATATTTTGAGAAATCAAAATGTCTTGAAAATCCCTGATTATCATTGTTTTTTGTTTGTTTATTTGTTTGTAGCTATGCTATCAAGAAGAAGGATGAGATTGAGCGTGTTGCCAAGGCTAATCGTTAAGTTCGATAATTTTAAAGTTTGGGTGGAAAAAATGTTTATTGGTACTCTGTTTTGATTAGAATGTGAACTATTTTTGTTTCGTTTGAAACGGATAAGTTATGTTTTGAGTCATTCGGAATTTTGCTTTTATTTTTGGATCCTAGTTACTTTAATCTTGAAATTTAGTTTGTTTTTGTGTTAATTAATCGTCAGGACTCTGGCCAAAAAAAATTCTAAACATTTTAATTACAAAATTATTTGCATGATTTTGAACTGTACTTTTCACTAATAGGTAGAATTTTGCATCTATCCTATGGAATCTATTAATATCATTTATATTGCAATAAAATGAGATAAATCCTAATCTCATTATATCATTTACACTTCGAACATATGTTTATGGCATAAGGAGTCGAGTAAATCTAGTTTTGATCAAGGGTATTTTTCTTACTTTTATTTGTGTACATAAAAAAATCAAGGGTATTTTCAAGTTTGCTAAGAATATTTTTACGGTGGATTTCGGGATTTTTACGGATGAGTTGCTTACGGCCGGCAAAATAGTACTCACGGACCCTCGACTTCAAAATCTTCCACTACTTGCTGCATAGATGGAGTATGAACAAAAGATACAAACAATGGAACAGGATGTATCTTCTCCGCAAACAGCCACCTTATCGAATATTATCTCGCAAGTGCACTAGGCAACTCCCTTCTTCATTTAAAGATCCGGGCTTTTGCTAAAGGACCATCGACCGATCAATAGAGACCACCTTGGAAGATTTCTTATTTTATTTTTTTTTTGAGAGAAATCCGTAGGCATTACGTGTTGATAATAAAAGAGGGATACATTGTCTTGATTACAGCAGAAAATATAAATTGCAGAAAACAGTAAATAAATATATTACAGACCGGAAATTTTTTCAAAGTAACCAAGTTGGAAAATTTTATACCCGAAATAACCAAGTTTTGAACATAATTCCCAAAATGTCTTTTGCGAGGTTCCATACCTCGCCAGGCGAGCTATCATTCAGCGCCTTCTATTTACGGGAGTAATTAAGGTGTGTAAACAAAGGCGATGAACCAAATTTCGCCAGGCGATGAACCAAACATCGCCTTTTTTTCAAATCCAAGAAAAACAATTAATCCCCTCCAAAATGCACCTGCCGAATTCTCTATTATTTGAATTATTATATTTAATTAATGTGATAATTAAAAAATATAATTAAATATTCATTAAAATTTATTCAAATTTAAGAATTCGAACGAATATTAATTATGTATTAATTTAGCAGCTAATATGTAATGGTTACTATTTTAATTAAATATACTAATTAGAACATATAAAATATTATGATAAAATGTGGATAATTTCGGTTCTTATATTTAATTAAAATGATAAGCAGTACATGTTAGCTGTTAACTTAATACGTAATTAATAATGGTTCGAATTCATAAATTGGAATAAATTTTACTGAATATTTAATTATATATTTTAATTAGCACGTAAATTAAATGTAATTGTTCGTAATAGAGGATTCGGCAGGTACAATTTGGGTGCAATAAAAAAAAAAAACTTTTTTCAAACGTGTTACAGTACTAACTTTTAAAAAAAAAATCACTCTCCCCAGACTATACCTGCCGAATCCTCCATTACAAACAATTACATTTAATTTACGTGCTAATTAAAAGATATAATTAAATATTCAGTAAAATTTATTCCAATTTATGAATTCGAAGAATTATTAATTTTGTATTAAGTTAACAGCCAACATGTACTAGTTATTATTTTAATTAAATATACTAATTAAAACATATAAATATTATGATAAAATGTGGATAATTTCGGTTCGTATATTTAATTAAAATGATAAGCAGTACATGTTAGCTGTTAACTTAATACGTAATTAATAATTGTTCGAATTCGTAAATTTTAATAAATTTTACTGAATATTTAATTATATATCTTAATTATCAACATAATTGAACGTAATAACTAAATAATGGATAATTCGGCGGGTACATTTTGGAGTAGAATAAATTTTTTATATATTTTTTTCAAACCTGTTGTCAGATATTAAAAAAAAGAAAACAATTATTGTACTCCAAAATGTACCTGCCGAATTATCTATTATATAGTTATTACGTTCAATTATGTTGATAATTAAAATATATAATTAAATATTCAGTAAAATTTATTCCAATTTACGAATTCGAACCATTATTAATTACGTATTAAGTTAACATCTAACATGTACCACTTATCATTTTAATTAAATATACGAACCGAAATTATCCACATTTTATCATAATATTTATATGTTCTAATTAGTATATTTAATTAAAATAGTAACCATTACATATTAGCTGCTAAATTAATACATAATTAATATTCGTTCGAATTCTTAAATTTGAATAAATTTTAATGAATATTTAATTATATTTTTTAATTATCACATTAATTAAATATAATAATTCAAATAATAGAGAATTCGGCAGGTGCATTTTGGAGGGGATTAATTGTTTTTCTTGGATTTGAAATAGAAAGCGATGTTTGGTTCATCGCCTGGCGAAGTTTGGTTCATCGCCTTTGTTTACCCACCTTAATTACTCCCGTAAATAGAAGGCGCTGAATGATAGCTCGCCTGGCGAGGTATGGAACCTCGCAAAAGACATTTTGGGAATTATGTTCAAAACTTGGTTATTTCGGGTATAAAGTTTGGTAACTTGGTTAGTTTGAGAAAATTTCCTTACAGACCATATTAAAACGTTTGGATACAGCAGAAGATTTCTTATTTTTTCATCGGACAGCCGAGACCTCGTATACTCGTATACTCAACAGGGTGCAGTGGAAGGACGCTTAAGACTTTAGTTTGGATAATTAGCACCGTTTTTAACTTTTTTTTTGTTCTAAATATCAAATAGACAAATAAGATTTTGAAAACGAGAAAAAAAGTATTTTCTCTTTCCTTTTTCCTTTTTCACAAGGTATATAACATATTATTAACACTTAAAAGATATATTGACACCATAAATGGTATATTAATCCCAAAGCGATATATTGACAGAGAATAGTACAATACTAATTATAGTATATTGACTCTGAAAATGACGTGTTCGGTGTTCATACTGAAAATGATATATTGGTGATAGAGATTTGGTACATTAACACTGAAAATGGTATATTGATGATGAAAACGATATATTAGTCCTAAAAGGCTGAAACTGTAATATTCAACATGAAAATAGTATATGGCATCGAAACAAAAAAATTCAAATTGATCTTAGAAAAATATTATTCACATTGAATACAAAATATAAACAATAATAATCAATATTGAAAACGGTATATTGGCATTGTTGGTATACGGACATAAATAACTTTACATCGACATTAAAAAATTATAATGACATGGAAAATAGTATATTGACATTGAAAATTTTATAGTTGCACTAAAACAGTATGTGAACATTAACCTTGTATTCAAACAATATTTATTATATCGTATATGAATTGAGTTTTTTGTATTTATGGAACATCCGAACATACATATTATCAGTGTTGTAAAAGTCGGTTTATAACGCCGATTAGTTGGAGATTAATCTCAAGTCTTTGGTCATGCGACAAGTTAAGGCCATATCTTTCATAAAAGTCACTTTATCCGACTTGGGCCGTTTTTTCATATTTTTTTGCGACTTTTTACCGACTAGGCCCATAAATTATAATCAATTTTTTTTTAAAAATAAAACTATATATTTGGGCTCAAATTTGTTCTATTCATGGAAATTTGTTCTATTCATGGAAATTTGTCAATTGGTGTATATTCAATTCAACACGAGATTACTGGAAACTCGAAAGAAAGAAAAAAACGAATCTTCCAGTATTGAAGATGTGCTTCTATGTCCTGATTCCCGCTCGGCACAACATTGGTTGCTAAACAACTCTGAAGATAATAGTGATATTTTGAGGTGATAGATGTTAATGATGATGAATTTGATTCGAGCAATTCGGATGAGGAAACGGACACAAGATTAGATGATGGTGATTTTGAACTTCCGAATACTACATCGCATGGCGAGCATGATTTTGATATTTAATTTATTTTTAATTCAAATTTGAATATTTATTTCGTTTAAGTGTAAGTTACTTAGTTTTGTTTGTTTTTTTGATATTGATATGAACTTAAATGGGCATAGAATTCTGGTATTTATGGTTCGTATGACTTTTGGATTAGTTCAATTATAAAATTTAAGTTATGATTTATAAATTTTTAATTGTCTTAGACTTCTTAATTAGTAATATGTTAAATTAATAGTCAAAAAATATATGATAATATATGAAAAAATTGTTAATTTCGACAAATGACATATTCCGATTAGTCTCCGACTAATTCCGAATAATCTCTGATTAATCACCAAGTCTCAAGTCTCTGTCCAATCCGACCCGTTCCGACTTCTGACATTTACAACATTGCATATTATAAAACAACAAATATCATAATTTTAAGTGTCGTTTTCAAGTAACAATTTTAGTTTCTCGAGTAATATTATATTTCTATATATCTGTTAAAAACACATTTTCGTTTTCAAAAAATAGAAAACTATTTTCGTTTTAAAAAAAATATAAAAATAAAGATAATGTCCAACGAGACCTTATCAATAATTTTTCTTTTTCTTTTATCTGTTCTTTCCTATTAAATAATTCATTTTTGGGATGAAAAAGGGGAAGACTTTTTGGGCTTTATAATATATCGCAGTGTTACAGAAATGATAATTTTTCTGTGAATTTTCAGTATATTCCTGAAATATTTTCGGAAAGGAAACCCAAACTAATGAGTAATATTTTCTGAAAACATATATTACTAGAAATCGTCCAAAAGGACTAAAAGAATTCTCTTTGTACAATAATGCATCTCTTGGTGTGTCAATACAGTGAGTACTACATTTTTTTTTTTTAATGGTATCCGACAAGCGATCTCTTTCGTTACTGATACTTAATTTTTTTATGCCAATGGAAATCGAACCCACAATTTCTCACAACATATGGTTATTTATGTTTCACACTCACCCATTGGCAAAGTGAGTAATACATCTTAAAATATATATATAAAAAATACCTAATTCTCGTTCGAATTTGAATTTATGATTCTCAAATTCAGAACAAAAATTGCGTCTCCTAAGAGAAATAATACGGGAGGATTGCAATCATATAGGAAAGAAGGCAACGACTCTTAAGAAATGAGCCGTAGCAGATCACGATTGTGTGAGTAACACATGTAAATTTCAAAAACAGTATTAGGAACTTTCGACCGGTCAGGAAGGATCACACACAAGGCGGCCACAACTGCAAGAAGAGAGCTTCTTTGTGTTATCATCCACGCATTTTCTATGACCTTATACCATTACGTCTCAGCATGGGACAAGTTATTATCGTCTTCATGGGATTTCATTTTTTCTGTACTAGCTTTGTTATTGTTCGTCATGTTTGGTCGTGTTTCCCTCCAAATGGTGGATTTGGATTTATTTCAGAAATGAAATCAAATACAATTTCTTTAATTTATAGACTTCATGTCAACCTTAAAACATCAATATTGTTGATTAAATTGGGTTATTTTTAGGTCATTCCATTCCATCTGGATTTTCAAATTGGTGATTTGTCATGTACTTTTAGAAGAAAAAAAATGACATTGCAAGTTTGCAACAAAATAACCCAACAAAACATTAAAGAAAGTACGTTCACATTTTAAAAATATTGAACCAAACGCACAAGATTTTAGCATTACTCCGAAAAAGTTCTAAAATAAACAAAAATGTCATAATTTAATTTATTTACAGAAATAGCAAAAATAATAATCTACTTTCTCCCAGTAGAGCATAGAATTCTATATATGGTCTGATATTGCAACGCGCAAAGCAAAAATCTCTACCTCTACAAAAATTCATTTCTCAAGCATTCTTTTTTTCAATCTAGACTTTGTAAATATAAATAGAAAGAACGAAATAAAATAAAATAAAACAAACCCTAATTCTCAATTTTTCAATTGGTTTCTTAAGTAGGGTTTCGGTTTCTGGTGAAGGCACTCATACCAGGTATCCTGAGTGTAAATCGACTCGTAACGGACGAGCTGGCAGTGCTTGGTTCCGCTGATTTGGTCGACCCATTTGAAATATCACTTGACCCGCTTGAAAGATCAGCGAAGCCTGGTTTGACCGAGCTTGACCTATATAATCCCGGCCCTGTCGAGCTCGTAACCCCTTGCAATTCCTGAAACAATTAATTTTTAATATTCTTAATCTAGATTTTGAGATATTGATAAACCTAGATTTAGGTTTTTATGTAAAAAAAGAATAAAAAAATAAAAAAGTTAGGTTACCACCTTGAGGCCAGAAGCAGATATAGTAGTTGCTCGCAGAACCTAAGAACAAAAGATATTCATTTTATTAGGGGCATGGATGATATTTTGTAATTTTGTTGGGGTATATATGAAATTATTAGTAGAATACGAACCTTAGATGTTGGTGTAGGCGTGGATTCTGCCGAAGAAGATGGTGAAGATGGTTCGATTCCAACTGTAGACAATGATCCTGATCCTGATCCAGATCCAGATCCAGATCCGGCCTGTATTGCCATTTTAATAATTTATTTTATTAATCATAACAAAAAATCAAATAATTAAAAATGAAACACAACTCAAAATAATTAACAAATTATATATGATTACTAACCCTAGCGAGAGGCAAACTTTTAGAGGATTCAAGAGCGGGACGGGATGAGCTGGCAGGCGAACCCTATCAAATCAAATCAACAAAATAAAATTGATACACGTTAAATAAGGAATAATTACATTAGTGGGTTTTGAATTTGACAAAATTGGGTAATTTATTTACTTGTAAGGCTTCGGCACTACGATTCTGTTGCTCGAGTCTATTAGCATATTGGCACAGGTCATAGATTCCTCGAGTCGTCATGTCCTATAAAAATTAATTTAGAATTATCATGAAATTAACCAAAATTAGGAATTGTAATTTCATACTAGGAATCATGAAAATATTAAGATTAAACTAGGGTTTACCTGACTCGTCTCGAGCCTACCAAGCTTTGTTTCCTGCAAAAAAAATTAAATTTAATTCAATGTTGAGTGTTTAGGGTTTGAGATTTAGGGTTTAGAGAAATGTCTTACGAGATTCTGCACAACAAGATGAACTGATTGCATGTCCTCTTGGAAGGTAGTTATGTCTACGTGTAATTCTTTCACCTAGAATCACATTAAATAAATGACTTAATTATTGTGTTTAATTGGGGTTTAATTTGGAAAATAACGAAATTAAAAAAAAATCACCTCATCTCTGGTCGATTCAGTAATTTCCTTGCACTCGTCTAAACGAATATCCACACGATCAATTCTTGTAGCAAGAAATTTCTTTGCAGCCTGAAAAATTATACATTTTCAAAAAAATTAAAATAAAAACTTTTCCCTTCATAAAATTATATATTCGGTATATTAAAAAGATAAATTACAGTAATGGAAGATTGAACTTGTTCGAGTTGTTTGCCTACAACTGCACTGGCATCAGCTAAACCACGCTTCGTCACGAACATCATGTCAGATAATTTCCATCCCTATTAAATATTAATCAAAATTTTAATTTTTTAAAATTATGAATATCGTTTAATATATAAAAGATAATAAAATTATAATATTTATTATTTATTACCTTCCATCTTATGTAAAGATAACCCGCTGCGCCCACAACGATAATAAATGTGTAACGATTAATACCACCAGAACCTATAATAAAAGAATTAATTAATATAATTATATGTTTTTAAATTTTAACAATGTATTAATTTCCCATATAAACTATATTGAAAATATTTTTATTTATTAGTGGTTTAGATTTTTGAACTAACCAGATCTGGAACCAGTCACAATAGTGACCGATCTCGATGAGGCCAATACTTGCAATTCCTGCCTCAAATTATTTACCTGAATTATTTCAAATTGTATTAATGATAACTATTCGATGAATTTGAATTGTAAAAAGGCAAAAAAGGATATAAATTGAATGAATAATATTTACTTGGGCTAGAAGAGAATCGGTCTGTGGTTTGCTAGTGGAGGACTTGGGGCTTTCTTTGTCATTCTGAAGGTGTTTCAGAATCTAAAAAAAAAAAAAGAACATAAATTAATAAGTAAATTGAGATTATTTTGCAAATTTAATCTCAATTAACCCTTAATTGAGAAATTAAACAACAAAATCAATAAGCACGTAAAAAGCTGGATTAGGCATTGATTTCGTAATTAAGCCTAGATAAACTCACTTAAATTAAGGTCAACATGATACTATAAGAAATAAAATAAGGATTTAATACCTTGAAAGCACCAGAAAATATATCAGAAAAACCAGGCAAGTTCCCGTCTTTTACAAGTGCAGATCCAACGAAAGCTGAATTACATAAAAAATGATCAAAAAAATTCAAAATAAAGGGGGGAATTCGTTTTTCAGAAGAATCAGCACTGGTACATTAGACTCGTCGATTCTGCCATTTAAACATAAACAAGAACAACATTATAGAATTCTATTGGCTAATTTGTGCCTAATCTATTTCTTGCGCCGCAAGTAAGGGGAAACAATAAGGATCATTACCAGCAAACTTTAACCATTGACAATTAACACGAACATCAAAAGCATTTTACAAAATTCCAAGAAAAAAATCAACGAATTGAAAAACAAAAATCTAATTACCTGCGCCCACCGCAAGGGTGATTTTTCCTATCGCCATGCCTAAGATCAAATCTTTACGCGATCAAAAGGAATCACCATGTAGGAATTTTGTTTAAATTATGTTTCGATTTTTTCCCCTATTTGTTTGGTATAGTAGCTGAGTACGTATCTAGGGTTTCCGTCACACGAGCCCGTCTCTGCCTCCCCCCGCTATCAGTCCAGTCAGAAAACTCATCGGCTCGTATTCTCTCCATTTCAATCTAAACAGGACGTGTCCTTTATTTTTAATAAAAACAAATTTATTAGTTGATATGTTAAGAATAAATGTTATGTAAAGATTTTCTTTTTTTTACATGTTATATAAATTTTATTCACACACGATCTAGATACGAATTGAGCGAAATAATATTAATATTAATATAAAGTTCAAAATAAATAAAAATAATATATTAAGATGAATATCCGTATGAATCTTTTAGCAAGAGGAGCACAATAACATTATAAATATCGATATTTTTTTAAAGAAAATGAAAAAAATATATATCAAATTAGTTAAATATTACAAATGTATTAAAAGTTCCACATTAACATCAAGTATGTTTCCCATAAATAGTTAAATAGAATTATAAAATGTTTTATCTTTTATAACAAATTAAAAAAAAAGAGTTGGAGGCTTCTTCGAAAAACATTTTTTTTTTCTGATTTCTGGATACTCCCAAAATTTCTTTTAAACCATATTTCATATTCATTTACCTTTCTATTGGAATATATTAATTTGTTTGGACAAAATACCCCCTATTTTTAATATTTTGTTTTATTAAACTCTTACTAATATTATTATCATTTTTTTAATTTCCATGACAATTTGATATATATATTTAATGCATTATTCGAAAATATAACTCATATAATCAGTAAGAAATACTAAGCTTATAATTAATTCATAAATATGTTAATTATAGGTATTAGCTCGTATATTAATTATATGTCCGAACATACAATTTAACATAATAAAAAATATATATCTAATTTATACATTGTCGAAACATATAATTATTTTTATTGACATCAAATAAAAGTGAATGCACATTTAAACTAACAGTTAAAATATAATTTTCTGCCAATATAAATTTTGCGATGCTTATTTTTTATATCTAGAAACAGTCATACATGCTAATATTTTTAATATCCAAATTACTCTTTTTACAAAAGAGTGTACCATTAAAGCTCCCCTAAAAAAATATACATAACTATAACATATATGATTATTCTTTGTTGTTATTTTAAACAAAGATTTTCTTAAAAGATGTTTGGCAACAAAGAATTTGAAAAGGAATTGAATTATTTACTTCTATTCCGATATAATTTCTTGTGTGGCAAAGATAATATAGTGGAATTATATTTTTCGTGAATTTGTTTCTTTCCATAATTTTTTTTCAAATTGTAATTCCAACAAGAAGTAATGATTTTTCACTCCAATGGAGTGCACTTCAAACGGCTGCCAATGCATTTAGGAATGCACTCCAAAATACATTGATGGCTGGTCTCCTTTCTACTTTATCATATACTTTATACATATAATTATTCACTTTTCATTTATTATTGTTCATACCTTTTTGTGTAATATGTATAGATTATATACTATTATTTATACCATTTTTATTATACTTTATACATTTTTTTAGAATTTTTATAATATTTTTCTATACCATGGAAATAAAGATGTCTGGTTATATCTTTTCACTATATATTTTTCTGTATTACTAATAAAATATTTTTTGTAGTTTATATATTTTTACTATCAGTTATACATTATTTTTCTATACTCTTCATGAAAAGATATGTAAATAATAATTATTTATATCTCTTTTATACTATACTCTTCATGAAAAGATACGTAAATAATAATTATTTATATCTCTTTTATACTACAGATACAAGTTTTGTTGTTATTTATACACTTTCAATGAGAATAAAATTTTGCTGATCTTTATACCTTGTTTAATATTATTTATACATTTTCTAATATTTGTCGTAGAAAAAAAAATATAAATACTAGTGTTTTTAATTAGAAGTCTTAAAAAAGAAAAGTATAAATATGAAGGTGAAATGTATAGCGCAAAAACAATTATTTGAAAACGTTTAAGGTTGTCCGTATTTTGGGCGATGTCCGTTAAATGCGGTCGCTCGTCTAATTTTGTTGCCCTCACTTTTGTTTAAGTCATCCCGTCGTCACATGTCAACTCCTGATTGAAAGTGACGTTTTGGAGTGTAAAAGCAATGGAGTGTTAAGATGGAGGGAAAGCAAAAAAAAAAATAGTTATGCATACAAAATAATAATGTTATATGATTAATAATAATAATTCTCATAACTAATATATTAATTGTTATTATATGATTATTATTTCATAATAATAATAACTATTATTATTATATAATTATAATAATATAACAATAATATTGTCATAATATCATAATAATAACTATATTATATACTATATTCTCATAATAATGAAATAAGTATTTTATAATTATAACATAGTATCCATTTTAATATCCCAAAAAAAAATCGTATATGTTACAATATTCGAACAATATCCGTATTCGATAATAGTCGTATCCGGATCCGGATTCGAAAAATAATACGGATATGGATCTGGTATGACCGCTATCTGAACCGAATCGTTGACACCATTTTTGTCCAAAACCAATAAACATTGAGGCTTTCTACTATGTCTCCCAATTTTTCGTGATGATGTTCCCAATGAAAGTTGGGTGAAAAATATCTCTAATTTGTACCCCAAATTTCTTTTAATTAATAAAATACAATTAAAAATTCAATTAATTAACTTCTAATTAAACTAATCAATGATCTAATGAATTAAATATCAAATTAAAATTACAAATTTAATTGGAAACAACATTAGGATGCAAATTGGGGCCAATTTTCACCCATCTTTATTAGTGACGCATCAACAAAAGTTGGATAAAAGTTGGATGAAATTGGGAGACATACCGTAATATTCCATAAACATTTGACATGTGTCTATTCTCCATTTTCTTTCTGGTATAGAATTGGTTCATGTACACAAATATCTATGGTTCATCGGCTCACGAGTCCAGTCCTGGAGTCTAGGATTTCCTATCTTGAACAGACCCCTCCTCTTCCTCAGAGCTCCCTTTTTCTCTTCGTCTGACAGATCCTAATCCGAGGTTTGCCGAGGAGAAGCTCTCTCCGACGACGAGGCGTTCTTCTACTGTGGTCACCATTCTTTTGACTCAGTGGTTCTCTGGTCGCCGATTTTTCACTCAGCAAGGTTCTTTCACTCTCTCGCTCGCGCGTTTGTTGTTTTGTACTCGGTGCTCACCTTCTTAGTAATTAGCCGAATTTCGTTGCAGTTTTTCACTTGCTTGCAATGTTCAATAAAATAAGATATTATTCCTCGTTGTTCGAATGATCATATCAAATTTGAGAAGTACGAGAGGAGTAATCCCATCAATCTGTAAGTGAATTTTGTTTCTCTTCCTTCCTTCTTTTTGAAAATTAGGAGGGTTTAGTTGTGCAAATTTCATTTAGTCAAGCTTTAATTTCGAATTCGAGCTATTAAATTTTCATTACGCTTAATTAGTACAAAACAAAAGTATTAGTTTTGTAATTAAGCCTCTGAAGAAAATTGGAATTAGGAATGTCATGAAAAGTAAAATCACACATAATTAATCACAAACTACTTGTTTTCCATAGAAATTTAGGCGATAACCTCTGTTTAATTAGGCTTGATATGATAATTTGGAAAACATTCCTTGAAAAAAATGATAATTTGGAAAACATGTTTAGGCCAGCTGTCGTATATATTATTAAATATATAATTTGTGTCGCTTATTTTTACTAATTACGATGTTATTGTAATTACATATTAGTTAGTTCTTGGTTTGCACTGCTATTAAGCAAACTTCTTAGAAAATAGTTCAGCAAAATGAACTTTAAATACTAATTTTTGAACTTTCTAATAATAGGGTCTTTTTTTGCAATCATCTGAAATACAAGTTTTTTCTTTATATAAACAATGACCTAAATTAGTTTATTTAATTAAAAAACTTTCCTATAAATATTTTATTTGTGAAGGTTGAGGTTGCATTATTTGCATTTATTGAATTCTGCAGTTATTGAGTTTTCGACGAAGGTACACAATTTCATCCAAAATTTCTAATATGCCCCCCATGATCATTTGAGAAACTAATATTTATTTATTTTTTTGACACTTCCGAAAATAAAATCTTTTGCGCACTATTTCATGTAAATGAATTTCTTTTTAAATTGTCCAGACATTTTTCTATTTTTGAAATTTATAAAAAAAATGTATTTATGGTTCTCAAAGTTGTTTCACAATATATCGAAGAAGTGGAAACAATTTATACTAATATTTCATTTTATTGTTTATGTTTATAATTCGCGTGTATTTTTTTGTAGAAAAAAGTACTATCTTGTGATGACAAGTACATTAAAATTTGGAAAACCCCGATGAACTTGTGTTATATATTAGGTTTGTCCCAATATATTAAATGATTATTTTGCAAGATAAAAAAAAAATCATGTATTTACAATTGGAATACTGTTATGTTGTTTATTATTAAATAATAAGTTTAATCTTGAATGTAAGTTTAGAAAATAGATATATATTTGGATATTGAATCATAATGGTTAATTATATTTGATTATATGATTGGTTTTGTCTTATTAAGCATGTGACGTAGAAATGAAAAATGGAAATTTTAAAAACGCAGCATAGCGCAGGTATTTATCTCAAATTTATGTTGCATAAATAAATTCAAAATTTTACCATATTTTTAGAAAACACAATAGAATATCCACTAACATTTTTGAAATAACTATTCTATATGCATTATTCCTTTCATTTGTACTATGCAATCTGTCCATTGCCGCATAAATTGTTACATTAATAAGTTATATATTGAGAATATAATAATTTACTTTTTATGACTATTAGTTACCTAGAAAAAATGGTATAATATACAAAATCAAAGCTATTTGTTTGACGTTTATTAATTTCATACAAAGGAAATTATTTGTTTTGGTTTTGTTTTGTTTTGAAGTTTTTTGTTTACAAAAATGACCTTGCTTATTTTCTTGTTATCTCTATTTTTGTTTAAATTTAAATTTAAATTAGCTGACATGTTTACTTTGGATAATATAAATGTTGTGTATTTATTAGGTTAGGTCGGATTTTGTATACTGCTACTTTCTTCATTCTTGTTGGATCAACAATTATATCAAAATAAAGATGGTAGATGGAACATACGTATTGTAATCGGAAGATCACGCTGTACCTGTAATTTATTCATCTCTACCAATTTGTTATTATCTTGTACTTTTGATATGTAGGTTGATGCAATGCGTGAACATAAAATGACGTGCTTACAAATATTTCTCTAGGTATTGTTAGATGTACAAAACTATAATATACTAGCATGATGCGCGTGGAGAATTTCACACATCCTTGTCGATCTGTATTAGTATCTAATGAAATTAAATCATTAATTTTGTATCCATTGAAAGAACATAAATATCGTATAATTGTAAAAATTATTGGATACATTCTTGTCGTCTTCATGTTTTACATTATTATTTTGCTTTATCGAACAACCAACACTACAACATATATTTATTAATGTTGTAGTGCAAGTCTCATAATTATCATTAATTCTTATGAGAGAATATTAGTTTGTCATAACCATTGAACAATTTTTTACGTAATATTTATTCGACTAGCATAAAAACAAATCATAACATGTCAACGCAATTGTTGCGTTTTGAAAATAACAATATATATTTTAACAATTTGTCATTCACAGTTCACACATACTCTCCACATTAATCATTCAAAATAATAATAATAATAATAATAATAATAATAAGGGGATTTACATACTTTCCCTTCTAAAACCCCAAAAATATCATATTAATCATTCAAAAAATTGAAATATGGTTATAGTTAATAAAAATTTAAACAAAATAGTTAAACTAAGTCTTTAAAATAACACTTTTAAGAACTGCATTGAAATAGAAAGAATATAAATTTCAAAAAATCAGTTTTGAAATTCAAAAAAAGTTACTCTAAAAATAAAGTTATTTCAAATACAAAAAAATTTCGAATAAAAAAGTATTTTAAAAAATATTTGTGCGGACATGGTCCATGAAAATAGATGAATGATTGTTCTTTGTTGATGCTTGGGTGTATAGAAACATGTCTATTCAAAGAAATAAAATGCTTAAATTTGTTGCAACCCTTAGATCATCAAAATGAATGGTCTAAATTTTTGGTTTGATGTGCAAGCATTATAGAAGAGAAAAATTGTGTAAAATTGTATAGAAGTATAAAAAGAAATAAAGTGCTTAAATTTATTACAATCCTTTAGGTCATCCAAATGAATGGTCTAAATTTTTTATTTGATGTGCAAGCATGATAGATGAGAAAAGGTGTGTAAAATTATATTATACAATAGGTCTAATGTTAAACATTGGGCTGTAAAAACAACCTTCCACGTTTCTCACTTTCCAGCCGTTGGATTTTTTTTTTACTCAATTTGCTTCAGCCGTGGGATCAGATGACAAGTATAAAAAAAAAAAAAATCCTTGCACGCTAAAATAACACCCTCCCCTTTCTTATCACTTCCGAGACCAAGAACAAAATAAAAAAACCGAGCTCCGGAAAATCCTACCGCTGCGAAACCCTAGCGGCAGCAAACGCTCCCGACGGAGACGACATAGACGGGAGACGACGGAGACGGGAGACCCCGACGACGAAGATCAACCACCATGTTGGTAAAGCCTCTCACAAATGCAGGCGACTGAAGAAGTACGAGAAGGACGACTACTACGGGTGAATTTTGGCGATTTTTTCCTAATTTCGAGTCGATTGCCGCAGGTATTTCCTCTCTTTTTTATAGAAGTCTAAATCTAAACATGGAAGTCTAAATTTATGTATATTGTTATATAATATTTTTTGTGGTATGTACTAAGATATAAAGAAGCATGTCTATTTGAAGAATTCAAGTGTTAAAATCAATCTAAACTCATTGATTATTACAATGTGATTAATGGTTTAGATTATGGTAATGTGGCAAAATGTGAGAGCAAGCATTGTATGTAAGGGTATCATAATGTAAAATATTGTTTTTATATCAACACGGTTATAAATTTAAACAAGAACAATTAGATTTTTGTCAACGAAACAATAATTCACTAAAATATAAAAAACAACAAATAAATTGCGTACAATGTGTATTTTTCTGTTATCCTCGTGACATTTAACTTGCAAATTCACGCGGGTAGTGATTCGGACAGAAACATTTTAATGATCGTAAAAAATTAATTATTGCAACAATAAAATTTATTTATGTCCCAATCACCATCTGACCAAATGAGTACCCAATTCGCGCACATATAATTAAATTTCTACATGGAACTAGTTAATGAAAAAGTGAGACTTGATTATTTTGAACAGTAGTGACCAGAGGAGATATTCCTATTCCTATTTCTATTCCTATTCACATTAAATGCTCTGCAGTTCCTTCTAGATGACTGCAAGCTGCCAAATAATTGAAGTCCAGCTTTTGCCATTTCAATAATAATTTGACTAATCTCCATTATATTCGTCTCCAATCATATGAAGCCGGAGATTTCTCGTGTTTTTTTATAGGAAAATTATGGTATCCCCCCTCCTCACCCAATTTTTTTTATGCCATCATCAAAGTTGAGTGAAAAATATTTTCATTTTGCATTTCAAATTCTTTAAAATTAATGTTGTATCCAAAATTTGATAATTTTAATTGAAATTTAATTAATTACACCATTGATTAATTTAATTAGAACTTAATTAATTAGAACTTAATTATAATCATTATTAATTGAAAAAAATATTCGATGCAAATTGGAGACTCATTTTACCCAAAATATTTTTACACACAGTACCTATTTCAATTGATAAAATCTCTAATCATATAATTATAAACATCGAGTAATCATACAATATTTGATATTCCATAAAAATATACTTCACATTCTTATGATCTTCACTCACCAAAATCAGAGGGGCGCGCAGCGGGGATCGGCTGAATCAATAACATTCTTTCTCTCGTCTTCGTCGATACCAATCATCATGAAATCCTTCAATAAAAGAGTACGAAGCCTTCAACTGGATCTCTCCTTTAGAGTCCAAAGACAGAACAATGGGACCAAAAACTAAGCCAAGCCGAGTTCACGTTCAAACACTCAGTCGACTGAAGCACTGCTTTCTCCCCAAAGACAGAACAATTGTTGACAGTCTCAATCCCCGCCGTGGACCTGGCCCCCGTACCCGACCTCAAATGGATCAATGGAAAAGGCGAAGATTGAATTCAACACATCGCCCAGGTACACTCACAGACCGAACAGCACCTTACCCAATCAACTTGCCAGTCCGAAGGAAAGAAAGGTTCGGTTTGCAATTTCAAGCTGGATGAAATGTTGTACTTCACTTAGCAAGTCAACTCAATGGAATGCCACCACAGGGAGTCAATACGAACCTGAGAAGTCAGTCGTATCCAATCTTCTGAGTCTATCCCCTCCAGAAAGGAAGAAAATAGATCCACAATTCATTAGGTATCTTTGGATTGGAGGGAAAGGTAAGTATGAAAGTCGCCAGTGAGACGATGGAGAATAAGCTTCATCGTCCCAAAATCTGAAAGAAGCAGCTCATCAATGCTGATCGAGCTTGTGTCTCCGTCTCCAGGATAATCGGATTCTATCCAAATCCAATTTTTCATTGGATTTGGATAGAAGGACAGATTCTCCAAATTGAGTTAGAATGGTTGGATCGACCACCATTGGATTGTTGTTACCAATGCGCCATACTCGGTCGCATCCCGTTTATGATTATCCTCCACATTATATCCTCGTCAATCTTTGTATTGACATCTAGCTGCTCAATCTTATTGCACAAATATTTGACCTAAAGAAAGTAATCACAGTCATGTCTCTTTGGGGTAATCAATATTTATAAATAACAACAAAACTCTCATCATGTACTTTCAAATTTCATAAATACAATTTCACTCATATCATACTATCTCGTAAATTAATAATATATCTATATAATAAAGAAATATTTTTTAAAAAAATATTTTTTTTTGGATATTGTAAAAAAACTCTTATTATTTTAGAAACTAAAAAAACTATCATGTACCAAATTTTTATTTTCAAATATTCCTATGTGGATTAAAACTAACCATGAATGTTGTTAATTTTTTTTTTACCAAGATACTCTTCTATTTACATATGTAGCAATTAAAAAAATGTTATCTTTTTATTAATTTTAGGAAAGTCATTTTTTTATTATATATTATATTTATATAATTTAATATTTCATACATTATACATATTTGACTTTTATATTTTTTTTCCTGTAAAATTAACATAAAATAATAATAATATGAACAACAATATTAACATACCATCTTGCAAATATTTAAAAAATAAAATATCGTGAAACTACAAAATTTACATAAAAGGAGAATGAAAATAAAAAACTAGATGTTTAAACAAATATTTTTCTATAAATATATTTTCAAGGTGTTTATTTATTGTTGTCTATTTTATTATTATATGATGTTAGTTTTTCATGAATAATAAATGAAATATTAAAATTATATAAACACAATATGTAATAATTTGATTTTTTTTTAAATCACTGCATGTTAAAATATATTTATGAATTTTCTTAAAATTAATAAAAAATAACATTTTTTTTTGTAATTACTACATATGAAAATAAAAGGGTATTTTGGTAAAAAAAAATATAACATCATTCATGGTTTGTTTTAATCCTATTGGGGGTATTTGAAAATAAAAGTTTGGTAAATGAGTTTTTTTGGAGTTTCCAAAAAAATAAGGATTTTTTTAAAATATCCAAAAAATTAGGTTTTTTTTTAATTTCCCTATAATAAATCACTGAATTGTCTTCCCCTAATTTTTTTAATTAAAAAAATAACTCTCCAAATAATATTTCATTTTCATTTATCTCCTATAAAAAATAAAATTAGCATTTCGTGGTGTTAAAAATAATTTCAATAAAAATACCCTCTATTTTTCATATTTAATTTTATTAATTTAAAAATCTCCATAAATATTTTTTATATATACTAATTTACAAAAAGTATATGCCATATAGATAATTTAAAATGTCATTTATTATATGGAAAAAATTTATTTTTGATCCCTTACCTTTCATCAAAAGTTCAATCAAGTCTCTAATGTTTTGATTTGGTCAATTAAGTCTCTTATCTTTTTAATTTGGTCAATCAAGTCCCTTACGTTTTTAAGTTCGTTCAATTAGATCCTTCCATTCATTAACCGATGACTGGATTGTTAAGTTGTGACGTGGCAACCTATGTCATGACATATTTGATGACGTGACAACACGTGACATGTCATATTTAATGATGTGACAACATAATTTTTTTTTAAATATGTCTTGTCAATATTTTATTTAAATATGACCTCAAATATTGAAAAATATAATTTGTGTTGACATGTCATCAAATATGACATGACATAAATTGTCACGTCACCGATTATGCCATGTCATAGGTTGCCATGTCACAATAGGTTGTCATGTCACAATTTAACGGTTCAATCATCAGTTAATGGATGGAATGACCAAATTGAACTAAATTAAAAGGTTAAGGGACTTGATTGACCAATTTAAAAAAGGTGAGGGACTTAATTGATCAAATTAAAATATTAGGAACTTGATTGAACTTTTAATGAAAGGTAAGGGACCAAAAATAATTTTTTTTCTTATTATATACATTGTCTTGCAAAACTTGCATTGCATAATAAAAAAAATAAACAATGATAAATTTTTTTTCGGAAATGTCTTGGCAAAATAATACTGTTTTAACATTTAATTTTAATATACTAAATGCTAAAATAATATTTTTTGTGAAGATATTTTCAAAAATATTTTTTTTATCGTTGTTTATTTTTTTTTATTATTTAATGCTAGTTTTTATGATAAAATATATAATAAATGAGATATTATAATTATATATATGAAATATAAATATAATTTTTTTAAGTTAGTATATGTTAAAAAATATTTGTGAAATTTTTTAAATTAATAAAATATAAAATTAATACTAAAAATTAAATATGGAGAATAGAAGCATATTCTGGTTTAAATTTTTTTAGCACTATAAAATGTTATGTTTTAACTCTTATAAAAGATAAATTAGAATAAAACCTTGTTTGGAGGAGTGTTTTGAAGTATCCAAAAACGAGTTTTTTTTCTAATTAAAAAAATGTTAGGGAATTGTTTGAAAATCCCCCCATATAAATTACCTCACCTCTCCCTTTATTCTCACAACTGGAGAAAATATCTACCGCAATCAATTCATCTCCAGTTTCCTTTCTATTGCCGTCACCTCCAATAATACTCATCCCTCCTCAATTGTTTATTCGTGCAAGAACTAACAAGTCATACTATATAAATGTAAGCAACTCACTACACATTTAGATACATATATAGCTTCATAAGAACTAATTTTTCTATATCTAGCCACGACATGCTAAATTATACTGATCTGATGCGTATAAATCTCTTCTTTCTCCTCTCCAGCTCTATCTCTAATCTCTAATGGCGAATCCCGTGATTATCGACCGAATTCATGAGCTACGGTTCACAGCGAACGAATTCCTTTCTCAATACGAGCCTTTGGCTTTAGTAGTGGCGCCACTGCTCGCGATTTTCTGTGCCCGTCTGGTTCATGGTTTAATCTCCGGGGTTCAGGATAGAGGCTTGAAGAACTCGATAATTGGTTTCGTTATGGCTTCTGTCAAGTGAGAATAATTCCTTATTTTTTGATTTTCGTTATGATTGTTCCTTTTATGTATTTCGATATGGTAATAAATTGAATTATGGACTCTTATTGTGGATACGTGAGTGATTTGAATTTGAAATACATATTAAATTGTAAAAAAATGCTAATAAATTCTGATACCGTGGGGACTACCTTGAATTACTGATAAAAAGAACCTGGAACAAATCACGGGCATTAAATGTGCTAAGGAATATCGTACTCACACAAATATTTTAATTTTAATGCCATATCTATTTTTAGGGGCATTTTTGTTATCCCGCAAATATCACAAATTGGATATTTCCCATTTTTTTAGTGTAGAATTGATTTTTGTTTGTTAATTATAACATATATTTTTGAAAAAGATTGCCATTAAAAACTGTATATCAAGTTGTTTTCTGTAATCAATGGATAACTTTATTCTGGTGAAATGTCCATATCTATGATAAAAGGCTCTCTTTTCAATATGATAGGGTGCAAATTGTAATTTTCCCTTTTTTTTTTTCTGCCTTCGAAACAGGTTAATTCCTGCTGTTAATAGGTACATTGAGAACGAGAAGAAAAAGGTACGCGATTTATAGAATCCTTTAAGTGATAACTTTGCGCCGTAAGAGTCCTAATTTAGGTGCGTTTTGGCCCTTAGGTTGTTGATCAAATGCAATCTGGTACCTCATCCAAAAAACAAGGATGGAGAAGTGAATTACCAGATTTGGGTCTAAGCGAAGGGGTCATTCAAGTTCTTGAAGAGGCTAAGGCTAAAGACGTAACTTGGCAAGGCAAATGCTCCGGTACAGTGTATGTATTATCAATTAACAGATTTCTTTAAATTAAATTTGAATTTCTGAAATTAGAATGGTTTGTGTATAACATGAATTTGTTTTTCGTTTGTAAATTCCATAATAGATATATTGCTGGAAACGAGTCTGAAGGCCATTTTGATCTGATAAATAAAGCATATTCAATGTAAGAAACTCTTTTTTCTTTTGAAAATTATCAAATTTACCTTCCCAAAAATTCAAAATATCAAATATACCCTTCTATTGTTTTTGCCACTTTAGGTTTTCACATACGAATCCATTACATCAAGATGTGTTTGCGAGCGTGGCGAGATTCGAGGCGGAGGTTGTGGCGATGACAGCTGGCATTCTGGGAAGCAAAGAGAAGGAATCGGGCGGTCAGGTTTGCGGTAACATGACATCTGGCGGTACCGAAAGCATTCTCTTAGCCGTTAAAACTTCGCGCGATTATATGCGCTCTAAAAAAGGCATCACCATGCCTGAAATGTCAGTCTTGATCTTTTTTTACATATTTAACCTCCTAAAATTCCAAAATATCATATTTACCCTTTCAAAACATACAATATTCGAGTTTATCACGGTTTATTTTTACAAATCTAGTTAAATTATTATGACGATTAAGATTTTTGAGAGGATCAATATGATATTTTTATTTTTGGATTAGCTAATTGGTTTGAGTTGTATAATTTAACAGGATAATAGCCGAGTCAGCACATTCAGCATATGACAAGGCCGCGCAGTATTTTAACATAAAAGTGAGAAGAGTCCCCGTGAATAAAGATTTTCTTGCGGACGTAAAGGGAATTAAGCGGTCCATTAACAAAAACACTATAATGGTATTTTTTTTATATATTTTCTTTTCATTATTTTTCTTTCTGATTTGTTTATTTTTACTTTTTGCAGATAATTGGTTCTGCACCAGGTTTTCCGCACGGAGTCATTGATCCTATAGAAGTATGCATTTTATTTTTATTTTCTTTAAAAGTTTAAATAGCCACTCTAATCATGACATTATTATTTTTACGTTTTTTTATATTTTTATTTAGGAGCTTGGCCAGCTGGCAGATTCTTATGGTGTATGCCTACACGTGGACCTATGTTTGGGTGGATTTGTTTTACCTTTTGCTCGTAAACTCGGGTACATATTTCTATCCAATTTTATTTTTATCTCTAATTCCTTTTTTTTTCATATTTTTTTATTAAAAGGTTATGTTTTTTCTAATTTCTGTTCGAATTCAGGTACCCAATTCGGCCTTTCGATTTTACTGTGAAAGGAGTCACGTCAATTTCGACCGATGTACATAAATATGGATTAGGCCCAAAAGGCACTAGTGTTGTTCTGTATCGAAATCATGAAATTAGAAAGGTAAAGAAACTCATACATAAATTTTGCACATTTTATTTTATTTTATTTTTTGGTTTTAGTTCTAACTTTCGTTCTTTTTATTTCGCAATAAACACGTTGCTCTTGGATAATAATTTGACAGCATCAATTTGTTGCCGGTAAGTTGTATTGACACCGTTCTTCTATTTCAGAGAGTATTATTTAATAGTTACTGATTAATATTTTGCACGAATCTCGATGCAGTAACTGAATGGACGGGGGGATTATACATCTCGCCTTCAATGGCTGGAAGCAGAGCAGGTGGATTAATTGCTGGCGCTTGGGCTGCTATGATGTCCTTGGGTTTAAAGGGTAAGAATTAAAATATAAAAAAAAATGGTTATTATTTCTCAAATACCCTTACAAATTTGAAAAATATAATACTCATCCGAAACCTAGGAAATATTACATGCATCCCTTCTGAACATATTCTTTTTGAGTCTTTCTTATTTATATCAAGAAATTATCAAATTAACCTTGTGTTTTTCACAAAATCAGTATATTTCGTTCAAAACGAACACGTAAACTACAATAAAAAAAGAAAATCAATCTTTTCCCTATTATTATTATTATTATTATTATTATTATTATTATTAGACATGCAATTTTAGGTCATATAAGATGTTTTTTTTCAGATATCTTTATATTTATCTATAGTTCAACTGAATATCCAATTATCTCGTGACACATTTAGAAAAAAAATGAAAAAGAAAAAATCATGTTCTCCACAGTTATATTTTATACTATTATATCTACTATTGAGTAAATGGTTTTTACTTCAAACTTTTTATTTGCCTTTTCTTCAAATTTTTGTATCAATAACTCAGATTTCCTTGGACCAATAAACCGTTTTCTGTTAGCCCGGACAAATCTTAAAAACTTGTGATATTTATATGATGTGTTTCTCCATCGTTGATTGCAAAAACCTTAAATATATATAAGCCATATATTTTATAAAATTTTGTGTTTTTGATTTCCACCAATATCACATAATATTGCGTTATGTTGTATGATTGACATAAATAGTACCAAAATATTTTTTGATGTGTTTCTCCATCGTTGATTGCAAAAACCTTAAATATATATAAGCCATATATTTTATAAAATTTTGTGTTTTTGATTTCCACCAATATCACATAATATTGCGTTATGTTGTATGATTGACATAAATAGTACCAAAATATTTTTTGATGTGTTTCTCCATCGTTGATTGCAAAAACCTTAAATATATATAAGCCATATATTTTATAAAATTTTGTGTTTTTGATTTCCACCAATATCACATAATATTGCGTTATGTTGTATGATTGACATAAATAGTACCAAAATATTTTTTGATGTGTTTCTCCATCATTGATTGCAAAAACCTTAAATATATATAAGCCATATATTTTATAAAATTTTGTGTTTTTGATTTCCACCAATATCACATAATATTGCGTTATGTTGTATGATTGACATAAATAGTACCAAAATATTTTTTGCTGTGTTTAAATTTAAATTACAAATTTGGAAGATCATCGAAAACTCAAATATATGGATGATTGTCATCATGTACATCACAAGTCACACAAATTCAATTATACAAAGTCACACAAAACTTGTTAGAAAATAAGTACATTGTATTTTAGCGTGAGACAAGGTCATGAATTTTCGATCATGATCATGTCATATGTTTCAAACCATGAAATCTAATTTTAACTTGGGATTAAAATTTGAAAGAAAAAACTATTTCTTAATGCATAATGTAATTTTTGTAATTAACAGGCCGGTCCTTCTAGTTTATTGCAGTTATCTTTTCAGTCCCTAAAGTTTGTGGTTTAGCATTTCTACCCTTTTATTTGCTTTTTTCGTAATCAAAACTTTATTTGTGAAATTTAACTCATGGACCAAAAAACAAAACTAAGAAACTATTCGAACCATTAAATTGCTAAACGTTTAATAAATATTTGTAGGATACATGGATAACACGAGTCAAATTATGGAAGCATCCAAGAAGATAGAAAAAGGGTACAAAATTACCTTTTTGCCACCTGGAATTTAAAATTTTGGTATTTATCAATTTTCCCCTGGAGTTATAAATATTTATTTTTATTTAACAGGATAGAGGAGATACCAGAATTATCCGTGGTTGGAAAACCAGACATGACAGTAATAGCGTTCAAATCAAATTCGATCGATATATTTGAAGTTAATGATATTATGTCTTCTAAAGGTTGGCATTTAAATGCACTACAAAGACCCAACAGGTAAAACCCTAATTTTGTTCACCCTAAAACCCTAACCGTTTTAATTTTTTATTTACTCTTTGGTGCAGCCTTCATATATGCGTGACTCTTCAACACGTTAATGTGTATGAAACATTCTTACACGACTTGAAGGAATCTGTAAATACTGTAAGATAATTAATATTTTCACTATTGTATAATCGCTTAAATATTATTATTTGATCTAAATTGTATAATCTCTAAATTATTATTTTTAGGTCAAGGCAAATCCAGGTCCAATTAGTGGAGGCCTTGCACCGATTTATGGAGCTGCTGGAAAAATGCCAGATCGAGGCATGGTTAAAGATCTGTTGGTCGAATATATGGATGGTTCGTGTTGAATTTATATTTCATATTTTAGATGATTCTCTAATTTATGATTTCAAATATTAGAGAAATAAATGTGTTGTTTTAATTTTTTTGTTCCAGTTGATAATGTTGTAAGTGGATAAATTGATTTGTGATTTTTGATAATAATGAATATAAATGATGAAATGTGGGAAACAATTTAGCAGGGTGCCTCAAACAATATATTGTAATATTCTTTCAAAATTAAAAGAATATATATTTGATTAATTTTGGAAAATCTGTTAGACTAGAACTTTTATGTAATTTCTGTTTTTTTTAAAATATTTGAATCTGTTCGATTTCATTTGTTCTGCGATATATTGATGAGTTTATAACATATTCTATATCATCTGTGTTTAGTTTAAATTGAATTTGAGTATTTTTTTTTCTCAATCCTACAATATTCTGAAAAAATGGGGTTGTGATTATAAAGTGTCATTCGAGATTTCTTGATATTGTTCAAACCCTGCAATAAATATGGACGTGTCTAGAAATATTTGTTTGATTTTTATAGTTAGATTTTTATTATTAATAGTAGAGAAAATATGAAAAAAAAATCTGCAAAACTTGTTTCTTACAAAAACCAAAAAATAGTGTTCAGTTTTTTGCAAACCATAAACCCTGCAATAAATATTTGTTCTGTTTTTTTATTCTTAATTTTGCAAACCATGTTATTTAGTGTTAAGTTTTATTTCAATTATTAAAAATAGTTCTTGATGTGTTAAAAATACCAAAAAATCTAGTTGTTCATCTCTGTCTGTAGTTTATTATGAAGTTTGTTTCAATTCATTCGGAGTTATTTTCGATGTACTATGAATACTTGTAGATATTTTGTTGATCTGTAAAAATACTTGTAGATCTGTAAAATCCATACAAAATACTTGTATATCTGTAAAATCCATAAAAAAATAAAAAATAAAATAAATACTTATTGATCGTTTAGAATAGTTGTAGATCTGTAGATCTGTAAAAAAAAAAAAAAAAAAAAAAAATACAATTTAGATTCATTTACTACTCTAGTTGATCCATATCAGTTTCACATATATATCTGCTATTTCCTAATTTCTATAATTAAATTTGTTGTCACAAATCATTCTCTGCCTTTCATTTTTGGGCTTTATTTGAGCAATTTTAGATATTTTGTCAATTGACAGAAAAATACAAAAAAAAAAATCCATTTCTTCGGCGAATCCTTTCTGTGGTCAAATTTACAAGAATTTTGAAGCTATATTTTAAGTGTTAAAAATCCTGAAATAAAACATTCATTGGTGACTTTGAATTCTGTGCATTTAATCATTTGCAAACTTTTACATAACGATTGATTGAATCTGAAGATCTTTAGAGAAAAAACAATATACCCTTGATATTCCACCAATGTCCCATAGCTAAATATAAATTGATCTTTTTGCACGACTTAGAATAAAATCAATTTTTTTTGTTGTTTTGAAATTTTAGTTTGCAAATCTAGAATTTCCTTGAAAGTGAAAGTATGTGGTTATCATGTAAAACTTGCGTTGCTTATAAGACCTCACATAAATTCAATTATACCAAGTCACACATAACTCGCCGGTAAGTAAAATTTTGTTTTTTAGTACGTGGCAAGTCATAATTTTTAGAACAAGGCTCCTCCACTCTCAAAATTATTATTTAGTAGATGATACGCATGTTAAGCGGATATTTCAAAAATGTATTACCATCGAATATCGAATATTTCACGTGAAGCATTCGAATATTTTATTTCAAAATAATATAATATCAGATATTTTCGAACACTTGTTGGATACTTATAATACATCAATAAATATACTTGAAAAACAAAAATATGAATTTTAAATTCAAATAAATAAGTAATACGTATAAATAAATAACTAAATATAATAAAAAAATATGTATGTAATAATTTTTTTTGTATATTTCATGTCAAAAATACAATATATAAATTATAATTAACAAAAATATATAAAATATTATATATAATAAATGTATTGTATCTCATGTTTTTTTCTTTTGAAAATTACCGTGTTACCGTATCCGTATCATGTTGTGTCGGATACGTTACCTATATTCGTATAGCATTTGAACCAATAGAGAACTTTTTTCTATATTATTAAAATCGAAAAGAATAAATTTGAACCAATTTAAAATCAAACCGAACAAATAATACTATAACCTATGTCGGATACGTTACCTATATTCAAATCAAACCGAACAAAATTTGAACCAATTTAAAATCGAAACGAATAAATAAATTTATAACCTTAAAGTATAAATATATCATTAATAAAATTCAAATTTCATTTAACAAAAATATATAAACGAACTGTATAAAATATAATTATAGTATTTGTAATATTATAATATGAAATTTTAATCTTTTAAATTAATATAATATAAAAGGTGAAAAATATGATGTAATTTGATAAGTTCGGTTGAACCAGTTTCAACTGTATATATATCCAATCGTAAGATATCATAATGTTGTTTGATCTCATTCATTGATTGTTTGATTATTTTTTTGAAATTCATACTCTATGTAACTATTTTTATCATTATTTTTACATTGACTTTTATATTTGATGTTTTATATTTGCTTTTTTAATCTAAACCACATAACTAAAATTCGATGTTTTATATTTGATGCAATGTCGTGACAAAGAATATGAAAAATAATTGTTAAATTTTTTATGACATGCATAATTTATAGTCACTCATAAAAATAGCTGGAAAATGATGTAACGAAGCTTTGATTACACACAATAGAATGGATGAAAGAAATATTGCGATTCACTATCGTTCAAACGCATAAAATCATCAATTCGAATGAACAGTGTTTATTTTACATACGAGTGATGATGTACTTCCCCCTCTTCTGTCCCCGAGAGGGCTTGATGTGCTGGCACTCTGGGGTGTTAATCCATAACACCATTTTTTTGGGTGTTAATCCATAACCCCGTTGACTTTGGGGGTGTTAATTCCTAACACCGTGGCAGATTCTGATTGGTTGGATCATTTACACAACTTTAATGCAACAAATAGGAAGCTGCCACGTGGCATTCGTGGTAAATTGCGGTTCGTATTATTACTCCGCTGGCTTTGGGGGTGTTAATCCATAACACCATTGACTTTGGGGGATGTTAATCCATAAAACAATTTTGGGGTGTTAATCCATAACACCAAAATTGTTTTTATGGATTAACATCCCCCAAAGTCAATGGTGTTATGGATTAACACCCCCAAAACCAGCGGGAGTAATAATACGAACCGCAATTTACCCACGAATGCCACGTGTCAGCTTCTTATTGGTTGCATTAAAGTTGTGTAAATGATCCAACCAATCAGAATCTGTCACGGTGTTATGGATTAACACCCCCAAAGTCGACGGTGTTATAGATTAACACCCCAAAAAAAATGGTGTTATGGATTAACACCCCTGAGTGCCAGCACATAATACTGCCAGCACATCAAGAGTGCTAGGGGAAAGGTGGGGGAAGTTGAACATTTTCCTTTACATAACGCTTGCAGTCCTTGAATCTTTTTTCATTCATATTTACAATTTTTTTTTTTTTTGATTAAAATTCATATTTACAAATTTTGATATTCATTACGATCGAACTAAAATTCAGTCATGAATTATTTATATATAAACAGTATTTACTATTTATAATTAGAATATAAGGGTACATATAAATGTTTGAATATACTATTGAATATGCATTATATATTATTTAAAACTAATTTTATAAAGATCATAAATAATTCATTTTTATGAGACCCATAACCTAGTTGGTTGAGTGTGAGACACAAAAACTCATGTGTTGTGAGAGGTTGTGGGTTCGATCCCCATTGACATCAATGGATGGAGGACATATGAACCTTCTCCATTTATTATCAAAAAAAAAAAATAATTCATTTTTTATAATGTAATGTTTTAGTAAACTATATAATCTCTTGATAGGAAATTACTCTTTTATTTTGTTTATGTTGATTTATCTATTAATACTAATTAAATTTATTTATATATACTATCTTGTATATATTAAAATAGTATATATTGCCGATTGCCATGAAAATGATACATGATAGTATGTCAACAATAAAATATACATTGAAATCAAGAATAATATACAATTAATACAAATTGTATATTGACACCAACACTAAATATAATATATAATTAGGGTGTTCAAACAATTTGGTTTATTTCGAAACTTAACCGAACCGATAGAATTCGGTTAAATCGGGTCAATTTTTCCATTTAATTGATTTGGTTGGGTTAAAAAATGGTATTGTTGCTTTAAAAATCGATTCGATTTTTATAATGTAATGTTTTAGTAAACTATATAATCTCCTGATAGGGAATTACTCTTTTATTTTGTTTACGATTGTTTTATCTATTAATAATTATTAAATTTACTTATATATACTATCTTGTATATAATAAAATAGTATATTGTCAAGAAAATGATACACGATAGTATGTTAACAATATAAAGATATATTAAAATTATGGATAATATATAATTAATACAAATAATATATTGACACCAACACTAAATATGATATATAATTAGGGGTGTTCAAACAGTTTGGTTTATTTCGAAATTTAACCGAATCAGTCGAATTCTGTAAAATCGGTTTGATTTTTCTGTTTAATTGGTTTGGTTGGGTTAAATAATGATATTGTTGCTTTAAAAACCGGTTCGATTTTTATAATGTAATGTTTTAGTAAGCTATATAATTTCTTGATAGGAAATTACTCTTTATTTTGTTTACGTTGTTTTATGTATTAAATTTAATACTAATTAAATTTATTTATATTGTATATATTGTATATATAAAATAGTATATTGCCGTGAAAATGATACACGATAGTAGGTTAACAATTAAAAGAATATATTAAAATTAAGAATTATATACAATTAATACAAATGAATACAAATAGTATATTGACACCAACGCTAAATATGATATATAACTAGAGGTGTTCAAACGGTTTGGTTTATTTCGAAATTTAACCGAACCGGTTGAATTCGGTAAAATCGGTTCAATTTTTCCGTTTAATTGGTTTGGTTGGGTTAAAAAAAATGATATTGTTGCTTTAAAAGTAAAATAAAAAAAATGATAATGTACGTTTTATTCGGTTCAATTTTATAATGATATTGACACGTGATCAATTCGAAAAAAATGAAGACACCTACTATGAAACAAATATATTATTTCCGTAGTGCATATATTTTCCTCATTAATATTAATATACTATATTTAATGTTCATACATCATTCACTTTCATCATTAATATACTACTTTTTAGTGTTCATGTATCATTTACAATGCTAATATACTGTTTAGTGTTAATATACTACTTTCCTCATTTACTGTGTTAATATACTATTTTCCTCACTAATATTACTAATTTTAGTGTGAGTACATAGTATTTAGTGCAAATATTCGTTTCTGTGTTAATTTATACTATTTTTAGGGGGTATCCATGATATTTGAAGGAATTTGAAGGGATATCCATGATATTTGAAAGAATTTGCAGGGATATTCGTGAAATTTCAAAATATTGAGGGGTATATGTGAAATTATGATGTTTTACAGAGATACACGTGAAATTGCGTCTAAAATAAATACAAGAGCAAGCTTGTAGAGAAGAATCAAGAGTAATTACTCCGTAATACTTGAAATTGACAGAAGTATATAATTAACTAGCAACATTCAATATTCAAATACAAAATCATGTCGTCACCAAGAATTTCAATCAAGATAATCGGAAAATTATTAATCAGATCTAGATCCATATAACCTACAAATATCAAAAGAAAAATTGAAAAACAAAAAAATGAATTTCCAGAAATACCCTAAAATATTGATATCATTAACATCTGAGGTTGTACAGAACTAGATGAATTTGAAAAGATTGTAAAATCTGAGATTTTCAGGGACTTCTTTGCTAAAGTTATTGCTCAACGAGTTTTCGTGTAGGGAAGAAAAGCTCATGATTATTTGAGATATATCAAGATCATATATGTTTTACTACTGCATTTATTTATTTTCTCTATTGATTTTGAAAAACATTAATGTTATTATTGATGCTTAGATGTTTATTTAATATTATGGATGTGGGAACATGATATTTTTAATACTACCGTCGCATCAAATTTCCATTGATTCAATAAAACCCAAGAAACTTTAAAAAAATGTGCCTTCCTATTGGATGCTTAAAATATATTTGATGTATTGAACTCTTAATTAGTCCCAAACAACTTGTAAGTAAAAATTTGAAGATTTAATTTTTAGTCTCAACTCTCCAGTCTGATGAAAATATTAATTTTACAAATCTGTTGACATGGATACTATTTTTTTATTAATTATTTAAAAATAAAATTTAAGGAAATTCTTCAGAAATCCGTTAACTTTTTGAAATATTATCAAAACCCTCTCACTTTTTAGATTCTCTCAAAACCTCCTCGATAACATGAAATAATTTTTTTAGGAAAATTTTTAAATAACCCCCTATTTTTTCCTTAATTTGCAAAAAACCCCTAACTTTTTGGACCAAAATACCCCTTGATTTTTTATTTTTAAATTTATTAAACCTTTTTTGTATTATTTTTTAATTTAAAAATCTTCATAAATATTTTTTAACATATACTAATTTTAAAAAACTATATATCATATACATAATTTTAATATTTTATTTATTATATATTTTGTAATAAAAAATTAGTATTAAATAAAAGAAATAATCAACGATATAAAAAATATTTCGAAAAATATCTTGACAAAATAATATTATATTAACATTTCGTTTTAATTCTCAATAGTTGTGTGTGTGTGTGGGGGGGGGGGGGGGGGGGGGGGGGTTGGGAGAGAGAGAGAGAAAGAGGGAAAGAGGGAGAGGGTCCGGCTCGAAAGGGGCGGGCCCGGTTCCATTTTCGGGACGAACCCCCCCTCCCCCGAGGGCGCCAACTTTCGGGGCGACCCCCCCTCCCCCTCCCGAGGGCCGCCCATGAAAAAAACATTCATGAAATTATAATAATTTTGTAGGGGCATTCTTGATATTTCACATTTTGTAGGGGTATACGTGAAATTCCGAAGTTTTGTAGGGGTACATGTGAAATTTGACCATAATACTAATATTAATATATTCACAGAATATACGATTATGCTATTAATTAATGTTAATATTTATTTACTAATAAAAAATATTTTCATAGAATTTGTGTCTCTACTTACATATTTTGAATCTACACAGGCCACACGGATCAAGTCCTCTCTTCATCTTCACCAAGATTATTATTATAACTATACTAGTTAGTTATAGTTAGTTATAGTTAGTTACCAGTTACTTACTACCCACTAACATAATCTATACTCATCATCACTATAATAACGAACAAGCAATCGAACATTTTCTCCTCTTCTTCTCACGAAACGATTTTGGGGGGAAATTTGTTGGTTCCTTCTCTTGTCAATAGGTACGTCCATCTCTCACTCTGCTCTTCATACTTTCTTATTTTCGAAAAAATTTCTGATTTCTTTTGAAAATTCACGAAGCTTATGTGAAACATACTTTAACTTCCCTACAAAAGAAGTAATTTCAAGTTACGAATCTAATCACCAAATTTAGTGGACATACAAACAAACAAACAGAGATTCGAATTTCGAAATGAATTGATCTAGTTTGTAGCATACTTTGTTCTTTTCTGTTGTGTTTTATTGGGCTTACCGCTTAATGCATAATGCTTGAGTAGATTATGTTTTAATGTTAAAAATCAAGTTTGCTAAGTTTCAATTGATTGATCGATATTTTTGTTCCGTGTAAACTTGCAGTGCAGTACAGTTAGCAGATATGGCTAATTGGGCCGATCTACCGAATGACGTGCTCCGCCATTTGACTAGTTACCTTCCTTTCACAGACCACCATAGATTCAGTTGCGTTTGCCGAAACTGGCGTTTAGTTGCGAAAGAACTCGAGCATCGTTTGCCCCCCCAACTTCCTTGGTTGGTTCTCGGCGAAGACCCCGAGACCAAGAAGCGGAACTTCTTTGACTTGTCGGAACAAAGACCTTACTCCATCGACATTCCCGAGTTATATGGCCAGTACATTTGCGGTTCTTCGCATGGATGGTTCTTCACGATAGATATAGAAATTAAATGCCGTTTACTTAACCCCTTTACGAGGGAGTGCGTGGAGATGCCACCCCTCCCGCCCCACAGTCACAATTGTAACCTCATAGTTACCGAAGAACCGGCTGTTTGCAATTCTAAAGGCTTGCAAATCGGGTACACCTTCAAAGAAATGCAAAGGTGCATGATATTCAAAGCCGTTTTATCGCATGATCCTAGGGAAAGATCAGATTTTACGGTGATGATCATTTTCGGAAAGGATAATTTGCTCGCAATATGGAGGCCCGGCGATACATCTTGGACCATTCCTAAGATCCCCCTCCAAAGAGATTATAATATTAGGTTATCCGATGTGATTTGTTTCCAAGGTAACTTTTATGCCGTTTCTCATGGCCGCCATTTTTTCGCTGTTGATGTCGGTTCTCGACCTAACATGACAAGAATCAACCTCCGTGTACCGAACTTTGGGAGTATAACAAGTGAGCGGTATATGGTGGACATGAAAGGAGAACTATTACTAATCTTGAGGTACAAAAGAAACTCGAGGAGGAAGCCTCGAAAAGAATTTCGAGTGATAAGGCTTGATCTCGTGAAAGAATCTTGGCAAGAATTGAGTGATATAGATGGCCTTTCATTATTTATAGGCAATAACTCGGCAGTGGTGGTTGATCCTACCATCTTCCCCAATTGCATTGAAAATGCAATCTACTTCACCGACACATGCGATAATTATCACTGGGAGGATAGAGGACACCATTTCGGGGTATATGACATGATTCAAGAGTCGATGGGCCGATTTTGTCTCATCGACCATTATTTTCTACCTCCTGATGCACCTCTAAGATGGGCCTCTCCTAATTAGAGTCGTGAAACTCTTAATGTATTTGCTATTTGTGTTGTTATTATAACATTTATTTGTAGAACATGCATCTATCTATCTCTAGCGAAACCATTTGCTCTTTGATTCAGAGTTTCTCTTTTCTTTTACACTTGATTAGTGTATTATTTTAACAACACTTGTCTAATTATGACAAGTTGGCAGATTAATTGGAATAGAGTGTTGTGTTGATTCCCTTATTTCTACTTTCCGGGTGGTAATATTTTTTACATATTATCATCCAATTAGCCTGTACTATTAGCAAACTATATTGTTGTCATAAAATCTCTTTTAACAAAGAGATAATAATTAAATCAAATCAAATAAAACCTAATATCTAATACATATATTAGGATTAGGATACAATTAAACTGACAATCCAAATAACAGTTAGTATCAAACCAACATCACATACCAATACCACTTACACTTATAACAAACATCATATGATTCATATCATATATATATATTTAATACGATCTGCAAAATAAAATGAAGTGAAAAAATGCCTTTCAGAACAAGTTCTCTTCTTCTTCTCCACACAACAATGCCTTTCAGAAGCTAAAAATTGCTATCTGCAAAATAAAATGAAGTGAAAAATATACAATTGTCACTAATTAATAAAACAATAAAAAGCATGCATCCAGAATATTTTTTATATATCGAACCAACAAAAATAATCAAACCTTCCGAGAAGTTCTCTTCTTCTTCAAACAGAACTTTCGTGCTTTCTACAGATTGAGGGGTATCGCTCTCCACCAACTCACTCCTTCCTTCGCTGGTGGATTCGTGTTTCTCCTTGTTCCTTGCTCATGACAAGACGTACTCTTCTGCATGTACGCTCTTCACATGGCTCTTAATTCTGTCATCTTTCTGCGCAGTAGTGCAACACGGATAATCCGTACTACTCAAAAATACTTTCATTGCTTTCGACAGCTTCTTTTTTTCGCTTTGAAAGGTGCGTGTTCATCTTGCTGCTCGTCCCCTTCCCGGCAATTCTCTTTCTTGGCCTAATACTATCCAAGTTATCATGTCTGAAAAGAAACTGCATAAACGTTTGCCAAGTCAAAATATACACATAAAAGGGCAAGAGATATAATAAAATTTCATATATATGATTTGGAAATGATTTCTTACATTGCAATGTTGCTCTCGTTCATAGTCTTCTTTGGATTTGCTTTGTTTTTTCCTCTTCCCCATGACGATCTCTCGTTTCAAACTTCTACTCAAACCTTGGTTCTGAAATTATTTCTACAGATTAATCAGATTAGTGATTAGTCACAATGTTACCATAATACCAGTATCAGATTATCAAAAGATTCAAAACTCCCCACTTTCCACTAACTTCCAGTATGCACGAGTCACCACTACCCAAATTCTAACTTCTAAGATTAACCGCGATGATATTAGTGATAGTCATGGTACATATTTGTATATTTAGACCAAACGTCCAGTCAAGTGTCATTTATTTTATTGTGAATAAAAGTACATTCTGATCAATCTTCCTCCTCTAATGGTCCATTAGATGGTCCATTAGAGGCCCTGTGGCCCTTAATATGTATGTTACTTAATTAGATAATATAATTATGAATATTATTATCTTGTATGTGGGCTCAAGATAGGCCATTAAATATTTACCATATTTGATATAAAAATATAGAGGTAAGTGATTTATTTACTCAGAGTTGTTCCAAGCTTGACGCGATTCTTCTTAAGGTATTTATTCCTTCACTCGTTTGATTTGTTTGCTCGATCGTGTTTTGTAATCTTTCTTCTTCGTTCATATCCGAGTTAAATCACCAAAGATTAGGTTTTCATTTTCTATTGCATTAGATCTTCATTTGGTTGGATTTCTTCATCATATTATGTATTGGAACGATTCCTTCCTTCTTGTTCAGCTCGGTTTGTATTTGAAATTCGATCCTCTCCTCTTGTGTTTCCTGTAGAAATAAATAAGTTAGTGTAGAAAGAACTATCATCCGAATCAATATATAAAATAGATGAATCATCTGAATTTGCATCTCAATTAAAAGAAACTTGACTTGAAACTGACCGTGATAAAGAATTTGGTACATTTGTAACATTATTCATAGATATTTTGTCATATATCTCCTAATAAATGTGTTTGTAATTTTGAGTTTTTGACTAATAAATTTATTTTGTATTCATAGATTAGGTGATCAATTATTTGTCAGTCAGCAAAAGTGTTGTTTGTGAAGGTTCTCCTACATCTCTCAAGTCATATTTGATATAAAAATATAGAGATAAGTGATTTATAATCCTTTGATTCCTTCTCAGCAACAATTAATTCTAGAGGATTTAGTTGATTATTATATTATTTTCCTAAAATCCCATGTAATTTTTTCAATATTGTTTGTGTAAATACACACTGACATGACATGTTATATGTTTAACATTTTCCTCATATTGAAGACAAATGACACATCTATTAATCAATGGCCATCATCTTTCTTTAAATTAACTATGGTAAGTAATTTATTCAATCTTAATTTTCCATATTTTGTAATAATGTGCTTTGATGTATACTCCTTGTACTAAAGCTTGGTATGCACTTTTACATGAATATCCCCCATTATTATTCCAGCTCCATTGAAAAATATCATTTTGTGAAGGATTGAGATCTAAAATGTTACAAAACTGTTCGAATTGAACAAATTGATGTCGAGCCAAATTTGATAAAGGCATATTTAAACCCAAACTTGTATATAAATTACTATCTTGCATGATTTTAAGAAAATATTGCACTATGTCATTTTTGTTTGCTGAAAAAAAATAAAGCTCTGAAAAGTATTAGAGGTTTATCACACCATCTAGCTTTCCAAAAATTTACATTAGTTCCATTTCCAATAATACTATTAAACTTTGATTGAAAAAATCATAATTTTTAATCACATATTCCAAAAATAAGAATGTCTTGCATAATTCATTTGATCTTGTTCTTCGTTTAGAGGTTTATCAATTAAGTTATACCAATCTAATTTACCCTCAGAATTATAGTATAACCAATGTTATTTAATAAGTAATACTTTATTTAAAATTTGCAGATTTAATACACCAAGTCTTCCTTTTTCTTTGGGTTGAAAAACAATATTCCAATCAACTAATAATAACCAGTTACGTTATTTCCTTTCCGTACATTTTTTTTCTTATTTTATCAATTTCATTTAAAACTCATTTTGGAAACTTAAACATATTAAAATAATATATAAGAATTGAGAGTTGAAAAACTCATTTTGGAAACTTAAACATATTAAACTAATAATAATAAACATATTTGTATTTGTAGGCACTTGAAACTCTTAATGTGCTTTCGAGATCATTTGTACTAATATCTCGCTATTTGCTATTTGTGTTGTTATAACATTTATTTGTAGACCATGCATCTCTATCTGTAGCGAAACCATTTCCTCTTCATGTGAAAAATACGTATAATGCATATATTTTATAAAAATACATGGTCTTGATTTCCACCACCATCTCATAGAACCAATACAAATTGAGTCTGTTGCATGTGCTATGTAAATAAACCAATGTTGTCTTGAAATGTAAGTTTTTTTTATGGAGGGGGCGGATAGTCTCTCTTAAATATGCATTAAACCAAATATTTAAGTTGGAAATATTAGAAATCCTTGAGAGTTGAAAACTTGAAATAGGTGATAATCACGTAAAACTCACCTTATGAAAACACATCACACAAATAAAATGTATCTTGTACAATTCAATTGAGTTGTTATCCACATGTCCACAATTTCACGAAATCAAATTTTGCAAATAAATTTGTTAATTCACATATATATGTCGTATGTCATTCATTTTTTGTCCATAGCTAATCAGTTGGAAGGAATATTTCAATTGCGCAGCAGTCATAAATATATTTACGTGAAGCATTATATATTATTTATTTATCTTAATTTTCCTTGTCCTTGTGCATATACACATACTGTAATATCTTTATTTTCTTTTAAAAAAAGTATAATATAATATGTATAACAACATATTATTGCATAATATTTTCTTTATGTATTTAATTATTATTTTAGGTTAAAGATGTTCTGCGTTTAGCGCAAACCATATTTAAAATTCATTATTATTGGACATAGCATGTTATAAATTAATGTTTGGTTATATACATATAGAGAGAGAATGGATCAATATAAATTATTATACAAAAAAATGAACAAAACATGGTGCTGATTATTGTTAGTATTTTTGCTCCATTTTATTATTGTTCCTTTTTATTATCGTTCCATTTTGAATGTTATTAGTATTTATTGCTCCCTTTTAGTATTGTTAGTATTGTTAGTATTGTCCATTTCAATTAATTTCCTAATTTTGCTCTTCTAGTTTATACCATTCCAATCTTTCATCGAATCAACGCACGTTAGTTTCCCTCTAAAGTAACATCATCAAGTTAGTTAAAAAGAAATCATATATTTGAAAATCAAAACGAGAAGATACTTAACAAAATAGGTAATCTAGTAACTAATATACATACTATCTTGACCAAACAAATCTTGAAGAATACATTTGTGATTCACACAAAATATTAATAAAATTCAAAATTAATACAATATAATTGATTCACTTATTAAATTAGACATATATTGAATATGATAATTAACTAAAATCTCAAAATATCATGTATTGCACTCCAAATATTAGCATACAACAGTTACAGAAGAATATTTTTTAAAATAACATATATTCATATTCATTTCTGTATTAAACCAGACCCTAATTGATCGAAGTTGTTAATTCGTCGATGCTCCTCCACTAATCGGCGCTGACCCAGGTTAAATGTCCAATTATAAGAAGAAGTAAGCCCCTAAAAGTTTTGAAAATTTGTAAACGGCACGAGAATGCGTGTTTAAGATCTGGCAAGTATCATTCAGCAAAGTACTTGTGGTCTCTCTCTCTCTCTCTCTCTCTCTCTCTCTCTCTCTCTCTCTCTCTCTCTCTCTCTTACACGAGAGACCAAGATAGGTTTCTTTCTTTCTTTAATTTCATGAACGTTGTCAATTTATTGTTTGCCATTTTGCACACGATAATATCTTGCATCCTAAAGTAATATGACAAACAAATTACATATTTTGAACCTTTATTTTAATAGGAGGGTTCTCTACAAACTTGAACCTTTGTTTTCTCTATTCGTATTCATATTCACCAAGTCAACTTCCAGATCCGAGTTCAAATCAAATTCCATATTTTGAACAAATTACATCTACTATCTTAACTCCATTCTTAGTCATGAGACATAATCATAGCTCTCATAGTCTCATCTCAAAAAAGTGAGCCTCGGATCTCATAGCATGTTTGATTTGAGGGATTAGTATGGATATGTATATGTATTTCAATATCTGTGATAACGTAGAAATTCCTTGTTTGATTTGGTGTATTATGGTAAAATCACGATTTTGATGGTGAATATGGAATACAAACAAAAATTGATATTACAAATACATGGATAAGCTTATCCATGTATTTCATTATAAAATTATTTCTCCAAATTATATGCATAAATAAAGATTATATTATATCATGTTATTTTGTACAATAATAATATTATATTATATACTACAATATAATATAATGTTATTTAATTTAATATACTACAATATAATATAATATAATATAATATAATATAATATAACATAAAATAATATAATAACATATCATATCATATAATACTAAATAATATAAAACAATATAATATTATATGATATAATAATATGATATTATATTGTATTGTATTGTATTGTACAATATAATACAAGACAATATAAAATAAATCAATATAACATAGTATAATATAACACAATATAATATGACATAATATCATATCATCTCATATAATATTATGTTGTATAATATAATATAAAATAATATTTCATTCTATTTTCCCCCCAAATCACCAGCACAGTCTTCGATTAATCCGGATCTACCTCATCTACTCGCCCGATTCTCCTCTGCAGGAATTTCCAATCTTCAATTGCTTCACCAATCAGAGGTGAGCCTTCATTCCTCATGGATGAGAAGGCATGGCGGCAACTTTCCCTCCACATACAATAGAAGAAGACTGCAAAGATGATTGCATTTGAGGAGGTGTTTTTCGAAGTGAGTTCATCGAGCATTTGACGAGGAGTTGGTTTAAGAGTGATCACGGAGAATTCACCAATCATTGCCTCCCAATGAAGAAGAATGAAGCCACATTGTTGAGTCAAATGCCCCACCGATTCACACTGCACTTCACAAAGGTAGCACATGTTAATTAAAAATAAACCTCTTTTGATTAAATTGTCTATAGTCAAAATTTTATTCTGTAGTAATAGCCAAAAAAAGATTATTATTTTTCCAAGAATGTTTAAATTCCATAAACCGGTAGTATGTTAACATGGTACATGATAGTGTGTTAACAATAAAATATACATTGAAATCAAGAATAATATACAATTAATACAAATAGTATATTGACACCAACACTAAATTTAATATATAACTAGGGTGTTCAAACAATTTGGTATATTTCTAAACTTAACCGAACCGGTAGAATTCGGTTAAATCGGGTCAATTTTTCCGTTTAATTGATTTGGTTGGGTTAAAAAATGGTATTGTTGCTTTAAAAATCGGTTCGATTTTTATAATGTAATGTTTTAGTACACTATATAATCTCCTGATAGGAAATTACTCTTTTATTTTGTTTACGATTGTTTTATCTATTAATAATTATTAAATTTACTTATATATACTATCTTGTATATAATAAAATAGTATATTGTCAAGAAAATGATACACGATAGTATGTTAACAATATAAAGATATATTAAGATTATGGATAATATACAATTAATACAAATAGTATATTGACATTAACACCAAATATGATATACAATTAGGGATGTTCAAACAGTTTGGTTTATTTCGAAATTTAACCTAATCAATCGAATTCGGTAAAATCGGTTCGATTTTTCTGTTTAAATGGTCTGATTGGGTTAAAAAATGATATTGTTGCTTTAAAAACCGGTTCGATTTTTATAATCTAATGTTTTAGTAAGCTATATAATTTCTTGATAGGAAATTACTCTTTATTTTGTTTACGTTGTTTTATCTATTAATACTAATTAAATTTATTTATATTTACTATCTTGTATATATAAAATAGTATATTGTCGTGAAAATGATACACGATAGTAGGTTAACAATTAAAAAGAGATATTAAAAATTAAGAATTGTATACAATTAATACAAATGAATACAAATAGTATGTTGACACCAACACTAAATATGATATATAACTAGAGGTGTTCAAACGGTTTGGTTTATTTCGAAATTTAACCGAACCGGTTGAATTCGGTAAAATCGGTTCAATTTTTCCGTTTAATTGGTTTGGTTGGGTTAAAAAATAATATTGTTGCTTTAAAAGTAAAATAAAAAATGATAATGTTCGTTTTATTCGGTTCGATTTTATAATGATATTGACACGTGAACATTTAAAAAAAAATGAAGACACCTATTATGAAACAAATATATTATTTCCTATACGGGTGCATACATTTTCATCATTAATATTAATATACTATATTTAATGTTCATACATCATTCACTTTCATCATTAATATACTACTCTTTAGTGTTCATGTATCATTTACAATGCTAATATACTGTTTAGTGTTAATATACTACTTTCATCATTTACTGTGCTAATATACTATTTTCCTCACTAATATTACTAATTTTAGTGTGAGTACATAGTATTTAGTGCAAATATCCGTTTTTGTGTTAATTTATACTATTTTTAGGGGGAATCCATGATATTTGAAGGGATATCCATGATATTTAAAGAGATTTGCAGGGATATTCGTGAAATTTCAAAGTATTGAGGGATATATGTGAAATTATGATGTTTTACAGAGATACAATTGAAATTGCGTCTAAAATAAATACAAGAGCAAGCTTGTAGAGAAGAATCAAGAGTAATTACTCCGTAATACTTGAAATTGACAGAAGCATATAATTAACTAGCAATATTCGATATTCAAATACAAAATCATGTCGTCACCAAGAATTTCAATCAAGATAATCGGAAAATTATTAATCAGATCTAGATCCATATAACATACAAATATCAAAAGAAAAATTGAAAAACAAAAAAAATTAATTTCCAGAAATACCCTAATATATTGATATCATTAAACATCTGAGGTCGTACAGCACTAGACGTATTTGAAAATAGGGAAATTTTTAAAAAAACCCCTAACTTTTTTCAATATTCTAAAAAACCCCCTCACTTTTGAGAAACTCCAAAAAACCCCCTAAAAGCAAATTTTTCTTTCAAAAAACCCCCTTGAGGTGTTAATTTTTTTTTTGGGACCAAAATACCCCTCTAGTTTTATAAAATGCATTTTTGCTAATATTCTTTAGTATTTTTTTAATTTAAAAATTCATAAAAAATTCATAATTAATTAATTATATATTAAGTCCTATAATTATATATCAGTTTATACATTTGCAAAATCATACATCGTTTGACCTATAATTTATTTAACGACTAACAAATAATAAAAGTATAAATAATAACAAATGAATTTACTTTTATATGAATGATACATTAGATCATCTATTTAGAATCAGATTGTTTTGCCGATACATGCACTTGTTATGGGATGAAATTAAATCGCATTTAATCACTTTCGCCAATCTGTCTGACGAAAGTAAAAAAAATTGACGAACTATTTAGCGAAAGTGCTAGCTCTGAAATTCAAACATAATAGTGTTAATTTTAAAATAAAAAATACTAAACATTATTAAGAAAAATTGTATTTTATAAAATTAGAGAGGTATTTTGGTCCAAATAAAATTTTCCCCTCAAAAAAGTTAACTTTAACACCTATAGGGGATTTTTTTGAAAGAAAAGTTTGTTTTTACAGGGTTTTTGGAGTTTCTCAAAAGTGAGGGGTTTTTCGAATATTGAAAAAAGTTTGGGGGTTTTTTGAAAAATTTTCAAAAATAAATTGCTTGGAAGATAATTTGATAATTAAGAAAATATAACACTTAGTATTTAATTAGTTTAAAGAAAAAAGATGTAAGGGTAAAATGGGAATTAACAAAATTTAAAATCTCAAAGTTAATGGTAGGGGGTCTTTACAAAGAGAAGTTTGGAATAGGGTTTTTTTGGAGATTCAAAGAAGTTAGGGGTTTTTTTTAAATATCAAGAAAATATAGGGGTTTTTTTAAAAATTTCCCTTGAAAATATTGTAAAATCTGAGATTTTCAGGGCCTTCTTTGCAAAATTTATTGCTCAACGAGTTTTCGTGTAGGGAAGAAAAGCTCATGATAATTTGAGATATATCAAGATCATGTATGTTTTACTTCTGCATTTATTTATTTTCTCTATTGATTTTGAAAAACATTAATGTTATTATTGATGCTTAGATGTTTATTTAATATTATTGATGTGGGAACATGATATTTTTAATACTACCGTCGCATCAAACTTCCATTGATTCAAAAAAAACCCAAGAAACTTCAAAAAAATGTGCCTTCCTATTGGATGCTTAAAATATATTTGATGTATTGGACTCTTAATTAGTCCCAAACAACTTGTACGTAAAAATTTGAAGATCTCAAGTCTGATGAAAATATTAATTTTACAAATCTGTTGACATGGATACTATTTTTTTATTAATTATTTAAAAATAAAATTTAAGGAAATTTTTCAGAAATCCGTTAACTTTTTGAAATATTATCAAAACCCTCTCACTTTTTAGATTCTCTCAAAACCTCCTCTATAACATGAAATAATTATTTTTAGAATTTTTTTTAAATAACCCCCTATTTTTTTCTTTGATTTGCAAAAAACCCCTAACTTTTGGGAAACTCCAAAAAACCTCTTAGGGGCCGTTTGGTTGAAGCTTTGAAATATGCCTTGGAATATTATATGCCAAGGAATTTCATTCCATGGAATAGTATTCCATGGCATATACAATAGTCATGTTTGGTTGATGCATCATTTTTTCTACAAATTTAGAAAATATGTGAAATAAATAACTTTTTTGGAATAATTTAAGTTTTTAATATTTAAAGAGATAGTATGCCCATGGGAATGGAGAAAAGCCACCAATTTTGGTGGTAATCCTATTCCCATGAAATATGTCCATGGGCATCGTGAATGACGTTACTTTATTACCTGATGTCTGAACCAAACATGGGAATGGAATAAATTAGAATGGATGCAAAGGCATAGTAATTTCAAAGCACGAACCAAACGCCCCCTTATAAACAAAGTTTCATTTTCAATTACCCCTACAAAAATATTTCATGAAGAGTTATTTGCGATTTGATAATAATACAGGGTTTATTTTATAAATGTAAAATAAATAGATGTATCGGTCATAATTACAGATGGGCCCTTAAAACAGTAAGTAGCCAAACAAATTAAAAAATAATAATAATAATAAATAAATAGGATAAAATCAAAAATTGAAAAGTAGCCGTTAGGTTTTCGTGTGTCTGATGCTTATAAAATTTGTGTATCGGTTTTTATAAACATTGATCTAATTATATATTTTGAATCTACACAGGCCACACGGATCAAGGACTCTTCATCTTTCATCTTGACTATGGTCTAGATTCTTTGAATTCAAAATCAAAATCAAAACGTAAATTAGAAAGAAAAGGGTCGGAATTAAACAAGCAATCGAACATTTTCTCCTCTTCTTCTCAGGAAAGGATTTTGGAGGGGAAATTTGTTGGTTCCTATCTTTTGTCAATAGGTACGTACATCTCTCACTCTGCTCTTCATAATTTTTGTTATGTTGGAAATCTTTTCTGGTTTCTTTTGAAAATTCACGAGGATTATGCAATACTTATAGTTTTGTCCTACTGTCGAACATTTTTGTGATATTAAAAGAAGTAATTTTGGCGAGATATACTTAAACTTGCTTAACAAACAAGTAATTTCAAGTTGCGAATCTAATCACCAAATTTAGTGAGATTTGAGATTCGAATTTCGAAATGAATTGATCTATTCCTTGAAAAAAATAGAAATGAATTGATCTAATCACCAAATATTTATGTTCTTTTCTGTTGTGTTTTATTGGGCTTACCGCTTAATGCTTATGACTGAGTAGATTAGGGGTTGGAATGAGGAGGCTTAATTACTCTGGTTTTATTCACATGCTGCTTTTTACATGAACCAATTTAGTTAGAAATCAAGTAGTTGACAGATATATTTTGAAAATGATATATTTAAATCTGTAATTTCATTTAAAGTGTTGGTCTTTTTTAGTTTTCTAAACGATGATCAAATCTGTAATTTTATTTAAAGTGTTGGTCTTTTTTAATTTTCTAAACGATATTCAAATCTGTAAACTTGGTTAAATTCGACCTCTATGTATGTATCTGCATTTTTCAATACTAAAATGTAAGGGTGGGCATTTGGTTGAACCGAACCGAACCGAACCGAACCGTTTAAGACCAAACCGAATCAAACCGAACCGAACTAGATTCAAACCGAACCGAACCGAATAAAATTTGAACCGATTTAAAACCGAACCGATTAAACCGAATTTCTTATTCGGTTTGTTCGGTTGAACCGAATAAGAAGCTTTTTAATGATAAAATTCAAATTCTATTTAGCAAAAAACATATAAAAACAAATCATATAAAATATAATTATATTATTTATAATTTTACAATACAAAATATTAATTTTTTTAAATATACATAATAAAAACATGAAAAATAATACTAATTCGGTCGGTTCGGTTTAATCGGTTTTAAAAATACCAAAACCGAACCGAACCGAACCGAATAAACCGAATAATATCAATTTTTGAACCGAACCGAATGAACCGAAAAACCGAACCGATTAAACCGAATTCGACCGGTTCGGTTCGGTTCCCAAATAAACCAAACCATTTGCCCACCCCTACTAAAATGCAGTTGATCAATATAGTTAGAAATCAAGTAGTAATTATTAAGTACCAGAGGCCGAGGTGATCAATGAAAAGGAACTAGTGAAAATAACATTTTTTTTTTTTTGAAAATAAAGACTAGTGAAAATAACTTGATCATGTTAACATTGCATTGCACATCCCAATTTGAATATACCTTTTTATGTAATGCAGATTTCGGTACTGCCAAAGGGGCTTCTTCGCATATCGTCACAGTGACATTTTGTTTTTTTTGAGGTGGATCATCACTGTGACATTTGACTGGCAATAGTATGTTTCCTCTCCTCTCATTTCCTTTCCTTTAACACACATTATCATACTGTAAAGTATAAATTCTCCTAAACTAATTCTAGGTCACAAAGAATCCAGCAATCATAGGTGGACGCGGATAGTCCAAATCCAAATTAACCAATACTTCCATTCCATAAGGGTATGTTTTTCGTAATTTAATCTTTGATTAGGTGTTAATGTTAAAAATCAAGTTTACTAAGTTTCAATTGATTGATTGATTGATTGATTGATTGATTGATTGATTGATAGTTTTGTTCCGTGTAAACGTGCAGTGCAGTACAGTTAGCAGATATGGCTAATTGGGCCGATCTACCAAATGACATGCTCCGCCATTTGACTAGTTACCTTCCTTTCACAGACCACCATAGATTCAGTTCCGTTTGCCAAAACTGGCGTTTAGTTGCGAAAGAACTCGAGCATCGTTTGGCTCCCCAACTTCCTTGGTTGGTTCTCGGAGAAGACCCTGAGACCAAGAAGTGGAACTTCTTTGACTTGTCGGAACAAAGACCTTACTCCATCGACATTCCCGAGTTATATGGCCAGTACATTTGCGGTTCTTCGCATGGATGGTTCTTCACGATAGATATAGAAATTAAATGCCGTTTACTTAACCCCTTTACGAGGGAGTGCGTGGAGATGCCACCCCTCCCGCCCCACAGTCACAATTGTAACCTCATAGTTACCGAAGAACCGGCTGTTTGCAATTCTAAAGGCTTGCAAATCGGGTACACCTTCAAAGAAATGCAAAGGTGCATGATATTCAAAGCCGTTTTATCGCATGATCCTAGGGAAAGATCAGATTTTACGGTGATGATCATTTTCGGAAAGGATAATTTGCTCGCAATATGGAGGCCCGGCGATACATCTTGGACCATTCCTAAGATCCCCCTCCAAAGAGATTATAATATTAGGTTATCCGATGTGATTTGTTTCCAAGGTAACTTTTATGCCGTTTCTCATGGCCGCCATTTTTTCGCTGTTGATGTCGGTTCTCGACCTAACATGACAAGAATCAACCTCCGTGTACCGAACTTTGGGAGTATAACAAGTGAGCGGTATATGGTGGACATGAAAGGAGAACTATTACTAATCTTGAGGTACAAAAAATACTCGAGGAGGAAGCCTCGAAAAGAATTTCGAGTCATAAGGCTTGATCTCGTGAAAGAATCTTGGCAAGAATTGAGTGATATAGATGGCCTTTCATTATTTATAGGCAATAACTCGGCAGTGGTGGTTGATCCTACCATCTTCCCCAATTGCATTGAAAATGCAATCTACTTCACCGACACATGCGATAATTATCACTGGGAGGATAGAGGACACCATTTCGAGGTATATGACATGATTCAAGAGTCGATGGGCCGATTTTGTCTCATCGACCGTCATTTTCCCTCGCGACGCACCTCTAAGATGGGTCACTCCTAATTAGCTAGTTGTCGTGACACTAATTTGTATTCGAAGGCACTTGAAACTCGTAATGTGCTTTCGAGAACATTTGTGTTGTTATAACATTTTTTTTTTGAATGGTATCCGACAAGCGATCGATTTCGTTACTGATACCTAATTATTTTGATGCATATGGGGATCGAACCCACATTCTCTCACAACATATGATTTTTTGTGTTTCACACTCAACCAACTAGGCTATGGATCCACTGACATATAACATTTATTTGTAGCTTGTAAATACCATTATTTCATATATGAAATTCCAAAGTCGGCAATTGCCGCCTTCAAATCTTCAACAACAAAAAAAACATTTATTTGTAGAACATTCATCTATCTGTAGCGAATTAACCATTTTTGCTTAGATTCAGAGTTTCTCTTACACTTGATTACTGCATTATTTTAACAACTGTTCTTAATTTTATTTGCTCTTTCCGTGTGATAATAATTTGTACACCTTCAACAAAAAGTGGGTTTCCCAAATTTTCAATTAGTCTTTACTATTAGCAAAATGTATTGTTGTCATACAATATTTTTTAACAAACAGATAATAATTAAATACAACCAAACAAAAACTAATACATATTCGGATACAATTGAACTGACAACCGAAATTACAGTTAATTATATCAAACCAATTTCACAAAATATAGTTAATAAATCATAACAAATATCGTATCATATAATTAATGCACCATGACAATGTAACTAACCTATGTTGTATCATAATTTACTAACCACACGACGATACAATCCGGATCCAAATTATACGGTTCGGAAGGTTAAAATTACCAAACATATTATTTTTGGCGAACACTCTGCCGTGCAATCGTAATTTCTCTATCCCTTCGCGCTTTCTTACTGTAGATATAATTGGTGGTATTCCGACTGGTCGTTTCCGAGAGTTTTTTCTTTCTCTTTGCAAGGCGCGTAATGATCCTGCTACTGGCCCCCTCTCCGATCCTCCTATTTTTCGATGCGGACTTGAAATTGGTGTTGGAGGAGACTTGGATGATAGATTTGATTTGTCAAAACTTAGCTCATCAAAATAAATGCAAAATGTGAAATAGTATAATGCATATATTTTATAAAAATACATGCTCTTAATTTCCACCACCATCTCATATAATCAATACAAATTGAATCTGTTGCGTGTGCTATGTAAACCAAATATTTTTTGTTGTTTCGAAAGTTAAGTTTTGTTTTTATGGAGGTAGTCTCGCTCAAATTTGCATTAAACCAAATATTTAAGTTCGAAATATTAGAAGATCCTTGAGAGTTGAGATAGGTGATAATCACGTAAAACTCACCTTACGAATCACACAAATAAAATGTATCTTGTACAATTCAGTTGAGTTTAAATCCATCCATAATTTCACGAAATCAAATTTTCCAAATAATCCTAGTCCTCAATTTGTTAATTCACACGTATTTGTCGTATGCCATTCATTTTTATCTTAATTTTATTTATCTTTTGTGCATTACACATACAACTCACATGGATACTGTAATATCTTAATTTTCTTTTTAAAAAGTATAATATAATATGTACAACAACATATTATTACATAATATTTTCTTTATGTATCTAATTATTATTTTAGGTGAAAGATGTTCCGCGTTTAGAGCAAACCATATTTAAAATTCATTATTATTGAAAATAGTATGTTATAAATTAATGTTCAGTTATTTATATAATATATATAATTTTATTACAATGTCAAATTTAATATTTTATCTTTCAAGTGTTTATATTAGTACATGAAACATACAATTCTATGTAACATGTATTCGTGAATTATCCAAAATAAAAGTATATATTATTATTTTTATACCATGAAAATATACAATATTGGATACCCGATACGAATAAAAGTATATAATACGGTATTCGATAGGATATGATTTTATTTCAAATAGGGTTTTAAGTTTGGTTTTTTGTCACAATTATTAACAGGAAAACATACAAGGTTAGTAAAATGGAACTATTTTGTAAATAAATAAAATAAAAAGTTGTGATTTCATTTATGATCTGAAAAATAAAATTTATTATAAAATCTATACAATGATAATTATCATTTTTTCATAAATATTTTAAAAAATATATAAATAATGAATACGAAACAAAACTTGGAGGATTCATTCTAGTTATTACCAAAGTTATTGGAAACTCTTACTAGAAACCGGCCAATTTTCTGAAGAAAAAAAACAATTCATATATGGATACCTAATTAAGCTTCATCCGAATTCAAAAATATTAATTATTAATATTTTTTTAGGTAAAACCTGGAGCACGAAACATACGGATGTAAATGGTGCGGATATTGCCCAAACCGACCCGAACCGTATTCGAAAAATATTCAGATCTGAAAAAATATCCGGATCCGGGTACTTTTATTTGGATCCGGATCCGTTTGTCGGATCGGATCCGAATTCGGTTGTCGGATCCGGATCCGGATCTGGGTATTTTTTCGCATCCGGTATTCGAATCCGGATTTGGGAACCCGAATCCGGATCCGAATCTGGATATTATATTTTCCCGAATCCGGATCCGAATCTGGATATTATATTTTTTTTCTTATGTGTCTTATTCCAATAATTTAGATTGTTGATGTCGTAAATATTATATTATGATATAATAATATCCGCCCATGATCTAGCATCATGTGTATTTGTAGTATTTTCAGGTATTCGTATTTCTTTTAAAAAATCTTGGAAGGAGTTTTTTTGTATTTGTCGGTAGTCGACGCAATCTTAGGCATTCCATCGTGAAGTTGCATTGTGAGAAGAGGCGAGTAGTTGTCTCCATTGTTTCTCGGCACAAAACACACAACGTGTCATGCGGCCATTCTCTTTTTGATAAAGTTTCTTGTGTTAGAATTAGTTTATTCCCAACTAGCCACGTAAACAATTTGACTTTTAGAAATATTCTAATTCTAATTCTAATTCTAATTTATTCTAAGTGATAGAATTTGATTGATTCATTCTATCAATATTCCTCTGTTACTCAAAACATGTATGCTCTTCTCCCAAGATGCGCCACCAATCACCGTATCTTCTATATCCTTAATGATATGTTAATTAATTGTTAATCGAATATATCTTGTTAATTAATAGTTAATTAAGTGTTAATTAGAATTATAGAGAATGTGACGGTGCATCTGGGGGAAGGGTAAATGGCATCTTCCATTTTATCATCAAATGCACGCAAAACAATCAATGTTATTTCATTTTCAAATTGTAAAGCAAGTCATTTAATAAAAATAATATTTCAAAATGACCGCTATAAATTGCATTATGAGATACAAAAAGTACAAGACATATATTTAATTAAAGAAATTCTTCTTAGTTTTCACCGTTATCTCATAAGATCGCTATAAATTGCATTATGTTGTAAGATTGATTAAAATTGAACCAAATATTTTTTGATGTATTTCAATTTAAATTATAAATTTGGAAGATCATTCAAACTTGCCTTTCCTAGAAAGTACCTCACAAATCACGCAAAATTCAATTATACAGTCACACGAATTCAATTACACAGTCACACAAAACTTGTTAGAAAATCACACCGAGAAGGTCAAAACCAAAACCTAATTTTTTGCTATTTTTTGTTGAAATTTTCTTTGAACTATTGAAAGCAATCGCGTTAAATTACTCAACATAATAAATATATTATAAATAATTTATATAAACTTTAAATATGTTCCCATGTCATATAATATTATATCATAATATCTATTATACTATATTATGATATATTAAATTATACTATATTATTTTGTATTAAATTATATTACATTATATTATTTATATTTATATTTATTTTATAATATATTATGTTATATAAAATATTTTTTAAATATATTATTATATTACATAACATGTAATATTATATTAATCACATCACATTACCTAACATAATATTATATTATATTATAATATATTCTATAACATGATAGTATATTTTATTTTAATATATAAATAAAATAATACAAGTCTCGTCACGAGACAAAGCCCTCACTCCGAGAATGATGATTGTACTTTCATAAAACTTCGTAAATTATATTCAAACGTAACATTGTATGACTTACTAAACTTTTTGTACCTTTGGGATTTCACTTTTTACGGTCTCAATCTCTAGAAATTAATCATTATATATTAGAAAAAACCGGTGCATCCAAACAAACTCTTAAAATCCTTAATTCTTTTATGAAATTCTCTTTACATACAATTAATAAAAAAATATTATTTTTTATAAAATATGTACATATCTTTCATTGTTTTTTTTGTTTTGAAAAACTAAAGAGGCGAAGCCTCTTTTAATATATTAAAGCAAGATTTAATACATTGGTGCGATTTTACATGATAAATGTAAAAAAATAGTTTCGTAAAAATAAATTATAATTACAAAAGTAAGATACATGCCGAGAGATGAAGCTTTCGACCAACCTTAGACGAACGCAACATCCCTCTACCCTTGGTTTGCCACGCGAGCTCGGATTGTCATCGAAGCTGTCACCGTCGCTGTCGCGGCCCGTCGCTCTCGGACTCGCCCCCAGACTCGCCCCAGACTCGGCCGTCGCTCTCGGCCTCGACCCAGACTCGCCCCAGACTCGTCCCAGACTCGCCACAGACTCGGCACCAACCTCGCGATTTTTCGATTTTCCTTTTTCCTTTCCCGCTTTTTCCTTTCGTCGCCCTTTTGCCTCCACCCCAAAATGGGCCCGAGTTTATGCTCTTCGAGGAGCTCCAAAATCGCCCCAATGGCGGCTGCCAGCCAGCGTCAATATGCCAACTCTTCCCGTCGCCAGTCGCGGTTGTCCCTTTCCTCCATTTCCTCTCTCCAGTCGTCGCCAGTCGGCAGTCGCTGTCGCCAGGCAGTCGCTGTCGCCAGGCAGTCGCGGTCCCCAGTCGCCAGCCAGTCTCAGTCGCCAGCCAGTCGCGGTCGCCAGCCAGCGGTCTCAACCAGTTCAGTCGCCCGTCGTCGCCTTCGCACGTTCGCCCATCGTCGCCTTCGCGGTCCAGCGTTCGTCGCGGTCGTTGCCTTCGCACGTTCGTCCTCGGCGGCGGCTAGGGTTTCGAGAGAGAGAGAGAGAGAGAGAGAGAGAGAGAGAGAGAGAGAGAGAGAGAGAGAGAGAGAGAGAGTAGGGGGTGGAGGCGGCTGCGTCGGTTTGCCTCCACCCCGAGATTGCCCGAAATCGTCCGGCGGCTAGGGTTTCCTTGGCAATCAAATCTTCCTCATATCTTTCATTGTTGACTATCTGTAATTTATATCATTAGTAATTTGTTATCACCATTTTAAATTAATACTACATTTTGTCGCAATTGTTTTAAAAAAAATCAAATTATATTTATAGAAGTTAGTGGGTTTTAAGAAAAATGTTCTAAATTTTATTTTATGTTCTTTCCTTTTTGGTTCATTCGATTTGTGGGGTTTGCTAATAATGATTAATGAGTATAAATATGATCTATTGTTGGATTGGAAATTTAATATTCTCTACTTTTTAATTAGGAAATTTACAATTGCAAAACACACGTCCCACAATTCTTTGGTACTTAATTAAGTGGGTTAGCCTCCTTCGTATATATATGTAATAATAATAATAATAATAATAATAAAAAGATGATGATATTGTAAGAGCTAACATGACTTAACAACGAGCAGATTCTTAGAAATGATAATTTTACCTCCATTAATAATGATTATTAATTAGTTTTCTTATTTATTAATAATTTAATACTATTACATTCCATAAATTGTGCAAAAAATAAATTATATATGAAAAATCTTAGAAATAATAATTTGGAAATTCTAAATTGGATATTCTTGGACAGAAATTGTTTTTTTCAAACACGAATATCGAATACAATTTTTTTAAATTTTGAAAATTGAAGAGCATATTTTGTTTTATTTTGTCTTATAATATTTACTAACAAGAGAGTACATACGAGTAAATTTATTCATTTATGTTTTCGTATTTGCTAAATTTTATTTTGTACATTAGAAATAATAATATATATTGTTTACGTACGAAATAATAAATAATAATCATCGTAAATGAGGGTAAAATGGTCATTAGTTTGATTTTTTTGAAAATTGCTATTTGTTAAGTCATGTTAGATCTTGCAATAACGTCATCCTAAAAATATCAATGTACTTTCGTAGAAACTAAAATAAGTAATCTAAAATTTCGTAAAATATTCAGAAAGTATGTCTTGTTTTTATATGTACGCATTTTAATGTATTTTTTGTCCAATTATTTCTTCTATTTGACTAAAAAGGGGAGTTCTGTCATACACCCTTTTACAAGGGTATTTTGGATATTTTAACAATTAATTATATTTGAAAAAGGGTGTATCATAAAATTTATCTTTTATGGAAATTTTGGTTTAAATGAACAACAAAAAATTCCAATTTAGTTAAACATTAATTAATAAATATATTTGATATCTTACCTTAAATATTCATAAATGGATAATTACTCCAAATATCCTTGAAAATGGATGTATGATAAGGAAATGGGTGTATGATAGAAGCCCCCGACTAAAAAAATGTAAAACTTCAAAATTTTACTATTGAATTTTCTCAAACCATAACTTGTTTTGCGGTTCTCACTCCACCAAGTTTTCTTCTTCTTCTTCATATCATTATTACTAAATACATCTATGAGTCCTCAATAACGTACCCCAAAGATTCTTCAAATAAGTACACTAATTGTAAATATTGTCCTATCAATATCAACAATTATTCACCAAAAATATATAGTCAACTTTTTCTTCTTAAGTTTAATTTTCTAGTATTCTTGTAAACTGTTACTTAAATATGAAATATATATTTGTTTATATTTGTCCGAATATCATATATTATGTGATCTTTTTGAAGAATCTAAGGGTTGCACAGATGGGGGGCAATTAGAGAAGTTCTGAAGAAATAATTATACGCCTTTAAACAGTATATTATACAACTGAAAAAAAAAAAAAAAAAAACATTTCTCCTTGTCTTTTCCCTCTCTTCTTTCTCTCATGGCTATCTCTCTCCTCCATTCTCGCCCAATTGCGCACCCGTTTGCCACCCCTTTAACATCTAGTACCTCCAAACTCCATCCTGTTTCAATTAATTTCGTCGCAAGTAACAGTAAAGCTAAAAATTTGAGAAAAAGATGGAGAAGAATCGAAGCCAGTGCAATTGATTCATCACCAGTAGTTTTTAGCAAGCTAGAAGCAGATGATTTCAGACACCCCCTTGATAAACAAGTAATTATATAAATACCCTTTTTATTATTCTTAATTATGATGTTCTTGTTGGTTAGTTCAAAACTTCAAGGGGTATGGTATGTAAATTTTTGAAACGCTTATTTATTTATTTTGCAAATTTATTAGACCAATTGGCCCTTAATTGGGGAAATTGAATTTTTGGTTTGGTACCTTCGAAGACTGTACCTTTATGTACCATCTCAAATTGAAAACTGTACCAAAAATTTCACTGCTTTTATACTTGGTTACTTAAACTTTGGAAAATTAAATTCTAGTATTCATATTGAACAATTTTGATTCTTAATTGTGCAGAACACTTTGCTTTTGAGAACTATACCTGGTCTAGACGAATTTGGCAAAACATTGCTCGGTAACCAATCACTTAATTTTTATTTTCCAACATTATTTAACTTCATACCTTATTTTTAATGTTTTTAATAAACAAAAGAACTAATTTATAATATTTTCTTTTTTTAGGTCCTGTTTCAGAACAAATTATGCTTCTTCAAAATATCGGCACATCTGTTCAAGTCTCTGAAAATCAGGTTTGATATACTTTTTCAGTACCGGTCCAGATATGAATAGTAAAGATTTATTCAAAATAAATCTTCAATTAAGCCTCAATCAAGCAATTAAACACCATAATTCCAAAAAACAGGAAAAATGGCAACCAATTTGAGAAACCAAGTTATCAATTTTGTTTTGTTTTTGTTGGACTAACTTGTCGTTTGATATTTATATTACTTCTCTGATTTTTTTTTTTTTTTTTTTAATAGCTTTCAGATCTTCATAAATTATTGCAAGAGGCAGCAAAAATACTGAACACAGAAGCGCCAGATTTATACGTGAGGCAAAATCCCGTACCGAATGCATATACTCTGGCAATTGGTGGTAAAAAGCCTTTTATAGTTGTTCATACCAGTCTCGTCGAGCTTCTCACAAGAAAGGAATTACAGGTATGTTACTCGAATAGTCGAATTTGTAAAATCATCATTCGAATTATTAAGTGGTTTACACTTTAGAAATAGCTAATGTAGGGTAATTTCAATGTTTTATAAGGGTATCCATGATATTTTCTATTTTGTTTGTTTTTATAATTTTGGTATTTTTTATTCAGGCTGTTTTGGCACATGAATTGGGACATTTGAAATGTGATCATGGATTATGGCTCGCATTTGCCAACATAATAACGCTCGGCGCCACTATCTTACCTGGTAAATAACTAAATATAATAAAAATAATATTTAATGTGAAATTTTTTGTCATTGATATGATTAATTTAGCGGGTCTTCTGAGATATATAATTTAATTATACTTTTTTGATGTTTTTAGGGTTTGGGTTTGTGGCGGGATTTTTGGAAGAACAAATGTATAGGTGGCTTAGAGCCGCAGAGTTGACTTGTGACAGAGCGGCTCTTCTCGTGGTTCAAGATCCCAAAGTAATTTACAATTTTGCCATTATATATACATATAAATAATGTGATAATAATGCGTTGTTATGTTGGCTCAAAAAGGTGGTGGTATCGGTTTTGATGAAACTGGCTGGAGGCGCACCGTCTTTGGCGGATCAGTTAAACGTGGACGCGTTTTTGGAACAAGCCCGTTCTTATGACAACGCTTCTTCTACCCCCATTGGTTGGTACATCAGGTTGGTGTGACATCATCATTACATCATAACGAGGATTTAATTTGGATAAATTGAATGAAAATATTTCGGTGCTTATTTGTTTCTTCAGGAATGCGCAGAACAGGCAGTTATCTCATCCTTTACCGGTTTTAAGGGCGCGCGAAGTTGATGATTGGTCGAGGAGTCCTGAATACAGTTCTCTCTTAAACTCTGCGATTCGAAGAGAAATATCTTAGAATAATAGAAAATAGGTGATTTTCCTATTTGTTGAATTTCAAATTTACCCCTTGACCAAAAGGGAAATAGCTGTGCGATCTAAATTAGAGAATGGTAATTTTGATAGAATTTAATTATTTTTTTTGCAGATAATAATTTCTTTTTTAAATTTTTTTGCAGGTAGAAATAGTGTGAATATACAGAGTATTTAATTATTTTGTATGGATGCTCGTCTCTGTGAAATATAAACGATGTAAATATACTGTTATATTTGTAACTTTTTCTATGTAATAGTAGTTAATGACGTTTATACCTTATTTCTATGAAACAAAAATTTATTGGTGGATAATTCTAAGGAAGTTTAAAAATTAAAAACAAAACTTTTTTTACTCAAAAAATGTATTAAATAAAGTTCCATAGTTGTTCAAACAATATATATTAACAGGCCTCCAAATAGTAACAGGCCTCCAAATTTCAAAATTTTCAGCCACGAAAGAAAACGATAGAGAGAGAGGCAAAGCAAAGAGTTAGAGAGATGGAAAAACGAAGTGACGAAGGAGGAACAAGAGCAAAACCCTAGACAGGACGACGAAGAGAGGTGGGAAGGCAATAAGGAACCAAAGGGGCTGCACGCTCGCCGTACAAAGCCTGAGGTTTGTCGACCAAATCAACCTACGCCGCTCGCCGCTCGCCGCTCCTGACTCCGATCTTCGCTCGCCGTGATAGAAGGTAAATGAGTTGATTTCGCCCCTTATTCTCTCTGTTTCGAGGTACTAATTTCGATTTTAGATTGCATTTTTCTATTTTGCCCCTGATTTTCTCTCTTTTCTCAATAATATTATGCCCCTTGATTTTCAGTTATTGTCATTTTCTTGTAAAATGTTATGCTCTTTTTTATTCTTGTTTTATTTCACTCTTCTTGCATTGTATGTTTACAAAAAGTAGATATACTAATCTTCTCTCTCTCTCTCCAGGCCCCAGCCCAGTTCAGCCCATTCACTCCATCGCAAACGATTTCTCTCTCCCGCCCACTTTCTCCAGAAGAATCATGGAAGAGAAGAATCACGAATCGATTAAATCGAAGCACAAGAAGAAGAAGAAGAAAGAGAAGCCGTCGCTAGATGCCGATTCGGAGATCACTCGCCAATCAGACGAAGTAGGAGTAGAAGAAGGCCGAGAAGAGAAGAGACACAAATCTAAGAAAGATAAGAAGAAAAAGAAAAAGGCTTCAGAGCTCGACGAAGGAGGAGGAGAAGAAGAAGAAGAAGACAACAAAGAGGAGACGGACAGTGAGAAGTTGAGTGATAAGAAAAGCAAGAAGAAGAAGAAAGAGAAGCCGTCGCTAGATGCCGATTCGGAGATCACTCGCCAATCAGACGAAGTAGGAGGAGGAGTAGAAGAAGGCCGAGAAGAGAAGAGACACAAATCTAAGAAAGATAAGAAGAAAAAGAAAAAGGCTTCAGAGCTCGACGAAGGAGGAGGAGAAGAAGAAGAAGAAGACAACAAAGAGGAGACGGACAGTGAGAAGTTGAGTGATAAGAAAAGCAAGAAGAAGAAGAAAGAAAAGCCGTCGCTAGATGCCGATTTGGAAATCACTCGCGAATTCGACGAAGTAGGAGGAGGACTAGAAGAAGGCCGAGAAGAGAAGAGACACAAATCTAAGAAAGATAAGAAGAAAAAGAAAAAGGCTTCAGAGATCGACGAAGGCGGAGGAGAAGAAGAAGAGGAAGACGACAAAGAGGAGACGGACAGTGAGAAGATGAGTGATAAGAAAAGCAAGAAGAAGAAGAAGAAAGAAAAGCCGTCGCTAGATGCCGGTTCGGAAATCACTCGCCAATTAGACGAAGTAGGAGGAGGAGTAGAAGAAGGGCGAGAAGAGAAGGGACACAAATCTAAGAAAGATAAGAAGAAAAAGAAAAAGGCTTCAGAACTCGACGAAGGAGAAGAAGAGAAAGACGACAAAGAGGAGAACGACAGTGAGAAGTTGAGTGATAAGAAAAGCAAGAAGAAGAAGAAGGAAAAAAAAGAGAAGAAGAAAAGAGAGAAGAAAGAAGATGAAAAAGATGGCGAATTTGTGAAAAAGAAAGCAAAGAAGGAGAAGAGAAAAAGAGAAGAAAAGGAAGATACAACAGAAAACAACGAAATAACCAAGAAAGCCAAGAAAAATTTGAAACCCGAGGACGAAAAGAAGAAAAAAGAGGGAAAAAGAGTGAGATTTTCTGGCAAAGTAGACGTGTTTCCTGTGCGGCGGAGGAGAAGGAGTAGAGAGAGAGAAATCGGCGAACAAGATATGGTTAGAGGAAAAAGGTTTACACCAGAAGAAGATGAACTTGTCCTCGCAGCTATTGATGAATACATAAAGGTGAGCTAAACTTAATTAAATTATATTGTTTTAATTTTGATAATTAAATTCCATTTAGACTTGGCTTGTATTTCTTTTTTTGTTTCATTTGAATATAGGTGCACCAATTGGGAGAAGAAGGAAGGAAGATGATCCGTCAGAGTGGTAAGCACAAAGAGACAAAGGGATGTTGGAACGAAATTCGTAAGTGTATCATTCCATATAGAAATCATTGTGTGAATTCACATTGTCTTAGGGTTTAGGGTTTAGTAAAGAGGGTACAATGAATATTTTGCAGGTCAATGTATTCCATACAGACCAAAGGAAGCGATATATGGTAGGGCCGAAATTTTACTTACTCGGGGCGAAAATCGGCACTGGACCCCCGAGGATTTAGAAGCTCTTAGAAGGTGAGAATTTATTACATTTCGATTACTTTTCGCAATAAATATTTATATTGTTTTATTACCTCAGGTACAAGGAGAAACACGGTACGAACAAGTGGAGAGATTTCGCGGATCAATATCACGTGAATCGTAAAGCCGTTAAGGATGCTTGGCGAAGAATAAGACTTGGCGAAACTGCTAAGAATGGTTATTGGACTCAGCAGGAGTATCAAACTTTGTTCGATCTAGTCAACATGGACTTGAAAATTAGAGCTTCTCAAAAGAAGGAAACCAAACACGGCATGGTTAGTTAGTTAGTTAGTTAGTTAGTTAGTGTTCAATTTTTTTTTTTTTTTTTTTCGTAATTCAATCTTGCTATTTTTTTTTTAATTAGTTGAGGGACAATATTTCTTGGGAAGCGATAAGTGACAAGATGGCGACTAGATATCACCCTAACTGCTGCTCCAAGTGGTAATATAATATATTTGTCTAATTTTAATATTATACCCAAATTATATACTTACGCACACGAGTTATTATATTCAGGTATGATCAACTCTCCTCTCCGATGGTTAAGGAGGGTTTATGGCTGGACACCGATGATTACCGTTTAGTCGAAGCGTAAGTCTCCACTTTAAATTTTGATAAAATAATAGGAGAGTGGCATTTATGAAATTATTCATACAGGCTCCGAGAAGCAGACGCAGCTTGTTTGGAAGAAGTCGAGTGGGACCATCTCCTCGATCATAGGTACATTCACATATTTTTCTCGTTATCACTAATTCGTATCTTTAAATGGTTGAATATTTTTTTTTAAAAGGGACGGAGAGACGTGCCGTAGAAGATGGGAGCAAATGATTCGCCACATAGGCGGTCACAAAGAGAAATCGTTCATCGAACAAATCGAAGTGCTTTCGGAAAGGTACTGCCCCGAAATGGTCGAGTATAGGGAGCGATATGATGCATCGCATTCATCTGATGAGGATCTTTCTGAGTAAATTACAAAATAGTCCTTGTTTAATTCGGCTTGGATCATAAATGTAATGTAATTTGCCTTGTGCAATTAACTTTGCTGTTAGTTTTTAGGGTAAGATAATTAATTTCTACTTTTTTGTTATATTTGATAATTAATTTTGTGTGAGTTATTGTTGACTTCTCATATTTGGTTTATACATTTTAAAAATTTAAATAGCTGTTTGATTGGTTCTACCTCCCGACATAACCAATGAAAATAGAGAATTTGTTTTAAGAATATCTATTTGTATATATTTAAAATTATTTGTTTTGGTCCGGACGATCATTATGATTTGTAAATTTAAAAAAGTGTGCTTTGTGGGTCGTTACTCTGATTTTATAAACTAACAGTTCTAATTCTCTAATAAGTTGGCGCGAAGTTCTTTGGATGTTCCATCAGCAATTGAGCTATACGAGGCGGGAATAATATTCAAAGCGAAAACATCATTCGCTCATATATCCATGGTTGCGGGTATTTTGTTGTTGTTTCTTTTCTTTTTCTTTTTCTTTTTTTCTTTTTTTCTTTTTTTTTTTTGGACTGGAATACGATGCTTGCACATCCCAAAAATCATATTTATCATTTAAAAAATATAACGTCATATTGACCCCTTTGAACTTTCAAAATATATATTGGTTCGGTTCAATTGTAATTTAAAACATTGATTGTTTGAAAAGAACAAATGGCTCTTAACTTTTGGATGAACATGATATTTTAGTTTTTTCAGAGGGTAAAGAAGATACTTTCTAATTTGACATTGCTAAATGTCACAACATTTCCGCGATTTCGTGTGTGAATAAAAGTTGTGTGCTTTTTATATTCTCTTTTTCTCTCAAAATATCATGCATACCCCCGCAAAATGGAATGCCTTAAAATGACAATATATCAAAATTTATGTATAACATGCAAGTCGTGTAACAACTAAATTATCACGAATAACTAAAAAGAACATGCACGTTTCAAATCATGAAATATTGTGGGTCCTTAGAAAATGAAAAATATTATTGAAGTAAAGTAAAAAGGACATTTCCATTTGTACCTTGCTAAAATCTAAAATATGAATCTATGATATATAACTACCATAGCTTAAGACGACAATGGCAAAACACATATTTAACATACACAAACTTAATTAAAACATCATGTCTGCAACGACGACAAAATCTCAAGAAATTATATATACAACATTTCCCCCTCTACGAGGACACATCAAATTCTTCCAAAATATAAATACCAAGCAAAAAGACCCACAATATTTTCCTTTCGACTCATATAAACTTAAACTTCATCAGTAATTTAACCGTTCATTTCAATATCTTGCGTACCATTGGACTTGATCGCTTCGATCAAATCCTCGATCCTAAGAGGAGAATGTCGAGCTGTGTATTGAAATAACACCTGCAAGGATATACACGAAATTTTGATGATTTCTAGGGGGTACACATGAAATTAAACCAAATGAAACTACTAACAAGATGCTTACTTTGGAATGACTATCGGCAAAAGCACGTGAGCGATTAGATTTTGCAATGAATTGTAATTCACCAATTTCGAGTTTTCCATTTACGAGTTTTACACTCTCGTCTCGAATCGCGAATTTTACAAGATTTCCTGTCTTTAATCCTGACTGGATAAATTAATCTCAAATTAGGGATATCATAATACAACTCATTTTTTAATTTGCAAATATTACCGTATTAATGAAATCATTATTCAAGCAACCAAGTATAACAGGAGGATCGTCACAAGTCGTTAATTTTCCATCATTTTGCAATTCCAAAACTACCTGGTTTTTAGTCAATATTAATAAAAAAAACAAAATAAATAATTTCTACCCACAATTTGTCAAATCGAAAATTTTCAATTTGGTACCTGTTGATTTGTTGGTATTTGTCCTTTATTATCAGTGTCGAGTAAATATTGACTACACATATTATCTTTCCATACTAATGCTAGAGGCGTATTTCCTGCTTGATAATGTGCATGCCTATAAAAAAACAAATCAATTATATTGTACAATTCTATCAAAAAAAATAAAACGATAGTAGAAAAATAAAATCGAAGAAGAAATGTATTACTTGTTATAGAACAACAAGCCATCTTTAATATATGGTACCGAACCAGAATAAGCCGTTTCGAGACCGGTTAGGTTGCACTCGTAGATCGGTACAACACTAAACTTGTACCGGTGGTACTGAGATGGTGGGTCAGAAGCACCCGTTTCGCTCAGCTTCGAATTCGACCAAAAGAATCTAAATTCAGATGTGCAATCATATAATGGGTACCCTCTCCAACATACCATATCAATCACATAATATATTTCATCCCTCTACAACAAATTAAAAAGAAAAAAGTTAAGAAACCATCAAAAAATTGAAATATAAAAATTTTAAAATGCTGACCTCGTGAAATATACAATCGAGAATGGAATAGGAGCTAGACGGGCCTGATACGTCCTTCGATCTAGACCCGTTAGGCAAGTTAGAAGGGAATCGGTGTAATATAGACCCGTTTCGAAGCCTACTGATTGTCGTGTTGTTTGAAGATATCACGAAGCATCTTTTACCAGAAGGTCTTGGAAATACGTACCTTCATTTTTAAAGTTTCAATCTTTTTGCAATTCACTGGTTTTAGAATTGAAATGTATGATTAAGAGAGAAGAAATGAAATATAGACATACCAATCAGTGTCGAGCAAAGGAGGAACATCAACCATCCATTCAGGCAGCATGAGCTGTCTCGCAAACCATCTCCTCGCCTCAGAACCTCTCAGCCTCGCCGCACGAACTGGGTCCAAATCCGACTGACTTGTTAATGTCTCGGCCTCCTCCTGGTCCGAAACAGGTTCGGAATCGATCATTTCGGGTTCGGATTGGAGGGAAATGAGAGAGGAAGCGAGTTGTCTCGCCCGGTTCTGCGCATCGGACCGACGGTCGTTCTGGTGACGAAGAGCTAGTTCGCGCCGTTTCTGCTGGTCGGAGAATGATGGCCGTTTGATCGACCGGCGGTGTTCTGGCGGCGACATTTGAACGACGATACTATCTTTTGCGCTGCGCAAGGTTTTTCGTTAGGACTCACGAACAAATTCTCGACGATATACTACTGAATAATGTATTGGGGGAGGATTACAGTTTGTCTGGTCTAGAGTTCGGAATAGTTTTCCCGGATTTTCTTATCCGATTTTTACTCTTTTCGGGAAGTCTATTCTGTCTTTGGTAAATGTCAAATTTTATAAATAGATCAATGATGGAAGTAAATAAGCATAGTGCCTTATATAATCATTAAATATAATAAAAAAAATTATAGAACATAACTAATAAATATTATTAATTACTTGTAAACAATGAAAGAGTGATATTTCCCAATAAATATCACCGTTTTTCATATAAATATAGGGCTACATGTTTAGCTTGTTCGTACTTGACTCGATTATAACTCGTTAATAGCTTGCTCGACTCCAACTCGAAATTAATCAAGCCGAGATAGCTGGAATACTTATCGAGTTGAGTTTGAGCTTAGTCCATCTCATTCGGATTAAACTCGAAACAAATTTGAACTCGATATTTAACCTAATTATCTCCATTCCAATTAATTTGTGATATTTTATATACCAAGAATATATATATAATACATACCATGGTTCGTAATATCGGCCGAGTTAAAAAAAGCTCGGCCGAGTATCTCGGACTCGATCGATTTTGTTCCATAAAAATCGGATCCGAGTCGCCGATTTTTTTTTTTTTTTTTTTTGTTTGTAATATTGTTATGTTATATTGATGCTTAAATTATTTACATTTACAACATATTCATGATTCAATTTTATACATAAACAACATAATATGACTACATGACTCCATCAACTTTGATCTGAATAATATGGCTATATGTTTATAAATGTAACATGCTTGACTTTGATTTCCATCAACTTTAATTTTCATCAATTATGTCATTACTTTCAAGTTTGCACTCAATGATGTATAAATAACATGCTTGTAAATGAATTTTGTAAGAATAGGCTATTTGAATATTCGAATACTGTGTGTTCCTATTTGGATACATTGAGTTGAATATTGTATGTTCATATTTGAATATTTTTTTTTAATGTAGTATTTTGGATTTTATGAGTTGAATTAGGTGTATTATGTTGATCAATGTTTATCTATTTAAAAAAATAAAAAAAAAATCTATTTTTTCCAATTTTTTTTTTACTCGCCCGAGTCTGATTCGAATCGATCAAGTCCCGAGTCGCTAGAGCCGACCGAGTCCGAGTCCCATATTCGATACATACTATTAAGAGTAACTAATACTTGGAATATGTTAAAATAATCTCTGCATCCCAATCTTATTATTAACTGTCGAAGTCATGTATGTAGTCATGGGTCCCTCCTCCTCTCTTGTTAATCGAGACAACAAATTAAGCATCAAATTGAAAATATTCTCTTACTTTCTTGTTAATTAAGTACACAAAATTGCAAAGGCAATAATATTAAGATGTAATTAGTTTGTTAACCACAAGTAAGTTATTAACAACATCTAGAAAAAGGAAATAGATTCCCGGATATGGGGAGAGACAAGACCAGGAATTCGGATCCCGAAAAAAATGGTCTCTTGTTCTATTCTTGTAACACAGATCGATCCCTCTCCGATCCAAACCCTAGGACGGATTCTTCTCTCTCCTCTCACTCCCCTGCCATACTCTCCACCAGGTATTTCTTCTCTCATTCCCTCTCTCGTGCACCCTCGTCCATGGTTTTCTTTCTGTTGATCTTCTATTTCCTCTTTGTTGTGTTGATTTTGTTTTTCATTTGTTGTTCTGAATTGTATCGTCTGATTATTCTAATATGATATGTCTTGAGATAGATTGAATCTCTGCTATAGTCCCTTGAATGATAGCGATTTCGATGGTACAGGAAGTAGCTTGTAGTTTTTTCTAACGTAGCTGTGCATTTGGCATTTCGTAAAGCATGAACTTTCAGTGGATTTCAGTACTTTGGTTCTCATAAATTGGAAGGAATGACAGATTAATTTGGTCCTCATAAATCCTATGCCAGATTCATTTGTTTTTGTATTTAGTTGCACATTGTATGGTAAATTGAGACCGAATTGAGCCAAGTCAGGGTTAACTAAGCCCCAAATTGGGCCTAATTGCGAAATTGAGGGTTTAACTAATAACGTAGGAGTCGAAGACTATCTTTCAGGTACCAATTATGTATCAATCAGGTCTTGTACCAATACAACACCAATGGAATAGATTTCAAATGCATTCGATCCATATCCAGAAAAGGGTCAAAACTGCAATTTCACCTTTTTTAACTCTTATTTTCAGCTCAACAATTCTATTTCGAGATAATTTCCTAAAAAAATGGGGGATTCATACACAATCCAAATCAGCACCAAGCTAATCAGTCAACTAGCCCGCGAGGAAGAAAAATCCACACGAAAAATAAAAAAGCCCAAACCCAAAACCCCTAAAGCACCAAAGGACCAAAATACCCCCAAACCGGAACCACCTCAAATCCCAAGCGCCAATCCTCAACCCACATGGCCGCCCCTCTTTCTTCCGGTACCGCCCGTACCGTCCCCTGAAGTTGAAATACCAGAGGTGGAATCCATTCGTACTGTTTTGAAAGAGAGCGAAAAAGTCTTGGAGAAATTAGAGATGGAGGAATCTGTGATGCTCGCGGAGTTGAATAAAAGATCGAAAGAGCTTCGTGAAAAGGAATTCAAATTACCGTACCAGAAACATGTACCTTGTGTGGAAGAGAGGTCGAATTGTCTCGATTGTTACAAGAATTATCATGCGAAGGATCCTTTGAAATGTGCTGAGTTTGTTAAGAGATTTGCTGATTGTGCGCGGAAATCGAGGCAAAATGCGGAGACGCGTGTGAGTGAATAGAGTTTTTTATTTTATGGTTGTTTTTTTCTGTTCTTTGAGAGATTTGAATAATGAGGGTCTGATTGAACCACAATTTGCCAATTTTTGCGTATAGCTGAAAATTTACTTTGGAGACGGTTATGATTTTCTTTTTGTTAATCTTTTTTGAATTTGATTCTGTTATCAAATTGGAGATTGAGGTTTCTGCGAAAGATCTTTTTGTTAATCTTTAATAGTTGAAGCTCATGTTTAGTACATAGATTTAATTATTGAAATATTCATTATTTTTCGCTGAATGGTACAAATTTATAATAGTGTTATTTATTAGAAATTTATAATAGAGTGTTATTTATAGATTACCCATATTGTCAGGTAGTAATGCCTAATAAGGATTTAAATATTTACCCTTGTAAAACCCAAAATATCACATTTACTTTTAAACAAAATGAAAATATCATATTTTCTATTCAAAAATCTAACATATCATATTTACTCTTTCAAAATCTACTATAAAGAATCGCATTGTTGGCTGTTACGAATCATGACTCTTTTAACTTTTTGGGTAAATATGATATTTTAGATTTTTGAGAGTGTAAATATGATATATTTTATTTTTGAAAGGATAAATATTATAATTTGAATTTTGCAACGACAAATATGTAAATCCCTCGACTTAACAATCCAATAATACTAAATTGCAATTCTTTTATGAAAATAATTATTCTTCAATATCGAGAAACGGGTAATCCGTGTATCCAACAACAGGATCAGAAGTGTAGAAAGTCGATCTATCATACATATTCAAAGGCGCATTTATTTCGAATCGCTTTGGAAGATCAGGATTGGCCAAAAATACACGACCATACGCGACAAGATCTGCATAACCGTCTTGTACCGCTTTATTTCCTTCGTCTCGGTCATACCCACCAACTGCAATGAAGGTACCATGAAATGCTTTTCTCATAGGAAGAAGCCCGTGCGGTATTTGGTATCGTCCTTCTTGTACAACCATTCTTGGTTCGACCGTGTGCAAATATAGGATTCGTAACTTGTTGAGTTCGTGCACCATGTATAGGGCTAGGGCTTCTGGGTCCGAGTCGTAACACTCTGACTGCCACGCCAAAAAAATAATTGTTATTTTCAATAATAAAAATTATTTATGATGATATGAAAATTTGGAGGTTTTATATTTTTACATAATCCGAGAAAGGAGAGATTCTGAATCCAACACGGTCCGGCCCGATCTCGTCACATATGGCTTTGGTGACCTCGAGGGCAAAGCGGCATTGGTTTTCGAGGCTACCTCCGTAATGATCGGCACGATCATTCACGCTGTCCTTCATGAATTGATCAACCAAGTACCCGTGGGCTCCGTGTATCTCGATCCCATCAAACCCTAATTAAATATCACTCGGAATAAAAATGATGTATTGGAAAAGGAAAACTTTTTTATGATAATTATACCTGCTTCGATTGCATTTCGCGCAGCAAGTTTGAAGTCATTCACGACACTAGGGATCTCATCGGTTCTCAACTTACGAGGCGTCGCATAATCCATTTCTGGGATTGCATCTGTATCTTCAGGTGTCACTTTCTTGTCCGTGCACGAAATTGGAGCTTGCCCGTTAGGTTGTAAATCTGTGAATTAATTAAGTTTATATGTATAATTATAATATTTAAATTCAAATACTATAAATTTGAACATATGATTATAAACTTTTACCGTAAGGAGAGACTCGTCCAGTATGCCAGAGCTGGCAGAAGAAAATCGATCCTTTCTTGTGCACTGCATCGACAATAGGTTTCCAAGCTTCGACTTGCTCGGGATTCCAAATGCCCGAGCTGTACTGGTATCCATGCGCTGTATCCGAGACACCTGTTGGTAATTAAAATTCGATAAATTAGTAAAATTAATTCAAGTGGAAATGATTTTTAGTGTAATATATATCCGAAGCCTCTGATATGAGAAATCCTCCTTTAGTGGCACGTTGGGTGTAGTAAAGGATCGCCTCTGGTTGCGGCACTAAGCCGTAGGATCTTGATCTCGTCATCGGTGCCAAAACAATTCTGTACAAGTAATTACACGAGGGTCAAAATTTGTTTTTCTCGAAAAAATTGTGTCGAGAGTCGAGATCGAGTCCCAAATAAATCGAGTTGAACTAGAAACCATGACTCAAAGTACTGAACTCTCAAAACTATTTTGATTCAAAATTCGAAAACAACAAACTGAATTTTTCCTATTAATTGGGGAGCCCTCCACATTTAAATAAAAAAAATCTTCCAATTAATATCATGAATAAAACATAATTACTTAACTAGATGATATGTAAAGAGAGAAGAGGGAGCTAATTAAGTTAACCTGTGGGATAGATCAAATTTGCCCATCTTATATGGTGTCAAAAGAGGAATAGGCTCCATTTTTTTCTCCAATTTCTTCACTTTGCTCTTTGCCAACGTTGAAAGTAGAAAACATGTTCGTGGTGTTTAGGGGGTGTTTAGGGGTGTTCATTCGGTGGTTCGGTTCAAACCGAACCGAATAAGGCCAAACCAATTTATTAAACCGAACCGAACTAAATTCAAACCGAACCGAACCGTTTTAACTTTCGAATCGATTAAGAACCGAACCGAATAAGAAACATTATAACTTTAAAATAAAAATAAATATATCGAAAAAATATATTTTATTTATCAAAAAATATAAATACATATTATAAAATATAATTATATTATTTTATAAAAGAAATTATTGAATTTTTTTTATATTTTAACATTATTATGTTAAAAATTGCGAAAATGAAATATGTTATTCGGTCGGTTCGGTTTAACCGGTTTTCATCACATCAAAACCGAACCGAACCGAATAAATCGAACAATACCATTTTTTGAACCGAACCGAACCAAATAAACCGAAAAATCGAACCGACTAAACCGAATTCGACCGGTTCGGTTCGGTATCCGAATAAACCGAACCGTTTGAACACCCCTAGTGGTGTTTGTAATTTGTTGATTTTTCTACTATTGTCTACACTCCTTGAAAAAGTATATATTCCGTCCTGTGATATGAAGCCAAATAAGTAAATGAATCTGATTTAATAAATGTATATGCATTAAATAATATATGTGTTAAACGAATATATAATAAATAAATTGGATTCAACACATAAAATATTCTAATTTAACATATATTCTTGTTTTGTTTGTTTGACTTTGATTTACGATTAATTGCTAATACATCAATTAATGCGGAAGCATTCAGAGGAAACAAATATATTTTATCTATTCCGTAAGCATACCCACTTAATTATTATTATGGTCAAATAAAACTAATTAGTGCATGATTAATGTGACCAACAGACTGTTAGTGTATATTTTATTTGTGCAGAACTTTCATGCACTAATAATAAATTTGATCCAGTTATTTCAAAATAAATAAATTTGATCCAGTCTATGGAGATACCAATTTTTAATTATAGTTCCTTTAGGTCTCCCTGTTGAACCAAGTTTGTTTGTACTTCAATTATTGATTATGTCTGCAACCAAGCTATATCATGAATAGTCCATTTAGAAAATTATTTTTTCCTGGCAAAAATGAGATTGATTTAAAATGCCTTTTGGGACCAACTAATTAACCGGCCAAAATTCGCTTTGTATATATGCAAAACTTGGTATTTATCCAAATTGTCAGCTGTTAAGGATGATGAATAGTTTTGCAGCTAAATTTGATATATTTTAGATTTTTTTAAGAGAGAAATTTTTTAAGAGAGAAAGTATGATATATCTAATTTTTGAAATGTAATTTTTGAATTGGAGAATATACATCACTACTCATTTAATTTTGGAAATGTAGAGCTTCTCTTAGAGTTCTTTTTTTTTTTGCATGGCTTGCCTTGAATAACCGGATCTTAATCACGGACAATCTCCAGAAACACGAAACATGGCTGGCCAGTTATCGAGGGCTATATTTTGCGTGCACAGGGCCGGAAGAGGTCCGGCCCTTACTCCTCTAAAATCTGGTCGGTTTTTATAACGAAGCAAACCTTAAAGATTTCAAATAGTAATAGTTTTGCAAGAGTAGAAGAATCATAAAATTTCATTAACGGATATTCGTGAATACAAGGATTTTAAATAGATGCTTGAATTAGTTACCAAGTAACTTCTCCACTACCAATACTAATTAACTGAATTAATCCTAACCCTTGATTAATACTTAATCCCTAATACAAGTTCTAAACCAATCACAATAAAGCTTAAGGATTGGGTTTAATTTCATAAGTAAAGCCCAAACTAATAATAATAATAAATCCAAATCCAATAAAACCTCATCCCTGCTCAAGACCTTCTCACTCTTAAGTCTTAGACAGCGAAACCTTCGATGGAGTAGCTTACGGCTTGCGTCCCTATAGGGATGTCAACGGGGCGGGGCGGGGAGGGTACGGGGCGTCTCCCTCATACATGTACCCGAATTTTCGGGTATTACCTTACCCGTAGTACCCGAAATCTCAACGGGCAATTTTATCTCCCATACCGAACCCGTGGGTAAAATCCGTACCCGCGGGTATACCCGTTACCCGTAAAGATGAATAATTTAATAAAATTATCGAAACTTGGAGATAGTTCAAACTAAAAAAATTCAAAAATTTCAATATAGGGTACGGGTACGGGTACGGGTTCGGGCGCCCAACGGGCGCGGATAGGGATAAATTACTAAAAAAAGAAGGATATATTGATATTTTGAATTCGGATAAAACGGGTACACGCGGGGGCGGGTACCACTTCCCATACCCGTACCGGAAACCGGTGCGGGTAAAAGTTTTGGATATTACCCGTCCTGCAGGTATTGCCAGTCCGGCCGTCCCGTTCGGATCGGCACCTGCGGGTACAGGTTTTACCCGTTTGGTTGACATCCCTGATGACATATTTGGAAGGAACCGAATAGGTCTTCTCTCCCAAGGCACTGTCCCTCTCCAGTCTTCTCTCTCTCATACGAACTGATGTAAGAATCAACGGTCCACTCGTCCGAACTAGCACCTTCTTCTTCTGTAACGGTTTCATGTTTTTTTTTTTTTTAATTTTGTGTCGTTTCTTAAATATTGTTGAAAACATTCTTTATTTCAAATTCTTTTTTTTTGTTCTTTCTAGGTCCCTCCTGGTTTGTGTACTTCAAATGATAGATGTGGGGTATGTACTTGTAATATCAATCTATGATTATTTATATATAAATAATTACGTTCAACATGTAATTAAATTATACAAAAATAGTAAACAAGATTGACATTAAGGTTGCTATTTGGATTATTTCGTCTTATTTACTTTTTACTTTTTTGTGTACAGGTGAGGAGACGATCTTACGCTGAATTAATATTATTCGAACAAAGATCGAATGATGCAATAAGTTCTGATGATTGTTGGATCGATCCATATCCGCGAACATAATGTGTATATAATGGTTTGTGTACCATATTATGCCGTCTCCTTTCTTAATCATGAGTGTTCAGTCAAATAAATGAAGTTAAATTCTGTTCTGAACCTGCAAAAACTTAAATCATCATATTTATCTTTCCTACACTGCTTATTTGTAGAGAAGTAATGAAGTATAAAGGCATAAAATAATGGTAATCTTCAGCTTGGTACAAATTTGATGGTTTGAAACTTCGAACTTTTGGGTAAACTGATAGGCCTTGGCAGGGCCGGCCCGACGTTTTTGGGGCCTTTGACAAAAAATTAACGAGACTAAGTGACTAATTGAATATTAATATTATATTAATTTAATCACAAAAATATCTCAAATACAAAACTAATATAATATTTATTAAAGATTTTTTGTTAATGATTTAACTAATACAATATTTAATAGTGATTCAACGAATTTTTTATTTTTTTAATGACAAATATAATATTTACTAATTGTACAACTAAATTTAAGACAATTGGTGTTATAATTAATTTTGGATACATGTGTAAAATTATCATCAAATAAAAATAGGCCAACTAAAATATGAGAACAAACATACATCTCATAGTGTTGGTCCATAACTCAAAAGAAAATAAAAAAAGTGATGGATTTTTTTTAATAACTTTAGTCTCACCATCTACAAATTTTAAAGGAAAAACAAAAAAATTTACAAACACCCTTATTTTGGACCAAACTTTGTGCAATTTCCTTGTGCCACATCATCATTTTTTCATCACTTTTTTTAGCCATTAGATTATGATATGTGGCAAAACTTAGACCATTGATTAATCAATGATTTTTTATAAACGTTTTTCTTTGTAGCCATTTAAGTGTCCCTTATTTTACACAATATTTTAAGGATTCTTAGAAAGCCACATCATCATAAATTAATGATGTGGACTATTATTATTGGTTATGTTCATGTTAAACTAAGTTTATTCAATTGCTTACAATTTCACATAAGATTACATTATCAAATGTGAATGCAATGGAAGATGAAAAATTTATATATGTAATACTAATAACTTAATATGTGATATTATAACATAACACACATAGTTGTATTATTTTTAGAATTTTAATTTTAAAAATTCATCAAATATATTCGTTTTAATTTTCTCTTCACTTTGACATCCATATTAACATAGTTCATACACACCATTTTCTATAATTTTAATTTGTAAAAATAGAATGTAAAAAATCCAATGCAAAAAGTGTTTTTTTACAAAATAAATTTTATTATTTATTTCCATAATAGAATTTTAATATTTATTTTTATTTTTAAAAATTATAATCAAACAAATTTAATATTAATCCTTTTGAAAAATAATGGAAATAAAAAAAATTTATCCATCGAAATAATTTCTTAAATTTATAAACACTTATCAAATAATATAATAATGTTATTTATAAAAATATAAAATTTTAAAAGATCATGTAATATAAAATTATTTATGTTTATGCTAAATTATTTTTTATATTGTTTACTAAATTACTTTCACTGTTGAGTTTGATATATTATTTATAATCTTCTTTGCATTTTTAATCAGTAACAAATTGTTAGTACTATATAATTAATAATATGTTACTACGTATGTTGTATGATTCATTAATTTTATATTTGATAGTGTATGAAATATTGTAAACACCAATGATATAATATTTGTTGTTATGTTTTTTTTTGTAAAATCGTGTTATACCTTATATATTATTATTATATAATGACATTAATATAAGTGTTATTATTTGATTAAGAAAATGAAACTTTTTTTCATCAGAATGTAAAATAATTGTAAATCATATACATAATCATAGATAAATTAGTTAAAATAATTATATTATGAAATGGTATTATCAATATTATTATATTTATATGTACTTTGTATTGCCATGAAAAATATAATTAATATTTTCGCTGCGTAGCGCGAGTATTCTCCTAGTATATATATAAAGGGAAAAAAATTTGACAATTGCTAAAAATATTATATGTTTTGAGCTTGTACAATAATACATACATAATTACATGTTTTGGACTTGTCCAATAATACATACATAATAAATTAAAAAAAAATTGGAACCTATTTTTTTTTCGATGGACCTGTGCTAAATGTCAATTTGGACTAGTAGGTGGGCCGGGCCTGGGGAGAGTAAAAGTATGATATTATACGTTTCAGAAGGGCAAATATAATATTTTTACAATGCCTACGCAAAACTGTAGAGGCCCTTTTTTCCAATTTATCCAAAATGATTACAAATGTCCCAGTAAATCAACTATCATTATATATTCTATAATAAGCACCTAAATTTTACATACAAAAAGACTAGTAATTTACAACAAAAACTTGTCTTTTGTAACCTTTGTTTTCTCTTCTTTCTTTTTGTATACATTATATAAACATTATTTTTGCGGATACGGATCGATCCAACAATCATCAGAACTTGTTGCATTATTCCATCTCTGTTCGAATAGTATTAATTCAGCGTAAGATCGTCTCCTCACCTGTACACAAAAAAGTAAAAAAATAAATAACACGAAATAATCCAAATATCAACCTTAATGTTAATCTTGTTTACTATTTTTGTATAATTTAATTACATGTTGAACGTAATTATTTATATATAAATAATCATAGATTGATATTACAAGTACATACCCCACATCTATCCGTTGAAGTACACAAGCCAGGAGGGACCTAAAAAGAACAAAAAAAAAAAATGAATTTGAAATATAAAAATGTTTTCACAATATTTAAAAAGACACAAAATAAAATAAAAAAACATGAAACTGTTACCGAAGAAGAAGGTGCTAGTTCTGACGAGTGGTCCGCCGATTCTTCATTAGCCTTTACAAAAATATAAATATCAAAGTTACAAAAAACCAATCTGCAAATATATAAAACTGCCCTTCCAAAACCCTTTTATGTCTAATTTATCCATCATTCTACATTTTTCTTTTCAAGTACGGTTTGAAATTTATATTAGGGTTTGAAAAGCATATCATATATTAAAATTTACCTTATTTTCGGCCATGCTACCAAGGGTCGGTATACCAAAGTGAACTATAAATTCACTATCTACAACTCCTATATTTTTGCTTCTGTCTCCCTGTGTTATTATAAAAAAGACGAAACAAAAAATATTTCTTAACATATTGAGGAAACAAATAAATATCAAAAGTTCATAATATCCAAGTAAAAGAAGTAGATAAATGAACAAACGAATATTTATAAGTTTGAAATTTTCATTATTTTATAAATGCACGTACCTGAGCACAATATCCAAGTTTTTTGTCGAGGCCCCATGCATGAATCAAATCATTCTGATTAAATAACAACAATAATGATGAATTATTAGGGAAAACAAAACAAAAAATAACCAACAAGGTTAGATAATTCTAAAACATATAATATACTTGGATCAAATGCCACACGCAAGGCCACGCAGCTCTAGAAAACACTGGAGCCATCACCTCAACCCATCTACTCTACAACAAATTAGTATATTTTTATCAAATCATGAAATTGGGTTAAATTGTGGCTAAATCGTGGGTTAATTAAGGATTATTCACATATATTGCAGCTTAATTGCAAAAAATAGGGAATAAAATGTCGAAGAACAAAATAATATAAAGAATAATTTTGAAATAAATTCAAATACAGACGAAATATTATATACCCTGTACAAGGAGGCGCAGTACTATTCTCGTAACATCCCCCTCTACCTCTTGACTTGTATATCCTTCTATTCAAGTCAACAAAAAGGTTAAAAAAGAATCATAATATCAAATACAGACTTCATGAAAAATTTCATTTCCTTAAAAAATCATGAATAATCAATAAATATAATTTGCCCCATTTTTTTATAATATGTATAAGAGGAAATTACCTATGTACATTTCCTTTTCGTCCTCGAGCAGTTATTTGATGATGTATTTCTGATTTTGCCGTGTCCAGAGCAGGCTGTGAAATTTCCAAACCCTCCTTTTGTATTATTGATATATATCTACAACAATAACAATAATAAGATTATTATTCTAGTTAAGAGTATTTGAAACTATTTTAGAGAATGATAAAATGAGACTTTACTTATTAGGGTTAAAATGGTCAACTCCGAGATCTTCGTCCCAGAGGAAAATATAACTATACTCTGCAACGATATCTGGGTGCAAAAACCTTTTTGCAAACCACCTATCAAATTTTAAATATTCAAATAATTGGAATTAATTCTTTCAATTAAATCTTAATTGTAAACTAAATATCATATCGGACTATACAAAACACAAAACAAAAGATTTGGATAAAAAATAAGTTTGTTAATATACCAATACATAAGTAAATATACCATTTTGTTTGATTTATAGCCGAAATATGCAAGGCGGTACTACTCCAATCTAAATCGCTCCAATCATCCACAATTCCATCGTAATGGAATAGCATTATTGTGAAATCACGAGAAGAAAACTATTGATAATTAAGGGTTAAATTGATCAAATAATGATTATGCTATTTGATTTGACTGATAAAAAATAAGTTTAAATCAAAATTTCATGATTACCTTCTTAGCAATTTGATTAACGACCTTTTTTTGCTTTATACCAACTGCAATAGCCAATAAACTCTTCGAATTTTTCATTTTCCCCTGATCTCAATTTCGAGAAATCACATAAATATTAAGTTTGATTGATCTACGATAGTATATTAATAAAATAAAATAGTATAATTGAAAAATACATATTGTTATATAAAATATAAACATAAAACATGAATCAAGAAATGAAGTAAAATTTATTTGAACCTTTTTTCCATGATGAGGTGTCAATTCTAAGTTTGATTTTCTATTCACTATGCCTTTTGGCAAAGGTTCGCTTCCAGGAGGCCTACATTCATTCTGAAAAGAAAAATAGGTTCATAATTAAAGACAAAAATTAGGGTTTATTCAAATTCACAGAAGGTATAATAAAATTTTGCAAAATCAAGTCCTTAATTGATACTCGATAGCCCGATAGGCTCTAATGGGGCACAGTTGCACCAGTACAATTATAAATATACTAAAATTGAAATTCAAACCTTGCAATTAGTTGGTTTTCGATTTTGAAAAGCTCTCGTTATTCCCCATCTTGACGGTACAGACTGCAACACGAAATCAAACAAAATAACATGTTCATAATTCATATTATAGCTTTGTATTAACTAAATAAATACGAATGATTAATGATAGAATTCAAAATTGATTCATCACACTTACATGTTTATTAACAAAGAAGGAGCTCCCGAGAAAAAAGGCCAACAAAACGGTGCAGAAGAGAGCCGTCAGCAGGGTTAAACTGCAAAAATACACCCTTCTATTTGTAGATTCTTTTGCTAGAGAACCCTGCAGATATATAAAGCAGAAATATTGGAATTCAGAAAAATAGATACACTGGTTGGTCCTACCAAATTCTATACTGTAAATAGTAATGATATATAGACTAAAATTGAACGAGACGTCGAGACATCAAAATCAGCATTAATTTCAATCGAAAACAAAAAAAAAATCAATGTTTCTGAACTTGATTGATGCAGTAGTGATATGAGGATTACTCCAAATAAACAAATAAAGTATAGATAGAAAGGTTAAACATACATACCAAACTACAGAGCTTCATCTCCTGAGTTCTCTCTGTTTCTCCGTAACAACTAAAACCCAAAGAAATATAGCAGAGAGAGAGAGAGAGAGAGAGAGAGTAAAGTTAGGGTGTCGGTGAAGAAGTATCGAGACTGAGTCTGACTGTCTGAGAGAAACAAATAAGTTGCAGTCGTGGAGAGAGAAAGAGTGGGAGAGAGAGAGGAAAGGTCGGTGGTACAACCGTACAACTCGGGGACAGTTATTCGTGAATATTTTCTTTGAAACCATTGCAAAATCTTAAAATCTCAATTTAAACCCCTTAATGGAAGAAATATCTTCAATACTCCTCTAACCCTAATTAAATTTATCTTTATTTAACATATATATATTTTTATTTTTTTTGCTTCGAGGCCGTAGGCTATTATTTAACATATTAATTAGAAAGAAGTAGTATATATTTTTGTAAATAAATTAAGAGAAAAAAGAATATTATTATTTTTCTCTTTTTTATAAGAAGTATATATAAAATCAGGAGGTTTTATTTTTATATTGACCGAAATAAAACACTAATGTAATCTCAATTTATCTTTTATGAAAAATAATCAGGTGAGATCCATATCGATTTATATCATAAATTATCTCATTCGGCGGTAAATAAATAATCCGAGGTTTATTTCTGTTTAAATTATTTTTTATATAAAATTATTCGATATAACCTGGATATAAATGGAATTTTACTTCAAATATAGAGATAAAGAAGTTCCCCAAATATATTGATTTAAAGATTTAGCAGTAATAATTAATGAACGATTGGATCCATTAATCCATGAATAAATTAATCTGCCTCGTTTAGTGTAATCTTAAATTTCCATGTATTTAGTGGGGGAGGTGAGAAGTCATAAATTTCAACATCCCAACAAAAAGCATCCTCTCCAGTATATGCAACTAACATACACTGGAGATCTCCGTTTATTTAATGGGCCTAGTTTTCCTGGCCCAGTTAACTTCTGAAAGTACTTAAACGGCACAAATATAAAAGAAGGTTACATTTATAATTTAATTTCTCATTCATTAAAGGGGCCAATTGTAAAATTAACCAATCCAAAGTCCAAACCCAGATTTCTCTCCACCTCCTCAGTCTCAGCCGTATTTATGAAGTTTAAGGTTATATAATGATAATTTTCATTTTGGTAAGAAATCGATGGTTGTAACTTTTGGGTAAATTTGATAGGTTTTGTATTTTGGGAGTAAATATAATATTATCAGTGTTGGTAGGGAAAATAAATATGATATTTTGATAAACAGAGAGATACACAGCACTTCTTTCCAATTTATCACAAATGATTACAAAATCTCAGTAATATATATTCTATAATGAACATCCAAATTTTACATACAAAAAGACTCGTAATTTACAACAAAAACTTGCATTTTGTAACTTTTATTTTCTCTTCTTTCTTTTTGTATACATTATATAAACATTATTTTTGCGGATACGGATCGATCCAACAATCATCATAACTCGTTGCATTTTTCCATCTATGTTCGAATAGTATTAATTCAGCGTGAGACCGTCTCCTCACCTGTACACAAAAAGAATGTAAAAAGAAATAGAAGACGAAATGATCGAAATAGCAATGTTAACATTTAATCTTGTTTACTATTTTTGTATAATTTAATAACGCGTTGAACATTATATATAACATGGATTGAATTATTAAGTACATACCCCACATCTATTTGTTGAAGTACACAAACCATGAGGGACCTAGAAGAACAAGAAAATGAAATAAAAAAATTGTTTTAAACAATGCTAAAAAGCGACACAAAATAAAACATGAAATTATTACCGAAGAAGAAGGTGCTAGTTCCGACGAGTGGCTTGTTGATTCTTCATTAGCCTACAAAAAATAGTTTACAATAATGTTCACAAATTAAACCTTAAAACTCAAAAACATATCAATTTCTTTGTTCCAAAAGGACTCGAAACTCCAAAACATATAAAAATACCCTTCCCAAACCTACATTGATTAATCCAAATGTACTAGGGTTTGAAAAGGGCAAATCCAACAATTTTTGTGTTGAGTGCAAGGGTACATGCGGAATTTCCCCTTAAACCAAATGAAGATTCAAATTGATTTGATTTTGCATGGTCCAAATGTACAAATTTTGTGATGGCATTAATAATCTTCAAAGTAAATGAATAAATGATACCTTATTTTCGACCATGCTGCCAAGTGTTGGTATGCCAAAGTGAACTATAAATTCACTATCCACAACTCCTACATTTTTGCTCCTATCTCCCTGTTATTATAAAAAAAACGAAACACAATTTTATTTATTAACAGATCGAAGAAACAAATATCAGAAGTTAAAAAAGTTGATAAAATGGACTACCCAAAATTTATGTTTCAAATTTTCATTCTTTGATGCATGTATATACCTGAGCACAGTATCCGAATTTCTTGTCGAGGCCCCATGCATAAATTAAATCATTCTGATTATATAACAATAATAATAATGAATTATTAGATCAAACCAAAAAAAATTATAACCGACAAGATTAGAGAATTCTAAAATATAAAATTACTTGTATCATATACCACACACAAGGCCACGCAACTCTAGAAAACACTGGAGCCATCATCTCGACCCATCTACTCTACGACAAATTCGTATTTTTTTTTATCAAATCACGAAATTGGGTTAACTTGTGGTTAATTGCACAAAATCCAATCAAAATCGTAGATTAATTAATATTGTAGGACTATTAACATAAATTGCGGCTTAATTGCAAAAATTAGGGAATAAAATGTTCAAGAACAAAAAAGCAGTAAAAAATATAACTTCAAATGAATTCAAATAATAAAGACCAAGCGTTATATACCCTGTACAAGGAGGCGCTGTACTGTTCTCGTAACACCTCCCTCTCGTGTATATCCTTCTATTAAAGTCAACAAAAAAAGAAAAATATCAAATATATACATTCGAAAATAGAAATATTTCTACAAAAATTCAGTAATAAGCTAACAATCAAAATACTTGGTTCATTATTTTCATAATCTATATGTGAGAAAATTACCTGTGTACATTTCCTCTTCGCTCTCGAGCAGTTATTTGCTGACGCACGTCTGATTTTGCCGTGTCCAGAGCAGGTTGTGAAATTTCCAAGCCCTCTTTTTCTATTATCGATATATATCTACAATAACAATAATAATAACTATCTTATTCTAATTAAGAATATTTTGAATCTACTTTAGAGAATGATCAAATGAGATTTTACTTGTTAGGGTTAAAATTGTCGACTCCAAGATCTTCGTCCCAAAGGAAAATATAACTATACTCCGCCACAATATCTGGGTGCAAAAACCTTTTTGCAAACCACCTATAAAATTTCAAATATTCAAATAATCGGAATTAGTTATTGCAATTAATTGGGTTAATTAACTCTTAAATGTAAATTAAATATCAAGGACCAAATGAAACACAAAAAAATTTAGATAAAAAGTTAAGTTTGGTAATATAGCAATAAATAAGCAAACATACCATTTTGTTTGATTTATAGCCGAGACATGCAAGGCAGTACTGCTCCAATCCAAATCGCTCCAATCATCCACAATTCCATCGTAATGGAATAGCATTATTGTGAAATCACGAGATGGAAACTATTAATAATTAAGGGTAGAAAATGATCGAATTAGGACTCGTGACATGATTTAATTTATTAAAATAAGTTTAATTACCTTCTTAGCTATTTGATTGACAATCTTTTTCTGCTTTATACCAACTGCAATAGCCAATAAGCCCTTTGAATTTTTCATTTGTCCCTGATCTCAATTTTGCGAACAATTAAAATTTTAAGTTTAATTGAGCTACGATAGTATATTAATAAAATAAAAAGTAGTATAATTGAAAATGGTTGTACGATACACGTGACGAATTATATCGAATTCAAATTATTGTGATATGATCATAAATCAAGAAATAAGTTGAATTTATTGCACCTCTTTTCCATGATGAGGTGTCAATTCTAAGTTCGATTTTCTATTCACTATGCCTTTCGGCAAGGGTTCACTTCCAGGAGGCCTACATTCGTTCTGAATAAAAGATAAGAATTTAGGGTTTAGTCAAAATCACAGAACATTAGCACAATTTTGTGAAGCCAAGCCTTGATCGATACTCGATAGGCTCTAATTGGGGCATTATTTGCACAGGTACTAGTATGAATTCACTAAAATTGAAAAAAAATTGAAAACCAAACCATGCAATGAGTTGGTTTTCGATTTTGAAAAGCTCTCGTCATTCCCCATCTTGATGGTACAGACTGCAACACAAAATCAAATCAAATAACACGTTCATAATTTGTCATTAATAGAAGATGTGATTCCCGCGCTAAATTAACGTTAAATTTATATTTGTATCTTTGATTGAAATTCAGTATGTAACAAATACTAATGATTAATGATAGAATTAAAAATTGATTCATCACACTTACATGTCCATTAACAAAGAAGGAGCTCCCAAGAAAAAGAGCTAAGAAAGCGATGAAGAAGAGAGCTGTCAGAAGGGTTAAACTGCAAACATACACCCTTCTGTTTGTACATTCTTTTACTAGAGAACCCTGAAGATATATAAATCAGAAATTTTGGAAATAGATACTCTGGTCCAATACCAAATTAGATACTGTAAACTGAACTAGATATCAGAATCAACATTAATTTCAATTCAATCATTTAAAGCATTAAGAAATCATGCGAATTACTCCAACAAATAAAAAGTATAAATAGAGAAAGGTTAAACAAACATACCAAACTATAGAGCTTCATCTCCTTTTCTTTGGAATTATCTCTGTGTTCTGTAAATGTAAAACAGCAAATATATAGCTGAGAGAGAGAGAGAGAGAGAGAGAGAGAGAGAGAGATTGTTAATTTTGTAAGGCTGTTGGCGAAGAAGTGTCAAGAGAGAAAGAATCCCACTCAGAGAGAGAGAGAGAGGGAGAAAGGTTGATGGTAAATTTCGGAGACAGTTATTTATTCAGGATATTTTCATGTAAACCACTGCAAAAACTCAAAATATCAATGCAACCCTCTTGCCATATAACACGCTGTAATACAAGGAAATAATGCAATATCAAATATACTAAATATCCTATAATTAATGCCTCAATATCCCCAAGATTTGTTGCTTGACATTCATATATTATATTCATAACAATTTTTAAATTATGATAACGTAAAATTTTAATATAGTATATATTATGAACACAATTTTTTTTTCAAAATATAATATTTTTAAATTAATTAATTTTCTTCTAAAAGTATTTATTCATCGTCTCAATTTGATGTATTACTCGAAATTTATTCTCTTCCCCCCCCACCCCACACCAGAGACGGCCTCTCAAATTTTCACGCTGTTCCCGCCCATCCTCCTCCTCCATCCTCACTCCGAAACGTTCTTCTTCCTCCTCACTCCAAAACGCCAAAAATCGATTCCGCCCCTTGTCAATTGAAATGGACTCCATCGACACCGCCGCTTCTCTCCTCGAAAGTCTGCAGACAACCACCGTCTCCCATGATTTACACAACCAGATATCCTCTTACCTCCGCCCCCTTTTGGATTTTAAGCAAAAAAACCCTACGGACACTTCATCTCTCCTACCCCTTGCAAAGAATTTCCTTGAATTGATTTTAAAAGCTCTTCATCTTCTTCCTTGCATCCTTCAGAATAAATTGGGGCTAGTTTCATATGGAGAAATAGATGAGGTTGAGGTGCTTCTTCGCATATACGAGCTTGTACTTGATTGCTTGCAAACTCTATCTTCTAGCCTCCAATCGAAACCCTATGTAATGTTCTGCCATAGATTGAGATACATCCGTGCTTTGAAGGATTGTAGCAAATACGGCAAGTGTGAGAGTGAGGCGATAAGGCTTCTAGAAGATCTCAGATCTGTTCTGATTTCCACATCTAAAGAGGGAAGACGCTCATGTTTAGATGCAAAGTACAAATTGCCAGATCCTAAGACTGTCGGGACTGATGATCCAGAGATCACGAGATTGTTGTTAGCTATTCTCATCTGTTTAACTAATTGTGCTTATCAAAGCAAATCAAAGAATTCAGATAGTTATAGAAGGATTCTGGCACTGGCGGAGCAAGTACAACCCTGGATTCAGTAAGTATTCACAATTTGATTTGTTGTTTAATTGCACAAATTGAGGATTGATTAGATAGTTCTACCTGATATTGTCAAAATTTTGAACTCATAATGCAGGATTTTGGACAAGGAAGCTTCTAGAAAGAATCACAAGAACCTTTCAATAGTGCTGCGCAGATGTGCAATTTTTATAATTTGCGAGTATAAATCGCTTGATTCTGATATTGTCAATGATTTATGCGTTATGACGTTGAAGGAATGTTCCAAAGGCTCCATTGAGCAACTACCAATTGTAAGATTTAAGCTTTTTATATATTATGCCATTTATTTTCTTTGGCAATGAATTATGTTCTGAATATAACTTTTTTCTAGTATTAATAATTTTCAATATATGGGTGTTAGTATGCAAGGGAAATCTGTTCTAAGATCGAAAACATCAATACATTATTTCTTAATGTGCTAAGGGTAGCTACAGAGCTATTTATTTCTGAATACAAGGTACCGTATAATATCTTCCATTATTTTGATTTGAATTGTATTGCAGACTATATGTTGTAATTTTTTTTAACATTTTCTAGGTTCAAACGAAGGAAGAAGTAGGTGAATTTTTTGAATTTATATCATATTCTTCTGGTAGATTATGTGGTGCTGACATGGACAAATGTAACCGTGCTTCAAACATTCTCAACCAAAATATCCATGAATTCTACAAGGTATATGATTTGTTATTTCAGTTCAATTCAACCATGTTTTAAACTTGTTGTTTTTATTTATTTTTTCAGATTTCACCTCCATTTGCATCCATTCTTTCTCTATACTCAATTGGTCTACACATTAAATCATACACCCCATTCGCCCAAATAAATAATGATATTCCAATCTCTTCTTGTTACCGAATACTCAACGACCAAGAAACACTTCAAAAGCTAACAAAGTCAGTACAAACCCTGTCAAATTACTCGTACCAATCCAGTACCACCAGCACTACAATTTGCTTTAATGAAAATAAAGGGCGAAACATTTCCATTTCATTTCTCTCATATTTAGATTCAATGGAATTTATATGCGAGGTACTCGTACCGTACGTTAAAAGCGTATGGAAAAACTTTAGTTCTGATGGGGTAATTTATTCTAATTACTGTAACATGAGTTATTTCCTAAAGGTGCTAAAACACTTCAGCAAGGCCACTATTAAAGCGTTGATGTAAGAAAAAATAATTTATTAATAATAAAAGAAGTGTAAAAGCTTAATTTGTCTTTCTACTTGTTAGGTTTGAAAATATAACTGAAATTGAGAAAGGGAGACTACTAAGTGAAAAGATCAATTGTTTACTAGAGGCTATAGTTTGTGAGCTCAGAATTTGCTTCCTGATTAATGAGCCATATGAGGTTTGGTTCCGATTTTTATTTCATTATGTGATTAATTTAATTGCTGATGTATTTTTTGTTTCTTAATTTCAAAAAAGGACTCCTCAATTCGTTATGTGCTGTCAAGTGACTGGATCACATCTCCATGCCTTAAATGTCTAATATCAGTATTTCACAGTACTGGTACCGTGCTGCATGATGTTGGGCATGTTGAGCAGGTACTATACTTTCTCTCGGTTCATTTGGACCAAAATTTTCATATATCATTCACAGTATTCTTCTTGTTTTGGGTCTTTTAGGTACCCGTAGCATTGAATTCGTTCTGCAAAGGAATATGGGCGAATATCAAACACGTTACTAAACACTCTGCCAAATCGAAGGACATAATTAAGGACACAATATCATATTCATACGCAGGGATTGCATCAATAATCGACACTCTTCATAGATGCAATGCTAAGAATATAAATCATATTACTGTTCGCACCTTATTTGAGCTGAGTTCTCTCGAGGATCTGCACGGATTTCAGAGCAGTTCTTTCGTCCTGGTCAAAAAATGGGTCGAGGTACTTTTGAACCTTCCATCTCTTTTGGTACTTGAGATTATTAATTAATTTCTCGTGTGAGTAGGTGCTATGTGATGACTATGCTAATGGGGACAAGACCAATAACGCTCCAATTCTCTTCGAGTTGCTTACCAAATACAGCTCAAAATGGCCACAGAGAGCGATTCGAGAAATCCTCGAAGAGGTATATATTTCATTTGCTCGTTAAAATTAAATATCATCACTCTACAAAAAAACTTTTTACTGTCTGTAGGAGCTTAATGCATACACATTAATGAAGATTCACGCTCCAAGCTTATGCAAAAAAATGCAAGAAAAGGTCTCAAACATTCTCTTAAATGAATTATGCAGTTCTAAAAATCATCCTTTTGAGAAATCGAGGGTTCTTCTCACGAAAGCACGGGCCCTAAGATGTGGCGGAATCGAGGGCTTGAAAGGCTCACTTGATTGTCTCTCTCAAGCCATTTCTTTACTTGTAAACTATTCTTTTATCAACTTTTAATTTGTATTTCAAAGAATAAATTCTCAGTTTTTTTAATATTTTTTCAGGAAGGCATGATATCAAATATTTCCAAAGCCGGGGCATCAGTATATCATCACTTGGCAATTACGTACTGCTTGCATGCCCAATGTGCACAGGAGCTATCTCTTGAATTCACAGTAATTTATTTTCCTCAAATTATTCTTATAAATTATGGTAATTGGATGATCCTCAAATTATTTTTGCAAAATTAGGTGATTTTGCAAGATATCAGTTGTGCAGTAGATATGTGGTTAGAAATAAATATAGATGACATTAAGCCGGTTGCAAATAATATACTTACCTTGCTTTATTCAATGATCGATCTTCTATCCATCAAGGTAAAAATAATTTCTCTCTTTTTACTTCTCTTTATGTATTCTGATTTATTTTAAGCATTTTATTTATTTATTTATTTTTGGATGTAGGGATATTTCGAGTTGCACTCTGACATATGCAAGTTGATGGCTGCAATATTCAAGCATGAAAAGATCCCCCTCGAAAGATTATTTGGGTTGTTATGGACAGAGAGGCGTCTTGGCCATACAATTTGTGGATCCCGAATTGACGTAAATTTCATTTCTGACTCGTTAAAGAACTTTGGGGTTGATGCTACCCGTACCGGGTTTTGGACTAACTGTTTGAAATCCAATAACCCGTCTAATTGCACATTCCTCGAGAACTTGCTACCAACTCATCAGGTTTTCTCACAAACGAACATAACTTGTTTTAAGGAGAGAATCGAGCAAGTCAAAAGCGTTGCCTCTTCTATGGCTTGCGAGGTAATTTCTGCATCGTGATCTTATTATCCTCTCTTTTATTTTATTTTTATTTGATAATGTGAAATTTTGTTTGTATTATGCAGAGCAATTTGTCGAGTCGTTTTGTTGCTGGGTACTTGTACTATGATTTGTCGCAACGACTTTTATCAGAAGGACAATTTGTTGAGGTAATTTAAGGATCATCCCAAATTGAGTAAATCAAGGATAAACTGCGCATATTAATTAAGCACAATTAAACAAATTTTTGTTTTAGGCTCTTTACTATGCTAGAGAAGCATACAAATTGCGCGTGACACTATTAAGGCAAAAGTTCATTTATCTTAATAAACCAGATGAGATACAGCTCGAAGTATTGGGTCCACTTATGACTGAGACATGGCCCAATACCAACAAACCTTCCAAAATAACAGACTCCTTTTTCTCTCCTTGGATGTTCCTTCGATCCTTTCTCGAAAGCATTCTTCAGGTTCACTATAACATATCTTTTAGGGTTTAGGGTTTTGGGTCTTTGAATTGAACTTACCTTAAGATTGATACTCAGGTGGGAAGCATACATGAATCAACTGGTGATGGTGTTCAAGCTGAATATTTATTCAAGACTGGAAAAGACATATCGCACCTTCAAGGCTTACATTCTTTCGAGATAACATTTGCAACATCATTGTGTAAGCATTCTTTTGTTTTTCCTTTCACATTCACAAAAGAATTTACTCATTTGGGACAAATTTATTTCAGGTAATATCTATCGAAAGAGACACTTATTCGACATGGCTCAAAACGAGCTAAAAAGCGCCAAACAACTCCTCGATGAAATTAACGAAATAATTTCTTGCAAAAATTGCAAGATTTTCCTCGAGACTTTGATCAATACCGAATCAGGAGATTTATCACATGCTCTCTCTAACATCGAGGATTGTTTACACACGTACCGTTCAGCTTTTGAAAAGCTTGATCGATTCGAGTTACAATTTCCATTTGTAGAGTCTAAAATGGATGGAGATAATAAGGATTCTGCATGCAAGATTTGTGCTGTTTTGAATCAAGATTCGAGTTCGGTTTTGATTTCGAAACAGAAGAAAAATTCTCGTGCCAGTAATAATGTTTTGAAAGATTTGAATTCAGAGGTCATACCAATGAGAATTACACGATCTAGAGCTAAAAATATTCGGAATGATATTATTGAAACAAACAGTGAACCTGTGAATAAATCCAATAGTTTGAAAAAGACAAGAAAGAAATCTAATTCAGATTCTTCGGATAAATCTGATAATAAAATAGTTTGCTGGGGCTGTATGATGATAAGAGCTAATTCATGTTCATCGCAGCAAAGTTTGCTACGTTTCGAGCTCGAATTTAAAAGGAGAAGTTTTCTTTTGTCATTGCTCCTCAAAATAGGTACTATTTTTCATATGTGTGCCACATAATGATTTTGATTTTAAATTTAATATTCATAAAACAAACCCTAATTTTGATTGTTTTGTTTTTTCGGTAAAACAGCAAGATCATTGAGGGCTCAGAGTGGGAACCACGAGATTCACGAGATACACGAAATATATTGGAAATATATGTCTCTACTATTATGTATACCTATCATTGGTTTATCTTTTGGAATTCAAGTAATTGAACTAATAGCCAATGATAATTTGGGGAAAACCTTGGCTATTGAACGAGCATTGATTTTGTACAACATTAGTTTCTTTATTTTAAGAAACGGCTTTTCAGAAGAATCCAGGTAATAAATTGTATTAATTTATTTTGCCATTTTCTCTCATTCTAATTTCTAAGGCTGATTTTATTTGATTTATGCTGTAATATAAAGGGGTGCATGTTGTAGTTTCTCAAATGTAAAGATGTCTTCTTTAATGACATGGTTGCTTAGAGCATTTATTCTCTCTCAAGATCTCCCTGTGCTTCATCGAAAGGTCTATTTATTTTAGGCTTAAATTGACTCACTTTTTTTTTTGTTTGCAAATAAATCTATAAATGATTTGAGATTGAATGTTGATACAGGTGAGTAGACTCCTTGCATGTAGCTTTTTAATTTCGACAATGGACAACTCCATTTCCATGCCTTTGCATCGTAATAAATCTCTCTCCTTGAACCATTGGGCTTCTTTCTTTCACCAAGCCTCTATTGGGGCTTCTTTGGATACCCATTATCAATGTACTTTAAGGGTTAGTTTCTCTTTCATAGCTAATTATATTATAATTTCTTCTTCTACTGGAATCTTAATTTCTATTTTTGGTTTTTAGATCAAGGAGGGTGATAAGATGACTGAGGCAGCAACAAAACTCCTAAGGTGGTTTATTTATTATTTATTTATTTTGCATGTTGCATCTGAAATTAAAATCTCAAAGCCACTAATTTCTATTGTTTGTTTTCTCTCTCCTATTAGGGTTTCATATGAAAGTATTGAGCAGCTCGAAGCTCATGTGGCGAACTTCTTCAAGAACCTCCCTAAAATTCCAATTATGTGCATGAGTATATTTGGAGGAGATTTGGCTAATCACATTGGAGAAGCTCTTCTTCTTCGTTCCTTTTTCCCTGCTTGGATTATGCTCTCAAGACTCGACTCGACCAGCCAACCAATCACAATGCTTCTTCCTGTCAAAAAAGGTGCTACCCCTTTAAATAGTTTACTTACTTCAGAAAGAGAGGGACAAATATGAAATTGTTTTATTTTACAGTGCCAAAGGAAGATGGATGTATTGGGGAAATTACAAAGAGAAATGAGGGATCCGTGAAGAGATGGAAGTGCCGGTGGGACCACAGTATCGTTGATGACGTGGCTCCTTCATTTAAGCAATTGTTAGAAGAAAACTATTTGTCGGCTCTAGGCATGTCAGATAAAAATAAGGTTTTGGATTGGAGAGTGATGATCGAAAATTCCTTGAAGAACTTACTCGAGTAAGATTTATTAACAATCAATCTCCATATTTCATTATTTGTGTTAAATGTTATTTATCTTCTTCTTATTGTAGAAATATTGAGGAATTATGGTTTGGGCCATGGGGATTCTTGCTCAAAGGAGAGCCTATAAACTGTAACAACACTAAAGGTCTAAAATCAAGGTTCGGTTCGGAGATAAACCCTAGCCTTGTGAATGCTATCTTATGCGGCGCGAAATCATATGATAATGCCAAAGATTGTCTTTTACAGCTCGTATTATATAGAGGCTATTTTGGCCAAGGAAATTATTGCAAAAAAGATAGATTCAGAGCATTTTCATCCTCTCGTGACATAGGCTCTGAATTGCCTGATTCATTTTCAAGATTACTGAACAACACGTTTTGTGGCCCAGCCGTCGAGACGGTGAATGGGGATCCTGTGATATTTGTACTTGACAGCGATATTCAGGTACATCCCTTTTATATTGCACCTATTTTCAATATTAACTTATGACTCATTTTCCATGTAGATGTTACCATGGGAGAATCTACCATGTTTGAGGAGTCGAGAAATATACAGAATGCCTTCCGTGAGAAGCATATTTATGACATTATCTAGGAACACGAGACGAAACAAAGAAATGGACGAATCCAGTTCTTGCTTCCCATTGGCCAATCCATTCAATGCTTATTATTTGTTAAACCCTGGTGGGGATATCCCTGACGCACAGCACAAGTTCGAACCAGTTTTTAAAAAGCATAACTGGGAGGTACCGTTTTTCTAAATCCAAAATCCAAAATCCGAAATCCTGAACCCTAAATCTTTTTTTATTATTTTTTTACGTACAGGGTAAATCAGGAGATGCCCCCAGTTGTGAAGAGCTGGGTTTAGCATTAAAGAATCACGACTTGTTTGTTTATATCGGCCACGGAGACGGTTAGTCAAATCAAAACCTTCTTTTTTCCTTTTTTTACATAAAAAATGGTGAGTTGTAACCAAAACAATGTGGTATGCCTGACAGGATCGCAATATATACCTAATACCGAAATAGAGAAGCTAGACACGTGTGCAGCGGCATGTTTGACGGGGTGTAGTAGCGGGTCACTCTCGTGCCAAACAACATACGCTCCTAAAGGCCCGGCTCTTTCCTACTTGTTCGCAGGGTCTCCTGCAATAATCGGTAACCTATGGGACGTCACAAATGTAGACATTGACAAATTCAGCACATCGATGCTGAGCTCATGGTTGCTCGATTGGCATGATTGTACCCATTGTTCACAATTGGTGAAGCAATTCGGGTCCATGAGTATTGATGAGACTAGAAGAAAGAGATGCGAGGACTGTAATGCTAAGAGAATTGCAACTTGCATGGGGAAGGCGAGGGATGAGTGTACGTTGAGAATGCTCAACGGTGCGGCTCCTGTTTGTTACGGCGTACCTACAATTATTGAGAGAAAAGCTCGTGCAGGTTAACTTCATTTTTGTGTATGTTACGACAATTCGATTATTCATTGAAACTTGTATAATTTTTTGTTAAATTTTGTTAGTGTTATTTTCGGGTTGCCTAATTATTGTATCATGGTATGGTCATTACTTTTGGGCAATTAATCGTTTACCCTTCGCAAAATCTACAAATATTATGTACCGTACCTTGAGAAATATCTTACTTAAATATCCCTATAAAGTATAAACGGTAATAGAAGGCCACGGGTTCGATTCCGGAAGTGACTTTATTTACCAATGGCTCCCTAGCCTAGTGGCGATGAGCTTAGCATAATATATCATAGATCTTGGATTCGAGTCTCTTTAATATTATCTATATAAAATCAAATCAAATATATTTACGATTCGTGAATTAAGTTTCCTTAAAAAAAAATATCCCTGTAAAACATAATTGATCTCGTGTATATTCTGCATCCCTTACAAACATACAGACATGTAAACTATGTTGCACATATACGGGTATCGCTACGAAACATAAAAATTGTCATGTATATCCCAACAATTTGTATCTGTCACGGTACGGAAATTATGTTTAAAATATCGTTACTACGTTAATTATAATTGATACACTTAATAATATTTAATGCAGTTATAATTTAGGGCTTGTATTTATAGTTTATTATTGGACTATCATTCTATAAAGTAACGATTATTATATATTTTACTCATTTGTTTCGATATATAGATTTTTTTCAAATATATTTATTCACGTTAGAAAGTATCCGTGAATTATCTAAAAAATATTTGATATTATTTTGAAATAAATTCACCCCTAGTTGAATTGGCGTTCAAATGATTTCCAAGTACTCATGAACTGAAAGCCAGCGTGTTTGCGCCCCTAGTTGGTAAACGTCAATTCAGAAATCATCATTCCACAAATAAGTGGATTTTTTTTTACACGTAGCAATCAAAATACTCAATTCTCATGTTTTCCTCAGAAAATTTCGTAATTAATGTAAATTGTTGTTTTGTTTCAAAAGTTTCGCAAAAAATACAAAAATGTAGTCCAATAACATCTTCAAATAAATCAGTTATATTATTTTTCTAAATAATATCAAAATTGATTTGGAAAATACTTACTCTTCGTGTTTTTTTCTCAAAACACTGCATAATTGATGACACATGCATCTTTTCTCAAGGTGATAGACCAGTTTTTGCATTTTTGCGTAGGTATTAGTATTAAATTTTCTTTCCAATAGTACAGGGGAAATTCTGGAAATTTTTATCATTGTAATTCAGATGAGCAGAAAAGTAAATCATTATCGTATACATAAATATATAGCACATGCAAACTATATAACATCAACATATCGATATTTTTTTTCAGCATATATATATACAAATTAAAATGGCATGATAATTGATAAGCCAAGAGCAATGATAAGGCGAAGAAGCTGCCTAAAAAAACATGATTTAATTAATTTATACACAATCAAAACATTTGCAAATCAAAAGCTGCTAATGGCTACAAAAGAATCTTAAAATAGGTAATTTTTTTTTTGCTTCAAGGCCCGTAGGTTATGTACAATATCACCATTACAAGTCGAGTTTGTATTAGAAACAGTGATCGAAGTTGACGGTTCCGTTGATAAATCAAGGACCTAAAATACGTCGAACGAAAAACGCTTTCTTTGTATCCATGATACAGTAGGTAATTGGAAATCCAAGTCTGTTATTTGGATTCTCGGATATGAAAAGACCCTAAAATCTTTTCTGGATTTTGAGAAGAAGAAAGAATTAAATTCTGGAAAAAGGAATCCTAAATTGGGAAAAGGAACCCTTCTTTGCAATCCTTCTTCGCAAGTCTTCTTTACAACCCTTCTTCGCGACTCTTCTTCGCAACCCTTCTTCGCAAGTCTTCTTTACAACCCTTCTTCGCGACTCTTCTTCGCAACCCTTCTTCGCAACCAGCAACTCTTCTTCACAACCATTATTTGCGACTCTTCATCGTAGGTTCACAACCCTTAATCTCTGCACAATCATTCGCAACTCTTCGTCGAATTAAAGGTCGGAAATTTAATAAGGTTTAAGTCGATTTTTTGGTAGAGTTTGAGTTGATTTTCAATCAAATTTCAATCGAATTTCAGTTGAATATCCAGTTGAAATTGATGCAATGAGGAAGGGCCAGCGATTTAAGGATTTAATGGCCAACGATTTAGTCGATTTAAGCGATTTAATTGAAGAATTGAAGCATTGATTTAAGGATTGAAGGTAGTCGATTTAAGCGATTTAAGGCCAGCGATTTAGCGATTGTCAGTCAAATTTCAGCGATTTAAGGTTTTGACAAGAATTGAAAGAGGAACGATGTGAGAGAAGAAGTTATGTGGTTTGTAATGAAAGGAGAAGATCGAAGAAAAGAAGAAGAAAAAGAACGCAATAAATTGCACAGTCAATGTTTACCGTCACTGTCGACTGGCCAGACGAACGCCATGAATAGCGAAGAAGAAGGGAAGAAGGAGAAGCGTCATTATCTCGCTATGGCTGTCGCCACTAGCGAAGGAGAAGAAGGGAATGAGCCATCCTTAAAAAAGTAAATTAATTAAGCAATTTTACATAGGTGCATACAAGTCTAACTCTGCAATCACAAATTGCAAATCGGTAGAATTAATCTTACACCCTACTCATTTTGCACGAAACTGAATTGTACTGCCATGCTCACTCTAAACTTATCTATATCTATGCTTTTGATTCCAATTCCAAAAGTATCTTTTTTCGTGGACCCTGAAAAAACCAAGAAAATAAATCCATCTTTTATTCCTCCAAATAACAAATTAATCTAAATAAATATTACTCAAAAGAAAAAAATTGAAACAAAAAAAGGAAAATTGGATAAATAAAATAAAAACCATGGGGACGGAGCGCTTTGAGATCTGCATCATTCATGTGCACAAGAGCCGTCATGTCTATCTGTACATTTTATATATTTACACAATAAAGTAAAAAAACAAAAAACAAAATTAAATACTCAAATTCATTCTTCCTTTTATTTCAAGTACATTGGGTTTCAAATTTGGGTATAAACCCTAAACCTAAACGCTAAATCCATGCAATGGAAATTGAATGCAAATTTATGTGAATAATCAGGGGTTAAGGGACCCAACTAGTGAACAAAAATCAAGAAAATTGGACTATTTCATGCATTAATACATTATGTAAAAAATTGTGTGTATTTCCTCCAATATTTTCTCCGTTTGTGACGAATCATCACATGTATTCGATGGATAAGACGATCCCCGAGCTTCATGGAATGCTCAAGAATTTAGAGTCGGAGATGTTGAAGACATCCGAGAAAAACAAGACAAGAGTTGCTGGGAATGTTCTCACGATTTAGAATAAGGATCGTAAGAGATCAATGTCCAAAGGCAGTTCGACTAAGAAACGTTAAAAACCAAATAAAAAGGGAAATGAGAAATCCAAGGATGAGACATGCTACCATTATCACAAGTCTGGACATTGGAAACGTGATTGCAAGTCTTACCGCGAGGAGGTGAAAAATGACAAGGTGGCTTCGGAAGCAAGCCTCTTAGGTATTAACGTTATTGAAGTTAATATTTCAACTATGACTAATTGGGTATTGGATACCGGTTGCGGAACTCATATTTATCGAAATATGCAGGTTCTACAAAATAGTCGAAAGTTGGAGAAAGACGAAGTCGATCTACGTGTTGGGAATGGTGCAAGAGTTGCTGCGTTTGCCGTAGGAGTAGTTAATTTGACTTTGTCGAGTGGACTTATATTAGTACTAAATAATTGTTATTATGTACCATCATTATGTAAGAACGTAATAAGTGTGTCGAAACTTGCCAAGGACGGCTATGAATTCGTTATTAGGAATAATGAATTTACGATATGTAAGGATCTTATTATCTATGGAAATATTATATTAGAGAATGGTATTTATGTATTGGATTTCGATCACGGGAATAATGAGTCCATTTATAACGTTAATGCGAAACGGATTAAACCTAAAGTTGATAATCGTACTTTCTTTTGGCATGACCGTCTCGGTCATGTGAATGAGATCGATTCATATGGGAATTGCGAATCTTGTTTGCTTGGCAAGATGACAAAGGCTCCGTTCTCCAAGGTCGGAGAGCGGTCCAACGACTTGTTGGAACTCATACATTCGGATGTGTGTGGACCGATGAGCATCGAGGCAAGAGGAGGATTCCGATACTTTGTTATGTTTATGGACGATCATTGTAGATATGAATATATCTATTTGATACGTGCCAAAACGGAGACCTTTGATACGTTCAAAGAGTTTCAAAATGAAGATGAAAATTAGCTTGGCAAAAAAATTAATGCCATTCGATCGGATCGAGGAGGCAAATATTTGAGCTATGATTTTGAAGATCATCTAAAAGGATGTGGAATAGTTCCACAATGGACTCCGGCAGGAAACGTCACAATGGAATGGCGTGTCCGAGAGGAAGAATCAGACCTTGTTGGACATGATTCGATCCATGATGAGTCAAACTTTCCTCCCAAAATTATTTTGGAGATATGCCTTAGAGACAGCGGATTTCTTATTGAACCGCATACCTTCTAAATCGGTACAAAATACGCCATATGAGTTATGATTTGGAAAATCTCCGAAGTTGTCTTTTGTTAAGATTTGGGGTTGCGAAACATATGTTCAAAAATTGATATCAGATAAGCTCGAATTCAAATCTGAAAAATGTTTATTTGTCGGGTATCCTAAGAAAACGAAAGGATATTATTTCTATCTTCCAATCGAAAATAAAGTTTTTGTAGCTCGAAGAGAGTCTTTCTTGAGGAGGATTTAAACGGCACAAATATAAAAGAAGGTTACATTTATAATTTAATTTCTCATTCATTCAAGGGCCCAATTGTAAAATTAACCAATCCAAACCCAGATTTCTCTCCTCCTCCTCAGTCTCAGCCGTATATCCTCTCTCTCTCTCTCTCTCTCTCTCTCTCTCTCTCTCTCTCTCTCTCTCTATATATATATATATATATATATATATATATATATACTTATGTAAGGGTTGCGAAAACTTAAATATCAAGCAAAAAACTACAAAGAGAGAGAGAGAGGATATACGGCTAATTTATGAAGTAAAATTGTAATTTTCAGTTTAATAAACGATTAAAATTATGTCATGAAAAAAACATAAAATATCTCCTTTCTTATTTTATCCTTTCGAAACTGCTAATTTATGAAGTAAGTTTAAGGGTATATAATGATAATTTTCATTTTGGTAAGAATTGATGGTTTTAACTTTTGGGTAAATTTGATAGGTTTTGTATTTTGGGAGTAAATATGATATTATCAGTGTTGGTAGGGAAAATATGATATTTTGATAAACAGAGACCTACACAGCACTTCTTTCCAATTTATCCAAAATGATTACAAAATCTCAGTAATATATATTCTATAATGAAGATCGAAATTTTACATACAAAAAGACTAGTAATTTACAACAAAAACTTGCATTTTGTAACTTTTGTTTTCTCTTCTTTCTTTTTGTATACATTATATAAACATTATTTTTGCGGATACGGGTCGATCCAACAATCATCAGAACTCGTTGCATTTTTCCATCTATGTTCGAATAGTATTAATTCAGCGTGAGACCGTCTCCTCACCTGTACACAAAAAAAATGTAAAAAGAAATAGAAGACGAAATGATCCAAATAGCAATGTTAACATTTAATCTTGTTTACTATTTTTGTATAATTTAATAACGCGTTGAACATTATATATAACATGGATTGAATTATTAAGTACATACCCCACATCTATTTGTTGAAGTACACAAACCATGAGGGACCTAGAAGAACAAGAAAATGAAATAAAAAAATTGTTTTAAACAATGCTAAAAAGCGACACAAAATAAAACATGAAATTATTACCAAAGAAGAAGGTGCTAATTCCGACGAGTGGTTTGTTGATTTTTCATTAGCCTACAAAAAATAGTTTACAATAATGTTCACAAATTAAACCTTAAAACATCAAAATTACCTCCTTAAAACTCAATAACATATCAATTTCTTTTTTCCAAAAGGACTCGAAACTCCAAAACATATAAAATTACCCTTCCCAAACCTACATTGATTTATCCAAATGTACTATGGTTTGAAAAGGGCAAATCCAACAATTTTTGTGTTGAGTGCAAGGGTATGTGCGAAATTGCCCCTTAAACCAAATTAAGTTTCAAATTGATTTGATTTTGCATGGTCCAAATGTACAAATTTTGTGATGGCATTACTAATCTTCAAAGTAAATGAATAAATGATACCTTATTTTCGACCATGCTGCCAAGTGTTGGTATGCCAAAGTGAACTATAAATTCACTATCCACAACTCCTACATTTTTGCTCCTATCTCCCTGTTATTATAAAAAAAAACGAAACACAATTTTATTTATTAACAGATCGAAGAAACAAATATCAGAAGTTTAAAAAGTTGATAAAATGGACTACCCAAAAATTTATGTTTCAAATTTTCATTTCATTGATGCATGTATATACCTGAGCACAGTATCCGAATTTCTTGTCGAGGCCCCATGCATAAATTAAATCATTCTGATTATATAACAATAATAACAATGAATTATTAGAGCAAACCAAAAAAATATAACCAACAAGATTAGAGAATTCTAAAATATAAAAATTACTTGTATCATATGCCACACACAAGGCCACGCAGCTCTAGAAAACACTGGAGCCATCATCTCGACCCATCTACTCTACGACAAATTCGTATTTTTTTTTATCAAATCATGAAATTGGGTTAACTTGTGGTTAATTGCACAAAATCCAATCAAAATTGTAGGACTACTAACATAAATTGCGGCTTAATTGCAAAAAATAGGGAATAAAATGTTCAAGAACAAAAAAAGCAGTAAAAAATATAACTTCAAATGAATTCAAATAATAAAGATCAAACGTTATATACCCTGTACAAGGAGGCGCTGTACTGTTCTCGTAACACCTCCCTCTCGTGTATATCCTTCTATTAAAGTCAACAAAAAAAGAAAAATATCAAATATATACATTCGAAAATAGAAATATTTCTACAAAAATTCAGTAATAAACTAACAATCAAAATACTTGGTTCATTATTTTCATAATCTATATGTGAGAAAATTACCTGTGTACATTTCCTCTTCGCTCTCGAGCAGTTATTTGCTGACGCACGTCTGATTTTGCCATGTCCAGAGCAGGTTGTGAAATTTCCAAGCCCTCTTTTTCTATTATCGATATATATCTACAATAACAATAATAATAATAATAATAATAATAACTATCTTATTCTAATTAAGAATATTTTGAATCTACTTTAGAGAATGATCAAATGAGATTTTACTTGTTAGGGTTAAAATTGTCAACTCCAAGATCTTCGTCCCAAAGGAAAATATAACTATACTCCGCCACAATATCTGGGTGCAAAAACCTTTTTGCAAACCACCTATAGAATTTCAAATATTCAAATAATCGGAATTAGTTATTGCAATTAATTGGGTTAATTAACTCTTAAATGTAAATTAAATATCAAGGACCAAATGAAACACAAAAAAATTTAGATAAAAAGTTAAGTTTGGTAATATAGCAATAAATAAGCAAACATACCATTTTGTTTGATTTATAGCCGAGACATGCAAGGCAGTACTGCTCCAATCCAAATCGCTCCAATCATCCACGATTCCATCGTAATGGAATAGCATTATTGTGAAATCACGAGATGGAAACTATTAATAATTAAGGGTAGAAAATGATCAAATTAGGACTCGTGACATGATTTAATTTATTAAAATAAGTTTAATTACCTTCTTAGCTATTTGATTGACAATCTTTTTCTGCTTTATACCAACTGCAATAGCCAATAAGCCCTTCGAATTTTTCATTTGTCCCTGATCTCAATTTTGCGAACAATTAAAAATTTAAGTTTAATTGAGCTACGATAGTATATTAATAAAATAAAAAGTAGTATAATTGAAAATGGTTGTACGATACACGTGACGAATTATATCGAATTCAAATTATTGTGATATGATCATAAATCAAGAAATAAGTAGAATTTATTGCACCTCTTTTCCATGATGAGGTGTCAATTCTAAGTTCGATTTTCTATTCACTATGCCTTTCGGCAAGGGTTCACTTCCAGGAGGCCTACATTCATTCTGAAAAAAATAAAAATAAAAACTAGGGTTCAGAATAAAAGATAAGAATTTAGGGTTTAGTCAAAATCACAGAACATTAGCACAATTTTGTGATGCCAAGCCTTGATCGATACTCGATAGGCTCTAATTGGGGCATTATTTGCACAGGTACTAGTATGAATTCACTAAAATTGAAAAAAAATTGAAAACCAAACCATGCAATGAGTTGGTTTTCGATTTTTAAAAGCTCTCGTCATTCCCCATCTTGATGGTACAGACTGCAACACAAAATCAAATAAAATAACACGTTCATAATTCATAATAAGAGCTTCGAATTGGGAGTATTTAAACTTATAGAAGATTTAATTTCCGCGCTTATCCTCTTTTATTATATCTCGGATAACGATTGTAGCGTGTTAAATTAACATATATTTTATATTTATCATTTTCGGTTCTTGTATACATCTTTGATTGAAATTCAGTATGTACCAAATACTAATGATTAATGATCGAATTAAAATTTGATTCATCACACTTACATGTCCATTAACAAAGAAGGAGCTCCCAAGAAGAAAAGCTAAGAAAGCGATGAAGAAGAGAGCCGTCAGAAGGGTTAAACTGCAAACATACACCCTTCTGTTTGTACATTCTTTTACTAGAGAACCCTGAAGATATATAAATCAGAAATTTTGGAAATAGATACCATTAAAAAAAAATTAAAAATAAATAAAAATAAACTGAACTAGATATCAGAATCAACATTAATTCCAATTCAATCATTTAAAGCATTAAGAAATCATGCGAATTACTCCAACAAACAAAAAGTATAAATAGAGAGAGGTTAAACAAACATACCAAACTATAGAGCTTCATCTCCTTTTCTTTGGAACTCTCTCTGTTTCTGTAAATGTAAAACAAACAAAAACCAGCAAATATATAGCAGAGAGAGAGAGAGAGAGAGAGAGAGTTCTTAGTTTTGTAAGGCTGTTGGCGAAGAAGTGTCGAGAGAGAAAGAATCCCCCTCAGAGAGAGAGAGAGAAAGGTTGATGGTAAAACTCGGGGACAGTTATTTATTCAGGATATTTTTCACGTAAACCACTGCAAAAAATCAAAATATCAATGCAACCCTTTAAAGAAGACCTATCTTACTATCTAATAAAGCAGGAAAATTTTCAAAAACTCCTTAATTTTTCTGAATATTCTAAAAAAAAAATCCTAAAATTTTAAATTCCTTCGAAAATCCCTACAACTTTTACTTCTTTTAGAACCTCTGTAACATGAATATATGCAAAACTCGCTAATATTTTGTTATTTAAAAAATGACCATTTTGCTCTCATGATATTAATTTGTAGCATGTTTTTTCAATAAATTGTGGAAAATAAAAATTATTGTAAGCAACAGTTATTAATTAATTGTTTCAAAACTATTTTGTTTGAATATGTTAAAATGTATACAAATTATGATAAAAATTAATATATATTTGTGAAAAATAACATCATATATATTTTTAACAATTATTATATTTTTTGTATTTTATATAATATTGTTAATGTCTATATACTATAGTTAAAATCACAGAGGTTTTAATTTTTAGTATATATTTTTTTTATAAAGAAATAAAATTATTTGAAGAATAATATTATATATTTTTTTTTCAAAAATATTTTTTTCAACTATGAAAATAATGATCACAATCGATATATATGTGAGAAAAATAATATTGTGCATTTTTTAAGAATTATTATATATTTTTGTATATTTTAGATTTTATATAATATTGCTTAACTTATAAATTACTTTTAAAATTATGAGGGTTTCGAAATTAAAATTACGGAGACAAAATGATAATCTTTAAAAACATAGCAAAAAATCAATGTTTTTTTTTTGCTAATATTAAAAAAAATAGGGAATTTATAATAGGTGAGAATTTTTTTTTTGCATATTGCTAGTTTACATTAATAATGACACATTAACGAACTTTAATAAAAAAAATCACGACAATAACTTTGCATGATTTTTAGAAACTTATATACACTATTAACAAATTAATATATTATGCTATCATCAAAGATGTTTTTCAAAAACATTATCCGAAGACGTTTTCAAAGATTTATGACATATACAACGCACGTCTCCTCAAAAAAAAATTCGATCAAAATTAACAACGAATGAAATAAATGCATCTTTCATAAAGTATATATATTAAATTATTTGATTTAACAGGGGTATATATGAAACTATTATCGCCAGGGACTTTGGAGAGGCCATCTGTACTTATCTGAGTAGAATACACCACAAGTACACGAAATATGTACCCCAAAAATTTCAGATGCCTCTCAAGTCTCACCTTCATAATATTAAAGTCTCTCGAATTATCATTTATTATTAATTCAATGAACAATTAGATCCATTAATTACTTAATTAATTCAAAGTCTTTAGGGGGGAGGTGGCAGTGGGGAGGTGGCGAGTCATTCTCTCTCTTCACCACCTCCCAACAGTACGATCTCCTCTCCAGTAGTTAGTTCTGGAGACTCCGTTAAATTAACGGGCCTACCTTTCGGCCCAATTATATTCTGAAGATACTTACAACGGCTCAAAATGTAAGAGGTTTTTATTTACAATTTCTCATTCTTTCAAGGGGCCAATTGTAAAATTACACCCATCGAAACCTAGATTTCTCTTTCTCAAGCCGTATACTCTCTCTCTCTCTCTCTCTCTCTCTCTCTCTCTCTTTGCGTAGTTTCAACGAGTGTACTTGTGTGAGAAGACTGCATAGTTAGGGTTTCGATTCTTGGATTCTTCCTTTGAAGAGGATGTACGCAGATCAGATAACGACGGGGCGGAAGAGATCGGTCAGGGATCGGCTAGATGGCGATCTGCCTCGTGAATCTGCCAGAAATCGTCTTGGCGGTGCCAAAAGGTACTACTTGTCTTATTCTTGATTCTTTCACTAATTTCGATTTCATATTGAGTTTATACTGAAATGTAGGTATTTAATTTTGGGTTGATGCGATATTGATATTCTGGTACAGCCAATTTTATGTTTATAGCATAATATTTATAATCTTGTTTTCATTTTAGGCAACGACAAACTGATGAGAAGTGGAGACATGATCTTTATCAGAATCAAGATAAACCTCAAATTTCAAGTAATATTTTCTTTTTAAAATTAACAATGTCAAATAGTAGTTTCCTGTGTTTGAATAATATCAAATTAGTGCTATTTATGGACTAATTGGTACCTGACGAAATTTCAGGGACTAATATGAATTGTACCTGTATTAATTTCAATGAAATTAATAAATTAACCACTTAGCATTCAAACTTGTATTAGTTTCTCAAGAATTTTTTTATTTTTTATCTTAAAAGAGTCCATTGGACAAGGGGATCTAAGATTGAAATTGCAAAAGAAGAATGAAAAGAACAAATCAATTAGTGACCTTAGGGAGAAAATATCGGGCATAGTTAAACCCCAACCTGTTAAGGCTCGACCCGCACCCGTTAGGCCTGCTAAACCTGTTTCAGAAATAACTAAACCCGCCGCAGAGCCTAAACGGGTCTCCAAACCCTCTTCTTCCAAACAAAAGGTAACCAAAATCTCTCTCTCTCTCTCTCATGTATTTTACTTAACTTTTTTTTACAATTTAGTTGGATGCCTCATCAGTGGATCATTTCCTAAGGACGCTGGGCTTAGAGAAATATTCTCTCACTTTCCAAGCTGAGGAGGTACCTTTTTGTAAAATTACATAATGTATTAATGCATGAAATAGTCCAATTTTCTTGATTTTTTTTTCACTAGTTGCCCCCCTTAACCCCAGATTATTCACATAAATTTGCATTCAATTTCCATTGCATGGATTTAGCATTTAGGTTTAGGGTTTATACCAATGTACTTTGAAATAAAAGGAAGTATAAATTTAATTTTGTTTTTTTACTTTATTGTGTAAATATATATAAAATGTACAGATAGACATGATGGCTCTTGTGCACATGAATGATGCAGATCTCAAAGCGCTCGGAGTCCCCATGGTTTTTATTTTATTTATCCAATTTTCCTTTATTTTGTTCCAATTTTTTCTTTTTGAGTAATATTTATTTAGATTAATTTTTTCAGGGTCCAAGAAAAAAGATACTTTTGGAATTGGAATCAAAAGCATAGATAAGTTTAGAGTGAGCGTGGCAGTACAATTCAGTTTCGTGCAAAATGAGTAGTGTGTAAGACTAATTCTACCGTTTTGCAAATTGTGATTGCAGAGTTAGACTTGTATGCACCTATGTAAAATTGCTTAATTAATTACCTATTTTAAGATTTCGTTGTAGCCATTAGCAGCTTTTGATTTGCAAATGTTTTGATTGTGTATAAATTAATTAAATCATGTTTTTTTAGGCAGCTGCAGCTTCTTCTTTGCATTGTCTTTTTTGCTCTTAGCTTATCATGCAATTTTAATTTGTTTTGTATAGTAGACCTATTATATATATATATATTTTACTAGGTACTAGTACTGAAAAAATATATTGATATGTTATATACTTTGCCTGTGGTATATATTTATGTATACGATCATGATTCACATTTCTGCTTATCTGAATTACAATGAAATATTTTCCCCAATTCCCCTGTATTATTTGAAAGAAAATTTAATACCAAAACCTACGCAAAAATGCAAGAAGTGGTATATCACCTTACAAAAAAATTGCATGTCCTCAATTATAGGCAGTGTTTTGAGAAAAACATGAAAAATAAGTATTTTGCACGGTTTAAACATCAATTTTGATATTTTTTTACAAAAACAACATAACTGATTTATTTGAAGATGTTATTAGACTACATTTTTGTATTTTTTGCGAAATTGTTGAAACAAAACAACAATTTGCATTAATTACGAAACTTTCTGAGGAAAACATGAGAATTGAGTATTTTGTTCGTTACGTGTAAAAAAAATTCTGAATTGATGTTTACCAACTGGGGGTGAATCGATGTTTACCAACTAGGGGCGCAAACACGTTGGCTTTCAGTTCATGCGTACATGGAAATCATTTGAACGCCAATTCAACTAGGGGTGAATTTATTTCAAAATAATATCAAATACTTTTTAGATAATTCACGGATACTCTCTAACGTGAATAAATATATTTGAAAAAAAAAACTATATATCGAAACAAATGAGTAAACTATATAATAATCGTCACTTTATAGAATGATAGTCCAATAATAAACTATAACTACAAGCCCTAAATTTTAGTATAACTGTATTAAGGATTATTAAGTGGGTCAATTATAATTAACGTTGTAACAATGTATTAAACATAATTTCCGTATCGTGACGGATACAAATTGTCGGGATATACTTGACAATTTGTATGTTTTATAGGGATACGGGATACCCGTATATGTGCAACATAGGTTACATGTATGTATGTTTGTAAGGATATACACTAACTATACAATTATACACGAGAACGTTTATGTTTTATAGGGAACTTTTTTTTTTTTTTTTTTTTTTGCAGGAAACCTAATCCACGAATCATGAATATATTTGATTTCATTTTTCATAAATAATACCAACGGGACTCGAATCCAAGACATGTTATCTTGTATTAAGCACCCCACCACTAGACTCTGGGGCCATTGGTAAATAAAGTTATTTCCGGGGATCGAACCCGTGACCTTCTATTAGCGTTTATAGGGATATTTAAGTAAGATATTTCTCAAGGTATGGTACATAATATTTGTAGATTTGCAAAGGGTAAACGATTAATTGCCCAAAAGTAATGTGTACAAGTTCAGGAATGCCAATTAATTGTGAAGTATCATGACCATACCATGATACAATAATTAGACAACCCAAAAATAACACTAACAAAATTTAACAAAAAATTATACAAGTCTCAATGAATAATCGAATTGTCGTAACATACACAAAAATGAAGTTAACCTGCACGAGCTTTTCTCTCAATAATTGTAGGTACGCCGTAACAAACAGGAGCCGCACCGTTGAGCATTCTCAACCTACACTCATCCCTCGCCTTCCCCATGCAAGTTCCAATTCTTGTAGCATTACACTCCTCGCATCTCTTTTTTCTAGTCTCATCAATACTCATGGACCCGAATTGCTTCACCAATTGTGAACAATGGGTACAATCATGCCAATCGAGCAACCATGAGCTCAGCATCAACGTGCTGAATTTGTCAATGCCTACATTTGTGACGTCCCATAGGTTACCGATTATTGCAGGAGAACCTGTTTGGCACGAGGTTGTTTGGCACGAGAGTGACCCGGTACTACACCCCATCAGACATGCCGCTGCACACGTGTCTAGCTTCTCTATTCGGTATTAGGTATATATTGCGATCCTGTCAGGCATACCACATTGTTTTGGTTACAACTCACATTTTTTTCTGTAAAAAAAGGAAAAATAAGGTTTTGATTGGACTAACCGTCTCCGTGGCCGATATAAACAAACAAGTCGTGATTCTTTAATGCTAAACCCAGCTCTTCACAACTGGGGGCATCTCGTGATTTACCCTGTACGTAAAAAAATAATAAAAAAGATTTAGGGTTCAGGGTTTCGGATTTTGGATTTAGAAAAACGGTACCTCCCAATTATGCTTTTTAAAAACTGGTTCGAACTTATGCTGTGCGTCAGGGATATCCCCACCAGGGTTTAACAAATAATAAGCATTGAATGGATTGGCCAATGGGAAGCAAGAACTGGATCCGTCCATTTCTTTGTTTCGTCTCGTGTTCCTAGATAATGTCATAAATATGCTTCTCACGGAAGGCATTCTGTATATTTCTCGACTCCTCAAACATGGTAGATTCTCCCATGGTAACATCTACATGGAAAATGAGTCAAAAGTTCATATTGAAAATAGGTGCAATATAAAAGGGATTTACCTGAATATCGCTGTCAAGTACAAATATCACAGGATCCCCATTCACCGTCTCGACGGCTTGGCCACAAAACGTGTTGTTCAGTAATCTTGAAAATGAATCAGGCAATTCATAGCCCATGTCACGAGAGGATGAAAATGCTCTGAATCTATCTTTTTTGCAATAATTTCCTTGGCCAAAATAGCCTCAAAATAATACGAGCTGTAAAAGACAATCTTTGGCATTATCATATGATTTCGCACCGCATAAGATAGCATTCACAAGGCTAGGGTTTACCTCCGAACCGAACCTTGATTTTAGACCTTTAGTGTTGTTACAGTTTATAGGCTCTCCTTTGAGCAAGAATCCCCATGGCCCAAACCATAATTCCTCAATATTTCTACAATAAGAAGATAAATAACATTTAACACAAATAATGAAATAAGGAGATTGATTCTTAATAAATCTTACTCGAGTAAGTTCTTCAAGGATTTTTCGATCCTCACTCTCCAATACCAAAACTTCTCTTTATCTGACATGCCTAGAGCCGACAAATAGTTTTCTTCTAGCAATTGCATAAATGAAGGAGCCACGTCATCAACGATACTGTGGTCCCACCGGCACTTCCATCTCTTCACGGATCCCTCATTTCTCTTTGTAATTTCCCCAATACATCCATCTTCCTTTGGCACTGTAAAATAAAACAATTTCATATTTGTCCCTCTCTTTCTGAAGTAAGTAAACTATTTAAAGGGGTAGCACCCTTTTTGACAGGAAGAAGCATTGTGATTGGTTGGCTGGTCGAGTCAAGTCGAGTCTTGAGAGCATAATCCAAGCAGGGAAAAAGGAGGGAAGAAGAAGAGCTTCTCCAATGTGATTAGCCAAATCTCCTCCAAATATACTCATGCACATAATTGGAATTTTAGGGAGGTTCTTGAAGAAGTTCGCCACATGAGCTTCGAGCTGCTCAATACTTCCATATGAAACCCTAATGGGAGAGAGAAAACAAACAATAGAAATTAGTGGTTTTGAGATTTTAATTTCAGATGCAATATGCAAAATAAATAAATAATAAATAAACCACCTTAGGAGTTTTGTTGCTGCCTCAGTCATCTTTTCACCATCCTTGATCTAAAAACCAAAAAAAGAAATTAAGATTCCAGTAGAAGAAGAAATTATAATATAATTAGCTATGAAAGAGAAACTAACCCTTAAGGTACATTGATAATGGGTACCCAAAGAAGCCCCAATAGAGGCTTGGTGAAAGAAAGAAGCCCAATGGTTCAAGGAGAGAGATTTATTACGATGCAAAGGCAAGGAAATGGAGTTGTCCATTGTCGAAATTAAAAAGCTACATGCAAGGAGTCTACTCACCTGTATCGACATTCAATCTCAAATCATTTAGATTTATTGCAACAAAAAAAAAGTGAGTCAATTTAAGCCTAAAATAAATAGACCTTTCGATGAAGCACAGGGAGATTTTGAGAGAGAATAAATGCTCTAAGCAACCATGTCATTAAAGAAGACATCTTTACATTTAAAATCAAAATCATTATGTGGCACACATATGAAAAATAGTACCTATTTTGAGGAGCAATGACAAAAGAAAACTTCTCCTTTTAAATTCGAGCTCGAAACGTAGCAAACTTTGCTGCGATGAACATGAATTAGCTCTTATCATCATACAGCCCCAGCAAACTATTTTATTATCAGATTTATCCGGAGAATCTGAATTAGATTTCTTTCTTGTCTTTTTCAAACTATTGGATTTATTTACAGGTTCACTGTTTGTTTCAATAATATCATTCCCAATATTTTTAGCTCTAGATCGTGTAATTCTCATTGGTATGACCTCTGAATTCAAATCTTTCAAAACATTATTACTGGCACGAGAATTTTTCTTCTGTTTCGAAATCAAAACCGAACTCGAATCTTGATTCAAAACAGCACAAATCTTGCACGTAGAATCCTTATTATCTCCATCCATTTTAGACTCTACAAATGGAAATTGTAATTCGAATCGATCAAGCTTTTCAAAAGCTCAACGGTACGTGTGAAAACAATCCTCGATGTTAGAGAGAGCATGTGATAAATCTCCTGATTCAGTATTGATCAAAGTCTCGAGGAAAATCTTGCAATTAGACGGGTTATTGGATAAAAATAAAATAAAAAAGAGGATAATAAGATCACGATGCAGAAATTACCTCGCAAGCCATAGAAGAGGCAACGCTCTTGTCTTGCTCAATTCTCTCCTTAAAACAAGTTATGTTCGTTTGTGAGAAAACCTGATGAGTTGGCAGCAAGTTCTCGAGGAATGTGGAATTAGACGGGTTATTGGATTTCAAACAGTTAGTCCAAAACCCGGTACGGGTAGCATCGACCCCAAAGTTCTTTAACGAGTCAGAAATGAAATTCATGTCAATTCGGGATCCACAAATTGTATGGCCAAGACGCCTCTCTGTCCATAACAACCCAAATAATCTTTCGAGGGGGATCTTTTCATGCTTGAATATTGCAGCCATCAACTTGCATATATCAGAATACAACTCGAAATATCCCTACATCCAAAAATAAATAAATAAATAAAATGCTTAAAATAAATCAGAATACATAAAGAGAAGTAAAAAGAGAGAAATTATTTTTACCTTGATGGATAGAAGATCGATCATTGAATAAAGCAAGGTAAGTATATTATTTGCAACCGGCTTAATGTCGTCTATATTTATTTCTAACCACATATCTACTGCGCAACTGATATCTTGCAAAATCACCTATTTTTGCGAAAATAATTTGAGGATCATCCAATTACCATAATTTATAAGAATAATTTGAGGAAAATAAATTACTGTGAATTCAAGAGATAGCTCCTGTGCACATTGATATCATGCCTTCCTGAAAAAATATTAAAAAAACTGAAAATTTATTCTTTGAGAAATACAAATTAAAAGTGGATAAAAGAATAGTTTACATGTAAAGAAATGGCTTGAGAGAGACAATCAAGTGAGCCTTTCAAGCCCTCGATTCCGCCACATCTTAGGGCCCGTGCTTTCATGAGAAGAACCCTCGATCTGTCAAAAGGATGATTTTTCGAACTGCATAATTCATTTAAGAGAATGTTTGAGACCTTTTCTTGCATTTTTTTGCATAAGCTTGGAGCGTGAATCTTCATTAATGCGTATGCATTAAGCTCCTACAGACAGTAAAAAGTTTTTTTGTAGAGTGATGATATTTAATTTTAACAAGCAAATGAAATATATACCTCTTCGAGGATTTCTCGAATCGCTCTCTTTGGCCATTTTGAGCTGTATTTTGTAAGCAACTCGAAGAGAATTGGAGCATTATTGGTCTTGTCCCCATTAAGAAACAAAAAATACTGATATTAGACGTTTAAGGTACGGAGATGTGATCCAGTCACTTGATAGCACATAACGAATTGAGGAGTCCTTTTTTTAAATTAAGAAACAAAAAAAACATCAGCAATTAAATTAATCAAATAATGAAATAAAAAATCGGAACCAAACCTCATATGGCTCATTAACGATTGATCTTTTCACTTAGTAGTCTCCCTTTCTCAATTTCATTTATATTTTCAAACCTAACAAGTAGAAGACAAATTAAGCTTTTACACTTCTTTTATTATTAATAAATTATTTTTTCTTACATCAGCGATTTAATAGTGGCCTTGCTGAAGTGTTTTAGCACCTTTAGGAAATAACTCATGTTACAGTAATTAGAATAAATTACCCCCTCAGAACTAAAGTTTTTCCATACGCTTTTAACGTACGGTACGAGTACCTCGCATATAAATTCCATTGAATCTAAATATGAGAGAAATGAAATGGAAATGTTTCGCCCTTTATTTTCATTAAAGCAAATTGTAGTGCTGGTGGTACTGGATTGGTACGAGTAACTTGACAGGGTTTGTACTGACTTTGTTAGCTTTTGAAGTGTTTCTTGGTCGTTGAGTATTCGGTAACAAGAAGAGATTGGAATATCATTATTTATTTGCGCAAATGGGGTGCATGATTTAATGTGTAGACAAATTGAGTATAGAGAAAGAATGGATGCAAATGGAGGTGAAATCTGAAAAAATAAAAAATAATACATTCAAACATGTTTGAATTGAACTGAAATAAAATAACAAAATAGTTTAAGTGTATGTGTGTATATATACCTTGTAGAATTCATGGATATTTTGGTTGAGAATGTTTGAAGCACGTTGACAATTGTCCATGTCAGCGCCACATAATCTACCAGAAGAATATGATATAAATTCAAGAAATTCACCTATTTCTTCCTTCATTTGAACCTAGAAAATATTAAAAAAAAAATTCAACATATAGTATGCAATATAATTCAAATCAAAATAATGGAAGATATTATATGGTACCTTGTATTCAGAAATAAATAGCTCTGTAGCTACCCTTAGCATATTAAGAAATAATGTATTGATGTTTTCAATCCTAGAACAGATTTTGCGTGCATACTAACACCCATATATTGAAAATTATTAATATTAGAAAAAGATAATATTCAGTACATAATTCATTGTAAAAGAAAATAAATGGCATAATATATAAAAAGCTTAAATCTTACAATTGGTAATTGGTCAATGGAGCCTTTGGAACATTCCTTCAACGCCATAACGCATAAATCATTGACGATATCAGAATCGAGCGATTTAAACTCGCGGATTATAAAAATTGCACATCTGTACAGCGCCTCTGAAAGGTCCATGCGATTATTTCTAGAAGCTTCCTTGTTCAAAATCATGCATTATGAGTTCAAAATATTGACAATATCAGGTAAAACTATCTAATCGATCCTCAATTTGTGCAATTAAACAAGAAATCAAATTGTGAATACTTACTGAATCCAGGGTTGTACTTGCTCGACGAGTGCGAGAATCCTTCTGTAACTATCTGAATTCTTTGATTTGCTTTGATAAGCACAATTAGTTAAACAGAGAAGAATACCTAACAGCGATCTCCTGATCTCGGGATCATCGGTCCCAACAGTCTTAGGATCTGGCAATTTGTACTTTGCATCTAAACACGAGCTTCTTCCCTCTTTAGATGTGGAAATCAGAACATACCTGAGATCTTCTAGAAGCCTTATCGCCTCACTCTCAGACTTGCTGTATTTGCTACAATCCTCCAAAAAAGGGATGTATCTCAATCTATGGCGGAGGTAAGTGGAGATTCGATTGGGTAAGTCATGGGAGACGGTGGTTGTCTGCAGCCTTTCGAGGAGAGAAGTGGCGGTGCCGACGGAGTCCGTTTCAATTGAAAAGGGGCGGGAATAGCGAGAAATTTGAGAGGCCGCCTTTGGACAGGTTTAAATGATGTTACTCTCCAATTTCTAAATTTTGGACAGGATTCTTTCCCCAATCTCTAAATTTGACATAAATAATTTAATCAATTTGAGTCGATTATAAATTAAAAGTAAAATTTAATAAATGACGTTTATACTTAATTGTATATAGTTTAATTTAATTATTACTGTTAAAAAAATTGGGATTATTTATGGTGTTCCCAATACGGGCGGAGAAGTACACTTGAGAAGTACATTTTGAGCTCGTGATAATGGAAACATTATTCTGAGAGAGAAGTACACTTGAAGAAGATGAAGAAAAAAGGAAAGATCAATGTGGGCAAGAAATATAAATTTTATGATATGTTGTGTGTGTACGATTTTTTCTATAATAACTTATACAACTATTAGGAAGATTAATTACATCAAATCTAAAACATGGGACGTCCCATTTTGTCTTTCCAAAAAATACAATTTTACATTAATTACAAATTCAATTCCACATATTTCACTTCTTAAAATGGACCCACATATAAAAAAATATTATTTTAAAATTTGAAAACATTCTTACTTAATAAATATGATTACGTGAGTTCTGATTCTCAACTCTCAAATAAAGAATTAACTTTTTGAGGTTTTTGATTAGCAATTGGAGATTCAAATTAACTTCTGTGATTTTTTATTCTCAACTCGAATTTAAGAATAGGGCTTCTTCACTATGTAGTATTCTTATCATAGTCTTTTCATTTTTTTTTTTCCAAGTTGCAAACTTGCAATCTTTAATGGAGTTGATTTATGAAATATTATTTTTATTGAGGTTTGTGACTATTTATTAGTTTGATTTTGAAAAAAATAATTTTTGTTAGTATTTAATTAGTAAAGTAATTAAAATTTCGCAGAATTTCATGTGTACCCCTGCAAAACATCATAATTTCATGTATATCCTTCAAAACCGTGAAATTTCATAAATACCCCTAGAAAATTCTTCAAATATCATGGATACCCCTAAATTAAACATTTATTTAATAATTTGTTAATTTTTCGTTCAAATTTTTTTTTCGTTTTACCTTTATATAAAATATAATAATTACCTAAAAATTTGAGAATAGTATTGATTTCAACAATGATTTTTGAAAAAAAAAATATGAGATAGAATTGACAATATTTGATTTTTTATGATTTTAAATATTATTTTAAAGAAAAAATTATTCATTATCATAGAAAAATAATTTTAAAAATTAGATAATTAACATATTACCAACGATAAATACGTTGATGGTTTTAAATGATATAATAGGGGTATATGTGATATTTTAAGAATTTTATAGGGATAATAATGATATTTGAAGGATTTTGAAGGGGGGTCCATGATATTTTGAGACGTTTGCAGGGGTATTCGTGAAATTTCTAATTATTGATGGGTATATGTGAAATTTTGATGTTTTCCAGGGATACACGTGAAATTGCTCCTTAAAATTTAGTAATGGAAACATTTAGATTTATACTGAAATTTTGATTTAGTCAAACTGTGAGAATTGTAGTTTTGTAATTAAAATTTAGTTAACAAATGAAATAACACATTTTTTTTTGGATTAATCGTAAGAACATATTTATTATAGAGAATGCATCATGCAAACTTAACAAGAAGTGTTTTCAAGAATTAAATTTTTTGGATCTTGTTATTAAAAAGACTTCGGGTCCTGTGAATGTTGAGACCGGCCTTGATTATGAAGGCACTGAGGCCTTTTCTTCCGAATTCGAGAATTTATGATGCAGGTACATGAATGTATCTTTTCAGAGTTATATCTTTTTAGGACTTATAATTCCCTAACAATAAACGAAAAAATAATATATCATAAACTCTAGATCTAAAGAAGAGTATATTCCCAAAACCCTAAACCCTAAACCCTAAATCCTAAACCATAACTCTTTAACCCTACAAAAATATGATGCTAAATTCTAAACCGTGTAAAGAGAGGGGAACCATATCTCTTTAACCCTACAAAAATATGATGCCAAATTCTAAACCGTGTAAAGTGGGGGGTCGCATAGAGGTGGAGAGATGAAATTAAGGTAAAAGGAGGGAGGGATATTATCATAAGTAAATATACAAAAGCTAATATATGAATATCAGGAAACTCCATAGCATAAATAAATATACAAAAGCTACAAAGATAGAATGTTTAAAAGGTGTCTGATGAAAATCGTAGGATTAAATGTAGGAAATGAATAAAATAATCGGAAATTATATAATTTTTTATAAATTTTTGTAAGTGTCGTATTTAATTCTCAATGATATCAAAATATTATAATTATGTGACATAAATAAATTATACCAATTATTATTATTATTATTATAGTTATTGTTATTGTTATTGTTATTACTCTTCTCTATATTATTTACTATTGTTATTATTATTAGTATAATTATTATGTATTATTTATTAATATTATTATATTTCTTGGTAAAAAGTATGTTCTAATAAAATTGAAAGCATGTCTTTCATCAATGGTTAAATTAGATAATTACCAAAAAAATATATATATCACCTTTTATTTAAGCATGAAAGCTAAATTGAAATTTAATTGAGTTGCAATTATTTAAATATATAATATAATGTAATATAAAAATATGTTAAAATTATTATTTGATGTTTGTTTTTCACTAGAAAATATATAATAAATGAACTATTAAAGTTATATAAATATAACATATGATGTCTTTTTTATAAATTGGTGTCTCTGTTAAAAAATAGTTATGGATATTTTTATAGATCAATACAAAAATATTATTGGTGACTATATTATATAAATAAAAGTCAAGAATTAATTTTGTATTGTACCATCATAATATTACAAAATTAGATAATACGATAAAAATAAGAAACAAGTTCAATCAAAACTAAAGATAAAAAAATATGACAAATAAAAAATGTGACACTGAAATTGAAAATGAAATAGAAAAATAATTTTTTTATTTTTGTTCTCTCCAATTACAAGCAAAAATCCAATCATACCTAAGTTTTGAAAACTCAACAAAAATCACGAATTCCTTGGAATTTACTAGTTTAGGATTTCGAAATCGATTTCATCGACGTCTATCTCCTCATCTGAGTCACTCAAATCGAACTTTTCATTATCAATATTTCTTGTATCGTCGTTAGTCGCGTTGTAGTTCTCATCACTCCGCCAACTTAACCAATGTTGAATTGTGTTGCTTGTACCGTCCGAAGAAAAAAGCACATCTTCTCGCATCTCGGTCTTTTTCTTTTTCTTGTTAAGATGCGTGGAATTGAACTGAACATATACTAAGTGACTTAATCGCTCGGACTCCGACCTATTTTTTTTTTGTACGAATGTAACGTCGTCCAAAAATAAATAATGGGAAAAATTATAATTAATGAGTCGGGTCCAAGTTAATAATATAAAAAATTATGATCCAAGTCCAAACCGATCCAAAACAGTACATACCGATATCTATTTGTATATCGGACGATTAATTTGCTCAACCGTATGGAGTATATCGTAACGGTCATGGACTGATTAACGGCATGAAACCGACATAGCGATGATATGGATTGATATTAAGAACATTGGATATACCTTTATACTCAAATACCTTAGAAAACAATATCAAAACAATACCAAACCCGAACCATAGATTTATTATTACTAGATTTTTCCCCGCGCAATTGCGCGGGAGTCTTCGAGTTTGTCATGATTTAATTTTTCCTAATGTGTAATTGGATTCTCCGTTTTTTTTGTCTGATTGTTCACACATTTGTGTTTTGCTATATTCTTAACTTCCTAACTTGTTTGGATATTGTAAAAATAATTCTTATCTTTTTGTAAACTCCAAAAAACATATCTAGCAAACTTTTATTTTCCAATACCATATGTGGATGATATTAAATTTTGTTTTGACCAAAATATCCTTCAATTTTCATATGTAATGATTAATTTTATTTTATTTCTCATTAATTTTAAGAAAAATTCATAAACATTTTTTAGCATGTAGTGATTTAAAAAAAATAAAATTATTACGTATTGTGTTTATATAATTTTAATATTTCATTTATTATTCACGAAAAACTAATATCAGATAATAATAAAATAAACAATAATAAATAAACACATTGAAAATATATTTAAAGAATATGTATTTAAACATCAAGTATTTTATTTTCGTTCTCATTTTATTTTTATTTAATTTTTCCTAATGTGTAATTGGATTCTCCGTTTTGTTTGTCTGATTGTTCACACCTTTGTGTTTTGCTATATTTTTAACTTCCTAACTTGTTTGGATATCGTAAAAATAATTCTTATCTTTTTCTAAACTCCAAAAAACATATCTAGCAAACTTTTATTTCCAAATACCCTCTGTGGATGATATTAATTTTTTTTTGACCAAAAAAATCCTTCAATTTTCATATGTAATGATTAATTTTATTTTATTTCTCATTAATTTTAAGAAAAATTCATAAACATTTTTTAGCATGTAGTGATTTAAAAAAAATGAAATTATTACGTATTGTGTTTATATAATTTTAATATTTCATTTATTATTCATGAAAAACTAATATCAGATAATAATAAAATAAACAATAATAAATAAACACATTGAAAATATATTTAAAGAATATATATTTAAACATCAAGTATTTTATTTTCGTTCTCATTTTATTTTTTAATAGTTTCATGATTTTTTATTTTTTAAATATTTGCAAGGTGTTATTTTAATATTGTTATTCATCTTATAATTATTTTGTGTAATTTTTTGAGGAAAAAATATAAAAATCAAATATATATAATTTATGAAATATTAAAATTAAATATAGCATATAATAAATATTGTTTTTTAATTATTATATGCTGCAAAAAAATTAGGATTTTTTAAAATTAATAAAAATAAATATTGTTTTTCAATTATTACATATGTAATTTTTAGGGTTTTTTACAATATCCAAAAATGTAAGGTGTTTTTTGAAAAATTTTCTTATTTAATTGAGACAAAAAATATGAATGAACTTGGTCCACGATGGACCAGGGTTCGTGTAACTTTTAGATTACTTGGTTTATATATACCATGTTCAAATGAAAAAGCAAATATTTTGGACCCTTTGATCAAGATCAAATGGCTCATATTAAAGTGATGATGTGTCCGTCTCTAAATGCAAGAATTTTCTTAAAATTATATATATTAATTAATTAACAAATTAATATAGCACCGCTATAATTTGGTTTATAAAAGTATTTCTCATTTCCAATTAAAGATATTGTAATTACTTCAATAATTAATGGTTCATACTTTTTATCATTATCATGTGTTTATATTACTTCCAAATAAAAATATTGTTATAATGTTGTGGTGACTATCATGATCATGTGTTTATATTACATCCAAATAAAAATAGTATAATAATGTTGTGGTGACGTGGAAGCATATTATCATCCAAATTTTTCTAACTTTATAATTTATATATAAGAATATTACTTCCAAATAAAAATATTGTTATAATGTTGTGGTGACTATCATGATCATGTGTTTATATTACATCCAAATAAAAATAGTATAATAATGTTGTGGTGATGTGGAAGCATATTATAATATTGTTTTTCAATTATTACATATGTAATTTTTAGGGTTTTTTACAATATCCAAAAATTTAAGGTGTTTTTTGAAAATTTTAATTGAGACAAAAAATATGAATGAACTTGGTCCACGATGGACCAGGGTTCGTGTAACTTTTAGATTACTTGGTTTATATATACCATGTTCAAATGAAAAAACAAATATTTTTGACCCTTTGATCAAGTTCAAATGGCTCATATTAAAGTGATGATGTGGCCGTCTATAAATGCAAGAATTTTCTTAAAATTATATATATTAATTAATTAACAAATTAATATAGCACCGCTATAATTTGGTTTATAAAAGTATTTCTCATTTCCAATTAAAGATATTGTAATTACTTCAATAATTAATAGTTCATACTTTTTATCATTATCATGTGTTTATATTACTTCCAAATAAAAATATTGTTATAATGTTGTGGTGACTATCATGATCATGTGTTTATATTACATCCAAATAAAAATAGTATAATAATGTTGTGGTGACGTGGAAGAATATTATCATCCAAATTTTTCTAATTTTATATATAAGAATATTACTTCCAAATAAAAATATTGTTATAATGTTGTGGTGACTATCACGATCATGTGTTTATATTACATCCAAATAAAAATAGTATAATAATGTTGTGGTGATGTGGAAGCATATTATCATCCAAATTTTTCTAACTTTATATATAAGAATAATAATAATTTGCATAATCTTCAAGTTTCTTGTTTGCTTTTCTTGCTTTTCCTTTGTTCATCCAAACACTTTTTTGTATTTGATACAACTTGCATACATTTTATATTCGACTAGTACTCATCCCTCAATGTAGAACGAATTTTTTACTATACTATTTCGAAAAATCATATGTTTGCGATCACTTTTGTTCTATTTAAGTCCCGTACTACAAGTTTGTCTGTCGCCGGCATAACATTTTTTAGATGTATAATACATTTTTTTTAATACTAATATGATTTTTATATGACCATTAATAACAATACAACTTTCTAAATATACCAATATTTTTTTAATATATCTTTTAAAATTTCTTTTTTCTTGAGAATAAATAGATAAGACCCCTTTGTCCTCCATTCATTAATGTCAAGGTAGCGCGAACTCATAATCTCGCACTCAACCAACTGAATTATGATCATTGTTTATTTTTTAATATAAAATATTAATATATTTGTTTTGAATTTTCAATAGCATATATTTTTCTTAAATATCTCGCGCACATATACAATATACGGAGGCCAACTTAAAAATTCGTACAAAATGAATTTCAAGTTACATGAACACAAATTTCGAAATCTAGATGCATTGAATATACAATATATGGATGGATATGTATGACGAATTATATGGATGGATATGTATGATGCAGTATTGCAGTCTAGCTCAAGCCTTGATCCAAAACTATGGGTGCAGTGGAAAGGACTTCCATGACCATACTTTTCACTCGTACCGTAGTTTTTCCTCGAGATCCAATGGTCTAAACTTCGTACAACAAACACAAGTCCTGTCAAAACCCTAAAGTCACAAAGCAAGCAAAGAATTCGTACATTATCCGAAAGTGACGAGTGGCATAACCGTATATCCATGATTTCACCGAGGGCATTTTCGTACAAAGTACATCTCCACACAAATCGAATCATATCTCGACACGTTTCGACTTGTAAATGGCTGGGAAAGTTTTATCGTGCTCCAGCATCGACACGTGTGGCGTACCTCTATTTTCTCCGAGGAAATAGCGGAACTTGTTGGTGTTAAATCGTACTGGAGGTACATTGTACCTTGAGTCTCGTGTCCCTATCACATGTTTAATTGGAGGAGTATTTGTTTGCAAAGACTTGGTGTTTGATCATACTCTAATAGATCATTAATAACTAGTTTAACTATAACCAGTTCATTCAAAATTTGAAATATATCAACATACGCCGTAGGGAAAAAAAATGAAAATTTAAGTGCTATGTTATTTTATTTATTTTGCAAGAACATAGATCGGAAATATTTAGTTTTTTCTAAAATAACTAACTCGGCTAAATTTGCAAAGATAAGATGTACCATTTTTTAATTTCAGTAATTCGGAGTTGGTATAATGGTCGACCTTTCGAAAATATAAGTGCGATGTTATTTCATTGTTGTGAGTGAAAAAATATTTGATTTTCAATTGGAGATCAGATGAAATCTCGAAATTTGATACGAGGATTTAATTAAGAAAATAGGAAGAGAGTGAGATAGAATTGTGAATCGTATTGATTATGTCACGGGAGTTTTAATGACCACATTTTTCATTTCGACACCTCTTCCTTGGTGCTCTTAGTGATTTTTATGGCCTTTGTTTTAACTCGTCATTTTGGTATTTTCGAAAATCAGCATCTCTCATCTGAAATTTTATATTGGTCCATATATGTACACTTGGTCTATGCAAAAAATCACTTTTTCAAAAAACTCCAGATATTTCTTCGAGTTCATATTATTTCCATAGTCCCGTGTTCATGAGCCAAAGGTTGGAGGGAAAGCACCATGTCTTCCATCCATGAATTTTCTTTCATATCCGTAAACCCGGTCTATATACACCAATGTTTCGGCTGGATTTGACAATTGACACCGTATCCTCTTCTCTCTCATTTTACTTTTTGGCTCCTTTATTTATCTGCATTATTGCTTGAGATTATCACGCCCAATTATGATTTATGATTCCAGTTTAAAGTTGGGTTTTTCAAAGATCAAGCTTGAGAGTTTTGCCTCTTCCTGTTTTGTATTTTTCTTGTTTTTCGATTGTTATCGTGTTTGTACGAGTAGTATTTTCATCCAAAATCATTAGTAAAATTTGCAGTTGTTGAAAGCATATGATTACAGGTATATTCTATGTTTTTGAATCAGAATTTTGTGTTTCCAATTTAGCTTAAGAGTGTTTTCCTAAATGCTTTGCACAGGATTATTCATGGCGGGATCAGAAATAAAGGGCTAGATGACAACGAGAGAGAGCACACTGGTACTTGGTCAAATTTAGAGGACAAGAATGGAGGAATCATGGCTTTGTACTGGAGTGCTCTCTCTGGTCGTCATCCTGGCTTCACGATTGCTCAATTGTGAATTTCTGATTTGAAAACTGAAGCTTCACGCAAGAAATTCAAATCGAGAATAGGTACCCACTTCTCTTCTCCTTGTTTATTTTGTGTAGAATCCGATTTTTCCCCCTTAATTTTATGCTACATGATTGATTTTTCTTTCTCCTTGAATTCTGATTTGAAATATGGAATTCAGATCCAAAAGTAAAGTTACCGATTTTTTCTTTCCTATTAGTTACATTGAATCTTGTTCAGATGGAGTTTATTGAATTTATATGTTTTTTTTCCATGGAATATTTACATTAAACTACATTATTAGAGTTGAAGTATGAATTCAGATAAAAATTGAAAAAAAAACTACTTTTAGGACAAAAATTCCCTGATAGAACAAAGAAACTTTTATGTGGGATTATCTCTTCAATTAGTATTACAAAATACGATTATTATTACTAATTATTATTACTACTTTTAGGATCGTGATTGGGTTTAGAAAGTAATGAAATAGGTCTGTAAAAAGCCCAACACAGATTTTTTTGTAAATGATTGATATAGTTAAATGAAATTAGTTTAGAAGAGAGATAATAAGCCCTCTTCAAAAAAAAAGTATTGTAGAGTGGCATAAAGATACAAAAATGAAAAAAGGTACCAATTAGTATTACTAAATCCAAAGTAATTTGGAGATAAAATTGATCTGTTTGTATTGTAGGGTGGCATAAAGATAAAAGATTTCACCGTCGTGAGGTTCTGTTATTCATTTCATCGAAATTATGATATGTATTCTTCGAACTAGCGCTAATTAGTATTGTAGTTGCTATGTGATACGTTGCACCATTTCTCTTATTTTATCGACATTTCACCGTTATGAGGTAACTCTCACTTTTTCCTTTTCTCTAATTTCTCTTCTTTGCAATATGCATAATATATTAATTAGTCTGATTGATTTAGAAACTAACCAATTAACTTTTTAATTTTTTCGCATCGTGTATATGGAAATTAAAAATCTGGCTATTTCTTCGGTGGGTGCATATCCTTGATCTTCGAGCTTTATTTTGTGCTTCTCATGTCCTTAATATTTCTCATGTTACGGGCTATATTTTTTTCATTGTTCGCTACAAGTTATTATGGATCGTAAATGTGCCGTCACATTTCATCTCTGCATCGCAATATTCCCTATCATCAGGTTGATTATTAAACAAGAAAAATATAATTCTAATGTGAAATTTTGTGTTCATTATTTCTTTGCTAATATACCAAGCTTAGATCAGCTTTTAAATATGGATTCATCTTTTTATTTTTGTAAAGATAGCAACAAATATAGTAGATATATATATATATTTTTTTTCAATCTGATTGTTTTAGTATTTTTAACATTTATGATGTCGTATATGCAATGTTCTATTTTTGTGCAGGTAATTTGGTGCATGCTATAAATAACAACACTATATTTTTTTTTTATGCTTTGATGTAAATGATTAAATATCATTGTATTGTATTCTGCAATAATTTCGCAAGCGCGAAGCATCCTGTAGTCTTGGATACGGTACGAGATGATCTGGATAAATATTTAGATTCACTGAAATATGAGATATTCGATATTTAAAGCGAAGCAATGCATGAAGCTGTCTGATTGAAAATAAATATAATACTTATTTAGCCGGTCCCGATATTTTGGTTGTCCTAACCCGGTTTGTAATCGTTATTCATATCATTAAAAAAAAACTCCTCAAAAAAGGAAATAGGAAAAAGAAAAAGATTTTAACAAGAAATTTTAACGTGCTATTATTTGAAAAAATAAAATATACAAAGTATCATCTAGTCGTAAGTATTTTTCATTTATCATTATTATATTTTTCTTTTGAAAAGTATATAATGCATTATGAACGATCAAAAATATATAGTAATGATTGGATAATACATTCAAAATCATTGCATGAAAATATTTGTTATTTCAAGATTTACAAAATATTTTATAGTCGTATTACAATTATTATTTTATTAAGTGAGATTAAAGATTACAAAAATCCTTGAAATTACAAATAACAAAAAAATTATTAGTTGAATCTTGATCTCATGACTGATGAAGTCATAATTAAATTATTTATCAATCGTGTTATATCATATTTATGTTCTAAATCAAAACAAAATGTACATATTAAATATTTTAAAATAGTGTTTCCAATCCAAGTGGTATTCCAATCCGTGAGGTTGTTTCGGAGCCGGTCCTGTTTGTCAATACCTGAATTTAGTATTATTATTATTTCTATATATAGTTTATAACATTTAAAAAATGTTGTACGTGGGCCCGATACATCAGCTAAAAGATGCTGGCATATTCATGCAAATTGAATGTTTATAACTAATACTAATACACCATTAGTATTTAGTTATCTTCACCTAAACGAGACGAAATGCACAATTATTAGCATTTATAAAAAGGCGTTCATCATCACACTATTTCTTCAGAATGTATATTACCTCTACAATTTGTGAAAACCAGAAAAATAATGATGGTTTTAGCTCATTTTGTTTGTGGGTCATTGGAGGATAATCAATTAAAAAATAATAAGACTTTTGTTACAAAGATTTTACAAGTTCTTCGAATTTTGTTTGCGTTGAATATGACACCTCGATCTAGCTCATTCACTGCTTAACATTCTCCTTGCCAAAACACAATAATATTTCATGAGTGTTGGAAAAATGTAGCAATTTGAAAACACCTTGATCGTGCTTGGCCAGAAGTACGGTATCAAACCAGGGTCATTTCTCGCTGTTATGGCAATCCTTATCCAAGATGTAATTCTGAAATAAAGAGGTTATAGAGAAAATAACTCAATAATGTAAATAAAAATGAAAGAATAATGGAGAATTCTTGAAAAATCTCCTAACTTTGGGATTTTTTCAAAAACCCCTAGAAATTAAGTTTCATTTTTCAAAAATTCCCTACTAGTGTTAACTTTAAAATTCCACTCAATTTTTTTTTTTTGGACAAAAATACCCTTATTTATTTTTTTCTTTCATAAATTCTTTTATCCAATATAAATTCATAAATACATAAATAAATTCAATATTTCACGTTATTTTACTTAAAATGGTTTATGATAATATTTTACGACTCAATTTTTTATTTTAATATTTATAATATATATAGCATTATTTTATTAAATAAATACTATTTTATATTACAATTTTAATTTTTTGCATGAAATAATTTTATATAAACAATTATAGAATAATATAATAAATATCATAAGATAATATTATAAAATATTATATTGTAAAATATTATATATTTATTAATTTATGGAATAAATTCAATTACAAAATAAATTGTGAAGGGTATTTTAGGGACAAAAACAATAATTTGGATGAAATGTTAAAATTAACACTAATACGAGATTTTTGAGGAATGAAACTTAGTTTCTAAGAAGTTTCAGAAGAAATTTAAAGGTTAGGTTTTTTTTGACAAATCCCAAAAGAATTAGGGATTTTTTCAAAAATTCCCCAAGAATAATTATATATTATTTGTTATCTTGTTTAAAAAACTTATTTTGTGTAAACAAATTGGATTGTTTATTGCAACTAAAATATAATTCTTGAGAATACTTGATACGTTAGATTATCCAATCCGGATATTTTCGTGTCTGTTCGGTACCTGAAGTTTATTGTTTTCCAAAGAAAGTCGAAAACAACTTCAAATATGCCTATAACATTCGGACATGTTTAACAAAACTATTTTATTATTATAATATATAAATGAAAAGATTTATGATAATGAGATAAATATTGCAAAATATTTGTTAGATATTCTTAAATAAACCCATAGGAAAAAATAAAACATTCTTAAAAAAAGACCCAAAACCAAAAAAAACAAAACCAACACAGAATTAACTATAATCCGAAACATTCTTATAAAAAAATACAAAACTCGCTCAAATTACAAAATTGGAGAACTCGATCTTTCTCATCAAGAGAAATGAATCCCAGCCTTATTGAAAAGAGAAAGCAAGTACAAAAACTCGGATTGTGTGAGTTTCGACGCTCTCTTCTCAGCAAAATCACCCTGATTCAAAACCCCCATAACTTTCTCCTTAAATCCCGATCCTTTCGTTTCATTGTTACTCGAAGAATCCATGTCCATTTCTTCATCTTCGTTATCCTTAATATCGCCATCCTCCATCATGCTGATGTCATCAACCATGTCCGCAAGAATATTCACGTCGTCCGAAATTAAATCATTGCCCTCCTCCATTGCCTCCTCGTTTCCTGATAATCTCAATGCCTGTAAACATTCAAACCAAATTATAACATTGTGTATCTAGAGGGAGAAATTTGATATAAAGACTTTTTTATACATACCTGCAAGGTCTTATAATTCTTCTCGAGCAAAGCAAGAATATTTTTGTGTTTGAAAATCGCACCGAGAGTCTTATTCTTTCTCATAAAGCACAACCTCATTAACCCGTCCCACTCCTTAAAGTGGACCGGTGGGAGCGGCTTTCTCGGCTCGATCCTCACCACTGACGAATCCACTTTAGGAGGCGGTTTGAAATTATTCCTCCCCACTTTCAAGAGGTGAGAGACGCGAGACAGGAGTTGAACGTTCACAGAGAGACGGCAATAGAGGCTGTCCCCTGGATTGGCGACCAATCGCATCGCGAATTCCCGCTGGTACATGATAACGGCACAACGAAACATGGGACGGTGCGAGAGGAGCTTGAATGTGAGTGGAGACGAGATTTGGTATGGAATGTTGGCTACACAAATGTCGAAGTAGGGTAGTTCGGTTTTCAACACGTCTCCTTGAATCACCTATTGTTTGGGTTTATGAATAAGAGCGAAATTTAATTTTGGAAGAGAATTTATCAATGGTGAGTTACCTTGAGACGAGAGGCGAAAGGAGTGCCTTGAAACCGTCTGTTCAGCTCTAAAACCATGCGAGGATCGAGTTCTACTGCAACTACGGATTTAGCGCATTCTAGAAGCTTCTTGGTTAGATTTCCAGTACCAGGACCGATCTCGAGCACTACATCGGTTGGTTTAATGCCAGATTTTTGAACAATTGACTCGACTAACATGGGGTTTTTTAGAATGTGCTGTCCTTTTGATTTTTCAAACGGGATTCCTCCGCCACCACTGCCTTGCATGTGTTGGTGCGGGATTTTCTTCTTTTGCATCTTGCCTCCCGCCATGACTGGAGATAATCGAGCTAAAGAACCTAATTACGAAATTGGAAACACGTTATAACGAAAGGAACAGTATAATTTGTTTAATTGCAGACTTACAGTAGCAGCACGAACTCTTCTTGAAGAAGAGAAAGAGGGAGAAGAAAATAACCTGCTGGAGGAGAACTAATGGAGCTAGAGGTGGCGGACGGAGCTCGGTTTGTCCGGCAGTGAGAGATACGAGTTGAGAGGAGAGAAGGCGGCGCCGCGGCGGGGAAATCAGGGTTTTAGACGAGTATTGGACTTGAGTTGTTTTTAGTTGTTAAGATTGTCTATAGTTTCCGACGAGACAGATCGCCGAGATTTATAATCCTGGAATTTTCTATATCCGTGATTTCAGATCCTGGATTTCAAACATCGGGCTTATGTTTGGGCCTAAGAAAAAGAAAAGAGTTAATTTACAAACAAGCCCTTACCAAATTATCGATTAGTTGGAGGTCTAATTGTAAAATTGGCATGATATCCTTTCCTCCATCTTCACCTAGGGTTTGTTTTACACGAATCCTAATCCTGATCAATCAATGGCGTCATCGGCACCGAAACCGATCTGGGTTCGCCAAGCGGAGGAGGCCAAGATAAAATCCGACGCGGAAACCGCCGCCGCGGCCAAGGCAGCCTTCGAAGCCACTTTCAACCCCACTTCCAAATCCGAATCCGCGTCCATCCCCAAACTCGATAATTTTGATTCTGACTCCGATGACGAGACGAAACCCTCATCCCCAGCCTCAATTGGACCTGTTGATCCTAATCGCTGCATCGTTGCGGGCCTCGGCGTGGCTGGCGGAGAGTCAGGCACTCCCGTATCATTCACCCTAACTCTAAAAGACTCCAACGGTAACAAAATCCCTCATTGCGGTGCCGTAATAAAAGCAAAAATCTCTCCTGGACCAGGTGTAGGGGGATCAGACATAGAAGGAATGGTGAAGGATTCAAATGACGGTACATACTCAATAACCTACTTAGTCCCGAAACGCGGGAACTACAATGTACATGTCTCTGTCGACGATAAACCCATAGCCGGCAGTCCGTTTCCAGTTTTCTTCAGCACGGGAACGGCAACAACACCAACCAGTACACCACTCGGTACAATGATCAATTCGAGTATGGCACCGATGTACGGCATGATAAACCAAACAATGCCAAACATGCCGAATTACATGGTCGGTACGGGGCTAGGAATGATGGCGACGGGTAACACAGGAGGAGTGATTCTGCAAGGGGCAGGAGCGTCATTAGGAGAAGTTTGTCGAGAATATTTGTATGGCAAATGTGCCAAAATTGGGGGACAATGTAAATTTGGACACCCTCCTCAAGCGCTATTGATGAATGTGTTAGCCACGGCCGCGACTTCAATGAATGGGGCTCTCATGGGTCCCTCTGCAGCCGCCATGGCCGCTGCTCAGGCGATCGTGGCGGCTCAGGCTCTTCAGGCCCATGCTTCTCAGATGAAGTCCTCAACAGGCACATCAGGTTTGATATTATTTCCAATTTTTTTGTGGGGCTATGTTTTTTTTTTTTTCTTCATATCTCTAAAACATTATTTCACGTTCGAAGCAGGTTCTTCGCCAGACAAAGCTGCCGAAGCGAAAACCCTAAAAAGAACGATCCAGGTCAGCAATCTGAGTCCGCTTCTGACAACAGATCAACTCAGACAACTTTTCGGTTATTGCGGTATGGTCACAGACTGTACAATCACAGATTCGAAACATTTCGCATATATCGAATACGCCAAACCCGAAGCGGCCACTTCGGCTCTCTCCCTCAACAATATCGACGTGGGCGGGCGCCCTCTTAACGTCGAGATGGCCAAATCCCTCCCCGTAAGCCATTAAAATTTTATAAGTTTAAAATCTAAATTTGATAAATTTGTGTTTTTGTTCAGGTGAAGCAAGCGGGGGTGAACAACGCGACGTTACCGACGATGATGGAACAAGCAGTTGTGCATCAAAAAATGCAATTCCAACAAGCACTCGCGATGCAGCAAGCGGCCGCTACGCAGGCGGCCGCAGCGCGAGCTGCCACGATGAAATCGGCGACGGAGGCGGCTGCGGCGAGAGCGCGTGAGATTAGTATGAAATTGAAGGCTGAGGGTGGATTGCTTGGTTTTACTGGTATTACCGGTACGGGTAGTGAAGGTGGAGGGGGAGAAAGTGGTGGCGTGAAGGAGGAGAAAGAGGAGGAGGAGAAGAAGGAGAAATCGAGGTCGCCGGTGAAGTATAGAAGTAGTAGGAGGAGATCTCGGTCGAAGACTTATTCTCCGCCGATTAGACGTAGGAGATCGAGATCGAGATCTCCAATTCGTTCGTTTCGGTACTCCTCCGGTTATAGGGGCAAGGATAGAGAGAGAGAGAGGGATGAGTATAGCCATTCTGGAAGGAGAGAGAGGGACAGGAGAGAGAGCGAAAGGAGGGATAGAGATAGGAGGGAGGTTGAGAGGAAAGACAGGAGAGAGAGTGATAGGAAAGAGAGCGAGCAGGATGAGAGAGAAAGGAAAGGGAGTCAGAAGGGGGAGAGCGAAAGAGGAGAGAGAGAAAGGAGGGGCAGTGAGAGAAGAGAGAGTGACAAGTCGCGTGGACATCATTCATCTGGTTCGAGAAGGGAAAAGGAAAGGAGAGAAAGATCGAGATCTAGAGAGAGAAAGTACGAAAAGCACGACGATGAAAAGGATGAAAATAAAAGAGATAAAGACTATTCTAGGGAAGATAAGTACGATAATCATGACCGGGTTAATGATCATAAGGACCCGAAACACGATAGGAAAGAAAAAATGAATCGTAGCGATGAAGAGGAAGACTTGGATAAGGGTGAAGAGAGAGAAACTCTTCCGTCTTCTGGATCTAAATCCTACAAGAGGAAATTGAACGACAATGATGATGACGACACGAGGCATAATCACGTGAGAGAGAAAGAATATTCGAGAGAAAAGAAAGATGATAGAAGGTATCATGAACGGGTTAAGGACCTGAAATCCAATAAGAAAGAACGTGTTGTGGAGGATGAGAGAGACTCCGATGTGAATGGTGAAGAGAGAGAAACTTTGGTTTCTTCGGGTTCGAGATCCAAAAAGAGGAAATTAGATCACGATGATGATGAGGATGAGGATCGTGACAAGAGGTATCATAGAAGGTCAGATGATAAATCCGGGAAATCAAGGGAGGATTACCACGATAGAAAGTCAGGAAAGAAGAACCGAGATACATCGAAAACCGTGCGGGATTCTGAATCTGATCGTTGGATGTTGGAATAACAACATATTATGGATTAGGGTTTGGATGCTTTTGATTTTTTTTTTTTAATTTGCAGGGTTGAGAGATTGGAGATGAAATGGAGAGGATGGATGTGTCTCTCTCTCTCTCGAGAGTAATGTTTGGATTCTAGGAAACTATCTATTGTGTTAATTTATTAGGTAATGAGATACTTGATTTAACCTTTTATTTCAAGCCTACCGAATTATACCATATTTCTAGTTACCAATCAATTTGGAAATATGGTATATTGGTACAAGTTCATTTCATTTTATATGTCATGAATGTATAAATATTTGTGATAATGTACTTGGCTTTTCATTGTTGATAACAATTTATATGATGCTTTCTTTTTCTTTCTTTCCCTTTTTTTTTCCTTTTTTTTTTTCTTTTTTTCTTTTCTTTATGAGAAACACAGGTGATCCTTTTGGATAAACAGTCTAGGCAAGTGCAAATGGAGCTGTACATTAAAAAAGGTGGTTTTGTTCTTGATTTCATTATGCAATCTTGTAATAAGCACTTGTGGTGCCTCTAATTCATGTCATATTTTCCGTTCCTTTTTTATTTTGTGTGTGTGTGGAAAAATTAATATATTTTTGTCTCTAAATTCATCATCAAGTCCTTCATTATGGTATTATGTTGTTGTTCAGATGGTCTAAATTATGTATTGTTAGAGAGAATAAGAAACATACTATATTGAGGCCTAGGAATCTAGGATCGAATCAAAATACGTATAGTTGTCAAATTCGAAACACAAAATATTTCGGCATAGGATCATTGATTCAAATCATGTATAGTAGAGAATGTATTGCATATAAAAATATATATTCGTAGTCGGGTCAATTAGGAATGTAACTTGTTGAATCAAATTATGTATAATTGGACAAAATAGGAATATAATCTATTGAGGCTTTAGGACCGAACAAACATGTGAGCGTTTTGGAGAGTAAATACTTGGCAATTAAATCGTGTGCCGAGCATATTGCAAGTAGAATGTAGAAGTTAGAACTAAGATAATGAATTCAAAAGCATCAAAGTTCTTTCTTTTTGAAAAAATCAAACACATCCAAATGGTGCGAGTTAGTGGCACAAATATGTGAAATTGTCTCTTCTTAAAAAATGATTCTAGAATAAATAGGCAAAAGTTAGGAGAGGCGCCAGCGATGAGTAGAAGCAAGGTTATTAGGAATCGAAACAAAGCCCGGCCAGAACCACGCATGCAAGTTTCCCTGCACGTCCATGATAAGTTTTGTAGATTTGTGTGAACTAGTGAACTTATTAGTTGGGGAATGCTCCTTTTGAACGAGCAAATCTGTTTTTTGGTCTGAACTGATTAGAGATCTAGTCTAATTTGTGTCGGAATCAATAATGGGGGGTTTAGGGTAACCGGTTTAGCACATAAGAATGACATTTCAGCGAAAAAAATTGAATGACTATTTTTTTTTTTAAAAGAGTGTGGAACACGAAACGTACACTTGTGGTTCTTATTTTTAATTGTATTAATAATAAAGTTAAAGCGTTACATGTAATACATATGAGAAAAAGAAAAGAAAGTGACATCTTAAAGAAGTGAGTGTTTTTTTTCTTTTCAAATTTTAGCAATCTGCCAAAGGTTGAGGAGGTTCTTTGAATGTTATTGTTAAGGGCTATTTTATGTATATTTTAAGAGGTTAAAAAGAGAATTTTAGTAAACTAAATCATTTAGTTAATAAATATATAAATTGTCCATAATTATAATTTCATTGGCAAATACTTAACTATTTGAATTTGTGTTAATTTCAGGATTAAAAATGGAAGTTTGGCAAAATGGAGGTCATGTCTGCATTCCTCTCTCTTTTCTGATGAATTTGGTATATAATATCATAATATTCAGAGAAAGGATGATGAAGAAGTGAAGAGAGAGAAAGTGAGACCCACTTGTAGGTTCCACATGAAAACACAATTTTTCTACTTCGAATCAAGCAAAACCAAGGTCATATTCAGAATCCCCTCATCCTCCTGATCAAAATGGTATATTCATATTGATTTTTTGAATAAAGGATGAGAGAAAAATGAAGAGAGAGAAACTGGGTCCCACACCCAACTGACTCGAGCCATTTCAGTGAGTGAAATTTTTTTGTGAGCTGTTGAAAGGCTTTGTTCATACCTCAGAGTGATCAAGACCGGTCCCTGATCAAACCCAGCCCTTGTCTCATCCTCTAGCCTCTTCTGGTGCCTGATAACAGGCCTAACAATCCTAGATCAGCCAAATTCGAGCGATCAGAGACAAATTGAGCACAACCAATTACTCCTAGAGCTTCACAAGATCAAGATCAACCCTTTTGAGCACAAGAAGTCACTGGATCAGCCTCCCCTTTTCATTTTAGGTGTTTTCTTTCCTTTTCTTTACTGTTTTTTTTTAATTTTTGTTGATGATTTGTGTAAAGAATACTTCTTTTATGTTAATTAATGCTTAATTTCAGTTTGTGAATCTATTTTCTATTCTTCTGAATTTTATTTGAATTTATTTAGAATTTTCAAAAATTCAATTCGAGCGACTCGGATGAAGAGATGAAAGGCGATGAAATCTGTTTTTATCCGGACGAGGTTAGACTTTCATTGGGAACATCCACATCTACACCGGTGATTAATGAACATGATTTTGTAGTTTAATTTATTGTATTATTTATGAATTTTATGTCATAATTTTGAATGTATTTTTAGTTTAACATGAAATTTATTTTGTGTTGTTGAATTTTGAATTATTAATAATGTAAAATTTGAATTAATTTCAGAAATCTAGTACAAATAAATGTAATAGTTCAATAATGAAGAATTCATTAATATTATATTTAATTAATGTGATAATTAGAACATATCATTAAATATTCATTAATATTTATTCAAATTTATGAATTCGAATAAATATTAATTATGTATTAAGTTAATAGCTAACATGTAATAGTTATCATTTTATTTAAATATACTAACTAGAACATAGATGGAGAATTCGATGGGTACATTTTGGAGGAGAATAATTTTTTTTTTTCAAAACAGTGTAGCACTGAGATTTAAAAACCCGGTTTGGGTCCTTTCTGGAATATTTTTGAAAAGGGGGTTATTTTTCGAATTTTCATCCCATAACGGGTTACATGCAGAAATGCTCCTTATCTTTATCCTCTTCATGGGAACAATGAACCTGGTATCAAAGAGAAGAGGATGGCTAGGTCATGGCGAGGCAAGGCGAGGTGAGAAGTAGTCGCTTTTTTCTTGGCTATGGCGACGAAATATGTGAAGAGAGATTCACTCGATCCTATCCATGTGATTGCGATAGAAAAAAACAGTGGGAGAAGGAGATAGAACTAATTTGGCGATGGTCCCAGTATACACGAAGATCGGCTCGTCCTTCCTGGCTATGACGGTCAAATAAGCGAAGAGAGTACAAATCGCCTCTATCCATGGCGACAGAGACTGAATAGCTTGTTCATCAAATCAAGGTACATACACACAAACATTTTTTGCTGAATTAGGATCAATATTGCGAATCTAGGGTTTTTTGTGGATAATTTTGCAAAGTGGGGCTGATTTAGCGATCCATATAGCTGATTTTTGTTAAATAAGGCACTGATAAGACTGAGGACTTGACGATCGATTAGTTTTAGTTACCCACATCACTTCTAATTGCTTAATTTAAGTTTTAATTGCTCGATTTCGGTTCTCGTTGCTCATGACATAAACAATCAGCATTAATCCTAGTAGTATTCATTGAAGCTCTAATTTCAGTTGTTATTGCTCATATACTCCTAATTTTTGAAGGGAATTCTTCCCGTCCCGGGCACGCGCAGCGGATATGTAGGCCCGGTCCGGTTCCCATAATCCAAGATCACGCCATGACTTCGAGGGTACGATGCATCGGAAGGATAGATTCATACCAGTGCAAAATTGATTGCACTCGAAGGGTTGATCGCGTTTCCTTCTTTCTCCTGTCACGTTGGTGACTAGCCGCGCGTCCCATACCACGCGTCTCCCACCACTTCGTCGACGATTATCAGTCCTCCGGATTGATCACAACAGAAGAGCCACAGATGTCGCTCCTCTACTCGCATCCACCTTGAGTCGTAAGACTTCGGTCGAGGGTGCAACTGCCTAGACGAAACACCGGCGAACTTGCTCGATTAGATTGATTCTCTATTCCGAGAAAAACTCTTTTTCTCGGTTTTCTCTCTTCGCACTCTTTCACTATCTGAAAGATGACTCTCAATATTCTGGATTAATCTTATTAATTCAACAGGTTTGACTGAATAGAGGAGAGAGAAATATCCTATTTATATTGAAGGAAATACAGTTTCGGATCAACCGTAAAAGTGTACACAAGGATAAACGAATGTAAGCGTTCGTGGGCATAAATAATGTGTATATTAGATGCACATATGTGAAAGAAAATATGGCTTAAGAATTAACTTGGAAGAATTTATATAAATAGACAATTCTGTAGTCAGAATTAGGTTCGTTCGAACGAACTATATGAGTGCGTTCGAACGGACTTATTCGTGATAGTCAGAATGAACGAACCACTTAAGTGGGTTCGAACGAACTGGGTTCGTTCGAACGAACCATTTAAGTGGGTTCGAACGAACTGGGTTCGTTCAAACGAACCATTTAGGTGCGTTCGAACTGACCTAATTCCTATATATATATAATTCTGATTTCGTTTTAACCTAAGCAAATTTCGAGTTTTAGGGTTTTGAGCCGTCGCTTTCTCTCTCTTCTTCCACAGAAAAATAGATTAGATCTAGAGTGATTTAGAGGGAGATTCGAGCAAGTTTTGAGAGAATTGATCGTGACGGCGACTAGAACGACGTCGACGATTCCGATCGGTCGAAATCAAGGTGGACAAGAGTAGAGGGATTGCACGAGCACTCCTTGGAGAAGGCTCACGGATTTGGAGAAGAAATCGACACGTACTAACTTGTACGAGGTAATTTTCTCCAACTCTTCCTTTTTGGATGGTTTTCGGGCGTGATCCCGGTAGAATTAGGCTACGCATGCGAAACTAATTCCGCTGCACACTTTGATAAACGTGTGCGTAATCCTACAGTGGTATCAGAGCAATCGCTCGCTAAAACCATCGAAAATCGATGTTTTAATTCGAATTTAGGAAATTTTAGAATTTTTGGGCTAAATTGCAAAATTACACAAAATGAGCAAAAATATATGATAGGAAGACCTTTAATAAATCAATTATTAGATATTTTTATGTTATTAAAGTGTTAAACAGATTGGATCTGTTGAAAATTGGATTTTCGGAACGAAACGACATTCAAATCAGGTTTTGAGAAAACTGGCAAATTAGAGTTCGTTCGAACGGACTGATCGGGTTTTTTCAAATCAGGTTTTGAGAGAACTGGCAGATTAGAGTTCGTTCGAATGAACCTAGGGTTCGTTCCGAACGGACTGATCGGGTTTTTTTTAAAAAAAAAAAATGGAGTAAAAGTGAAATTTTTCTTTTTTCTGTCGTGCGTTCAAACGAACTTGGAGTTGCGTTCGAACGAACAAAATTCTGGACAACCAAATTTTTTTTCTGTCAAAAATGCCCTATAATTTAAAATTTCCAATCTATAAATTCGATTCGGTATAGCATATAGCCTAAAACGGGGATGATTGTCTGTGCATGCTTGTATGTGTGTTGTGTGGGGGCCGGTGAGCTTTCCAAATTATATTTTATTTAATTATGTGGGGACCGGTGAGTCTTCCAAAGTTGTAATAAAATAAAATAGGTTTAGTTTTGAAGAGGGACCTTCAAGGCAAGACGACACGGCACGGAGATTGGATCTTCAAAGCAAGGAATCATCTTGGGTTTTAGGGTTAGGAATTTAGGGTTTTATGATTGCTCATAAAACTAAAAGGCCAATATGCTATACCGTAATATTTTATTTGTTTTTGTGAATGAATAAAATAAATGATTTTTATTAAAAAAAAATCCTCCCACGTAATTATCAAGTTATTTGCCTCCCAAAGTGGAACCTTCAAGACTAGTATTTGTTTATTTGTGTTGCATGGCCATAGTCTGGCACAGATTTACACGTACGTAGCAAGGAAGTCATGTATTGATTAGGAGTTGACGTGTTGCATGGCCTTAGTCTGGCATGTCAATTCGCTGATTGAATGATACTCCATTTGTGGTTTGGACTTGACCAATTCGCTAGCTAGGCTAGGATTTGGGGCAAGGAGTGAGGCACACACACTCTGGTTTTGAGTTGGACTCAATACCGGACCTCACGAATAAAGCAAGAATCGTCTTGGAGATGATTGGACACCGTCCTACCCGACGTGACGTATTTTCTGAGTGGTTGGCCATAATCACCTTAGAAATACGTTAAATAGGGATCTTGTCCATTAAGAGATTTAAGGTATCAAATCTCCATTTCAATAGTGGGGGCTATTTGAAATGACAAAATAATGGGTATTTCAAGTTGTTTAAAAATGAATTTTAATATATGAAAAACCACGTTATTAATTACATTATTTTCAAAAATTGTAGAATTCATGGCTTTACCAATTTACCAAGTAATAACCGTTTTAGTTTGCGTTCCATTTTGGAAAAGGAACGAATGAACGGAAAGAACTTTCTCGACTGGCAGAGGAATCTGGGATTCGTTCTGAAACAGGAAGGAAAGGTACATGTCTTGGAGACGCCTCTCCCTCCTGTGCCAGGGGATAAAGCAACTGAGGATGATGTATTTGAACATACGACCATCTTGGACGATTCGAATGATGTCACATGCCTCATGTTGGCTACTATGACTCCTGAATATCAAATCCAGTTTGAGAAACAGGATGCATACGAGATTATGAAACAACTCAGGGAGATGTTTCAGGTTCAAGCAAGGGTGGAAAAGTATCAAGCACTTGGCAATGCGACGCAATGCAAGATGCAAGATGGTACGCCCGTTAGCTCGCACCTTCTCAAGATGAAAGGATATTTCGATCACCTTGAGAGGCTTGGCATGAAATTCGAGGTGGAGTTACAAACTGATTTGATCATGTTGTCACTGCCACCGAGTTTCGATTCGTTCATTTCGCATTTCCACATGTCAGACATGCAAAGGACCATTCCCCAACTTTTCGGAATGCTCAGAACATTCGAAAGTGACATGAAACCGCGGTACATGAAGTCTAGGGTTTCGGAAGTATTGGTGGTTGAAGGGAAGAGTCCAAGCAATGAGAACAAAAACAAGAAGGCAAATGGCAACAAGGTTGTGCCTAAGCCTATGAGCAAAAAAACCAATGATGACAATAAGTGTTTCCATTGCCTCAAGGAGGGGCATTGGAAGCGTGATTGCGAGATCTTTCTGAGGGAGAGCAAGCAAAAGACCGCTTCCTTGGACACACCGGCATCAGGTATTTCCGTTATCGAATCTTATTTCTTTACTTCATCATCATGGGTGTTGGACACTGCATGTGGGACTCATATTTGTAATAATATGCAGGGCCTAAGAAGTAGAAAAATCGTTGATTCGTGGCAAAAATTAATTTACGCATCGGGAATGGAGCTCGAGAAGCAGCATTAGCCGAAGGGACGTATGATTTAACTTTGCCAAATGGACTTATATTAGTTTTGAATAATTGTTGTTATGTACCTACTTTGAGTGGGAGTATTATTTATATTTCGAGACTTGTTGCGAATGGATATGAATTAGTTATTGGTACTAATGATTGTTTTATTTGCAAGAATGACATTTTCTTTAGTAATGTTCTAGTTGAAAATGGTCTATAGGTCTTGGATTTAGAAAAATAACAACAATAATCAGTCCATTTATAACATAAATACTAAATGTTTAAATACTGAAACTAATGAAACATACTCATGAAAGTAAAAGTCATTCGATCGGATCGAAGTGTTGAATACTTGAGCTATGAGTTTGATGACTATCTTCGGGATTGTGGTATAGTATCACAATTAACTCCACCCGGTACACCCCAATGAAATGGAGTGTCTGAGAGGAGAAATCAAACCTTGTTAGACATGGTTCGCTCGAAGATGAGTCGAACGGATTTGCCAAAGTCATTTTGGGGTTTAGCGCCTCAAACAACTGCTCATTACTGAATATAGTTCCGTCCAAATCGTTTTTAAAAAGACACCATATGAATTATGGCATGGCATGGTGCCATTATTGTCTTATCTTAAGATTTGGGGCTGCGAGACAAACTCGAGCCAAGATCCAACAAATGTTTATTTGTGGGGTATCCCGAGGATACTAATTTTACTTGCCTAGCGAAAACAAGGTTTTCGTGGTTTGACGAGGATACTTCTTAGATAAGGAATTCCTAGATTATCAAGCCAGTGGGAGTAAAAATTGATCTCGAAGAAATTCGACAACCACATAGTGAACATGTTAATATGGAACAAAATTCTGAGTTACCATTGGATGGTAAAGAAGTGGTTATGTCTTCACGCTCCATTGGAGCTATTGTTTGGAAATGCTCCAAACAGAAGACGGTGGCTGATTCTACAACTGAAGCGGAATACATCGCGGCTTCGGAAGCCGCAAAGGAGGCTGTCTGGCTACGACAGTTCGTGATGGAACTTGGCGTTATGCCAAGCACCTCGGGTCCCATGGATGTGTATTATGACAATAACGGAGCAATAGCACAATCCAAGGAACCGCGAGCGCATCACATGTCCAAGCATGTACTCCGGCGTTACCACTTGATTCGTGATATTACGAAGAGAGGTGACGTAAAAATAATGAAGATACCTACTGATGATAACGTGGCCGATCCATTTACGAAGCCACTATCACGTGCCAAGCATGAGCAGCATGCTAGGGCGATAGGATTGGGATATCTATCGCAGCGTTAGATTGGGTGTTTTATTTATGTTTCTTATTGCATAAGGGGATTCGATCTGCCTAGTGCAAGTGGGAGAACATTTATTATGTCTTAGGCGTGTTATTTGGATTGTATTTGTTTATGAGACATATATTTATATTATTATTCATAATATGACCTAAACCTTCATATTTCAAAAAAAAAATTAAATAACAAGAAAGTGTGTGAGAGGTTATTCGATTATAAATGATCGGATAGACCTTGAATAGTATTCTAGTTTAGTGCCATCGAGTCAATTGAGAATAATATGTTGCATGGCCTTCGTCTGGCATATTGATTCGTCAATTGAATGATAGTAAAACCACTAAACGGAATGAATATAATTCTAAAACGTTCCTGGTGTATAAAGTTGTTCATAGGTTTGAATCAGGTAGTCCATTCATTGAATGGAGACTTTTACATACACTGGCATATTCGTAGATGAGATGATCATGTTCTACTGATCAGGGACGGTATCGTCAATTCTAGAATATGGATATACGCGGCGCCGTATATTGGAATGACCACTATATGAGTTTGTAACATGATTAGAGTCATTGGAGACGAACTCATATCCAGATAGTGCGTTTTAGTTCTTCATACTTGAGTGATCTCACAGATACCTAGTATGTGAAAAGACAATGCTTTGATATAATTAACCATACGCGTAACTGTGTAGCAGAGATTACTATTGAGTATTGTTTTTAGCATAGGCAAAGGATGTGAGGTTGCAAGATAGGAATTGTTCCTTTCTGACCTTGAAAAATGATAGAGGGAGATATCTCTCGGGCCCCTCGATTGAATTGAGATTGATGAAATGCTTGGCCAAGCTCGATGGAACTCAGTAGAGTTCGCATTGTTATTATCAATCTAATTCTTATCGAGAAAGAGTATATCTGATCAAAAAGAAAAGGGGATGACTTGAAGTCTTAGGCTTCACCGTGACTCTTTTGATCAGAAGATATCGCGAACAAGAAGACTAGTAACACTTATCTGAGCTAGGTATGAAGATGTACTGCATCTTCATAAATGTGTTCTCCACCTTTTTCGTGCTAATTATGGGTAGGTATTAACGGCAGTCTAGTGCTCGCAATACCTTGTGGATTGCTGCTATATCCACTGCCAGTCTTAGACGAACCTACACAGTCACACCAAGATTTCGTAACATATCGGATTCTCAAGATAATGCTCACCAATACGTTTGTTGGACAAACAAAATGGAATCACGTGTGATTAGATCTCACGACATATGTTGGACATATGGCCAAGTTGATTAAGTCTTAATCCAAGAGGGAGTTTGAAAGAAAATATGGTTTAAGAATTAACTTGGAAGAATTTATATAAATAGGCAATTCTGTAGTCAGAATTAGGTTCGTTCGAACGAACTATATGAGTGCGTTCGAACGGACTTATTCGTGATAGTCAGAATGAACGAACCACTTAAGTGGGTTCGTTCGAACGAACCATTTAAGTGGGTTCGAATGAACTGGGTTCGTTCGAACGAACCATTTAGGTGCGTTCGAACTGACCTAATTCCTATATATATAGAATTCTGATTTCGTTTTAACCTAAGCAAATTTCGAGCTTTAGGGTTTTGAGCCGTCGCTTTCTCCCTCTTCTTCCATAGAAAAATAGATTAGATCTAGAGTGATTTAGAGGGAAATTCGAGCAAGTTTTGAGAGAATTGATCGTGACGGCGACTAGAACGACGTCGACGATTCCGATCGGTCGAAATCAAGGTGGACACGAGTAGAGAGATTGCACGAGCACTCCTTGGAGAAGGTTCACGGATTTGGAGAAGAAATCGACACGTACTAACTTGTACGAGGTAATTTTCTCCAACTCTTCCTTTTTGGATGGTTTTCGGGCGTGATCCCGGTAGAATTAGGTTACGCATGCGAAACTAATTCCGCTGCACACTTTGATAAACATGTGCGTAATCCTACAATATATATATTGGATATACATGGTTAAATTGATAAGAAACGGTTTTTTATTAAGAAAACCAGAAAATTCAGTTTAAGCCGTTTTAGTAAAACTGGCATAACGTTCAGTAGGAAACTCCGATTTGAATGGTTCTAATTGGGTTAGATAGATAATGAGATTATCTAGAACTTTCATATAGAAATATATTTCATTTGAGTGAAGTATCAGTGTCGTTGTAATGGAATACCGAAAGGGTGCGACTGTTTGACATACAGTTAGTAAAACATCCGTAACTTTCGTATTCGAACTCCAATTGGGCCAGATCCAATTGGGTTGGAAAGATAATAAGATTATCTAGAACTGTCGTGAATGTTCAAAGTCGGTTGAAACGATTTAATATTTTCGTTTCAACAGAATACTGAAAGGGTGTCTGCAGTTTTCTGTCTGAAAAAGTGTATATGAGATATACATACGTTTTGGCCCATCCTTATCCTATCTGATATAAATAGGATGTTTCTCTCTCTCTCTCTCTAACCAATTCATTCAGTTCAACCCCTGTGGAATTAATAAGATTAATCCAGAAATTAGAGAGAATCTTTCTGAAGAGTGAAAGAGTGCGAAGAGAGAAAAACCGAGAAAAACAGTTTTTCCGGAGAAGAGAATCAATCGATCAAGCAAGTTCGCCGGTGCATCGTCTAGGCAGGTGACTCTCAATATTCTGGATTAATCTTATTAATTCAACAGGTTTGACTGAATAGAGGAGAGAGAAATATCCTATTTATATCACATAGGATAAGGATGGGCCAAAATGTATGTATATCTAATATACATCTTTTCAAACAGAAAAATGCAGACACCCTTTCAGTATTCTGTTGAAACGAAAATATTAAATCGTTCCAACCGACTTTAAACCTTCATGAAAGTTGTAGATAATTTTATTATATTTGCAACCCAATTTGGCCTGGCCCAATTGGAGTTCGGATGTGAAAGGTACGGCGGCTTTACTAACAGTATGTCAAACTGTCGCACCCTTTCGGTATTCCATTAAAACGACACCGATACTTCGTTCAAATGAAAAATATTTCTACATGAACGTTCTAGATAATCGCATTATCTATCTAACCCAATTTGAACCATTCAAATTGGAGTTTTCCACTGAAAGTTATGCCAGTGTTACTAAAACTATTTCTTATGCCTACGAACGCGTACGTTCGTTTATCCTTGTGTACAATTTTACGGTTGATCCGAAACTGTATTTCTTTCAATTTTGATGCTCAATTAACTCTAGGTCTTTTCCGTAAATTTCTCATTTGATTGTAGAAGTTGATTTTGCTGATTATAGATAGTGAATATACCATTTGATAATAGACAGTGAACATACCAGTTTGAGTTATTCAATTTATTTCTTCCATATAATTAATGTTTTTGTTTCAACATTCCATTTGAAAATGCAGATTCAAACTCGAGCAGTTCTTCATCAAGTGATTGTGAACATGCCATGTTCTCGTTTGCAAGTATTACCTCCGGTCCATCTATGGATTGAGAAAAAAGTCATCTACTTGGAGGTGGTGGCATCATATGAATGCATGAGATGAAAGCAAAAATGTTGTCTAATTAAAATGTTATTTTGAGTTTTTGTAATGCTTTCTATTATTATTAAGATTTTGTAATACTTTTGTAGCATTTTGATATTGTTGAAAGAAATACAGTTTCGGATCAACCGTAAAAGTGTACACAAGGATAAACGAATGTAGTCGTACATTCGTGGCCATAACTTTCAGTGGGAAAATCCAATTAGAATGGTTCAAATTGGGTTAGATAGATATTGAGATTATCTACAACCTTCATATAGAAATATATTTCATATGAACGAAGTATAAGTGTCGTTTCTGTGAAATACCGAAAGGGTGCAACAGTATGATATACAGTTAGTAAAACAGTCATAACTTTTGCATACGAACTCCAATTGGGCTGGGCCAAATTGGGTTGTGTAGATAATAAGATTAGCTACAACTTTCGTGTTGGTTGATTTTCTGTCAGAGAAATTTATCAATTTCGTCTGGACAGAATACTGAACAGGTTCATACAGTTTTCTGTGTGAAAGGGTGTATATTGGATATACATGCCTTTTGGCTAATCCTTATCCTATTAGGTATAAATAGGATTTTCTCTCTCATCTTCACTAATTTTTTCAGAAGTAATTCAAAGCAATATTCTGCCCAAGACACAAGAAAAGAGAAAATTCAGATTTGATCTTTTGTGAGTGAAAAGGCACGAAGAGAGATTAATAGAGAATCGATCGAGATCAAGCAAGTGCATCGATACATCGTCTAGGCAGGTGTATCCGTGTCCGGCGTCTTCCGACTCAAGGTGGATACGTGTGGAGGAGCAACACTTGGGGCTCTCCGTTGTGATCGAACCGAAGGATCGAAGAACGGGAACGAACGGTGAAGGACGCACGGTATGGGACTCGCGTAAAGTCACCAACGTGACCGAAGGAATAGGAGGCAGCGATCAACCCTTCGTGTTCCATCAATTTGGAACTGGTATGGATCTAACCTTCTATTTGCATCGTACCCTCGAAGTCGTGGCGTGATCTCGGGAATCGGGGAATCGGACCGGGCCTACATATCCGCTGCGCGGGCCCGGGGCCGGGGATATTCCCCTTCAGTGGTATCAGAGCGATCGCCATCGATTCGAGGGTCGAATCATAGTCGTATATTAGATATACGCACGGGTTATCAAAGTTCGTACCCGTTTGCATGATGTTACATATTTAGAATGTCAAATTCCATTAAAATCACAAGTGAAATTCGCTAGAGATCGATCAATAGTTGATTGAGAGTATCTAGGAATAATCGTGAAAAGATTTCATGATTGATCGTTTTGAAACGAGCGAAAACAACAGTTCAAAAATCGCATAGTCCGTTATAACGGAACCTGTATAGGATGCGGGGGTGTGAAGAGAACTGTGAAAAACGCATATTCCGTTGCAACGGACTTGGAGTCCGTTGTAACGGAACCTGTATCAGATACGAGGTTGCGGGGATGCCAATGGTGTCTATTGGAGTCCGTGGTAACGGACTGGGTCCGTTATAACGGATGTCTTCGCAGTTTTGTCCGTTGCAACGGACTATATGTTGCGTTGTAACGGACAGGTTTCTGGAAATTTGGACAAAGGTTTGCAGAAAATAGCGTTGTAACGGACCAAGGTTGCGTTGCAACGGACATGTTTCTGGCAATTTTGGCCAAACTCCGGAATAAATAGCGTTGTAACGGACTGGTATTCCGTTGTAACGGAGTGCCAAGTATACAGGAGGTCCGTTGCAACGGACTATGTTGCGTTGCAACGGACTATGTTGCGTTGCAACGGACTGGTTTCTGGTTGCTGATTTTGTTTTCGTGATAACTTTGGCTACACAACTTGGAATTTTGAGTTCTTTATATCGATTTGATCGGCATCAATCATACTAGCATATAATTAGATAATTATTTAGAATAATTAGACTCCCAAATAAATACATATGCATTTATGAAAATCTTGTGATAGTGATATAATTGGATTATGTCACGAATTTAGAAACATGCAATGGCATGATCCCTCATAATATTTAAGTCATGGAAATGCCTTCCATATCCACAACCATCGAGATTGATATGACATAGTGCGTGGTTTCAGGCCATAGTCGGGCACGTACTATTGTATATATTGGTGCGGGTGGTAAGCGTTAATTGGGGACTCACGTGGTTTCAGGCCATAGTCGGGCACGTGAGTAGTTCAATTGAACGATACGATGGATATGGTTATGACTTAACCGTCCAAGCCAATCCGATTGGAGTTCGGGGCATAGATAGGATGCACACACGGAACTGGGATTGTATTGGATACGATCCATCACCGAAATCCTATAAAGGTTCAAGAGTCGTATTGGATACGATTGGATTTAATCCTACCTAAAATATCGAGATCTCATTTGTCGGCCATAGTCACTTATGGGAGGATCGTAAAATATGGGTCTTGAGTGTTATGGACTTGGAGTCCCGTATCGGTATGAGGGTTATCGATTCGATAAAATAACACTATCATATAATCATCATATAAGCCCTATAAGATAAGTACGCAACGTTAGTAATCAATCTTTTATTTCATTTGTAGAATATGTCTTCTAGTAACACCAACACCATGTCGATTAGATCGACTTTAGAAAAGGATAAGCTAGTGGGTCGGAACTACTTTGACTGGCACCGAAACCTGAGAATAGTTCTCAGGCAAGAGGGCAAGAGTCACGTATTGGATACGGAACTAGTGGAACCGGGCCCCGATGCTACGGCCGAAGAAAAGGCCGCGTTTGAGAAACTTAAGAAGGACTCAAATGATGTTACGTGCCTCATGTTGGCATGTATGGACGCTAGTCTTCAAAAGCAGTTTGAGGACTCGGATGCGCACATCATAGACGTTGTGCTCAAGGAAATGTTCCAAGAGCAGGAGCGTATTGAACGGTTCAGTACGCTCAAAGAGTTGGTAAACTGCAAGATGCCTTCGGGGTCTTCGGTTAGCTCTCACGTTTTGAAGGTGCAAGCTCTCATAGACCGTCTTGAGAAGTAGGAGAGAAATTGTCGAAGATTATGCAACAAGATTTGATCTTGTGTGCACTTCCTCCAATGTTTTCTCCGTTCGTGACTAACTATCACATGCATTCGATGGATAAGACGATCCCTGAGCTTCACGGAATGCTCAAGAATTTTGAATCGGAGACGTTAAAGTCGTCCGGAGAGAACAGGGCAAGAGTTGCCGGAAATGTTCTCACAATTCAGAATAAGGATCGTAAGAGATCAAAGTCCAAGGGCGGTTCGGCTAAGAAACGTTCGAAGCCGAATAAAAAGGGAAAGGAGAAATCCAAGGATGAGACGTGTTTTCATTGTCACAAGGCTGGACATTGGAAGCGCGATTGCAAGTCTTACCTCGAGGAGGTGAAGAAGGGCAAGGCGGTTTCAGCGACCGGCCTCTCAGGTATTAACGTTATTGAAGTTAATATTTCAACTATGACTAATTGGGTATTGGATACCGGTTGTGGGACTCATATTTGTCGAAATATGCAGGTTCTTCAAAATAGTCGAAGGTTGGAAAAGGGTGAAGTCGATCTACGCGTCGGGAATGGAGCAAGAGTTGCTGCGTTTGCCGTAGGAGTAGTTAATTTGACTTTACCTAGTGGACTTATTTTAGTACTAAATAATTGTTATTATGTACCGACATTATGTAAGAACATAATAAGTGTGTCGAAACTGGCCAATGATGGCTATGAATTCGTTATTAGGAATAATGAGTTTTCGATATGTAAGGATTCTATTATCTATGGAAATGTTCTGTTAGAAAATGGTCTTTATGTGTTGGATTTCGATCACGGAAATAATAAGTCTATATATAACGTTAATGCAAAAAGGATTAAACCTAAAGTTGATAATCGGACTTTCTTTTGGCATTGTCGTCTCGGTCATGTGAATGAGAAACGCATTGCTAGACTCCATAAAGATGGAATGCTAGACTCATTTGAATTGGATTCATTTGAGAATTGCGAATCTTGTTTGCTTGGCAAGATGACTAAGGCGCCGTTCTCCAAGGTCGGAGAGCGGTCCAACGATCTATTGGAACTCATACATTCCGATGTGTGTGGACCGATGAGCATCGAGGCAAGAGGAGGCTATCGATACTTTGTTACGTTTACGGACGATCATAGTAGATATGGATATATTTATTTGATGCGTACGAAAGCGGAGACCTTTGAAAAGTTCAAAGAGTTTCAAAACGAAGTTGAAAATCAGCTTGGCAAGAAAATTAAAGCCATTCGATCGGATCGAGGTGGCGAATATTTGAGCTATGAGTTTGAAGATCATCTAAAAGATTGTGGAATAGTTCCACAATGGACTCCGGCAGGAACGCCACAATGGAATGGCGTGTCCGAGAGGAGGAATCGAACCTTGTTGGACATGGTTCGATCCATGATGAGTCAAACTTCCCTTCCAAAATCGTTTTGGGGATTTGCCCTTGAGACAGCGGCTTTCTTGTTGAACCGCATACCTTCTAAATCGGTACATAAGACGCCATATGAGATGTGGTTTGGAAATTCTCCAAAGTTGTCTTTTGTTAAGATTTGGGGTTGTGAAGCATATGTTCGAAAATTGATTTCGGATAAGCTCGAACCCAAATCTGAAAAATGTTTATTTGTCGGGTATCCTAAGGAAACAAAAGGATATTATTTCTATCTTCCAATCGAAAATAAAGTTTTCGTAGCTCGAAGAGGAGTCTTCCTTGAGGAGGATTTTATCTCTAGGCGAGTGAATGGGACTGAAATAGATCTTGAAGAAATTCGAGACCCGCAAACGAATGTTGAACCGATGAACGCTGATCCGATTTCCTCAAATGTTGAGGATCCGGAGTCAAGTGCACAAGGCGCAGTTCGTAGATCGGGTAGGATTCGTCAAGAGCCTATACGATATGGTTTTATCGTGGCAAATGACGATGAAGTCGAATTCATAGATGATGAACCGACATCTTATCGCGAGGCTATGAAAAGCGAAGATTCCGATAAGTGGCAAACTGCCATGAAATCCGAGATTCAATCCATGTACGATAATCAAGTTTGGAACTTGATTGATCCACCTCCCGGGGTTAAACCAGTGGGATGTAAATGGGTCTTCAAGAAGAAGACCGACATGGATGGGAATGTAAACACTTATAAAGCACGGCTTGTGGCGAAAGGTTTCAAACAAATTCATGGTGTAGACTATGAAGAAACGTTTTCTCCAGTAGCAATGCTTAAATCCATACGGATTTTACTTGCTATTTCTGCGTATTATGATTACGAGATTTGGCAAATGGATGTCAAAACCGCATTCCTTAACGGGAACTTAGAAGAGGATGTGTACATGACACAGCCCGAGGGTTTTGTCGATTCGAAGAGTCCGAATAAAGTGTGCAAGTTGCAACGATCCATTTATGGATTGAAGCAAGCTTCTCGGAGTTGGAATATACGTTTCGATGAAGTTATACGAGATTATAATTTCGTGAAAAACGTAGAAGAACCTTGTGTATACAAGAAGGTTAGTGGGAGCCGCGTAGTATTTCTTGTACTATATGTAGACGACATCTTGATCATAGGAAACGACATTCCGATGCTTACGGATGTTAAGAAGTATTTAAATACTCGTTTCGCTATGAAAGATTTGGGCGAGGCCGCTTATATATTAGGCGTGAGGATTTATAGAGATAGATCCAAGAAGTTACTCGGCTTGAGTCAAAGCACGTACATCGACAAAGTGTTGAAACGGTTTTCAATGCAAAATTCGAAGAAAGGACTTCTTCCAATGTCGAGTGGCATATCGTATTCTAAAGCTCAATGTCCGACATCGAGCGAAGATAAGAATGCGATGAGTATTGTTCCATACGCTTCGGCGGTTGGATCAATTATGTATGCCATGATTTGTACGCGCCCCGATGTGTCGTATGCATTGAGCGTCGTTTCGCGTTACCAATCTAATCCAGGGGATATGCATTGGATCGCGGTTAAGAACATCCTTAAGTACTTACGAAGAACTAAGGATCAATTTCTAATTTATGGTGGAAAGACATCCGGGTTGGTCATCAATGGATATACCGACGCCAGTTTCCAAACATGTGTCGATGACTTTCGATCACAAAGCGGATACGTGTTTTGTCTAAATGGTGGAGCGGTAGTTTGGAAGAGTTCCAAACAACCCACGATAGCAGACTCTACAACTGAATCGGAGTATATTGCGGCTTCCGAAGCAGCAAAGGAGGCGGTTTGGATCAAGAAATTTGTGTCGGAGCTTGGTGTAGTCCCGAGCATCTCGGAACCTGTAGTTGTGTATTGCGACAATACGGGCGCAATAGCACAATCCAAGGAACCGAGGGCACATCACCGCTCGAAGCACATACTCAGAAAATTTCACTTGATCCGTGAGATTTTGCAAAGAAAGGATGTGATCATTGAGAAGATTGATACTGACAGGAATGTTGCGGACCCGTTTACTAAGCCACTCTCGCAAGCTAAGCACGATTATCATGCGAAAGCTATAGGTTTGAGATACCTAGAGGAGGAAGAGAGTAGTTAGTTATCTAAAACGATAGTTTCGTAGGACGAGATTAGTCTAATAGATTAGTAAACGTTGTATCACCCCAAACTTATCTTATAGTAATGCAATTTCAGAATTTTAAAATTTTTCATTTTTGCATCTATCTTATATGAAAATTGTGTGCTGGGTTGTGTAATATGATTGTTACATGAACCTTGATTTGAACTTGTGTGGACGTCGACATGGTTGAGGACCATGTGCAGCGAAACCGTCACACTTAAAGTGTCATTTCTAAACATCCCTAGTCGCGGATCAGCTTGCTTAAGAGAGAAGCATTTCTATTATTAGATAATAGACTGAACGCGTACACTAGTACGTTTGCCGAGGAGATGATTATGTTTTGCTAATCATGGGACAAAGGAGTTTGTCGAATCGGGAACGTAGATATATGTTAGGTTACATGTATTGGATATGACCGAAGCCGCGAGACCATGACATGGTTTAGTCATTATAGATGGACTTGCGACGGATGGGGTTTTAGATTCTTCATACTTGAGGGGATCATTGATTGCGTTACGTGCGTAACACAATGCTTTGATATGATCTTACGCTCACCGTAACAGGGAGTTAAAAGGGTCATCATTGGGTATTGTCCGAAACACGGAATTCAATGTGAGTCTCCAAGATAGGAATTGTTTATTCCGAAAGGAAGAGATATCTCTTAGGCGCCGCTCGATGAGTCGATTAACGAAAACTGTGGCCACAGTCAATGATATTAATGGTTAATATCGATTGAAATTTGTTAACTCAACTCGGAATCGGGGAATAAGTATAGTTAATCAAATTATAAGGATGACTATTACCGTGCCTTTTGATTAACGGATATCGTAAACAAGAGAACTAGTAACCGCTATTCGAGATAGGCACAATGATCACAATCATTTTTCGTTTAACATGGGTAGCTATGATGGAGTGACTAGATCCCGCTCATGAGCTTGTAGGCATTGGAAACAACCTACTGCCATCGTTAAGTCGAACCTACATGGTCACACAACGAGTCGTACTAAGTCGGGCTTGATCATAAAATCGGCACATTGGATGTGCATAGCTTGGTATTTGATACGCGAGCTATATTCTCTAAAATCATGCGTATTGGATATGCATGAGTACCTTTTAGGTAGATCTGAAATTGAGTGGGAGACTGAAAGAAATACAGTTTCGGATCAACCGTAAAAGTGTACACAAGGATAAACGAATGTAGTCGTACATTCGTGGCCATAACTTTCAGTGGGAAAATCCAATTAGAATGGTTCAAATTGGGTTAGATAGATATTGAGATTATCTACAACCTTCATATAGAAATATATTTCATATGAACGAAGTATAAGTGTCGTTTCTGTGAAATACCGAAAGGGTGCAACAGTATGACATACAGTTAGTAAAACAGTCATAACTTTTGCATACGAACTCCAATTGGGCTGGGCCAAATTGGGTTGTGTAGATAATAAGATTATCTACAACTTTCGTGTTGGTTGATTTTCTGTCAGAGATATTTATCAATTTCGTCTGGACAGAATACTGAACAGGTTCATACAGTTTTCTGTGTGAAAGGGTGTATATTGGATATACATGCCTTTTGGCTAATCCTTATCCTATTAGGTATAAATAGGATTTTCTCTCTCATCTTCACTAATTTTTTCAGAAGTAATTCAAAGCAATATTCTGCCCAAGACACAAGAAAAGAGAAAATTCAGATTTGATCTTTTGTGAGTGAAAAGGCACGAAGAGAGATTAATAGAGAATCGATCGAGATCAAGCAAGTGCATCGATACATCGTCTAGGCAGGTGTATCCGTGTCCGGCGTCTTCCGACTCAAGGTGGATACGTGTGGAGGAGCAACACTTGGGGCTCTCCGTTGTGATCGAACTGAAGGATCGAAGAACGGGAACGAACGGTGAAGGACGCACGGTATGGGACGCGCGTAAAGTCACCAACGTGACCGAAGGAATAGGAGGCAGCGATCAACCCTTCGTGTTCCATCAATTTGGAACTGGTATGGATCTAACCTTCTATTTGCATCGTACCCTCGAAGTCGTGGCGTGATCTCGGGAATCGGGGAATCGGACCGGGCCTACATATCCGCTGCGCGGGCCCGGGGCCGGGGATATTCCCCTTCAATTGTAGGATATATTTGTAAAATTTGATATTACTAGACTTATTTTGAGTAAAAATTTGTAACAAAATAAGTTTTTATTGGGCACAATTGCAAATTTGAATTTAATTGTCAGAACTTATATTAGTCAGATAATAATATTTAAGGATTAACGTGCAAAAAAGATAGGTAGCAACGAGTTTAAGTAGGGATCGAAATGCTAAATGATTTGGTACCAATTGGCTTGAACAATTCGGGACCCAGATACAAAATGGTTGGTATCGGTTCGTTGAAGAGTTTAGAGATCAAAATGCAAAATGATTGTTACATGTTGGCTTTAGAATTTAGGGATTAATATATGAAATGATTAGTTTGATAATTTAGGGATCGAAATACAAAATTGTCTATACTTCTTAAAAAAAATTCAAGTCAGATTATTCAAAATATCACCAATAAACATGCCGAATAAAATACAAAACAATACTAATAAAATACTAATAAATGAATACATAGTTCCACAATTGAATAGTTCATATTCATACAAGCAATGAACCCTTCAAGGTACTCTTCTATTAGGATTATGACTTAAATACTCCCACGAATAATGAAGGATATCTCCAGTGTGTGCCAATATCCCTTGGACATCTCAGCAAAAAGCTCTCCATTGTCTACTAGTACCAAAAAAGTTCAAAAATAAGTGATTAATATTTCGTACTAAAAAGTGAATATAATCTTTACTGAAATTATGTTACCTAGAATTTGAATCGAATCTTCATAATAACATGGCCAATAAGAGATTCATGATCAATATTAGCTATTAACATTTGCAAACTATATGATGATTTTCTGAAACTCTGAACTACTCAGCCTATACTCCGTCATATAAATTACCTAAAAACTGAACCGCAAAAATAGGAGATTCATTAACATGATCAAAATTAGGGTTAGAACTGAAAATTGAAATTATGGCTATATGAGCACCGGGATTAGGATTCTGCAAGCAATAAGAACTGAAATTAATGGGGATTAGAATTATACAAGCAATAATAGCTGAAATTAATGGGGATTAAGATTATACGAGCAATAAGAACTGGAATTAACATTAATAGGGTCAAATTTAACCAAGCAGTAAATAATCATAATTGGTCAAAATGATTTCCTATTAGTCTTATCCCTAATTTAGCTATACGGGTCCCTAATTCAGCTCCACTTCGCAAAATTATTCACAACAAACCCTAAATTAGCAATATTGGTCCAAATTCAGCAAAACAAAAGTGTGTGTATGTACCTTCATTTGACGAACTCGCCACCATCGCCATGTATACTGCGACCATGGCCAATTACTTCTCTCTCTCCTCTCGAACAACTTTTTATGTCGCAATCTGATGGATAGGGTCGAGTGAATATCTCTTCGCGTATTTCGTCGCCATATCCAACTAAACAACGAGTGCTTCTGACCTCGCCTCGCCTTGCCTCGCCATGGCCTAGACCTCGCCATGACCTAGCCATCTTCTTCTCTTTGATAGCAGTTCTTTGTTCCCACGAAGAAGATAAAGTTAATGAGAGCGTTATAATGAGACGGAAAGGAAGTAAACAGATAGTTAACCTTACCGCTCCGCTTATTTTTTTGCACAAATCTTAAGGCAATAGGACGGTAGAAAGATGCTAAAGTACCGACTGGTACTTTAGCTCCTCTCATATATATATATATATATATATATATATATATATATATATATATATATATATATATATATATATATATATATATATATATATATATATATATATATATATATTAAAAAATACATAACTGATATGCTACTAATATTTTTTGCTATGAATTCGTTATGTCGGTCATATCGTTTATCGATCGCTGACTGTATACGATATGCGATATCTGTAACATTGTCTATAATTTGTCATGGATATGGGGGTGTGTATGTGTTCTGAAAGGGACATGTTCTCTTGTGGCCTGTGGGTTGTGTTAGTGTATTTGGTTACCTCTTATGTAAATTGGCCTTGCTTATATTGTTTTTCTCTTCTTGTGTATGTATAAATATGGTAGGAATATCTCTTGTTGAAATCATGTGGACTGCATTTGGAGAGAGAATCAGAGATGTGTGGATGAGATATGATATGTGTAACCATTGAAAGAGACTCCTCGTCTCATATAAAATCAATCCTAGATCACGCCATCGGGACAGGTCCCATATAAAATTAGGAATATTATACTCTTCCCCCCCACCCCCCCTCATTTCACCCGACATTTGTTGATGTCATCATCAATTGAAAATTGGGTGAAATGGGCCCCCAATTTACACCCAATTCTCCTCCAATTAATTTTATATTCAAAATTTGATAATTTTAATTGAAATTTAATTCATTAGATCATTTATTAGTTTAATTAGAAAGTAATTAATTATAAATTAATTAAAAGAAAATTTAATTGGAGGAGAGTTGGGGTGCAAATTGGGAACATATTTCTTTTTTTGAAGGAGGAGGCTATAGCCATCACTCAATATATTAAAAAAGCAAAATATCAAAGTTTTAATTACAACACATCTACCGACTCTGCTCCTAACATATTAATACATAAATTAAACTGCTATCTTAACCTACTCTCTCAGAAACCGAGAGCTAGACATATCAACAGTGCTTGATCCAAAGAAGTGCGTCCGCTTTAACGAGTGCTATAATTCGATCAACCGATAGAGCCTTTGAGGAAAAAATACGTCGATTTCGTTCCTTCCACAAATTGGGAACATATTTCACCCAACTTTCAATTGATGATGGCATCACGAAAGTTGTGGTGAAATCTGGGGGCATAGTAGAACGCCTCATAAAATTGGGTCCGGAGCATGTCCAATGCCCACCGGACCAAATCTCATCCATGCGCATCTGGAACCGTTCAATTTTATGATCATACATCGTGATGAGATTCAATTTAATCTTCCGTTTCTTTTTGTCCGTCAGTAAAAATGGAAACAAATCTTCCTCTTTTGTCCAACTCGTAGACAAAAGAAATATAAAGTTTTTTCTCCATTCCCATCGATTCCCTCTCTCCTTGAAGAAAATGTGTACAAAAAACTTAATAAACTCCATGTCTCTCCTCTCTTCTCTCTCTCGCATGTGATCTTATCTCTCGAGGAAGCTCCTTATATTCCCTCTGTTGCTAAGTTCCTTTGTGAATCTCTGCACCGTCAGTGAAACTAAGTAGAAGATGCGTGATCCTATCTCTTCTGTCCCTATCCTACACAAACACTTTCCATTCATACTAATTAAACCAAATTACCGTTCAAAATACCAAAATACCGTAGCAGCCTTGGTGGCGAGTGACTTGCCTCCGACCGACTTGCGGGCGGTCTGCTTCTTATGTGCCATTGTTATGCTAATACACAAGATTATCTGTGAATTGTCACAACTTTTTTATATTTTGCAATTGAATGGGACAAAAATGAATTGGTATAAATGTTGTACTAGTAAAGGTGAAAGATATGTTTGCCAATAAGAAGTCAAAATCTCTTCATACTATTGAAAAAGCTATTGAAAAATACGATGTTATTCATTCCGTAAAGTTATTCATTTTAATTAGAGGATATTAACAAGTATAAATTGAATAGCAAGAAACAATAAGCATGAAATATGATAACTGACTTAAGAAGTTTGTATGGAGTTGTATTTGTTCATGCTCTTTGTTGAATTTGATTATGATTTATTTTATTGCTCGTACTATTTAGATTTTTCACATTTGTTTTGAGATGAACTTAGTTTTGGTGGAGAGCTTCGTGAGTTTTGTTAGATTCTCGAGCTTCATCGGATTCTTGATCCCTAACTCAGGTCAAGATAGAGACAGAGAGAGGGAGAAGATGGATATATACCGACGGATATGAGCTCCCCTTGTACTCAAAAGAGACACCTCATCAGATTCGTTCACCTCATTGACCTTCTTCGGAAGATGGGAGATAAGAAAATCATACGCGAGAGAGTAAGAAAGAGGAGATAAGGAGCTAACTTCTGGGGCAGAGTTTCTTCAAGGAGAGAGAGAATCTATGAGAGAAGATAGAATCGATGTCATGGAGAAAAAGCCTTTTATATCTATTTTGTACGAGTGAGACAGACAAGTATGATTCGTTTCCATTTTTACTAACAGAGAAAAAAGTGACGGAGGTTAAATTGAATCCCATCACGATATATCATCATAAAATCGAACGGCTTAAGATATGCATGGATGAGATTTGGTCAGGTGGGCATTGGACATGCTCCGGACCCCATAAAATTTTGTCTGTGACAACTAAAGTTTGATATTACATGTAATAGACAATTTTTTTTGATAATTTGAGAAATAAGGCTCTGGACTTTTGAAAAGGTGAGAGTTTCTCAAATTTATTTTTTGTTGATACTTTATCCCATATTGTATCATTGTATGTATTCAACATTTATATTTATATTATTAAATTTTAGAAAATCATATTTTTTAAAAAAATAAATATGTGCCTATTAAAAATATTCATATTTTCTAAGATGCTATATCTAATAGTATTTTAAAAAACATATTTTCAAAAATATTTTGTACAAGAAATTATTACATTTAAGTATAATATTATATTCTCATTGTGTTAATTTCAAAAATCATATTATATTTATATATATATATTTTTTTTACAGTGTGTCTTAGTTTTCTTAAATATAATTATTATTTAAAAAAAAATTATATTATTGTTATCATTTTGAAAAAATATTTGCAAAAAGAAATTATATTTTAATTCATTTGTGATTTTAAACCATAATGATTTTTTATTTGCAAAATAAAATACTATTAAATATATCATTTTATAAAATATTAATATTTTAAATAGATACGCATCTATTTTTAAAGAAAATATGATTTTCTAAAATTTAATAATGAAATATAGTATTTATTTTGATTTTGTATTGATAATATAAATGTTGAGTACATACAGTGATGCAATATGGAGTGAAATATCAACAAAAAATAAATTTGATAATTCTTGGATTGTTATTTCTCAAATTATCAATTTTTTTTTTGTCTATTTCACGTAATATGAAATCTTATTTGTCCATAGACAAAATTTTCTCTAAAATCAATCCTAGACACCCCAGGCCCCCCACCCACATACTCACAAATAATGTTTATATTCATGCACTGGCCAGTTCAAATGCAGTCCAAAATCCAAATAAGAGAAAACCAATATCTCTGATCCTCTCTCCAACTGCAATCCAAATAATTTCAACAAGAGAGAGCTTCCTACCATATTTATACACACACAAGAAGAGGTAACCAAATAAAATAACACAACTCATAAGAGAAACATGCTCCTTTCGGAACACATACACACACCCATACCCATGACATTGAGACGTTATAGGCGAGTGGAAATGGAGCTGTCCATTCAAAAGGTGTTTTTTTTTTGTTCTTATTTCCATTATTTATTTAGTATAATAATAATATGCACTGGTGGTATCTTTATATCAATTTATCCCTTTTTGCATTAGGATTGTTTTAACCTGTTTGTATTAGATTTAGGAATTTAGGATTCAGGTTGTTTTAACTTGTTTGTATTAGATTTAGGATTCAGGTTGTTTGTAATATTATTCTTAAAGAACTTAGGAGAGGAGATTATGCTTTCTAATTAGTATTGTCTGTGTTTGATGTTTTTGCTAGCTTGCGCTATGCAATGCATCCCTCTCTACATTATTTAGTTAAAATTGATTGTAATTAATAGTTTCTCTTTTTTATATAATTTTGGGGCCTCGCCATTTGAAGTTCTTCACTGACCCTCTTTCTTAAATGTACAGAGGCTTTCTATCGTGTCCCTAAATTCCCTCACAATTTTCTCACTATAATTAATTTAATAATTAATACTATCAATTAACGATTAATTCATAATTATTTATTTTAAAATATTTAGAATTAATCATTAATTGATATGGACATTAATTACATATTAAATTTTAATAATCATGAGTTAATTATTAATCCTCTTTGCTAATTGTGTCATTAATTAGTGTGGAGGAATCAGTGTTCTGGAAATCGGCCTTGGCGGCCGATTAATCACCGATTAATCGGTAGTCGAGGGTCCGCCGTCGAGATAAACCCTTGGCGTTTTGTGCTTGGCGGATTTCCGCCAAGCGGCCGCCAAGGGTCCGCCAAGACCGCCAAGCTACCGCCGAGCCGATTTTTAGATGTGTACAATTTTTTTTTGCAATTTTTTTATTTTTTTTATTTTTTAAAAAAAATTTTTTGAATTGCCAACGGGTCCATAGTCTAGTTGGTTAAATGTGAAGCACAAAAAATCATATATTATGAGAGGTTGTGGGATACTATTCAAAATAATGATCGTTTTTGTTATGGATTGCCAATGAATTTCCATTGACATCAAAAAAATTAGACATCAATAATGAAAACGATCGTTTGTCGGATACTATTCAAAAAAATATATTTGGACTAAATTTTTTCATATTTTTAATATTATATATATATATTATTATTATTATTTGAGTTTATGTTAGTTTAGTGACGTAGTGTATTTTGTTACTTAAATTATTTAAAACTTATTAAAAAAACTGTGATTTGTAATTTTGTTTAATTAATTTAAATATTAAATATAAAAAAATAAAAATCCGCCGAGGTCCGCCGAGATTCCCGATTAATCCCGATTAATCATCCTTGGCGTTTGATGGTCGTCTGCCGACTAGCGAGCGCCGAGCGATTTCTGGAACATTGGGAGGAATTCAGGGAAAATGGGGGAATAGTATAATTTCCCAAATGTATAAATCGAACAAAATGGAAATGATGCATTATGACATATTACACATAAAAATTGTATATTGATGAAGTTGCCATAATCAAAATTTACCAGATAACAAAGAAGAAACAATTCTGCCCTCCTCTAAGGAGCCAACTACAATCCGAGAAAGTTGCCATTTCCACACCACCTCCATTAAACATCGATAATACGCCATTGTTATCGGCCCTTAAAGAACAAGTCGAGAACAAAGTAGTGAGTTTTTATTTCCCAGGACACAACAGAGGCAAAGCAGCACCTCCATCATTAACCGAAATCACCGGCAATGAAATATTCTTGCTTGACTCGACAGTAGTGCAATTATATGATAACCTAATATCTCCCAAAGGACCCATTTTGACTGCCCAAAAACGGGCTGCCGAATTATTCGGGTCCACATATACTTGGTTTCTCGTTGGAGGGACCACATGTGGGGTTCTTGCGGCGATTATGGCAACATGTTCTGCCGGAGACGTGTTGATTCTCCCTCGAACCGCACATATTTCTGCTACGAATGCATTGGTACTATCAGGGGCAAGCCCGGAGTATATTTTACCAGAGTATAATATGTATTGGGATTTAGCTGGCGGCGTTACTCCCTTAGAGGTAAAAAAAGCCATTGAAGAAGTAAATGCAGATGGTAAAAGAATTGGCGCTGTTTTTGTGACATCACCAACTTATCAAGGTATGGCGAGACGACTACTGGCACAATTGATCGGATCAATCATAATTTAAAATGTTTTATGTTATAATGGTAGGTATTTGCTCCGACATTGCTGGAATTGCCGAGGTATGTCACTCCAATGGCATTCCATTAATAGTTGACGAAGCCCATGGTGCTCATTTTAAGTTTCATCCCGAACTTCCTCGCACGGCATTAGAGCAAGGGGCAGATCTGGTCATTCAATCTACTCATAAGGTGTGATAACTTTCTCGGTTTGATATAACATTCATGATTTTTCTGTTTTTCTATCTTTAATATATTACTGTGGCAACTGGCAATTATACAATTCTAAATATTTTTTAAATAATAGTGTGAAATTTGAAATGAATGATACAAATTAAATTGAAATAGAATTATACTTTTAAATAATATCTCTTTTAATCCTATCAGGTTCTATGCTCCTTTACACAGTCATCAATGTTACATATCTCAGGCAGTTTGGTGCAAAAAGAAAGAGTAAGTAAATGTCTTCAAATCCTTCACACCACGAGTCCGAGCTTTCTCCTTCTAGCTTCACTTGATGCCACAACAGCAGAATTGCGTGAAAACTCGAGTTCCATTTTCAGAAAATCAATGAAAGCAGTAGACAATGCTAAATCCGCGATTCAATCTATAACAGGGATTGAGGTCCTTGATTTATTTCATTTCGAAACCTCTTTTCCTGCAATGGATCCTTTTCGCATCACATTCAGCGTTACAAAACTTGGATTTAGTGGATTTCAAGCTAATGAAATATTACGAGAGGGCTTCAAGGTCTTTTGCGAAATGGCCGGAAAACAGTTTCTTACGGTCGCATTAAATTTAGGCACTTCAGAAGAGGACATTAATCAATTAATTTCGGGGTTGCAATATCTTTCAAACGCATCAACAAATTTATCGTCCCTTGTAGAGAAATGCGACTCTGAGAAGCCATTTTCTAATATAAATGTTAAAATGACTCCGCGAGAGGCTTTTTTTGCGAAGAAAAGGACAGTCGAAATAGAAGAGAGTCCCGGGATGATTTGTGGTGAACTTGTAGTTCCATATCCGCCAGGAATTGCGGTTTTAGCTCCTGGTGAAATCATAACAAAGGAAGTTTTATCCTACATATCAAATGTGAAGGAAAAAGGAGGAACTATCGATGGACCAACAGATTCAATGCTATCTTCAATTATTGTTTGCGATGTTTAATTGAGTTTTTTTTGGTATCTGCAGTAATTTTTTTTTTTTTTAATAAATGCTTCTCTGCAATTATTGTTATTTCTATCATATTTGATTAAATTTGATTATCTTCAATTATTATTATTTCATTGATGTTTCTCAAGTAATGGTTCTATTCTACAAAAGTATATCTTGTATTGTTGTGCCAATAAGATAATACTTTAAGAGCAATAATTGTGCCGGCCGGGACGAATTTGACTCAATGAATGTCTAACACAAGTTGTTTCGTTTTTATTTATATATATATTTTTTGATCTATTTTATATCTTTTAAATGTATGATGTATATTTTTTAAATACAATATATTTATATATTTTTAAATGTATACATCTTTTATGTTTTATACCTGTATAGACATATCGTATATCTTTTAGATGTATATATTTTTGAGTTTTTATATTTATATTTATATTTATGATATATGTTTTTTTTTTAAATAAAATACACTTTTTACATGTATGATATATTTGTATGTTTTATATATTTTAGATTTAATAGATACAATTTTTTGTATACAAAAATATACGTATATGTAATTTTTAAATACACAATAAGTGTTATATCTTTTTATATGTATGAGATATATTTTTAGCTCTGTCGTATACCTTTTTACATGGTTAATTTTTTGTATAATTTTGTATATTATATTTATATATTTTTGGTTGGAGTGTCGTAGGCGGCCAAAATTACAAAAATGCTATTTTGAAAAAATATCAAGTGACACGCTATGGTGGTTCCTAGCGAACTGAGATGGTGGTTAATCGGGGACTTCAGTTGCCCTCTCTATTAGTTTGGCCGGTGTATTCAGATTCTTTGGTGGGGTGTTCATGGTTAATTTTCGCTTTTCGGGATTTCACCTGTTTCGGGAGCACTAAAGAAAAAGTCGAAAATCCCCTCAGTAACTTTCTCTCTCTCCTCTCTCTCATCAAATTCGAACAGAAACCATAAGTTACTACTTACTAATATCAATTTCTTTTCCTTTCGGTTCTGATTTACCAACGGTGTGAGAATTCTCAGTATTCTGACAGTCGATCCCTTTGATTAGTTCTCGAAAAGGAGACTCAAAGCATATTTATTGTTTTTTAACCGGGACTAATAACCAAAATGATAAAAAATATCCTCATAAAACAAAAAAATATCAAATACACCCCTCTACAATATGAAAATTTCAAAAATACACTATTAAAAACTAAAAATTAAAAAAATACCCCGATATTCTGAAAAATCGAAAATATCATTGTCAAATGTAAAAATAGAAAATACACCCTTGAAATGTGAATAAATAAAAAAATACACTTATAAAACCCAAATGTATCAAATACGCATAAAGATTAAAAAAAATACTTGCAATTACAATTTTGGAAAAGAAAATTTTAAATTTGTGAGAAAATGGTAATTAAATTACGGTGCGGTTAATGTTTGCATAATATACCATGACAGGGTTATATATGCAAAAGTTTTAAATTTTTCAATAAAAAATCACTTTTTTGGGAAAAAAATTGTTAAAAAGACTGAAAATAATACTCCTAAAATGCTGAATTTAACAAATCATTCTTCGACCAAAGTTTGTTAGCTCAAGTGGTTGGATACCCACTCAAATCTCAAATAAGTGAGGAGTTATAGTCTCGGCAAAGCCGATATCTCAAAAAATAGGTGAGGCACAAATAGCCCACCCTATATTCATTGAAAAAAACAAATCATCCTTCAAATTCTAAAATTATAAAGAACTTAATTTTTTGGAAAAAACACTCTAAAATGTTGAAAATTGAAATTTAATCAATTTAGTAGAATACCCTAAATATTATAATATAAACCCACAAAATAAATAAGAATGCATAAAAAAACATATTCGTAAAAAATATGCTGAAAACATGCTCAGAAACTTTAAAATTATCATCATTTCCTGAAAGTTCACATTTTTTGCATGGAAAACACTTCAGTGTTGAAATTTGGAAAAAAATATCTTCAAATTTCGGGAAACAAAAAAATGCCCAAAATTAGGATTATATTTATTTTAAAATTGTTTTTTTTACATTTTCAGTTATTTTATTAAAATATAAAAAATAGTAAAAAAATATACTCAAAAAATATGTTCGAATAATACTAAAAATTTGCACAAAAATCCCTCAAAAACTTAATTGTCATAATTTCCCAGAAAATCATATTTTTGCAAGGAAAACACTTAAATGCAAAAAAATTGAAAACAAATACCTTAAAATTTCTCAAAATTAAAAATAGTGCTCAAAATTACCTAAAGTCCCTCTAGATTACTGAAAGTTTAATAAATACCCTTCAACATTTTGAATAAACCCATCTGAGATTCTAACGATTGCAAAAATCTAAAAATTTCTGAAATTACAAAAATTTGCACACAACACCCTCAAATAGTTTACCAAAAATTTCTAATTTTTTTTTCAAAAAAATAAATTTAATTGCCAAAAGTCGAAAGAAAAAATCCTAAAATTTCTGAATATTGGAAAATAATGCTGAAATTACGTGAAACCCCTCAAAAATTACGAAAATTTAAAAAAGCTTACATTACCTTAATTAATTTTATGAATACTTAATTTTTGGTTTTTTTTTGAAAAATCTTATATAATTTGAGGAAATTACATATGTTATTCAGTAAAGAAATGCAAAAAAAATAATGAAATACCTTCGTGCCAAATTTGAGGCTTCTCCCCTTTAGCTTCATATTCAAGTTGCCCAATTTGAAATTTCTCCCTTTAGCTTTCTATTCCAGTTCTTTAGCAAATGAGAGCTCTGGTAATTGAAATTAAACCGAAGTAAATAAATTAATAATGGAGAATTTGCAGCTGCAATATTGAAATTTGAATTAAAATTTGAAAATCTTATTGGATCTTACACTTCTTTTGTTGTTTGTGCATGCTCCACCAACAATAAAAGAACCTCGTGGTCCATGCAATAACTAAGATTAAACACAAAACTTTAAAACAAAATCAAATTATTTTGAGCACCTCTAAAATGCTGGAAAGTGAAAGATTACCTTTCAAAAATCGCTGCAATTGCCGAGAAATGACAGAAAAATCGTCCAAAATCGTCAAACTCGATGAAATCACTGAAAAATTAAGAAACAACAAAAAATAGAATTCAAGGCAAAAAAGAAAGAAAGTGAACCTTGGCGGCAACAAGAATCGAATCAGTAAGAGAAAACAAACCTGGGCAAAACAATCGAAGAATCATGTCTCTCGTTGTTTGCCGCCTGAAAGATCCCAAGAATCGCCTAGTCGTTCGTCGAATGAGCACAACAATCCAAGAATCGCCTCTTTCTCATCTCTTCCGTCGCGCCTCATCTACGGTAGGATTAAGGTTTATTTCGCGTGCGGACAAATTTTTTGGAGAGATGCTAAAAGGAGAGGTATATGTTGTTGTGAAAAAAACGTTGAATGAACTTGGTTTATCATGATCCAGATTGAGTGATTTTTTGTAATGTATTCTAGTGTACAAATGCCTAGTCCATAAAAAGAACGGACAACCGAGATGTATAAACCATAATGATCATAGAATCGGACGGTCCAGAACGTTTTGGTGATGTGGAGGCAGGAAATTACCAGAATTCCTTTAGAATTATACATAACTTAAAATATGATATATTGGGTTTTTAGAAGGAAAAATATGGTATTTTAGATTTCCGAGGGGTTAATTTGATAGTTTTTTTTATAGTAAATTACTATTACGTCTTTTTATTTTATTTTTAGAAGGGTTGATATGTAAAAAAATCCTCCTCCCAGTGGGCCCAGTCTCCATAAGACCACAACCACACGGCCCACTAACATTGATCTGTCCTTCAGAAAAAGAGCCATGTGAATATCACTAACCTTTGGCGCGAACTTATTCTCTTGTTCCCGCCAAATTCTCATCTCTTTTATTTACCGCCAAATTTCACGATTTCATTCTCTATCTACAAAGTCACGAACAAGGAGTACCAAGAAAAGCTTTCTACCCCATCTAACAATGTCGAAGAGAAAGATTGATTCTGTACCCACCGCCGAACTGTCAACGGACGGTCGAAATTTCTCGATCCGAAACTGTGTCAAAGATTTACGATCGAGGCGAGTCTTCTCGCTTGGATCCGACAGAAAACAGGTCGAATCTTCCGACAACGTGGACCTTATCATTGGATCTTGCGATAAGGATCTGATTGTTGAACCAGAGATCGGAAAGAAGGAGAAAAAGGAAGATCTGAGTGATGTTCTTCTTAAGGTGATGATTTTCTTGGATTATAGAAAGTTTTTTTCTTCTCTATGTAAACTCTGGTAGTATAAAATATTTTTTATCAATTGACATATCTTTGTTGACTACAAGATCTAATTACAAAATTTGTGGACTCTATGTACGGAATCACATATCAGATTTGAAGCAAAATCCCCTTTGTTTTTCAATATAATTTTAAGTATGTTTTCTTAAAGCTAATCTGAGTGAAATGTTTGTGTTTCTATTTTGCAAATTTGCAGGGACCAAATTGCATAGATGGCCCAAACACAAATGGATATCCTCCTAAAGGGATCTTGAAGAGGCCTAATGGGTCGAACATCGAGATTGAAGAACCAACCCATAAAACCCCTCCACAAAATACTATTGCCGTGGATCTGCGCACTGAAAAGGGAGAAGAAACTAAAAGTTCTCGAACTAGTTTCAGTAAAAGCAAATCTGTAAGTTCTTTTTACTTGTATTTTTTCTTCAACTTTTTGCTTTTTATGAGCCGAAGTAGAGATTAATTTGTAAGTTTCAAATATTAGGTTATTAATTTACATCGTAATTGCTTGTTTCAGAGGATTGGGCTGATTCGTTGTCCAGGTTCATTCGGTTATAGAAGGCTTCTCCCTTTTCTAATGGAAGTTGAGAAAAATGGTACGCTTCAATTATCTTTTTTTTATAAATTGTGTTAATTGTTATTTCTTTCTTTTTATATCTTGTGTATTCCCCAATTTTGCATTGCAGATGAAAAAGAAAGACGCTTCAGAGAAAATGTGAATTCACGTCAATCAAATGAAAACCATAATTTAGTTGAAATCCCAATTCCTGAAATCTCCAAATCAGGAAACGAAGAACTCAATTCTACTCCAATATTGGATTCGATCAATCCTCCAACAAGTGAAATTCAAAATCTCGAAACCCCAATTTCAGAAATCTCCAAATCAGGAAATGAAGAACCCAATTCTACTCCAATTTTTGATTTGATCAATACTCCAGTAAGTGAAATTCGAAATCTCGAAACCCCAATTTCTGAAACCCCAATTTCGGAAATCTCCAAATCAGGAAATGAAGAACCCAATTCTACTCCAATTTTGGATTTGATCAATACTCCAGTAAGTGAAATTCGAAATCTCGAAACCCCAATTTCTGAAATCTCCAAATCGGAAAACACTAATCCTAATTCGACCAATTTGGTTGACAATTCAATTCACGTTCCCTCTCTATCTCCTCTCTCCTCAATCCCTGAAACCCTAGAAAATGACGAAATCGTTGGAGAAAATCTATACAAGAAGGGGGAAACTGGAATTTCACCCAAAAGGGGTATAATTAAGAAAGATAATTCAAGGGGTTGTAAAGGAATCTGCACATGTTTGTATTGTACTTCTTTCAGAATTCATGCAGAAAAGGCTTTTGAATTTTCAAAGAAACAAATGCACGAGGCAGACGAGATTATCAAAGGCTTGGTTAAGGAGCTCTCCAGTCTGAGGCAACTAATGGAGCAGTCCAGTTCAAATAAAAGCCATGACAAAATTCAAGATTATCAGGTATAAAATAAAAAAACAATCTATAATATATACTTGATTTTATTATTTATGATAAATTATAATATTCTACTTTATTATTTGCAGAATGAGCTAATAAAAGTAGCGCGCCAAAGAGCCTCTATAGTAGAGAAGTTAGCAAGTACTCGTACCGAACAAATGTTTGCGGACCTAAATGCACATTGCAAAGTACCAGTATGTTTCTTTTTCAACCATAATATTGCATAATAACCCAATTTTATTTAATAATATTTTTACATTGATAAATAGACCGATTAAACATTTAAAATTGAATAATACAGGGGCCAAGAGTGGCCTTTTCAGATTGTATCGAGCAAAGCATCTTTACTTCATTGAAAGAAGACCAACCTTAGAAAATTATTTATTCTCTATTCGCGTTATCTTTTTTTTCCTTGTATTTCTTTTTCTTTTTCGAGATGATTTATGTAAATTCTGAGCTAAAGAATGCATCAACTATGTTTGGTTGTGGTATTTTTAGTAATTAAATTATTTGGATACGTAAACAGTATTATAATTTTTTATCAATATTAAATGAAATATCAAAAATTAAAAAAAAAATTCCTTCATGAAATAGACAATTTAATACACTTTGAGCACTCTTTTAACATGCAAAAAAGCTCCTATAATAAGTCATTTCATTTCATTCTGTATCTCTTACCAAAAGAACACATCTATGTATTGACAGTAATGCGGATGCCAATTGCGATGAGAAATATGGCAAGAAAGGCGAAAAAAATGATTGCGTGTATTAATATTGAAATCCCACTCGTTTGCATGCTTCCAAACTCGATGATGTGGTGTCGACCTGGCAGTTGAAATATCAGTCCAGGCGACACCAACACGAACAACACCACTGCTATGACCACCGGCCCCCAATCCGCCATTATTTCGCTTCGCTGCCTCCTCTCGAATTAGGGTTTTGAGGTGTGAGTGTGTGTGTGTGTGTGTGTGTGTGTGTGTGTGTGTGTGTGTGTGTGTTCTCTTTGTTGTATGTGTACAAATGTATTTGGTTATCCCTTGTTTGAATTGTGTGGACTCTGGTTAAAAGGGGTGAGAGAGATGTGTGTGATGGTAAGCCATTGAAAGAGAAGGCTCATCTAATGAGGTTCATTTGTGCATTTAGCAAGAAATTTGTGTTCAGTGTATAGTAGTATTTGGTATAGTTTAAATGAAACCTTTATATAAATCAAGATGTGTTGAGAATAATTTTATGTTCAAGTGTTTTATCAGAATTACTCTAAAGTGATTTTTTTTAGAACAGTGGTGGTAAATTTGAAGAAAGTTTATTGCTCTGCGGCATCATGATTTTTATATCATGTAGGGGATAAATAAATTGTTTTGTATATACTGTTTTTTTTCTCTTGGTTTATTTATTCTGGCTAATCGTATCTTTCGTGTACATGAGACGAGGTTCATGCAAAATTTGTGTTCCAACTAATTCTTCACGACAACAATATTCAAATAAATGTGATAAGAATAGAAGGGGTCATTCTGTTAACGATGAACTCAATTCTTATTGTAATGTATAAATGTTTTGAGAGTCTTGAATTAATTATACAAGAATTATCTCACTAAGAATTATTGTAATGGTTGTACTTATTTTTATTGCTTGCCATAAAGCATGGGAGGAAATCAATATTCTATACTGTTCTGACCATATTACCCTCCAAAACCTAGGATATAGTTTGGAGGATGACAATCGCAGCAAACTTTAAAAATTAGTAAGTAGCACTGAATACTGGTCACCCAAAAAATAGGCTTTGGAAATATTCTTGAGATTGATCAACAAAATTTATGAGTAAAGGATCGTTCCACCGGGAATCTATGCGTTCTTTTAAAGAATTTTTATTCCATACACAGATGTATTTATATATGATTATATTCTTGAGTGGGGAAAAAATTAGGGTAATTCCTTTTTATTGTTTTGATTTGGATGTTAATTTTTTCATAATATGACAGGGAAAGGGGGGTGAAGCACGCATGACCATGGGATTCAAAATAACTAGCTTTTGGCAGCGGCACTGTTCACATCACCAATATTATTTTTTGGCATAAATGGCACTAAAACAATCTGTTGGCAGCAGCAGCAGACAGTGAACGGCACCAGACCAAAACAATTTTTTGGCAGCGGATGATAAAAGACACCAGAACAATCTTTTGGCAGCGGATGATAAACGACACCAGAACAATCTTTTGGCAGCGGATGATAAAGGACACCAAAACAATCTTTTGGCAGCGGATGATAAACGACACCAGAACATTCTTTTGGCAGCGGATGATAAACGACACCAGAACAATCTTTTGGCAGCGGATGATAAACGACACCAGAACAATCTTTTGGCAGCGGATGATAAACGACACCAGAACAATCTTTTGGCAGCGGATGATAAACGACACCAGAACAATCTTTTGGCAGCGGATGATAAAAGCCACCAAAACAATCTTTTGGCAGCGGATGATAAATGACACCAGAACAATCTTTTGGCAGCGGATGATAAAAGCCACCAAAACAATCTTTTGGCAGCGGAAGATAAAGGACACCAAAACAATCTTTTGGCAGCGGATGATAAAAGCCACCAAAACAATCTTTTGGCAGCGGATGATAAATGACACCAAAACAATTTTTGGCAGCGGATGATAAACGACACCAGAACAATCTTTTGGCAGCGGATGATAAAAGCCACCAAAACAATCTTTTGGCAGCGGAAGATAAAGGACACCAAAACAATCTTTTGGCAGCGGATGATAAAAGCCACCAAAACAATCTTTTGGCAGCGGATGATAAATGACACCAAAACAATTTTTGGCAGCGGATGATAAACGACACCAGAACAATCTTTTGGCAGCGGATGATAAACGCCACCAGAACAATCTTTTGGCAGCGGATGATAAAAGCCACCAGAACAATTTTCTGGCAGCGGATGGTAAACGACACCAGAATAATCTTTTGGCAGCGGATGATAAACGACACCAGAATAATCTTTTGGCAGCGGATGATAAACGCAACCAAAACAATCTTTTGGCAGCGGATGATAAACGCCACCAAAAACAATTTTCTGGCAGCGGATGGTAAATGGAACATAAACTATCTTTTGGCAGCGGATAGTAAATGGAACAAAAACTGTCTTTTCGCAGTTGATGGTAAATGGTACAAAAATCTGTCTTTTGGCAGCCGATTGTAAATGGAACAAATACAGTCTATTGGCAGCGGATGGTAAATGGAACCAAAACTGTCTATTGGCAGCGGATGTTAAACGGAACCAAAACAATCTTTTGGCAGCTGATGGTATATGCAACCAAAACTCTCTTTTGGCAGATTTTAATGTAATCGGCACAAATATTATCTTTTGGCAGCGTGTACTTTATCATCACGAAAACTTCTTTTTGGCAGCGGTTACATTTACCGACACGAGAACTTTCTATTGGCAGCGCACTCTATTAATGGCAAGAAAACTATCTTTTGGAAGCGGTTAAATTTATCAGCACAAATACTACCTTGTGGCAGCCGTTTCTTTTACTTGCACGAACTCTTTCTTTTGGCAGCGTATTCTTTTATAATCATGAAAACTACCTTTTGGCAGCTGTTATTTTACCGGCACGAAAACCACATTTAGGCAGCGGATACTTTTATGACCACCATCTTTGGCAGCGGTTTCTTTTGTCGGCACGAAAACTTTCTTTTAGCAGCGGTACCTTTTATCAGAACGAAAACTACCTTTTGGCAGCAGTGCCTTTTCAAACTTTCATAACTATTATTATTTGCATCATGATCTGCTTGCATATTTTATTTTTTGCTTTGTTTTTATTATATTTATTATATTTAAAAATATATTATTATATATGATTAATTTTTATAGCTTAAGATAATGATTTGTACCGATTAATGGATAAGTCACAAATTATGTACCGACTCGTTTCTTGTAACATGCTTTACAATATTGATTAAACTGGATCAATTTATACAGTACTCGTCACCATATCAACACAATGAAGGGATTTTAAGGGCTTCGACATCACCACTCACAAAGTAGTCCATTAACCAATTCACTAATATTTTTCTCAACTATTATTATGTATTTATTAGGCTCAGTCCTCAACAATAGAATTATTAATTTAATCTAATTGTTCAGTCAGTCTAGATTTTTAATAACATATTGTATGATAAAAGAAAGTTGGTTCTTTTTGATGAAACGGTTTAATGTACTTTTAACCTTTTTTCATGATGGCTTATATTAAGTGAATAGCAAGTTATGGTGTTAATTGAAAATTTCGTATAAATACATGTTAAAGCAGGAGCACATGAATAACTAAACAAGCAAGTTAATCAAAAGAAAACTATCTTGAAACTACTCAATTAGTTATAACATCAGAAAATTAATTAAATCAATTTTTTGCATTGTAATTAGTTAAATAATTAATAAAGAATTCTCGAAATTAATATATTGTATAGATATTTGTTAACCATTTTCCTTTGTAATTAGTCATTGAATTTTCCTTGTAATTTACTAATTACTTAACGAAAACAAAACAAAAACAAACAAGTAATAAAAATTTCTATAAAAATAATAATGACTTGAAAATTTTACTTTGACCCCTGGGAGACTTTTTCGAATTCACTTCTCAGTTCTCCCTCGAGCACGTAATTAATCTACAAATTTATAATCTCATCCTAATTTTTACTCATATCTATGAAATATCAGTCTAAAGTTTGCTCTTGTCAACTCCTCCCACTCGCTTTGAGTCTTTCCGAGAGCCTTCTTGAGCATACGAATTCCCCGCATGGCCTTCCGCGTGGCTTCTTTCTGACTTCGAAGCTGGCGGTTTTTAGCCTCACGCAAGGACTTTTCTCGTGCATAGGCCACCTGAAGAAATTCGATGGTATCTCTCTTCTCGGTACCAGCACCAATAACACCTAGAAATTAGTCGATTAAATAACCATTAATTAGTTTAACTTAAAAGATAATAGGAGATTAAGAAATGCATACCTGAAACATATAAGACGTTTAAAACGACATGTATAGGCAGAGAGTATATGCTGTAGAATGTGACGAGCCAAAGAAGGATGAAGCCATGATGAGGTACCTATGTGTAATTATGCCACCATTGGCGACCACATCTGCAAAATGCCACATTAACATTTAGAATGTCAGTACCACTTATTTTTTTCAATATTAGGGTTTGTTCTACTTGTTAAATGTTCTACAACCTAATAAGTTTAAGTTATGCTCATATCTTGTGTACATATACTTTTAGTTTTTTCTTATTTAAATAAAAGACGGTAATATTATTATTATGATTTATTCATGATTTATTCAGTACCAGTTTTGAGTGTAATTGTGTAGTTACTATATAGAAGTTCACATGGATGTTTTAGCTAATAATGACTTGTATGTTTTAATTAGTTGTTGACACAACACATTGTTGATCAAATCGAACACATAATTTGATATCGTGTTACAGATATCATGGAGAGATGGCAGGGGTTCTTGTGCTCACAAAAAAAAAAAAAAAAAGATATATCATCACTCAACAAAAAAATATCCAGATAAGAATAATATTTACAGTAAAGTTGCGCACAATGTAAATGCGAAATTAGATTGGCTAATATATAAATACTAGCTTTTTTATTAAAATTTGGGATTTTGTTATCGAAAATATATAAACAATGGTTTAATTATTGATAAAAAAATAATAATGTTTTAGTATATCCGTGTAATATTAATATTAATTGTATATAAAAGATTTTTGAGAGTTCCCCATAAAATATTACGAGTCATCTGTTAAGATAACTAAAATCAATCATGAAATATTGTAATTATCATCTTGGATGTTTTGGATGTTAACAGAACATCCAAGATGAAATTTATTTTGAAATGATATTATAATTACCATCGTAAAGAATAGTTTCGTACTAAAATAAAACAAAAACATAATTATAATATGAGAAGCAAGTATTATCATAATAATTTATAATTTTAAGTTTGCATGAATAAGAACAATATCTAAAGTAATCGGTTTTTTCTTCATATTGATTAAATTATATAAAGAAAAGAAAAGTACACATGAAATTTGAACTCTCGCATTTTACTATGCAAGTACAGGGGTGGCTTAACATGGTAGGATAACTAGATTTGTAGCTAAATTATAAGTAAAATCTATAGCTAAATTAATATAATTAAATTGATATAAGAAAAAAGACTACATGTCGAAAATCTATAACTAAATAAACTCCAAATTACACCACAGTACAAAGGAACTAAAAGCAATAAATAACACCAAAGGTCCCAAAAAACACGAAAATTTGCTAAACAAAATATTTTCAGAGTTTTCTCTTTCTCAATTAAAAAAAAAAGTGAACCTAGAAAAATGCGACCCGTTAACCCATTAACGTCTCTTCTTGCCACCCTTGGAACCCTTTGATGGACTCGCTATTAGATAGATGAAAAGCCCTACCAGTGTCAACACAGATACAAGTGCTCCATATTTCACCAAAAGCTTCTGCAAATTAATTAAAAAAAAGGACGAATTAGCAAAGAATGTGAATAATATATCATATACAATGAGTTTTTCAGCATTGTATAAATAATAAGAACTAAACGTGTAAGAAATATACCTTAGCCTGTAGAAATTCCAGCCAATCACATGCAAAACAAAAGCACAAACATAAATTAGAGAACAATATTGCAATTTTCAAGGTAAAAATGAAGAGGGTAAAAATGAAATTTTACAAACATAAAGAAGTAACGAATATTTATTTACTAACCCATTCAAATTTCTTCTGGGGGGGTCTATCGGCAAGAATATCCAAGGGAGGAACAGGTGATGATAATGCCTCCTTCAATAACGAAACAAATTAATTAAATTAAAATAATCACTCATTTTGCAATAAAACCCTTACAAGAAATCAAATCGAAATCAAACCCAAAAAAGGTCAAACCTGAAGAGCGGCATTGGTGGTTATGTGGAACTTGATAACCGCAGGAGATCCTTGGAAAACGCCCTTGACGTCAGACTTCAACACGAATGAATGTGACGCTGAGGCACCCCTGTAAATGTGTTCACAACTTTTTGAGCATTTGAATAATATCATGCATGCCCCTATAAAAGATGGGAATTATCATTTAACCTAGGGGCATTCAAAGTTTGTGTGATACTTTGAGATGTTGAAGTCAAACTTTGTGCATAAGCCACAATTACGAAGTGACAAGAGACTAATTACTCTAATTATTAATTAAGATTTATTAAGAAACTTACGCATCTAGCTGTTTCCATGTGTTAGAGGTGGTACCAGACACGAGCTCGAATACATCTTTTGACCATGAATCGTCATTCAAACTCACATCATATGCAGTTCTGAAAAAAATTACAATTAAAATTAGTTAACAGAGTTACAATGATCAAATTCTATTTAGGATTCAAAAATTGTTGAGATTCAACAATAAATGAATATGATAGACAAAAAAACTAACGCAAACGACCAGATCTTAAGAACAGAAGAGGAAAATATGATCACATCAGAATTAATTGTGAGTAGAGAAAGCAAGACAGATCAATTGATATCCAATGTTAGTAAGAGAAGACGACCCAGTTTTGCAAAACGGATTCTGATAAGTACATAAATGGACCTAATTCGACAGATCTAAGGATCTATTAAGAAATTAATAACTGAAACAGATCTAGACACCCTAAAACCTCGTAGATCTCAACAAATCACAAGCAAATTTCGAAAAATCTATATAAAATCAAGTCTAACGAGATAAAATTAACCGAAATTGATTATCACATACGTGGATCCTTCGTTGTAGAGCTCAATGGTTACAGAAACCTGCTCAGACCCCGATTTGAGCCGCTCAAGTGAGACCTTCTTGTGCGCGATTAGAAACGGGACAGACTCATCGGATGCGAAAGAGATCGCGGCGGATCCGGCGAAGAAGGCGGCGATGAAAAGAAAGAGAATAGATCGAGAAATCGCCATTGTGAGTCTCTGGGTTTTGGGTTGAAAATCTCGCAATGGCAAAGTAGAGAGTAAAGGCGAGAGACTTGTATAACGGGTGTAACGTATATAACGGTTTCGGATCATTAACCCGTTTAGATTTTCTGTGGTTATTGTGTATTTGTGGTCTCGAATTGCAATCCACTGATGCATGAGCTTCGGGCGGGTCGGATCACAGGTCAATACATTTTTTATGTCAAGGTCATTTTGGATTCGGATTATTTTGAGATGGGATTTTTTCTCAGGTCACTCGGGTTACGTATTTTTCGGTTTCATGTTGTTCGGATTTCAAATTGTCAGGCCTCGTGTTGTTGGGCTACGGGCTTTCAAATTTCAAATTACGCGGCTGCGTATCGTTAGTTTCGGATCGTTCAAGTTACGGAACATTTAATTTTCGGGTCATTTCAATTTTACAAAATTTAAGTTTTGGTTCATTCGAATTATGAGATATTTAGTTTTTGAATCGTTTTAGACCCTGTTCGAAGCTCGAGTTGAGCCCAATTTTGCATGGGGTTTCATGATTTCGACTTGTTCTAAAAATGATTGTTCAGGTATACAAAATATCATAGTTTCTGAGATTAGGAAACTCATGATTCCAACAAAACCATCTATCATTAATTTTTATTTTCGCTTTCTATGGCTTCTGAAAAATCTACTCGGATTTTTCTTGGTAAATGGAGAGAGAAATTATAATACTTAGGTAACCTACCATCTATCATTAATTTTTATTTTATTTTCGCAAAAAAACCCTTAGACATATACATTGACACATTACATAAAATTTTCGTACAAAACCACATGTCGTGAAAATGAATGACTTTAAACACTTTAAACCTATAACACTTAACTCTATAACCTATTACATAAACTTTAATACAAAAAAATTCCTCGAAATAAATTTTCTTCACAATTTCCTTCATAGATGTTTCATTGATAGACAATATTTAAACCTCGGTTTCTTGAAGGCTTCAACGGATTAATAATTGTGGATCGAGAAAAAAATTGTTGATCAAGTTCTGTGTAGGAAATGAGAGTGAATCGTCCTTGCGATAAGCTCGCCCAATGGTGGGAGGAAGTACCGGATTCCTCCAATGGCGGCGGTGGAGGGGTGGACCGGTCTTGGACATCATTAGCGTCATTCGGGTCTCTATTGGGTGATGGGTACATAGATCCGTCAGGCGAAAAAGATCCATTAATTTTGGTTAACACCATTCGTATCGCCGACCATGACCAATCATAAGCCACGTGAATTTGGGAAGGGATTGCTGATATGGATGGGACCTAGGGGTGTAAACGGTTCGGATCCGGTTCGGATAGTGGTCATACCAGATCCGGATCCGTATTTTTTTTCGGATACGGATACGGATATTCCCGGATCCGGATACGGTTCAGATATTAAACGGATACAGATTCGGTTCGGATATCTCGGATACGGATACAAATTTGGATATTATTCGGATAGTTCAAACGGATATTTTGTATGTAACATAACTATCTATTTTACCAACGAATCTCAAACAATATCAAAATAATACTTAAATAATACATAAAAGGACATTATAATTTTACGAAACAAAATCAAGTATTTGTCAAATATTTTGGGATTTGGAAAAGCATACATGAAAGATTCATTTTCTTTTAGAATGGACTTGGTTTATCAATTATAAATCATGCAAATATAAACTTATATTGGGTCTATAAGACCATAGTTATTTAAAAACATAATAAATTTTCAAAAACGGATATCCGTTTTTATATTGTTATTCGGATCCGGATAATATCCGGATTCGGATCCGGATCCGATCCCAATTATCAAAATTGAATCCGGATCCGGATCCAGATAATTTTATTCGGATCCGGATATTTAGGCGGATTCGGTTCGGATAATATCCCAACCATTTACATCCCTAATGGGACCCGAACCAAGCAACGGACAATTGAGTTGTCTTCACCATTGGATATATCGCCCCCATATCGTTGGTGAAGCGCCTCTCGAATTATTGGTATCATCAGTGTGCGAAGGCCGTCTTTGCGAGAAAGTAGAATCGACGATTCGAGCTCGGCTTGTAGGTATTGGACGGTTCCGTTGGGAGATTTCAATTCTGCAATCGAAAATCCAAATTAAGCGTCAATTGCTGTGATGAGCTCGAGAATTCAGTCGAAAAAATCCTAATTGAGAAACCGTGCTTCTGAATGGGGACGAGTAGAGTAGGACAAAGAGACCACAACAATCAGCGGAGATTGTAATTTGTCTCAAGAATTCAATTTGGACGCAATTGAACGGATCAATAGCAACTATCAATTGGGGAATTGATCGGATTGAGAATGGATTTGCAAATTCCGAGTTGTGCTAGACGATCGGAGAAGCTTAGGGGAAGGTTGCGCCGATCGGATCTGAAAAAGGAACGAAGATCCGACAGCGAAGCGGAGAGTCGGGGAGGAGAAAGAGGAACAACGCACGATTGTGCACGATCTACTGTCACGGTCTACTGTCGTGGTCTACCGTCCGACGAATCCCCGCGCGGGCGATCGGAGGAATAGGTGTGGTTGAGGCGAAGTTGCCTCGAAGGTTTTGGCTTACGATTTTCTTCTTCCTTGACGAAGAGATCGTGGCAGTTCCCAGGGGGAGCGATACTCGGTAATAGTTTTGATATCATTAATTTTTTTAATTAGTATATAAATGGAGAGTTATATCGTACACCATTTTAAAAGGATATTTTGGGTATTTAGAAGGATGTATCATAAAATTTATTTTTTATGGATATTTTTTTTCTGTAATGAGCAGTACATATTTCCTATTTAGCATATCATTATTCAATGATAAATACACTTGAAAAATTATCTTAAATACTCATTAATTGCTAATTACTCAAAATAACTTTGAAAATGTGTGTATCATAAGAAAAAAATGACGTACGATAGAACTCCACTATATAAATATATATAAATAATAAATAATTTAACATTTTTAATAGTATGTCTTTAACAATTTCTTTTTATTAATATCTTTAATTCAAAACATAACTTGCATGCGGATTATTATGAAGATTATTTGAGAAATATATTTGTATACAGTAATATTTATTGGGTGATTCTTTGGTAGAACCTTATCGAACGGATATTTTGGGAATTTATAATTAATTAGATATTCTCAATTAAATTAGTTTCCTGTTCGAACATTGTATTAATTATTATTTAAATTAGAAGATTGAAAAATACCCAAAATACCCTTGTTAATTTGTATAAGAATTGAAAAAAAGTTTCCTACCATAGAATCACCCATTTTTATTATTTCTGATTAATTTGTGTGGTTTGGGTTTTTGCTATATTGTGTAACATAATATTATATTACTTTGTTTTTTATTTATTTATTTATTATATATATATATATATATATATATTATATATATATATATATATATATATATATATATATATATATATATATATATATATATATATATATACACACACACACACACACACACACACACACACACACACACACACACACACACATTATTTTAGTATTGCTTTTACAATCATTTACTTTTTGTGCTAGTATAAAAACAAAAAGGAGATGTTATTTTTCGTTAAGTAATGTCTTATTAGGGTTTAGGTATATTTAATATATATTTATACATTTTAATGTATAAATAATTTATCTTAAAAATATAGTTTGTATTTTAAATGAAAAAATGTATTTATTGTCGATATTGTATTTATTTGTACTAGTTATGATTACTTATTCAATTGAAAAATAATCCGAAAATAAATAAATAATACATAATTAAATTCAAGAAGTAAATACATTGTATTTGATATACTACAAATTAATACAATAACAAATTAAAATATACGACTTCAAAGCGATATGACAATGATACAGTACTATATATTTCATTTTGTGTTTTGTTTATTATAATCAACTAAAAATCATAGATAAGTTTGTTCTTTATTTTTATAAGTTGGCATTTATGTTCATAATATTTTCTAACCTAAATATCTAGAAATTAAGATGTTACATATTTTGTTCTCAAATATACTTTTTAACGAGTGTACATTAAAAAACATAGTATAGTTGTGTATAATTCGGTAAATAATTGTTTTCATATTATTTTTCTTCGCTTACATTATTTAAAATATACCAATCGTAAATAATTGATACGATTTATTTGCGTCATATAATATTTTGATATGATTAAAAACTACATATAATAGTTATAAAATTTGATAAAAAATAATATTATATTTGAATTTGAATATTTTGTTCACTTGCTACATCTGATCTTATGATTTTCATTTAACATTTTTTGAACGTTCTACGCTCATAGTTGTTGTATATTCATGTTATCATAATATCCTAATATTCATATATTAGTTTCTGTGATTAGTAGCTTCCCGCAACTATACGAAATTGCGTTAGCAGACACGCCGTAGTATTGATCGCATGCCAAATTGCCAATTAAGGGTTTGGGTTTTGCAAATTGAGCCTATAATTGTAGTCAATTGAATTCATTCTTCAACTTATTATTAGCTTTATATTTTGGATCATTTGATTTGTGATTTGGATAATATAACATGTTTCGAAATATACTTTGTAATATAAATATGTACGTTAGCTATAAACATATTTACTTTGTGGTTTTCAGATCATTCGTATTTCGATCGTAAGAATTCAGCCATTTAGGGTCATTCAAGTTCGATTCGGTTTCGATCCATTGACTTTTCAATTCGATTCGGGTTCAAATGCATGGGGTGATTTTTTCGAATGGGGTTACATTTTATCAGCTCTACGAAGGCTCCCTGAATATAGTATCTCTACAATTCATGTATACCCCTGCAAAAGATCAGAATAACATGCCCCTGACAAATGTAAAAATAAAACGAAAAATTGTATGGATCTAACTATAATAATCAAAATGGTGCACGCTTCTGCTGAGACCTTTCTACAATACTTCGACATGGTGCACGCACTGGATCACAATTCGGGCTCCAATCCAAGCAATACATGGGCGGCGTGTATCTGGGCTATATGGAAAGAGAGGAATAATAGAATTTTTAGAAGGAAAGGAAGGATGCCGATACTAATTCACTCCGAGTGCCTCAACACAACGCACACATGGAACCAACTGAAGACTTCCTAGATTCCTGCTAAACGAATCTAAATATTTCATTTTAGTTTGAATAGTACAATCAAAGGGTCTTTTAGGCAAGTTTAGTACAAAGTTTAGTTCTTGGTGAAATATCAATTGCGAATCATGTAGAAATCAATGTAACTCTTAAAATGTTTTAATAAAAATTAAAAACCGAAAGAGCACGTTTCGTGCTCTAGGTTTTATTTCAAAAAAACTATAATAATCAAAATGAGAACCATAAGAGAGGGAAGCATGGTATTCATGCGGTTCATGTAAAATTTGTGTTCCAACTAATTCTTCACAACAAGAATAATCAATAAATAAATAAATGTGATAAGAATAGAAGGGTCATTATATTTGTGTGAACTCAATAATAATTATAGTGTATAAAAATGTATGAGAGTGGCTTGAATTACTCATACAAGAATAATCTCACTAAGAACAATTGTAATTATTTTATTCATTATTTTTCACTTGCCAAAGCATGGGAGGAAATCAATATTCTATAAAGTTATGATTATAGAACGTTCACAAACCTAGGTTATAATTTGGAGAATAAGAACCTCCAGTCTTTCTAAAGGTTAGAATTTGGAAATCGATATTCAAGAACTCGCAACGAGCACATGCACACGGGAGTGCATTTGCACCAGAGAGAACAGGGTCGTGTCGCCATGAGAGAATCAGAGAAAGGAGAGATTTAAGAAAGAGAGAAAGTTTTTATTGAAAATAAGAGGAATGTACGGTTATTTATATGCTTTTTTTCGAATGATCAGTTATTATCTTATTGATCACCATCATCTCGGATTCGAGGTATCTATCACTTATTGGCATTTCGTGGATATGATATGGCTCGACCTTTTTGTATAAATATGCGGACGGGAAAGAAAAAGGGAACAAACATCGATTTTCATTTGAATCGTCTGATTCAGCAAATGACAATGGTTATTTATAGTATTTGTACTTTGAATCCGGTTTTATCGGGGTTAATCCAGTTCATTCGAGGCTTCAATTTTAAAATTCATAATGTGTCAAGGTAACCAAAAATATTTCTTATGGGAAGCTTAGAATAGTGACTGATTGCCAGAAAGAATGGCTAATTAACTATATTAAGTTATTTACTTATATGTATTACTCATTTATTGATTTCAAATTTTATTTTTTTATGTTTCAAGTATATTTTTGTATACGTTAGAAGTATCCGGAAGTATCCGAGAAGTATTTAATATTATTTAAAATAAAATATTCGGATACGTCACGTGGAGTATCCGACGAGTATTGGTATCCGATACGATACGGCTTGATTTTTGAAGTATCCGCACAACACTAATTAATCGATCAATCAATCCAATGATTAAATTCCACACTGAAATATAATGTTAATTGGCAGATTTTCAAAATCTTTTTAAACTATAGTTGAAACAATCATTTTTTTTTAGGAATTCATCAAATACATTATCCATAGACATTTTCACAGAATGAAGTTTGAACTATTTTATCAGCTGTAGAAAGGCCCCATTCATGGATACCCCTATATAACATGCATACCCCTATAAAGTTTCAAAATATTGAACATATCCCTCCAAAAGGGAAAAAATATCATGAATAGGTAACAAAGAAAATTTGAAATCACTTATGTACCTTTTATTTAGATTTTGTTTCCAAACATTTTCAAATGATCATTGTTCTCATGGTTCATATGTATTTTCACCTTTGTTAGGACAAGCATGATATTCTTTCAAGGTATACTTGATATTGTATTGTTTTATAGGGTACATATGATATTATGCAAACTCCAGACTTCTCTTACCTTCAAACCACAATTCCATTTATCAGCAAATCAAAATTTGCTTATCAACAATTTGAAGGAAAATAACACAGGAACGATCCAACCTTTAATTACGCATTTAAAACGACTTAATGTCCCAAAAAATACAACTACCAAGTAAAATACAACAAAACATATACAACATGACTTCAATACAAAGAGTTATGATGCCCCAATGACACGTATTTACCATAATGCCCTTGTGCGAATAAATAAAAAGAAATATTTCTTTGTGGTTATAATTAACTATATTTTGTCTTTTTAAAATGGTTTGGCCGCGGCTTCCCTCATCTTCTTGTGTCTTATAAGCTTCTCCAATTGCACCAACATCTACATTACATAATGCAGGGATATATATGATATTTTCAAGATTTTGCAGGTAAAATTGAAAACCATATATAAATAAATAATACATAATGAAAGTGAATAGACAGAGTATTTTGTAAATTTGATAAAATTACCTCCATTACTAAATCCTCTTCCCTAATGAACTCCACATCACGTCCTTTCTTTTTCGCTATTTCTGTCAAATTACAAATTCTGCCACTTCAATTACAAAATTCAAAACTCAAATTTGAAAATTCAAAATTTTGTAAAACATTTACTTTCAAGAGAAACAGTGACATCAGCAATTTCATATTTCGGTCTCAGTTCATTGATCGTCGTTGCCAGTCGAACCACTTCCTGAATCACACAAAGAAATTACGACCGTTTTGGAAGGGGCAAATTTGATATTTATAAGATTTTAGAGGGGCATAATGGAATATCTCGAAACCTGTGCAAGAGAATCAGGAGGAAACTCGTATCCTAATACGTGTGCTGGAATGTCCAACCAAATTGATATACCCCTTCTCAGAAGTGCCCTTTAATTTATTAAAATAAGGAAGGAAATACATAAATTAAATGATTAGCAATAATAAAAATTGCAATATAAATATTAAAAAAAAAAAGGTGGGACCCACAAGTTAGTCATGCTTTTTACAGCACCGTCTCCAACACAAACCACTAATCGTCCCATTGAAGACAATTGATTCAAAACCTCTGTCTGCAAAATTATTTTATTTGTACACGATTATGCATCATTTTTATATTTAGAGAGAGAGAAAGGGAGAGAGAGAGAGAGAGAGAGAGAGAGAGAGAGAGAGAGAGAGAGAACCTCAGATTTACTATAATCTTCTTCTTCTGCAGATTGAGCTGCAGATTCTCCCCCAAATGTTTCTTCTACCAAACTATCACTATAGATACAAAAATATAATAACTATAAATGTGGCACAAATATTATATACGATTTGTGATTCGTGCATGGAAATGAAAAAGAGAGACACCTGTCAAGGAAGCAATAGTCGAATGTTTCAGCTAAAACCTGTCCCGTATAGCTTTTCATTAAAGATTTCATCCCTATAAAGATAAAGTACTCGTAACGATATTTTCTCTGGTACGGCCTAATTATATACGCAAAAAATCGTTAAAAAGAAAAAGTCGTACCAACAAGAAAAATTGAGGCGCCCCTGAGATCTTCTGCCATGTCAGCAGCTTTTGTCTACATTAATTTAGTAAAACAAATGTTTAGATGTACTATTTCGATTATTCTTGAATAATTTATCATATTTTGTTCTGGGTTGATTTCAATTTCGGATGGCACTACAAATCATAAATAATTAATTGGGAAATCAGTTCATATGGTACCAGGCAAAAATTAACTGTACTGAACTGATATGGTTCGATACTGGGTGGCTCCATGTTATACACAAATCAAGCAAAAAAATAAAATAAAAAGAAAATCCAACAATTGGTTTAGCTTGGTACGAATTGATACACAAATCAAAATCCATGTTTGGTACCAGTTGATATAAGTTAAATAGTTGGTATGGTAATCTTCAGATGAAATAAACTATCCATAGACTCAATATTTTTACCAATTATCACTACTACTTAATTTCGAACCTTGAGATTGGTTTTTATACATTGACGAACAATCTGGAACCTTCTAGAAGGAATTCGGGTTGCTTTCCCATGGAACAACGAAATGGACAACGGTTTGGGGCCCAAAAAGCCATGAGAGGATAAATGAGGGCGGGAGGTCAAGTTGCAAGGAGAAGGCATCGTAGTTGCCCTTATCATCTCCATTAACGACTTCGGTGGAGCTCCTTGGTTATCTTCTCGCTTAGTATGAGTGATGGCGTTTCCAAGAAGATTTTAACAATTCAGTTCTCCCTCCATTTCGATGGAAATGGTGACCTCCATTTCATTCTGATCTAATGAGGCAAGTTCCATGTGGTTAATATATACTAATGGTTTTGACATGCAGGATGCAGCATCCAAAAAATCTCAATTTGCAAGAATAACATCACGTCATTTTTTCAATTTTGGGAACTAGCTATTTTGCGAGAAATTGAATTTGTCAAATGGTTTGACGAAAAATCTTAAATGTGAATTTGAGGTGTTAATTATGGTTAATTGTCATGAACAACAGATAATTCGCCAAAAAATATGTATTTTATCTCCAAATAATAATGTCTTTGTCATCGTAAAGTATTAAAACAAAAATATAATTATCATGTTTGTCGTGTAGCGCGAGTATTATCTTAGTAGGAATAAAAGTTGAGAGTTGAGATAGTGTTCAATAAAAAAGAATAACTTTTGTAAATGACCAAAATATTCTTTTAGTTTTATGAATATAAAAATGTGATAAGTATTTATTAGTTAAGTCTTAATTATTAACACAACAAAATAAATATATTAGATTGATTGATTATAAATATATGGCACACGTAAGATTAAACTAGACAAAATATTCACATGTTAAAATAAAATAATACAAATTTCTTCCAACTAATAGAAACTAATAAAAGTAATATGTGAAAATATGAATCTTATACAAAATCTAGTTCTTACGATCACGATGTCCTTGATATTCGGTTCACAAAGCATTCATAGTAGTATTTTGAAGAACTTCTCCAACACGTGTCTCTTCTATGGTCAAATCCTCGTCAATTTGATTCATATGTTCGGATCGGACAAGTCTTGCGGCTTATTCAGAAATACATCATTCTCGTTTAAAATGTCGAATTTACACTATAAAATTATGTATAACAGTAAAACACATCACACTAGAACTACCAAGCATTGTTTTCGAATTTGTAAGAAATCATACATAAGCACTTTGAATCTTCTTTCAAATATCAAGAGTGTTCTTTCTAGTAATATATTTAATGATTGTTTTAGTATATCAAAGAAGGAAACTAAAATACGCGCAATGCAACGTAGCGCGGGTATTATTTTAGTAATATATTAAAATAAAATCCTAAACCAAATTAAGTATTTTAATTAACAAAAATGGTATGAAATTTAATTAAATGGATCATTTTGTATCTAATTAAATATGGGAAGCGCTATTTCTAGAGCGAATATTTCTGAATCTAGAGCAATTATATCAAAATCTCCAAAATACCCTTCTCTAATCAATCTTGATTAATTGTTATAATTAAAAACTAACATCAATGTAAATAATTAAAAATTTATTTTCTTCCATCATGTTCTCTATATTTAAAATAATATCAATAAATAACACCCCTTCATAAATAATTCAAAGCAATAATAATATTGAAATCAATAAAAATATTTATTTATACAAAATAACAACTTTCTCAAACCCAAATATACTAAAACTAATTAAACTCGATATAAAAAAATGTGCAGTGATCTTTGATCCGTAAATAATCTTACTCACTTCTTTGATGTCCAATAATAAAAATTTGCATTATAAAAGATAATTTGTTATAATGAAACAAATACAATAAAACTTATAATTATTTACTTCAAATCATACAAAAATAACCTTATGATTAGAAAAAGGTATTTTGGGAATTTTGATATAGTTGCTCTAGATTCAGAAATATCGGCTCTAGAAATAGCGCTTCCCATTAAATATGTATGTTAATATATTTTTTAAAATAATTATATTCTTCATAATAAAAGATTATAACTAAATGTATATTCAAAAATTAATGATATGTGATAGACTATAAAAAACTCAAGATTTGTTTATAAAAACAGAAAAAATATAATAATCAATTAAATTTGATGTTCAATTTTGTTTATAAAAACACAAATAATTATAATAATCAATTAGATTTAATATTTAATCATATTTAATCATATTAAGCTTTCAAAACTCCACTAATTGAGCTATTATTGCAGACTTTTTGGGCCTTTGCAAGATTTAGAGGTTGCATAACATTGTCTTTTGGGCCATTTGGAGGATTTAAGGATTTAAAAGAGAAGGGTTAATGTCCCAATAAATCAAAGTTTTATCGCCTCTGGATTTAAGGATTTAAAGATTAATAAAAGTTAAAACACAAAGCAAGTTCTGTCGCCACTCATTGTCTTTTTAGACGAAGCATGTAGCATGATTCTGCTTTGTTCGGTTTCTGTTTCTCTTATCTTTCAAACTTCTTTCTTCATTTCTTTGACAAAATCAAGGTCAAATCTCCAAAACCAGTCTCCTTGTTTTCGGAGCAGAATAAATCAGAATCCTAGATCTAAGTCAATACCAATAATTTCAGAATTGTTTGAAATTTCTTTTCTTTTTAAGGAAAAACTGAGTTTGCAAATGGCGATACAAGCAAGTTATGTCGTCACACGGACTGGCGAGACAAGCAAATTCTGTCGCAACACGGACAGGCGATACAAACAAGTTCTGCCGGCGCAAGGACTGGCGATCCAAGCAAGTTCGGTCGCCGCACGAATTGGCGCTCCAAGCAAGTTTTGTCGCCGCAGGGACTGGCGATCAAAGCAAGTTCTGTCGTCGCAGGGAATGACGATCCAAGCAAGTTCTGTCGCTGCAGGGACTGGCGATCCAAACAAGCTCGGTCACCGCAGGGACTGACGCTCCAAGCAAGTTCTGTCGTCGCAGGGATTGGCGATCCAAGCAAGTTCTGTCGCCACACAGACTGGTGCTCCAAGCAAGTTTTGTCGCCCCAGGGACTGACGATCCAAGCAAGTTCTGTCGCCGCGGAACTGGCGATCCAAGCAAGTTCTGTCACCGCACGAACTGGCGCTCCAAGCAAGTTCTGTCGCCGCAGGGACTGACGATCCATGCAAGTTCTATCGCCGCAGGACTGGCAATCCAAAAAAATAGAGGGATATTTTGGTCCAAAAAAATTGCAATACCATGAAATATCCCTATAGGGGGTAATTGAAAAGAAAATCTTGTACGTAGGAGGATTTTTGGAGTTTCTCAAAAGTTATGGGTTTTTTTTAACTTTAAGGTAGGGGGTTATTTGTAAATTTTTCTTAAAAAATATTAATTTTAATAAGTAGTACGAGAAGCTATGGAGCGTCTTAACTCAAAACTTCTTCACGCTTTTGGGAGCACCACATATACCATTTTCGTCAAAGTCTTCGCGGTTATGTAATGTAAAAAATGCATGAATAAAGTGATTTCATAGAGAGAGAGCCGATGGTGTGCATACAGAAAGGATGGTCTCGAAGATGAGAGAGAGCTCGTCCTAAATCTGCACCCGATATCTATCTATCCCAATTGATTAGTTTTCCTAATAAAAATTTAGGTACACGATACTTAATATCATTTTATAGTACTATAACCGTGCCCCTTTTCGGGCCAGCTATTGTGTTTGATCTTGAAATCATTAAGAGATGAGTTAACGTCTTCGGCGAGACCGTCTAGACGAGCTGATAAGAAATGTATAAATTGGGAAAATAATTTGCATATAAGAATTATATGCATTAATACTACAGAATATGTATTACACCAAACTAGGAACTTATAGATATATAACCAAATTATAAAGTTCAAACTTATATATATTTTATTTAATGGGTTTATTCTTAAACTTCTTAATAGATTCATAATTGTCAAGTGTTCATTTAAATTACTTATTGGCCACCTTAAACATCATTCGACATTATTTTAAAGTTTAAATACTATATAATTATCATCAATCCTTGATTTATTTTCAAGCTTTGATCTTGAAAGCCTCTATGGTATCCTCTTTCTTACTAGAAATGCCATTAAAATCCTTGAAAACAAAGGATTTAAACACGGGAGGATTCTTTTCGTTCGTCAATTCTTCTGCCGGAGCAATACAACATTCCATTTTCGGCGTTAGGAACAGCGCAATAGATGTCCTTGCTGCGACAGCATTAGTCACAGCCCTGTGTTCCACACTTTTTAGCAATCCATTTGAAATTATCTGATCAATCAATACACATGTACGCGCACACAAATATATATAATCAAAAATTTAAAGGTAACTATGTAATTAATTAATTAATTAAATAAATATAAATAAGGCACCTGAAGTTGCTGGCCGATATTGATGGCGAATGCATTCGGTAGGGGTTCGACCGCAATCCACCTTCCTTGGTACTTGATTTGAAGACCTTTAACCGTCCCCGAGAAAAGAAGGGTTATTACATTATTGTCGCAGTGAGGGGGCACACCGAGGGTTAGATCTGGATTCGGACATGACGGGTAATAGTTTGCATGTAGAGGCATTTCACCTCCACTTAGATCCCCATCAAAATACCCCTCTTTCAGCCCTAATCCTTGACTGATTAGGTTTAGTAGCGTCATTAACATCTCTCTCGCTTCCTCTGTGAACTTCGCCGCAACCTCCCTAAATATAGTTTTGTAATTTAAGTAAATACTAAATAAATATAATTACTGTATAAAATTCAGATGGATGGATGAAAATGAAACCTTAAATTAGATGGCTTTTGGGGCCAATCCTGTATGTTTTCCTCTAAAGGGTAGCAAGCCAATCTGAGGCAATCTCTCCAAAATTTGGGACCTTCTTTAGCATACATACTACCGGAGAAAAGGCGGTTCTTTTTGGTCTGATCATCGGAGTAAACTTCCGTTTTATCTTCCATTGACATGTTGAAAATGTTTTCGGTCACATTCATCATGTCTTTCATCAATTCTTCAGATATACCATGGTTAATCACCTAAAGTGTATTATCAAATCTTGATGCTATTAATTAATTGTAATTAATATAAAATATAAAAGAGATCTGGTAAGAAGAAAACATGATATGCGAATGTGGGGTGAATATAGTAGTGACCTGAAAGAAGCCAAACTCCTCTGCAGCATGTAGGATTTCTCGGATGAGGTGATCCTGACCGTCGACATGGCACCGTAGCCCCCCACGTAGGTCGATGACGGGCAGAGCGATAGTAGGACATGTCTCTATTCCCGGTCGATTTTCAGGTGGGAAAATGAATCTCTCAGGAACTGAATCATGAAATGGCTTGTTGGAGAGTAGATTCTCCATCAGTTCTTAGTTCAGTATTTTTCTCTCTCTCTTGATCTCTTCAGAGTGTTCTTTCTTTTCTCAATGAGAAGCGTTTAGATTTTACTATTTATAAATAGGGGTGTTCATTCGGTCGGTTCGGTTCAAACCGAACTGAATAAGGTCAAACCAATTTAAACCGAACCGAATAAAATTCAAACCGAACCGAACCGTTTAACACTTGAACCGATTAAAAATCGAACCGAATAAGAAACATTATAATTTAAAAATAAAAATAAATTACTAAAAAATTATATTTTATTTATCAAAAAGATATAAATTAATATTATAAAATATAATTATATTAATTTACAAGACTATTATATGACTTTCGTTATATTTAAACATTAACATATTAAAAATATATAAAAATTGGATGTTATTCGGTCGGTTCGGGTTAATCGGTTTTCAAAATATCAAAACCGAACAGAACCAAATAAACCAAACAATACCATTTTTAAACCGAACCGAACCAAATAGTCCGAACCAATTAAACCGAATTCGATCGGTTCGGTTCGGTATCCGAATAAACCGAACCGTTTGAACACCGCTATTTATAATGGACAATAAACTAGAATAGTGTGAGGAATATTCTACTTTTCCTTTCAATTTCCCTCATACTTTCATGATGATGTCAAATCTCTCTACTAATATCATAATTAACAAGATGAATTAATAATTAATTCATGGTTAATAAAAAAATAATATGTAATAAGAGTCTTCCTCAATTAATAATTAATTATAAATATTCAAAAATTAATAAATTTGGATTAATCGATAATTGATAAAAGTAATTAGTGAATTAATTGTGAATGATGATGTCATCATGAAAGTGTGGGGGAAATGGAGGGACATAGTAAAATGCCTCATAGTGTTAATACTAACATTTTAGTTAAGGGGTCGGCCAGTGCATTTCGAAACGTCATATTCAATCACATCGAGCCATGTGGCAGATCACCGCGGTTAAAAGAAGGAAGCGGTAAAAAAATAAACGAGTGATCGTTTTTACGACAGTGCGCAATATTCGGAGTCCAATACACTTTTCACCTTCGGATTTTAAGTAGTTGCTTTGATTTCTTTTACGTTCATATTTATACATGTTTACAATGTACAATGAAAAAAAATACAAATAACAGCATAATTTTTATCAAAAATATGTATAAATAGCAAATAGTTTACATATCTTTAATCCATGGTATAAAACGAATTATAAATAATAATAAAAATGTATAAATTACAAAATATTTTTTTCATAGTATAGAAACAAATCTAATTAACAATACCAACAAACCTTTAACTTATATTATAATATAAAATATAAATAACAATAACAACATATCTTTAATTTCAAATATAAATTTTTTATAAATAATAGTAAAAAATTATAAGTAACAACTGACCTTTAATCCATAATACGGACAAAAAAATATAGTAAAAAAGTATAAAGAACAACAAATCTTTAATCTCCGATATAAAAAAAATATGAATAATAAATACATAAATAAAAACAAACCTTTTTTTTCATAGTTAGAAAAAATATTAAAAAAAATTAAAAAATGTATAAGAGAGAACGGAAAGAAACTGAACAGTGAGCAGTGAATATGATTAGCATGAACGAGAATGGACTGGACAACCGGACATAGAGACTAGACAATGAACAATGGATATAATTAACGTGAACCAGAATAAATTGGAAAATCGAACGATGAACAATTCCGAAATGCATCTAGAATGCAAAATCATTTCTTTTTAATTAATTTTTTTACGGGTATTGAACCCGAGTGAATTCCACCACACCCAAAGGTCATACCGACTTACAAGTGATCGCTTGTAGTTCCTCCTTAATTAATTACGTATAATATGTTAATTATGATATAAAATTTCCCAATTATTCACGATGGACTAGTCGGTGCCGGTGGTGGTGACTGGCGGATGGAGCGAGTAATAATAGAATCGGGGACCCGTGAAATTAATTGTCAATGAACTATTTTTTAACAAACCAAACAAGTTGATTAGATTGATATTTGATACAACAATTAATATAGGTCTAGAAAGGAAAAAGAAACCACAAACTGAACGACAACACAGAATCACAGACAGATAATAAAGGAAGTTTGTACGACAAGATCAGAAAGGTGCAACTACATCTGAGGGTGATATGCGGATTTCTTGTCATAACAATCCCCTTAATTTTTTTGATATTTCAAAAAAAATCTTAGAAGTAAAATTTCTTTTCATTTACCATTCTACAGGAGTTATAGTTAACATTGGATGAAGTTAAAAAAAAAATGAGACCATAATATTCCTCAACATTTTTATATTTAATTTTATTAAATATTTATTATATTTTTAATAATAATAATAATAATAATAATAATAATAAACAACGATATAAAAAAATGATGCACCTTAAAAAATATGTTGACAAAAAATATATTTGTTTACCGACTGGTTTGAATGTAAATTCATTGTTAATTAATCTAACTGCTAAAACTGAGACTTGCTTCTAGAATTAAAATGTATAACGATAACTGAAGTTAACAATAGTACAATAAACATCACGCTAGCCAAGAATCATACCCTTAATAGAAGAAGAAACAATTTGATGGAACTCGAAATTTATTATATAAGAAATAAAATGATTACAGGTATTTATTGATTGATGAAAAATGACATATCATATATCTCTATTTATTTGATAAATGGTTTGTATATAATCTTGTACATGCACCATATTAAACACTCATATTAAATGTCCACAAATACCTCACATCTGCATGCCCACAAATACCATGACGTAATTATTATATATTTGTACTTCACATCTGCATGCCCACAAATACCATGAGGTAATTATATTTGAGATATAACAAAAATTTAAGAAAAAAAATTGACAACATTATTATATCATTGTGATCAGAATAGTCCAAGCAATAATAAGCACAGATGTAACGAACTCATACAACATGTATGTAGGCTTTGCACGTCATTGAATATATAATAATAACAAAAAAATATTTCATACAAAAATACAAATAATTTGTACAAAATATTAAATTAAATTTTTAGAATTGTCTTCTAGTAATGGTCCACAACGGTGACGTAAAAAATTTAAAAATAATATTCTTTTAGATAATAATATAATTAGAAATTATTTAATCTCATATGATATTTTAAAATTTACATATCTAAAAATAAGAATAATATTATTGATATGTTTTAAAAGTTTAAAAAGTTCTTTGCGTTAGGTAATTTTTTTTTATCTTTCTTGTTTATTATTGAAAAAACACATATTTAGTTTATGAATTTATTTGTATTTGGTAAATTAATATTTTTCATTTTCATTAATTTTTAAAAGAATTAGCATGGATGTTTTTGGGTAAAAAAACAACTATAATTTTCTTATTATCATGTACAAATTTTTAAATTTTAGTTTTAAAAACACTAATAATTAGACTTAAACGTCACTAATATATTTATACTGACTTTTGAATTGTATTTTTTTTTACTTAATTGTCTTCATAACTTTATGATAGAGAACAAATGTTGGAAATATGATAATACATAGTTCAATATAAAGAGAAAATTCAAATGAGTATAATTCATAATGTTTAAAAATTATATTTTCAAAAATACTATTAATATTTGATGTATGTTTCATAATATTATATATTAATTTAGGGATCGACTAGAGCATTACATGTGCATGCACTTCATGTGTACGCAATCTATAGGAACGCGACACGTGACATATTGATTTTTCCAATTTTGACCTCATGTGTGCACTCCAAACGCAAGCTGCAAAAAATATATAAATTGTTATACAAAAATGTTTAAATCTTGTCCAAAGAAAATTATACAAAATAGTACTAATGTAAAAAATATATCTTAAAAGATGTACCATAATCATACATACATAAAGGTATATCATACATATAAAAATGTATAATATGTATTGTACTTAAAAAGGAATATCATACATCTAAAATGCATATGATACACCTAAAAAGGTATAATAGATAAATGTATATCATACATGTAAAGACATATAACGCGTGTTGTATTTTAAAAAAGAAGGTATATCGTACACATAAAGGATAAAATACATCTACAAAATTATTACATGTAAAGATAGATCATACATCTAAAAAAGATATAAAATTTGGGATTAGGGATGGCATGTGTTTTGAAGTGCACATGAAATTCACAAAATGCGGTCAAAATTGAAAAGAACAAAAAAAATCAAACTAACACATATCGCTCTCTTATTAATGACATGCACATGGAGTGCACGCTTGTGAAGTGCACAATCTTTTCCAATTAATTTATTAGTGTTAGATATTTGAACTCTTCACATTATATTTATACATTTGATCATTTAATATAATGTGAAATGATAGAAAATCAATTGGTCCAATATGATCCTAACGAATAATAATATGACAAAACATCAATGTAAGGTGATGTAGTCTTCTAAAATAGCCAAAAGATAAGTGTAAAATAATGGACACATAAATATCTACAAAAAAATCATAGTCATAAAAATTCAACTATTCACATTTTGTCACATATCGTAATATAATGGTTAAAATAATTATGATGGTGCGGCATAATTTTTTTTCATAAAGACGAGTCTAAAAAAAGAGAGTGAGTAAATAAAAACTAGAAGCTAAATTAGTATTACTTTGCCAATATATTTTCAAGAATAATTTGTATATCGTTGTTTTTTATTATTATTATTTGGTGATAGTTTTTCATTGGAAAATATATGATAAATGAAATATTTTTGGAGATTATTTAAATTAATAAAAAATATCAAAATGTAGGGTTACGCATACGTTTATCAAAGTGTGCAGCGGAAGTTTGTTACGCATGCGTAACCTAATTCTACCGGGATCACGTCCGAAAACCACCGAAAAAGGAAGAGTTTCGGAGAATTACCTCGTACAAGTTAGTACGTGATGCCTTCTTCTCCAAATCCGGCAACTTTCGCCAAAGCGTGCTCGTGCTATGCCTCTAGGCGTGTTCACCTCGATTTCGACCGATCGGAAATCGCCAACGTCGTTCTAGTCGACGTCACGATCAAATCTCTTAAGCTCTTCGCTCAAATCTCCCTCTCAATCTCTCCAGATCTGATCTGAATTTCTGTGGAAGAAGAGAGAGAAACGGCGGCTCAAAACCCTAATTTTCTGGGAAAAAACTTAGGTTAAAACGAAATCAGAATTCTATATATATATGAATTAAGTCGGTTCGAACGCACATAAATGGTTCGTTCGAACGAACCCAGTTCGTTCGAACGCACTTAAGTAGTTCGTTCGCACTAACCCAAATCTGACTGTCACGAATAAGTCCATTCGAACGCACCCAAATCTGACTGCAGAATTGCCTATTTATATAAATTCTTCCAAGTTAATTCTTAAGCCATATTTTCTTTCACAAAATGGGTTTAATAAACCTAAATGTGGAAAACAGAAGAGTACTTTTGACCAATTTTTATAACACTATTCGATGTTAACTTTAACCTTTATATGATTTTTTGGAATATCCAAGAAATGAGATTTTTTAAAAATTCCATAGAAGATTGGGGGTCATCTATGAACTAGCACAATGCACGCGAAAAATTATGTGCGTCCTTGTCAATCTATATTAATATCCAATGAACTGGAATCATTAATTATGTATCGAATGAAAGGACATAAATATTATCGTATAATTGTAAAAATCATTGGATACACTATTGTCATGTTCAAATTTCAAATACAAAAAGTTATACAATAAAATAGGATTTAAACTATTATTTGTGTGTACATAGATGAATGATTGTTCTTTGTAGGTGTTTGGATATATGTAAACACGTTTATCAAAGAAATCACGTGCTTAAATCGATTACGACCATTGGATCATCAAAATGGACGGAGTAGATTTTTCAGATAATGTGGACACATGATATGACAGAAAAAGTGTGTAAGATTATATATAAGTATAAATATTATCATCCTTGGATCATCAAAATAGATGGTCTAGATTCTCTAAATGATGGGAAAGCATGACATGAGATGAAAAATGTGTAAGATTATATATGACGATAAAAAAAGATTTAAATCCTTATTTGTATGAACATGATCCATACAAATAGGTGAATGATTATTCTTTGTAGGTGTTTGGATGTACATAAACATGATTATGTAGATTTATAAAGATTACAATCCATGGAAAAATGTGTAAGATTATATATAATTATTAATTATTAATTCCCCTATATTTTTTCATGAAAAATAAATATCAAATAATAATAAAATAAACAACAATTTGAATAAAAAAACACTTGGAAAATATATTGGTAAAAAAATATCTTTATAACTTATAGTTTTTTGTTTTCACTCTCTTTTAAATTCTTTTTAATATTTTCATGTTTTTTTATTTTAAATATTAACTAATACGATAATTAAATATTAAATTATCATTAGTTATTATGTTAATGCATATTATATATTAATGAAAAATAGCTGTTAAAAATATATTTTATGCCAATATTTTGAGGTGTTCTTTTTAATATTGTTAATTATTTTATTATCATTATCATTTGATGCTTGTTTTTCATGAAAAATATATAATAAATAAAATATTAAAACTATATAATCACCATATATTTTTATTTTTTAAAATTATTATGTTAAAAATATTTAACACAACTAAATTTAGTTTTAGTTCGGGAATATTTCAAAAGAAAATTTTGTTTAACTGATTTTTTTTTCATCAAAACGTGAAGGAGTTTTTCAAAACAAATTAGGGATTTTTAATTCCCCTTGATTAAATTTTATAAAGAGAAGACGACTGACGAGTATAGGTTTCCTTAACGCGGAGGCTACAATAATATGACTTCTAGTTTTGACCGATCTCGGCTTACGAACAAATCTCTACAAAATATTATCATGGACCTGGTCCTTATCCTCAAATATTACAATGACAGGTGGATCCATACCATGATACTTCTATATATTTCTCTATAGACCGAGTCTATGGAAGAAGTTTCTACGTTATTTCTTCATCTCTTTCGACTTCGTCCTCTTGACTTCGTAGTTCGTACAAGCTAACCCCTCTTGAAATCTTGTTGAGTAATCTTGCGACGAGAAATTAGGGAAGGGCAGATTTGAGAGAAGAAAGGCGAGATGAAGAATATATTCGGCGCGAAGAAGAACAAGGATCCACCTCCGTCCATCCAAGATGCCACAGATCGGGTACTTTTTGCCCCTTTGTTGTTGTTCTATTAGGAAGTATTTTAGTCTCTTTTTTTTTGAAGATTTTGTATGAAGGAGTTGATTAGAGATTTATTAGTGTCGATTTGGTAGTTTTTAAGTGATTTGATTCGATCACGAGTGGTTGCATTTGGAATCGCTCAACGAGCTAATTACCTCAATAATCGTGTAAATAAATCGAACAAATGAGCTATCAAAATCTTCATGCTACTTATTTTGTTGCTAATTGACTAGATTTGACTGTATTACTTCAGTTTCGACGGTACAAACTCTTACCAGTAATGGAAATACATGAAATTAGGCATTTGATTATTTGGAAACAAATTGGAAGATTTTGGAGAAACTGGTGAGGATTTAGGGATGCTTAATAATAACCATTCTCTATTTTGTTCTTATCATTCAGATAAGCAAAAGAGGAGACTCAGTAGACGACAAAATAAAGAAACTGGATGCTGAGCTGGCACGATACAGAGAACAAATAAAGAAAACCAGACCAGGTCCTGCTCAAGAGGCTGTCAAAGCTCGTGCTATGAGAGTTCTTAAGCAGAAACGCATGTATATATAAACCCTCTTTATATCTTTCATTCTTCGAAATATTTGCAAAACAGGCCCTATATTATTGAAAATCACATTAAAAAGTTACGAAATACTAAATTTATTATCTTGGACAGGTATGAGGGGCAGCGCGATATGCTATATAACCAGACATTTAATCTCGACCAAGTTTCTTTCGCCGCTGAAGGCATTAAAGACGCTCAACAAACCGTACCCTTTTTTATTTTTACAATTTAATTACATATCATTATTGGGGTTTCTTTGCGAAATACAAAATAATATTGGGTTTTCTTTGTTATTTTTTTTAGATGACTGCTTTGAAGTCGGCAAACAAAGAACTAAAAGGCATGATGAAAACCGTGAAAATCGATGACATAGATGTAAGTTTTCATCTCCACCTCTTTTTTGTTTATTTTTATAACATGATATTTTTGTTTCTTAATATTCTTTGTGCAATTTTTTTTGTTTTTGTTAAATTTATAGAGCATGCAAGATGAAATGATGGATTTGATGGACGTGAGCAGCGAAATTCAAGAATCTCTTGGTCGTACCTACAACGTACCTGACGATATCGACGAAGACGATTTAATGGGCGGTACGTTTCGTTTCCTACATTCCAATATACCATTTTATTCGCTCCGCTGGTACAAAATGATAGTAATATCATTTAAATTATTTAATGACAATGCAGAGTTGGATGCGTTGGAAGAAGACATGGGCGCGGAGTCCGATGCGGTACCGTCTTACCTGCAACCAGATAACAGCGCGGATCTCGATGAGCTCCCCCTACCAACCGCTCCCATGGGCCAGTCAAATCCAGGTCAACCAAACCGAAACAACCTTCAGGTATATATATAAGAAACTCATCAGGGGTAATTTTGTAATTTCATAGGGTGTTTTTTGATATTTCGAGTTGTATTGCAGGCTGAAGATGAACTAGGGTTTCCTTCAGTACCAAGGGCTTCTCTCCGTGGATAGAATATATACATACATTCGAAGAAGCCTCTAATGCGAGAATTTTCATGTGTGAAACTTATATTATGCATTTTGTGATCATTGATTTGTGTATTATTGATAAATATGGTAGATCTTAGTGCTTAAAACTGTACTCTTTGTTTGGGGGAAATTGTGGGTTTGTATATCATTACCCACATCGAAGTGCAAATTATCACTGATAAATAAAAAACTGCATTGTTTTTGTCTTTACATGTTACTCTTTCTTTCATCATTTTGTCAGGGGTATATGTGATATTATAATGTTTTGTTTTTCAAACTAACCTTGTTTCGTACTTTTCTTTGTTTATACAAACTTGAGCGAGAAAAGGGGTGTTACAGTTACAGCATTGTTTTGAAAAATTGAGGGATATATCTTGTGTTTTATAGAAGTAGTGACTTCATGTTTTGAAGGGGTTTACGTGATATACTTGCTAACATAGTAAGATGATAAATGAGTATATTCAAAAAAACAAATTTTATGTTCGTAATAAGTCTTGTTCATGAAGAAGTTATAGACGTGTCCAAATTCGTGAGGGGGTATTTTAAAGATGGTAAATAAGTTTACGGATTATTTGCTTCTAATTTTGGATGATAATGATAATATTATTTGGGAGAGACAAACTTGAAAGAAAAAAAATGAATAATGATAAAATTGGTATATGTGCAAAGAGATTGGATTTATTATTTGAGAATTATAAAAATTCTGGTAGGTTATAATGTATTTGATTATATTGATTATATCAAGTATATTGGTGATTGATTCTCATGATAATTAAATACTAAAATATCAAAAGCAATATAATCTGTGAATAAAAGAGGAAATATAAACCGTAAATACCCATATTAACCATGCATTTCAAAAAAGAAATTGGCCTAATAATCAACTATGTCCGAATTGTAACTCTCAAATGGAAACGTCAACCCATCTTTTCACGGATTGCAACTTCATTAAACCCATTTGGGAGGCCATAAGAACACATCTAGCTCCAAACCTAACGTGTCAACCAACACTACACCAACAATGGTTGACAAATCGGGATCTCGTAATAAAGGAAAAAAGGAAAAAATACGACACCCTTTTCTTGGCCACAATATGGTCGGTGTGGAAAGAACGCAACAATAGGATTTTCTCGAACAAACAATCACCTCACACGGTCCTAATTACGACAATCATGGCCGAAGGACATCTTTGGGAAACTCATTGCTAATGCTTCAAAATGCCTTTGATCATGAGGCGACCAAAAAGGCTCTTTTTCTTTTCTTTTTTCCTTTCTTCTAGTCTTTGGAAATTCTAAATTGGTTAATGGAAATACATATTTCATGTATGACAAAACAATGTATTTGATCTAACTTAAATATATTGAAAGAAGCATACGGCTTCTGTTTATTTCAAAAAAAAAAAAAAACCATGCATTTGAAGAAAACAATAACGTAAAGATTTGTATGAATCGTTTCAAATCAAAAGTTAGAATTTCCGAAGCCTATAAATTCAGAGAATAACAATGAATTAAACACAATAAATTTTATCGCTTTTCTCAGAGGATAATTCGATTTACCATGGCCGAAGAGGTGTTCGTTCTCCTTGCAATCGTCCTGTTTGCAATATTTTCGGTCCGTTGATGATGCCGGCAGTGGTAGCACCGCCTTCGATTTTGATGCTTATTCCGGTGTTGATGATCGGGTTGTATTGTTGGTCTACATGTGCTTCATGAATGATGGCTTTTAAATTTTGAATCTTTTTAGTAAAATCTAGTGATAGGCAAGGCGAAGCCTTTGTTTTTATCTTTTAGTTTATTTGTAGTTTTTTTTTTTTTTTGAGGTTGAAGTTTAGTTATAGTTCGAAAAAATGGTTTTAATATGTGATCGGGTTGTTGGTCTACATGTGCTTCATGAACGATGGCTTTTGAATTTTTAATCTTTTAATAAATTCTAGTGATAGGCAAAGGCGAAGCCTTTATTTTTTCCTTTTAGTTTATTTGTAGTTTTTTTTTTTTGTTGTTGAGGTGGAAGTTTATTTGTAGTTCGAAAAAATGAAAGAATAAATTAATATTTGAGCTTTCTGTTGTGGTGTAGTGTGATTAGATGAGATTTCATATGTGTCTATGCTAACTCAGCATCATGCTGTCAATTCTGCTGCGGTATCCAACCTGCGGCGTAGTATTACTCCAACTATTCGTGATATCACTGATATGCCATTCTGCAAAATACCACAAAGATATAGGAATATCTGGGTAAATATCTTCCCAAAAATCACAAATATGAATTTCATTTTTTTAAGAATGAACATATCCAGAGCTTGTGGGCCCATGCCAGAAGAGATTCAAGTATCACATCCACAGAATATCTATAAATCTTATCCATTACATGTATAAATATATCTATAGACATAACCCTTCTCAATACCCATTTAATCACCACAAAAAAAGGCAAACATGCAGGCCATTACTTCTGTGTCTTTGACAGTCTCTTCGCCCATTATTACCGGTACAAAGACATCGGTACCGACCAGATTTGCGAAGTTTAATATAGGATTTGCGAGCCTTAGAGCTACTGCCAATGAGCAGAGCGCTGTCAGCTATGACTCGCCAATCTCGTACGTGATTTTTTTCATTTTTTTTATTTAATTTTTCATTAACAATAGTTCTGTTATTCCAGTCCGAGGATCAGAAACGCCTTCAAAATTCAAAATCCAACAAATTTATCCATTTAACTTCAATTTTTGATAGATTGAGTCTTTATCCCATTCTTCCACCTAAACTAATGCACCAAAAGTAAAAACAACAATTAAGTTATATAATTACTCACAAAAACATTTTTTTTCTGATATACTCATGTGCGAATAATTTGCCAGTGTGTTTCCAGGCGAAGCATGCGATCTGATTGGTGGAGAGGCATGCAATGCACAAATGTTCAGCGAAACCAAGCTTGCAGCGGATCAAACCCGAACTGCTTCAAAGGCTTCTGTTGAGGAAGTTGAAAGAGAGTATCTCCAATATGACGAGCCAAAAACGTAAATTAATAATAACAATAATGAATTATTTATTTGTGTGCATAATATTTTAGGTCAAATTTGACGTCAATTTTTTGTTCAGTGTTTTTCCAGCAGAGGCGTGCGATAATCTCGGGGGAGAGTTTTGCGAAGCCCCCTACCAGTCAGGGGTCTCGCAGGAATAGACATTCGCAATGTAAATAATAAGTATTTGTAGCATATAGTATAAATAATGTAAATGAATTATTAAATACTTAGTTGAATGCTTGTATATCTTTTGATAATTTGTGCAACTTATGCTTTGTAAGTTTTTTTGAAGGAAATCTGAGGTGATAAATTAGTATAATGCAAATTAATTATTGAAGGTGCTAACTGATCAATAAAATTAAAAAAAAACATAATCCATGTTGGTAATCTAGTATTAACTACCCAAAAGGAAATTACTGAATTATTAAGTTGAAAACAAAACTAATCATAAAAATATAAGAATCCTTAACTAATTATACAAGTTTTTCATTTTCGCCGTGAATATGAGCTCTTAATCAGGCCTTTGAACTTTTTAATACTATTCTTTATATCCTTAATTCTATCTACAATTACTGAATTTAATGATCTTTTCTCACTCAACAAGATTAAGTTATCATTTTGCAGTAATTCTATCTCTTTCATAAGAACTTCAATTTGCTCTCTTAGTTTCTTATTCGCCTCGTTTTTCTCTTCGTATCGCCTCGTTAATTCGTCCACATGCCTTTCGTTGTCCTTTAGAAGCTCTTCGGAGAATGAAATTCGCTTTTCAAAATCGACCAAACGGTCAAAGATATCTTCATTAGTCTTTTTTAGGCTTGTTTCATTTGTTTCCGAAACATTTTTCTCACACATCTTAAAAGTTGACCTATTTCTCTCATTAGTCTCTGAATCGACATTGTCGACGCGGGATTCAATTTTCAGAGAATTTGGAAAGATTCGAAAAGAATTGTTACCAAAATTATTTACAGCGGGAATCGAAGAAATGGATGAACGATTAAGTATCGGAGTACAATGATCTAACAAAAGACGGTATAATTGTTGGTATTTCGCAATTCTTTTCTCGAGTTCGGGTTTATTTTCATAATACATCTCGGCCCGTTTTGCGAATGAACCCCCATTTTCCAGCTTTATTAGTGATATCATTGATTTTGTATTTTCTTCAAGATCTACGAAACAAAAATAATTAATAAATAAGATAAGATAAACACATTGTAACTTGTAAAAATGAAAAAAAATTCAGAGTTAATTTAAGAAATGTAATTTGTGAAATTAAACTAGCCAGTAAGCAAATTCCTGACCTGAAAGTTTTGATTGAAGCCATGTTGATTGAGCAGCATTTCCACATTCTTGTTCCATTCTCAATCCAATTAATAGATCCAAATTTCAATGTAGTCTAGTTTGAAATTTAAAATTTTAAACAACAAGAGAAAAATAAGTCAAGTTTGTAGTGTGAGAAAGATTTTTTTAAGTGGAAAATAACTGAGTAATACTTTGGGTTATTTAGGGCTTTAAATAATTGTCTAAATGCAGGGTATTTTCTCTATAATTATATAAGGGAACTTGTTAAATTTCTTTAGTCCGTTTTGATCTCATTTTGAATTTTGTGACCGTTGAAATGAGTCCTTCAAAAAAAAAAAAAAAGCGTTGAAATGAGAGAGTATTTATGGGTATTTATGGGTGATTAATTGTTTGATACTGAGAATATTTCCATTATTTTATCGGAAAAAAATAAGAGAATATTTCCATTAAGGTGACTTATCTAGCATGCCTGTCCCTCGTGTCATAAATTTTCTAATTGCTGAAGGTTTTCTGACCAATTTGACACAAAATTCAGGTAAAACACACAGAAAATATTTTGTATTGCATGTGAATAAAAAAAATAATGGAAATAATGAAAATAAGCCTTCAAATTGTGAATTTGTGATTCGAAATCTCACTCAATGCAAAATAGTGTTTTGTTTGTTTGTTTTCTTTTCTTTTCGCAATTTCCAATTAAATAGGATTTTTTTTATTACAATTTAACATAATATAAGATTTTCTTTTTATAAATTTCTCTATATAATATTATGGTTTTGTGTTCTTTGCAGCAGTGAGAGAGGGTCTCATATTTACAATTGCAGATTCATGAGCACCTAATTTAATTGCTTGTTTACTCGCTTGGAAAAATCTCGAAACGGCTCGTTCTATATATGAATCCGCTTCTTTAACGCTCATCTTCCTTTTCGTCTCGTTGAAACTACTCAAGAAATAATCTCCATTCAATACCGATGCGAGCTCTACCAATTCAATTTGAAATTCAGAGAGCCAACTGTCCTCTTTCGATTGGTTCGTTCTCAGTGAAGCCACCTCAGGTAATACAACTATACAAAATATATTAATATTATAAAAATCATCACCGACAAATATCAAAAGGGTTGCAAAATAGAAATATCATGGATACCCGTACAAGAAACCTCGAAAAATATTGTTCCCAAAATATAAATACCATATTCATGTTTTGGACGGGTATACGTGATATTCCGAGGTTTTGCAGGGTTACGGGTGAAATTCCGCCAGAAGAAAAATGAAGTACCTGGGCAGTCGGTACGAGGAGAAGTCAACTCCGTGAAAAGATGGTCAAAGGTCCCGGCCCAAGCATCTCTTTTGCTCAAATAGTCTGACGAGAGATTATACAATTTCTTTATCGTTGCCGGTATCGAAGAATGCTCATATTCCGAGTGCTCCGTGGGCCCACTCGGACTACTCACAACTTTAAACCAAAAAATAGAGTACATTATTGTTAAGAGTGAGAGAAAGAGAGAGAAACTCGTACTTAATTAAGCATTTACCCGTTCCCTTCTTGATCCAAGGCGAGATCATAATAGTGGGGACACGCACCCCGAGCCTGTCAAACCCGAAATAAAATGGTTCGGGTCCGATAATTCCATCTGGGTTAGGCACGCCGATAAAAGGCGTGGAGACGTGATCATAAAACCCACCGTGCTCATCATAAGTAACAATCAACAAACTCTCGTTCCATTGCGGACCGTTTCGTAACGTCTCGTACACCTCCTTGACCAACCTTTGCCCATTCGCCACGTCATGGGCGGGATGGTCATCGTCCGCGGGGAACTCGATTAGATCGAAGTAGCGAGGCTCGATCACGCTCAGGCTCGGGAGGAGTCCTTTTTTCGCGTGGGATTTGAAGGTGGAGTATGCGTGGAATTTGGAGATGTATTTGAGTTTTCGAAGGTTGCGGTAGAAGAGGGTCGTTGGAACGTTTTGGAAATAGATAGAGAAGTCGAGACCGTTCTCTTGGAGCGAATCGAATATTGTTTTTTGCGGGTATCTATAGGATTTTTTAAAAAAGTAAATAATGTAAGCTTGCCTACCTATTAATTCCATTTATAATGACTTATGTTGCCTAGCGAAAATCAACAAAAAATAAACCAAAAATAAGAAGAAATAACCAATTAATTAAGTTAATATACCCGCGTATTAAGTTCCATTTGTCATGACTAATGGCGCCATGCGAAGTAGCCGAGTAGACGAAAAGGCGATTGGGTTGTGTGGGGCCCGGTATGGAAGAAAACCATCGATCAAACACCGCGAATTCTTGCACAAGGGAAGCAAATACAGGTATATTTTCAGGGTTGAAACCCTTCATTACCGTGCTTGATAATTTTCTCGATATACTCGAAGCTTGTTGGACGAAACCCGACATTGAGGGAATTTTACCCGACCCGAAAACCTGGTTCGATACAGGAAATTCGTTACGCTCTGGAATTTAATTGGATTATTTTGAAATTATTTATAAGAATGAAATTAAATGCATGCCTGTTTTAACACATCGCCAAATTCGTGCCCAGGATCCGAATCGACAAAGGTGGCATCATCAGAGACACAAACAAAATGCGGATTCGGGTCCTTCGTCGTATTCGGGTTACATTCGTCGCCCGATAACCCGTCAATTTCAGGGTTGAATCGCTTCATCCAGCCTAACATGTGGTCGAACGACCTGTTCTCCAGTACCAGAACCACAATTGCCTTGATGGGTTGCCGAGCTCCATTAATGGAAATGGAGCTAATGCTGAGAAACAAAAGGAGAAAATAGGGACCAAATGATAATTTTGTGGGTGGCATTGTTGGTATGAGAGGAGGAGAAGAGAGTGAGGTCACTCCAACATTTTAACTATTAGTCATTACAATTGTAAACGTGCGCAATTCAAATGTTTGATTGGGCATTGCCGAATTGGATTGATTTTTGTGAAGGCTTCGATTCCCTTCGGTGAAGGGGAAAGACTGAAGTGAAATCAATGTGAGATAGAAAAAGGACGAAGAAGTATCCTGTGTATTTGTATGCTATGCGGCCTGTGCTGTTAGTGTTGTTTTCTCTAAAAAAAAATTAATGCTAAGGAACTTCTGAATCTGAACCACAATCTAAAAATTAATGCAACCTGCGGATTAAGATAAGTTAGTGGTGGTTTCTTCTGAAAAAATTAATGATACGAAACTTCTGAATCTCATTTAAAATTAATGCTACGGGGCCTCTGTATTCAAATGTAGAAACAATGATTATTTCTTCTTTTTTTTGTTTGTAAAAAATAGAGTGTGTTCATAAGTTCTTGTCTATTTAAATTTTCATCAATATAATAACTGATTATTGTAAGATTAAAATTTCATTAATGGAATTTTATATCCTCGCATTTTTACTTTATATTAATATTTCACACAATTAAAAATAATCCATCCACACCCGAAAACTAATTCTTGAACACATTCCTAGACTAGAAGTGCTTCTATTAACAAATATCTTACCACAACTAATCATCAATTAACTCTCAACGAGCCATAATTAAAATCCTAATCCATCATTAATTTAGATTTCATAAGACGTATATGTTATGTTACGCGGAAACTTCTAAATTGCAGAAGAATCTTGGGAATACACATATTCCATATGGATGCGAGTGCGATAAGGATCAGATACGTATCGCATATGCCACATAGAGTATCTGATTATTTTAATATTTATTTTTTCGAATACGCTTGAGATGTTTTTTCTTTCATAATATTTCGGCCCATTTTACATTCGGTCCATAATATGTTTATATAGAAATATATATTTCGAGGATACTTCCAACCAATGTTGCAAATAACATTTAGCGGTTCGTAGTGTGATGATCTTTTTTAGTAGTGATAGCGACTAGCGTGCGCTATAACGAAAATATTGTAATTTGTAGCGCATAAAATAATGAAGTATCAATATGTAATAAAAAAAATAATGTTTAAAATAACAAATATTCATCTCAAATAGAAATTTATAAAATTATTAACAAGGTATTTGAAAATAACAAGTCGGGACATCTCAATCTAAATAGAAATGCGTTTTTTTATTTAATTTTCAACGAGAAGTGAAGTGATTTTAATTATAACGTTCATGAAATATTTTCTTTCAATTAAATTCATTTGATTTTTTATAAATTCATCTAAATTATTATGTTATTTAGATGTAGCAAGCTACAAAGTTCCAGGGCACAGTGTTTTGCCAATAAAATAAGCTATATCGGTGTAGCGAAGCTATTTGCAACCATGCTTTCCGCATATTTCTAAAATAATTTTAAAATTAACATCTAGGTACTTCTAGGATAAGTCTATAATACTCGTATTGTTGAGAGAAACGAAGAGCCCTTGGCCCTCTGAGCTATAAAAAGGCTTATCAGTGTAAATTATTTTTCTTCGTAATAATATAAAGAAATAAAACATTAACACAAGAAACTAACATAACACACAAATGACCACAAATATAGGATTACATAATACCTACTCAAATAGTGTCATATAAGACCTTGCAATAAGATAAGGAAATACTATTAAAAAAAAATAAGATAAGGAAATAACAGGGAAACGAGAAATCCACCAAAAATAAGGAGAAAATAAAAATGTCAATCCAAAATGGCTTGGTCATTTCATCTCCTTCTCCTTCTCCTTCTCCTTCTCCTCCCAGGAATCAAATTTTAGCGTGCAGTAGTAATCCTTCTCCATTAAAAAAGCGCCTCGTCTCATCTCTTGCACCATTGGCATTAACGGTAGCTCTTTCCACTTCCCCATTACCTACACAAGCAATCCCTTTTATTGGTTCTCCCCCAAATGCTCTCTCTCGCTCCACCCCTTTCTCCCAATCTCGGAACTTAAAGCTTGGATTGGATAATGGGTATTTCTCAAACTATAAATTGGTTTTTGAATTAAGAGAAAATTTGTTGGCTCTTGTTTTACTATCAATTTTGCTCTTGGTTATTTTCACAAGCACCTTATGTGCCATTATAGCGGCAATCATACAATTGAAAAAACCCATTCAAATGATTGTACAATGTCAATACTAATCTTTTAAGTAAACACTTGTTTGTTTCAGAAAAATTAGGCCATGCCCATCTGTAAATCCTGGTTGTGTGTCTACGAATCCAAAATCTTCATCTTTTGCTTCTCCATGGATGATTCCTGAAAACTCGTCACAAAAGGCACTGCAGGTAGAAAGAAGAAAGAAACAAATTAGAATAAGGAAAAAAAATAGGTGATTTTTGCTTAATTATGTGATATCTTTTCGCAGGAATTGAAGGATGCGATTGTGAAAACGCAAACGAATGCGACTATCAAGGTCGATGAAGAAGCCCAAAATGGTAAAATGTTCTTGTTTTGGTTTAAGGCTGAATTTCATGGGTACCCGAACCTCAAAATATCACAAATACCCCTCCAAAATATGAAAGATCATGAATATCCCTAAAAAAACATGAGAAATATCACCGGGTCTAAGTTTTCAAAGAGATGCCTAAACTACCCCTTTTACTCAGTTAATACATGTCTCTTTTTTTTTTGAAAAATGGTTTCGGGTCATGCCTGAAAACCATTAATGATATATTAATATTATTAATAGTAATAAATTAATAATTAGATTCCAAATTCCAAACGTTATACAAGCTAATTTAACTCTGTCTTGTTTTTGTCCTTCCTTGACGAATGGGTGCATTATGGAGACGAGTGTGCCACCACATAATTGAGTAATTATTTTTGAATAATCAAATCATCGAATAAATGATGCATTGTGTCAGCGTTTCTCATACATAATAAGCAAACATTAGGTTAAGATACAACCTCTTCTAATTAGTTGATCCAATGTAGACAAGATATTTCTCAACATTCTCCAAATGAAGATTAATTTAATTATAATCTTTTTGGGGATTTTTAGTCTCCTAATTCATCTAACATGTCTCTTAATATCATTGAATTGCCTGAATTATAACTCGAACCGTTTCTTTCCTGAGAATCAAATACATGATATTTCATGCTATTATTTCTAAACATGTAAGCACACAAAGCTATTTTTTCTAAACATAGACGCATATAAATTCGAGCTATAATGATTCTATACCTATACAAATGGAAATTCAATTTCGAATCCCTAATTTCTTCCCATTGGAAACTTTATTTTAGGTCATTACTTGCAAGTAGAAGTGGACGCAGGTGGATTATCTCGTGACGTGATGGAATTTTTGGTAAAAAAAGACGTGGTTTTGTATCGCGTAATCGCTACAAAAGTCAGATACATTTATCCTTTTACAACCGCATTTGGGGACGCAAAAGGCCAAAACGAAAGAATCAAGAAAATTGTAGAGGAACTGGGGTGGTTCGCTCCTAATATAGAATTAATGGATTCTTAGTTGACATGATTATTAAATGGTTTTTGTGAGTAATTAATAGTTTTATGTTCATTTAGTTTGGTACCTAATTTTTTTTTATAATTAGATCATATTTTTCACATTATATACCAGTATCTAATTTTATTCGATACATTTTTGTATATTTTTTGTTTTCTTTTTGGGTCTGAGATAATTTTAGTTTCGGATATCATTATTTTAATATTGTACGAAAACATAATGAATGCTAAATTGCATAAATTATGAAAAAAGAAACCCTATATTTTTGCCACTTCCAAAATCTCCCTAATTTTTCTGTATTCAAAGATCATCATTTTGTCGTCAAATTTTAATTTTAAAATCCCCTCCATTTTTAAAACAAAATATAGACATTTACAATGTTATATAGAATATAAAAAATAGATTGATTGTTCAAGAGCAAATAATGTTATTTTTCACAAAAATATATTGACTTCAGTGATCATTTTCATTTTTTTCAATATATTTGTACAAAATAATTTTAATATTATATATTAATAGTTATTTAAATATATTTTTTTATCTTTTCACCATTTATTCAAAAAATTATACTACAAACTAAAATCATGATTTTAAAATAATATGTAGATATTAGCAATATTATATAAAAATACCAACAAACATTTAATAATTGTGGAAACTATATAATATTATTTTTCAAAAATATATATTAATTTTTGATAATTTTTTCACCATATTTGTACGATATATTTTTGAAAATAATTATATAATTATTGTTGTTTAAAATAATTTTTGTTTTTCACTATTTATTAAAAGTATATACCACAATCTTAGGGGCAAAATGGTCATCTTTAAATACCACTAGGGCTGGGAAGTGTGCGATGGGGCAGAGAAGAGAGGATGCACGCCGCGTGTGGTGGGCACATTGCAAGAACCATCATTGGAAATCGGGACGTGCGGCTCGAGGAGGTCACTGACGTTGATTTGATAGGAAGTGGGGATGAGTTTGCAATGCACAATTAATCGGGGAGGGAGCGAGACGGATTGAAACCCGAAATTGGGGAGAAATGTCCATGTACAGGTGGATTAATGAAACAGGTGAATTAATGACGTCAATTCTGAGGTCATCGAGATGTTTGTGTTGAAATCTGGTGGCAAAGTAGAATTTCCCTTATGGAAACGTGAAATATTTGAAATTACATATTAGTCTTTTGTATATTATAATTTGGTCCCTGATTTTTTTGTTATTTTGCAAATCTGTTTCTTTTTTTACCTCGTAATTGTGTAATTGCTCCACTATGCCAGATTGAGTCTACAAAAAAATTAAATTATCCTTTTGTCGTCGTTTTGCAAATAAACACCTGAAAAAGTTACAAATTACCTTAATATGGTAAGTAGTGGGCGACGAATCCCCGAAGCAAGTCTCTAACTCGCAAACTGCAATTCGGCTTCTCGTCCATTACAATGCGAAGAGAGAGTTTGACTCGCACCACTGCCAAACAGAAAACACAAACTAAAAATCATCAAAATTAATCTTAAAAAAATTGAAAAGAAAAAAAATCAAATCGACACGGCCCTTGTGTGACTTCCATGCAGCAATTCTCTACTCGCATTTTTCAAAATCGATTTGAATATTCTCAAAAGCGGGTGAAATTAATATTTTTTATTTTACAATTAAGTCCGCGTATTAAGCAAAAATTGTGAAAAGAGATGCATACCAAAAAAATCAAGTCCAGCCGGTTCGAGATATTTTGAACTATCCTGCAAAAAAGAAGTATTTTCAGAATAACAAATGTGAATCACGATGCACGAATCCGAATGCAACAAATCAAAGGTTAAAACACCAAGAAAAAATTAAGCAAAATTTTACCAAGAGGGGCCCACCTGGAAAAAGAGAGCTTGAAATCTGGCAATAAAGTATCTTAATTAGGCGTGCCTAGAATCCTATAATTTATACAACACAAAATCATAAAAAAGTTATATTTACATTTACACAAATAAGGGTTCAATTAAACGAAATACAATTTGAAGAAACTCAAAAAGAAGAAGAAAAACTGACCAAGTATCAATTGGGGTCGAATATACCTTCAAGCCGAGCAATATTTCTGGCGACATATACCACAGACTGTAACCACCACCTGTACAAAATGGAAATTTAGCTCTTTTGTTCAAATTCAAATAATCAGGGGTAAAAAGGTAATATTTACACCATGATTGAAGGCTCTCACACGGATGGCGTAAGCCATAACAAGGCCGTAATCGTCGAGCTCGAGACATTTATTACGCTTATCAAGGAGTATATTTTGCGGCTTTAAATCTCAGTGAAGGACCTGTGCAAGTGGCAATGCAAGAAACGATGTAACCTGAAATACAATTGAAGAAATGCTGTAACCTGAAATACAATTGAAGAAACGATGTAACCCGAAATACAATTGAAGAAACAATGTAACCTGAAATAGAACAAATTAAGTAGAAATCAAGCAGTCAAAATGGGACTTGTTCACCAATTGATAAAATATGCCAGGTATTGATGTACCAATCAAAGAGAGCGAAATAAGAAATAAGAAAAGTAGAAGTGGAGAAATGAATTACTCAGTGAATCTAAAAAAAACAGGTATAAATAAATAGGCTATAAGAGAAGTATCCAGATCTCCAACGGTCATATTCAAAATTCGAACGTTCAGAATCCGAACGTTGGGATTGCTGAGCTGGATCTAGATCTTCTGACCGTTAGACGCATATGTTATCTCCTCTATAAAGCAAGCCCCTTCGTTCTCTCTCGCCAATTGCCGTTTTCAGATCTAATTTCTAGCGAGAGCGCGAGCGAGCGAGCGAGCGAGAGAGAGAGAGAGAGAGAGAGAGAGTCGAAACTTACATCAGAACGCTTCCTCTCCAGTCGCGTTGGTCTGTATCGATTTATCGAAGAAGCTCCAGCAATGGAGAATGATTACCCTCCTGCGACAATGGAGAGTCACTATCCCACTATCCCAAAGATGGTTTAACGGCAGAGAGACAACAACAGAGATTCCGACCGCCAAGCAGAAAACAAGCAGGTATATGCAGTTTTACTTTTCTTCTTCAATTTCGTCTGTTTTTTTATGTCTTTTTGGTTTCTCCTTTCTACATGAGCTTGGCATGCGTGGCCTTTCCTGCAACAATGGTTTTTTATGATTTTCTTTGTTGCTTATTAGTAAGTAATTCATTGTTTTTCACCATTATACCATTTTCCTTCTTATTTGCACTAGATATTTGATTAATGTCTGTCCTGCTATAAAACCTCTTTGATTAAATGCTTTTATTACAAGATCTGCTAATTTGTTTTTACTCCATTTGTTAATTATGTGTTCTAAGATAAATTTGACAAAAAAATATGTGTATTTGTCCAGATATTTTTATGATTTCTTGTTGCTAAATAGTATATTTACGGTTGCATATAATTGGCCTTTTTTCCCTTCTGATTGTGGCTTTTTCGTCCTGATATTTGGCCTTTACATAATTGTGTCATTTTCCTTCTAATTTGTGTGTGACATGCGTTTATAGTTTATCATAAATCTGCTAACTTCATTTTATCCATTTATTAATTAGGCGGTCTCAAAGAAATTTGGCAAGAAATTTGAACCGGAGAAACAACATGGTGAAGGCCAAAAGTGAAACACATACTGGCAATTGGCATGCACACTTGTGAAGAACTGGAAATTTAATGGTTGTATGTGTGATTGTGTGTGTGTGTGTGTGTGATTGTAAGGTGTGTATGTGGTTGTATGTGTGATTGTGTCTGTGTGTGTATGTGTGATTGTAATGTGTGTATGTGTGTGTGATTGTAAGGTCTGTGTGTGTGTGTGTAATGTGTGTGTGGCCGTATGTGTGATTGTGTGTGTGCCCAAAAAAACCGGGCCTCGGGGGTTTCCGGCCCAAAGAAGGGGACGGGCTTCACGGGGGAAGGGGGGTCCGGCCCAAAAAAGGGTACGGGCCTCGGGGTGGGTCCGGCCCAAAAAAAGGGTCGGGCCTTAGGGGGATCCGGCCCAAAAAGGGGGCCGGGCCTCGGGGGGGGGGTCCGGCCCAAAAAGAGGGCCGGGCCTCGGGGGGGGGGGGGGTCCGGCCCAAAAAGGGGCCGGGCCTCGGGGGGGTCCGGCCCAAAAAGGGGGCCGGGCCTCGGAGGGGTCCGGCCCAAAAAGGGGGCCGGACCTCGGGGGGGGGGGGTCCGGCCCAAAAAGGGGGCCGGGCCTCGGGGGGGGGGGGTCCGGCCCAAAAAGGGGGCCGGTCCTCGGGGGGGGGGGTCCGGCCCAAAAAGGGGGCCGGTCCTCCGGGGGGGGGGGTCCGGCCCAAAAAGGGGGCCGGGCCTGGGGGGTCCGGCCCAAAAAGGGGGCCGGACCTCGGGGGGGGGGGGGTCCGGCCCAAAAAGGGGGCCGGACCTCGGGGGGGGGGGGTCCGGCCCAAAAAGGGGGCCGGACCTGGGGGGGGGTCCGGCCCAAAAAGGGGGCCGGGCCTCGGGGGGGGAGGGGGGGTCCGGCCCAAAAAGGGGGGCCGGGCCTCGTCGGGGGGGGGGGGGGGGTCCCTTAAGGGTTTAGGGGGTCCGGCCCAAAAATGGCGGGCTGTAGTATTGACATATTAAGTACGCGCCAATTAACAATTAATTAAGTCGATAATTGATAATACTAATCAATTCATTTTAGCAGTTCTCTTTCTTTTATTTATTATATGGAAACATTTTTCCTCAAATTAGAAAATTTATATAATTATCCTCTTCTTTTATTCGTCAAGTGTGCAAATTTGCTCCTTAAATTAGCAAATTTGTCGTATTATTTTCTTTTCTCAAATAAAGAGAGTTGGTTTGATTGATTGCATTAGAGTGTGTTTTTGCGTTTTGCCAGAGAAAGATGGCGTGATTGTCATAAAAGTTAGTTGTACTTTGTAAGATGAAAGGATGACATATGTAAGGGCCTTAATTTCTCTACTTCAGTTGGAGCGTAGTTTAGTTCCTGTACTTAGTTCATTCTTCAAAACAAAAAAAACTCCTTGTACGAAATCAAATTCTAAAGTCCCCTTATAAAAAACGAGTAGTGATGTACATCCCGTAGATCTCTCCCCCACACATCTTGACGACGTGATAATTTTTTGAAATCAAACCCCGAGCAAGGTCCGTTTTTTCATGTGGTTGGCTTTGAATGATAGGTCATTGACGGCGGTTAATCTACAAAAGAGAGGTTGGCCCGACAACGAGGGGTATGCGCTCTGTGCCCAACACCGGGAGGACGTAACTCATCTCCTGCTGATGTGTCCCTATTCAAACCAGGTATGGGAAGAATCTGCGACTATTAACCTATCTAACAACCTAAGGCCTGCGGAAGATCTAATCGATGTGTCGAAGAAAAATAGGATTGGGGGCAAATGGAGCACGGCATGGGTAGCAATCGTTTGGAATCTATGGAAAGAGAGGAATCGGAGAATTTTCTCGTTCAAGGTCGTTTCGACTACACTTCTCGTCACGATGATTCGAGATGATATAAGAAAATGGAGACCCAATTGCTAAGTGCAGCACACAGCAGTTACTCTCTGACTCTTCCCCTGGTTTTGGTCTCACGTTTTCATTTTAAGTATTAATTTTTTATGTAGCTCCATTTCGTCTCAATTGATGGTTGTATCAATGTGAACCTTTGTAATTCTGTTACTACTAATTTTAATGCAAACTTGAGAGAGGCAATCGCCAAGGTATCGAATGAATCTCCCGCAATTAATTCCCATTACAAGAAGGCCAAAATATTGGGAGGGGAAATAAATCCTCAAATCCTTAAGAGACCTAAGGGGTGATTTGGAATTGTTTTTGAATAAATGTTGACTAAAAAAGTTAAAAATCTATCTCAATTTCGAGTAAATACTATAATTCAAAAATACAGATACACAAATAACAAGAAGTTAAGGAGAGCTAACATTTATAAACGTTGTGGTATTTTTTTTTTTTTTTTTTTTCAGTGTAAATCCGTAGGCCTAAAAAAAACTAATGGTATTTTGTTTTTGAAGGAGGCAAAAAAAAGATTTTTGAGGGAATAAAAATAGATAAGAGGTTTATCATAATATTCAGAAATATTAGGTGGGCTTTGAATTTCTTCATCTAGAGCGATTATCTATATATTTTTTTAAAAATATTTTTAATTATAGCATGAATTTTAAACATTTAATTTTATTAATTTACAAATTAAATATTTCTCAAACTAGCCCAACAAATAGGATAAATATTAAATGAAAATTGACTATGACTGTATGGATTAATATTATTCTTGGTATATATAATTATCACAATGCATAACCGTTGAATATTTGCTTATTTTGCGTTAATGATCGTTTTTATTTTTTGTAATACTAATTTAAATAATATACGTTTCACCAATAAATGAATTAAGAAAGAATTTTTTTTTAAAAATGATAAAAAAATAAGCGATTTAGGCCAGGAAATAATAACTCTAGAAATAAGGCTACGTTTATTTATTATGACCTACTGAATCAATTCAGACCAGGATCCGACCCGTTAAGATATCATATCATAGATTCATATTCCATTTCCTTTCTAACGGCTCAATATGATCAAGTATAAATAACACAACAGAAAACATAAAAACAACCCATTAAAATCCGACACGTAGTATTGACTTCCTCTTCTCGTAGTTCTTTCTTTCAAGTCAAATTTGCCAGCTTGGTTTCTCCGCCCACACGAAGTTGTCGTTTTGTGTTCTATTTTTATTCATCTATACTTTCAAATACATCCCCCTTTTTACTAAAATTACAAACTACGTTTCTACTAGTGTATACTACTATACTGTCATCCTGCCATGCGTTATGCGTACGGTAACGGTAATAATAACCCCATAGTCATACGAATTATTTTCTAATTTTAAAAGACTGGACCATAATTTAGTACTATTTCAGGGTTTAAAGTGTAAAAATAACTCTTCCTCTCTGTCCGCACTCTGTCTCTTCAAAACCTCTCTCTACACCCGGTGTAACCAAACCTACAACGTTATTTTAACTCTCTCACATAAAACTTGACGCTCATTATGTTGGTGTATAGATTAATATACACCAGGTTCAGGTATTTAAATAGATTACAACGGGTGCCTACGAGAACCATTGATTGATTAACACGTGGAACTATCCAATGGCGGGGCTAATATAGCCTAATTTCTCTCTCTTCGTCTTTCTTTCTTTCTCTCTCTCTCTCTCTTCCCCATACCACTCACAGAGAAAAAACAAATAAAACAGAGAAAAAAAGATTATCGAGGTATAGACGAAAGAAACCCTAGAAATGGGGAAGTTGCTATGTGACTCGTCCGCCGCCTCTGTGGAAACCTTATCTCCGTCAACTCCTCCATCTGCTACCAAGCTTCAATGGGCGGCTTTACCAGAGCCTCCTGTTGTGGAATACGGATGGGCTGACGTGGCTGGGTTGGAGGAACAGCAAAGGAAGAAGCTGGAGGGGATCTCCGATCGCGGTGTTGCTTGGAAGGTCCCTGATCCACATCCTGCTTCTAGTTCTAGCTCTAGTTCTAGTTCTAGTTCTAGTTCTGGTTCCAGCTCAGATTCGGATTCAGATCGGGAGGTTGTTTATCAGGTGTGGAATTTTTTTATTGAATAAGGTTTTCTATTTGAATATTTGGGCAATTTTTTTGTATTCTTTTATTTGAATGATTTGGCTAAGCGGATCTGAGAGTATTTTTGTGATTCTTTTTCTATAGATTGACCTCAAAAGTTAGATAACTTTGTCTAATTACAAATTGTTTTATATAATCTTATTATTTTGGGAAAAATGTCTGCTTTCTGCAGATCTGAACCTGTACTTTGTTGGCACCTTTCCCAATTTGCTACCAAACCCTTTAATTAACAAAATTTTAATATTTTTTTTCAGATATTCCGATTGGTTCATGGCGGAGAGGTGGAGTCAGATGGCAATTGCCTCTTCACAGCTGCCAGACGAGCAATAAATTTGAAAACCAGCGTTAAGGAGCTGAGGCGGTCCACGGTGCGCCGATTCCAGGAAGAATACGAGAAAGAGATGAATAAAGACGCAATCGATAATGCAATAAAAAACATGTACTCTCCCGATCTGAAAGCTGGATGGGGGGTCCACGTGGTCCAAGAAGTTAAATTGCTCGCGCCGAAAGGGGAGAGACAAGCCATGGATACCGCCATTGAAGAACTAATGGAATTAGGGATCCAAAGGTATATTCTTTTTTTTGATTCATTCACTCGTATAGTTCGCAATAACAATTCTAGGGGAATTAAATTGCAGGGAATCGGCCGCAGAGACCATATACAAGGAGAGATGCATCGGAGTGGATAACGGGTCGGGTTGGGCCAAATACATGGCCATATCGGGTTCTGACGAGGACCAGCATGACATCATCACGATGCAATACACCGAAGAGGGTCTTTTGACCATCGATGAGAATCGACAAGGCCGAGCTGCTGCTTTCGGGGACGATATCGCTTTGGAATGCTTGGCTACCGAGTTCAAAAGAGAAGTTTATGTGGTAAGTAAATTATTCTCTATTCCTGCTTATTCTTGCGAGAATAGGAATTGAGAATTTTGGGTGGAATAATTAATAGGTGCAATCGCATGGGTCTGATGGAATGGTGGACGAAGATAGTTGCGTCTTCTTTCTCCCTCATAGCCCTCGATGCCCCATTTACGACTCTCCTATCTTCTTGTTCATGAAGGGCACTGGTATATACACACATCATTTTTGTTAATTTCATATCTTTCTCTCTCTAGCCTTGTTTCTCTCTCTTAATTAGCAATTTATGTGCAGGTTGGTGCGGTGCAGGGGCGGATCACTACGAGCCGCTTCTAGCGAGTCTCATACCGGATGTGTCTCATGACAAGGCGGCAATTATTCTTTAAGCCCCTTCCCAAATCCAAAAATTCTTCATTTAATTAATTGTATTAGTATTATTTTTTTACTCGACATTTGGGGGGCTCTTTGGTATGAAGAGTAAGTAGTACCGGTCTTTTTTGTCATTTTTGTTGGCATTGCGAGAGAAGTCTAGAAAGTGAGTGCGCGAGTGAGACGAGGGAGAGAAATTTGACTCTAACATCGAGGCGTATTTACCCAATTTTAGGGTTTTTAAAGTATGTGCCATTTTCATGGTAATTTTTTTTGCTAATGCTAGTTAGCTATGAGCAAGATAATTTTTGGGTTAATTTAGATGCTCTATTATTTTTTTGGTTATTATTGTTATGGTATTGCCCTCTTGAATAATGCGGGTAGTCATTTTTGAGTTATTTGATTATTGTTGAGATGAGTTCAATTTTGTAATATTGGGAGGAGATGAATGTATTCTTTTCGGGTCATGTGTATTTTTTATCGGCTTTATTTTATTATTGATGGGAATTTTGAATGGAAATTCACAAAATTTGCCTCCTAAATTTGAGCAATTATATGATATGAACCGTAATTTTTTGATGACTAACAGTCGAGTAAATTCGAGTATAGACATGAACAATAATTTTTTACCACGAATTTGTATCTCGAAATATGGAATAATGGAAGAGAGATTAGTTAGCAATTTCATTTTATTCCATGCGTGTTTGGTAGTGTATTTAGAATAATAATGTGTATTGAAATGTATGATTGAGATCAATGACCAAAATATTCTTGTTTATAATTTATCATTATCCAATTATTTAATTTAAAAATAGAATGAAAAAATATTTTTATAAATTATGAACAACAATTTATGTATTACAAGAAAAATTAACAACTTGTTTGTTGTTTCACAACTAAAAAAATAATTATGAACATGAAATTGCTCTCCACTCATTTTTGTCCTAATCACATGCAGCGAAAACTTGTTTAACTTTCACAATATCCATCCATATTAGTCAAAGATGGAGGGTTGAAAAGTGAGAAAATGCGATATTTATACTACTCACAGCTTATCTGTTTTGGATATAATCAGAGAATAAATTAGACAAGTAATGCAAGCAAAATGTTAATTTATTTGCACTATTAAAATGCAAAATGAATCAGACCTTAATTCGTGAATCTACGGCAATGAAGAAGATTTGCAAAAAAAGAGCTTCAAGTTTTAATCTTGTGGCAAACAAAATAGGATAGTTAAAATTACAACAAATTTTTTTAAAGAGAAATTGTGGCCTGTTGGGGAGATGAATTAAAATTAGAACAAAAAAAACTATTTTAGTCCGTGGAATAAAAAAATTCCATGGTACCCAAGGGCCAAGGAAGAGAGAAATTTCGAGTACTGTTTTTTCTTTACGGTGTAACGTGGAATGTTACTCCAAAAATATATAATTGTGTTTAAAATATATTTATATTTAAATAAGATAAATAGTATCACAAATTCTGTATATACAAAAAATATTATGATTAAAGATATATAATATAATTAAAATGTATATATAAAACATCATACAAAAATTTATGAAACATCATAGAAAAATTTATTACATTAAAAATATATTTTTTCTAGTAGACATCAAATTGATTCCCTTCATTAGAAATTTCAAAGCCTTTCGACATTGCTGAAACTGATGAAGGTATCTCTTCAAATTCTGAAATTGATCGATTTTGTGATTAATTACTGCTTAATTGATTCAATTGGTGATAAATTATGTTGAATTAAGGGTGATTTCGGCTGTGGATTAGATTATCTTTGTCTGACCAAATTATTTTGAATTTCGGGGATTCTTTTAATTCAAAGTAAATTTAGGGTCAACTGCCTAAATTATGATTAAATGAAAATGAGGATAAATTATTGATGAAATGGGGTAAATTATCAATTAATGTCTCAATTACGAAGAATTACGACTAATTGGGGCTATTTTAGTTTCAAAGGATAAATTTGCTAGAAATAAGTTCTTGGGACAAATTTAATTTACAATTTTAGAGGTACAAATTTGATATTTATTGGCTTTTACAAAAATATACCAGACAACAATAATGGAGGAAAGATATTTAAATGAAATATTTTTTTGATATATATGGAAGAAGGGTAAAGTAGCATTTCTTCATTAATTGGGTTATGTATGATATTTTGCACTGATTTATTAAGTAAGATGGTTTTCTTATGTGTAATACATGATGTCATATAATTTGGGCAATTCAATTTAATTATTTTAAACATACAACCCACCAAAATTTTAAGAAATTAACATTGTAGATGTTACTAAAGAATTTCGAACTTTAATTAGTTCAAATTTGACAGCGTTATAATTTTAAAATTCGAAATTCACGATTGAAATGCGTTGAATTGAACTTTTTAATTAAGGGAAAAAAAAATCCAATGTTATTAAATTAAGAAGCTTTTAATTGATGGTCAGAAATCTCGTGTGGAAATGAAATGCTCATCGCATCAAAATATTTTTGATACTGCATATTCATGAATAATATCATCACTCCATTCAACCAAAATTGTATCAATTTAGACTGTAATCGTAAATTCGAACAGAAACCAATACAAAATTATGTTATAATCAAACGCATAATCATTACAAAGAACAATAGAAACACGCAATTTATTTTAGAGCAGACATTTCGTCTTATCTACGTAAATTGGTAGGACAAAGCCAATTAGATCTGTTTAACAGTAATTTAAAACAAAAACTAACATCCTGAAATTAGGAAGAACGAAGAAAATCGATCCAAAATCAATCTCTTAAAATAGCAATAACGCTTGCGCAAATCTTCGTCAAAATCCAAAAAATTGAACAAGAGAGAGAAACTAAAATTCCGCCGCTAAAACCCTAGGTCTGACTGAGATCAACGTATTATATGTAGGCTTCGTAACGGATCTGATAGTGATAAACGAATGCGGGCAATAAATAGTAAATAGATCCACTATTTTGCGAAATTTTAATGGATGTTAAACCCGATAACAAGTTCATCAGAATATCAGTCAATTGGATAATTGGTCGAGTACTATTAGGCCCATTCTAAATCATAAAGTTTTGGGCCTTTTTCAGAAATTAACCCACAATTATGCTAAATTTTGATATGATTTTTGTACAAAATTTGAACCATTTAAAAATATATATATATATATATAAAAAAAAAAATAGTACTAAAATTTACAAAATTCGAACATTTCTAGAAGTTTTGTTCCAAAAAAATAATAAAAATAAAATAAGAGTTACCTGTTAAAGTTTAGGGAAATTTTCAAATAACTTCGTAACTTTTTATGAATTTGTAAAAAAATCCCTATTTTTTGGGAAACTCAAAAAAAATCCTCCAAACAAGATTTCATTTTCAATTACCCTCCTACATGAGTATTTCATGGTGTTATATTTTTTGGACCAAAATACCCCTCTACTTTTAACATATGTAAATAGAAAAAGATATTTTGGTAAAAAAAAAATTAAGACAATCCATGGTTAGTTTTAAACCCCTATAAAGATATATGAAATTAAAAAATTGATAGAGGGGGGTTTTGGAATTTCTAAAAAAATAGGGAGTTTTAGAATATCCAAAAAAATTAGAATTTTTTTTGACAACTTCCCTTACACAAATACTGTTTTTTTTAGTTTAAAACACAATTAATATATTAAACTTACTACATATCCAATATATATTTTGATATCTACCTACAATTTGAACTATTCATTAAACATAAGGTATATCTAATAAAATTAATTTAGTTCTACAAATAACTAAAAACATAAATGAATAACCAAATAACGTTAATTAATATATGGATACATTTTGAAGACCTGGATCAAATTCGATTACAATTTTAAAACACATAATTTTCAACAATTTATAAATTGGACAAATTATCGATAGCATAAAATTACATGTTCATTTTTTCATGGATATGAGTCGTATGTTTTTGTAATAATTTATCTGATGGTTGTGGTCATTTGCGCGAATTGGTTGCACAAATATTGGAAAATACGCAAATTATTTATGGTTGCGTTTTAGTGAAAACAACGCACTAGTGTATAGCTTGGTCATCTCACAACTATTATCTCTATTAATCCAACATCATTTGATCCACCGCCCTCTTAAGCATTCACAACGAAGCAAATGACATTATTTACGCGTGCCGTGAGTTGTACTTTAACATACACAATCACACAAATAATAGTTTGATTGTTTTTATGATTTTCTCCAATGTCTCAATTTCTTCATGATAAACAATTTTTCTATAAGTATTATACTTTTTATTATTTATGCGCAAGTTAGATATAAATTAGGTCTAAATATACATAGTTCATTCTAAAAAATCATAACTATTGTATGATCGTGTCATTTCAAACAGATGTTTCAACTAAGAGAGAATGCATTTAGTGTTTTCGTAATGGCCTTCTAAATAATTTATTTCACGACTGGACGTTAAATTTCTATCGATAATTAATTAAGAGCATATTTTTCAAATGATTTTTTATAGATATTCATAGTATTTTAATCTTCTAAAAAATCATAAATCATGTTCAATTTGTACCCGATAATAAGTTTATCTGAATATCAGTCAATTGGTTAATTGGTCTAGTACTATTAAGCCCATTTTAAATCATACAAGTTTGGGCCTTTTTCAGAAATTAACCCTAACTTGTTATTTTTCAAGTCATATTTTTTTTGAATAGGAAGGACGATGCCTACCTTTGGATTTTCATATATGAAAAAATGATATTTACAATGAGTATTATATTTTTCTTAAGAAAGAAAAACATAAGAACAAGAAAATTTCATGGTCCATGATTCACAATCCAATTGACCAAAAATAAAAGAAAAACCAAAAGAGTCATAATTAGGGTTATCATAACCCTAATTTATTGACGGCCGCCGTCGCTAATGAAAGTCGATCGTGAACATCCTTTGCCGACATTTGCCTTCCGCCGATGCCGTCTTGTCATTTGCCGACACCATGTGCCATTTGCCGGTGTTGCGTGACTGAAAATGTGGAATTTAAACACTAAATTCTCACCCGAATCTCAAGTATTGTCCTCCATTTGCCGGTGTTGCGTGACTGAAAATGTGGAATTTAAACACTAAATTCTCACCCGAATCTCAAGTATTGTCCTCCATTTGCCGAGTGCCATGTGCTTTTTGCCAAGGAAGAAGAAAGAGCTTGAAATCGTACAAAAAAGAAAAAGAAGAAAAATGATGAGTCCTCTCAGGCCGTTGTTAGGGGTTGAGGCTGGAGGTGATCAAGGGGAAGAAGGGGCAGGGTTGGCTGGCATGGGGAGGAAAGGGGACGGGTTGGAGGTGGTCCAGGGAGGAAAGGGGATGGCCTGTGCTTGTAGAGGGTCTTGGTTGGAGAGTGGACAGAGGCGGAAGTGAAGAGGAGTGAAGGTTGAGGTGAAGAGGAGTAGAGGCAGAGGTGGGGGTGAGGTTGGGGGTGGAGGCGTGGAGGCGCCGCCTCCACCCCAAGCTTGGGCTTTTTTCTTTTTCGCTCTTTTAGGTTTTCAGAGGAGAGAGAGAGTCGTCTCTTTTTCTCTACTCATCTTTTCAAGTCATATTTTAACAACCACTATTTTTAAAACCGAACCGGACCGGCTGGTTCGATCAAAAAAATCGTACCCGGATCAGAAAACGGTTCGGCTTGATTATTAGACCGAATCAGCTATGTTGCGCAGATACTCCAAAAAATCGAATTTAGCCGTATCCGTATCGTATCCTAAATCATATGTTAAATTTTCGTATCGCCGTATCCGATACGCGTCGCCGTATCGCCGTATCGGCGTATCCGTGCAACACAGCGAATCAGGAAATGAACAGTATGAACCGGCCGGTTTATTGAGAAACCGGACCGAACCAACAAATTAAACGGGACGGTTTTATCTCAGTTTCTCTCTTCTGAGTCTTCTCTCGTTATTGCCATCGACCAAATCTCATTTCTTCTTTCTCTCTTCCTCTCTCACTGGTCGCCATGAAAACAAAACCTACTTGTCGCCATTAACCCATTTGAACTCTTTCTAAGACAATCTTACGATCTTCTCCAGTCCCAACTAAAACCCCCATTTACATTAACAGCTTCAATACACTGTGTGTGGAGATGAGTCATTGGGTTCTCAACTGAGGAGGACTAATGGCGGTGATTTCACATAACCCAATTTATGATTCTATGCTGGGATTATTAAAATATAATCAGGAAATTTCGAATGGTATATGGATGAGCCATTGGTTCTTACTAGTGGTTTATTTCTATTTTTACTATTATTGTCTGATCATTATAGATTAATGGACGGTTCCAAATTGGATGAATTGAAGATATTGGAGATCAGTTGTTGCATTAGGGTTTTAAGAAATTATTTCAAATCGTGTGTGGAGATTGGGAAAGATTTGATCAGACTCCTTCTAAACTTAATCTTATCTCATGTGTGGACCAAAAATCTATTAATATCACCGTCCTCCGCAATTAAAGTAAATGGAGAAAATATTTCTCCCACCAAAAAAGTCTAAGACAAGGAAACCCGTTGTCACCTCTCATATTTGATCTAGCTATAGATCTACTACAAGATATTGTAGGAAAAATTATGCCTCTATTATCACATGTGTCGGAGATAAAACCGCAACTATTACAATACGCGGATGACACCCTCCTTATAATAGAGGCACTAGGCATATTTAAAGAATCTAAAAATCATAGACGAAGCACTAGGCATATTTAAAGAAATATCCGGGTTAGATATAAATTGGAACAAAACGAGCTTCTCAACTATGAACATTCCCGAAAATCTTGATATAGTAATAGCCGAAATACTAAAATGTCAAAAGAAAGAATTACCCCTCAAATACTTAGGCCTACCCCTCACGCATGCAAAACCGAGGAAAATAGTATTCCTACCTTTGCTAAAGAAAATAAAAGACAAACTGGCCTCGTGGAAGGGGAAGCTATTATCAATGGGAGGGAGACTAACCTTAGCACAAGCCACTCTCGCATCAATACCAACACATCACATGCAAGTAACGAAATTACCAAAATGGGTTACCTCGGAAATAGAAAAGACAATAAGAAGTTTTCTTTGGAAAGGGACGGAAAAATGTAATGGGGGAAGTTGTTTAGTGAAGTGGAACAAAGTCACACTACCGAAACCACATGGAGGACTCGGTTTGCCCAACATGAAAACAAAAAACGAATCACTAATAATGAAATGTCTATGGAAAATAGATAAAGACGAAGAAAGTACATGGGCGACAACCATGCACGATATATATGGGATAAACGAATCAAAAGACATAGCCGATATACCGAAAACTAAAAGCTCACCATTCATAGCGGACTTAACCAAGCTATTACCAACGTACCTAGCATCTATCCAACAAAGTCTAACGAGCGAAGAAATAAGCTTCAAATGGTCAAATGACGGACTATACTCCTCGAAGAAAATGTATTCATTCCTTAGTAATCCGGGAATAAGAGTTGAATGGCACAACTACTTATGGAAAATGAAAATCCCACCAAAGATCAAAACCTTCCTATGGCTAGCCCTACTAAAACGATTAAATACGGCCGACATACTAGAAAAAAAGGGATGGATGCATCAACAAAGTTGCAAACTTTGCACAACAAACAACGAAACGGCATTGCACCTATTTACCGAGTGCAACTACACGACGCAAGTTTGGAGGATCATAGAAAGAAAAAACAACATACAAACACAATTCACCTCATCATATGATATCCAATCCACGTGGAGTACCAACCGAAAAAAGATACCAAAGGAGGAAAGAAAGGAGTGGGACAAAATATGGGTGGCGACGTCGTGGACCATTTGGAAAGAGAGAACTGCAAGAATATTTAGAAACGCCTTCGCCTCGACAACAATAACGGCCGCCAAAATAGAGGAAGAGCTAAGCACATGGAGCTCATAACGCAAGGACGTCCGAGCCGAAGGAAGAACTCAAGAAAAGAGCTATCGCCTAACTTTTAGACCTTTTTTGTAACTAAGTTCGAACAATGTAAATACTCTTTTCTTATTAATATAGACCGAATACCTATTTGGTATTCTTTCAAAAAAAAAAAAAAAAAAAAAAAAATTAATCTTCAAACTTGAAATGGAGACTCAATTAAGATTTCTTCTCACTCATGTGAAATGGGGGGAATCAGAAATGGGGCCAAATATGATTTGTTAAAGAAATATTTGAGTTATGCCAGGTGCCGAAACTATAATAATGAGGAATCAGAAATGGTACCAAATATTAGTGATATCATGAACTGAATGTTAATTTTGTAGTTATTTGGTTCGAATTAAATGTATATGGGTACATTATGCCCGAAATATTTAATATTTTGTACAAGATAAATGAATTTTTGTACAAAATTTAATTCATATTGGTATCCTATATTAATTTTGTAGTTGCAATGGTACACAAGTCCTTAATAATTAACATTTGGAAGGACTGAAATTCATATTGGTATCCTAGTGTTATTGTGTTATCATCTTCTGCTATGGATGGATAGACAAGGTTTAAAATAAGTACGTAAGTTTTACCAACAGTTTTTTAATTTTTTAATGTTCCACAATAATAATACCACATTTTATTTTGATGAAAGTCAGCTTTTTATTAAGCAACGCAGGTAGATTTATTAAACAAATAACATATGTAAGTATAATATATTTTTTAACGAAACGGACGGTTTAACCGGTTGACCCACCGGTCCGAACAGTGAACCGGTAATCCGAGACTCGACTGGGTCGATGTCCGGTCCGGGTTTAAAAACATTGTTGACAACAGAGGAGCGATACATGCACATAAAGAAGCATTTCTGAATGTGATCCAGTTTAGATTGGAAATTCGAAAAATAATTCGAATTTTGAAAATATTCCAAAAATAATCCGGAACGAATTTTAAAAACCCGGTGGTATCTGATTTGAAAATATCGAAATTAAATTAATTAACAAAGGAAATTTAGCTATCTGATAAGAAGGACCGGGTTTTATAAACCTGTTGGATTTTTCATAGAAAATTTGATATTTTTCCCATATTTTATCATAACATGCTCTATGTTCTAAGTTAATATATTTAATTAATATGACAACTATCACATGTAAGCTATTAATTTAATACGTAATTAACGTTAGTTCGAATTCATAAATTTGAATCAATATTACTGAATTTTTAATGATATGTTCTAATTATCACGTTAATTAAATACAATAGTATAAATATGGAGAATACGATGGATACATTTTGGAGGAAAGTAATTTTTTTTAATATCAGCTTTACTATTCACACGTTGAAAAAAATATATAAAATTTTATTGTCCTCCAAAATGTATCCGCCAAATTCTCCATTATTGAACTATTGCATTTAATTAACGTAATAATTAAAACATATCATTAAATATTCATAAAAATTTATTCCAATATGTATTAAGTTAATAGTTAATATGTACTAGTTATCATTTTAACTAAATGTACTAATCAGGACTTAGATAATGTTATGGTAAAATCGGGAGAAAAAAAAATTAATCCACCAGAATTTAAAAATCCGGTATGTACGAGATTTTAATAGCTAAGTGTTATTTTCAAAAAAGTTTATGTCCACCAGAGATTTTAAAATAACACTTTATATGTGGAATATCATTTTAGCTAAGTGTTATTTTAAAAAAAAATTAATCCACCAGAATTTATTTTCTGAATTTTCAAAAAAGTGTTATTTTCTGAATTTGGCTCTAAAAAAGGGCCACATGAAGAAATGATCCACACATTAACCAATCACAGATATGTCGTAAATATCTAAGTTCTGACAAAAATTAATCAACGCACCTAAAAACAATATAAATATGTCATTAACAAAAAATATATCACAAATATCTAAGTTTTTGACAAAAAATAATCAATTATGTACCTAAAAACAATATAAATGTGTCATTCCATCACAATTATTTTAGTTGTTGGACTATGATATGTTAGTAATTTTGACCATTATTTGTTTCATGGCTAACCTTTTTGCAGACATTATGTGATAGTAACTTTTTACAAAATTTGAACCACTTCAAATAGTTTTGTTTAAAAAAACAATAAAAATAAAATGAGAGTTTACCTATTAATTAAAGTTTAAAACACAATCAATATATTAAACTTGCATTAGCCAAATACTGTTTTTTTTTAAAAGTTTAAAACACAATTAACTTATTAAACTCGCTACATATCCAATATATATTTTGATATCCACCTACAATTCGAATCATTCGTTAAACATAGCGTATATCTTTAATATTATTAATTTAGTTCTACAATTAACTAAAAACATAAATGACTAACAAAATAACGTCAATAAATATATCGCTACATTTTGAGGCATACATCAAATATGATTAAAATTTTAAAACAAACAATTTGAATAAATTGGGCAAATTTTCGTTTTCTTGGATATAAGTCCTATCTCATGATTGTGGTCATTCGAGGCGAATTGGTTGCATAAACATTGGAGAAGACGCAAATTATTTCTGGTTGCATTGGAGAAGACACAAATAGTTTGTTTTTTAAAACAACAAATTATATCTTTATTTTTTATTTATTTCACAAAATTTCTAAGCACGTCGGAACAAATAATTTTATCTAGGGAATGAGACATGTATTATACATTAATAGCGGAAATGTTGAAATAATGAATATTATTTTTGTAAAAACTAATTTCAATCTAGATTGATTCAGCAAACTACAGAAGGCTGCGAGGCCAATTTGTTTTATCCCACGCCTGATCATTCATTTTCATAGCTACTCGAAACGTACTATATTTATGGACGTCGTGACTTATATATTCACATACACGATCACACAAATAATAGTTTGATTGTTTTTATGGTTTTCTCTATATCTCAATTTCATCATTATAAACAAATTTTCTATAATCAGTAATAAGTTTTAATTATTTATGGGCAAATTGGATATAAATTAGGTCTATATATACAGTTCAGTTTAGAAAATTATATGCATTGTATGATCATGTCATTCCTAACAGATGTTTCAACTAAAAGAAAATGCATTTAGTGTTTCCATAATGGCCTTCTAAATAATTTATTTCGCGACTGAATGTTCGATTTCTATTGATAATTAATTAACCACACATTTTTCAATTTTTTTTTAGATATTCATCATATTTAAATCTTCTAACGAGTCATAAATCATGTATTGTACTTATAAATAAAATTAAAAGTGCATTTAATGAGAACACGCTTCCCAATTTTGAATAATTGATATCCAATTCTGATAATCCAACAAATTTAAATGGAGAAAAAGGTCACTATAATATTTTGTAGGTGCGTCCATGATATTTTCTATTTTGTAGGGGTGTGTGTGATAATTTGAAATTTTGCAATAATACACATGAAATCATGCCAAATATACTATTTAAAATTATTACATTTCTTGGGGGTCTAATAGAAAATCTAAATTACGCTCAATTCATAACTCAACAATCAAAATAACATTACAAGGGACCAAAAATAGAAAAACCAACTCAAGCTACCGCAATGAAAGAGGTAACAAAATGCTTTAAACTAAGCTTGGTCAAGTTCATTTCTAGCGGCTATTTTTCTCTTCAACCCCTGATTGGGAGAATCTTTTTCGTAAAACTTCAAGCACCTCCTCCATTTCAACGCCCTTCAAATTTAGAAGTACCATTGAGTGGTACAGCAAATCGGCCATTTCAGAAGCGGTACGGGTTTTATCTTCGTCTTCTAGTAGGGTTTGAATTAGCTCTCCCGCCTCCTCACTACAAATAAGCAACTTTTACATCTAAAATACATATGAGCACATGCAAACAAGACAAAATGTTGGTTGTTAATTGCAAAAAAGGAAAAGTTTAGGTACTATTTTGCAAATATAATTAAGTAGGAATGTGATCTGCGATAATGTAATTTCATATAAATTAAGTCAAATAGAGGGGTTTGGGTTATTTGCAAATAATATAAAATAATAAAATGTAGGATGTAAAATTTGCAATGAAGCCCAAATTTTGACATAATTACCGAATTTTGGAGCATAGCAAATCCTTGTTTAATAATAGTTTCTTAGTCCACGATGGTTTTCCATTTTGCGATGAATTTGTTTCTTCTTTTCTTTTCGAAATCGTCTCTTCCAACGAATATAAAGTCGTCTTGGACAATCTCTCCTCGCCATTATTATTATCCTATCAACAAAACTAATTTTAATTCGAAAAAAACTAATTTAACAAAAATTAAAATTAAATAAATTACTGAAGGAGAAACCTCGGAAGCTTCTAGAAGATCGTAGACTGAGGAATAGTAGCAAGTCTGGGCTCCTGTATGGCACGTGGGCCCATCCGGCTTGCCCAAATAAATTATCTAATATACCATTCAATGCAATTTAGGTTTAATGTAGGGTTTAATATGTAAATTTTGGAGATTAATATACTTACCGAATCGCGGTCACAGTCGAGGAATATATCATGAACATTAATGAAATTCATGGAGGTTTCTCCTTTGGTCCAAAGTGAGGAGCGAGAACGGCTATAAAAAGTCGCCTTTTTGGAGGAAATTGTTAGGGACAGAGCGTCCTTATTTGCAAAACCTTGCATTAGAATCGAACCCGTGTCTATGTCTTGAGCTATTGCCACTGCTAAGCCTTTCGAGTCCCATTTTATACTGTTTAATAAGGTATCCACCTACATTGCAAATGGTATATCAACAGATAAAATGGTTTATTTATACATTATGTACTTAAAATACTTCTGATAGTTCTGCAATTTTGCCTATATTAAACCCTCATTGGCAATCATGACCGAATGATTAGGAATTTAGGATATAATCTAGCGATATAATTAATCTGAAAAAACAACAAAAATTAACCAAATTCCACGCTATTTAGCTTTACTGGAAAGCAAAAGGGGGAAGAGTGCCACTGTAAAATACCAAAACATAAGATATTACACTGAAAAACTGATTTTTTTTGGCTCAGTGGCAATTATATCTCGATATTTCGACAGTATTTGCTTCAATTTAATCGAAAAGAAACAAAGAGTAACAGAAATTAATATAAAAAACAAACCTTTGAATCGAAATGAAGTGCAGTATTGACGCCAGAAGATTTCTCAGATGAGGCGAAAATTGGACTACACACCAATTTCCCATGCTTCATTCGTACACGAACTGGAATTGGATAATTCTTGCTAGGGCAAAGAAATCCTCCAATGGGGGCAGAGAGCCGAGCAAACAACAGAGCAGTCTCCATAGCAGCCTCCATGAGGCGCTTTGTTCTGCTTTGTAAGAGTAAATTGCGTTTTTTTGCATATTGAACCCCATATTTTTTGTATTCAATGCTGGTTGATTTTTGCCCGAGGGCATTTTTCAAAATAAAAATAAATGCTGGTTGATTTTCGGAGGATTTCTGCATGCAGCCCGGTCTTGGATTCGAAAATAATTCGAATTTTGAAAATATTTCAAAATTAATTTGAAATTGGTTTTAAAAATTCGATGGCAGTTGGTTTTAAAAAATCGGTGGATTAATTAATTTACACAAATTTAGACAAAGTTTTTTTTTTTTCTGATAATAAGTATCGGATTTGTCAAATCAGTTAGAATTTTTAATTGAAAATGTGATACTTGTCACCAGATTTTACCATCGCACCCTCTTAGTTCTAGCCAATGCATTTAATTAACATGATAACTAACTCATATTAGTTATTAATTAAATACATAATTAACATTTGTTCAAATTCATAAATTTGAATCAATAATATTTACCAACCCCCTTATTTTGGACCTATCTTTATGCAATCTCCTCATGCCACATCATCACAACTCATGCCACATCATCACAATTATTTCAACCATTAGATTATGATATGTGGCAACATATGAACCATAGATTAATCTTTGATTTTGTGTGATTATGTTTTATTTGTAGATATTTATGTGTCCCTTATTTTACACATAATTTTAAGCAATTTTAGAAGGCCACATCACCTTACATTGATGACGTGTCAAAATATTATTTGTTAGGTTCATATTGGACCAGTTGTATTTGATTTTGAATTTTTTCACAATATGTTACCTGATCAATTGTGAATACAAATAGAATGTGAAGAGTTTAAATATCTAACATTAATAAATTAATAAATTCTTATATAATATCATAAAACATACATCAAATATTGTTAGTATTTTCATAATATGATTTAAAAAAATTTAAAAATATATTCGCGGTAATTTTATCTTTATTTTGAGATCCATATTATCATATATTTAATATTTTCTCTAACTTAAAATTATGAAAACAATTATGTAAAAAAAGATATAAAAATAAATATAATTATATTAATGATTTGTAAGACTAATTATTATAATTTTTAAAACTATAATTGAAAAAAATTGCACATACTACTAAGTATGTTATTATCATATATTCAATATTTTTTCTAACTTAAAATTATGAAAACAATTATGTAAAAAAAGATATAAAAATAAATATAATTACATTAATGACTTGTAATCTTAATTATTATTATTTTTAAAAATATAATTGAAAAAAATTGCACATCCAAATTATTATTATTATTTTTAAAATAATTATGTTATATTTGTATTTGTATTTGTACTTAAAACAGTTTCATGTTAATCTTTAAAAAAAAATAATGAAAGATATTTATTTACTAACCACAAATAATTTTTTTAACTTCTATAATATTTTTCAATAATAAACATAAAACATAAAATTTGTCACACAAAAATAATTTTTTTAAACTTTTACAATGTTATTATTCTTAATTTTAGATATGAAAATTTAAAATATCATATGGTTTTGATTTTTGTTTATGTCAACGCATATTGTTTTATTATTTTATAGTGACATTTATTATTACTTGTTGTATGTGTTGCATTAAAATACTAAATAAATATTTCGCAATATTTCATATTAGAAAATAGTATAATAATTTTGTCATCATTAAATTTTTTAATCAATATGATATTTATTTTCATAAAGTCTTATATTTGATCTCAAAAAATCATAACTATATATTATGTGTATGGTAAAGCAAATGAAACAAACCGCCGCGAAGCGCGGGTAATCTCCTAGTTAATACTTAATTTTTAATGATATGTTTTAGTTATCACGTAAATTAAATGTGATATTTCAAATATGAAAAATATGGTGGGTAAATCTTGGAATAAAGTAAAATTCCATATTTTTTTTCAATGCATGAACATAGCACTTGGTATTAAAAAAAGAGGAATTTTACTTTGCTCCAAGTCGGTTTATACATCGTATCATGTTTTTTTCGATTTTTGACAGACTAGATCCATAATATACAATTCATATTTAAGAAAAAAAAAAGATTTTTTGGAAATCAATTTTCTGGCCAAAATCACTTATTTTTCTATTTTGTTTCTCTCTTCATCAGTATAATTAATCTCTTTTTTTTTCACAATTGCTCCGTGACCGGGACACTTGAGCAAAGTTAGGATTTTTAATCGCAAGTCAAAGAGATTTTTGCATTGGCACCTTTCTCTCTAAATTTAATTTAAGGTAATAAATTATCCTTTTCTCTTTTATTTTGAACTTACGAGTACATAGCATGGCGAGCTTGATTTTCTTATTTAGTTTATTTTAAATTTATATTTGAATGTTTATTTGGTTTTGGTTTTAGTTTTAGTTTAGTTTAGTTTAGTTTTTTTGATATTTATATATGAACTTAAGTATGTTGTTGCACATAGAATTTATGGTATTTTATGTTGGGTATGAATTATGGTATTTATGTTTTGTATGAATTATGGATTAGTTTAATTAAAAATTTAAGTTATGATTTTTAAATATTTAGTGATGTTAACTCTTTTTAATTAGTAATATGTTCAATTATTATTTGACAAACATAATATAATATATGAAGAAATGATGTTTGGACAAATTATATTTCCGACTAGTCTCCGATTAATTTTGTGTTAATCCCCGATTAATTACCAAGTCTCAAATCTCTGTCCAATCCGACTCGTTTCGATTTCTGACATTTTCAGCATTGGCTACACGTAACTAAAAAAACTAATCACAATCATTATATTTTTTTATGAGAGTTTGACTGAGAGTAACAAAATTGAACAATTTTAAGTCAATACTTTTTTAAAAAAAAATCTCAACATGTGAATTTGCATATTATCTTTCTTATTTTGATTGACATATCCAATACTATTATTTTTTCTTGGCAAATTGACTTCTTTAATAGCCGGGAAATTATATTTTCCCATCATATTTCAACGAAACATTCTCAATTTTCTAATTAAACTACTTAATTAGCAGTCTCATTAACAATGAACATTAAATTAATATTTTTGAAATATTAATTATCATTTGTTAATCTAGATGAATGTTAATTACTATGTTAAGCAAAGCATATAACTGAAGAAAATACAGTATAGATCAACTAGTAGATTGTACACATGAGGATAGATGAACGCATGCGTTCGTCGAAACGTTTGGATGCAGAATGAGATTATGCAAAATTGAAAAAAATTACACAGTCCGTCATGACGGACTGATTGGTCCGTCGTGACGGACCAAATGTGTTTTCCGTGCAGTCCAATTTGAGAGTATATCGTCATGACGCACTGGTTTGTGCGTCATGACGGAGGTGCGTCATGACAGACTGGTTGGTCCGTCATGAAGGAGCACACATAGCTGTTTTCAGTAACCGTGACACGTCCGTCACGACGCATCATTTCGTGCGTCATGACGAACTGTGATCTAAATTCTAGATTGACAGTTTTCTTTATACTCATTAATCCTCCATTAATTGTGGTGTTAATATAAGATCTGTTGATCTTTCCTCTCTCACTCTAACCAAGCTTTAGGGACAGAATATGATTCTAATGAAATGAGAAAAAACTTGTAAGTTGAACACCATGAGAGTTGGAATGATCAAGCAAGTTTACGACGATTTTAGGAGAATCGTGCGTAACCGTAAGACGAGGCTCGAGGTGGATATGAGTAGAGGGATTTTACCTGAAATCCTCTATTGTGATCAAGTGGGATCAAGGTCGAGGACGAACCGGATGTGATCCGGTTGTATACGACAAATTGGAGCTCCATCGAAGGTGTCGAATCGTGCGGGAATGGGACGCACATGTTACCGAGGATCGGAGCAGCGAGAAGAGTAACTACAAGCGTCAATCCTTCACCGTGATCAATTTCATGTGGTATGACACCATATATATATTCGTAGTTGGACATATTAGGATTCGTATTATCGGGTTGACGACGTGGTCCTCGGGATCGGGTCGGACCGGGCCCCTCATCCACTGCGCGGGGCTCGGTATCAACGTCGGTACCCAACAGTGGTATCAGAGCGATCGCCGTGATTCGAAAGTCGAATCGATTTCGAATAAAAGTTATTCAGAATTTCATGTAGAATTAGGACATATTTCATGTAGTTTCATAATTAGGACCGTGGAAAACTTACCAGAGTTTGATTATATGATGATCAAAAGCATCTAGAAGTAATCATGAAAGAGTTTCACGATTAATCGTTCTTGAAACAATTAATTTCAGCATAAATTCACTGTCAAGATCAGTTTTCAGGGTAGGTCCGTCATGACAAACTGGTTGGTCCGTCGTGACGGACGATATGTATCGTGCAGTCTAAGAGTTGGACTTAAAAAGTTTTAATGGTCCGTCGTGACGCAACATGTAGCGCGTCATGTGAGACCGTGTAAACACTTTCTGTCAAGACGGACGTTGCTGTGCGTCGTGACGGATGTGGCACAAATAGCCCCTGGAAATTGGTACAAAATTGTTTTGTACAGTTCGTCATGACGCAAGTTGTTGCGTTGTGACGGAAACATGAAGTCGCCGTGACGCTAAAACTCCGCGTCATGACGGACATACTTGAATTAGTCCCTGGAACTCGAGGCAAAATTGTTTTGCATAGTCCATCATGACATACATTTGTGCGTTGTGACGGACTGATGGAGTCCGTCGTGATGCCAAGTTGTGCGTCATGACGGAAGCCCTCGAATTAGTCCCTGGATTGGACAACAAAAATGTTTTGTATAGTCCGTCATGACGCACGTTCTGGCGTTGTGACAGACATGTGAAGTCCGTCGTGATGCACTGGTTTGGGTGTCATGACGGAAGTCAAGGCAAGTCTAAACATGAGTAAAGTTGGGGATGGTCCGTCGTGACGTATTAACCACAACGTCATGACGGACTGTGCACGTTCGTCGTGACGGAATATGTCTCCGTCATGACGGACCATGTGATTTTTTTTTGAATTTTTTTTTTGTTCTAATAGTTGATAATTATGTTCATTTTACAAAATATAGATCATTCATCATGATTAATTATGTTCATTGATATAATTATATTATGTCATAAAATCTCTACATAATATTTATGTCATGAAAATGCCTTCCGTGTTCACAACCTTCGAGGTTGGTCTTACACTTTGCACGGTTTCAAGCCAAAGTTGGGAGTGCAATGTTGTATGTATCAACGTGAAAGTAACGCGTTAATTGGGGATATACATGGGTTCAAGCCAAAGTCGGGCACATTTGTAATCCAATTGAACGATATGTGGGGACGGTTGTGACTTAACCGTCCAAGCCAATCCGATTGGGGTTTGGGGCATAGTTAGCATGCACAAACGAAATTTGAATTATATATGATATGATTCAACACCGAAATCCTATAAAGCCTCAAGAGTCGCATTGGATGCGATTGGATTTATCCTACTTAAATAATGAGATCTCACTTGTCGGTCAAATTCACTTGCGGGAGGATCATGAAATATGAGTCTTGAAGTGTTATTGGATTTGGAATCCCGAATCAATATTAGGGTTATTGATTTGATAAAAGTAACATATTTCAAATAATTCATATAAGCATAATGTTTCTTGTTCTTTATGTGGACGACATATTGATCATAAGAAATGACATTCCGACGTTATCGTATGTTAAGAAATATTTGAATACTCGCTTCGCTATGAAAGATTTAGGAGAGGCGCCTATATTTTAGGCGTGAAGATCTATAGAGATAGATCTAAGAAGTTCCTCGGCCTAAGTCAGAGTATGTACATCGACAAAATGCTGAAAAAGTTTTTCATGCAAAACTCTAATAAAGGGTTTCTCCCTATGTCGAGTGGTATATACTTTTCGAAAACTCAATGTCCGACATCGAGCGAAGAGAAAAGTAACATGGATAAGGTTCCATACGCTTCGCCGGTTGGATCTATCATGTATGCCATGATATGTACGAGATCTGACGTGTCGTATGCATTAAGCGTCCAATCACGCTACCAATAGAATCCAGGTGATCCGCATTGGCAAGCCATGAAAACGATCCTTAAGTACTTGAGAAGAACTAAGGATCAGTTCCTACTGTATGGTGGTGAGGATAACAGATTGGTGATAACGGGTTACACTGATGTTATTTTTCAAACATGTATCGATGATTTTCGATCACAAAGCGGGTACGTATTCTGGTTGAATGGTGGCGCGGTTATATTGAAGAGTTCCAAACAACCGACATTTGCTGACTCTACAACAGAAGCGGAGTACATTGCGGCTTCGGAAGCTGCAAAGGAGGCGGTTTGGATCAAGAAGTTTGTGCCCGAACTTGGTGTCGTTTCAAGCATCTCCGAACCAGTGGTTGTGTATTGCAACAACATTGGTACAATGGCACAAGCCAAGGAACCGAGGTCACATCATCGCTCCAAGCATATACTCCGGAAATTTCACCTGATTCGTGAAATTTTGCAAAGGAAGGATGTGATCATTTCCAAGATTGATACTGATGATCAAAATGTAGCAGATCCGTTTACCAAGCCTCTTCCATTAGTTAAACATGATCGTCATGCTAGAACTATATGTTTGAGATACCTAGAGGAGGATGTTGGATTGCTGTTATCTAAAACAATAATTATTATGATAGTTGTAAACGATGTGTCACCCAAGACTTATTCTATATTAGTGCATTTTTCAAAATCTTAATTAATTTTATTTGTGTTTATCTAAAACAATAGTTGTTATGATAGTATAGTCAATCAAAATATAAGGATGACTATTACCATTCCTTTTGATTGACGGATAACGTAAACAAGAGAACTAAATACCACCATTTGAGATGGGTATAAATGGTCACAATAATTTTTCGTTTTCAACGTGGGAAATCTATGATGGATTTCTTCCTAGATCCCTCTCATGAGCCCGTAAACCTACGCGGTCACACATAGAGTTATCTTATTTCGGGCTTGATTCTAAATCTCTAAGATATATGTAGATGTGATGTACAATGGTACTTTCTTTAGTTGGATCTTAAACTCAGTAGGAGACTGAAGGAATACAGTTAAGATAAACTAGAAGATTGTACACATGAGGATATATAAATGTATGCGTTCATTGAAACGATTGGATGCACAATAGGATTATGCAAATATAACAAAAATTACACAGTCCATCATTACGGACCGATTGATCCGTCATGACGGACCAATGGTAATAATGTGGAAGCCAATTTGTGAGTATAGCGTCCTAACGGACTAGTTCATCCGTCATGACGGAGCTGCGTCATGACAGACTGGTTGGTCCGTCATGACGGAGCATAATGGTAATGGCTATCTCAGTAAATTTGATACGTCCATCATGACGGACCTGCTAGGATTTCGGACAAACTTATTGCATAGTGGAACTCACCCGAATCCCTAAAGCCATGGATCTGTGTATAGCTAGTTAGATACGAAGAAAAAGTTTCAAAATTTTTACCTCAGATTTAGTTCAAATCGGGTTGAATGAAGCTTATAGAGATCACGTCAGGTATGCTCGAACGGCACCACCCTCTATCGGTATCCACACGCGACTCGTTTAGACCGGATGTGAAGACCTCCGATGCTAGTCCGATCCTTCTTCCCTTCAGAAAATATGCTGTCACCTCTCTCTTTTCTATCTCACAGAAATTAGGTTGACGGCTAGGATTTCTCTTTTTATCTCTATTCTGAATATTGAGAATGAAAACTCTCAAAAAAATGCTTCACAAGCCTTAGCTTTCTATGAAGAAATAGGTGGGTATTTATAATCAGATTTTGGGAAACCCTAGGTCTTCCAAATCTTTCATTTCTCCCAAATGAATTAATTCTGATTATTAAATCTCATGCATCCATACATGCATGTAGCATCTAATGCTTACACCTCTTCATCTTGATCTGATTTTCTGTGTCAAATCCAAACTTATCTTTGTGTGTGACCCTATAGGTTTATTTAATGTTGGCAGCATATTAAATCTCCATTTAATTATTCAAATCATAATTGGCCTCTAGCAAGGCATTATGACTACCCAAATTAAATAAATGATTCGCGATCATCACCTATTTACAAATAGATAAATTACTAGCTCTCTTGTTCATACGATATCTGTTGATCAAAGGCATGATCAAATATCATCCTTTCTAAATCAACTTAACTCTTTCCCGATCTAGAATCAGATTGAATATTCAATTAATATTAACAACACATGTCAATCTTATTGAGCGTGGCCACGTATTTCCTTCAATCCTAATTCATCCGAGGACCCTGAGAGATATCTCTTTCAATCATGAAAAGAACAACTTCCATCTTGGTTATTCACATTCTCCAACAAGCTTCGTGTAATACCCAATGATGATGTTGATTATCCGGTTAAAGATAACAAAGAAACATATATAAGTATCACAATTCACATGTGAGAAATCTAAGGACAACCTCAGGTCAACGGACTAAAATTCTATTTGTTTATGAGAATATATATAATGACAACAACCATGTATATTCTCATAAGTTGGCCAATCCAATATGTAGTCTCCAATACATATCTATATTCTATATTTGACATCACTACATCTCTATGTATTCCATGTCCATGATCAGTAAAACATAATCATCTCATATGCGAATATACTGGTGTACATATATATTCTATTTCCTTAGACATGTATATCTCCATATACATCATATATATGACCAGGGACATTTAGAATTGTATTACGCTCATTTCTACAGTTTTACTATCATAATCACATATTATGATGATGTACAAACTAGTGATACAATTCATGGCTTATTCACATATTCGTAAATATGATAAATAACCAGTACACATATTAAATTAAACTTTAATCAAATATATCATATTAGATTAACAACACATAAATAATGGCTATCCTTTGTTTACGTACAAGCTAAACAGTTTAGCCTAGGGCATTATTTCCTCATGATCATGTTGCGTCACGACGGACTGTAGTCTGAATTCTGAGTTGACTATTTTATTTGATACTCATTAATCCTCTAATTAATGGGGTGATTATTATAAGACCTGTATGATCTTCCTTCTCTGTCAGATTAAGCATTGCGATACTTTGTGCTTGAGAGACAAGACGAGAGAAAATCACCATTAGAGTTTGGAGATTTCGAGCAAGTTTGCGACGGATTTTTGGGGAATACATGTGCAACCGAAAAACGAGGCTCGAGGTGGATACGAGTAGAGAGATTTCATATGAAATCTTTCTTTGTGATCAAGCGAGGGCAAGGTCGAGGACGAACCGGAATTAATCCGGTTATATTCGACAAAGACAAGGCTTCATCGACGGTGTCGAATCGTGCGGACGTGGGATGCACGTGTTACCGATGATCGGAGCAGCAAGAAGAGCAACTACGAACGTGTCAACCCTTCTTTTTGATCAATTTCACGTGGTATGACGCTCTATAACAGTTATAACAGTAGTTACATTTAAGATTTATACTCTTGTGTCGGCGATTGTACTCGGGATCGCCACGGACCGGGCTCGACATTCCGCGGTCCCGGGCTTGGTAGCGATGCCGATACCCAACGGGAATTGCATCATTTGGGTCAAGATTATTCAATATATAAGGTAAAATATTTACATGAGTTTATTAGAGAAAAAAATCAATTTTATTCGCTCTTTCACCCATAGATGGCTCTACTCAATTCTAATGTCGAAATTGTATCATTTGGGCAGAGATTGATCAAATATATAAGGTAAACAAAATGTACACGAGTTTATTAGAGAAACAAATAAATTTTGTTCGGCCTGTCGTCCATTAGATTACTCTACTTAATTTTCAAGGTCGCGAAAATTCCAAATTAAAGTTCAAATTTATCGCATACAAAAAGAATTGAAGTTGATGTTAGTATTGAAATTAAATATCAATACTTGACATGTATTAATTAACAACTTCAATTATATACTATACAAGAAATATCATTATTTACAATAAAATTGACATTACATTAAATATTTTCAAACTTTACATAATACTACACAAAAAAAGTATCCTCAAATCAGGGGTGGACGATTTGCTAATAAACTATAATAGTGTCTTGTCATCACATCATGCGATGGAAGAACCGGTTCTAGACGTAATATAGGTCGTCCAAGGGGGTGTATATCTCGGTCAAATCGGAGTATGAAATCGGGAACAATAAATATTCCCGGGTGAAGTCGCGTATATTGCGGAGAAAACACTCCATCCGTATATGCGGAGGAGGGAATATACTCCGGAAAATCGAGAGTATATTCCGAAAAAGACGATGGGGATGGGGGAATATATCCCGATGAAGATGGAGTATATTCCGGCGAAAACGATATGTTAGTATATGAGGATGAACGAATATACCCCGATGATGTTGGGATATTTTCCGGAAAAAACGATGGAGTTGGGCGAATATACTCTGGCGAATCCGGAGTATATTCCGGCGAAAACGATATATCCGTATATGAGGTTGAAGGAATATATTCTGGTGAAGTTGGATTATATTCCGGTAATAATATTCTATTCGTATATGGAGAATTGAGAATATATTCTAGTGAAGTGGGGGTATATTCCGAGGAGGACGAGGCTAAAGAAGGTGTCGAGAGTGAAAGATTGAGACAGGGACAAGAAGGGGAGCAACCAGAGGAACATGTGGCATGTGTTTCTTCTGTTGGTGGAGTCGTGCGTCGCCGAATGCAACTTGTAGGCTGGATTATTCCAGTTTCAACTTTGCTTTTGTGCGACATGTCTCGATTCGAGTATTCACTAGATGAGAAAGAAGCACTAGGTATCGAGAGTGAAAGATTGAGACAAGGACAAGAAGAGGAGCAACCAGGGGATCCCGTAGCTTGTGCTTCTTCTGTTGGTGGAGTTGTGCGACGCCGAATGCAACTTGTATGCTGGTTTGGTCTAGTTTCAGTTTTTCTTTTGCACGACATGTCTCGAATCGAGTCTTCACTAGATGAGAAAGAAGAACCGGGTATCGAGAGTGAAAGATTAAGACAGGGATAAGAAGGGGAGCAACTAGGGAATCTCGTGGCATGTGCCTCTTCTGTTGTTAGAGTTGTGCGACGCCGAATACAACTTGAAGGTTGGTTTGGTCCAGTTTCAGCTTTTCTTTTGCACGACATGTCTCGAATCGAGTCTTCACTAGATAAGAAAGAAGAACCGGGTATCGAGAGTGAAAGATTAAGACATGGACAAGAAGGGGAGCAACCAGGGAATCTCGTGGCATGTGCCTCTTCTGTTGTTAGAGTTGTGCGACGCCGAATACAACTTGAAGGCTGATTTGGTCCAGTTTCAGCTTTTCTTTTGTGCGACATGTCTCAAATCTAGTCTTCTTTTGTGTATCCTGAATTACATCAACAAAAAAACATTATTCAGATGCAAGTACATATCAGACAAATAAAAGTGCAACACAAATAGCGACTAAGAGAAGCAAATCGAGGTATAATTAGGGATCACTATTTTGGAACATAGAATAGATAATCAAAGAAGCAAAAATAAAATTAATAACTTTTCTCTTTACATAATTAATAGTAAATTAGGATTTCAGTTTGATGCTAATTGCATTTTTAATCTTAAATTTAATAAAAATAGTGAGTACAAAAATCGTCTTGAGTAAATATTAGAGGACAACTACTTTTGACATAGAAAAATATTGCAGGTTTAATTTAATTTTGATCTAGTTTGGAGCAAAAAGAACAAAGACAAAGATATATATATATATAATATTCATTAGGTCCGGTAACGTTATATTTTGAGTATTTACAAAGGGTACACATGGAATTAGAAAATTTACAACGAGATACAATTACACATGAAAGTTTAGTGAAGAGAAAAATAAAATAATCAGGTATAAGGACGGACGTAACTAATTTCGTTAGGATTATAAAAATAATTACGATCAGATAGAAATGGTCGATTTTCATTAATCTAGAGCATAAATTTGTCATATGAAATTGTAGTTAAGAATTAACCCATTCATAAATCAAACGAATAGAAAAACCTTTTGAATAAGAAAAAATTATGAAAAAAATAAACATCGGAATCAAGTCGTTCGAGCTTTCCAAAATAACAAACAGAAAATCGAAGACAGTAGAAACAATAATCAAGTTTACTAATCCCAAGAACATAGACATGCACTCACAAAATCATCACAAAATAGACAATTATAAAATAAATTATCGAATCTTCAAATAATTTCAAATTATCTAAACCGGATCTAGCGACTTTTCTGTCCATCGATAGAGAGGGATGGAGTTAGCATTTACCTTTTGGAGAAAGTCTTGGGGGGGGGGGGGGGGGGGGGGGGCTTGAGGAGTATTGAGGAGGAATTTGAGAAGCGAGGAAGCATTAAAAAAGATTGAGGGAGAATGAGGAATAATCTGCACCTTAAATAAATAATTCTCAAAAGGGAAAAAGCAATAATTTGTTAAGAAATTCACTAAATATGGAAAAAGAACAAGGAAACAATTAGGATTTGTTTGAATGCACCTGACTTGGTCAATTCGCGTATTATTTTATACGTATTATAAACGAATTGTGTATAATACGCTTAGTTCACATCTCCAATTCAAAGATTCGGAACAATTCGTGCATTTCATAAATGTTGGTTTCTCAAAGTTGTTATTTATGGACTATATATTGTAACGTTACGTGACAATGGGTATATAATTGTAAGTTACGAAAAAGACAAGTCGGATGCTTTAGTCTCTTATGGTAATAATATCATCAAGGCAATCATCATGTCTAATAATATTTATCAAATATTTTGATGGAAGTTTTAACAAATTGACAGCATAGTTTAAAGTTGACATATTATTCTAGTCATTTTCTACCTATTATAATATCATAAGCTATGTTACGCGGATACTTCAAAAATGCAGAAGTATCCTGATGATACGCGTATCCGATACGGATACACGCGTATCTGATACGGATACGGGTGCGATACGGCTCGAATACGTATCGGACACGTGGCGTATCCGAATATTTTAATATTTAATTTTTTTGGATACGGTAGGATACGGCTGGGGATACGTCCAGAATACGACTGGGATATTCCATTTAGGATAATTCGGCCCATTATATATTTTGGTCCATAATATTTTTAAATAAATTATATAGGATACTTCTAGCTAGGATACTTCTAGATTAGTTCTAAACTAATTTAGAACAAGTTTATGATACTTGTATTGTTTAGTTGATATTATTTATTGTCATAATATTTAATTCAAAATTATTATTAATTTATTATTTAATTTATTACTTATTTATTAATTATATATAATATAAATATATTAAACTAATAATTATATAGTCGTATCCGTATCCGTGATTTTTTGAAAATTGTCGTATCGCCGTATCCGTATCGTATCGGATACGCTACCCGTATCCGTATCGGTGCAACATATATCATAAGTGTTAATTTTATTGTAACAAATATTTTTTAATTTAACATATTTTAATTTATTATGATTATGATTATTATTATTACTATAATTGTTACAACGAAATATTTTATTCTTTCATGAATTTGGTGGAAATTTAAAGGTGGTGATGTACCAATGGTACAACGAGTTGCTATAATAATTCTAAGTCAACCGTGTATCTTATTACCATGGGGAAGGAATGGGAGTGCAACTGAAGCGGCACAAACAAGGAAAAGAAGCACCTTCTCGCCTGAAAAATTGAGAATCTGCAACATACCAGAAGGAACAAAATTATGATGGAAAAGAAAGTTTGGTCATGAAAAATTCAAAAAGTTTAAATTTAGACAAACTAGATAAATTTCGAAAAGATTTTAATCATCACGAAAAAATGTTCAAGTAACTGCTACGGAGGAAGATTCAACATGGTTGGATGCTATGCTTGTTACGATTTGGGTTTCCATGTTGCACGGTGAAACATACCTCAAACCCTAGAGAGCGGATGTGTGAACGATGTTTATACACGGAAGAAAGAGTTTCATAAAGTTTACTTCGCATTTGGCTAATCCGGTGAAGGTCTTTCGCTACAATCATGTTAAGCGATTCTCCAAGCGGCAACACCTTCTATATGTAACCCCACAGGTCTTTCGCTACAATCATGCTAGTCTGAAATCTCTCTTTCTCAAGTTTCGTCCGCCTCTCAACTTTAGGTTAACAATAGGGTTAAATATATGGGATGCCATGCATCCAGTAACGGGGAAAAGTACAGACTCGAAAGCGTGTTAATTGTGTTGATAAACCCAATCCCAAACTAATAATTATCTAGTTTAATTTGTCCAAATAATTTTAGGAAAAATGCATGGAGAACTTAAGATTAACTGTTGAGGATTTTACTCAGTGAATTAATGTGGACAAATCAGTTTAAATTAGATGCAAATATAGATTTTCTGATTTTATTGGTATGTATTTTCTGTTTGGATTTATTTCTCGTATTAAGTTTGTTTGCTCTGACTAAGGATTCATACATATTGCTTTTCTGATTTAAGTGTGGTATGTCCGATACAAATGAAAATCGACACAGGTACCTGTTTGTTTTAATTGTTCTATTGAGGACTGGATTGAGAGTTAATTTAAAAAATTGGATGTAATTAAGCCTTAATTATACATCTGGGTATTGAATGGGCCCTTAATTGTCCAAGTGTTACTTAATCTGCAATTAAGTCTAATAATAATATAATTTGCCTAACATTTCCATAAGAACATGATGCAAAGCGAAGGATAAACTTTTTGTTGCGATAGTCTACTGATGAATGAGTTTCGAAGATTTGCCGTAAGAAGTAGATGGCTAAATAGGAATATTTTTGTTGGTTTATGAATTCGAATATAGTTTCAAATAACACTCAAATAATAATTCTCTATTATTTTAATAATTCTTACAACAAATTCTTTATAATTTCTGAATAATAAAATTTGCTTCCTCGGATATGATTTAATACCTTCAAAATTAACACAAAAAAATATGATGTAACATCTTAATTTATGGTCTAATTATCTCAATCTATGATTGAACAAACAATTAAAATGTTAAATCATGAATTAAAATGTTAATTTTTAAGGTGTTAAACCATATCCACCTCATCAAGGATGTGGGGGGAGAGATGGGGTATGTCCAACATTTTCCTATTCTAAATTATATCTATCTAAAGCTATACATTAGTAATTGATTTTTTCAAATAATTAGTCATTAGTCTTCAAAAATGACAAAAAGTATCTAGAATCAATCCAAACGATAATATAAATAATTTTGATGGATGCAAGCAAAATAATTTATATTTTATAACAGTACAATACATTGAATAATTAACCGTAAAAATACACGATCCTTTTATCTAATAAAATACATTGAATCATTAACTTGATTATATTTTTTTAAAAAAATAAAAAATAAAAAAATAAATCATTAACTTGATTATGTATGTATTTGATTAAACACATAAATATCATGAGGTATGGATATTTAAAATTGAAAATAATATGCATTAGTAATCACGTACATACAATTTAACGTTCATTTAAACATAATAAATATTTTTGAGAATTGTATGGGGACGTTATTTTGTGCTTCCACTTTACTTATTGAGAGTAAATATGGTATAGTAATTAGGAAACATATTTTTTATAATAATTGAAATCTAGATTATATATATATTTTTTAAGTTTCTCCAATTTATGTTGCCAAACATACAAATAACTTGAAAATATAGAGACATGTTTTTGTAATGTAAAATAACAACAAATAAAACAAATTATTACATATGCTTCGCAAAATTGGGAAATGTCAAAACTTGTGTTTAAAATAGCTATCATTTGTTTACATAAAGCTAAACAGTTTTGCCAAGGACATTATTTCCTTCAGGACCATGTTGCGCCACGACGGACTGTAGTATGAATTCTGAGTTGGCTGTTTTATTTGATACTCATTAATCCTCTAATTAATAGGGTGATTATTATAAGATCTATATGATCTTCCTTCTCTCTCTCTGATTAAGTGTTGAGATACTTTGTGCTTGAGAGACAAGTAAAGACGAGAGAAAATTACCATTAGAGTTTGGAGATTTCGAGCAAGTTTGCGATGGATTTTTGGGGAATACATGTGCAACCGAAAGACGAGGCTCGAGGTGGATACGAGTAGAGAGATTTCACCTGAAATCTTTCTTTGTGATCAAGCAAGGGCAAGGTCGAGGACGAACCGAAATTAATCTGATTATATTCGACAAAGGCAAGGCTACATCGACGGTGTCGAATCGTGCGGGCTTGGAATGCACGTGTTATCGAGGATTGGAGCACCAAGAAGAACAACTACGAACGTGTCAACCCTTCTTTTTGATCAATTTCACGTTGTATGACGTTCTATAATAGTTATAGTTGTAGTTACATTTAGGATTTGTACTCTTGTGTCGGCGATGTTACTCGGGATCGCCACGGACCGGACTCGATATTCCGTTGCGCCGGGCTTGGTATCGATGCCGATACCCAACATAAATTGAATCATTTGGGTCAAGATTATTCAATATATAAGGTAAAATATTTACATGAGTTTATTAGAGAAAAAAAATCAATTTTATTGGCTCTTTCATCTATAGATGGCTCTCCTCAATTCTAATGTCGAAATTGTATCATTTGGGCAAAGATCGATCAAATATATAAGGTAAAAAAAATGTACATGAGTTTATTAGATAAACAAATAAATTTTCTTCGGCCTGACTCTACTAAATTTTCAATGTCGCGAAAATTCCAAATTAAAGTTCAAATTTATCGCATACATAAAGAATTGAAGTTGATGTTAGTATTGAAATTAAATATCAATACTTGACATGTATTAATTAACAACTTCAATTATATACTATACAAGAAATATCATCATTTACAATAAAATTGGCATTACATTAATTATTTTCAAACTTTACATAATACTACACAAAAAAAAGTATCCTCAAATCGGGGGTGGACGATTTGCTAATAAACTATAATAGTGTCTAGTCATCACATCATGCGATGGAAGAACCGGTTCTAGACGTAATATAGGTCGTCCAAGGGGGTGTATATCTCGGTCAAATCGGAGTATGAAATTGGGAACAATAAATATACCCCGGTGAAGTCGCGCATATTGCGGAGAAAACACTTAGTCCGTATATGCGGAGGAGGGAATATACTCCGGGAAATCGAGAGTATATTCCGAAAAAGAAGATGGGGATGAGGGAATATATCCCGATGAAGACGGAGTATATTCCGGCGAAAACGATATGTTAGTATATGAGGGTGAACGAATATACCCCGATGATGTTGGGATATTTTCCGGAAAAAACGATGGGGTTGGACGAATATACTCGGGTGAATCCGGAGTATATTCCGGCGAAAACGATATATCCGTATATGAGGTTGAAGGAATATATTCTGGTGAAGTTGGATTATATTCCGGTAATAATATTCTATTAGTATATGGAGAATTGGGAATATATTCTAGTGAAGTGGGGGTATATTCCGTGAAGGACGAGGCTAAAGAAGGTGTCGAGAGTGAAAGATTGAGACATGGACAAGAAGGGGAGCAACCAGAGGAACCTGTGGCATGTGCTTCTTCTGTTGGTGGAGTTGTGCGTCGCCGAATGCAACTTGTAGGCTGGATTATTCCAGTTTCATCTTTGCTTTTGTGCGACATGTCTCGATCCGAGTATTCACTAGATGAGAAAGAAGCACTAGGTATCGAGAGTGAAAGATTGAGACAAGGACAAGAAGAGGAGCAACCAGGGGATCCCGTAGCATGTGCCTCTTCTGTTGGTCGAGTTGTGCGACGCCGAATGCAACTTGTATGTTGGTTTGGTCTAGTTTCAGTTTTTCTTTTGCACGACATGTCTCGAATCGAATCTTTACTAGATGAGAAAGAAGAACCGGGTATCGAGAGTGAAAGATTAAGAAAGGGACAAGAAGGGGAGCAACCAGGGGATCTCGTGGCATGTGCCTCTTCTGTTGTTAGAGTTGTGCGATGCCGAATACAACTTGAAGGCTGGTTTGGTCCAGTTTCAGCTTTTCTTTTGTGCGACATGTCTCAAATCTAGTCTTCTTTTGTCTATCCTGAATTACATCAATAAAAAAACATTATTCAGATGCAAGTACATATCAGACAAATAAAAGTGTAACACAAATAGCGACTAAGAGAAGCAAATCAAGGTATAATTAGGGATCACTATTTTGGAACATAAAATAGATAATCAAAGAAGCAAAAATAAAGTGAATAACTTTTCTCTTTACATAATTAATAGTAAATTAGGATTTCAGTTTGATGTTAATTGCATTTTTAATCTTAAATTTAATAAAAATAGTGAGTACAAAAATCGTCTTGAGTAAATATTAGAGGAAAACTACTTTTGACATAGAAAAATATTGCATGTTTAATTTTGATCTAGTTTTGGAGCAAAAAGAACAAAGACAAAGATATATATAATATTCATTAGGTCCGGTAACGTTATATTTTGAGTATTTACAAAGGGTACACAAGGAATTAGAGAATTTACAACGAGATACAATTACACATGAAAGTTAAGTGAAGAGAAAAATAAAATAATCAGGTGTAAGGACGGACGTAACTAATTTCGTTAGGATTATAAAAATAATTACGATCAGATAGAAATGGTCGATTTTCATTTATCTAGGGCATAAATTTGTCATATGAAATTGTAGTTAAGAATTAACCCATTCATAAACCAAACGAATAGAAAAAACTTTCGAATAAGAGAAAATGAAGAAAAAAATAAACATCGGAATCAAGTTGTTCGAGCTTGCCAAAATAACAAACAGAAAATCGAAGACAGTAGAAACAATAATCAAGTTTACTAATCCCAAGAACATTGACCAAAAAATCATCACAAAATAGACAATTATAAAATAAATTATCGAATCTTCAAATAATTTCAAATTATCTAAACCGGCTATAGCGACTTTTCTGTCAATCGATTGAGAGGGATGGAGTTAGCATTTACCTTTTGGAGAAAGTCTTGTGGGGGGCTTGAGGAGTATACTGAGGAGGAATTTGAGAAGCGAGGAAGCATTAAAAAAGATTGAGGGAAAATGAGGAATAATCTGCACCTTAAATCAATAATTCTCAAAAGGGAAAAAAAATAATTTGTTAAGAAATTCACTAAAATATGGAAAAAGAACAAGGAAACAATTAGGATTTGTTTGAATGTACCTGACTTGGTCAATTCGCGTAATATTTTATACGTATTATAAACAAATTGTGTATAATACGCTCAGTTCACATCTCCAATTCAAAGATTCGGAACAATTCGTGTTTTTTAAGACAATCAAAAATTCGGTTTGAACATTTCATAAATGTTGGTTTCTCTGAGTTGTTATTTATGGACTATATATTGTAACGTTACGTGACAATGGATATATAATTATAAGTTACGAAAAAGGCAAGTCGGATGCTTTAGTCTCTTATGGTAATAATATCATCATGTCTACTAATATTTATAAAATATTTTGATGGAAGTTTTAACAAATTGACATCGTAGTTTAAAGTTGACATATTATTCTAGTCATTTTCTACCTATTATAATATCACAAGTGTTAATTTTATTGTAACAAATATTTTTTAATTTAACATATTTTAATTTATTATGATTATTATTATTACTATAATTGTTACAACGAAATATTTTATTGTTTCATGAATTTGGTGGAAATTTAAAGGTGGTGATTTACCAATGGTACAACGAGTAGGGGTGTCAATGGTTCGGATACGGTTCGGATAGTGGTCGAACCAGATCCATATCCATATTTTTTTCGGATACGGATTCGGATACGGAATTACTCGGATCCGGATACGGCTCGGATACTAAACGGATACGGATACGGTTCGGATATTGTCGGATACGGATACGGATACGGTTTATATTCGGATATTAAAACGGATACTACGATATTGAAATATAAAAAAAAAAAAATTCTATATAAAACGGATACAGATTATTTTTAAGATTAGAGTGGTAATTATTAATTAGAGGAAAATAAAAAAGATTTTAATTTTTTTTGCATGGTATTAATTACACGAAATTGACAAGAATCCAATTTAATAAAAAAAAACATGAAAGACAACTACAATAGTTACTGTGATTTTGAGAAGTCAGTAACTATTACTCAAAAATTATGTCTAGCTTGATACATCATAAAGTCAACAAATAACTTCTAACTATCATTAATACATACCAAATATACAAAATTTGTAGAACATGCTAAAAAACACAAAAAAACACGTTACTACCAAAATGATAATGTCACTATTTCCACTACCAACTAATTAAGTTGATCGTCATTTTCTTTAAAGCCATCAAAAACCGAAGGTAATTCTCCTAATAAATCAATTATCAATTAATATCAAATAAGTAAATATATCGAAATGTATATGAAAATATGAATTAATATATTACCTTTTTTACCGGCTTTCACCCAATCTTGAATGCAAATTAACGCTTCAACGGTTTCCGAATCCAAGCGACTCCTATAAGGATCAATTACGCGACCACCCGTACTAAAAGCCGACTCCGATGCAACCGAAGAAACCGGTATAGCCAACACATCGCGCGCTATTCTTGAAAGAATAGGATATTCTCTTCCTTCCGTTTTCCACCAAGAAAGAATATCAAATCCTTTTTTGTTAGAACACGGAATTCTTTCCATATAGTTATCCAAATCGGATTTGAAAGAAGTTGGTTGGCTTCTCGCCTCCAAAAACTTGACTAAATCATTATCCAAACCATCGTTTTCGATGCCTAATCCCAAATTACTACCGGGAATGTCAAATTCACCGATTTGATCTATTGGATCCACACTATTTTTAAATTTTGATGAATACTCGAAATGCATTTTCTTTATCATTATATTTAACTCTTCAATTTCTTTTGTACCGCCGTTACCAAAAACTTTTGGATAATAATATTCAATCAACCCCATCTTATATCGGGGATCCAAAAAACAAGCAATAGCTAACGCGGTATTTGATTGGTACCAATATTTGTCGAATTTATTTTTCATTGACATGGCCATTTCCTTTATAATTGGGTCCTCATTCTTGCACCATGATTCGATTTTTATTTTAATATCACAAAATGATTTGAAAAATAAATTCGAAGTTGGATATAATGTACCCGAAAGAAGTTCGGTAATGGTATAAAAATATTTTAAACAATTATATATTTTATCCACCTCATTCCATTCTTGATTAGTAAGAAAATTTGGGTACCTTGAAGGATCAATAAAATTCATTCTCTCTAATGCTTCTCGAAAATACAATGCATCTCTAAACATCATGCAAGTAGAGTTCCATTGAGTACACACATCCGATGAAAGCCCTTTCGTAATTTTTAGATTGCACTCAATTGCTCTTTTTTGGAATTCCGAAAACAATAATGGTGAGTTCTTTATTTTCAATACAATTTCTCTTATTCCATCAATCACTTTTTTAATCTTTTTAACCCCATCTTGAACCACTAAATTAATTATATGTGCCGCACATCTTACATGAAATAACTCTCCACCACAAACAAGAGCTCCGCTTTCATTGAGCCTATCAATCATTTTCTTAACACAAACACCATTCGCACTATCGTTATCTAGTGTAAACGAAAATAATTTTCTATCAACATTCCAATCACATAAATTTTTCAATACCGCCTCACTTAAATTATCACCCGTGTGTCTTCCTTCCAAACACATGAAATTCAATATTCTTTTTTGAATTTCCCAATTATCATCAATAAAATGTATTGTAACACACAAGTAACTCTTGTTTTGTCTCGAGGTCCAAAGATCCATGGTGCCGCTAAGTCGGCAAGAAATCGACCTCAAATAACTGTACAATTTATTCTTTTCTTCTAAATACATCTCGAGTATTTCTTTCTTATAGGTGTTACGTGTTTGAATAGGAAAAGAAGGGCGGAGAGATTTAATAAACTCTATAAAATAATTATGCTCCACAATCGAAAATGGATACTCGTGCATAATTATTGCCAATACCAATTTTCTTTTACTTATATCTTCATCATAAGTAAATGATTCCAAATTTTTCATCATACTAAGCTCCTTTTGCCTACTCTTGATTGAATGTTTTTTCTGGTATTGTTTGCTTAAATGGCTAGTTCCCGCCGTACCACAACCATTAAATTTTTGTCCGCATTTTTTACAAATAGCTTTTGGAACCATAATCTCTTTTCCTTTTACAAATTCTTTAACATCTTCTTTAACGAACCAATTCCAAACTTTAGAAGTTAATTTCTTTTGTTTTTTCGCAGCGGGTTCGGGTGAAAGAGATGTACCTATATTTGGTTGAGTAAGTGTAACATCATTATTTTTTGAAGGATTTTGGGAAGTTGATGCCATGAAATGATCACCAGGCCTGAAAAAAATGAACAAATAATTAAATAATTTATAATATAATGTGATTAATAGTTACTGTGAATTTTAGAAAATTAAATTATTTGAAGGATTATAATGGAATGATCCATGGACCATGGTCCCACTGAATTAGAAAATTTATATGTTATGATTTGCCAGTGAACTCCATTATTGATTCATCACAAAAGACAAAGAGTCATGATACTTTTCAATAGAAAATATCTCCAAATCAATTTGATTGAGGCATACAACTCAGAACACAGCATCGCCGTTTTGTTATTTTTTATAAAAGCCCAACATTTCAACCACAGCCCCAATCCCAAAAACATAAAACAATCGATAATGGAGTTCAGAGGGAAAATATCTGAAGACAATTCTTACAAGAAAATGGAGAGAGGGAGAAATTAAGAAAAGGAAATACTTACCGGTGACTGGTATCCGTGAACAAAGATTGGCAGAACGAATGTTTGAAGAGAGAATTTTCACAAGGTTTTTTTATTTTGAGAAGAGGTTTCAATTTTGAGAGTTTTTGGAGAGGGAAGAAAAAAAAACTTGGGAAAGAAGCAAAATAGAGTTGATTGACGGAGAGGAGAGGAGAGATGTACATCAGTACATGTACATTACAATTAATACCACTGTCATATGAGTTTCAAAAAAAATATTTATTTTTTATTATTCTTGTGAAATGAAATGTCTATTGAATATTATTGGAAAATGGATCATGATTTTTCAGAATTTATTCGGATCCGGATCCGGATCCGATTGAAAATAACGTACCAGATCCGAATCCGGATCCGAAAATATGGATATGGTTCTGAAAATATGGATATGGTTCCGAATGGATCCGGTTTTTTTTTTCGAATCCGGATATTTTTTCGGATACGGTTCGGGTCGGTTCGGGTCGGTTCGGGCAATATCCACACCATTGACACCCCTAACAACGAGTTGCTATAATAATTCTAAGTCAACCGTGTATCTTATTACCATGGGGAAGGAATGGGAGTGCAATTGAAGCGGCACAAACAAAGAAAAGAAGCACTTTCTCGCCTGAAATTTTTTAGAATTTGCAACATACACGAAGGAACAAAATTATGATGGAAAAGAAAGTTTGGTCTGAAAAATTCAAAAAGTTTAAATTTAGACAAACTAGATAAATTTCGAAAAAATTTTAATCATCACGAAAAAATGTTGAAGTAACTGCTACGGAGGAAAATTCAACATGGTTGGATGCTATGCTTGTTAGGATTTGGGTTTCCATATTGCATGGGGAAACATACCTCATACCCTAGAGAGCGGATGTGTGAACGATGTTTAGACACGGAACAAAGAGTTTCATAAAGTTTACTTTGGATTTGGCTAATCCGGTGAAGGTCTTTCGCTACAATCATGTTAGGCGATTCTCCAAGCAGCAACACCTTCTATATGTAACCCCACATGACTTTCTTTGACTATATGTGAAGATTTTTGATGCTAGTATGAAATCTCTCTTTCTCAAGTTTCGTCCGCCTCTCAACTTTAGGTTAACAATAGGGTTAAATATATGGAATGCCATGCATCCAGCAACGGGGAAAAGTACAGACTCAAAAGCGTGTTAATTATGTTGATAAATCCAAGCCCAAACTAATAATTTTTTTTTTTGAAGGAGGTTCGATAATTTGTCGAGGTCTCGAATATATTAGATAAAAAAAATTACATTTTACAAAGATTTGGTAGGTCGATAGAAATACTACTTATCTATTTTGACCATTCCAGACTACTTCTTTCTTCCATACATGAGATACTACTCGTAACCTAAAGGACTACTCGCAGTATTTATTCCAAGCTTCCGTGTCTTGTAGTACAAGATTGAAGATCCGAGATGATGATTGGGATTTGTCATTTGAAGATGGCGTCATTACGGGATTTTCAGATATTTTATATGACCGCAAGCCATGTCGTTTGTCATAGCTTGGTGGTATGAGTCGATGACCAGAATTCAAACGGTTTCGATATTTCAGGAGGTGTTTCATGCATTCTTGCGGCGAGGTTGTCCCATATTTCTTTAGAGAAGGCGCATTCGTACAACAAATGCTGGGATGTCTCATCGTCTGCTTTACATAAGGAACATACTTGGTTGTTCGGCCATCCCCTTCGTTGAAGTTGATCGCTCGTTAATATGCGAGATTGGATGGCTAACCAACCAAAGAAACGAACTTTGAGCGGAAGCCCAAACTAATAATTATCTAGTTTAATTTGTCCAAATAATTTTAGGAAAAATGCATGGAGAACTTAAGATTAACTGTTGAGGATTTTACTCAGTGAATTAATGTGGGCAAATCAGTTTAAATTAGATGCAAATATAGATTTTTTTTGCTTTCGGTGAATTGTTGTTTAAGTTTATTGGTACGTATTTTTTGTTTGGATTTATTTCTCGTATTAAGTTTGTTTGCTCTGACTAAGGATTCATACATATTGCTTTTCTGATTAAGTGTGGTATGTCCGATACAAATGAAAATCGAAACAGGTACTTGTTTGTTTTAATTGTTCTATTGAGGACTGGATTGAGAGTTAATTTAAAAAATTGGATGAGGACTGGATTGAGAGTTAATTTAAAAAATTGGATGTAATTAAGCCTTAATTATACATCTGGGTATTGAATGGGCCCTTAATTGTCCAAGTGTTACTTAATCTGCAATTAAGTCTAATAAAATATATTTTGCCTAACATTTCCATAAGAACATGATGCAAAGCGAAGGATAAACTTTTTGTTGCGATAGTCTACTGATGAATGAGTTTCGAAGATTTGCCGTAAGAAGTAGATGGCTAAATAGGAATATTTTTGTTGGTTTATGAATTCGAATATAGTTTCAAATAACACTCAAATAATAATTCTCTATTATTTTAATAATTCTTACAACAAATTCTTTATAATTTCTGAATAATAAAATTTGCTCATCAATGGCCTATTTTTAGACTCATTAAACTCGGATTACAAGATAATTAGAAACATACCTCCTAGGTTTACTTGATTCTTAGATTACTCCGTAAATTACTTCCGAGTTCTCTAAATTACTTCATTAAATTATACTCTTAAATTACTTAATCTCCAAAAACTCATATGCTATTTAGAATTAATTAAATTGATCATTATTATTTCATGGGTTTGAGCTTATCAACAATTCTAAAAGAATAAACTAGTCATGCATTAAAAAGATTAATCAAATTGGGGAATACATGATTGCTTTCGTTGATTTGGTATTAAAGAAAAATTCGAAACAAAATTAATTTTTTTTCACATAAAATGACAAGAGAGATGGAAAAACTTGTGAAATTTTTTAACGAAAACCAAACCCTAGATTCTCGATCAATTAGATTGTTCATGGCCAAAACTCGGGACTGTAGAAATGAGCAAGAACATATTTACCTTTTCGTTTCCGTTCTTTGCTTTGTTATCAAACTGAGAAGAAGGTCGTCGTCAATCTTGATATCGCCGCTTGCTAATCAGAACATCAAACAACAAAGACGCACTGAAACGAGCCATGACGGAAAATTTGAGACAAAATAAACATAATGTGGCCGAAGCACAGAGAAACTTACAGACCAACAAACATGCTACAACGGAAAAGAAACCATGGACAAATCTTTTGTGCAGAGAGAAGACGACGAAGAGACATGCAAGAAAGCAGACGACAAACACCCCAAAGCACCGGAAGCACGAACACAGAAAAGAACCCAAAGCATGAGCTGTCACGCACATATATTGCGATCGTAACGGCACATGCAAAATCATAAAGAACGACAAAGATTGCGGACGCAAATAAGAGAGAGCACGGCCGACGGCGCAACATCGAACGGGCGAGAAAGAGGAAAGAAGAAAATAGTTGTACAACGAAAGAGGCAAAAACGTGGAAGAAAGAGAATGCGGCCCAATATTCTAAAGAGTAGTGATGTACATCCCCTAGTACTCCCCCTCCCACATTCTTGATGACTAGGATATGATTTAACACCTTCAAAATTAACACAAAAAAATATGATGTAACATCTTAATTTATGGTCTAATTATCTCAATCTATGATTGAACAAACAATTAAAATGTTAAATCATGAATTAAAATGTTAATTTTTAAGGTGTTAAACCATATCCACCTCATCAAGGATGTGGGGGGAGAGATGGGGGTATGTCCAACATTTTCCTATTCTAAATTATATCTATCTAAAGCTATACATTAGTAATTGATTTTTTCAAATAATTAGTCCTTAGTCTTCAAAAATGACAAAAAGTATCTAGAATCAATCCAAACGATAATATAAATAATTTTGATGGATGCAAGCAATATAATTTATATTTTATAACAGTACAATACATTGAATAATTAACCGTAAAAATACACGATCCTTTTATCTTATAAAATACATTGAATCATTAACATGATTATATTTTTTTTTAAAAATAAAAAATAAAAAAATAAATCATTAACTTGATTATGTATGTATTTGATTAAACACATAAATATCATGAGGTATGGATATTTAAAATTGAAAATAATATGCATTAGTAATCACGTACATACAATTTAACGTTCATTTAAACATAATAAATATTTTTGAGAATTGTATGGGGACGTTATTTTGTGCTTCCACTTTACTTATTGAGAGTAAATATGGTATAGTAATTAGGAAACATATTTTTATAATAATTGAAATCTAGATTATATATATATTTTTTAAGTTTCTCCAATTTATGTTGCCAAACATACAAATAACTTGAAAATATAGAGACATGTTTTTGTAATGTAAAATAACAACAAATAAAACAAATTATTACATATGCTTCGCAAAATTGGGAAATGTCAAAACTTGTGTTTAAAATAGCTATCATTTGTTTACATACAAGCTAAACAGTTTTGCCAAGGACATTATTTCCTTCAGGACCATGTTGCGCCACGACGGACTGTAGTATGAATTCTGAGTTGGCTTATTTATTTGATACTCATTAATCCTTTAATTAATGGGGTGATTATTATAAGATCTATATGATCTTCCTTCTCTCTCTCTCTGATTAAGTGTCGAGATACTTTGTGCTTGAGAGACAAGTAAAGACGAGAGAAAATTACCATTAGAGTTTGGAGATTTCGAGCAAGTATGCGATGGATTTTTGGGGAATACATGTGCAACCGAAAGACGAGGCTCGAGGTGGATACGAGTAGAGAGATTTCACCTGAAATCTTTCTTTGTGATCAAGCAAGGGCAAGGTCGAGGACGAACCGAAATTAATCCGATTATATTCGACAAAGGCAAGGCTACATCGACGGTGTCGAATCGTGCGGGCGTGGGATGCACGTGTTATCGAGGATTGGAGCACCAAGAAGAACAACTACGAACGTGTCAACCCTTCTTTTTGATCAATTTCACGTTGTATGACGCTCTATAATAGTTATAGTTGTAGTTACATTTAGGATTTGTACTCTTGTGTCGGCGATGTTACTCGGGATCGCCACGGACCGGACTCGATATTCCGTTGCGCCGGGCTTGGTAGCGATGCCGATACCCAACATAAATTGTATCATTTGGGTCAAGATTATTCAATACATAAGGTAAAATATTTACATGAGTTTATTAGAGAAAAAAAATCAATTTTATTCGCTCTTTCATCCATAGATGGCTCTCCTCAATTCTAATGTCGAAATTGTATCATTTGGGCAAAGATTGATCAAATATATAAGGTAAAAAAAATGTACATGAGTTTATTAGATAAACAAATAAATTTTCTTCGGCCTGACTCTACTAAATTTTCAATGTCGCGAAAATTCCAAATTAAAGTTCAAATTTATCGCATACAAAAAGAATTGAAGTTGATGTTAGTATTGAAATTAAATATCAATACTTGACATGTATTAATTAACAACTTCAATTATATACTATACAAGAAATATCATTATTTACAATAAAATTGACATTACATTAATTATTTTCAAACTTTACATAATACTACACAAAAAAAGTATCCTCAAATCGGGGGTGGACGATTTGCTAATAAACTATAATAGTGTCTAGTCATCACATCATGCGGTGGAAGAACCGGTTCTAGACGTAATATAGGTCGTCCAAGGGGGTGTATATCTCGGTCAAATCGGAGTATGAAATCGGGAACAATAAATATACCCCGGTGAAATCGCGTATATTGCGGAGAAGACACTTTGTCCGTATATGCGGAGGAGGGAATATACTCCGGGAAATCGAGAGTATATTCCGAAAAAGAAGATGGGGATGAGGGAATATATCCCGATGAAGATGGAGTATATTCCGGCGAAAATGATATGTTAGTATATGAGGATGAACGAATATACCCCGATGATGTTGGGATATTTTCCGGAAAAAACGATGGGGTTGGACGAATATACTCTGGTGAATCCGGAGTATATTCCGGCAAAAACGATATATCCGTATATGAGGTTGAAGGAATATATTCTGGTGAAGTTGGATTATATTCCGGTAATAATATTCTATTATTATATGGAGAATTGGGAATATATTCTAGTGAAGTGGGGGTATATTCCGTGAAGGACGAGGCTAAAGAAGGTGTCGAGAGTTAAAGATTGAGACATGGACAAGAAGTGGAGCAACCAGAGGAACCTGTGGCATGTGCTTCTTCTGTTGGTGGAGTTGTGCGTCGCCGAATGCAACTTGTAGGCTGGATTATTCCAATTTCAGCTTTGCTTTTGTGCGACATGTCTCGATTCGAGTATTCACTAGATGAGAAAGAAGCACTAGGTATCGAGAGTGAAAGATTGAGACAAGGACAAGAAGAGGAGCAACCAGGGGATCCCGTAGCATGTGCCTCTTCTGTTGGTCGAGTTGTGCGACGCCGAATGCAACTTGTATGTTGGTTTGGTCTAGTTTCAGTTTTTCTTTTGCACGACATGTCTCGAATCGAATCTTTACTAGATGAGAAAGAAGAACCGGGTATCGAGAGTGAAAGATTAAGACAGGGACAAGAAGGGGAGCAACCAGGGGATCTCGTGGCATGTGCCTCTTCTGTTGTTAGAGTTGTGCGACGCCGAATACAACTTGAAGGCTGGTTTGGTCCAGTTTCAGCTTTTCTTTTGTGCGACATGTCTCAAATCTAGTCTTCTTTTGTCTATCCTGAATTACATCAATAAAAAAACATTATTCAGATGCAAGTACATATCAAACAAATAAAAGTGTAACACAAATAGCGACTAAGAGAAGCAAATCGAGGTATAATTAGGGATCACTATTTTGGAACATAAAATAGATAATCAAAGAAGCAAAAATAAAGTGAATAACTTTTCTCTTTACATAATTAATAGTAAATTAGGATTTCAGTTTGATGTTAATTGCATTTTTAATCTTAAATTTAATAAAAATAGTGAGTACAAAAATCGTCTTGAGTAAATATTAGAGGAAAACTACTTTTGACATAGAAAAATATTGCAGGTTTAATTTTGATCTAGTTTTGGAGCAAAAAGAACAAAGACAAAGATATATATAATATTCATTAGGTCCGGTAACGTTATATTTTGAGTATTTACAAAGGGTACACATGGAATTAGAAAATTTACAACGAGATACAATTACACATGAAAGTTTAGTGAAGAGAAAAATAAAATAATCAGGTATAAGGACGGACGTAACTAATTTCGTTAGGATTATAAAAATAATTACGATCAGATAGAAATGGTCGATTTTCATTAATCTAGAGCATAAATTTGTCATATGAAATTGTAGTTAAGAATTAACCCATTCATAAATCAAACGAATAGAAAAACCTTTTGAATAAGAAAAAATTATGAAAAAAATAAACATCGGAATCAAGTTGTTCGAGCTTTGCAAAATAACAAACAGAAAATCGAAGACAGTAGAAACAATAATCAAGTTTACTAATCCCAAGAACATAGACATGCACTCACAAAATCATCACAAAATAGACAATTATAAAATAAATTATCGAATCTTCAAATAATTTCAAATTATCTAAACCGGATCTAGCGACTTTTCTGTCCATCGATAGAGAGGGATGGAGTTAGCATTTACCTTTTGGAGAAAGTCTTGGGGGGGGGGGGGGGGGGGGGGGGGGAGCTTGAGGAGTATTGAGGAGGAATTTGAGAAGCGAGGAAGCATTAAAAAAGATTGAGGGAGAATGAGGAATAATCTGCACCTTAAATAAATAATTCTCAAAAGGGAAAAAGCAATAATTTGTTAAGAAATTCACTAAATATGGAAAAAGAACAAGGAAACAATTAGGATTTGTTTGAATGCACCTGACTTGGTCAATTCGCGTATTATTTTATACGTATTATAAACGAATTGTGTATAGTACGCTTAGTTCACATCTCCAATTCAAAGATTCGGAACAATTCGTGCATTTCATAAATGTTGGTTTCTCAAAGTTGTTATTTATGGACTATATATTGTAACGTTACGTGACAATGGGTATATAATTGTAAGTTACGAAAAAGACAAGTCGGATGCTTTAGTCTCTTATGGTAATAATATCATCAAGGCAATCATCATGTCTAATAATATTTATCAAATATTTTGATGGAAGTTTTAACAAATTGACAGCATAGTTTAAAGTTGACATATTATTCTAGTCATTTTCTACCTATTATAATATCATAAGCTATGTTACGCGGATACTTCAAAAATGCAGAAGTACCCTGATGATACGCGTATCCGATACGGATACACGCGTATCTGATACGGATACGGGTGCGATACGGCTCGAATACGTATCGGACACGTGGCGTATCCGAATATTTTAATATTTAATTTTTTTGGATACGGTAGGATACGACTGGGGATACGTCCAGAATACGACTGGGATACTCCATTTAGGATAATTCGGCCCATTATATATTTTGGTCCATAATATTTTTAAATAAATTATATAGGATACTTCTAGCTAGGATACTTCTAGATTAGTTCTAAACTAATTTAGAACAAGTTTATGATACTTGTATTGTTTAGTTGATATTATTTATTGTCATAATATTTAATTCAAAATTATTATTAATTTATTATTTAATTTATTACTTATTTATTAATTATATATAATATAAATATATTAAACTAATAATTATATAGTCGTATCCGTATCCGTGATTTTTTGAAAATTGTCGTATCGCCGTATCCGTATCGTATCGGATACGCTACCCGTATCCGTATCGGTGCAACATATATCATAAGTGTTAATTTTATTGTAACAAATATTTTTTAATTTAACATATTTTAATTTATTATGATTATGATTATTATTATTACTATAATTGTTACAACGAAATATTTTATTCTTTCATGAATTTGGTGGAAATTTAAAGGTGGTGATGTACCAATGGTACAACGAGTTGCTATAATAATTCTAAGTCAACCGTGTATCTTATTACCATGGGGAAGGAATGGGAGTGCAACTGAAGCGGCACAAACAAGGAAAAGAAGCACCTTCTCGCCTGAAAAATTGAGAATCTGCAACATACAAGAAGGAACAAAATTATGATGGAAAAGAAAGTTTGGTCATGAAAAATTCAAAAAGTTTAAATTTAGACAAACTAGATAAATTTCGAAAAGATTTTAATCATCACGAAAAAATGTTCAAGTAACTGCTACGGAGGAAGATTCAACATGGTTGGATGCTATGCTTGTTACGATTTGGGTTTCCATGTTGCACGGTGAAACATACCTCAAACCCCTAGAGAGCGGATGTGTGAACGATGTTTATACACGGAAGAAAGAGTTTCATAAAGTTTACTTCGCATTTGGCTAATCCGGTGAAGGTCTTTCGCTACAATCATGTTAAGCGATTCTCCAAGCGGCAACACCTTCTATATGTAACCCCACAGGTCTTTCGCTACAATCATGCTAGTCTGAAATTTCTCTTTCTCAAGTTTCGTCCGCCTCTCAACTTTAGGTTAACAATAGGGTTAAATATATGGGATGCCATGCATCCAGTAACGGGGAAAAGTACAGACTCGAAAGCGTGTTAATTGTGTTGATAAACCCAATCCCAAACTAATAATTATCTAGTTTAATTTGTCCAAATAATTTTAGGAAAAATGCATGGAGAACTTAAGATTAACTGTTGAGGATTTTACTCAGTGAATTAATGTGGACAAATCAGTTTAAATTAGATGCAAATATAGATTTTCTGATTTTATTGGTATGTATTTTCTGTTTGGATTTATTTCTCGTATTAAGTTTGTTTGCTCTGACTAAGGATTCATACATATTGCTTTTCTGATTTAAGTGTGGTATGTCCGATACAAATGAAAATCGACACAGGTACCTGTTTGTTTTAATTGTTCTATTGAGGACTGGATTGAGAGTTAATTTAAAAAATTGGATCTAATTAAGCCTTAATTATACATCTGGGTATTGAATGGGCCCTTAATTGTCCAAGTGTTACTTAATTTGCAATTAAGTCTAATAATAATATAATTTGCCTAACATTTCCATAAGAACATGATGCAAATCGAAGAATAAACTTTTTGTTGCGATAGTCCACTGATGAATGAGTTTCGAAGATTTGCCGTAAGAAGTAGATGGCTAAATAGGAATATTTTTGTTGGTTTATGAATTCGAATATAGTTTCAAATAACACTCAAATAATAATTCTCTATTATTTTAATAATTCTTACAACAAATTCTTTATAATTTCTGAATAATAAAATTTGCTCATCTATGGCCTATTTTTAGACTCATTAAACTCGGATTACAAGATAATTAGAAACATACCTCCTAGGTTTACTTGATTCTAAGATTACTCCGTAAATTACTTCCGAGTTCTCTAAATTACTTCATTAAATTATACTCTTAAATTACTTAATCTCCAAAAACTCATATGCTATTTAGAATTAATTAAATTGATCATTATTATTTCATGGGTTTGAGCTTATCAACAATTCTAAAAGAATAAACTAGTCATGCATTAAAAAGATTAATCAAATTGGGGAATACATGATTGCTTTCGTTGATTTGGTATTAAAGAAAAATTCGAAACAAAATTAATTTTTTTTCACATAAAATGACAAGAGAGAGGGAAAAACTTGTGAAATTTTTTAACGAAAACCAAACCCTAGATTCTCGATCAATTAGATTGTTCATGGCCAAAACTCGGGACTGTAGGAATGAGCAAGAACATATTTACCTTTTCGTTTCCGTTCTTTGCTTTGTTATCAAACTGAGAAGAAGGTCGTCGTCAATCTTGATATCGCCGCTTGCTAATCAGAACATCAAACAACAAAGACGCACTGAAACGAGCCATGACGGAAAATTTGAGACAAAATAAACATAATGTGGCCGAAGCACAGAGAAACTTACAGACCAACAAACATGCTACAACGGAAAAGAAACCATGGACAAATCTTTTGTGCAGAGAGAAGACGACGAAGAGACATGCAAGAAAGCAGACGACAAACACCCCAAAGCACCGGAAGCACGAACACAGAAAAGAACCCAAAGCATGAGCTGTCACGCACATATATTGCGATCGTAACGGCACATGCAAAATCATAGAGAACGACAAAGATTGCGGACGCAAATAAGAGAGAGCACGGCCGACGGCGCAACATCGAACGGGCGAGAAAGAGGAAAGAAGAAAATAGTTGTACAACGAAAGAGGCAAAAACGCGGAAGAAAGAGAATGCGGCAAAAACGACAAAGATTATATTTTCTTTTTTAAGTTTCTTCAATTTATGTTGCCAAACATACAAATAACTTGAAAATATAGAGACATGTTTTTGTAATGTAAAATAACAACAAATAAAACAAATTATAACATATGCTTCGCAAAATTGGGAAATGTCAAAACTTGTGTTTAAAAAATAGGAAAAAAATATCCAAATAGTTTAATGTAGAAGAAATATTACAATTTTGCAGATTACTTAGAGAGGAGATTATGAATTTTCTAGATTTTTGTGTGATTGGGGGCTAAATTTTTTGGAGAATTAGAGCTGATATTTTTAATGTTGGTTAATTAGTATGGATAATTAGTGCTGGCTTTAGTTGAATTAAAAGTGGTGTTGGTCAAATTTGAGTTTTTTTTTGTATATGTGATAGAATAATATTGTTCAATACAACAATATTTTTGGATAAATTCGAGCTGTCGAGATTTCGTCTCATGCGCAAATAAATCCGAGATTTCGTCCCTGTTTCTTTCCTTGAAGCATAGCTGAAATTTTCAAATAAATCCGAGATTTCAAGGTCTCTTCTCTGATGATAGGTTAATTAGTATGGATAATTACCTTCTTTTAGACCTTGAATTTTTAACGGGTGGGTTTGAGAAAGAAGAGACAAAGAAAGAAGGGTACGGGTCGGGTTTGGGGTTTTGAGAGAGAAGAGAACAAGGATTCGGGTCGACGGGTCGGATTTGAATAAATTGTCATATCACCATAACAATGACACATAATATTGTTATGTCACCTTGTTACCTTACCATTTAACTGATGATAGGATACTTAATTGATAGACGGGATAAGTTGCACAAATTTTGAATGCTCGGGGGTAAAATGGTGCAGATTTTAGTATGCGGAGTAAATTGAATATTTTGGACAAGTTTAGAAGATAAAAATATATTTTTTTCAAGAAAATATTAAGGAAGTCGTTTTTTATGTTTAAATTTTCGAGTTAAGAGTATTGTGGGAAGAAGATAAAACAAAACAAATAAAAAATGCGTTAGATGCACAATGCGAAAAATAATTAAGCACAACAGAATTATTTTTCTTAATTTTTAAATTTGACAATGAATATAACATTTCCACACTACTTAAATAGTCTACAAAAGTAAAAATAAGAAAAAAAAAATACTTGGATTATTTACCTTTCATTTATAATTCAATCAAATCTCTAACATTTTAATCAAACCTCTAACATTTTAGTATAATCGAATCAGCTTTTTATCATTTTGTTTAAAATGAAACCTCATACCTATTAACTAATTATTAAACAATTAATTTATAATGTGACAATTCATAATATGAAATATTTGATGACGTGATGATACACAATAATTTTTTTTGTATTCGTAAATTTATATCCATTGCCAAATACAGTAATTTATTGGATAATGTATTTTTAAATAAATACGGTAATTTATATAAACACGTCATCATATATTAACTTAATTTAAATTGATCAAATTGAAACCATATTAACTTAATTTAAATTTTGTTAAAAAGATAAAAGATCATAAATAGTGAAAATATACTTGGCCTCCCAAACTCATCCCAACATCCTTGATGAGTGGACAAAAAATAGTTAGATGGATTGATTTGGTTTTCTAATTGACTCAATTAAATATTAATTAACACGCTTAATTCACGTAAATAATTTATAATATGCTAATATTAATGCATGTTAATTGACGAGTCAATTTAACTAAACAATCAATTAAATCATTAATTAAATCAGTTAATAATATTAATCAACCCACTTACCACTTTCTTGCCATCTCATCAAGATTGCTTTTTCGAGTTTGTGGGACTGAATATATATATATACTAGCATTACCCCCGCGCAATTGCGCGGGGCTGTTCGGGTTTATAAGTAATGTAGTTGAAAAAAATTGTTGTTCGTTTTGTGTATGTGACTTTCTTTTTGTAATCATTATTGTATGTGTAATTTAGTGTGTTGTGTGCGAGTGAAATTTTGTAGCAAAAATCGTTTGAAAATTTTAAGAGCCGGATTTCTTGAATAATTCAAACGGTTATTGCTAAAAAAATTATCTATATTTTATATTTCATAAGTAAAATAAGAAAAAAGAACGAATGAGTCGTCATGAAATTTATTAAGAACATAATAGTTCAGAAAACATTGCTGAAAAAAAGAGTGTTTTTAATTTCACAAATCTTTAATTTCGCTACATATTTAGTACAAATATTTTTCGTCATTTGTGTGGTCAGTCAACAACAAAGTTTGACGATGTCATCGCTAACCGTTTCGTTCGAATCTTTAATTTAAATTATGTCATGATTATTCGCACATCCATGATTTGGTATATTTTTAACCCCCTAATTTTTTTTGGATATTATAAAAAATTCTCTATCTTTTCATATACTCCCAAAAAAAAAACTCTTTACCAAACTTTTATTTTAAAATACTCCTTATGGATGATATTAATTTTTTTTTTTCCAAAATACCCTCCAAATCTCATATGTAATAATTAAAACTTATTTTTGTTATTTTTTATTAATTTTAAGAAAATTCATAAACACTTCTTAACACGTAGTGATTTAAAAAAATTTAAATTATTACATATTTTGTTTATATAATTTTAATATTACATTCTTTATTCATAAAAAAACTAACATTAAATGATAATAAATAAACACCTTGCAAATATATTCATAGAAAATATCTATTTAAACATCTATTTTTTATTTTAGTTTTCTTTTTATGTATTTTTTAATAGTTTTGTGATATTTTATTTTTAAATATTTGCAAGATGTTCTTTTATTAATATTGTTCAACTTATTATAATTTTATTTTAGTTTTTCAAGAAAAATAATAAAGGACCAAAATGTAAATTTTAAAACTTCGGAGGACAAAAATGCAAATATAAAGGACCAAAATGTGGAAAAAGGACAAAAATATAATTTTTTTTTAAAAATATGACCAATTTGAGGCTCCTGGACTAAAATGTAAATTTCAAAACTTCGAAGGGCCAAAATGCAAATAGAAAGGACCAAAATTAGAAAAAAAAGGACCAAAATGTAAAAATTTTTCGAAAAAAGGACCAATTTGTAAATAAAAAAGGACCCAAATGGGAAAAAAGGACCAAAATGTAAATTGTTTTCGAAAAAAGGACCAATTTGTAAATCAAAAAGGACCAAAATGTAAAAAAAAAATATTACAAATAGGCCCCTGGTGACGTGGCTGCACCAGGCAAGAAAAATAATAAAGGACCAAAATGTAAATTTTAAAACTTCGAAGGACCAAAATGCAAATATAAAGGACCGAAATGTGATAAAAAAGGACCAAATTGTAATTTGTTTTAAAAAACAGGACCAATTTGAGGCCCCTGGACCAAAATGTGAATATTAAAATTTCGAAGGACCAAAATGCAAATATAAAGGACCAAAATGTAAAAAAGAAGGACCAAAATGTAATTTTTTTTTAAAAAAAAGGACCAATTTGTAAATCAAAAAGGACCAAAATGTAAAACAAATATTTTTTTTTACAAATAGACCTCTGGTGACGTGGCTGCCTGGACTAAAATGTAAATTTCAAAACTTCGAAGGGCCAAAATGCAAATATAAAGGACCAAAAAGTAAAATAAAGGACCAAAATGTAATTTTTTTTTAAAAAAGGACCAAAATGCAAATATAAAGGACCGAAATGTGATAAAGAAGGACCAAAATGTAATTTTTTTTAAAAAAAGGACCAATTTGAGACCCCTGGACCAAAATGTGAATATTAAAACTTCGAAGGACCAAAATGTAAAAACAAAGGACCAAAATGTAATTTTTTTTTTTAAAAAAAAGGACCAATTTATAAATAAAAAAGGACCAAAATGTAAAAAAAAAAAAAAATTTACGAATAGGCCCCTGGTGACGTGGCTGCACCAGGAGGCAGCAAATCCCCTTGCATTAGTATATAGATAGATTTTATTTTAGTTTTTCAAGAAAAATAATAAAGGACCAAAATGTAAATTTTAAAACTTCGGAGGACAAAATGCAAATATAAAGGAACAAAATGTGAAAAAAGGACAAAAATATAATTTTTTTTAAAAAATATGACCAATTTGAGGCCCCTGGACTAAAATGTAAATTTTAAAACTTCGAAGGGCCAAAATGCAAATATAAAGGACCAAAATGTAAATTTTTTTCGAAAAAAGGACCAATTTTTAAATAAAAAAGGACCAAAATGTAAAAATTTTTCGAAAAAAGGACCAATTTGTAAATCAAAAAGGACCAAAATGTGAAAAAAATATTTTTTTTTTACAAATAGGCCCCTGGTGACGTGGCTGCACAAGGCAAGAAAAATAATAAAGGACCAAAATGTAAATTTTCAAACTTCGAAGGATCAAAATGCAAATATAAAGGACCGAAATGTGATAAAAAAAGACCAAAATGTAATTTGTTTTAAAAAACAGGACCAATTTGAGGCCCCTGGACAAAAATGTGAATATTAAAATTTCGAAGGACCAAATTGCAAATATAAAGGACCAAAATATAATTTGTTTTTTTAAAAAAGGACCAATTTGTAAATCAAAAAGGACCAAAATGTAAAAAAAATATTTTGTTTTACAAATAGACCCCTGGTGACGTGGCTGCCTGGACTAAAATATAAATTTCGAAACTTCGAAGGGCCAAAATGTAAATATAAAGGACCAAAATGTAATTTTTTTTCGAAGAAAGGACCAAAATGCAAATATAAAGGACCGAAATGTGATAAAGAAGGACCAAAATGTAATTTGTTTTTAAAAAAAGGACCAATTTGAGGCCCCTGGACCAAAATGTGAATATTAAAACTTCGAAGGACCAAAATGCAAATATAAAGGACCAAAATGTAAAAATAAAGGACGAAAATGTAATTTTTTTTTTAAAAAAGGACCAATTTGTAAATCAAAAAGGACCAAAATGTAAAAAAATAATTTTTTTTTTACGAATATGCCCCTGGTGACGTGGCTGCACCAGGAGGCAGCAAATCCCCTTGCATTAGTATATAGACTAGCTCTACTCCCGCGCGATTGCGCGGGTTCGCTTTAGTTGACGGCATCGTCATATTTTTTTTTGTGTTTTGTGATCGATTTTCTTTTGATGATGTTTGGAGGATTAAATAGGAACAGTTAAGGTAGTGGCCAAATATTTGCTGTATATTAATACAAAGCCTCATAATATTTTCTATACACCAATTCGTAGTCAAATAATAGACATTAAGTTGTGGAATCCATCATTAATAAACATGTTACCCATTCAGAATAAAAATAAAAAATAAGAAAACATTACATATATCAAAAAATAAATTTTAGGTGCAAATTTGTAAATGAACAGAAAAACAGGGGCGTCATGAATTAAAGGGTAAAATAGTAAATATTAAAACTTTGAAGGATCAAAATGCAAATATAAAGGACCAAAATGTGATAAAAAAGGACCAAAATATATATTTTTTAAAAAAACAGGACCAATTTGAGGCCCTTGGACCAAAATGTAAATATTAAAACTTCGAAGGACCAAAATGCAAATATAAAGGACCAAAATTTAAAAATAAAGGACCAAAATGTTTTTAAAAAAAAAAAAAAAGGATCAATTTGTAAATAAAAAAGGACCAAAATGTAAAAAAAAAAAAATTCAAATAGGCCCCTGGTGACGTGGCAGCCGGAAATGCAAGCATTTCCGGCTGCAAAGGACCATAATGTGATAAAAAAGATAATTTTTTTTAAAAAACAGGACCAATTTGAGGCCCCTGGACCAAAATATAATATTAAAACTTTGAAGGACCAAAATGCAAATATAAAGGACCAAAATATAAAAAGAAGGACCAAAATGTATTTTCTTTAAAAAAAAAAGGGATCAATTTGTATATAAAAAAGGACCAAAATGTAAAAAGAAAAGCTGCAAAGGACCAAAATGTGATAAAAAAGGACCAAAATATAATTTTTTTTAAAAAAAGGACCAATTTGAGGCCCCTGGACCAAAATGTAAATATTAAAACTTCGAAGGACTAAAATGCAAACATAAAGGACCAAAATTTTAAAAAAAAGGAGCAAAAATTTTTTTTTTTTTCAAAAAAGGATCAATTTGTAAATACAAAAGGACCAAAATGTAAAAAAAAAAAAAAATTTTACAAATAGGCCCCTGGTGACGTGGCAGCCGGATGCAAAGGACCAAAATGTGATAAAAAAGGACCAAAATATAATTTGTTTTTAAAAAAAGGACCAATTTGAGGCCCCTGGACCAAAATGTAAATATTAAAACTTCAAAAGATCAAAATGCAAATATAAAGCACCAAAATGTAAAAAAAAAGGACCAAAATGTATTTTTGTTTTAAAAAAGGATCAATTTGTAAATAAAAAGGACCAAAATGTAAAAAAAATAGCTGCAAAGGACCAAAATGTGATAAAAAAGGACCAAAATATAATTTTTTTTAAAAAACAGGACCAATTTGAGTCCCCTGGACCTAAATGTAAATATTAAAATTTCGAAGGACCAAAATGCAAATATAAAGGACTAAAATGTAAAAAAAAAGGACGAAAATGTAAATATTTTTTAAGAAAAAAGACCAATTTGTAAATAAAAAAGGACCAAAATGAAAAAAAAATATTTTTTTTTACAAATAGGCCCCTGGCGACGTGGCAGCCGGAAATGCAAGCATTTCTGGCTGCATTAGTATGTTGCTAAGATAGATAACCCCTGAAATATTAGTTGGAGTACAATCTGCGTAAACTTTGGTGGTGAGAGTAAATATTTAAAGGAAGAATTTCATGTATGTCCCTTCAAAAATAAGAAATATTATTTGCAAAAGGTCTTCTAAACATTCCGATGATGGCGATGCTCAGAACAAGGATGAAAATCTTCTGAACCTTGACAAATTGGTGAAGCCAATGGCAAACAAGAGACCAATCTCTCCCATGAGAGAACTCGCGGAGAACAGGATGGGAAGCTCTTGGTAGACGCGAAACTCTTCTAAACAACATCTGAATGTGTTCTCTCTATGCAAAGGTGTCAATACCATTACAACATGTATTCTCTCTTGAATTCATTTCGATTCTCAATGGTAAAGGAAATAACCTAGAACTATTATATCGTGATTCTCATTTCAATTCTCATTTTGACTGGATTGAGTTGATTGAACTGGATTAGGCTTAATGAAAGTTTAATTAGTCTGGATTGAGTCCAATTAATTTATCAATTAGGCTCAATTAGGGTCATTTGTGCCTCAATTAAGTTCATTCAGAGTTAATTAAGAGCGTTTAGAAAAGTAACGGTGGGCAATTGCAGTCTTAAATATTCTTCAGACTCGAGTCATCCCAATTCTTCGCATCATGCTGACTTGGAAATTGAATTTGTTTATATTTGTGTAGATAATACCATATCAAAGACAGACTGTGAAACAATAGCTATTCAAACACTTAAATTGCTACTTTGGGAAATCCTCTCGCAAGGTTCGACTTATTTCTTTCCTTTTATTCTCAATTTCATTTGAAATGGACACATTCGGTATAAATATTGCAGTTTAAAATGCAATTTTCGCGTTTAATGTTATATTAACCTTAAATTTGGTGGTTATTCTCATATTCTTGATGATTTATCTTATGGAGTCACACGAAGCATATTAGATGGTGTGGCAACGTGCATAATTACCTACTCTTTATATTTATATATCTAATTATATTCATTCCATTTCTTTGAGTTGTGATGTTATAATACCTTTTTTTCCTAAATTTTACAAACACGATCCTGATCTTCTAAAAATGTGTGTAGGTAAAATGTGGTACAAGGTTGGATATGCTTCAAGGGGGGATGTCGAAAACAAAAAATGTCAACAAAATATTGGATACTACTGTGTTAAATTTATTGGTTTTCAATCTTTTTTGTTGATTGAATTAATTAATATGATCATATAGTGAGTATATTTATTATTTATGATGTGAGGGGTTTATTTTGACGATTGGATCTAGATGATTATGAGTTGATAGGTATAGTTGAGGTTATGTTATTTTTAGATAATGTTATATAAAATTGTTGTTTTTGTAAACTAACTTCAAACAAATTTTTATTTTAGATATATTATTTTTTCATAAATTAGAGATACTTATTTCCCTCTCCCCCAAAACCATAAATTAGTATTAGAATTTATAATTAACCCCTTATAATATAAATTAGTGTTAGAATCTTATTCCCTAATTAGTAAATAGTAGATTAACCAATGTACCAATCAATTGCTAGTATCAGTACGACCCGTAGCAAATAATCACCGCAATGATACGATGGTACCGCTCAATTACTTGTAATGTTATGATCGTTCCAGTCAAAACCAGAGAGGGGTAATGATTTAAAGTTTCTGCCAGCAGAGAAGGAAGTGTCAAGATTTGTCGATTTAGTGATTTGGCGAGCTTCCTTTTCTCTATTTCTTCCCGGCTTCCTTCTCCCTCTTATGGCGTTATTAAAATGCTGGAAATTAATTAGATTAAACATGTAAAATGCAAAAGACATGCAATCTTTTGTTGTTCAATTGAACTATACGAGTGATGATTTAGGGTATTACCAGCTTCAATTGAAAGAGGGTTTAGGCGTTGCTACACGAGAAAGAGAGAGACGAGGGTTAGGGGAGAAGAATGGTGACAAGCAAAGAAGGTTGAGAGAGGGACTGAGCCACAACTACTTTTTTCTCTTCTAGGCGATTGGTGATCCTTCTTTTTCTATGTGACATTTGAGAAAAGGAACAAGCAGTCGTGAGATGGTGGGTTAATTAAATACATCAAAATAATATATATAATACTAATTATCATATATATAATACTAATTATATACATCAAAATAATATTCTATGTATAATATTAATATAATAAAATATTATATTATTATATATTATTGTATTGTAATATATTGCATTATTATGTTATATTATATTATTATATATATTAAATTTATTAAATTTATTTAATATATTGTATTATATTATATATTAAATTTATAATATAATATATTATATATATTCTAAACATTTATTTAGTATATTAAATAAAAATATTATTATATTTATGAATTAAATATAATGATACAAATTAATTATATTTACCAAATATATATATATATATATTAATGGTACAAATTCTTATATTTCAAAATATATTTAAATATAGTTAACAATTATTATATTTACCAGTATTATATTTTAAAAATAATGATACAAATTAATTACATTTATTTAATATATTTTAATGTGTAATGTACATAATATATTAATATATAATTAATTTATATTTCAAAATTATTATTATTAGGATTAAATTTTCAATTAAATATACATAAACCAACAAAATTTATTCTAATTACTTTTCAATTTTCTTTCGCATCAAACAATAAATTTTACTTTCCATTATATTGTATTCTAACATATCAAACAACACACATAAGAAATTCATATCCATCAAATTGTTATCCTCACTTCAATTTCTTGGAATAATGCAAGACTCCTTCAAAATTCTTCAAAGTCTTTTATATCAAACGGCCCCTAACTGAAAATGAATGAATGAACCGGAAACAAATCAATGATGTTTAAGTTAGAAGGGTGTGTAGGTCATATTCATATGTAATAGGCAATGTTTTAAATTGCGATATTGCGGTCCATTGCGGTCGGGTATTTTTTTTGTTGCGGATTGCGTTTGCGGGCGCAATTGCGCCGCAATGTCCTTATTGCGGACTTCCGTCGCGATACTAATTTATGTAATAATTATGGTATATTTTATATATATTCACAAAAAAAAAATCTCAAAATTATATCAATAAATTAACTCTCAAAATTATATATCTCAATCATAGAAAAATAATTAGATTATCATAACCAATAATAAAAATTTATACTTAGGTGCTGGCAGGGGTCAAATTTGGCAGACTATTTGCCATGGACTATTTGCCCATTTATGAAATTTCAATGAACTAAAAATATTAAAGCAACACAAATCAATTTTTGAAATCAAAATATCAATGAAATACAATAACTATTATGAAATTCATACATTTGTAAATGAAATTGATACAATCTAGAAGTTATACATGCATTAAATGATTCAATTACTAAACAATTTCAGAAAAAAAAAGAAAACCTAGATACCAAAATCAACCCGTAACTAGGGAAAAATCAGCAAAATTGAAAAAAATGAACCTTGAGCAAGTCTCCTAGAGCTCTCCTCTTCCTTTTGAGCAAGAAAATTTCAACAAAAACCTCAATTTCCAGGGGTATCACCACAACCCTCCACTGCCGCAGAGTTTTTTCCTCTTCTTTTTCTTGTCGTGAGATGTATAATGAAAGCCTCCAGTTAATACACCAAATACTTACTGGTCTCAATGAAAGTCTAAGTCTGCACTTTATACATAAATTAAAGCCTCCAGTTCATACATATAACTTAATGGATCAAATATCTAAACTTAATGGATCAAATATTTTAAATGAAAATGAATAGAATATTTAAATTAATGGATTTGAATCCAAACCCAAAACCGCAATTTTCCCGCAATTTGCGCAATTTTGAGCACAATTTTCCCGCAATTGCGCCGCAATGCCCGTAATTTTTCGAAAACGCAATCTCTTGCTATATGTTATTGCGATATTGCGGTTCTAAATTTCCCACCACAATTTCCGCAATTGCGACGCAATTTAAAACACTGGTAATAGGTGATTTAGTTAGATTTAATAACTATAAAATATGACAAATTGGATGCCAAGTTAATGGTTTGGTCATATTTGATATTATATTAAGTTTGGATGGTTAGATTTGATAAGTTTTCAGTTTTGATTGGTTAAAATTGTATTTTTTTTTAGTTTTTGAAGGACATATGTGATATTAACAATTTTAGAGGGACAAATTTAATATTTTGAATTTTTGAAGGAACATAACTGAAATTGCCCCATATTTAAATAATCACAATTTGTCACTCGTCAGTAAAAATATTGGGCTCCTCTGGACTGTAGTACAACTAGGAGAGAGAGAGAGATCAAACCTGCCTACTGCAAGAGAGAGAGAGAGAGAGAGAGAGAGAGAGAGAATGGAGACTGATAATGGCCATCCTTACGTACCTACAGATCTGAGTCTTCCCGGATACGTACCGATCTTTCTCTCGCAAACGGAAATTTTGGTTCCGTATCTCAGCTGCTCCGTTCTTCTTGTTTTTCTCATCTGGCTAGTGTCTGGTACCAATCTGACTTCTCAATTTCCTTTCTCTTTACTAATTTTTGTGTTGAACAATCTTTTGTACTTTAAATTGAATATTTTGTTTCATTATTTTCATATATTAATAGGTCGAATTGGGAGGATATCGAAGATAGATAGGATTTTGATGTGCTGGTGGGCCTTTACGGGCTTGACTCATATTATTCTCGAAGGATACTTTGTTTTTGTGCCTGATTTCTACAAAATAAAAACCCCTAATTACTTGGATGAAGTTTGTAAGTACTCTTTTACTCCTCAGTCAAGAATTCAACATATTATTTCGTTAATTTCTTTATCACTTGCGTAATTTGAGGAGTTTTGAGTGTTGAATTGAGGGTTAAATTGAATGAAAAATTGTAGGGAAGGAATATGCGAAAGGGGATTCGAGATATGTAGCTAGAGATGCAGCAGTTGTAAGTGTTGAAGGAATTACTGCGGTATTAGAAGGCCCTGCTAGTCTTCTTGCTGTGTAAGTTTTACTCGTGCCAGTTCGGTACCGATTTTACTACCTTTTTAATATCTCATTTTTCTTTTGTTTTTTAAACCTTTTTGCTAAGTAAGCCTTAGTTCCTTTTATTTAAGTTTTAAGGCACCTCTTGTCTATAACCCTTGAAAAATATTGAATAGGAAGTATGCCCTTATAAAATGGGGAATATCATGAATACCCCTAGAAGACATAGAAAATATCATGTATACCCTTCAAAACATAAGAAATGTCATGCATATCCCTTGCATTATTTTTTTACACACCGCAAGTGGAACAGGGGGTAATTTGGGCATTGCATTAAATAATAGCAGAAGAAGGGTATTCATGATATTTCTTATGTTTTGTAGCGCATTCATGCTATTTTATGTTTGGTAGCGGTATGTGTGAAATTTCATGTTCATTTAATTGAAATCCTTAATTTTCTTTTCTTTTTGATGCAATAATAATAGGTACGCAATTTTGTCGAGAAAATCATACAGTTATATTCTACAATTTGCGATTTGCTTGGGGCAACTATACGGATGCTTAGTATATTTCATCACCGCATTTTTGGAAGGCGATAATTTCTCGAAAAATCAATTTTATTATTGGGCGTATTATATTGGGGCGAATGGTTGGTGGGTCCTCATTCCGTCCATAATTGCAATTAGGGCGTGGAAAAAAATTTGCGCCTCATTCGAAACCGACAAGAAGAAAAAGACGAAGTGATTTTAGGTTCTTTTATTTGGGGTAAAATTTGAATTGGTTTGGAAGTTGTATTATTTGATTCGGATTTCTTTGTTGTTGGTATTTTATTTTTAATGGATTATATTAGTTTGCTATGTTTTATTTTGTCTTGGTTTGTGTTCATGGTTGAGATGGAATATTATTATCAGATAAATTTAAAATTTTAAAGAATTGTCAAAAATGCAGAAAAGAAAATAGAGACGGCAATTTTTTTGCAAATTAAAATAAAGTAGAATAGAATTATTCCCTTGCAAATCAAGAACTTTTAATTTACTAAAAGACAGCTAAATAAAAATCATTTCTTAGAATTATATTAATTTGGTTAGAATCTATCTAAATTATATTAATTTTGGCTAGATGTGCCGGCAGATCTAAATATATTTCTTAAAATTAGCTGAATGCATATTCATTTGCAAAAGTTTATGATTATTTTTTGTGTCTTTCAAAACAATCAAAAGAAATACACAAATAGGGTTAATTTATAGGTATTTTTTGTTTTTAAAATAAATTTAATACTTGGTGAGTCAAACAACATAGAAATTACAAAATCATGTTTTCTACAAGTCCCTTTCTTTTCCTACCCTTCCCTTCAAAGCAAACATTCTAATTTGCCAAAATTATTATATCAAACACTGTATAAAATATTTACATAACTCTAAAATTAATCAATGCACAACAGATATATTCCGCAAATGCAGAAATAAATGATTTATAAAATCTTGAAATCGATAAGAAAAACATCAATTCAGAAAGATAATCACATGAACAAAATCTATAATGTACAAAAATTAAGTTTTAAGGGTTAATAGTACACTATTTCAAACCTATTCACAAATCAATACTACTAATTTCTTGATTGATCTACTACTTGAAATTGTTCGCAAATTACAAAATAAGATATTTTTTTGTTCTTTTCAATATCTTTGCTCGCGTAATTGCTTGTAAAACCCTTGAATGAATTCTTCAGCCAAACGATCCACATCACACCCCCCATATTTTTCTTCTATCGAGGCAATGGACGTCCAATAACCCTCGATCGCTAAAACCGGACCCGACCCTTTAGCACGAGAAGGTAGAGGTGAATAACTAGGGAGAATAATTATGGATTTTGGTACCACCACATCTATAGCTTTACTACTTAAACATGACAAGAATTTATACTGGTGGCGATTTTTCGTTTTACCCCTCCAAATTTGCGGATTTTCGGGAGTGCTCTGGCATGAGAACTCGTAGGAATGATGATAACTCATGAGCTTGTTTGCCTCTCTTTGTTTCAAAATAAAACTCACGAGAGAACCAATTAGGAGCTTTCCTTTCATCGATACAAAACCGATCATGCTCGTTGCGATTTTTCGAGTTCTTATCGAAAAACCCTTGCGAATGAGGAAGAGGTTTAAGTTCCATAGGTCTTGTAGCCTCTCCACAGAAGCCATTTGATATATGTGTGTGTGAGATAGAGGGGTGGAGGGGGGACAAAGATTTGATTTGGTTACTAGCTAATATTTAAAAGGCAGGTTAACCAAAATGTTGGTTAATGAATAAATAATTTTGGAAGATTCAAAGAAGGAGATGAGAAATTTTCAGGGCTTAGTTTAGGTTATTGTTGGATGAGAAGGGTAGGAATTTCCAAGCAAAAGGCAAACAGGTTAATGGGTTAACGGGTTAATCTGAATAAGGGCTATCACATACTAATATATAGTGTTATATTGGATATTGGGTCGGGTTGGAATGAGATCCAAATCCATTTGTATTTTTATTATGGGGTCAAGTTTGAGTCAATTTGGAATGTATTTTTCGCCAAGTCGTAGTAATAAATCATTGTGCCATGTCATGATATGACCATCTAATCATGATATATATTATTCTCGAATCAAAATAGTTTCGAGTCAAGCCGATTTAGGTTGTTTAAGAATTTAGGTCACTTTCGAATCAAGTCTAAACCTGAATCTGAATCAATTGATGTTTGGAACTTCAGATTATACTGTTCGCGTAGTCAATCATGATTTTAGACTGGGATTTATCCAAACGAATCGGAGGAATTTTTTTTGCACATAGGCCATAAATAAATATTTAATATTGGGAAGTTCTACGATAAACTCATTTTCTTATTATGAATCATTTTTCAAAAAAACATTTTAAGAATTTTAGCTATTTATTAACTAATTTTACCAAATTTATGTTTTAAATAGCATTAAATAATAAATATACACTAGAATCTAACAAAAAAAAATATTATTTAACAAATATTCGATTTTTTTAATTTTTAAAACAGATCCATGATAAGAAAATGAATCTATCATAGAACTCCCCTACGTATTGGTTAAAGATACGATACAAATGATCTCAAAACACGTTATTTGAACTCCTCAAAACGTAAAATGATTGATATGAATCGAAAAGAAAACTTTTTAATCGTTTGTACAATTTGGTGAAAAATTAAGTGGTAAAAGATTCGATCCAAACCATCTAAAAAACACGTAATTTGGACTTCTCGGAGCGTTAAAAGAATGTAACGAATCGAAAAATAAACTTTCTTAGTGTTTATAAAATTTGGTGAAAAGCTATGTAGTAAACGATACGATATAAATGATCTAAAAACACATTATTTGAACTCCTCAAAGCGTAAAAAGATTGCTATGAATCGACAAGAATACTTTCTTAATGTTTGTACAATTTGGTGAAAATATACGTAGTAAAAGATTCGATTCAAACAATCTCAAAACACATTATTAGGTCTCATCAAAGCGTCAAAAGATTGCTATAAATCGAAAAACAAATTATCTTAGTGTTTGAACAAATTGGTGAAAAGTTACGTAGTAAAATATTCGATCCAAACCATCTCAAAAACAAGTTATTTGGAGTCCTCAGAGAGTTAAAAGATTATTATGAATCGAAAAACAAAGTTTCTTAGTGTTCGTAAAATTTGATGGAAAGTTATGTAGTAAAAGATACGACACAAATGATCTCAAAACACGTTATATGAACTCCTCAAAATGTAATAACATTGCTATGGATCGAAAAGAAATCTTTGTTAGTGTTTGTACAATTTGGTCAAAAGTTACGTAGTAAAAGATTCGATCCAAACCATCTAAAAAATATGTTATTTGGACTCCTCATAACGTTAAAAGATTGTAATGAATCGAAAAACCATCTTTCTTAGTGTTCGTAAATTTTTGTGAAAAGTTATGTAGTAAAAGATACGATACAAATGATCTAAAAACACGTTATTTCAACTCCTCAAAAACGTAAAAAGATTGTTATGAATCGAAAAGAAAACTTTCTTTGTGTTTGTACAATTTGGTGAAAAGTTACGTAGTAAGAAATTCGATCAAAACCATCTCAAAACACGTTATTTGGAGTCCTCGGAGAGTTAAAAGATTGTTATGAATAGAAAAACAAAGTATCTTAGTGTTTGTAAAATTTGGTGGAAAGCTATGTAGTAAAAGATACGATACAAATGATCTAAAAACACGTTATTTGAACTCCTCAAAGCGTAAAATGATTGATATGAATCGAAAATAAAACTTTCTTTGTGTTTGTACAATTTCGTGAAAAGTTACGTAATAAAAGATTCGATCCAAACCATCTCAAAAACACGTTATTTGGAGTCCTCAGAGAGTTAAAAGATTGTTATGAATAGAAAAACAAAGTTTCTTAGTATTTGTAAAATTTGGTGAAAACTTATGTAGTAAAAGATACGAAACAGATGATCTAAAAACACGTTATTTGAACTCCTCAAAGCATAAAATGATTGGTATGAATCGAAAAGAAAACTTTCTTAGTGTTTGTACAATTCTGTGAAAAGTTTATGTAGTAAAAGATTCGATTCTAACCATCTCAAAAACACGTTATTTGGAGTCATCAGAGAGTTAAAAGATTGCTATGAATCGAAAAACAAACCTTCTTAGTGTTTGTAAATTTTTCTGAAAAGTTATGAAGTAAAAGATACGATACAAATGATCTAAAAACACGTTATTTGAACTCCTCTAAGCGTAAAAAATTTGATGTGAATCTAAAAGAAAACTTTCTTAGCGTTTGTACAATTTGGTGAAAAGTTACGTAGTAAAAGATTCGATCCAAACCATCTAAAAAGCACGCTATATGGACTCCTCAGAGCGTTAAAAGATTGTTATGAATCGAAAAACGTACTTTTTTAGTGTTTGTAAAACTTTGTCAAAAGTAAGGTAGTAAAAGATACAATACAGATGTCTAAAAACACGTTATTTGAACTCCTCAAAATGTAAAAAGATTGCTATGAATCGAAAAAAAACTTTCTTAGTGTTTGTACAATTTTGTGAAAAGTTACGTAGTAAAACATTCGATCCAAACCATCCCAAAAACACGTTATTATGACTCCTCGGAGCGTTAGAAATATTGTTATAAATCAAAAAACAAAGTCTATTAGTGTTTGTAAAATTTGGTGGAAAAGTTATGTAGTAAAAGATACGATAGAGATGATCTAGAAACACGTTATTTGAACTCCTCAAAACGTAAAAAGATTGCTATGAATATAAAAGAAAACTTTCTTAGTGTTTATACAATTTGGTGTTTATACGTAGTAACATATTCGATCCAAACCATCTCAAATACAAGTTATTTGGAGTCCCCAGAGCGATAAAACATTGTTATAAATCGAAAAACAAAGTTTCTTAGTGTTTGTAAAATTTGGTGTAAACTTATGTAATAAAAGATACGATACAAATGATCTCAAAACACGTTATTTGAACTCATCAAAACGTAAAATGACTGGTATGAATCGAAAGAAAACTTTCTTTGTGTTTTTACAATTTGGTGAAAATTTACGTAGTAAAAGATTTGATCGAAACCATCTAGAAAACACGTTATTTGGACTCCTAGGAGCGTTAAATGAATGTAACGAATCGAAAATCAAACGTTCTTGGTGTATGTAAAATTTGGTGAAAAGTTATGTAGAGAACGATACGAAACAAATGATCTAAAAACACGTTATTTGCTATGAATCGAAAAACAAAACAATCTTAGTGTTTGTATAATTTGGTGAAATGTTACGTAGTAAAATATTCGATCCAAACCATCTCAAAAACACGTCATTTGGAGTCCTCAGAGAGTTAAAAGATTGTTATGAATCGAAAAATAAAGTTTCTTAGTATTTGAAAAAATTGGTGGAAAGTTATGTAGTAAAAGATACGATACGAATGATCTCAAAACACGTTATTTGAACTCCTCAAAACGTAAAAATATTGCTATGAATCGAAAAGAATAATTTCTTAGTGTTTGTACAATTTGGTGAAAAGTTAGGTAGTAAAAGATTCGATCAAAACAATCTAAAAAACACAATATTTGGACTCGTCAAAGCGTAAAAAGATTGCAATGAATAAAAAAACAAACTTTCTGAGTGTTTGTACAATTTGGTGAAACCATCTCAAAAACACGTTATTGGAACTCCTTGGTGCGTTGAAAGATTGTTTTGAATCGAAAAATAAACTTTCTTAGTGTTTGTAAAATTTGGTGAAAAGTTATGTAGTAAAATATTCGATACAAATGATCTAAAAACACGTTATTTGAACTTCTCAAAGCGTAAAAAGATTACTATGAATCGAAAAGAAAACATTCATAGTGTTTGTACAATTAGGTGAAAAGTTACGTGGTAAAAGATTCGATCCAAACCATCTCAAAAATACGTTATTTGAACTCCTCAACGCGTAAAAAGATTGCTATGAATCGAAAAGAAAACTTTCTTAGTGTTCGTACAATTTGGTGAAAACTCACGTAGTAAAAGATTCGATCCAAACCATCTTAAAACATCTTATTTGAACTCCTCGGAGCATTAAAAGATTGTTTTGAATCGAGTAAAAGATACGATTCCAATGATCTAAAAATACATTATTTGAACTTCCCAAAGCACAAAAAGATTGTTTCGAATTGCAAAACAAACTTTCTTAGTGTTCGCAAAATTTGGTGAAAAGTTATGTAGTAAAAGATAAGACTCAAATGATCTAAAAACACGTTATTTGAACTCTTCAAAGTGTAAAAAAATTGCTATGAATCGAAAAGAAAACTTTCTTAGTGTTTGTACAATTTGGTGAAAAGTTACGTAGTAAAAGATTCGATCCAAACAATCTCAAAAACATATTATTTGAACTCCTCGGAGCATTAAAAGATTGTTTTGAATCAAAAAACAAACTTTCTTTGTGTCTGTAAAATTTGGTGAAAAGTTGTGTAGTAAAAGATACGATTCAAATGGTCTAAAAACACGTTATTTGAACTCCTCAAAGCGTAAAAAGATTGCTATGAATAGAAAAGAAAACTTTCTTAGCGTTTGTACAATTTGGTGAAAAGTTACGTGGTAAAAGATTCGATCTAAACAATCTAAAAAATACGTTATTTGAACTCCTCAAAGCGCAAAAAGATTGCTATGAATCGAAAAGAAAACTTTCTTAATGTTTGTACAATTTGGTGAAAACTCACGTATTAAAAGATTCGATCCAAACCATCTAAAAAACATGTTATTTGAACTCCTCGGAGCGTTAAAAGATAGTTTAGAATCGAAAAACAAACTTTCTTAGTGTGTGTAAAATGCGGTGAAAAGTCGTGTAGTAAAAGATACGATTCACATGATCTAAAAACACGTTATTTGAACTCCTCAAAGCGTGAAAAGATTTCTATGAATCGAAAAGAAAACTTTCTTAGTGTTTGTACAATTTGGTGAAAAGTTACGTGGTAAAAGATTCGATCCAAACCATCTCAAAAATACGTTATTTGAACTCCTCAAAGCGTAAAAAGATTGCTATCAATTGAAAAGAAAACTTTCTTAGTGTTTGTACAATTTGGTGAAAACTCACGTAGTAAAAGAATCGATCCAAACCGTCCCAAAAACATGTTATTTGAACTCCTCGGATCGTTAAAAGATTGTTTTGAATTGAAAAACAAACTTTCTTAGTATTTGTAAAATTTGGTGAAAAGTTGTGTAGTAAAAGATACGATTCAAATGATCTAAAAACACGTTATTTGAACTTCTCAAAGCGTTAAAAGATTGTTTTGAATCGAAAAACAAACTTTCTTAGTGTTTGTAAAATTTGGTGAAACGTTATGTAGTAAAAGATACGATTCAAATGATCTAAAAATACGTTATTTGAACTCCCCAAAGAATAAAAAGATTGTTTTGAATCGAAAAAAAAAACTTTCTTAGTGTTTGTAAAATTTTGTGAAAAATTATGTAGTGAAAGATACGATTCAAATGATCTAAAAATACGTTATTTGAACTCCCCAAAGCACACAAAGATTGATTTGAATTGCAAAATAATCTTTCTAAGTGTTCGTAAAATTTGGTGAAAAGTTATGTAAAAGATACGATTCAAATGATCTAAAAGAATGTTATTTGAACTCCTCAAAGTGTAAAAATATTGCTATGAATCGAAGAAAACATTCTTAGTGTTTGTACAATTTGGTGAAAAGTTACGTAGTAAAAGATACGATTCAAATGATCTAAAAACACGTTATTTGATTCCTCAAAGCGTAAAAATATTGCTATGAATCGAAAAGAAAACTTTCTTAGTGTTTGTACAATTTGGTGAAAAGTTACGAAGTAAAAGATTCGATCCAAACCATCTCAAAAACATGTTATTTGAACTCCTCGGAGCATTAAAAGATTGTTTTGAATAAAAAAACAAACTTTCTTGGTGTCTGTAAAATTTGGTGAAAAGTTGTGTAGTAAAAGATACGATTCAAATGATCTAAAAACACGTTATTTGATTCCTCAAAGCGTAAAAAGATTGCTATGAATCGAAAAGAAAACTTTCTTAGTGTTTGTACAATTTGGTGAAAAGTTACGTGGTAAAAGATTCGATCCAAACCCTCTAAAAAATAAGGTATTTGAACTCCTCAAAGCACAAAAAGATTGCTATGAATCGAAAAGAAAACTTTCTTAGTGTTTGTACAATTTGGTGAAAACTCACGTAGTAAAAAAAGATTGTTTTGAATTGGAAAACAAACTTTCTTAGTGGTTGTTAAATTTGGTGAAAAATTATGTAGTAAAAGATATGATTCAAATGATCTAAAAATACGTTATTTGAACTTCCCAAAGCTTTAAAAGATTGTTTTGAATCGAAAAACCAAATATCTTAGTGTTCGTAAAATTTGGTGAAAAGTTATGTAGTAAAAGATACGATTCAAATGATCTAAAAACAAGTTATTGAACTCATCAACGTGTAAAAAGATTGCTATGAATCGAAAAGAAAACTTTCTTAGTGTCTGTAAAATTTGGTGAAAAGTTACGTAGTAAAAGATTCGATCCAAACCATCTCAAAAACATGTTATTTGAACTCCTCGGAGCATTAAAAGATTGTTTTGAATCGAAAAACAAACTTTCTTAGTGTCTGTAAAATTTGGTGAAAAGTTGTGTAGTAAAAGTTACGATTCTAATGATCTAAAAACACGTTATTTGAACTTCTCAAAGTGTAAAAAGATTGTTATGAATCGAAAGAAAACATTCTTAGTGTTTGTATAATTTGGTGAAAAGTTACGTAGCAAAAGATTCGATCCAAACCATCTCAAAAACATGGTATTTGAATTTCTCGGAGCATTAAAAGATTGTTTTGAATCGAAAAACAAAATTTCTTAGTGTTGGTAATATTTGGTGAAACGTTATGTAGTAAAAGATACGATTCAAACGATCTAAAAACACGTTATTTGAACTCCTCAAAGCGAATAAAAGATTGTTATGAATCGAAAAGAAAAATTTCTTAGTGTTTGTACAATTTGGTGAAAAGTTAAGTACTAAAAGATTCGATCCAAACCATCTCAAAAACATGTTTTTTTGGACTCCTCGTAGCGATAAAAGATTGTTTTGAATCGAGAAACAAACTTTCATAGTGTTTGTAAAATTTGGTGAGAAGTTATATAGTAAAAGATGATCTAAAAATACGTCATTTGAACTCCCGAAAGAATAAAAAGATTGTTTTGAATCGAAAAACAAACTTTCTTAGTGTTTGTAAAATTTGGTGAAAACTTATGTAGTAAAAGATACGATTCAAATGATCCAAAAATAAGTTATTTGAACTCCCCAAAGCATAAAAAGATTGTTTTGAATCGAAAAACAAAATTTCTTAATGTTCTTAAAATTTGGTGAAAAGTTATGTAGTAAAAGATACGATTCAAATGATCTAAAAGCAAGTTATTGAACTCATCAAAGTGTTAAAAGATTGCTATGAATCGAAAAAAAACTTTCTTAGTGTTTGTGCAATTTGGTGAAAACTCACGTAGTACAAGATTTGATTCAAACCTTCTCAAAAACACGTTATTTGACCTCCTCGGAGCGTTAAAAGATTGTTTTGAATCGAAAAACAAACTTTCTTAGTGTTTGCTAAATTTGGTGAAAAGTTATGTAGTAAAAGATTCGATACAAATGATCTAAAAATATGTTATTTCAACTCCTCAAAATGTAATAAGATTGCTATGAATCGAAAAGAAAACTTTCTTAGTGTTTGTACAATTTGGTGAAGAGTTGCATGGAAGAAGATTCGATCCAAACCATCTCAAAAATAAGTTATTTGAACTCCTCAAAGCATAAATAGATTGCTATGAATCGAAAAGAAAACTTGTTTAGTGTTCGTACAATTTGGTGAAAACTCACGTAGTAAAAGATTCGATCCAAACCATCTCAAAACATGTTATTTGAACTGCTCGGAGCGTTAAAAGATTGTTTTGAATCGAAAAACAAATTTTCTTAGTGTTTGTAAAATTTGGTGAAAAGTTATGTAGTAAAAGATACGATTCAAATGATCTAAAAATACGTTATTTGTGCTCCCCAAAGCACAAAAAGATTGTTTTGAATTGCAAAACAAACTTTCTTAGTGTCTGTAAAATTTGGTGAAAAGTTATGTAGTAAAAGATACGATGCATATGACATAAAAACACGTTATTTGAACTCCTCGAAGCGTAAAAAGATTGCTATGAATCGAAAAGCAAACATACTTAGTGTTTGTACAATTTGGTGAAACGTTACGTGGTAAAAGATACGCTCCAAACCATCTCAAAAATACGTTATTTGAACTCCTCAAAGCATAAAAAGATTGCTATGAATCGAAAAGAAAACTTGCTTAGTGTTCGTACAATTTGGTGAAAATTTGGTGAGAAGTTATGTAGTAAAAGATACGATACATATGACATAAAAACACGTTATTTGAACTCCTCGAAGCGTAAAAAGATTGCTATGAATCGAAAAGCACACATACTTAGTGTTTGTACAATTTGGTGAAAAGTTACGTGGTAAAAGATTCGATACAAACCATCAAAAAAATACTTTATTTGAACTCCTCAGAGCGTAAAAAGATTGCTTATCAATTGAAAAGAAAACTTTCTTAGTGTTTGTACAATTTGGTGAAAACTCACATAGTAAAAGAATCGGTCCAAACCGTCTAAAAAACATGTTATTCGAACTCCTCGGATCGTTAAAAGATTGTTTTGAATTGAAAAACAAACTTTCTTAGTGTTTGTAAAATTTGGTGAAAAGTTGTGTAGTAAAAGAAACGATTCAAATGATCTAAAAACACGTTATTTGAACTCCTCAAAGCGTTAAAAGATTGTTTTGAATCGAAAAACAAACTTTCTTAATGGTTGTAAAATTTGGGGAAAAGTAATGTAGTAAAAGATACGATTCAAACGATCTAAGAATACGTTATTTGAACTCTCCAAAGCACACAAAGATTGTTTTGAATTGCAAAACAATCTTTCTAAGTGTTCGTAAAATTTGGTGAAAAGTTATGTAGTAAAAGATACGATTCAAATGATCTAAAAAAACGTTATTTGAACTCCTCAAAGTGTAAAAATATTGCTATGAATCGAAGAAAACATTCTCAGTGTTTGTACAATTTGGTGAAAAGTTACGTAGTAAAAGAATCGATCCAAACCATCTCAAAAACGTGTTATTTGAACTCCTCGGAGCATTAAAAGATTGTTTTGATTCGAAAAACAAAATTTCTTAGTGTTTGTAAAATTTGGTGAAAACTATGTAGTAAAAGATATGATTCAAATGATCTAAAAATACGCTATTTGAACTCCCCAATGCATAAAAAGATTGTTTTGAATCGAAAAACCAAATTTCTTAGTGTTCGTAAAATTTGGTGAAAAGTTATGTAGTAAAAGATACGATTCAAATGATCTAAAAACAAATTATTGAACTCATCAAACTGTAAAAAGATTGCTATGAATCGAAAAGAAAACTTTCTTAGTGTTTCTACAATTTGGTGAAAACTCACGTAGTAAAAGATTCGATACAAACCATCTAAAAAACAAGTCACTTGAACTCCTCGGAGTGTTAAAAGATTGTTTTGAATCGAAAAACAAACTTTCTTAGTTTTTGTAAAATTTGGTGAAAAGTTAAATAGTAAAAGATACAATTGAAATGATCTAAAAATTCGTTATTTGAACTCCCCAAAGCACAAAAAGATTGTTTCGAATTGCAAAACAAACTTTCTTAGTGTTCGTAAAATTTGGTGAAAAGTTATGTAGTAAATGATACGATTCAAATAATCTAAAAACATGTTATTTGAACTCTTCAAAGTGTAAAAATATTGCTATGAATGGAAAAGAAAACTTTCTTAGTGTTTGTACAATTTGGTGAAAAGTTACGTAGTAAAATATTCGATCCAAATCATCTCAAAAACATGTTATTTGAATTCCTCGGAGCATTAAAAGATTGTTTTGAATCGAAAAAGAAACTTTCTTAATGTTCGTAAAATTTGGTGAAATGTCATGAAGTAAAAGATACGATTCAATTGATCTAAAAATACGTTATTTTAACTCCCCAAAGCATAAAAAGATTGTTTTGAATCGAAAAACCAAATTTCTTAGTGTTCGTAAAATTTGGTGAAAAGTCATGTAGTAAAAGATACGATTCAAATGATCTAAAAACAACTTATTGAACTTATCAAAGTGTAAAAAGATAGCTATGAATCGAAAAGAAAACTTTCTTAGTGTTTCTACAATTTGGTGAAAACTCACGTAGTAAAAGATTCGATACAAACCATCTCAAAAACAAGTTATTTGAACTTCTCGGAGTGTTAAAAGATTGTTTTGAATCGAAAAAAAACTTTCTTAGTGTTTGTAAAATTTGGTGAAAAGTTATGAAGTAAAAGATACGATTGAAATGATCTAAAAATACGTTATTTGAACTCCCCAAAGCACAAAAAGATTGTTTTGAATTGCAAAACAAACTTTCTTAGTGTTCGTAAAATTTGGTGAAAAGTTATGTAGTAAAAGATACGATTCAAATGATCTGAAAACACATTATTTGAACTCTTCAAAGTGTAAAAATATTGCTATGAATCGAAACGAAAATTTTCTTAGAGTTTGTACAATTTGGTGAAAAGTTACGTAGTAAAAGATTCCATCCAAACCATCTCAAAAACGTGTTATTTGAACTCCTGGGAGCATTAAAAGATTGTTTTGAATCGAAAAACAAACTTTCTTAGTGTTTGCAAAATTTGGTGAAAAGTATGTAGTAAAAGATACGATTGAAATGATCTAAAAATACGTTATTTGAACTCCCCAAAGCACAAAAAGATTGTTTTGAATCGAAAAACAAATTTTCTTAGTGTCTGTAAAATTTGGTTAAAAGTTGTGTAGTAAAAGATACGATTCAAATGATCTAAATACACGTTATTTGAACTCCTCAAAGCGTAAAAAGGTTGCTATGAATCGAAAAGAAAACTTTCTTAGTGTTTGTACAATTTGGTGAAAAGTTACGTGGTAAAAGATTCGATCCATACCATCTAAAAAATACGTTATTTGAACTCCTGAAAGCGCAAAAAGATTGCTATGAATCGAAAAGAAAAATTTCTTAGTGTTTGTACAATTTGATGAAAACTCACATAGTAAAAGATTCGATCCAAACCATCTCAAAAACATGTTATTTGAACTCCTCGGAGCGTTAAAAGATTGTTTTGAATCGAAAAACAAACTTTCTTAGTGTGTGTAAAATTTGGTGAAAAGTCGTGTAGTAAAAGATATGATTCACATGATCTAAAAACACATTATTTGAACTCCTCAAAGCGTGAAAAGATTGTTTTGAATCGAAAAGAAAACTTTCTTAGTGTTTGTACAATTTGGTGAAAAGTTACGTGGTAAAAGATTCGATCCAAACCATCTCAAAAATACGTTATTTGAACTCCTCAAAGCGTAAAAAAATTGCTATCAATTGAAAAGAAAACTTTCTTAGTGTTTGTACAATTTGGTGAAAACTCACGTAGTAAAAGAATCGATCCAAACCTTCTCAAAAACATGTTATTTGAACTCCTCGGATCGTTAAAAGATTGTTTTGAATAGAAAAACAAACTTTCTTAGTGTTTGTAAAATTTGGTGAAAAGTTGTGTAGTAAAAGAAACGATTCAAATGATCTAAAAACACGTTATTTGAACTCCTCAAAGCGTTAAAAGATTGTTTTGAATCGAAAAACAAACTTTCTTAGTGGTTGTAAAATTTGGGGAAAAGTAATGTAGTAAAAGATACGATTCAAACGATCTAAGAATACGTTATTTGAACTCTCCAAAGCACACAAAGATTGTTTTGAATTGCAAAACAATCTTTCTAAGTGTTCGTAAAATTTGGTGAAAAGTTATGTAGTAAAAGATACGATTCAAATGATCTAAAAAAACGTTATTTGAACTCGTCAAAGTGTAAAAATATTGCTATGAATCGAAGAAAACATTCTCAGTGTTTGTACAATTTGGTGAAAAGTTACGTAGTAAAAGAATCGATCCAAACCATCTCAAAAACGTGTTATTTGAACTCCTCGGAGCATTAAAAGATTGTTTTGATTCGAAAAACAAAATTTCTTAGTGTTTGTAAAATTTGGTTAAAACTATGTAGTAAAAGATATGATTCAAATGATCTAAAAATACGCTATTTGAACTCCCCAATGCATAAAAAGATTGTTTTGAATCGAAAAACCAAATTTCTTAGTGTTCGTAAAATTTGGTGAAAAGTTATGTAGTAAAAGATACGATTCAAATGATCTAAAAACAAATTATTGAACTCATCAAACAGTAAAAAGATTGCTATGAATCGAAAAGAAAACTTTCTTAGTGTTTCTACAATTTGGTGAAAACTCACGTAGTAAAAGATTCGATACAAACCATCTAAAAAACAAGTCACTTGAACTCCTCGGAGTGTTAAAAGATTGTTTTGAATCGAAAAACAAACTTTCTTAGTTTTTGTAAAATTTGGTGAAAAGTTAAATAGTAAAAGATACAATTGAAATGATCTAAAAATTCGTTATTTGAACTCCCCAAAGCACAAAAAGATTGTTTCGAATTGCAAAACAAACTTTCTTAGTGTTCGTAAAATTTGGTGAAAAGTTATGTAGTAAATGATACAATTCAAATAATCTAAAAACATGTTATTTGAACTCTTCAAAGTGTAAAAATATTGCTATGAATGGAAAAGAAAACTTTCTTAGTGTTTGTACAATTTGGTGAAAAGTTACGTAGTAAAATATTCGATCCAAATCATCTCAAAAACATGTTATTTGAATTCCTCGGAGCATTAAAAGATTGTTTTGAATCGAAAAACAAACTTTCTTAGTGTTCGTAAAATTTGGTGAAATGTTATGAAGTAAAAGATACGATTCAATTGATCTAAAAATACGTTATTTGAACTCCCCAAAGCATAAAAAGATTGTTTTGAATCGAAAAACCAAATTTCTTAGTGTTCGTAAAATTTGGTGAAAAGTCATGTAGTAAAAGATACGATTCAAATGATCTAAAAACAACTTATTGAACTTATCAAAGTGTAAAAAGATAGCTATGAATCGAAAAGAAAACTTTCTTAGTGTTTCTACAATTTGGTGAAAACTCACGTAGTAAAAGATTCGATACAAACCATCTCAAAAACAAGTTATTTGAACTTCTCGGAGTGTTAAAAGATTGTTTTGAATCGAAAAAAAACTTTCTTAGTGTTCGTAAAATTTGGTGAAAAGTTATGAAGTAAAAGATACGATTGAAATGATCTAAAAATACGTTATTTGAACTCTTCAAAGTGTAAAAATATTGCTATGAATCGAAACGAAAATTTTCTTAGAGTTTGTACAATTTGGTGAAAAGTTACGTAGTAAAAGATTCGATCCAAACCATCTCAAAAACGTGTTATTTGAACTCCTGGGAGCATTAAAAGATTGTTTTGAATCGAAAAACAAACTTTCTTAGTGTTTGTAAAATTTGGTGAAAAGTATGTAGTAAAAGATACGATTCAAATGATCTAAAAATACGTTATTTGAACTCCCCAAAGCACAAAAAGATTGTTTTGAATCGAAAAACAAATTTTCTTAGTGTCTGTAAAATTTGGTTAAAAGTTGTGTAGTAAAAGATACGATTCAAATGATCTAAATACACGTTATTTGAACTCCTCAAAGCGTAAAAAGGTTGCTATGAATCGAAAAGAAAACTTTCTTAGTGTTTGTACAATTTGGTGAAAAGTTACGTGGTAAAAGATTCGATCCATACCATCTCAAAAATACGTTATTTGAACTCCTGAAAGCGCAAAAAAATTGCTATGAATCGAAAAGAAAACTTTCTTAGTGTTTGTACAATTTGGTGAAAACTCACATAGTAAAAGATTCGATCCAAACCATCTCAAAAACATGTTATTTGAACTCCTCGGAGCGTTAAAAGATTGTTTTGAATCGAAAAACAAACTTTCTTAGTGTGTGTAAAATTTGGTGAAAAGTCGTGTAGTAAAAGATATGATTCACATGATCTAAAAACACATTATTTGAACTCCTCAAAGCGTGAAAAGATTGTTATGAATCGAAAAGAAAACTTTCTTAGTGTTTGTACAATTTGGTGAAAAGTTACGTGGTAAAAGATTCGATCCGAACCATCTCAAAAATACGTTATTTGAACTCATCAAAGCGTAAAAAAATTGCTATCAATTGAAAAGAAAACTTTCTTAGTGTTTGTACAATTTGGTGAAAACTCACGTAGTAAAAGAATCGATCCAAACCTTCTCAAAAACATGTTATTTGAACTCCTCGGATCGTTAAAAGATTGTTTTGAATAGAAAAACAAACTTTCTTAGTGTTTGTAAAATTTGGTGAAAAGTTGTGTAGTAAAAGAAACGATTCAAATGATCTAAAAACACGTTATTTGAACTCCTCAAAGCGTTAAAAGATTGTTTTGAATCGAAAAACAAACTTTCTTAGTGGTTGTAAAATTTGGTGAAAAGTAATGTAGTAAAAGATACGATTCAAACGATCTAAAAATACGTTATTTGAACTCTCCAAAGCACACAAAGATTGTTTTGAATTGCAAAACAATGTTTCTAAGTGTTCGTAAAATTTGGTTAAAAGTTATGTAGTAAAAGATATGATTCAAATGATCCAAAAAAACATTATTTGAACTCCTCAAAGTGTACAAATATTGTTATGAATCGAAGAAAACATTCTTAGTGTTTGTACAATTTGGTGAAAAGTTACGTAGTAAAAGATTCGATCCAACCCATCTCAAAAACAGGTTATTTGAACTCCTCGGAGCATTAAAAGATTGTTTTGAATCGAAAAACAAACTTTCTTAGTGTCTGTAAAATTTAGTGAAAAGTTGTGTCGGAAAAGATACGATTCAAATGATCTAAAAACACGTTATTTGAACTCCTCAAAGCGTAAAAAGATTGCTATGAATCGAAAAGAAAACTTTCTTAGTGTTTGTACAATTTGGTGAACAGTTACCTGGTAAAAGATTCGATCCTAACCATCTCAAAAATACGTTATTTGAACTCCTCAAAGCGCCAAAAGATTGCTATGAATCGAAAAGAAAAATTTCTTAGTGTTTGTACAATTTGGTGAAAACTCACGTAGTAAAAGATTCGATCCAAACCATCTCAAAAACAAGTTATTTGAACTCCTCGGAGCGTTAAAAGATTGTTTTGAATCGAAAAACAAACATTCTTAATGTGTGTAAAATTTGGTGAAAAGTCGTGTAGTAAAAGATACGATTCACATGATCTAAAAACACGTTATTTGAACTCCTCAAAGCGTGAAAAGATTGCTATGAATCGAAAAAAAAGCTTTCTTAGTGTTAGTACAATTTGGTGAAAAGTTACGTGGTAAAAGATTCGATCCAAACCATCTCAAAAATACATTATTTGAATTCCTCAAAGCGTAAAAAGATTGCTATCAATTGAAAAGAAAACTTTCTTAGTGTTTGTACAATTTGGTGAAAACTCACGTAGTAAAAGAATCGATCCAAACAGTCTCAAAATCATGTTATTTGAACTCCTCGTATCGTTAAAAGATTGTTTTGAATTGAAAAACAAACTTTCTTAGTGTTTGTACAATTTGGTGAAACGTTGTGTTGTAAATGATACGATTCAAATGATCTAAAAACACGTTATTTGAACTCCTCAAAGCGTTAAAAGATTGTTTTGAATCGAAAAAAACTTTCTTTGTGTTTGTAAAATTTGGTGAAAATTTATGTAGTAAAAGATTCGATTCAAATGATCTAAATATACGTTATTTGAACTCCCCAAAGAATAAAAAGATTGTTTTGAATCGAAAAAAAAACTTTCTCAGTGTGTGTAAAATTTGGTGAAAAATTATGTAGTAAAAGATACGATTCAAATGATCTAAAAATATTGCTATGAATCGAAGAAAACATTCTTAGTGTTTGTACAATTTGGTGAAAACTTACGTAGTAAAAGAATCGATTCAGACCATCTCAAAAACATGTTATTTGAACTCTTAGGAGCGTTCAAAGATTGTTTTGAATCGAAAAATAAACTTTCTTAGTGTATGTAAAATTTGGTGAAAAGTTATGTTGTAAAAGATACGATTGAAATGATCTTAAAATACGTTATCTGAACTCCCCAAAGCACAAAAAGATTGTTTCGAATTGCAAAACAAACTTTCTTAGTGTTCGTAAAATTTGGTGAAAAGTTATGTAGTAAATGATACGATTCAAATGATCCAAAAACACGTTATTTGAGCTCTTCAAAGTGTAAAAATATTGCTATGAATCGAAAAGAAAACTTTTTTAGTGTTTGTACAATTTGGTGAAAAGTTATGTAGTAAAAGATTCGATCCAAACCATCTAAAAAACATGTTATTTGAATTCCTAGGAGCATTAAAATATTGTTTTGAATCGAAAAACAAACTTTCTTAGTGTCTGTAAAATTCGGTGAAAAGTTGTGTAGTAAAAGATACGACTCAAATGATCTAAAAACACGTTATTTGAACTCCTCAAAGCGTAAAAAAATTGCTATGAATCGAAAAGAAAACTTTCTTAGTGTTTGTACAATTTGGTGAAAAGTTACGTGGTAAAAGATTCGATCCATACCATCTCAAAAATACGTTATTTGAACTACTGAAAGCGCAAAAAGATTGCTATGAATCGAAAAAAAAACTTTCTTAGTGTTTGTACAATTTGGTGAAAACTCACATAGTAAAAGATTCGATCCAAACCATCTCAAAAACATGTTATTTGAACTCCTCGGAGCGTTAAAAGATTGTTTTGAATCGAAAAACAAACTTTCTTACCGTGTGTAAAATTTGGTGAAAAGTCGTGTAGTAAAAGATATGATTCACATGATCTAAAAACACGTTATTTGAACTCCTCAAAGCGTGAAAAGATTGCTATGAATAGAAAAGAAAGCCTTCTTAGTGTTTGTACAATTTGGTGAAAAGTTACGTGGTAAAAGATTCGATCCAAACCATCTCAAAAATACGTTATTTGAACTCCTCAAAGCGTAAAAAGATTGCTATCAATTGAAAAGAAAACCTTCTTAGTGTTTGTACAATTTGGTGAAAACTCACGTAGTAAAAGAATCGATCCAAACCGTCTAAAAAACATGTAATTCGAACTCCTCGGATCGTTAAAAGATTGTTTTGAATTGAAAAACAAACTTTCTTAGTGTTTGTAAAATTTGGTGAAAAGTTGTGTAGTAAAAGATACAATTCAAATGATCTAAAAACACGTTATTTGAACTCCTCAAAGCGTTAAAAGATTGTTTTGAATCGAAAAAAACTTTCTTTGTGTTTGTAAAATTTGGTGAAAATTTATGTAGTAAAAGAAACGATTCAAATGATCCAAAAATACGTTATTTGAACTCCCCAAAGAATAAAAAGATTGTTTTGAATCGAAAAAATAACTTTCTTAGTGTTTGTAAAATTTGGTGAAAAATTATGTAGTAAAAGATACGATTCGAGTGATCTAAAAATAAGTTATTTGAACTCCCCAAAGCACACAAAGATTCTTTTGAATTACAAAACAATCTTTCTAAGTGTTCGAAAAATTTGGTGAAAAATTATGTAGTAAAAGATACGATTCAAATGATCTAAAAAACGTTATTGGAACTCCTCAAAGTGTAAAAATATTGCTATGAATCGAAGAAAACATTCTTAGTGTTTGTACAATTTGGTGAAAAGTTACGTAGTAAAAGAATCGATCCAAACCATCTCAAAAACATGTTATTTGAACGTTTCAGAGCATTAAAATATTGTTTTGATTCGAAAAACAAAATTTGTTAGTGTTTGTAAAATTTGGTGAAAATTATGTAGTAAAAGATATGATTCAAATGATCTAAAAATACGTTATTTGAACTCCCCAAAGCATAAAAAGATTGTTTTGAATCGAAAAACGAAATTTCTTAGTGTTCGTAAAATTTGGTGAAAAGTTATGTAGTCAAAGATACGATTCAAATGATCTAAAAACAAATTATTCAACTCATCAAATTGTAAAAAGTTTGCTATGAATCGAAAAGAAAACTTTCTTAGTGTTTCCACAATTTGGTGAAAACTCACGTAGTAAAAGATTCGATACAAACCATCTCAAAAACAAGTTATTTGAACTCCTCGGAGTGTTAAAAGATTGTTTTGAATCGAAAAATAAATTTTCTTAGTGTTTGTAAAATTTGGTGAAAAGTTATGTAGTAAAAGATACGATTGAAATTATCTAAAAATACGTTATTTGAACTCCCCAAAGCACAAAAAGATTGTTTCGAATTACAAAACAAACTTTCTTAGTGTTCGTAAAATTTGGTGAAAAGTTATGTAGTAAAAGATACGATTCAAATGATCTAAAAACACGTTATTTGAACTCTTCAAAGTGTAAAAATATTGCTATGAATCGAAAAGTAAAATTTATCTGTGTTTGTACAATTTGGTGAAAAGTTATGCAGTAAAAGATTCGATCCAAACCATCTCAAAAACATGTTATTTGAACTCCTCGGAGCATTAAAAGATTGTTTCGAATCGAAAAACAAACTTTCTTAGTGTCTGTAAAATTTGGTGAAAAGTTGTGTAGTAAAAGATACGATTCAAATGATCTAAAAACACGTTATTTGAACTCCTCAAAGCGTAAAAAGATTGCTATGAATCGAAAAAGAAAACTTTCTTAGTATTTGTACAATTTGGTGAAAAGTTACGTGGTAAAAGATTCGATTCAAACCATCTAAAAAAACATTATTTGAACTCCTCAAAGCGCAAAAAGATTGCTATGAATTGAAAAGAAAACTTTCTTAGTGTTTGTACAATTTGGTGAAAACTCACGTAGTAAAAGAATCGATCCAAACCGTCTCAAAAACATGTTATTTGAACTCCTCGGAGTGTTAAAAGATTGTTTTGAAGCGAAAAACAAACTTTCTTAATGTGTGTAAAATTTGGTGAAAAGTCGTGTAGTAAAAGATACGATTCACATGATCTAAAAACACGTTATTTTAACTCCTCAATGCGTGAAAAGATTGCTATGAATAGAAAAGAAAGCTTTCTTAGTGTTTGTACAATTTGGTGAAAAGTTACGTGGTAAAAGATTCGATCCAAACCATCTCAAAAATAAGTTATTTGAATTCCTCAAAGCGTAAAAAGATTGCTATCAATTGAAAAGAAAAATTTCATAGTGTTTGTACAATTTGGTGCAAACTCACGTAGTAAAAGATTCGATCCAAACCGTCTCAAAAACAAGTTATTTGAACTCCTCGGAGCGTTAAAAGATTGTTTTGAATCTTAAAACAAACATTCTTAATGTGTGTAAAATTTGGTGAAAAGTCGTGTAGTAAAAGATACGATTCACATGATCTAAAAACACGTTATTTGAACTCCTCAAAGCGTGAAAAGATTGCTATGAATCGAAAAAAAAGCTTTCTTAGTGTTAGTACAATTTGGTGAAAAGTTACGTGGTAAAAGATTCGATCCAAACCATCTAAAAAATACATTATTTGAATTCCTCAAAGTGTAAAAAGATTGCTATCAATTGAAAAAAAAACTTTCTTAGTGTTTGTACAATTTGGTGAAAACCCACGTAGTAAAAGAATCGATCCAAACCGTCTCAAAATCATGTTATTTGAACTCCTTGGATCGTTAAAAGATTGTTTTGAATTGAAAAACAAACTTTCTTAGTGTTTGTAAATTTTGGTGAAACGTTGTGTTGTAAATGATACGATTCAAATGATCTAAAAACACGTTATTTGAACTCCTCAAAGCGTTAAAAGATTGTTTTGAATCGAAAAAAACTTTCTTTGTGTTTGTAAAATTTGGTGAAAATTTATGTAGTAAAAGATTCGATTCAAATGATCTAAAAATACGTTATTCGAACTCCCCAAAGAATAAAAAGATTGTTTTGAATCGAAGAAAAAACTTTCTTAGTGTGTGTAAAATTTGGTGAAAAATTATGTAGTAAAAGATACGATTCAAATGATCTAAAAATATTGCTATGAATCGAAGAAAACATTCTTAGTGTTTGTACAATTTGGTGAAAATTTACGTAGTAAAAGAATCGATTCAGACCATCTCAAAAACATGTTATTTGAACTCTTAGGAGCGTTCAAAGATTGTTTTGAATCGAAAAACAAACTTTCTTAGTGTATGTAAAATTTGGTGAAAAGTTATGTTGTAAAAGATACGATTGAAATGATCTTAAAATACGTTATTTGAACTCCCCAAAGCACAAAAAGATTGTTTCGAATTGCAAAACAAACTTTCTTAGTGTTCGTAAAATTTGGTGAAAAGTTATGTAGTAAATGATACGATTCCAATGATCTAAAAAAACGTTATTGGAACTTCTCAAAGTGTAAAAATATTGCTATGAATCGAAGAAAACATTCTTAGTGTTTGTGCAATTTGGTGAAAATTTACGTAGTAAAAGAATCGATTCAAACCATCTCAAAAACGTGTTATTTCAACTCTTAGGAGCGTTCAAAGATTGTTTTGAAATGAAAAACAAAGTTTCTTAGTGTCTGTAAAATTTGGTGAAAAGTTATGTATTAAAAGATACGATTGAAATGATCTTAAAATACGTTATTTGAACTCCCCAAAGCACAAAAAGATTGTTTCGAATTGCAAAACAAACTTTCTTAGTGTTCGTAAAATTTGGTGAAAAGTTATGTAGTAAATGATACGATTCAAATGATCCAAAAACACGTTATTTGAGCTCTTCAAAGTGTAAAAATATTGCTATGAATCGAAAAGAAAACTTTTTTAGTGTTTGTACAATTTGGTGAAAAGTTACGTAGTAAAAGATTCGATCCAAACCATCTAAAAAACATGTTATTTGAATTCCTAGGAGCATTAAAATATTGTTTTGAATCGAAAAACAAACTTTTTTAGTGTCTGTAAAATTCGGTGAAAAGTTGTGTAGTAAAAGATACGACTCAAATGATCTAAAAACACGTTATTTGAACTCCTCAAAGCGTAAAAAGATTGCTATGAATCGAAAAGAAAACTTTCTTAGTGTTTGTACAATTTGGTGAAAAGTTACGTGGTAAAAGATTCTATCCAAACTATCTCAAAAATACGTTATTTGAACTCCTCAAAGCGCAAAAAGATTGTTATGAATCGAAAAGAAAACTTTCTTAGTATTTGTATAATTTGGTGAAAACTCACGTAGTAAAAGATTCGATCCAAACCATCTCAAAAACATGTTATTTGAACTCCTCGGAGCGTTATAAGATTGTTTTGAATCGAAAAACAAACTTTCTTAATGTGTGTAAAATTTGGTGAAAAGTCGTGTAGTAAAAGATATGATTCACATGATCTAAAAACACGTTATTTGAACTCCTCAAAGCGTGAAAAGATTGCTATGAATAGAAAAGAAAGCCTTCTTAGTGTTTGTACAATTTGGTGAAAAGTTACGTGGTAAAAGATTCGATCCAAACCATCTCAAAAATACGTTATTTGAACTCCTCAAAGCGTAAAAAGATTGCTATCAATTGAAAAGAAAACCTTCTTAGTGTTTGTACAATTTGGTGAAAACTCACGTAGTAAAAGAATCGATCCAAACCGTCTAAAAAACATGTAATTCGAACTCCTCGGATCGTTAAAAGATTGTTTTGAATTGAAAAACAAACTTTCTTATTGTTTGTAAAATTTGGTGAAAAGTTGTGTAGTAAAAGATACAATTCAAATGCTCTAAAAACACGTTATTTGAACTCCTCAAAGCGTACAAATATTGCTATGAATCGAAAAAAAAAACTTTCTTAGTGTTTATACAATCTGGTGAAAAGTTACGTAGTAAAAGATTCGATTGAAATGATCTAAAAATACGTTATTTGAACTCCCCAAAGCATAAAAATATTGTTTTGAATCGAAAAACGAAATTTCTTAGTGTTCGTAAAATTTGGTGAAAAGTTATGTAGTAAAAGATACGATTCAAATGATCCAAAAACAAATTATTGAACTCAGTAAAGTGTAAAAAGATTGCTATGAATCGAAAAGAAAACTTTCTTAGTGTTTCTACAATTTGGTGAAAACTCACGTAGTAAAAGATTCGATACAAACCATATCAAAAACAAGATATTTGAACTCCTCGGAGTGTTAAAAGATTGTTTTGAATCGAAAAACAAACTTTCTTAGTGTTTGTAAAATTTGGTGAAAAGTTATGTAGTAAAAGATACGATTGAAATGATCTAAAAATAAGTTATTTGAACTCCCCAAAGCACAAAAAGATTGTTTCGAATTGCAAAACAAGCTTTCTTAGTGTTCGTAAAATTTGGTGAAAAGTTATGTAGTAAAAGATACGATTCAAATGATCTAAAAACACGTTATTTGAACTCTTCAAATTGTAAAAATATTGCTATGAATCGAAAAAAAAAACTTTCTTAGTGTATGTACAATCTGTTGAAAAGTTACGTAGTAAAAGATTCGATCCAAACCATCTCAAAATCATGTTATTTGAACTCCTCGGAGCATTAAAAGATTGTTTTGAATCGAAAAACAAACTTTCTTAGTGTCTGTAAAATATAGTGAAAAGTTGTGTAGTAAAAGATACGATTCAAATGATCTAAAAACACGTTATTTGAACTCCTCAAAGCATACAAAGATTGCTATGAATCGAAAAGAAAACTTTCTTTGAGTTTGTACAATTTGGTGAAAACTCACGTAGTAAAAGATTCGATCCAAACCATCTCAAAAACACGTTATTTGAACTACTCGGAGTGTTAAAAGATTGTTTTGAATCGAAAAACAAACTTTCTTGGTGTTTGTAAAATTTGGTGAAAAGTTATGTAGTAAAAGATACGATTGAAATGATCTAAAAATACGTTATTTGAACTCCCCAAAGCACAAAAAGATTGTTTCGAATTGCAAAACAAACTTTCTTAGTGTTCGTAATATTTGGTGAAAAGTTATGTAGTAAAAGATACGATTCAAATGATCTAAAAACACGTTATTTGAATTCTTCAAAGTGTAAAAATATTGCTATGAATCGAAAAGAAAACTTTCTTATGTTTGTACAATCTGTTGAAAAGTTACGTAGTAAAAGATTCGATCCAAACCATCTCAAAATCATGTTATTTGAACTCCTCGGAGCATTAAAAGATTGTTTTGAATCGAAAAACAAACTTTCTTAGTGTCTGTAAAATATGGTGAAAAGTTGTGTAGTAAAAGATACGATTCAAATGATCTAAAAACACGTTATTTGAACTCCTCAAAGCGTACAAAGATTGCTATGAATCGAAAAGTAAACTTTCTTAGTGTTTGTAAAATTTGGTGAAAAGTTACGTGGTAAAAGATTCGATACAAACCATCTAAAAAATACGTTATTTGAACTCCTCAAAGCGCAAAAAGATTGCTATGAATCGAAAAGAAAACTTTCTTAGTGTTTGTACAATTTGGTGAAAACTCACATAGTAAAATATTCGATCCAAACCATCTCAAAAACATGTTATTTGAACTCCTCGGAGCGTTAAAAGATTGTTTTGAATCGAAAAACAAACTTTCTTAATGTGTCTAAAATTTGGTGAAAAGTCGTGTAGTAAGAGATACGATTCACATGATCTAAAAACACGTTATTTGAACTCCTCAAAGCGTGAAAAGATTGCTATGAATCGAAAAGAAAGCTTTCTTAGTGTTTGTACAATTTGGTGAAAAGTTACGTGGTAAAAGATTCGATCCAAACCATCTCAAAAATACGTTATTTGAATTCCTCAATGCGTAACAAGATTGCTATCAATTGAAAAGAAAACTTTCTTAGTGTTTGTACAATTTGGTGAAAACTCACATAGTAAAAGAATCGATCCAAACCGTCTCAAAAACATGTTATTTGAACTCCTCGGATTGTTAAAAGATTGGTTTGTATCGAAAAACGAAATTTCTTAGTGTTCGTAAAATTTGGCGAAAAGTTATGTAGTAAAAGATACAATTCAAATGATCTAAAAACAAATTATTGAACTCAGCAAAGTGTAAAAAGATTGCTATGAATCGAAAAGAAAACTTTCTTAGTGTTTCTACAATTTGGTGAAAACTCACGTAGTAAAAGATTCGATACAAACCATATCAAAAACAAGATATTTGAACTCCTCGGAGTGTTAAAAGATTGTTTTGAATCGAAAAACAAACTTTCTTAGTGTTTGTAAAATTTGGTGAAAAGTTATATAGTAAAAGATACGATTGAAATGATCTAAAAATACGTTATTTGAACTCCCCAAAGCACAAAAAGATTGTTTCGAATTGCAAAAAAAACTTTCTTAGTGTTCGTAAAATTTGGTGAAAAGTTATGTAGTAAAAGATACGATTCAAATGATCTAAAAACATGTTATTTGAACTCTTCAAAGTGTAAAAATATTGCTATGAATCGAAAAGAAAACTTTCTTAGTGTTTGTACAATCTGTTGAAAAGTTACGTAGTAAAAGATTCGATCCAAACTATCTCAAAATCATGTTATTTGAACTCCTCGGAGCATTAAAAGATTGTTTTGAATCGAAAAACAAACTTTCTTAGTGTCTGTAAAATATGGTGAAAAGTTGTGTAGTAAAAGATACGATTCAAATGATCTAAAAACACGTTATTTGAACTCCTCAAAGCGTACAAAGATTGCTATGAATCGAAAAGAAAACTTTCTTAGTGTTTGTAAAATTTGGTGAAAAGTTACGTGGTAAAATATTCGATACAAACCATCTAAAAAATACGTTATTTGAACTCCTCAAAGCACAAAAAGATTGCTACGAATCGAAAAGAAAACTTTCTTAGTGTTTGTACAATTTGGTGAAAACTCACATAGTAAAATATTCGATCCGAACCATCCCAAAAACATGTTATTTGAACTCCTCGGAGCGTTAAAAGATTGTTTTGAATCGAAAAACAAACTTTCTTAATGTGTGTAAAATTTGGTGAAAAGTCGTGTAGTAAAAGATACGATTCACATGATCTAAAAACACGTTATTTGAACTCCTCAAAGCGTGAAAAATTGCTATGAGTCGAAAAGAAAGCTTTCTTAGTGTTCGTAAAATTTGGTGAAAAGTTATGTAGTAAAAGATACGATTCAAATGATCTAAAAACAAATTATTGAACTCATCAAAGTGTAAAAAGATTGCTATGAATCGAAAAGAAAACTTTCTTAGTGTTTCTACAATTTGGTGAAAACTCACGTAGTAAAAAATTCGATACAAACCATCTCAAAACAAGTTATTTGAACTCCTCGGAGTGTTAAAAGATTGTTTTGAATCGAAAAACAATCTTTCTTAGTGTTTGTAAAATTTGGTGAAAAGTTATGTGGTAAAAGATACGATTGAAATGATCTAAAAATACGTTATTTGAACTCCCCAAAACACAAAAAGATTGTTTCGAATTGCAAAGCAAACCTTCTTAGTGTTCGTAAAATTTGGTGAAAAGTTATGTAGTAAAAGATACGATTCAAATGATCTAAAAACACGTTATTTGAACTCTTCAAAGTGTAAAAATATTGCTATGAATCGAAAAGAAAACTTTCTTAGTGTTTGTACAATTTGGTGAAAAGTTACCTAGTAAAATATTCGATCCAATCCATCTCAAAAACATGTTATTTGAACTCCTCGGAGCATTAAAAGATTGTTTTGAATCGAAAAACATACTTTCTTAGTGTCTGTAAAATTTGGTGAAAAGTTGTGTAGTAAAAGTTACGATTCAAATGATCTAAAAACACGTTATTTGAACTTCTCAAAGTGTAAAAAGATTGTTATGAATCGAAAGAAAACATTCTTAGTGTTTGTATAATTTGGTGAAAAGTTACGTAGCAAAAGATTCGATCCAAACCATCTCAAAAACATGGTATTTGAATTTCTCGGAGCATTAAAATATTGTTTTGAATCAAAAAACAAACTTTCTAAGTGTTGGTAATATTTGGTGAAAAGTTATGTAGTAAAAGATACGATTCAAACGATCTAAAAACACGTTATTTCCACTCCTCAAAGCGAATAAAAGATTGTTATGAATCGAAAAGAAAAATTTCTTAGTGTTTGTACAATTTGGTGAAAAGTTACGTAGTAAAAGATTCGATCCAAACCATCTCAAAAACATGTTTTTTTGGACTCCTCGTAGCGATAAAAGATTGTTTTGAATCGAGAAACAAACTTTCTTAGTGTTTGTAAAATTTGGTGAGAAGTTATATAGTAAAAGATACGATTCAAATGATCTAAAAATACGTCATTTGAACTCCCCAAAGAATAAAAAGATTGTTTTGAATCGAAAAACAAACTTTCTTAGTGTTTGTAAAATTTGGTGTAAACTTATGTAGTAAAAGATACGGTTCAAAAAATCAAAAAATAAGTTATTTGAACTCCCCAAAGCATAAAAAGATTGTTTTGAATCGAAAAACAAAATTTCTTAGTGTTCTTAAAATTTGGTGAAAAGTTATGTAGTAAAAGATACGATTCAAATGATCTAAAAGCAAGTTATTGAACTCATCAAAGTATAAAAAGATTGCTATGAATCGAAAAGAAAACTTTCTTAGTGTTTGTACAATTTGGTGAAAACTCACGTAGTACAAGATTTGATCCAAACCTTCTCAAAAACACGTTATTTGACCTCCTCGGAGCGTTAAAAGATTGTTTTGAATCGAAAAACAAACTTTCTTAGTGTTTGCTAAATTTGGTGAAAAGTTATGTAGTAAAAGATTCGATACAAATGATCTAAAAACATGTTATTTCAACTCCTCAAAATGTAATAAGATTGCTATGAATCGAAAAGAAAACTTTCTTAGTGTTTGTACAATTTGGTGAAGAGTTACATGGTAGAAGATTCGATCCAAACCATCTCAAAAATACGTTATTTTTACTCCTCAAAGAATAAATAGATTGCTATGAATCGAAAAGAAAACTTGTTTAGTGTTCGTACAATTTGGTGAAAACTCACGTAGTAAAAGATTCGATCCAAACCATCTCAAAACATGTTATTTGAACTGCTCGGAGCGTTAAAAGATTGTTTTGAATCGAAAAACATACTTTCTTAGTGTTTGTAAAATTTGGTGTAAAGTTATGTAGTAAAAGATACGATTCAAATGATCTAAAAATACGTTATTTAAACTTCCCCAAGCACAAAAAGATTGTTTTGAATTGCAAAACAAACATTCTTAGTGTCTGTAAAATTTGGTGAAAAATTATGTAGTTTAAGATACGATACAAATGATATAAAAACACGTTATTTGAACTCCTCGAAGCGTAAAAAGATTGCTATGAATCGAAAAGCAAACTTACTTAGTGTTTGTACAATTTGGTGAAAAGTTACGTGGTAAAAGATACGATCCAAACCATCTCAAAAATACGTTATTTGAACTCCTCAAAGCTTAAATAGATTGCTATGAATCGAAAAGAAAACTTGCTTAGTGTTCGTACAATTTGGTGAAAACTCACGTAGTAAAAGATTCGATCAAAACCATCTCAAAACATGTTATTTGAACTGCTCGGAGCGTTAAAAGATTGTTTTGAATCGAAAAACATACTTTCTTAGTGTTTGTAAAATTTGGTGAAAAGTTATGTAGTAAAAGATACAATTCAAATGATCTAAAAATACGTTATTTGAACTTCCCCAAGCACAAAAAGATTGTTTTGAATTGCAAAACAAACTTTCTTAGTGTTTGTTAAATTTGGTGAAAAATTATGTAGTAAAAGATATGATTCAAATGATCTAAAAATACGTTATTTGAACTTCCCAAAGCACAAAAAGATTGTTTTGAATCGAAAAACCAAATTTTTTAGTGTTCGTAAAATTTGGTGAAAAGCTATGTAGTAAAAGATACGATTCAAATGATCTAAAAACAAGTTATTGAACTCATCAAAGTGTAAAAAGATTCCTATGAATCGAAAAGAAAATTTTCTTAGTGTTTGTACAATTTAGTGAAAAGTTACGTAGTAAAAGATTCGATCCAAATCATCTCAAAAACACGTTAATTGAACTCCTTGGAGTGTTAAAAGATTGTTTTGAATCGAAAAACAAACTTTCTTAGTGTCTGTAAAGTTTGGTGAAAAGTTGTGTAGTAAAAGTTATGATTCAAATGATCTAAAAACACGTTATTTGAACTTCTCAAAGTGTAAAAAGATTGTTATGAATCGAAAGAAAACATTCTTAGTGTTTGTATAATTTGGTGAAAAGTTACGTAGCAAAAGATTCGATCCAAACCATCTCAAAAACATGGTATTTGAATTTCTCGGAGCATTAAAAGATTGTTTTGAATTGAAAAACAAACTTTCTTAGTGTTGGTAATATTTGGTGAAAAGTTCTGTAGTAAAAGATACGATTCAAACGATCTAAAAACACGTTATTTGAACTCCTCAAAGCGAATAAAAGATTGTTATGAATCGAAAAGAAAAATTTCTTAGTGTTTGTACAATTTAATGAAAAGTTACGTAGTAAAAGATTCGATCCAAATCATCCCAAAAACATATTTTTTTGGACTCCTCGTAGCGATAAAAGATTGTTTTGAATCGAGAAACAAATTTTCTTTGTGTTTGTAAAATTTGGTGAGAAGTTATATAGTAAAAGATACGATTCAAATGATCTAAAAATACGTCATTTGAACTCCTCAAAGAATAAAAAGATTGTTTTGAATCGAAAAACAAACTTTCTTAGTGTTTGTAAAATTTGGTGTAAACTTATGTAGTAAAAGATACGATTCAAATGATCAAAAAATAAGTTATTTGAACTCCCCAAAGCATAAAAAGATTGTTTTGAATCGAAAAACAAAATTTCTTAGTGTTCTTAAAATTTGGTGAAAAGTTATGTAGTAAAAGATACGATTCAAATGATCTAAAAGCAAGTCATTGAACTCATCAAAGTGTAAAAAGATTGCAATGAATCGAAAAGAAAACTTTCTTAGTGTTCGTACAATTTGGTGAAAACTCACATAGTAAAAGAATCGATCAAAACCATCTCAAAACATGTTATTTGAACTGCTCGGAGCGTTAAAAGATTGATTTGAATCGAAAAACATACTTTCTTAGTGTTTGTAAAATTTGGTGAAAAGTTATGTAGTAAAAGATACCATTCAAATGATCTAAAAATACGTTATTTGAACTTCCTAAAGCAAAAAAAGATTGTTTTGAATTGCAAAACAAACTTTCTTAGTGTTTGTTAAATTTGGAGAAAAATTATGTAGTAAAAGATATGATTCAAATGATCTAAAAATACGTTATTTGAACTTCCCAAAGCTCAAAAAGATTGTTTTGAATCGAAAAACCAAATATCTTAGTGTTCGTAAAATTTGGTGAAAAGTTATGTAGTAAAAGATACGATTCAAATGATCTAAAAACAAGTTATTGAACTCATCAAAGTGTAAAAAGATTGCTATGAATCGAAAAGAAAACTTTCTTAGTGTTTGTAAAATTTGGTGAAAAGTTACGTAGTAAAAGATTCGATCCAAACCATCTCAAAAACATGTTATTTGAACTCCTCGGAGCATTAAAAGATTGTTTTGAATCGAAAAACAAACTTTCTTAGTGTCTGTAAAATTTGGTGAAAAGTTGTGTAGTAAAAGTTACGATTCAAATGATCTAAAAACACGTTATTTGAACTTCTCAAAGTGTAAAAAGATTGTTATGAATCGAAAGAAAACATTCTTAGTGTTTGTATAATTTGGTGAAAAGTTACGTAGCAAAAGATTCGATCCAAACCATCTCAAAAACATAGTATTTGAATTTCTCGGAGCATTAAAAGATTGTTTTGAATCAAAAAACAAACTTTCTTAGTGTTGGTAATATTTGGTGAAAAGTTATGTAGTAAAAGATACCATTCAAACGATCTAAAAACACGTTATTTGAACTCCTCAAAGCGAATAAAAGATTGTTATGAATCGAAAAGAAAAATTTCTTAGTGTTTGTACAATTTGGTGAAAAGTTACGTAGTAAAAGATTCGATCCAAACCATCCCAAAAACATGTTTTTTTGGACGCATCGTAGCGATAAAAGATTGTTTTGAATCGAGAAACAAACTTTCTTTGTGTTTGTAAAATTTGGTGAGAAGTTATATAGTAAATGATACGATTCAAATGATCTAAAAATACGTCATTTGAACTCCCCAAAGAATAAAAAGATTGTTTTGAATCGAAAAACAAACTTTCTTAGTGTTTGTAAAATTTGGTGTAAACTTATGTAGTAAAAGATACGATTCAAATGATCAAAAAATAAGTTATTTGAACTCCCGAAAGCATAAAAAGATTGTTTTGAATCGAAAAACAAAATTTCTTAGGGTTCTTAAAATTTGGTGAAAAGTTATGTAGTAAAAGATACGATTCCAATGATCTAAAAGCAAGTTATTGAACTCATCAAAGTGTAAAAAGATTGCTATGAATCGAAAAGAAAACTTTCTTAGCGTTCGTACAATTTGGTGAAAACTCACGTAGTAAAAGAATCGATCAAAACCATCTCAAAACATGTTATTTCAACTGCCCGGAGCGTTGAAAGATTGTTTTGAATCAAAAAACATACTTTCTTAGTGTTTGTAAAATTTGGTGAAAAGTTATGTAGTAAAAGATACGATTCAAATGATCTAAAAATACGTTATTTGAACTTCCCAAAGCAAAAAAAGATTGTTTTGAATTGGAAAACAAACTTTCTTAGTGGTTGTTAAATTTGGTGAAAAATTATGTAGTAAAAGATATGATTCAAATGATCTAAAAATACGTTATTTGAACTTCCCAAAGCTTTAAAAGATTGTTTTGAATCGAAAAACCAAATATCTTAGTGTTCGTAAAATTTGGTGAAAAGTTATGTAGTAAAAGATACGATTCAAATGATCTAAAAACAAGTTATTGAACTCATCAACGTGTAAAAAGATTGCTATGAATCGAAAAGAAAACTTTCTTAGTGTCTGTAAAATTTGGTGAAAAGTTACGTAGTAAAAGATTCGATCCAAACCATCTCAAAAACATGTTATTTGAACTCCTCGGAGCATTAAAAGATTGTTTTGAATCGAAAAACAAACTTTCTTAGTGTCTGTAAAATTTGGTGAAAAGTTGTGTAGTAAAAGTTACGATTCTAATGATCTAAAAACACGTTATTTGAACTTCTCAAAGTGTAAAAAGATTGTTATGAATCGAAAGAAAACATTCTTAGTGTTTGTATAATTTGGTGAAAAGTTACGTAGCAAAAGATTCGATCCAAACCATCTCAAAAACATGGTATTTGACTTTCTCGGAGCATTAAAAGATTGTTTTGAATCGAAAAACAAAATTTCTTAGTGTTGGTAATATTTGGTGAAACGTTATGTAGTAAAAGATACGATTCAAACGATCTAAAAACACGTTATTTGAACTCCTCAAAGCGAATAAAAGATTGTTATGAATCGAAAAGAAAAATTTCTTAGTGTTTGTACAATTTGGTGAAAAGTTAAGTACTAAAAGATTCGATCCAAACCATCTCAAAAACATGTTTTTTTGGACTCCTCGTAGCGATAAAAGATTGTTTTGAATCGAGAAACAAACTTTCATAGTGTTTGTAAAATTTGGTGAGAAGTTATATAGTAAAAGATGATCTAAAAATACGTCATTTGAACTCCCGAAAGAATAAAAAGATTGTTTTGAATCGAAAAACAAACTTTCTTAGTGTTTGTAAAATTTGGTGAAAACTTATGTAGTAAAAGATACGATTCAAATGATCCAAAAATAAGTTATTTGAACTCCCCAAAGCATAAAAAGATTGTTTTGAATCGAAAAACAAAATTTCTTAATGTTCTTAAAATTTGGTGAAAAGTTATGTAGTAAAAGATACGATTCAAATGATCTAAAAGCAAGTTATTGAACTCATCCAAGTGTTAAAAGATTGCTATGAATCGAAAAAAAACTTTCTTAGTGTTTGTGCAATTTGGTGAAAACTCACGTAGTACAAGATTTGATTCAAACCTTCTCAAAAACACGTTATTTGACCTCCTCGGAGCGTTAAAAGATTGTTTTGAATCGAAAAACAAACTTTCTTAGTGTTTGCTAAATTTGGTGAAAAGTTATGTAGTAAAAGATTCGATACAAATGATCTAAAAATATGTTATTTCAACTCCTCAAAATGTAATAAGATTGCTATGAATCGAAAAGAAAACTTTCTTAGTGTTTGTACAATTTGGTGAAGAGTTGCATGGAAGAAGATTCGATCCAAACCATCTCAAAAATAAGTTATTTGAACTCCTCAAAGCATAAATAGATTGCTATGAATCGAAAAGAAAACTTGTTTAGTGTTCGTACAATTTGGTGAAAACTCACGTAGTAAAAGATTCGATCCAAACCATCTCAAAACATGTTATTTGAACTGCTCGGAGCGTTAAAAGATTGTTTTGAATCGAAAAACAAATTTTCTTAGTGTTTGTAAAATTTGGTGAAAAGTTATGTAGTAAAAGATACGATTCAAATGATCTAAAAATACGTTATTTGTGCTCCCCAAAGCACAAAAAGATTGTTTTGAATTGCAAAACAAACTTTCTTAGTGTCTGTAAAATTTGGTGAAAAGTTATGTAGTAAAAGATACGATGCATATGACATAAAAACACTTTATTTGAACTCCTCGAAGCGTAAAAAGATTGCTATGAATCGAAAAGCAAACATACTTAGTGTTTGTACAATTTGGTGAAACGTTACGTGGTAAAAGATACGCTCCAAACCATCTCAAAAATACGTTATTTGAACTCCTCAAAGCATAAAAAGATTGCTATGAATCGAAAAGAAAACTTGCTTAGTGTTCGTACAATTTGGTGAAAATTTGGTGAGAAGTTATGTAGTAAAAGATACGATACATATGACATAAAAACACGTTATTTGAACTCCTCGAAGCGTAAAAAGATTGCTATGAATCAAAAAGCACACATACTTAGTGTTTGTACAATTTGGTGAAAAGTTACGTGGTAAAAGATTCGATACAAACCATCTAAAAAATACTTTATTTGAACTCCTCAGAGCGTAAAAAGATTGCTTATCAATTGAAAAGAAAACTTTCTTAGTGTTTGTACAATTTGGTGAAAACTCACATAGTAAAAGAATCGGTCCAAACCGTCTAAAAAACATGTTATTCGAACTCCTCGGATCGTTAAAAGATTGTTTTGAATTGAAAAACAAACTTTCTTAGTGTTTGTAAAATTTGGTGAAAAGTTGTGTAGTAAAAGAAACGATTCAAATGATCTAAAAACACGTTATTTGAACTCCTCAAAGCGTTAAAAGATTGTTTTGAATCGAAAAACAAACTTTCTTAGTGGTTGTAAAATTTGGGGAAAAGTAATGTAGTAAAAGATACGATTCAAACGATCTAAGAATACGTTATTTGAACTCTCCAAAGCACACAAAGATTGTTTTGAATTGCAAAACAATCTTTCTAAGTGTTCGTAAAATTTGGTGAAAAGTTATGTAGTAAAAGATACGATTCAAATGATCTAAAAAAACGTTATTTGAACTCCTCAAAGTGTAAAAATATTGCTATGAATCGAAGAAAACATTCTCAGTGTTTGTACAATTTGGTGAAAAGTTACGTAGTAAAAGAATCGATCCAAACCATCTCAAAAACGTGTTATTTGAACTCCTCGGAGCATTAAAAGATTGTTTTGATTCGAAAAACAAAATTTCTTAGTGTTTGTAAAATTTGGTGAAAACTATGTAGTAAAAGATATGATTCAAATGATCTAAAAATACGCTATTTGAACTCCCCAATGCATAAAAAGATTGTTTTGAATCGAAAAACCAAATTTCTTAGTGTTCGTAAAATTTGGTGAAAAGTTATGTAGTAAAAGATACGATTCAAATGATCTAAAAACAAATTATTGAACTCATCAAACTGTAAAAAGATTGCTATGAATCGAAAAGAAAACTTTCTTAGTGTTTCTACAATTTGGTGAAAACTCACGTAGTAAAAGATTCGATACAAACCATCTAAAAAACAAGTCACTTGAACTCCTCGGAGTGTTAAAAGATTGTTTTGAATCGAAAAACAAACTTTCTTAGTTTTTGTAAAATTTGGTGAAAAGTTAAATAGTAAAAGATACAATTGAAATGATCTAAAAATTCGTTATTTGAACTCCCCAAAGCACAAAAAGATTGTTTCGAATTGCAAAACAAACTTTCTTAGTGTTCGTAAAATTTGGTGAAAAGTTATGTAGTAAATGATACGATTCAAATAATCTAAAAACATGTTATTTGAACTCTTCAAAGTGTAAAAATATTGCTATGAATGGAAAAGAAAACTTTCTTAGTGTTTGTACAATTTGGTGAAAAGTTACGTAGTAAAATATTCGATCCAAATCATCTCAAAAACATGTTATTTGAATTCCTCGGAGCATTAAAAGATTGTTTTGAATCGAAAAAGAAACTTTCTTAGTGTTCGTAAAATTTGGTGAAATGTCATGAAGTAAAAGATACGATTCAATTGATCTAAAAATACGTTATTTTAACTCCCCAAAGCATAAAAAGATTGTTTTGAATCGAAAAACCAAATTTCTTAGTGTTCGTAAAATTTGGTGAAAAGTCATGTAGTAAAAGATACGATTCAAATGATCTAAAAACAACTTATTGAACTTATCAAAGTGTAAAAAGATAGCTATGAATCGAAAAGAAAACTTTCTTAGTGTTTCTACAATTTGGTGAAAACTCACGTAGTAAAAGATTCGATACAAACCATCTCAAAAACAAGTTATTTGAACTTCTCGGAGTGTTAAAAGATTGTTTTGAATCGAAAAAAAACTTTCTTAGTGTTTGTAAAATTTGGTGAAAAGTTATGAAGTAAAAGATACGATTGAAATGATCTAAAAATACGTTATTTGAACTCCCCAAAGCACAAAAAGATTGTTTTGAATTGCAAAACAAACTTTCTTAGTGTTCGTAAAATTTGGTGAAAAGTTATGTAGTAAAAGATACGATTCAAATGATCTGAAAACACATTATTTGAACTCTTCAAAGTGTAAAAATATTGCTATGAATCGAAACGAAAATTTTCTTAGAGTTTGTACAATTTGGTGAAAAGTTACGTAGTAAAAGATTCCATCCAAACCATCTCAAAAACGTGTTATTTGAACTCCTGGGAGCATTAAAAGATTGTTTTGAATCGAAAAACAAACTTTCTTAGTGTTTGCAAAATTTGGTGAAAAGTATGTAGTAAAAGATACGATTCAAATGATCTAAAAATACGTTATTTGAACTCCCCAAAGCACAAAAAGATTGTTTTGAATCGAAAAACAAATTTTCTTAGTGTCTGTAAAATTTGGTTAAAAGTTGTGTAGTAAAAGATACGATTCAAATGATCTAAATACACGTTATTTGAACTCCTCAAAGCGTAAAAAGGTTGCTATGAATCGAAAAGAAAACTTTCTTAGTGTTTGTACAATTTGGTGAAAAGTTACGTGGTAAAAGATTCGATACATACCATCTCAAAAATACGTTATTTGAACTCCTGAAAGCGCAAAAAGATTGCTATGAATCGAAAAGAAAAATTTCTTAGTGTTTGTACAATTTGGTGAAAACTCACATAGTAAAAGATTCGATCCAAACCATCTCAAAAACATGTTATTTGAACTCCTCGGAGCGTTAAAAGATTGTTTTGAATCGAAAAACAAACTTTCTTAGTGTGTGTAAAATTTGGTGAAAAGTCGTGTAGTAAAAGATATGATTCACATGATCTAAAAACACATTATTTGAACTCCTCAAAGCGTGAAAAGATTGTTTTCAATCGAAAAGAAAACTTTCTTAGTGTTTGTACAATTTGGTGAAAAGTTACGTGGTAAAAGATTCGATCCAAACCATCTCAAAAATACGTTATTTGAACTCCTCAAAACGTAAACAAATTGCTATCAATTGAAAAGAAAACTTTCTTAGTGTTTGTACAATTTGGTGAAAACTCACGTAGTAAAAGAATCGATCCAAACCTTCTCAAAAACATGTTATTTGAACTCCTCGGATCGTTAAAAGATTGTTTTGAATAGAAAAACAAACTTTCTTAGTGTTTGTAAAATTTGGTGAAAAGTTGTGTAGTAAAAGAAACGATTCAAATGATCTAAAAACACGTTATTTGAACTCCTCAAAGCGTTAAAAGATTGTTTTGAATCGAAAAACAAACTTTCTTAGTGGTTGTAAAATTTGGGGAAAAGTAATGTAGTAAAAGATACGATTCAAACGATCTAAGAATACGTTATTTGAACTCTCCAAAGCACACAAAGATTGTTTTGAATTGCAAAACAATCTTTCTAAGTGTTCGTAAAATTTGGTGAAAAGTTATGTAGTAAAAGATACGATTCAAATGATCTAAAAAAACGTTATTTGAACTCCTCAAAGTGTAAAAATATTGCTATGAATCGAAGAAAACATTCTCAGTGTTTGTACAATTTGGTGAAAAGTTACGTAGTAAAAGAATCGATCCAAACCATCTCAAAAACGTGTTATTTGAACTCCTCGGAGCATTAAAAGATTGTTTTGATTCGAAAAACAAAATTTCTTAGTGTTTGTAAAATTTGGTGAAAACTATGTAGTAAAAGATATGATTCAAATGATCTAAAAATACGCTATTTGAACTCCCCAATGCATAAAAAGATTGTTTTGAATCGAAAAACCAAATTTCTTAGTGTTCGTAAAATTTGGTGAAAAGTTATGTAGTAAAAGATACGATTCAAATGATCTAAAAACAAATTATTGAACTCATCAAACAGTAAAAAGATTGCTATGAATCGAAAAGAAAACTTTCTTAGTGTTTCTACAATTTGGTGAAAACTCACGTAGTAAAAGATTCGATACAAACCATCTAAAAAACAAGTCACTTGAACTCCTCGGAGTGTTAAAAGATTGTTTTGAATCGAAAAACAAACTTTCTTAGTTTTTGTAAAATTTGGTGAAAAGTTAAATAGTAAAAGATACAATTGAAATGATCTAAAAATTCGTTATTTGAACTCCCCAAAGCACAAAAAGATTGTTTCGAATTGCAAAACAAACTTTCTTAGTGTTCGTAAAATTTGGTGAAAAGTTATGTAGTAAATGATACGATTCAAATAATCTAAAAACATGTTATTTGAACTCTTCAAAGTGTAAAAATATTGCTATGAATGGAAAAGAAAACTTTCTTAGTGTTTGTACAATTTGGTGAAAAGTTACGTAGTAAAATATTCGATCCAAATCATCTCAAAAACATGTTATTTGAATTCCTCGGAGCATTAAAAGATTGTTTTGAATCGAAAAACAAACTTTCTTAGTGTTCGTAAAATTTGGTGAAATGTTATGAAGTAAAAGATACGATTCAATTGATCTAAAAATACGTTATTTGAACTCCCCAAAGCATAAAAAGATTGTTTTGAATCGAAAAACCAAATTTCTTAGTGTTCGTAAAATTTGGTGAAAAGTCATGTAGTAAAAGATACGATTCAAATGATCTAAAAACAACTTATTGAACTTATCAAAGTGTAAAAAGATAGCTATGAATCGAAAAGAAAACTTTCTTAGTGTTTCTACAATTTGGTGAAAACTCACGTAGTAAAAGATTCGATACAAACCATCTCAAAAACAAGTTATTTGAACTTCTCGGAGTGTTAAAAGATTGTTTTGAATCGAAAAAAAACTTTCTTAGTGTTCGTAAAATTTGGTGAAAAGTTATGAAGTAAAAGATACGATTGAAATGATCTAAAAATACGTTATTTGAACTCTTCAAAGTGTAAAAATATTGCTATGAATCGAAACGAAAATTTTCTTAGAGTTTGTACAATTTGGTGAAAAGTTACGTAGTAAAAGATTCGATCCAAACCATCTCAAAAACGTGTTATTTGAACTCCTGGGAGCATTAAAAGATTGTTTTGAATCGAAAAACAAACTTTCTTAGTGTTTGTAAAATTTGGTGAAAAGTATGTAGTAAAAGATACGATTCAAATGATCTAAAAATACGTTATTTGAACTCCCCAAAGCACAAAAAGATTGTTTTGAATCGAAAAACAAATTTTCTTAGTGTCTGTAAAATTTGGTTAAAAGTTGTGTAGTAAAAGATACGATTCAAATGATCTAAATACACGTTATTTGAACTCCTCAAAGCGTAAAAAGGTTGCTATGAATCGAAAAGAAAACTTTCTTAGTGTTTGTACAATTTGGTGAAAAGTTACGTGGTAAAAGATTCGATCCATACCATCTCAAAAATACGTTATTTGAACTCCTGAAAGCGCAAAAAAATTGCTATGAATCGAAAAGAAAACTTTCTTAGTGTTTGTACAATTTGGTGAAAACTCACATAGTAAAAGATTCGATCCAAACCATCTCAAAAACATGTTATTTGAACTCCTCGGAGCGTTAAAAGATTGTTTTGAATCGAAAAACAAACTTTCTTAGTGTGTGTAAAATTTGGTGAAAAGTCGTGTAGTAAAAGATATGATTCACATGATCTAAAAACACATTATTTGAACTCCTCAAAGCGTGAAAAGATTGTTATGAATCGAAAAGAAAACTTTCTTAGTGTTTGTACAATTTGGTGAAAAGTTACGTGGTAAAAGATTCGATCCGAACCATCTCAAAAATACGTTATTTGAACTCATCAAAGCGTAAAAAAATTGCTATCAATTGAAAAGAAAACTTTCTTAGTGTTTGTACAATTTGGTGAAAACTCACGTAGTAAAAGAATCGATCCAAACCTTCTCAAAAACATGTTATTTGAACTCCTCGGATCGTTAAAAGATTGTTTTGAATAGAAAAACAAACTTTCTTAGTGTTTGTAAAATTTGGTGAAAAGTTGTGTAGTAAAAGAAACGATTCAAATGATCTAAAAACACGTTATTTGAACTCCTCAAAGCGTTAAAAGATTGTTTTGAATCGAAAAACAAACTTTCTTAGTGGTTGTAAAATTTGGTGAAAAGTAATGTAGTAAAAGATACGATTCAAACGATCTAAAAATACGTTATTTGAACTCTCCAAAGCACACAAAGATTGTTTTGAATTGCAAAACAATGTTTCTAAGTGTTCGTAAAATTTGGTTAAAAGTTATGTAGTAAAAGATATGATTCAAATGATCCAAAAAAACATTATTTGAACTCCTCAAAGTGTACAAATATTGTTATGAATCGAAGAAAACATTCTTAGTGTTTGTACAATTTGGTGAAAAGTTACGTAGTAAAAGATTCGATCCAACCCATCTCAAAAACAGGTTATTTGAACTCCTCGGAGCATTAAAAGATTGTTTTGAATCGAAAAACAAACTTTCTTAGTGTCTGTAAAATTTAGTGAAAAGTTGTGTCGGAAAAGATACGATTCAAATGATCTAAAAACACGTTATTTGAACTCCTCAAAGCGTAAAAAGATTGCTATGAATCGAAAAGAAAACTTTCTTAGTGTTTGTACAATTTGGTGAACAGTTACCTGGTAAAAGATTCGATCCTAACCATCTCAAAAATACGTTATTTGAACTCCTCAAAGCGCCAAAAGATTGCTATGAATCGAAAAGAAAAATTTCTTAGTGTTTGTACAATTTGGTGAAAACTCACGTAGTAAAAGATTCGATCCAAACCATCTCAAAAACAAGTTATTTGAACTCCTCGGGGCGTTAAAAGATTGTTTTGAATCGAAAAACAAACATTCTTAATGTGTGTAAAATTTGGTGAAAAGTCGTGTAGTAAAAGATACGATTCACATGATCTAAAAACACGTTATTTGAACTCCTCAAAGCGTGAAAAGATTGCTATGAATCGAAAAAAAAGCTTTCTTAGTGTTAGTACAATTTGGTGAAAAGTTACGTGGTAAAAGATTCGATCCAAACCATCTCAAAAATACATTATTTGAATTCCTCAAAGCGTAAAAAGATTGCTATCAATTGAAAAGAAAACTTTCTTAGTGTTTGTACAATTTGGTGAAAACTCACGTAGTAAAAGAATCGATCCAAACCGTCTCAAAATCATGTTATTTGAACTCCTCGGATCGTTAAAAGATTGTTTTGAATTGAAAAACAAACTTTCTTATTGTTTGTAAAATTTGGTGAAACGTTGTGTTGTAAATGATACGATTCAAATGATCTAAAAACACGTTATTTGAACTCCTCAAAGCGTTAAAAGATTGTTTTGAATCGAAAAAAACTTTCTTTGTGTTTGTAAAATTTGGTGAAAATTTATGTAGTAAAAGATTCGATTCAAATGATCTAAATATACGTTATTTGAACTCCCCAAAGAATAAAAAGATTGTTTTGAATCGAAAAAAAAACTTTCTCAGTGTGTGTAAAATTTGGTGAAAAATTATGTAGTAAAAGATACGATTCAAATGATCTAAAAATATTGCTATGAATCGAAGAAAACATTCTTAGTGTTTGTACAATTTGGTGAAAACTTACGTAGTAAAAGAATCGATTCAGACCATCTCAAAAACATGTTATTTGAACTCTTAGGAGCGTTCAAAGATTGTTTTGAATCGAAAAATAAACTTTCTTAGTGTATGTAAAATTTGGTGAAAAGTTATGTTGTAAAAGATACGATTGAAATGATCTTAAAATACGTTATTTGAACTCCCCAAAGCACAAAAAGATTGTTTCGAATTGCAAAACAAACTTTCTTAGTGTTCGTAAAATTTGGTGAAAAGTTATGTAGTAAATGATACGATTCAAATGATCCAAAAACACGTTATTTGAGCTCTTCAAAGTGTAAAAATATTGCTATGAATCGAAAAGAAAACTTTTTTAGTGTTTGTACAATTTGGTGAAAAGTTATGTAGTAAAAGATTCGATCCAAACCATCTAAAAAACATGTTATTTGAATTCCTAGGAGCATTAAAATATTGTTTTGAATCGAAAAACAAACTTTCTTAGTGTCTGTAAAATTCGGTGAAAAGTTGTGTAGTAAAAGATACGACTCAAATGATCTAAAAACACGTTATTTGAACTCCTCAAAGCGTAAAAAAATTGCTATGAATCGAAAAGAAAACTTTCTTAGTGTTTGTACAATTTGGTGAAAAGTTACGTGGTAAAAGATTCGATCCATACCATCTCAAAAATACGTTATTTGAACTACTGAAAGCGCAAAAAGATTGCTATGAATCGAAAAAAAAACTTTCTTAGTGTTTGTACAATTTGGTGAAAACTCACATAGTAAAAGATTCGATCCAAACCATCTCAAAAACATGTTATTTGAACTCCTCGGAGCGTTAAAAGATTGTTTTGAATCGAAAAACAAACTTTCTTACCGTGTGTAAAATTTGGTGAAAAGTCGTGTAGTAAAAGATATGATTCACATGATCTAAAAACACGTTATTTGAACTCCTCAAAGCGTGAAAAGATTGCTATGAATAGAAAAGAAAGCCTTCTTAGTGTTTGTACAATTTGGTGAAAAGTTACGTGGTAAAAGATTCGATCCAAACCATCTCAAAAATACGTTATTTGAACTCCTCAAAGCGTAAAAAGATTGCTATCAATTGAAAAGAAAACCTTCTTAGTGTTTGTACAATTTGGTGAAAACTCACGTAGTAAAAGAATCGATCCAAACCGTCTAAAAAACATGTAATTCGAACTCCTCGGATCGTTAAAAGATTGTTTTGAATTGAAAAACAAACTTTCTTAGTGTTTGTAAAATTTGGTGAAAAGTTGTGTAGTAAAAGATACAATTCAAATGATCTAAAAACACGTTATTTGAACTCCTCAAAGCGTTAAAAGATTGTTTTGAATCGAAAAAAACTTTCTTTGTGTTTGTAAAATTTGGTGAAAATTTATGTAGTAAAAGAAACGATTCAAATGATCCAAAAATACGTTATTTGAACTCCCCAAAGAATAAAAAGATTGTTTTGAATCGAAAAAATAACTTTCTTAGTGTTTGTAAAATTTGGTGAAAAATTATGTAGTAAAAGATACGATTCGAGTGATCTAAAAATAAGTTATTTGAACTCCCCAAAGCACACAAAGATTCTTTTGAATTACAAAACAATCTTTCTAAGTGTTCGAAAAATTTGGTGAAAAATTATGTAGTAAAAGATACGATTCAAATGATCTAAAAAACGTTATTGGAACTCCTCAAAGTGTAAAAATATTGCTATGAATCGAAGAAAACATTCTTAGTGTTTGTACAATTTGGTGAAAAGTTACGTAGTAAAAGAATCGATCCAAACCATCTCAAAAACATGTTATTTGAACGTTTCAGAGCATTAAAATATTGTTTTGATTCGAAAAACAAAATTTGTTAGTGTTTGTAAAATTTGGTGAAAATTATGTAGTAAAAGATATGATTCAAATGATCTAAAAATACGTTATTTGAACTCCCCAAAGCATAAAAAGATTGTTTTGAATCGAAAAACGAAATTTCTTAGTGTTCGTAAAATTTGGTGAAAAGTTATGTAGTCAAAGATACGATTCAAATGATCTAAAAACAAATTATTCAACTCATCAAATTGTAAAAAGTTTGCTATGAATCGAAAAGAAAACTTTCTTAGTGTTTCCACAATTTGGTGAAAACTCACGTAGTAAAAGATTCGATACAAACCATCTCAAAAACAAGTTATTTGAACTCCTCGGAGTGTTAAAAGATTGTTTTGAATCGAAAAACAAATTTTCTTAGTGTTTGTAAAATTTGGTGAAAAGTTATGTAGTACAAGATACGATTGAAATTATCTAAAAATACGTTATTTGAACTCCCCAAAGCACAAAAAGATTGTTTCGAATTACAAAACAAACTTTCTTAGTGTTCGTAAAATTTGGTGAAAAGTTATGTAGTAAAAGATACGATTCAAATGATCTAAAAACACGTTATTTGAACTCTTCAAAGTGTAAAAATATTGCTATGAATCGAAAAGTAAAATTTATCTGTGTTTGTACAATTTGGTGAAAAGTTATGCAGTAAAAGATTCGATCCAAACCATCTCAAAAACATGTTATTTGAACTCCTCGGAGCATTAAAAGATTGTTTCGAATCGAAAAACAAACTTTCTTAGTGTCTGTAAAATTTGGTGAAAAGTTGTGTAGTAAAAGATACGATTCAAATGATCTAAAAACACGTTATTTGAACTCCTCAAAGCGTAAAAAGATTGCTATGAATCGAAAAAGAAAACTTTCTTAGTATTTGTACAATTTGGTGAAAAGTTACGTGGTAAAAGATTCGATTCAAACCATCTAAAAAAACATTATTTGAACTCCTCAAAGCGCAAAAAGATTGCTATGAATTGAAAAGAAAACTTTCTTAGTGTTTGTACAATTTGGTGAAAACTCACGTAGTAAAAGAATCGATCCAAACCGTCTCAAAAACATGTTATTTGAACTCCTCGGAGTGTTAAAAGATTGTTTTGAAGCGAAAAACAAACTTTCTTAATGTGTGTAAAATTTGGTGAAAAGTCGTGTAGTAAAAGATACGATTCACATGATCTAAAAACACGTTATTTTAACTCCTCAATGCGTGAAAAGATTGCTATGAATAGAAAAGAAAGCTTTCTTAGTGTTTGTACAATTTGGTGAAAAGTTACGTGGTAAAAGATTCGATCCAAACCATCTCAAAAATAAGTTATTTGAATTCCTCAAAGTGTAAAAAGATTGCTATCAATTGAAAAGAAAAATTTCTTAGTGTTTGTACAATTTGGTGCAAACTCACGTAGTAAAAGATTCGATCCAAACCGTCTCAAAAACAAGTTATTTGAACTCCTCGGAGCGTTAAAAGATTGTTTTGAATCTTAAAACAAACATTCTTAATGTGTGTAAAATTTGGTGAAAAGTCGTGTAGTAAAAGATACGATTCACATGATCTAAAAACACGTTATTTGAACTCCTCAAAGCGTGAAAAGATTGCTATGAATCGAAAAAAAAGCTTTCTTAGTGTTAGTACAATTTGGTGAAAAGTTACGTGGTAAAAGATTCGATCCAAACCATCTAAAAAATACATTATTTGAATTCCTCAAAGTGTAAAAAGATTGCTATCAATTGAAAAGAAAACTTTCTTAGTGTTTGTACAATTTGGTGAAAACCCACGTAGTAAAAGAATCGATCCAAACCGTCTCAAAATCATGTTATTTGAACTCCTTGGATCGTTAAAAGATTGTTTTGAATTGAAAAACAAACTTTCTTAGTGTTTGTAAATTTTGGTGAAACGTTGTGTTGTAAATGATACGATTCAAATGATCTAAAAACACGTTATTTGAACTCCTCAAAGCGTTAAAAGATTGTTTTGAATCGAAAAAAACTTTCTTTGTGTTTGTAAAATTTGGTGAAAATTTATGTAGTAAAAGATTCGATTCAAATGATCTAAAAATACGTTATTTGAACTCCCCAAAGAATAAAAAGATTGTTTTGAATCGAAGAAAAAACTTTCTTAGTGTGTGTAAAATTTGGTGAAAAATTATGTAGTAAAAGATACGATTCAAATGATCTAAAAATATTGCTATGAATCGAAGAAAACATTCTTAGTGTTTGTACAATTTGGTGAAAATTTACGTAGTAAAAGAATCGATTCAGACCATCTCAAAAACATGTTATTTGAACTCTTAGGAGCGTTCAAAGATTGTTTTGAATCGAAAAACAAACTTTCTTAGTGTATGTAAAATTTGGTGAAAAGTTATGTTGTAAAAGATACGATTGAAATGATCTTAAAATACGTTATTTGAACTCCCCAAAGCACAAAAAGATTGTTTCGAATTGCAAAACAAACTTTCTTAGTGTTCGTAAAATTTGGTGAAAAGTTATGTAGTAAATGATACGATTCCAATGATCTAAAAAAACGTTATTGGAACTTCTCAAAGTGTAAAAATATTGCTATGAATCGAAGAAAACATTCTTAGTGTTTGTGCAATTTGGTGAAAATTTACGTAGTAAAAGAATCGATTCAAACCATCTCAAAAACGTGTTATTTCAACTCTTAGGAGCGTTCAAAGATTGTTTTGAATCGAAAAACAAAGTTTCTTAGTGTCTGTAAAATTTGGTGAAAAGTTATGTATTAAAAGATACGATTGAAATGATCTTAAAATACGTTATTTGAACTCCCCAAAGCACAAAAAGATTGTTTCGAATTGCAAAACAAACTTTCTTAGTGTTCGTAAAATTTGGTGAAAAGTTATGTAGTAAATGATACGATTCAAATGATCCAAAAACACGTTATTTGAGCTCTTCAAAGTGTAAAAATATTGCTATGAATCGAAAAGAAAACTTTTTTAGTGTTTGTACAATTTGGTGAAAAGTTACGTAGTAAAAGATTCGATCCAAACCATCTAAAAAACATGTTATTTGAATTCCTAGGAGCATTAAAATATTGTTTTGAATCGAAAAACAAACTTTTTTAGTGTCTGTAAAATTCGGTGAAAAGTTGTGTAGTAAAAGATACGACTCAAATGATCTAAAAACACGTTATTTGAACTCCTCAAAGCGTAAAAAGATTGCTATGAATCGAAAAGAAAACTTTCTTAGTGTTTGTACAATTTGGTGAAAAGTTACGTGGTAAAAGATTCTATCCAAACTATCTCAAAAATACGTTATTTGAACTCCTCAAAGCGCAAAAAGATTGTTATGAATCGAAAAGAAAACTTTCTTAGTATTTGTATAATTTGGTGAAAACTCACGTAGTAAAAGATTCGATCCAAACCATCTCAAAAACATGTTATTTGAACTCCTCGGAGCGTTATAAGATTGTTTTGAATCGAAAAACAAACTTTCTTAATGTGTGTAAAATTTGGTGAAAAGTCGTGTAGTAAAAGATATGATTCACATGATCTAAAAACACGTTATTTGAACTCCTCAAAGCGTGAAAAGATTGCTATGAATAGAAAAGAAAGCCTTCTTAGTGTTTGTACAATTTGGTGAAAAGTTACGTGGTAAAAGATTCGATCCAAACCATCTCAAAAATACGTTATTTGAACTCCTCAAAGCGTAAAAAGATTGCTATCAATTGAAAAGAAAACCTTCTTAGTGTTTGTACAATTTGGTGAAAACTCACGTAGTTAAAGAATCGATCCAAACCGTCTAAAAAACGTGTAATTCGAACTCCTCGGATCGTTAAAAGATTGTTTTGAATTGAAAAACAAACTTTCTTATTGTTTGTAAAATTTGGTGAAAAGTTGTGTAGTAAAAGATACAATTCAAATGCTCTAAAAACACGTTATTTGAACTCCTCAAAGCGTACAAATATTGCTATGAATCGAAAAAAAAAACTTTCTTAGTGTTTATACAATCTGGTGAAAAGTTACGTAGTAAAAGATTCGATTGAAATGATCTAAAAATACGTTATTTGAACTCCCCAAAGCATAAAAATATTGTTTTGAATCGAAAAACGAAATTTCTTAGTGTTCGTAAAATTTGGTGAAAAGTTATGTAGTAAAAGATACGATTCAAATGATCCAAAAACAAATTATTGAACTCAGTAAAGTGTAAAAAGATTGCTATGAATCGAAAAGAAAACTTTCTTAGTGTTTCTACAATTTGGTGAAAACTCACGTAGTAAAAGATTCGATACAAACCATATCAAAAACAAGATATTTGAACTCCTCGGAGTGTTAAAAGATTGTTTTGAATCGAAAAACAAACTTTCTTAGTGTTTGTAAAATTTGGTGAAAAGTTATGTAGTAAAAGATACGATTGAAATGATCTAAAAATAAGTTATTTGAACTCCCCAAAGCACAAAAAGATTGTTTCGAATTGCAAAACAAGCTTTCTTAGTGTTCGTAAAATTTGGTGAAAAGTTATGTAGTAAAAGATACGATTCAAATGATCTAAAAACACGTTATTTGAACTCTTCAAATTGTAAAAATATTGCTATGAATCGAAAAAAAAAACTTTCTTAGTGTATGTACAATCTGTTGAAAAGTTACGTAGTAAAAGATTCGATCCAAACCATCTCAAAATCATGTTATTTGAACTCCTCGGAGCATTAAAAGATTGTTTTGAATCGAAAAACAAACTTTCTTAGTGTCTGTAAAATATAGTGAAAAGTTGTGTAGTAAAAGATACGATTCAAATGATCTAAAAACACGTTATTTGAACTCCTCAAAGCGTACAAAGATTGCTATGAATCGAAAAGAAAACTTTCTTTGAGTTTGTACAATTTGGTGAAAACTCACGTAGTAAAAGATTCGATCCAAACCATCTCAAAAACACGTTATTTGAACTCCTCGGAGTGTTAAAAGATTGTTTTGAATCGAAAAACAAACTTTCTTAGTGTTTGTAAAATTTGGTGAAAAGTTATGTAGTAAAAGATACGATTGAAATGATCTAAAAATACGTTATTTGAACTCCCCAAAGCACAAAAAGATTGTTTCGAATTGCAAAACAAACTTTCTTAGTGTTCGTAATATTTGGTGAAAAGTTATGTAGTAAAAGATACGATTCAAATGATCTAAAAACACGTTATTTGAATTCTTCAAAGTGTAAAAATATTGCTATGAATCGAAAAGAAAACTTTCTTATGTTTGTACAATCTGTTGAAAAGTTACGTAGTAAAAGATTCGATCCAAACCATCTCAAAATCATGTTATTTGAACTCCTCGGAGCATTAAAAGATTGTTTTGAATCGAAAAACAAACTTTCTTAGTGTCTGTAAAATATGGTGAAAAGTTGTGTAGTAAAAGATACGATTCAAATGATCTAAAAACACGTTATTTGAACTCCTCAAAGCGTACAAAGATTGCTATGAATCGAAAAGTAAACTTTCTTAGTGTTTGTAAAATTTGGTGAAAAGTTACGTGGTAAAAGATTCGATACAAACCATCTAAAAAATACGTTATTTGAACTCCTCAAAGCGCAAAAAGATTGCTATGAATCGAAAAGAAAACTTTCTTAGTGTTTGTACAATTTGGTGAAAACTCACATAGTAAAATATTCGATCCAAACCATCTCAAAAACATGTTATTTGAACTCCTCGGAGCGTTAAAAGATTGTTTTGAATCGAAAAACAAACTTTCTTAATGTGTCTAAAATTTGGTGAAAAGTCGTGTAGTAAGAGATACGATTCACATGATCTAAAAACACGTTATTTGAACTCCTCAAAGCGTGAAAAGATTGCTATGAATCGAAAAGAAAGCTTTCTTAGTGTTTGTACAATTTGGTGAAAAGTTACGTGGTAAAAGATTCGATCCAAACCATCTCAAAAATACGTTATTTGAATTCCTCAATGCGTAACAAGATTGCTATCAATTGAAAAGAAAACTTTCTTAGTGTTTGTACAATTTGGTGAAAACTCACATAGTAAAAGAATCGATCCAAACCGTCTCAAAAACATGTTATTTGAACTCCTCGGATTGTTAAAAGATTGGTTTGTATCGAAAAACGAAATTTCTTAGTGTTCGTAAAATTTGGCGAAAAGTTATGTAGTAAAAGATACAATTCAAATGATCTAAAAACAAATTATTGAACTCAGCAAAGTGTAAAAAGATTGCTATGAATCGAAAAGAAAACTTTCTTAGTGTTTCTACAATTTGGTGAAAACTCACGTAGTAAAAGATTCGATACAAACCATATCAAAAACAAGATATTTGAACTCCTCGGAGTGTTAAAAGATTGTTTTGAATCGAAAAACAAACTTTCTTAGTGTTTGTAAAATTTGGTGAAAAGTTATATAGTAAAAGATACGATTGAAATGATCTAAAAATACGTTATTTGAACTCCCCAAAGCACAAAAAGATTGTTTCGAATTGCAAAAAAAACTTTCTTAGTGTTCGTAAAATTTGGTGAAAAGTTATGTAGTAAAAGATACGATTCAAATGATCTAAAAACATGTTATTTGAACTCTTCAAAGTGTAAAAATATTGCTATGAATCGAAAAGAAAACTTTCTTAGTGTTTGTACAATCTGTTGAAAAGTTACGTAGTAAAAGATTCGATCCAAACTATCTCAAAATCATGTTATTTGAACTCCTCGGAGCATTAAAAGATTGTTTTGAATCGAAAAACAAACTTTCTTAGTGTCTGTAAAATATGGTGAAAAGTTGTGTAGTAAAAGATACGATTCAAATGATCTAAAAACACGTTATTTGAACTCCTCAAAGCGTACAAAGATTGCTATGAATCGAAAAGAAAACTTTCTTAGTGTTTGTAAAATTTGGTGAAAAGTTACGTGGTAAAATATTCGATACAAACCATCTAAAAAATACGTTATTTGAACTCCTCAAAGCACAAAAAGATTGCTACGAATCGAAAAGAAAACTTTCTTAGTGTTTGTACAATTTGGTGAAAACTCACATAGTAAAATATTCGATCCGAACCATCCCAAAAACATGTTATTTGAACTCCTCGGAGCGTTAAAAGATTGTTTTGAATCGAAAAACAAACTTTCTTAATGTGTGTAAAATTTGGTGAAAAGTCGTGTAGTAAAAGATACGATTCACATGATCTAAAAACACGTTATTTGAACTCCTCAAAGCGTGAAAAATTGCTATGAGTCGAAAAGAAAGCTTTCTTAGTGTTCGTAAAATTTGGTGAAAAGTTATGTAGTAAAAGATACGATTCAAATGATCTAAAAACAAATTATTGAACTCATCAAAGTGTAAAAAGATTGCTATGAATCGAAAAGAAAACTTTCTTAGTGTTTCTACAATTTGGTGAAAACTCACGTAGTAAAAAATTCGATACAAACCATCTCAAAAACAAGTTATTTGAACTCCTCGGAGTGTTAAAAGATTGTTTTGAATCGAAAAACAATCTTTCTTAGTGTTTGTAAAATTTGGTGAAAAGTTATGTGGTAAAAGATACGATTGAAATGATCTAAAAATACGTTATTTGAACTCCCCAAAACACAAAAAGATTGTTTCGAATTGCAAAACAAACCTTCTTAGTTTTCGTAAAATTTGGTGAAAAGTTATGTAGTAAAAGATACGATTCAAATGATCTAAAAACACGTTATTTGAACTCTTCAAAGTGTAAAAATATTGCTATGAATCGAAAAGAAAACTTTCTTAGTGTTTGTACAATTTGGTGAAAAGTTACCTAGTAAAATATTCGATCCAATCCATCTCAAAAACATGTTATTTGAACTCCTCGGAGCATTAAAAGATTGTTTTGAATCGAAAAACATACTTTCTTAGTGTCTGTAAAATTTGGTGAAAAGTTGTGTAGTAAAAGTTACGATTCAAATGATCTAAAAACACGTTATTTGAACTTCTCAAAGTGTAAAAAGATTGTTATGAATCGAAAGAAAACATTCTTAGTGTTTGTATAATTTGGTGAAAAGTTACGTAGCAAAAGATTCGATCCAAACCATCTCAAAAACATGGTATTTGAATTTCTCGGAGCATTAAAATATTGTTTTGAATCAAAAAACAAACTTTCTAAGTGTTGGTAATATTTGGTGAAAAGTTATGTTGTAAAAGATACGATTCAAACGATCTAAAAACACGTTATTTCCACTCCTCAAAGCGAATAAAAGATTGTTATGAATCGAAAAGAAAAATTTCTTAGTGTTTGTACAATTTGGTGAAAAGTTACGTAGTAAAAGATTCGATCCAAACCATCTCAAAAACATGTTTTTTTGGACTCCTCGTAGCGATAAAAGATTGTTTTGAATCGAGAAACAAACTTTCTTAGTGTTTGTAAAATTTGGTGAGAAGTTATATAGTAAAAGATACGATTCAAATGATCTAAAAATACGTCATTTGAACTCCCCAAAGAATAAAAAGATTGTTTTGAATCGAAAAACAAACTTTCTTAGTGTTTGTAAAATTTGGTGTAAACTTATGTAGTAAAAGATACGGTTCAAAAAATCAAAAAATAAGTTATTTGAACTCCCCAAAGCATAAAAAGATTGTTTTGAATCGAAAAACAAAATTTCTTAGTGTTCTTAAAATTTGGTGAAAAGTTATGTAGTAAAAGATACGATTCAAATGATCTAAAAGCAAGTTATTGAACTCATCAAAGTATAAAAAGATTGCTATGAATCGAAAAGAAAACTTTCTTAGTGTTTGTACAATTTGGTGAAAACTCACGTAGTACAAGATTTGATCCAAACCTTCTCAAAAACACGTTATTTGACCTCCTCGGAACGTTAAAAGATTGTTTTGAATCGAAAAACAAACTTTCTTAGTGTTTGCTAAATTTGGTGAAAAGTTATGTAGTAAAAGATTCGATACAAATGATCTAAAAACATGTTATTTCAACTCCTCAAAATGTAATAAGATTGCTATGAATCGAAAAGAAAACTTTCTTAGTGTTTGTACAATTTGGTGAAGAGTTACATGGTAGAAGATTCGATCCAAACCATCTCAAAAATACGTTATTTTTACTCCTCAAAGAATAAATAGATTGCTATGAATCGAAAAGAAAACTTGTTTAGTGTTCGTACAATTTGGTGAAAACTCACGTAGTAAAAGATTCGATCCAAACCATCTCAAAACATGTTATTTGAACTGCTCGGAGCGTTAAAAGATTGTTTTGAATCGAAAAACATACTTTCTTAGTGTTTGTAAAATTTGGTGTAAAGTTATGTAGTAAAAGATACGATTCAAATGATCTAAAAATACGTTATTTGAACTTCCCCAAGCACAAAAAGATTGTTTTGAATTGCAAAACAAACATTCTTAGTGTCTGTAAAATTTGGTGAAAAATTATGTAGTAAAAGATACGATACAAATGATATAAAAACACGTTATTTGAACTCCTCGAAGCGTAAAAAGATTGCTATGAATCGAAAAGCAAACTTACTTAGTGTTTGTACAATTTGGTGAAAAGTTACGTGGTAAAAGATACGATCCAAACCATCTCAAAAATACGTTATTTGAACTCCTCATAGCTTAAATAGATTGCTATGAATCGAAAAGAAAACTTGCTTAGTGTTCGTACAATTTGGTGAAAACTCACGTAGTAAAAGATTCGATCAAAACCATCTCAAAACATGTTATTTGAACTGCTCGGAGCGTTAAAAGATTGTTTTGAATCGAAAAACATACTTTCTTAGTGTTTGTAAAATTTGGTGAAAAGTTATGTAGTAAAAGATACAATTCAAATGATCTAAAAATACGTTATTTGAACTTCCCCAAGCACAAAAAGATTGTTTTGAATTGCAAAACAAACTTTCTTAGTGTTTGTTAAATTTGGTGAAAAATTATGTAGTAAAAGATATGATTCAAATGATCTAAAAATACGTTATTTGAACTTCCCAAAGCACAAAAAGATTGTTTTGAATCGAAAAACCAAATTTTTTAGTGTTCGTAAAATTTGGTGAAAAGCTATGTAGTAAAAGATACGATTCAAATGATCTAAAAACAAGTTATTGAACTCATCAAAGTGTAAAAAGATTCCTATGAATCGAAAAGAAAATTTTCTTAGTGTTTGTACAATTTAGTGAAAAGTTACGTAGTAAAAGATTCGATCCAAATCATCTCAAAAACACGTTAATTGAACTCCTTGGAGTGTTAAAAGATTGTTTTGAATCGAAAAACAAACTTTCTTAGTGTCTGTAAAGTTTGGTGAAAAGTTGTGTAGTAAAAGTTATGATTCAAATGATCTAAAAACACGTTATTTGAACTTCTGAAAGTGTAAAAAGATTGTTATGAATCGAAAGAAAACATTCTTAGTGTTTGTATAATTTGGTGAAAAGTTACGTAGCAAAAGATTCGATCCAAACCATCTCAAAAACATGGTATTTGAATTTCTCGGAGCATTAAAAGATTGTTTTGAATTGAAAAACAAACTTTCTTAGTGTTGGTAATATTTGGTGAAAAGTTCTGTAGTAAAAGATACGATTCAAACGATCTAAAAACACGTTATTTGAACTCCTCAAAGCGAATAAAAGATTGTTATGAATCGAAAAGAAAAATTTCTTAGTGTTTGTACAATTTAATGAAAAGTTACGTAGTAAAAGATTCGATCCAAATCATCCCAAAAACATATTTTTTTGGACTCCTCGTAGCGATAAAAGATTGTTTTGAATCGAGAAACAAACTTTCTTTGTGTTTGTAAAATTTGGTGAGAAGTTATATAGTAAAAGATACGATTCAAATGATCTAAAAATACGTCATTTGAACTCCTCAAAGAATAAAAAGATTGTTTTGAATCGAAAAACAAACTTTCTTAGTGTTTGTAAAATTTGGTGTAAACTTATGTAGTAAAAGATACGATTCAAATGATCAAAAAATAAGTTATTTGAACTCCCCAAAGCATAAAAAGATTGTTTTGAATCGAAAAACAAAATTTCTTAGTGTTCTTAAAATTTGGTGAAAAGTTATGTAGTAAAAGATACGATTCAAATGATCTAAAAGCAAGTCATTGAACTCATCAAAGTGTAAAAAGATTGCAATGAATCGAAAAGAAAACTTTCTTAGTGTTCGTACAATTTGGTGAAAACTCACATAGTAAAAGAATCGATCAAAACCATCTCAAAACATGTTATTTGAACTGCTCGGAGCGTTAAAAGATTGATTTGAATCGAAAAACATACTTTCTTAGTGTTTGTAAAATTTGGTGAAAAGTTATGTAGTAAAAGATACCATTCAAATGATCTAAAAATACGTTATTTGAACTTCCTAAAGCAAAAAAAGATTGTTTTGAATTGCAAAACAAACTTTCTTAGTGTTTGTTAAATTTGGAGAAAAATTATGTAGTAAAAGATATGATTCAAATGATCTAAAAATACGTTATTTGAACTTCCCAAAGCTCAAAAAGATTGTTTTGAATCGAAAAACCAAATATCTTAGTGTTCGTAAAATTTGGTGAAAAGTTATGTAGTAAAAGATACGATTCAAATGATCTAAAAACAAGTTATTGAACTCATCAAAGTGTAAAAAGATTGCTATGAATCGAAAAGAAAACTTTCTTAGTGTTTGTAAAATTTGGTGAAAAGTTACGTAGTAAAAGATTCGATCCAAACCATCTCAAAAACATGTTATTTGAACTCCTCGGAGCATTAAAAGATTGTTTTGAATCGAAAAACAAACTTTCTTAGTGTCTGTAAAATTTGGTGAAAAGTTGTGTAGTAAAAGTTACGATTCAAATGATCTAAAAACACGTTATTTGAACTTCTCAAAGTGTAAAAAGATTGTTATGAATCGAAAGAAAACATTCTTAGTGTTTGTATAATTTGGTGAAAAGTTACGTAGCAAAAGATTCGATCCAAACCATCTCAAAAACATGGTATTTGAATTTCTCGGAGCATTAAAAGATTGTTTTGAATCAAAAAACAAACTTTCTTAGTGTTGGTAATATTTGGTGAAAAGTTATGTAGTAAAAGATACCATTCAAACGATCTAAAAACACGTTATTTGAACTCCTCAAAGCGAATAAAAGATTGTTATGAATCGAAAAGAAAAATTTCTTAGTGTTTGTACAATTTGGTGAAAAGTTACGTAGTAAAAGATTCGATCCAAACCATCCCAAAAACATGTTTTTTTGGACGCATCGTAGCGATAAAAGATTGTTTTGAATCGAGAAACAAACTTTCTATGTGTTTGTAAAATTTGGTGAGAAGTTATATAGTAAATGATACGATTCAAATGATCTAAAAATACGTCATTTGAACTCCCCAAAGAATAAAAAGATTGTTTTGAATCGAAAAACAAACTTTCTTAGTGTTTGTAAAATTTGGTGTAAACTTATGTAGTAAAAGATACGATTCAAATGATCAAAAAATAAGTTATTTGAACTCCCGAAAGCATAAAAAGATTGTTTTGAATCGAAAAACAAAATTTCTTAGGGTTCTTAAAATTTGGTGAAAAGTTATGTAGTAAAAGATACGATTCCAATGATCTAAAAGCAAGTTATTGAACTCATCAAAGTGTAAAAAGATTGCTATGAATCGAAAAGAAAACTTTCTTAGCGTTCGTACAATTTGGTGAAAACTCCCGTAGTAAAAGAATCGATCAAAACCATCTCAAAACATGTTATTTCAACTGCCCGGAGCGTTGAAAGATTGTTTTGAATCAAAAAACATACTTTCTTAGTGTTTGTAAAATTTGGTGAAAAGTTATGTAGTAAAAGATACGATTCAAATGATCTAAAAATACGTTATTTGAACTTCCCAAAGCAAAAAAAGATTGTTTTGAATTGGAAAACAAACTTTCTTAGTGGTTGTTAAATTTGGTGAAAAATTATGTAGTAAAAGATATGATTCAAATGATCTAAAAATACGTTATTTGAACTTCCCAAAGCTTTAAAAGATTGTTTTGAATCGAAAAACCAAATATCTTAGTGTTCGTAAAATTTGGTGAAAAGTTATGTAGTAAAAGATACGATTCAAATGATCTAAAAACAAGTTATTGAACTCATCAACGTGTAAAAAGATTGCTATGAATCGAAAAGAAAACTTTCTTAGTGTCTGTAAAATTTGGTGAAAAGTTACGTAGTAAAAGATTCGATCCAAACCATCTCAAAAACATGTTATTTGAACTCCTCGGAGCATTAAAAGATTGTTTTGAATCGAAAAACAAACTTTCTTAGTGTCTGTAAAATTTGGTGAAAAGTTGTGTAGTAAAAGTTACGATTCTAATGATCTAAAAACACGTTATTTGAACTTCTCAAAGTGTAAAAAGATTGTTATGAATCGAAAGAAAACATTCTTAGTGTTTGTATAATTTGGTGAAAAGTTACGTAGCAAAAGATTCGATCCAAACCATCTCAAAAACTTGGTATTTGAATTTCTCGGAGCATTAAAAGATTGTTTTGAATCGAAAAACAAAATTTCTTAGTGTTGGTAATATTTGGTGAAACGTTATGTAGTAAAAGATACGATTCAAACGATCTAAAAACACGTTATTTGAACTCCTCAAAGCGAATAAAAGATTGTTATGAATCGAAAAGAAAAATTTCTTAGTGTTTGTACAATTTGGTGAAAAGTTAAGTACTAAAAGATTCGATCCAAACCATCTCAAAAACATGTTTTTTTGGACTCCTCGTAGCGATAAAAGATTGTTTTGAATCGAGAAACAAACTTTCATAGTGTTTGTAAAATTTGGTGAGAAGTTATATAGTAAAAGATGATCTAAAAATACGCCATTTGAACTCCCGAAAGAATAAAAAGATTGTTTTGAATCGAAAAACAAACTTTCTTAGTGTTTGTAAAATTTGGTGAAAACTTATGTAGTAAAAGATACGATTCAAATGATCCAAAAATAAGTTATTTGAACTCCCCAAAGCATAAAAAGATTGTTTTGAATCGAAAAACAAAATTTCTTAATGTTCTTAAAATTTGGTGAAAAGTTATGTAGTAAAAGATACGATTCAAATGATCTAAAAGCAAGTTATTGAACTCATCGAAGTGTTAAAAGATTGCTATGAATCGAAAAAAAACTTTCTTAGTGTTTGTGCAATTTGGTGAAAACTCACGTAGTACAAGATTTGATTCAAACCTTCTCAAAAACACGTTATTTGACCTCCTCGGAGCGTTAAAAGATTGTTTTGAATCGAAAAACAAACTTTCTTAGTGTTTGCTAAATTTGGTGAAAAGTTATGTAGTAAAAGATTCGATACAAATGATCTAAAAATATGTTATTTCAACTCCTCAAAATGTAATAAGATTGCTATGAATCGAAAAGAAAACTTTCTTAGTGTTTGTACAATTTGGTGAAGAGTTGCATGGAAGAAGATTCGATCCAAACCATCTCAAAAATAAGTTATTTGAACTCCTCAAAGCATAAATAGATTGCTATGAATCGAAAAGAAAACTTGTTTAGTGTTCGTACAATTTGGTGAAAACTCACGTAGTAAAAGATTCGATCCAAACCATCTCAAAACATGTTATTTGAACTGCTCGGAGCGTTAAAAGATTGTTTTGAATCGAAAAACAAATTTTCTTAGTGTTTGTAAAATTTGGTGAAAAGTTATGTAGTAAAAGATACGATTCAAATGATCTAAAAATACGTTATTTGTGCTCCCCAAAGCACAAAAAGATTGTTTTGAATTGCAAAACAAACTTTATTAGTGTCTGTAAAATTTGGTGAAAAGTTATGTAGTAAAAGATACGATGCATATGACATAAAAACACGTTATTTGAACTCCTCGAAGCGTAAAAAGATTGCTATGAATCGAAAAGCAAACATACTTAGTGTTTGTACAATTTGGTGAAACGTTACGTGGTAAAAGATACGCTCCAAACCATCTCAAAAATACGTTATTTGAACTCCTCAAAGCATAAAAAGATTGCTATGAATCGAAAAGAAAACTTGCTTAGTGTTCGTACAATTTGGTGAAAATTTGGTGAGAAGTTATGTAGTAAAAGATACGATACATATGACATAAAAACACGTTATTTGAACTCCTCGAAGCGTAAAAAGATTGCTATGAATCGAAAAGCACACATACTTAGTGTTTGTACAATTTGGTGAAACGTTACGTGGTAAAAGATACGATCCAAACCATCTCAAAAATACGTTATTTGAACTCTTCAAAGCATAAAAAGATTGCTATGAATCGAAAAGAACACTTGCTTAGTGTTCGTACAATTTGGTGAAAACTCACGTAGTAAAAGATTCGATCAAAACCATCTCAAAACATGTTATTTGAACTGCTCGGAGCGTTAAAAGATTGTTTTGAATCGAAAAACATACTTTCTTAGTGTTTGTAAAATTTGGTGAAAAGTTATGTAGTAAAAGATACGATTCAAATGATCTAAAAATACGTCATTTGAACTTCCCAAAGCACAAAAAAATTGTTTTGAATTGCAAAACAAACTTTCTTAGTATTTGTTAAATTTGGTGAAAAATTATGTAGTAAAAGATATGATTCAAATGATCTAAAAATACATTATCTGAACTCCCCAAAGCAAAAAAAAGATTGTTTTGAATCGAAAAACCAAATTTCTTAGTGTTCGTAAAATTTGGTGAAAAGTTATGTAGTAAAAGATACGATTCAAATGATCTAAAAACAAGTTATTGAACTCATCAATGTGTAAAAAGATTGCTATGAATCGAAAAGAAAACTTTCTTAGTGTTTGTACAATTTGGCGAAAACACACGTAGTAAAAGATTCGGTCCAAACCATCTCAAAAACACGTTATTTGAACTCCTCGGAGTGTTAAAAGATTTTTTTGAATCGAAAAACAAACTTTCTTAGTGTTTGTAAAATTTGGTGAAACGTTATGTAGTAAAAGATACCATGGAAATGATCTAAAAATACGTTATTTGAACTCCCCAAAGCACAAAATGATTGTTTCGAATTGCAAAACAAACTTTCTTAGTGTTCGTAAAATTTGGTGAAAAGTTGTGTAGTAAAAGATACGATTCAAATGATCTAAAAACACGTTATTTGAACCCTTCAAAGTGTAAAAATATTGCTATGAATCGAAAAGAAAACTTTCTTAGTGTTTGTACAATTTGGTGAAAAATACGTAGTAAAAGATTCGATCCAAACCATCTCAAAAAAATGTTATTTGAACTCCTCGGAGCATTAATAGATTGTTTTGAATCGAAAAACAAACTTTCTTAGTGTCTGTAAAATTTGGTGAAAAGTTGTGTAGTAAAAGTTACGAATCAAATGATCTAAAAACATGTTATTTGAACTTCTCAAAGTGTAAAAAGATTGTTATGAATCGAAAGAAAACATTCTTAGTGTTTGTATAATTTGGTGAAAAGTTACGTAGCAAATGATTCGATCCAAACCATCTCAAAAACATGGTATTTGAATTTCTCGGAGCATTAAAAGTTGTTTTAAATCGAAAAACAAGCTTTCTTAGTGTTGGTAATATTTGGTGAAAAGTTATGTAGTAAAAGATACCATTCAAACGATCTAAAAACACGTTATTTGAACTCCTCAAAGCGAATAAAAGATTGTTATGAATCGAAAAGAAAAATTTCTTAGTGTTTGTACAATTTGGTGAAAAGTTAAGTAGTAAAAGATTCGATCCAATCCATCTCAAAAACATGTTTTTTTGGACTCCTTGTAGCGATAAAAGATTGTTTTGAATCGAGAAACAAACTTTCTTAGTGTTTGTAAAATTTGGTGAGAAGTTATATAGTAAATGATACGATTCAAATGATCTAAAAATACGTCATTTGAACTCCCCAAAGAATAAAAAGATTGTTTTGAATCGAAAAACAAACTTTCTTAGTGTTTGTAAAATTTGGTGTAAACTTATGTAGTAATAGATACGATTCAAATGATCAAAAAATACGTTATTTGAACTCCCCAAAGCATAAAAAGATTGTTTTGAATCGAAAAATAAAATTTCTTAGTGTTCTTAAAATTTGGTGAAAAGTTATGTAGTAAAAGATACGATTCAAACGAACTAAAACCAAGTTATTGAACTCATCAAAGTGTAAAAAGATTGCTATGAATGGAAAGAAAACATTCTTAGTGTTTGTACAATTTGGTGAAAACTCACGTAGTACAAGATTTGATCCAAACCATCTCAAAACCACGTTATTTGAACTCCTCGGAGCGTTAAAAGATTGTTTTGAATCGAAAAACACACTTTCTAAGTGTCTGTAAAATTTGCTGAAAAGTTATGTAGTAAAAGATACGATACAAATGATATAAAAACACATTATTTGAACTCCTCGAAGCGTAAAAGATTGCTATGAATCGAAAAGCAAACTTACTTAGTGTTTGTACAGTTTGGTGAAACGTTACGTGGTAAAAGATACGATCCAAACCATCTAAAAAATACGTTATTTGAACTCCTCAAAGCACAAAAAGATTGCTATGAATCGAAAAGAAAACTTGCTTAGTGTTCGTACAGTTTGGTGAAAACTCACGTAGTTAAAGATTCGATCAAAACCATCTCAAAACATGTTATTTGAACTGCTCGGAGCGTTAAAAGATTGTTTTGAATCGAAACACTTACTTTCTTAGTGTTTGTAAAATTTGGTGAAAAGTTATGTAGTAAAAGATATGATTCAAATGATCTGAAAATACGTTATTTGAACTTCCCAAAGCACAAAAAGATTGTTTTGAATTGCAAAACAAACTTTCTTAGTGTTTGTTAAATTTGGTGAAAAATTATGTAGTAAAAGATATGATTCAAATGATCTAAAAATACGTTATTTGAACTCCCCAAAACACAAAAAGATTGTTTTGAATCGGAAAACAAACTTTCTTAGTGTTGGTAATATTTGGTGTAAAGTTATGTAGTAAAAGATAAGATTCAAACAATCTAAAAACACGTTATTTGAACTCCTCAAAGCGAATAAAAGATTGTTATGAATCGAAAAGAAAATTTTCTTAGTGTTTGTACAATTTGGTGAAAAGTTAAGTAGTAAAAGATTCGATCCAAACCGTCTCAAAAACATGTTTTTTTGGACTCCTCGTAGCGATAAAAGATTGTTTTGAATCGAGAAACAAACTTTCTTAGTGTTTGTAAAATTTGGTGAGAAGTTATATAGTAGAAGATATGATTCAAATGATCTAAAAATACGTCATTTGAACTCCCCGAAGAATAAAAAGATTGTTTTGAATCGAAAAACAAACTTTCTTAGTGTTTGTAAAATTTGGTGTAAACTTATGTAGTAAAACATACGATTCAAATGATCAAAAAATACGTTATTTGAACTCCCCAAAGCATAAAAAGATTGTTTTGAATCGAAAAACAAAATTTCTTAGTGTTCTTAAAATTTGGTGAAAAGTTATGTAGTAAAAGATACGATTCAAATGATCTAAAAGCAAGTTATTGAACTCATCAAAGTGTAAAAAGATTGCTATGAATCGAAAAGAAAACTTTCTTAGTGTTTGTACAATTTGGTGAAAACTCACGTAGTACAAGATTTGATCCAAACCATCTCAAAAACACGTTATTTGAACTCCTCGGAACGTTAAAAGATTGTTTTGAATCGGAAAACAAACTTTCTTAGTGTCTGTAAAAATTTTTGAAAAGTTATGTAGTAAAAGATATGATACAAATGATATAAAAACACGTTATTTGAACTCCTCGAAGCGTAAAAAGATTGCTATGAATCGAAAAGCAAACTTACTTAGTGTTTGTACAATTTGGTGAAAAGTTACGTGCTAAAAGATACGATCCAAACCATCTCAAAAATACGTTATTTGAACTCCTCAAAGCATAAAACGATTCCTATGAATCGAAAAGAAAACTTGCTTAGTGTTCGTACAATTTGGTGAAAACTCACGTAGTAAAAGAATCGATCAAACCATCTCAAAACATGTTATTTGAACTGCTCGGAGCGTTAAAAGATTGTTTGGAATCGAAAAACATACTTTCTTAGTGTTTGTAAAATTTGGTGAAAAGTTATGTAGTAAAAGATACGATTCAAATGATCTAAAAATACGTTATTTGAACTTCCCAAAGCACAAAAAGATTGTTTTGAATTGCAAAACAAACTTTCTTAGTGTTTGTTAAATTTGGTGAAAAATTATGTAGTAAAAGATATGATTCAAATGACCTAAAAATACGTTATTTGAACTCCCCAAAGCACAAAAAGATTGTTTTGAGTCGAAAAACCAAATTTCTTAGTGTTCGTAAAATTTGGTGAAAAGTTATGTAGTAAAAGATACAATTCAAATGATCTAAAAACAAGTTATTGAACTCATCAAAGTGTAAAAAGATTGCTATGAATCGAAAAGAAAACTTTCTTAGTGTTTGTACAATTTGACGAAAACACACGTAGTAAAAGATTCGATCCAAACCATCTCAAAAACACGTTATTTGAACTCCTCGGAGTGTTAAAAGATTGTTTGGAATCGAAAAACAAACTTTTCTTAGTGTTTGTAAAATTTGGTGAAAAGTTATGTAGTTTAAGATACGATTCAAATGATCTAAAAACACGTTATTTGAACTCCTCAAAGCGAATAAAAGATTGTTATGAATCGAAAAGAAAAAATTCTTAGTGTTTGTACAATTTGGTGAAAAGTTACGTAGTAAAAGATTCAATCCAAACCATCTCAAAAACACATTTTTTTGGACTCCTCGGTACGTTAAAAGATAGTTTTGAATCGAAAAACAAACTTTCTTAGTGTTCGTAAAATTTGGTGAAAGGTTATGTAGTAAAAGATACGATTCAAATGATCTAAAAATACGTCATTTGAACTCCCGAAAGAATAAAAAGATTGTTTTGAATCGAAAAACAAACTTTCTTAGTGTTTGTAAAATTTGGTGAAAAATTATGTAGTAAAAGATACGATTCAAATGATCTAAAAATACGTTGTTTGAACTCTCCAAAGCATTAAAAAGATTGTTTTGAATTGAAAAACAAAATTTCTTAGTGTTCGTAAAATTTGGTGAAAAGTTATGTAGTAAAAGATACGATTCAAATTATCTAAAAGCAAGTTATTGAACTCATCAAAGTGTAAAAAGATAGCTATGAATTGAAAAGAAAACTTTCTTAGTGTTTGTACAATTTGGTGAAAACTCACGTAGTAAACTATTTGATCTAAACCATCTCAAAAACACATTATTGGAACTCCTCGGAGTGTTAAAAGGTTGTTTTGAATCAAAAAACAAACTTTCTTAGTGTTTGTAAAATTTGGTGAAAAAGTATGTAGTAAATGTAGGGTTACGCACACGTTTATCAAAGTGTGCAGCGGAATAGGATTCGCATGCGTAACCTAATTCTACCGGGATCACACTCTAAAACCATCCAAAAAGGAAGAGTTGGAGATAATTACCTCGTACAAGTTAGTACGTGTCGATTACTTCTCCGAATCCGTGAACCTTCTCCAAGGAATGCTCGTGCAGTCCCTCTACTCGTGTCCACCTCGATTTCGACCGATCGAAAATCGCCAACGCCGTTCTAGTCGACGTTACGATTGAATCTCTCAAATCCTTTGCTCAATTCTCCCTCTCAATTTAGCCCAGATCTAATCTGGAATTTCTGTCGAAGAAGAGAGAGAAAAGACGGCTCAAAACCCTAGAAAAACTTAGGTCAAAAACGAAATCAGAATTCTATGTATGTAGGAATTCAGTCCGTTCGAACGCACCTAAATGGTTCGTTCGAACGAACACAGTTCGTTCGAACGCACTTCAGTAGTTCGTTCGAACGAACCCAAATCTGACTGTCACGAATAAGTCCGTTCGAACGCACTTATATAGTTCGTTCGAACGAACCTAATTCTGACTGCAGAATTGCCTATTTATATAAATTCTTCCAAGTTAATTCTTAAGCCATATTTTCTTTCAGTAAAAGATATGATTCAAATGATCTAAAAATACGTTATTTGAACTCCCCAAAGCATTAAAAAGATTGTTTTGAATCGAAAAACCAAATTTCTTAGTGTTCATAAAATTTGGTGAAAAGTTATGTAGTTAAAGATACGATTCAAATGATCTAAAAACAAATTATTGAACTCATCAAAGTGTAAAAAGATTGCTATGAATCGAAAAGAAAACTTTCTTAGAGTTTCTACAATTTGGTGAAAACTCACGTAGTAAAAGATTCGATCCAAACCATCTCAAAAACACGTTAATTGAACTCCTTGGAGTGTTAAAAGATTGTTTTGAATCGAAAAACAAACTTTATTAGTGTCTGTAAAATTTGGTGAAAAGTTGTGTAGTAAAAGATACGATTCAAATGATCTAAAAATACGTTATTTGAAATCTCCAAAGCACAAAAAGATTGTTTTGAATTGCGAAACAAACTTTCTTAGTGTTCGTAAAATTTGGTGAAAAGTTATGTAGTAAAAGATACGATTCAAATGATCTAAAAATACGTTATTTGAACTCCACAAAGCATAAAAAGATTGTTTTGAATCGAAAAACAAAATTTCTTAGTGTTCGTAAAATTTGGAGAAAAGTTATGTAGTAAAAGATACCAGTCAAATGATCTAAAAACAAGATATTGAACTCATCAAAGTGTAAAAAGATTGCAATGAATCGAAAAGAAAAATTTCTTAGTGTTTCTACAATTTGGTGAAAACTCACGTAGTAAAAGATTTGATCCAAACCATCTCAAAAACATGTTATTTGAACTCCTCGGAGCGTTAAAAGATTATTTTGAATCGAAAAACAAAATTTCTTAGTGTTTGTAAAATTTGGTGAAAAGTTGTACAGTAAAAGATACGATTCAAATGATTTAAAAACACGTTATTTGAACTCCTCAAAGCGTAAAAACATTGCTATGAATCGAAAAGAAAACTTTCTTAGTGTTTCATATTGCACTTGCTTGGTACAATTTTTACTTGGTGCAATTATCGGAGGAAATTGTTGTATTGAAATTAATTTTTTGCTGAACTAATCGGTTTATCTTAATGTTTCAACAAAAGAAATGCCGAAATTACAACTATTCAAATTTTTTTTTTTTTTTTTTTGATCAAATATCCCGTAGGATACAACTATTCAAATTTAAAATAATGTCAAAATTATGATTTCATTCAAAATTTTCATATTCTGAGTAATCTCTGCAACTCGTACAAATATAGCATTGTTGGGTTATGAATTGATTTCGAACAAAAGATTAGGGGTTTTCTACAAATAGCATGCAATTGTTTTAAATTAGAGGCTTTCTACAAATACCATGCAATTATTTTGTAAAGATGTCTATTGGTTGGCTATAAAAAATAATTCATAACTAATTTTCTCTTTTGCTTGCTTGCAATAATTAAAAGCGTACACAATGACGTCACAAATAATGATACAAATATGAAATACCAAATAACAATACGAATATATATACCAAATACAAATATGAATGGCTAACACGGATATACAAATACACAGATGCATATATTACCAATAATACGTATACGGAATCAAAAATTCATATGTTGTGATTCATCGAAGAAATACTTATCCAAAACATAAAAAATAAAAAATAACACATTTTTTGTTTTACAACGAACCCGCGCAATTGCGCGGGTACGCGCTAGTATTTTTATAAGAAATCTGGGAATATCATGCCCTTGGCAAGAGATATTATGGAAATTGAAAATCCCTCCAAAATTCTGTTCTTTTTTCTTTGGCTTGCGCTTAAACCATGGTCAATATCCTAACCAGAAAGGAATTCCTAGTTAACACGGTTTGCCCTGTATGTGATAGAGAATAATAATCTGCGACCCACATCTTAACCCATTGTTCTTATACAAAAGAACTTGGAGCTCGACAGAAAGTATGCCCTTTGTGCCAATACAACTAAGTTGGCACGATTCGTTGGAAAAAACATGGATTATAATCAAGCTAGGCTAATTAAGAGAAGAGGATAGGGGCCATTGGCATCGTAATTTGGATGATTAAGTATTTTGACACAAAATCTATATGTTGTGATTACTTGTCGGTTCGGATCTTATTGACATCGTATAAAAATTGAAGTTAAAAATGAACACGATTCGTGGTATTGAACCTTCAATGGGAAAATTAAACAGCCACAAACATTTGCCTTGAAGGCTTGTGAGAAGCCATCCAGCGTAAGAGGGGAGCATTAAGGAGATAAGCAAACAATGCACTCTCTAAATTTTTAATTCAATTAAAGTTCTTAAAGACAATTAATTTAATCAATTTTCTTATTTTTACAAGATCAAAAGATCTAAACTCTTTCTTTTAAGTAAGTATTTTTATTTTCTTTTTTTAATTTATACATCAAAACTATAAATGAAAAAAGCCAAGTAAGAAAATAAGAATCAATGTAACAATGGCTCAAACATATTTATATTTATATACATTTGTGCACATGTTAAATTAACATTTAAAGCCGTTAATTCATTGAACCTTAGAGAGAGAGGCTAAGATCAAGATGATGATTACCTTCTTTTTCTTCTTCTTCATTCCATTCTTTCTCTCTTTTTTTCTCCTTATCTTCGATTTTTCTCGTCTCCCTCTCTTTCTCGTTCAATTCTTTCATCCTTTCTATGTTTCCCGTATCGTGGACGCCAAAATCTACAAGGCTAAATCTTGGCTGCCATGCAGCCTCCAAAACCGGCTTCGCTCTTTTGTTCTCCCCGCGACCTTTTCTCCATAGAACTTGCATTGCTTTGATGTTCCGCAACAGCGTGTCGAACTTATCCACTCTTTCTTCAAATTCGTCATCATCTCTTTTTTGAACCCTTGTCTCTGTCATGCATGGTGGATGAGCTGGCGGTGGTAAAAATGTAAAAGGTTCTCTCTTTGATCTCTTGTTCTCCATGGATTCCATGGAATAGTTCGACTATCTCACGAGACCAAAGAGAAAATTAAATTTTGGAGGAAATGAAATTATGAGTTATATTGTGTGGGCGGGGTTGACTATTTGATTTTTTTAAGAAGAAAATCAAGAGAAGATTTCGAAAGGGAATAGTCATTCTCTAGATAGTCGTTTTGTGAATATATCGCATGATATTTGTCCTATAAATTTCAACTTTTTCTTACTATCTTTTGCTTGTTTATATATTGTAAGATTTTGCAATGGTTAAGTTTACGTTACAGATTGGCTCTATGAAAAATTCAAATTATTTAAATTCATATCACATAAAAGTTTGAAATTTAAGACATTTGAGCATATGAAAACCTGAAGTATTCTTGAAAAACTAATATATTTCGGACTTAATTACACTTGTTGTGTATACATATATTATCTATTAATTTAACATCCGAATATATAGTTTCATGTATTAAAATTTACAATATTTTCACCAATGAAAAACTGAGAATTTTTGCTGTACAAATCCAAAATGAGAATGTCAATTTTTCAAGTAGTACAGAGATGTACAGATAGATAGTTGTGTTCACAAATTATTCAAGAGGAGCATTTCAAATTAATGTTTTTGAATTTGACCCTAATTAAAAAATCTATCAGGTTAGTGGTATGCTATAAACTATGGATGATTTTGTCAGATTCATGTATCCTTCTCTCTCAAGAAGCCACGAGCGTGTCATCACCCATAGTTTAATTATATTTATTTACATAAAAGATAGATTGATTTTAATGACGTGATATGTTGGACATACCATAGATTGATCTTTTCCTATATTAATTAATAGAAAAAAATGTCGGACATACCCGCAGTCCGCACCTCTCTCTTCATATCATTAACGACGTGATATAATTTAACTCCTTAAAAAATTAATAATTTAATTTATGATTTAACATCTTAATTGTATGTTCAATCATAAATTAAGATAATTAAATCATAAATTAAGATGTTAAATCATGTTTTTGTGTGTTAATTTTGAAGATGTCACTACCACACATCTGTGTTATTGGGACAGGGAAAAACCGTTCCAATAAGATCCCAAACCATCCCAATAAGGCCCCAAATTTTGGAGTTCAAACGGGCGAAATTTTGGAACGGTATAACCATTTGCGACGGCCCGTAGGAGATCAGGGATGGGACGTGTGCAGGACGCGTGGTGCAGGGATAGGACGTGGAGACAGTTTTGGGACGGTAAAACTATTTTGGGACGGGCCGTCGGTAATATTTGGGACGGTGGAACTATTTTGGGACGGGCCGTCGGTAATATTTGGGACGGTAAAACTATTTTGGGACGGGCCGTCGGTATTATTTGGGACGGTGGAACTTTGTTGGGACGGTAAAACTTTGTTGGGACGGGCCGTAGGAAAAATGGGACGACTATTGGGACGGTCCGTACCTATACTGACAACAATTTTGGGACGGGCCGTCCCAAATGGACAGATATGTTGTAGTGTGTTAAATTATATTCACGTCATCAAAGATGTGGAGAGAGAGAGTACTAGGGGGTGTACATCTTATGTATCTATGACGTATGTTCAGACTGGTTCTACGTTTTAGATGACTTTAGATCAATTTTAAATTAGGCTTTCAAGTATAAAACAATACATTTCCGAACCAGAATGAACTCACAAAAATAATATCATACTATAATAAATAATAGTCATGACATCAAAATTATATTTCTCGTTATTATAAAAATAATTTTATCAGTCAAATCAGAAAAATTCAAATATTATTTGTAGGTACGGTTCGGGGACAAATTTCAATATCTCGATATTAAATCCCCATAAAATAAAATAAAAATTGGAATAAGATCTATAATAATGAGCTCACCAAATATGCGTAATCAGTGACTCAACTCGGCCTAATTAAAAACTACTTTCAATTCTAAGAGTTAGCAATTGGCGATCCTCGTTTCAAAAAAATAAGGAATACTATGCCATAAGACTTGGCAATTTAGGATTAATTTGCAAATTTGAGACACCATGTAAATTGAACAAAAGTAGAAACTAAGACAACTTTAGTATTGGACTAGCGATACTCTCGCGCAATTGTACGGATTTGTTCTCGTTGATTGTATTTTTATTTTGTGTTTTTACTTCTTCTTTTTTTTGTTTAGATGTGTTGTTATTATAATTTCATATATATCATGCGAAATCTCAAAATTAAAAAAAAAGAACGACATAACAGGCACACAGAGCATTCCACATGACATATTTTATTTTTATATATGTCCTGCGAAATCTAAAAATTGAAAGAAATATGAAAAGAAAAAAATATTATTGGCAAGGCCACCTGGCAGCTCCTCAGTAGCTCCACGCGAAATCTCAAAATTGAAAAAATTTGAAAAAAAATTAAAAAAAAAGAGTCACATGGGGGGCACATGGCATGCCACGTGCACCCAGCGAAATCTAAAAATCGAGAAAATTTGAAGAAAAAAAAAATTAAAAAAAAAATTGCCATGTGGCAACTCCTCAGGAACCCTCTGGAAAAAAAAATTAAAAAGAAAAATTGCCACTTGGCAACTCATCAGCAATCCTCAAACATTAGAAGTAAAGGTATAATATAATAATAATTTGTAAAATAGAGACCCATTAAACTAATCAGTGTAGCAAAGCAATCAAATGAGATCTAGATTGGCCTTCACACCCATGATTCCCACCAAATTATAATCATGCCCGCTGTATTTCATGTCTTTTGCTTGATCACATTCCGAATCATCTCTTTCAAGCGATATGAGACGGTTTCGTTTGAATGTACAACAAATTCATAGCCCCCTTTGGACAATGTAAATCAATCTGATCTTGGAGAGGAAAGATCTCGTGCGAGTTTCTTGGCAGATCTTTTCGCGCATTGCGCAGAATTTATTTATTTTTAAATAAAAAAGGATTTTTGTGCTCTATACATTATGACATACGGTTTATTGTATTATGCATTCAATCACTTGTTGACTGCAACTCGAGTAAAGATTTTTCACGAGAAGAATCACGGTATTTGATTAAAAAAAAAGATATCTTGTTAACAGGAACTTGTTTTTTTGTTCCTTGTTGTAATCTAATGGGAGAGAGTTGAAATTGATGTTCAAATTAGATTTGGAATGTAAGATAAGATTTAAGTTGGAATTCTGATAAGAGGTTTGAATGCCTTAATTAGGGTTTGGCTCAATAGGATTTTTTTTGGGGATGCAAAAGGGATTTGCTTGATAGTTGGAAGAATGATGTGTTCACCATCACATGGGGGTAAATCAAATATTTTCGTCTGGTCAATGGACATTAACAATGAAGAAAGTAAGATTCATACAAGAAAAAGATTATTGGATCTTTTGGGGAAGAAGATATTTCTTTTGTGGCCTTCAAATTATAGTGTGGCTCTATTTTTATTTTTTGGAAGTTCATACGAAGGATATATAAACACTAAAATATATGTAAAGGTTAAACATGCATAATTGACGCGAAAAAATCTATGAAACAAAAATGTGTATCATTTCAAACTGATATTTAAAAAGTGACCAGTAATACAAAATATGTATTGCAAAATTATTCATACAAATTTCCGAAATTCTGCAAAAAGAAACTATCAAACAAATCTGCAGTAATTTTATAGTCAATGAAATACAAGTTCAAGTAGGAAAATAAAATAAAATAGAAAACAAATGAAGACATGTTCTAAACTTTTAATTATCAAACACAAAAACTAGTTCATATTTTTCACAAACTATTATTCCATTATTAAATTTGATAAATAAGTACCATAGATCCATAATAACTAATGATAAAGTTATAAAGTACCGCATACTCTTACATAGAGTCCCTTATTCGATTCCCACATTTCAAATTAATACTAAACATCGAAAAATCAAATGGGAGACTCAAACACCTCCCTTATTCTCAAAAACCTTCATACATAACCCCAAAACTCGATATCAAACAGGAGATCCGAATCCACCACCGCCAGGTGTCAAAATCTCGAGCACTTCTCCAGCCTCCACATCAACACTATTCTTCCCACCGAGATAAACCCTAGTTTTATCCTTTTTAATCAAGTAATTCGCACCTCTAGCACCGTTTGAACCTCCTTTTAAACCTCTCGGAGCGTGGGCCCGTCTTTCAGAGAGAATACTCACCACAACTGGTTTTTTGAACTCTATTATCCGTACCAGTCCGTCTCCACCTCTGTACCGCCCCACCCCTCCACTGTTCTCTCTCATACCAAATCGGTGCAGAAGCACCGGGTACCTAATATTCCCCAAAAATTAAAAACAAATAATAAAATGCATCCTAGTATTAGAAATAAATAAATAAATAAAATGCATCCTAGTATAATACCTTTGCTCGAAAATCTCAGGATCGGTCATCCTAGTATTAGTCATGTGACACTGGACGCCACTAGTACCGTGCCAAGTGGGCCCCGCACCCGAACCTCCTCCAATCGTCTCATAATACCTACTCACACAAACCATGAATAAATTCTTCACAAAAAAAATATTTATATCATAGGGACCTTTTCTCAAAAACTTACCCGAAAGTATCGTCACCAAAGGTAAGATTATTCATGCATCCTTGCGAACAAGCACAAGCTTGAAAAGCCATCAAAATTACATCGGTTACCCTTTGTGATGTCAGCACATTCCCCCCCACGACTGCGGCCTTTTCGCTAGGAGAGAGAAATGAACCTTCCGGAATCTTTATCTTTACCGGCGCAAGACACCCTTGGTTCAACGGTATGTCTACATTCACCATACACCTTTCTCAAAAAAAATATCATATTTAGTTACCCAAGTTAACAATTTGGATATTTTTGATATTTTATTATTTTGTAAGTTTTAAAAGAAAAACTATGATGTTCTCAATTTTTGTTTTGGAAGGGTAAATTTGATATTTTCAATTTTTGGAAGGGTATATATGTAAATTATTTTGTTAAGGACCTCAAGCAGTATATAACGGCTGCGAGAGTGACGGCCCGAGGAGCGTTCCAATTCCCATAAACCTCGGTACCGGTACCGTCGAAATCGAAATTCGCCTCTCCGTTCTCCAAATCTAGGGTTAGTTTGAGCTTGATGATCGAACCATCATCCATATAATCTTGTTCTTCAATGACCAACGAACCCGTTTCGTTCAAAACCCTAGAAGCCACCGATTTGAGCATTTCTCTTACTGCCACCTCAGCATTTTTCTGCACGTAGGTCATGTACAATTGTACCGTTTCGAGCCCGTATTGGCTTATCAACTCTTTGATTAACGTTATTCCCCTTTGATTGGCCGCGACTTGAGCCCTCAAATCCGATAAATTATCTTGTATTCTTCGAGACCCGTGTAAAAGGTCGATAATACCCTTTTCTTGAAAAACACCCTTTTCGACCAATTTAAAAGCTTTAATTGCGGCTCCTTCTTCGAAAATAGATTTCGAAAACGGGGGCATACTTCCTGGCGTGATGCCGCCAATCTCGGCATGGTGACCTCTACTCGCGACGAAAAAGACGATTTTGCCCTTGTCGAAAACCGGGGTAATAACCGTAATATCGGGCAAGTGGGACCCGCCCGAACAAGGATGATTCGTTACCAAAACGTCCCCTTCGTTTAAATCTTCGCCCCAATAGTCCACTTGGAATTTAACCGTGCTCGACATGGCGCCTAAGTGGACAGGTACGTGTGGCGCGTTCGCGACCAATCCTCCATCCGGGCCGAACAACGCACAAGAGAAATCCAATCTTTCTTTGATGTTCGTAGATATCGAGGTTCGTTGTAACGTACGACCCATTTGTTCGGCGATACCCATAAAACGGTGGTTAAAAATGGAAAGTTGCACCACGTCCGCGATATTTTCATCTAATTTCAGGGTCTTAACGTCCGTACCGATCTCGATTTTTATGTTCCCGTAACGGGTTATAATCGCTTTGCAATTGGGTTCGACTATAACAGTACTATTACCATTCATTATAATAACCGGACCCGTTAAGACATGCCCAAACCCTAACTTTTCAAGCTTGTATAAAGGGCTATCTCGCCAACCATCAGAGAAATAAACTCGGTACGAAGATTCCGGTACGGGATTGGTCAAATTCGTGGGCCCAATCTCCTTGGGTTTTAAAATATTTGTTATACCAATTGCTCTCACTCTAACATCACAAATTAATATTTTTCGATCTTGAAGCTCGAAACCATACTCTTGCCTAAACAACCTCACAAACTCGGCTGCAAAATCGTTTTCTCTCCCGATTTTGACTCGTTTGACCATGATTGCTGTATCGGTACCTTCGTACCGCAAATTAAGGTACGAATCGAACTTCACATTCTCCTCCTTCTCAAACCCTTGTTCGATCAGCTTCTCTCTCACTTGATTGACCAAAATACCCTCTCTACGCTCCACCTCGTAAACTGAATCCTTATCGTACACCGCCAAAAACGGTTCTTGAGCGTCCTCGACCACATCGGCTAAACCCATACCATAAGCGCTCAAAATACCGCAAAATCTATGCACCAAAACCTCTTTCATACCGAGCGATCTCGCAATAGCACATGCGTGTTGTGGGCCCGCACCGCCGAAACAAGCTAGTGCGTGATTCTTCGTCTCGTGTCCTTTCATTTCGGTCAATTCGCGAATTGGTCTACACATGGCTTCATTCGCTACGTTTACGAACCCTAGAGCGATCTCCTCTATAGACATGTCTTTCGCAGATGAATCTTGGGCTTTTCGGTAATTATTTATCTCGATCGATAGTTTCTGGAATTCCTTTTTCGTGGATTCGAAATCTAGGGGTTCGTCTTCGTTTGGTCCGAAAATAGCGGGGAAATAATCAGGTATTACAGTACCGAGAATTAAATTCGCGTCCGTAACGGCTAATTGGCCTCCTTTTCGATAACATACGGGTCCCGGGTGAGCCCCAACCGATTCTGGTCCGACCCGAAACGACCCGAATTGAAATTTGAGCTTCGAACCGCCTCCTGCAGCTACGGTACTGATGTCGAGTTGGGGAGCTTGAATTATCGTACCGGCAATTTGGGTCTCCAAAACTTGTTCGTAGGTACCGTCGTACCGACTCACATCCGTTGATGTACCGCCCATATCGAACCCTATTAAGGGTTTCGAGGTCTCGAGCCCAAATAGGGTTTGTGAGTAGCCAACCACGCCGCCAGCTGGACCCGATAACACAGCTTTATGACCCGAAAATCTACTTTCGGGTGCGAGACCACCGTCAGACTGCATGAAGAGAACATTTACGGTTTTGCCCTCGCCCTTTTCGAATTTCGACATGAAGCCAGAGAGGTATTCTTTGATTACTGGCGTTAGGTACGCGTCTACACTGGCGGTTAAACCGCGCGGAACGGCTCGTACCATTGGCGTGAGAGAAGAAGAGAGAGAAACGTGCCGAAAGCCCATTTTGAGGGCTAATTTCTCAACCAGATTTTCATGATTAGGGTACGTGTATGAATGCATCAAAACCACCGCAAGACAAGTAATACCTTTATCGAGCAAGACTTGTAACGAGGGTATTAACGACTTTTCGTCTAGCGATTTCGAAACCCTAACGAGCTCACCTGAAATCCCTTTCACGCAATCCTTGTCATTTTCCTTGTCAATTACCAATTCTACCCTTTCATCCACCTCTATCACCTCTTCGTACAAATTCGAGGGTTTCGAAACCTTCAAATCAAAAATATTTGGCCTCGCTTGGTTCCCAATTTGAAGCAAATCTCTAAATCCATGCGTAACACACAAAGCAATTCGCTCCCCTTTTCTCTCCAAAAGGGCGTTGGTGGCCACCGTGGTCCCCATTCGAATCCACTCTATATTTTCTGTGGGTATTTTTGCACTTCGAGGGATTTTTTCGCCGGTGAATTGCTCGAGAATTCGCCTTATGCCCTCTACGGGGGCATCATCGTAATTTGATGGGTCTACTGAGAGGAGCTTCATAACGAAGCCGTCTGATTGGCCGGGAATTTCGGCGTATATGTCTGTGAATGTACCTCCTCGGTCTATGCAGAACCTAAATTTCTCGTCCTTTTTGGAAATACCCATTTCACCCTGTGACCAAAAAATGAGCATAAGAGAGGTTAGACGATGATAAGAACAAAACTTGATTTCTTTTCTTGGGGACTTTGTTAAGTAGAAACAAGGGGACAAATGTATAAACAAAACAAAGGAAAATGCTAAAGAAAAGATAAATTGCTCTCACCATGATTCGAATCTCGATCCTGCTCGGTCTTGCCGCTTTGGTTCGAGAAGATAAACCCTCTCTCCCTCACTCTCCCCGGAGTAAGCAGTCTGATCTGATGGGGTTTCCATCACACTCACTCGTGCCAATTATTAGTGTCTGGATAGATCTTATATGTCTCTCCGAATAACAAGCTTCAGATATCTCCCAGACTATGAACTATTAAATTAAATTAATATGCTATATATATTGAATAATTATTATTTTATATATGTAATTAATAATTACGATTTGAATAGGTATTTTCATTTTTTTTTTAGGATTTAACATTTATAATCTATTTTCCAAAAAATTTAAATTTATAGCCTGGCATTTTGTCATAACTCTGTAGGATATCATCACATTGATTTTTTGGAGACGATTAGAATTTCCATGTCCGCTAAGGACAACAAATTAGTAGGCAGACCTGTTTTATAACTATTGTATACTTGACCTCGAACATTACTCGTGTCAAATTGTAGACCGGGTTTAGGAAATAGTTTCTAATGAAAAGCTTAACACGGCTCTTGGAAAAAACTAAACTTTTGCCGCAAACTTATAAATTATAATATTTGCAAAACGATTTATTGGGCTTGGGCCGGAACTTCTATTTATTCAATAAGGCTCAGACCATATGCTTTTTACAACAAGACAATATAGCGCGCCAAGTCCGTTGTAGAACAACGTAACTTCTAACCCCACAATGATTCTTTCTGCAATGCAATCCAATTGATCCGATCATTTATTATTATATCATAGATTTTACAACTTTGCAATTTAATTTATTTCAGGGAATATGCACGGCTTCTAGAAGTACTTCCTCTGCGTAGTGAGGCTGTGTGTGAGAGAGTTGCGTAGTCGACATTGATGGCGCTTCTGTGCTTCTTGCTGGATCTAAGAAATATTCCTCCTCCCCTCCTTCGTGATCTCAAGCAGGTTTGTCATTCTTTATTGCTATTCTTGTTTCTGGATTGGATGTGCAATGGTTATGTTTGTAACGATTAGGGGTTTTAGTGGTATGATTCGAATATAGAATTGCAGATTAAGGTTTTATTAGGCTATCTGAGATGAAATTGGATGGAATTATGACTTTTTGGGGCTAGTTAGTTGATAATTGGGGTTGTAACTTCTGAATAAATTATTTGATTCTTCATTTTTCCGCTTTTGTTCTGTACAGTGCTTGTTGCAGCTTGCTAATTACTATGCAATTTCACAAGAGAAGCGTACCAGTACTGGTACGGGTGCCTATTGTTCTTCTTCTTCATTTCTACCAGATCAATTAGGTTTAGCGTACATTCAGAGAATAAAAAACCCTCCCTCTTCTCCTGAGGTGCGAGTTCTTTGAATTTGATAATTATAAGAAACATAATCTATTTTCTAGGGTTTGATAATGCATTCCTTTTTATCGAATGCTTAAATTTCATATTGAAATTTCAGCTAAAGATTGCATACAGGCCTGGAGAGAAATTTTGTCTAAGAGATTTTCATCACGCAGTTAATAACATACCTCAAGATTCCTTCATAGCAGAATTTAACGATCCCACTAATTCTACTGAAAACCAAGGTTTTTTTCTCTGTTTAATTTTTTTTTCAAAACCATTATTTCGGTCCTTTAAAACATTTATTCTTTGTGGAGGTGTTTCATTGGCTAATCTCTTTAGCAACAAAGCTCTATATGCATGGTGTAATGATGATGTGTCAAAGAAAGTTCTTGCGATTTGTATGTCTCCATTTGACGATACAGAACCACTCAGAAGATCTCTCATGGTACGAAACGAGTTTTCCTTGACAAATTTTCAAAATTACCCCTATGATAATGCAGGGACCTTTTTGCAAAAAAATTCTCTTTTATGTGTAGGATGCGGCAGAGCAGTGTGTCTCAGTGGAGTTCATAGTACTCGAATCTGCTTATATTGGATCTAATGAAGAAATTATGAGATTTTTCAACAAATTTTGTGACCTAGAAAATTGCGTGATTAGAAGGTACATTCCTGGTAAGTTACGAAATTTATTTACGCACAAGTCCCTGCAATTATTTTTAATTTAACAAAGCTTGATTAATTTACAGATATGGCAGTATTGTGTGGATTATTCAAGAGATGGTTAGAAGAGCTAAAGGAAGATAATATAGAGGATAATCTTGAAGCTATTTTTCTCTTCAAAAATTCTATTTTTGGTTCTATTAATCAAATCATTTGCAGTTTGATCCCTACCACTGAGCCCATCATGGACGATTTGTCATCATGTCAGGTATATAATATTTTTAGGGAAATTTGCAAAAAAGTCCCTAAAAAGAGCGTAATTTTATTTCAATAGGCATGTAGGTGCCATGGACATCCAGTTGGTACTGCCGGTAATGCAATTATTGACAAGACAAAAAAATGGTGTAAAATTACAATGAACGAGCTAGGGTTTTCAGACCTAATTGAAAATGCAATTAGGGTTTCAGAACAAGAAATATTGTTTCTTCCCTCTTTTGATGGAGGCTCGATTTCAGGAAGGGTTTCGTCTCCAGTTTCGTTTAATGTGATTGAGCGTACCAACTTGGCCTCTCTTGATGAAGGTTAGATTAAACTTCATTTAATATTTGTACAACATTGTTTCCAAAAAAATAATATCTTTTCTATATTAATTAATTTAATTAAGGTTAATTTTATTTCAGGTGTAATAGTAGGTGGCTCATACATTGTTGCTCCTACTTGTCTCGAAGAGGAAGCCTCATTATATGATGGAAATACTCCAGATCAAAATATTCAAAGTTAGTTAGAGTCAGATTACTTTTTTTACTTTTTACTATTTTTATAATATTTATTTATTTTTCTTTTTTTGTTGTTACAGTTTTTAAAGGAATAAATGGAGTGTTATTCAAGTTAGACCAAGGGCTGATTTGTTCGTCCAAGTCGAACACCGACACGATGAGAAACGGATCGTTTTTGTCTTATTACGTTCTTTTACCTTCTGAAAATGGATCTATGCTTCTTAGGGTATTCAGCCAAATTTAACTTTTCCAAGGACTATGTTGCATATCTATCATTATTCTATATTTTTATCAACCTTATTATTGATATGTTAGAGACTTGCTGGATCCGAAGAGATATTGCCCATACCTGAAACCAACCCTACTTGTGTCTCCAGTATACCCCTAGAAATGGTGAGGTCCATTCAAGCCTCTCTATCAAGGGTATATTCCTTTTTAGAATTACTATTTCATTTCTTATGAATATAATAGAATATATATATATATATATATATATATATATATATATATATATATTTTTTTTTTTCTTAATGATTTCTTTTATTGTTATTATTTCAGATTGATGTGAAAGTCTACAATCCATTAGAGCATGAAAGAGGATTCCATACAAAATTAAACAGGCTAGTAAAAGAAAGCTTACAATTCGGGTAATTAAATATTCTAAATTCCTAAGATGCAAAAATTCACTTTAAATATTATTTTAGCTGAGTTTTATTAAACCGTAATTTGCAGATCGATAGCTCCAATTCGTCCCCAAACAAGTTCGAAATCAAACATTGCTCCCAATTCAATTCCCCCAAATCCATCACCAAGGCCTCAAATTTTAACTGGAAAAGAGAATAGGATTCCTCCTTCATCGGTCACGGAAGAATGGGAACAGCTTATTATTCTAGACGAACCGAAAAAGACCAAATCACCCTTGCTAACTCTGAATCTAAAATCACGGATTCAAAATCCTGGGGTTTCATCGCGGAGTAAACCGGTAGACGAGAAAACAACTAGGATTTTGGAGAGGCTTGAGGCTCCTAAAGCGAAGAAACAACAAAAGACTGGTATGCCACCTGTACCAGTTAGTCTTGTTGGTAAGCAGATGAAGAAACCTTTATTACCATTTGATTCGAACTCGAATTTAGATTCGAGTCAGAATCAGAGTCAACCAATTAGACCGAGTTTTCAAAGATCGAGAAAAAAGCCAAAGACATGAGAAAGAAGTTAAAAAAAATGGCTTATTTGCTTTGTTTTGTTCAGATGTAAATCTATAAAAATAATTGGAACCCTTTACAATTTTGTTAGGTTCGTATACTAATGTCAGATTCTGTAATTTGTTGATATATTGTTTTATTTGACCATATAATAATTTGTACACTAAATCTACAGTGAGTGGAAAATGGCATTTACATATTACTTTGCAGTGATAGCGAAACTATTTTATTTTTCATTAATTGATTAATAAAATACAAATGGTAATTACTATCTCTTAAACCTACTAGAATAATAATATTTTAATATTAATCCGGCTTCACCCATTACTCCTCAAAACCTACTACAAAATACTAACTGCTGCATACCATAAATATCCAACTAATTCTTCTAGCGAGGAGTGTGCACTTCAAGAGGAAGAAAGGGTTATCTCGAATTTCGGATCGTTTGAGTTTTGGGTTTTTCAGATTTCGTTTCGTTCGGGTCATGAATCAACTAAGTTTAAGTTATTTGTGAGATTTGTGTTACGATTCGATCTTTTTGTAGTTTGGATTTCACTCGATGAAACATTCATCGAGTTGGATGGGTTCGAACTATGAGTCAATCAGATTTCGAACCGTTCGGCATTGACTTTTCAATGTTTTCGAGTCTGGATAGGCTTGAGCGGCCTCGGACATATTTTTAAAATTGGTCCAGATTTTGTGTCTCTACCAACCTGATTTAACTTAACAAAGTTTTTTATTTTTTATTTTCTTAATTTGTAAAAATAATTTTGTCCGATTACAATGAAGTTAAAATTAGTGCTAACTAAATAAGTAACGGTATTCATCCCGGATTGTCAACCTTCTTCACTAAAGGAATTGGCACAACTGGCCACTGGGAATAGTCCGGAAGCACCAAATGCGTATCGTTCCTTCATAGCAGCAGGATTGTGGCACATCTGGAAGGAGCGGAACCGACGCATTTTTCGTAACCAAAATCAGCCCCCAAGTAGGATAGCTACGACTATATTGGGGGAGGCTAGACTATGGTTACAACATTGTAAATAGGAATTAGGAAACATAGATTAAGAAGCACTAGTCCGAGTTGAGCGGAGAATCTCAACACTTGTAAATATTGTTGTAATTATGGTTGCGTGGAATATAATTTTCGAGTAGTCAGCTTACGCTGATTTCTCTCTCGAAAAAAAAAAATAAGTAACGGTAAATTTCTCTTACCAAATTTTTTAAACTATAATATATTTTTTAAATATAAATATATTTTATATTTGTATCTTTTGAAATATATTTTTAGACATGTAATTTACATTATTAATTGCACATTTCTTACTACAACATACATTTTAAAATTTTAATATTTTTTTTTAGGGGGCTTCTATCATACACCCATTTCCTTATCATACATTCATTTTCAAGGATATTTGGAGTAATTATCCATTTATGAATATTTAAGGTAAGATATCAAATATATTTATCAATTAATGTTTAACTAAATTGAAATTTTTTGTTGTTCATTTAAACAAAAATCTCCATAAAAAATAAATTTTATGATACACCCTTTTACAAATATTATTAATTGCTAAAATACCCAAAATACCCTTGTAAAAGGGTGTATGATAGAATTCCCCTTTTTTTTAAATGAAGGATATATATTTGTATTTGTTCAATTAATTTTTTAAATAGGTGATGCACGTTTTTCAATTATTATTTTTTTGCTACAATAACGATAATTGTTGTGAATGAAAATAGCCTCGTTACATGACTAATATATACTTTGAAGTATCAGTATACTTTTTAATATAAATATATACAATTTGAACTATATTAATATATTCATTTCAAAACTTTAATATCATATAACTTTTTTAAATAACACGTCTTTAGCAAATATTAATCTATTTTTATAATATCATTGAATATATTTTTCAATAACACTATATATGAGAAAAAAAAAATATTTTGTACATGACTAATCTATTTTACCCGAATAAAAATACCCGCTCCGGGTTGGGGTTCGGGTACGGGGGTAATTTTTTACCCGTGGGTATATCCGAACCCAAAAAATACCCGAAACCGAAAAATACCCGAGAAATACCCTAAAATACTCGATGATATGAAAATTTGTGATGTTTTATAGATTAATTATTTGTAATATTTGCATTTTTAATGTATTTTGTACAAGTTGCTTGTTTTATGTATATAAAATTGTTGGTGATTTTACGTATTTGTATAATATTTTTTTTATTTTATATAGGTGATTTTTGGGTAACGGGTTCGGGCTCGGGTTCGGGTAAACCCGTTACCCGCGGGTATTTTGGGTTCGGGTTCAGGTCAAACCCGAAAATTCAGTTTCAGATAATATCCGAAAATTCGGGTTCCGATAATATCCGAAAATTCGGATTCGAATATGGGGGAGGCTTACCCGAACCCCGATCTGTCACGTTGACATCCCTACTTGTTCCGTGTGAGAACACTTCATATCTAAAAATAAGTTAAATCTGCCAAGGTCTTTGAGAGTAAACTGCGAGTTTAAAGCAGAAATAATATGTTGGGGGGTTTTTCAAAAATCTTTTAATTTGCTGAAATTTTTTAAAAACTTCCTATATGTTTAGATTCCCTCAAAAATCTTCTATTTTTTATGGTTCCTCCAACCCCACCCCACCCCCCTAACATTTTTAGACTCCAAACCACCTAACTTTTTGTTATTTTTTTTTAAATCATCATTATACCCCTATAATTTTATTTTTATAAATCTCAATAATTTAATAAATAATACATAAATATTAAAATATTATATAAAAATACAAAATAAATAATTATTCAAAAATAAATAATACATAGATATTAAAATATTATCATAAAGAATACATATATATTAAAATATTATAAGAAATAATGCATCGATATAAAATATAATTTTCAACAATTATTATGTCTTTTTGAAAATATTATTATATCTTTTTCAACAATTATTATATCTTTTTGAAATTAAAATTAATATATATTTTTGAATAATATTATTATATCTTTTTGAACAATTATTATATGTTTTATGTATTTTTACATAATATTGTTAGTATCTATATATTAATTTCAAGTCATGGGAATTTTTAAATTGATATCCTGATTTTGATTTGTTACGATAATGGAATAAATCGTGGCAATAAATAATATTTTAGCAACATTTTTTCTCACAATTTTTTTTGTACAAATACGTCGAAAATTGAAAACTGATATTTTAATATCTATTATTATTTATTATAATATTTTGATATTGAAGTATTATTTATTATATTATTTCGATATCTATGTATTATTTATTATAATATTTCAATATTTGTATATTATTCATTTTTTGTATTTTAATATATTATTTATTATTTATTAAATTATGGATATTTATAAGATAAAATTATGAGTGGTATGATGGTCATCTTCAAAATCATAACAAAACGGTGAGATTTTTTGAGAGAATCTAAAAGTGTTGGGGGTTTTGAGAAGAAGCAAAAAATACAAGAGTTTCCAAGGTAATCTACAAAGAAAGAGGTTTTTCATAATTTTTCAGAAAAATTCGGGAGTTTTTGAAAAATTCCCTTAATATGTTTAATTGTAGGAGTATGATTGTTTGTAATGAAAAATATCCTCAACATCTAACCAAAATTAGAGTCGTGATATTGTGATTTTTAGATATAAATAAGGATGTATCAGTTAAAGATGGTTTAAAACATAATTGATGTAGAGATGAGTTTAATTTGTGAAACCAAGCTTTTGGAACTTGTTTAGGTCCATAAAAAACTTTTTAACAAATAAAATATGATTTGGAAATTGTAAATCTTGAAAGCCTCGAGGATCATAACATTATATTTTTGTAAAACAATACATATAACATGAATATAAATCAATCATTAAGAATATTTTACACACAAAACATTATATTTTTGTAAAACATAATAATCCATTTTTCCATCCCTAAACACCTGTATGATAAAAAAAATCAACGGTAGTAACATTTTATTTTCTCCGTCTCCACCACCACACGCAGTGTTTTTGAGGCAGCCTGCATCAGGTTTAACGGAACCATAATCAAACCCCATTGTGCAGTTACAAAACGTCTCGGCCTCGCCATCTTCCCTCTCCAAATTGATGTCGTGAAGCACAATTCCGCTACACGGCACCGTGTCACTACACGCAAATTTCATTGCATGGGTTTTTTTTGAAGTCCCGTTTATGTTCTTGTACGTTATCCCGCTTATCTTCACAGCTGACGTCTGAGAAAAATATGCAAAAGAAATCATAGTTCTACTACTCTTGTTAATTTATTTAGTTATTATTCGACCAGTATATCATTTGGAGAAATGAAATTATTTTATTTATAATTTAAAAAATCATTTTAAGATTTATTAGTATTTAATAATGTATACCTGATTCTTGCACGATGTGCTGTGATCGCAGTAGAATTGATCAATTATTATAGGATTGTACACATTGTCCATCTTTACATTTTCGAACCGCACATCTTTAACATAACCAGACCCTCCCTATTAAAACCAAAATACTCATTACAAAAAGTAATAGTTAGCAAAAAAAAAGTTACATAATTGTAATATCTCTGTAGTTTGAATTCTAAATTTCTAGACCTGACAAGTTTTGATTCTCAAGCCGTATGTCGTGCCCGTAAATGTCGCGGTATCCAAGACAATACCACTCACAGCTTCATGTGAGTTGTCCTTTCCGAGGCTCCCGATACTAGCATCAAACATTTCGAAGAAGAAAAAAAACACTTGATTAAGATAAAAGAAAAAAATAATCTTCAAGAAAATATCTTGTATTTTTACCTTATACCATGACCAGGTCCACAAATAATATTCTTCATCTTGATATTAGCGCTCGCCTTAACAATCGAAATACAATCATCCCCTGTGTTGTAATTATTTTTATGTTTGTTGCTTTATATTCGATAGATAGTACTACTAGTTTAATTACTAATCTTTAATTTTAACTAGGAGAATACTCGCGCTACGCGGCGAGGATGTTAATTTTGTTTTTCATTGTAATACAAAATACATATAAATATGATAATAATGATAATATCATTTCATAATATAATTATTTGAACTAATTTGTTCATGATTATGTATATGATTTACAATTATTTTACATCATTAAGACAAAAAATTTCATTTTCTTAAATAATAGCACTTGTATTAATGTCATTGTATAATAATAATAATATGAGTTATAACATGATTTTACAAAAAAACAAAACAACAAATATTATATCATTGTTATTCACAATATTTCATACAATATCAAATATAAAAATAATGAATCATACAACATACGTAATAACATATTATTAATTATATATTACTAATAATTTGTTATTGATTCAAAATGCAATGAAAATTATAAATAATGCCAAACTTAATATTGCAAGTGATTTAATAAATAATATAAAAAATTAATTTAGCATAAACATAAATATAAATTATTTTATAGCGTATGATTTTTTTTTTAATTTTATAGTTTTAAAAATAACATTTTTATTTGATAAGTGTTTATAAATTTAAGAAATTATTTCGATGCATAAATTTTTTTTTTATTTCTAGTATTTTTCGAAAAAATTAATATTAAATTTGTTTGATAGAAAACACAAATATAATCAACTTTGTATTATATGGTATTAGTATAGTTATAATTTTTTAAAAATAAATATTAATATTTAAAATTTCTATTATGTAACTAAAAGAATTAAAATTTTATTTTGTAAAAATGCACTTTTTGCATTGTATTTTACATAATATGTTTACAAATTTAAATTATGGAAAATGGTATGTACGAACTATGCTAATATGAATGTCAAAATAAAGAGAAAGTTAAAATGAATATATTTCATGAATTTTTAAAATAAAAATTCTAAAATTAATACTACTATGTGTTGTATGTTTATAATATTACATATTAAGTTATTAGTATTTCATATATAAACTTTTCATCTTCCATTTTCTATTATGTAAGTAAAATAATTAAAATTTTATTTTCTAAAAATGCACTTTTTGCATTGTATTTTTTACATAATATGTTTACAAATTCAAATTATCGAAAATGGTATGTACGAATTATGCTAATATGGATGTCAAAATAAAGAGAAAATTAAAACGAATATATTTGGTGAATTTTTAAAATTAAAATTCTAAAATTAATACTACTATATGTTGTATGTTTATAATATTACATATTAAGTTATTAGTATTTCATATATAAACTTTTCATCTTCCATTGTATTCACATTTGATCGTGTAATTTTGTGTGAAATGATAACAATTGAATAGACTTAGTCTAGTGCGAACCTAACCAATAATATTAGTCCACGTCATTGATGTATGATGATGTGGCTTTCCAAGGATGCTTAAAACATGGTGTAAAATAATGACACATAAATGACTACACAAAATATGATCTTCAAAAAAACTTAAAAATAAATCAATGGTTTAGATCAAAACACATCACTAAAAAGTCTATAGGATGAATTAATATCACAAAATCTAATGGTCAATAATCATGAATAACCATGATGATGTGGCTTCATGAGAAGGCTCAAAGATAGGTGAAAAATAAGGGGGTGGGTAAATTACCAGTTCTGATTTTGACATTTTGAATTGCAACGTTGGTGGATTCAGCTATATGGATGCCATCTGTATTGGGGCTATGTATTGGTGCGTGTACACTTATATCCGAAATTCTTACATAATTAGATCGAGATATTTGGAAATGGATTTGTTGTGAATACTGAACTGTTAGATCCTTCACTCTTATTCCACTTCCTTGATCAATTGTCAGAGCCTTCGTTCAAAAATAAAAGTTTTTTGCATTGTTATATTAAATGTGATTTTATTTAATTTTGAACAAAAAAAACTACGAGACTTACAGTTGGAGCTCCTTTACATGGCTGCATGTAAAAAAACACGAACCCGTTAGAGCCACAGAAATAAAAATATTATATCATTTCATGATTTTATAATGTTTTCGTTATATAATTTATTGATATATTGAGAACAAATAAATTACATTGGTTTTGTTGGTTCTGCAAGACGCGGTCCACCATTTGCTGCCCGAACCATCTATGACTCCGCCCCCTTGAAACCTGACACCTGTCAGTTTTATAAATGAGAGCCAGTGGCGAGGGCTCTTTGGGTCCCAGTGCTTCGGCTCGTCAGGTGCGATTATAGTCCCTCGTACCTGTAAAGATTATTGCCAATAAAGATACAATTTCTAAGTAATTTCTTCATGATTTATTCATGAACACAAGAGTGGAATAGCATGGAATAAAAATATGGAAAAGAGGATTATCTCTATTCCATGTTTGAGATGGAATAGCTCTATTCCGCGGATTAGCGAAATATTTAGACCAAATTGCCCTCGTTAATAATAATAATAATAGTATTATTGTTATAACAATAATAATTATTATTAAAAAAATAATAATGATAATAATAATTATTATTATTATAATATAAAAATAAGAATAATAATTACTATTATTATTATAATAATAATAATTGTTATTATTATAATAATAATAATTACTATTATTATAATAATAATAATAATAATAATAATAATAATAATAATAATAATATTACTATAATTAATATTATTATAATAATACTTAATATTATTTTAATTATTATAATAATTATAATAATAATTATAATTATAATTATTATAATAATAATAATATTACTATAATTAATATTATTATAATAATACATAATATTATTTTAATAATAATTATTATAATAATTATAATAATTATTATTATAATAATAATTATAATAATAATAATAATAATGATTATTATTATTATAATAAAAATAAGAATAATAATTATTATTAATATAATTATAATAATAATAATACTAATATTAATAAATAATAATAATAATAATAATAATATTTCGAAAATAAGAATAATAATCATGATTATTATTATTATAATAATTAATTATAATAATAATATTAATATTATTATTATTAATATGATTTGATGTTATTAATATTATTAATATACTAGGGGTATTTTGGTCATTATCAATATCTATTCTCTTAAACCTATTTTCTTATTCCATTAGTTTTGCCGAACGACTTTGGAATAAAATGGTTTAAATTTTATTCCTCTATTCCACCCCTTGCCGAACGGGCCCAACAACCCAAAGACAAAGACAAGTCATGTGTGTGTCGATTTATATATAAGGAATTTGAAATTACAGTTGTGATTGATGTGTGTGGATTATGAAAAGATTACCTCAACAATTAATTTGGGCTGGCATGGCCCCTTGAACTTGGTAGCATTCACCTTGTACCGGCGATGCTTTGGTACGAGGAATACCACATTCTCCAAAGAGCATGCTCGTTGCCATGCATCCAAAAAAGCCTACAAAATTATGAATCGACAAAGTTATCTCTCTTCATATCAAACGAATAACAACACGTGCATTGATGGATCGTGGCTTAACTTCAAATTAGTGTTAAATATTGTGTTAAATAAGCAGTTGATAAATGAATAAATAGATTCAACCCGATACATTAGTATCGAATTATACTACACATCCCGCTAATGAACCCCGCAATATACCCCGCATGGGTTAATTATAAAGGTAATTAATTCATTAAATTTCCTAATTAATGAATGCGGGGAGAGTGGGGGGTTGAATTATGCGTGGTGCTTAATGGCGCTGCATTAGTATATGTTAAATAAGTAAATAGTAAATGTATCTGTTAAATAAGTAAAGAGTGCATAAATAAATAAATTCCGTTTAATACATAAAAAACATAATTTCACTCATGCCATTTGTTTTTGTTTTTTTTTATTTTTTTATTTTTTTTTAATGGTATCCGACAAGCGATCGTTTTCGCTACTGATACCTAATTTTTCTGATGTCAATGAGGATCGAACCCACAACATCTCACAATATATGATTTTTTGTGTTTCACACTCAACCAACTAGGTTATGGACTCAACATATGGTTTCTGTTTATTGTTGATTATCATCGCATCAATTAGTACCAGAGAATTTAGGAATAATTATACGCAACATGCTCTCGCAACATGATTGGCAACATGATGATGAGGTGTCGGATGCGGATTGAATTAATTTAAATTAATTTCATAGTGTGAATATAATATTCAACGTAGGATCAATATCATGCTGCGAAAACATGTTGCGAAAGTATATTGTGTAAAATTACTCAGAATTTAGAGGACATGTTTATGACTTTCCTATTCAGGCCTGGTTCTTGGCATTGGCCAATTAGGCATATGTCTAAAGCCTCCCAAAAAATAAAGCCCTCATATTATTTTAAGCCTTTATTCATCTACACACGAGACCAATTATTTTCTCTCATTTACTTGTCTCAGTTTTTTGTTTTCTTCTTAGTGTAGTAAATTGCATGTTCTTATTTTTATATCTATTTCACGTTTTGACAACCTTTTTAATATAGGGCAACTATTATGTAAAAACTTTATTTTATGAAATGCGCAACACCTACAGGTTTTCTCCAAAAAATAAAAGAAATTTTTATATATACATATCAAATTTAATTATTTAAGTCCGAAATCTAATCCGAGATAGCTCGAAGAAATTTCGTTCGAAAACGGGCTCGATCAAACTCAATTGCCCAACGAAACTTTAGCGATTTTCCATTGATTTTAGCGGTTATCAGTGATTTTAGCGAATTTTCAGTAATTTTTCCTCGATTTTCACTGATTTCACCGATTTCAAATTGCTTCGGACTTTCATGCTTTCATATTGTAGCATAATTTCAACTATTTGAGAAAGAATTCACATTTGCAAATCGTTTTTAGGCTAGTTATTCACAAAATTTACATTTTTCTTTTCCAATTCAAAGGTCCCGTCTTAAGTTTCGTCTAAAGTCATCAAAAATCTGGGACCGGACCTGTTCCTATTAAATATATGATATATTATATTTTTCTAGGTTGAATGCGGGCCAAACACATATTTTGTTACGTTAAATGATAATATGACCTATTAACTTGCGTGGGCTAAACATATAGTTTGTTTGTGGATCAAACATGCATATTGTTCACGCCATCCAGCTAGATAGTTTCAACTTAAAGAGTCATATTTTATTATACGTAAATTATATATATATATTATATTTAAACATTATATTTAAACAGATATTTAAACAGAAAGTTTGTTTGGGGGTCAAACATATATATTGTTCACGCCATCCAGTTAAATAGTTTCAACTTATGGGGATTTCTATCATACACCTATTTCCTTATCATACGTTCATTTTCAAGGATATTTGGAGTAATTATTCATTTATGAATATTTAAGGTAAGATATCAAATATATTTATCAATTAATGTTTAACTAAATTGGAATTTTTTGTTGTTTATTTAAACAAAAATCTTCATGAAAGATAAATTTTATGATACACCCTTTTACAAATATAATTAATTGTTAAAATACCCAAAATACCCTTGTAAAAGGGTGTACGATAGAACTTCCCTCAACTTATAGTTATATTTTATTATACGTAAATTTTATATGTATATTATATTTAAACATTATAATATAGATATTTTTACTGTTTATCAATATACGAATATATAATTTTAATATATTTTGTTTTAACAGATGAAAGATACGAATTATACCTTTGTCTGTTTGTGAGATTACAGTAAAGAATGTCTGATTAGTGATTACCTTTGTATCATCGGCAATACCATCACCGATAGCTTTACATTGACGAGAACCTTTGAAGAACCTCGATCGATTCCCCACATTTTGATACCAATTTCGACTTCATCAAAGCTATCGACATTGACGGGAACCTTTGAAGAACCTCGATCGATTCCCAACATTTCCACTTCATTTGCATCTTCATCGATCCACCATTTCTCTAATATTTCTTCTCTCTCCCAAGCTTCAACATTGTCATTATCATCCAAGCATTTCACCATTTTAATCGACACCAACAACAAAAGCATGATATTGATTGTCCAATTCTTCATCTTTCTTCCATTCAAAAAAAAATTCTTCATCTTTCTTTTTCGTCTCTACAATGGTTGACCAAATAATGAAACAGGTTTTGAAATGTGCAAGTCTTTTCTCTCTCTCCCTCGTTTCTCTTTGTGTTGAAAGAGAAACGAGGGGGGATGTGTTTTGCGTATCATGCTGTGGAGAGAGAGAGATGTTGGGATTTTAGGATTGGGAAATTATACTTTATCATCACATTTCTCTGATTTCAGCGAAACATCCCAATTAACAAAAAATATTTAATTAATATTTTTTAAATATTAATTATTATTTGTTAATTCAGATAAATATTAATTGTTATGTTAATTAATTCACATGTGTTAATCTATAAGTTAATTAAGTAGGTTAATTATCAATATACAGATTATATATTGTGGGTTTTTAGAACTAGATTTTACATTGTCGGATTTTAGGATTAGGTTTTATAATAAAAAAAATATTGTGGGTTTGATGTTGGGGATGGATAAGAGAAGTCAACATAATATCACCGAGTAGAAAAGTCAAGATTTCTCCAAGAGAATATCACGAAGAGTGGTAAGTTGGTGCCAATTAATTTTGGATTAATCATACACAATCACGAAAGTTGTACACGAAAATAGAAAGAACATTAATTTTAATACTCTTTTTAATGAAAATGATCGGATCGGGCGCGAATCGCGCTTGCCTTTCTTTCAAAAAAAAAAAAATACTCTTTTTAATTTTGTTTTCTTGTTCTCATCATATACATTAAATATTTGTTTTTTGACGTTTTTGTTCTTCGACATAATTTGCTTGTTCAACGGTTTTAAATTGGCAATCATTTTTAAGATGATCAATTTTTTTTTTAATGGTACCCAACAAACGGTCACTTATCGCTACTGGTACATATATATATATTTTTATATCATGCTGAGGAGACTCGATATATTAAAGAGGAAAGTGAGATTTTTAAGTTCTTTTTCTTTCTATTTATTTGGAGAAAATATTACCTCGACGATTAATTTGGGCTGGCATGGCCCCTTGAACTTGGTAGCATTCACCTTGTACCGGCGATGCTTTGGTACGAGGAATACCGCATTCTCCAAAGAGCATGCTCGTTGCCATGCATCCAAAAAAGCCTACAAAATTATGGATCGACAAAGTTATCTCTCTTCATATCAAACGAATAACAACACGTGCATTGATGGATCGTGGCTTAACTTCAAATTAGTGTTAAATATTGTGTCAAATAAGCAGTTGATAAATGAATAAATAGATTCAACCCGATACATTAGTATATGTTAAATAAGTAAACAGTAAATAAATAAATAAATTTCGTTTAATACATAAAAAAACATAATTTCAGTCAAGCCATTTGTTTTTGTTTATTGTTGACTATCATCGCATCAATTAGTACCAAAAAATTTAGTAATAATTATATACGACATGCTCTCACAACATGATTGACATCATGATGATGAGGTGTCGGTGTGGATTGAATTAATTTAAACAAATTTTATGACTTTCTTATTAAATATAGGATATATCATTCATAATTATTATATCATAAAATAAATTAATGAATATCACAAAACAAATATGAAAATTATTAAATGCGTAAAGCATGATATAAAATAAATTTGAAAAAATCATATCATATCATAAAATAAATTAATGAATATCACAAAACAAATATGAAATCATATCATAAAATAAATTAATGAATATCACAAAACAAATATAAAAAATTATTATATCATAAAATAAATTAATGAATATCACAAAACAAATATGAAAATTATTAAATGCGTAAAGCATGATATAAATTAATGAAATCACAAAATAAATATGAAATCATATCATAAAATTAATTAATGAATATCACAAAACAAATATGAAAAAAATATTAAATGCGTAAAGCATGATATAAATTAATGAATATCAAATCACAAAATAAATATCAAATCATAAAATCATAAAATAAATATCAAATCACAAAATAAATATGAAATCATTAAATCATTAAATAAATTATTAAAAATCATAAAATAAATATGAAAACATGATATAAATATTAATGGATACATGATATAAATTAATGGATATAAAATGAAATCATAAAATAAATATGAAAATTATATAAATATTAATACGTGTGATAAAAGTCAAAAGATATGAGGCGGCTCAATGTGGGAGCTCAAAAACATCCCCTCTTTAAAGGGAAATATGAAATCATAAAATCATAAAATAAATATCAAATCACAAAATAAATATCAAATCATAAAATAAATTATTAAAAATCCTAAAATAAATATGAAAACATGATATAAATAATAATGTATACATGGTATAAATTAATGGATATAATCAAATCACAAAATAAATATGGAAATCATATCATAAAATAAATTAATGAATATCACAAAACAAATATTAAAAAAATATTAAATGCGTAAAGCATGATATAAATTAATGAATATCAAATCACAAAATAAATATCAAATCATAAAATCATAAAATAAATATCAAATCACAAAATAAATATGAAATCATAAAATCATAAAATAAATATGAAAACTTGATATAAATATTAATGGATATAATCAAATCATAAAATAAATATGGAAATTATATAAATATTAATATGTGTGATAGAAAATCAAAGATATGAGGTGGCTCAATGTGGGAGCTCAAAAACATCCCCTAAATTAATGAATATCAAATCACAAAATAAATATGAAATCATAAAATAAATATCAAATCACAAATAAATATGAAATCATAAAATCATAAAATAAATATGAAAACATGATATAAATATTAATGGATAAATGATATAAATTAATGGATATAATCAAATCATAAAATAAATATGAAAATTATATAAATATTAATATGTGTGATAGAAAATCAAAGATATGAGGTGGCTTATTGTGGAAGCTCAAAAACATTTACCTATTTAAAAGGAGAACAATTTGATTGGAATTCAAATCTGAATTCGAGTCAGAATCAGAGTCAACCATTGGGACCGAGCTTTAAAAGATCAAGAAAAATGCTGAGAAAGAAAGCAAGTTTTAAAATTTTGGCTTTTTTAGCTTCGTTTTGTTTAAATGTAAATCCATAAAATTTTGTAATCTTTTATAATTTTCTGGATCTTATTCTAGAGCTACATATATTAAACGAAACCTTTTTATTTTTAATTAATAGCACATACCGAAAATATGATTAATAAGATAAAACGGTCATTAACATCTCTTAAACCTACTAGAATAACAATATATTAATATTAAAACCGTTTCACCCATTACTCCTCAAAACCTACTACCAAATACTAACCGCGCGCATACCATAAATATCTAACTAATTTTTCTAGCGAGGAGTGTGCACTTCAAGAGGAGCAACCATAGGCGAGGCAACACTAGCACTACTAGTACCGCTACTCGTACCGCTCCTCGAACCATACGTACCGCTCCTCATCCCAAGATGTTGCAACTGATGCACCACATGAGACATCCTAGGCCTAACAGACGGTACGTGCTGAGTACACGCATAAACCAAATCCACAACCTTCTGCACCGTACCGCCCTCCGGTAAGTCCTGCACAACCGGATCGACCAACTCGACGTACCGATTCGCATGTACCAACGGAGTCGCCCACTCGAAAATGGTCTGCCAGCTGTCGCCTGATTGGGCGGGGCGACGGCCGCTGATGATCTCTAACAGGAGAACTCCGAAGCTGTAGACGTCGCTTTTGGTGGTGAGTTCGTTTCGGTAGATGAACTCCGGAGCGAGATACCCGTGTTTGGAAGCGGTGACGGTGCGTTGGTGCATCACGTCCCACGGAACGAATTTTGAGAGTCCGACTCCCATTATGTGGGCGCCGAATTCCTCGTCTAGTAATACGTTGCTCGCTCTTATGTCTCGGTGTACCACTTGTGGCTTCACCTTGTCGTGCAGAAATCTAGAGGCGAATTTGAGAATTTTCAGGGGTAAATATGGAATTAAATTTCTACATAATTATTCGACTCTAGAATAGTAAGTTATTACTCACGCAATTCCTTGTGCAAGGGTAATGGCTACTCTCATTCTCATGCTCCAGTCGAGAACTCGTCCCCCTCTCGGCACATAATGCAACCACTTGTCCAATGCTCCATTCGCCACATATTCATACACAATATACCTAAATATTTATTATTAATAATATATATATAACCATGATACATTTGCATTGCTAATATTTGTACAAGGATGAAGATGGATGAATATACCTTTCACCATGATCGTAACAACATCCTTTAATAGAGACCAAATTGGGGTGGTGGAGTCTCGCCACGCGGCCAATTTCAGAGTAGAATTCTTTTTTTCTTTGCAAATTGGATCTTTTTAATTTTTTAATTGCGACCCGAGACCCGTCTTGCATTACTCCAGTGTATGTGCCACCCGTTTTTGCATTTCCAGGAAGTCTACTTCCCTCGCTGAAATTTTTGGTAACTAATCTTACCTAAAACATAAATATATATTAATTAATCATCTAATTAAAATGTGTATGAATTAATCATTTAATTCATTGCCATATAATTTGGTTATTTTTTAAAATTAATTACCTCTTCTGAAGTGAAGACTCGCCAGAGAGGAGGAACTAGGGCTGACGTGGCAGCGTTAGAAGCATTGCGTGATTTTCTCTTTTTCTTGCTTCGTTTATTCATAAGAAGCCATAGAACTACAACTAGGGTTACAATGAGTATTAAACCACTTACTATTGCTAGTATCATCATATATTCCTTCGATTTATTTTCGCCTGTATTTTTTCATTTAATTAAACAAACATTATATACCTTAGGAAATAATAATATATAATTAGGGGTTAAAGACTTACCATGATTCATCATGCAAATAAACCCACAAGACACGTTACATCTCTCTTCGACAAGGGCATTTCGGTCACTACCAATCAAAGCACACATCTCACTGCAAGACCCACCGTGACACGTGGCAACCACTGATTGGTTCCAGGCAGTCTTGTTATCAGACCATCTCCAGTTAGAATCATACAAGCGCGCCCCAACCCAACAACCCGTCGTTGAGTTGGTGCATAGTGACCTGGCGAAGGAAAAATCTTCTGATGATGTCAGCACTGCTAGCTGTCCTCTGAAATTGTTGCAAAGGAGTTCCGAGTTGTCCCAGTTTTGTAGCGTTGGTATGTATGTGTAGCACTTGCTCTTTTCAGGATTTGTCGTCGAGCCATTTGGGCATGAAGCTACACAAAAGTAAAAAGAGAGAATGTTTTTCAGATTGTTATTATTGCTTGATTGAGATTTTGTATAAGACTGGTACAGGTATTCAACCCGTAAAAGATAGTTCTTTTATGTTTGATTTGTGATTAATTAGGGTTTTACTCGTGATTTTTGATTGATTTGTGTCTAATTAAGGCTCTAAGATGAAATTTTCCCCTGAGCTGCGGCAGATTCTCTTGCTACCAGCTCGCTCGTACCAGTAATGATCTCTAAAGGTTTCTTTGGGCTGTATAATGATACTCGCACTGTACAAGCCTCAGTACCGAAATTCAAAGTTGTGCCCTAATTTGAAAGGAAACTCACAGTGTTGAGCTCTCGCTGAGGAGATGAGACATGAAATGGCAACTAAGGAAAGACAATTATAGAGAAAATAGATCCCCTTTCCAAGCTTTTTTGTTCCCATTGAAACCCTTTCTCTCTCTTTCTGTCTCTATCTCTGTAGCGAAGAGGAGAGGAGGCATGAGAGACTACTCTTCAGACTTCAGTACAAGTGTAGTAAATGCAGAGGGGAAGATGGAGCTACACACTTCTCCAGAATAGAAAAACTGGAGAAATCCAGTGTCAAACAAAAATTGGGAAGGTCAGCAAGTGGAGGTGGCAAATGGCCAATTTTGGGTCGGATTATTTCGAATTGCAAGTCGTTCGAATTTCGAATCATTTGAATTTAGATTTTTCAAATTTTGAGTCGTCCGTGCCTTGAATCGATCGGATTTAAGTAATTGTGGAATTTGTGTTACGATTCGATCTTTTGCTACGAGTCAATTGGATTTCGAGCCTCTTGGAGTTGTATGTCATTGATTTTTCAATATGTTCGGATGGCATCTCGTTGAACTTAACAACATTTTTTTAATTTTTATTTTCTTAATTTGTAAAAATATTTTGGTCCAATTACTTTGGAGTTAAAATTAACGCTCACTAAATAAGTTACGGTATATTTTTCGTGTTAAAACTTCTAAACTACAATACAATGTATAATTTTAAAATATAAATTGAAGGAAATACGGTTATAGATCAATTAGTAGATTGCACACACGAGGATAGGTGAACGTACGCGTTCGTCGATACGATTGGATACATAATAAGATTATGCAAATCTGACAGAAATAACATAGTCCGTCATGACGGACTGGTTGTTCCGTCGTGACGGACCAAAGAGTTATTCTGACAGAATTGACAGAAAATACATAGTCCGTCGTGACGGACCATAGTGTATTTCTGTGCACCAATATGTGAGTATAGCGTCGTGACGGACTGGTTGTCCTTCATGACGGAGCTGCGTCACGACGGACAAGTTGGTCCGTCATGACGGAGCAAAACAGTAACGGCTGAATCAGTAAACGTGATACGTCCGTCGTGACGGACTATGGTGCGTCATGACGGACTGTAGTCCAAATTCTGAGTTGGCAGTTTTATTTGTGCTCATTAATCCTCTATTAATTAGGCTATTAATATAAGATCTGGAGATCTTTGTTCTTCTCTCTCTAAGTCATTTTTGTGACAGGATATGATCCTTGTGAAAGAGAGAAAACTTGTAAGACGAGTTGAACACCATTAGAGATTGGTTGATCAAACAAGTTTACGACGATTTTAGGGGAATCGCGCGTAACCGAAAGACGAGGCTCGAGGTGGATACGGATAGAGAGATTTCATCTGAATTTTTTTATTGTGATCAAGCTAGAGCAAGATGGATGACGAACCGGATGTGATTCGGTTGTATACGACAAATCGGAGCTCAATCGAAGGTGTCGAATCGCGTGGGAATGGGACACGCATGTTACCGAAGATTGGAGCAGCGAAAAGGCAGCAACTACGCGTTCAACCCGTCACCGTGATAAATTTCACGTGGTATGAATATATGTCTACAATCGTTATATTCACAGATAGTTGCATGTAGATTATGATTCGTACTCTCGGATCGTCGACGTGGTCCTCGGGATCGGGTCGGACCGGGCCCCACAATTCGCTGCGCGGGGCTCGATAGTGACGCCGATACCCAACATAAATATGTTTTAAATTTGTATTTTTTGAAACATATATTTTAAACGTGTAATTTATATTTTTTTAATTGCACATTTTTAACTACAACATATATTTTAAATTATAATATTTATTTCAAATGATGAATATATATTTTGTATTTGTTCAATTATTTTTTAAAATGTGTGATACGCAACTTTTAATTATACATTATTTACTGCAACGACAATAATTGTTGTGAGTAAAAATATTTCTCGTTACACAACCACGTCACACAATCGGATCGCTGCCGGAAGAAATCCTTGAAGAAAGATAAATTTGACCGATGAATATTTTCTCTAGCGTGAAAGCAAACGCCTCTTACCAAGTATGAAAGTCATTGATTCATCGTCCCGGGCGATGCAACAATTGGGTCAGGAAGCAACGTCCCAGCTAAACATCTGACAGGTCAAATAATCGTGCAAACGGAATATGTTCATCTTCGCGTAACTGCGCCCGTTGCAAGATCGTTCAGGTCGGTCTGGTCGAAATATCTAAGCAATTGAACTCGTTATTGCTGGTACTACCAAGAACGAAAGGTTCAAACTTCAAACCCGGTCCTTAGAACTCGAACTCGTTACCTAAGTCGCTTTCCCCTCTTCTCTGATATCTCGCACCAACATCCCTGGCCAGAGTGTTTATACCGCTCCTCTGAGTATCTAGATATATTTTAAGTATCAGTATATTTTAAAATATCAATATATACAATTTTAAATATGAATGATATATCCATTTTAATATTATATAACTTTTGTAAATGGTATATACCTTTAGTACATACTAATCTATTTTTATAATAGCATTCTTGAATATATTTCTTAACACTATGTTTTTTGGAGAAAAAAAGATTGATATATTTCGTGGATATACACTCTTTTATGCGGCATAAAGAAATGCATCCGCTTTATTTTTCTACCAATCCTGTAAATCGTTTACAAATCATAATTTGATATGTTTACAGGATTGGGCCCTAACTAGAAGCGGAATGATGGCAAGAATTGTCCAATTCCAAATCAACCAGCTACTTTCCCTTGATTCTATACTAAACCCAATTCTCCATTTCCAGATCAATTCCTATTCCACTTCCAAAATCAAACACAAGGACAAAGTAAAAACGAAAAGCAGAGAAGATATCAACGATAATCCTGCCTGTGTTAATGACCCATTTTTCCTCCTCAATCTTCTAAAAAAAGGCACAGAATCATCTTCGCTGACAAGCGGGACCCAGATCCATTCAACGATTATCAAACTGGGTTTTAGTACAAATGCATATCTTGCAACAGCTCTGATGAATATGTACTCTCAAACTGGATTTTTGACCAATGCACACAACGTGTTCGACGAAATGTACAATAGAACAGCTGTTTCTTGGACTGCTTTAATTTCTGCATATGAACGATATGGGTACCCAAGAAAAGCCCTAGAGTTGTTCAGACAAATGCAATTGGATAATGTGAAGCCTGATCGAGTCTCAATCACAGTCGCAATCTCTGCGTGCACGGATCTCGGTGCACTGGATTTAGGCGGATGGATTTATGCATATATATGCCGAAATTGGACCAAAGAAGGGATTATAGAGGATTTGGTATTGCAAAATGCACTTATTAACATGTATGTCAAATGCGGAGACATAAAATCGGCTAAATATTTATTTAACATGGCTAAAAAAAGAGACGTTACTACGTGGACATGCATGATCATGGGTCATGCATTGCATGGCCATGCAATGGAGGCTTTGAGTCTATTTAACACGATGAAATTACGAATAAACCCTAATCACGTTACGTTATTAGGGGTATTGATGGCATGTAACCACGCAGGGTTAATTGAAGATGCGTGGGAATATTTCAAAAACATGGAAAGAGATTTTGAAATTAAACCTAAAATAACCCATTTTGGATGCATGGTAGATATGCTTTGTCGTGTAGGATTAATCGAAGAAGCATATGAGTTTATAAATAACATGCCTATGAAGCCAAATGGAATGATTTGGCGTACATTGATGAGTGCATGTAGTGTTGAAGGAAATATTACGCTGGCGAGTTTGGCACGAGACAAACTGGCTGAGCTGGCCCCTGATCATGCAGGCGATGACGTGGTGATGTCTAATACATATGCGAAATTAGGGTTTTGGGATGAGAAGGTTAGGGTTAGAGCTAGGGTTAAAAGAAGGAGACCGCCTGGGTGTAGTTTGATCGAAATAGAGAGTAGAATACGTGAATTTGTGATAAGTGATGGGGCGAATTGCAAAAATGCCAAGTTGAAAGAGGTTCTTGAGGGTATAATGAAGAATTCCAACGCCTTGGCTGGTAAGTTCGAAAGTTTTGAATTTTGTGATATACAAGTGGATGAATCAAGTTGAAGATACTATTAAATATTAATAATATAAAGATTTTTTTTCTTTTTTCTTTTCAATTCTTAATTCTTTGAAACATAAAAAATACAATGAAACATAAAAAATACATATAATATGAATACAAATCAATCATTACGATATTTTACACAAACCATTATATTTTAAAAAACATAAAAATCCATTTTCCCATCCCTAAACACACCTATATCATAAAAAATAAAAAAAAATCAAAATCCACTCAAAGCTCCTCGTGTAGTAACATTTCCTTTTCTCCGTCTCCGCCGCCACATGCAGTGTTTTTCAGGCAACCTGCATCCGGTTTAACAAAACCGTAATCAAACCCCATTGCGCAATTACAGAATGTCTCGGCTTCGCCATCTTCCCTCTCCAAATTGATGTCGTGAAGCACGATTCCGCTACACGGCACCGTGTCACTACACGCGAATTTCATTGCCTCGGGTGTTTTTGAAGTCCCGTTTATGTTCTTGTACATTATCCCGCTTATCTTCACAGCTGACGTCTGAGAAAAAGTTGCAAATGAATTCTTGTTAATTTATTTAGTTAATATGGAGTGTGGACCAGTATATCATTTGGAGGTGACTTTTTGTTACAATGTAAGGGTGAGAAATGATATATTTTTTTTTATTCAAAAAAATAATTTTAAGAACAGCTATTTAATTAATTTATACCTGATTCTTGCACGGCGTGCTTTGATCACAGTAAAATTGATCAATTATTATAGGATTCTGCACATTGTCCATCTTCACATTTTCGAACCGTACCCCTTTAACATAACCAGAGCCTCCCTATTAAAATAAAAAATACACATTACAAAAAGAGTTAGCAAATGAATTACAAAATCATAATTTCACTATATTTTGAAATTTAATTTTCTAGACCTGCCAAGTTTTGATTCTCAAGCCGTTAGTCGTGCCCGTAATTGTCGCGGTATCCAAGACAATACCACTCACAGCGGCAGTCGAGTTGCCCTTTCCGAGGCTCCCTATACTAGCATCAAACATTTTCGAAGAAAAAAAACACTTGATAAAGAAATTATTCTAAACAAATTTCAAAGAAAAAATATTCTTCAAGAAAATATTTTGTATTTACCTTATACCATGACCAGGTCCACAGATAACATTCTTCATCTTTATATTAGCACTCGCGTTAACAATCGAGATACAATCATCCCCTGTATTGTACCAATTGTGCTTAATTTTATGTTTGTTACGCTAAAGTCAAATAGACAGTACAACTAGTTTAATTATTAAACTTTAATTTTATTTACCTGTTCCTATTTCGACATTTTGAATTGCAACGTTGGTGGATTCAGTTATATGGATGCCGTCTGTATTGGGGCTATCTTCTGGCGCTTTTACACGTATACCCGAAATTCTTACAGAATTGGATCGAGATATTTGGAAATGGATTTGTTGTGAATACTGAAATGTTAGATCCTTCACTCTTATTCCACTTCCTTGATCAATTGTCAGAGCCTTCATTCAAAAACAAAAGTTTTTTGCATCGTTATATTAAATGTGATTTTATTCAATTTCGAGCAAAAAAATGAATAGACTTACAGTTGGAGCTCCTTTACATGGCTGCGAGTAAAAAAAAATAAACCAGTTAGAGCCACGCAAATCAAAATATTATAACATTCTCATGATTTATAATGATTTCGATATATAATTTATGGATATATTGGGAACAAATGAATTTACATTTGTTTTGTTGATTTTGCAAGACGCAGCCCACCATTTGCTGCCTGAACCATCTATGACTCCGCCCCCTTGAAACCTGACACCTGTCAGTTTTATAAACGAGAGCCAGTTGCGAGGGCTCTTTGGGTCCCAGTGCTCCGGCTCGTCAGGTGCGATTATAGTCCCTTGTAGCTGTAAGAAGTAGGATACGTTCAATAATCATTGAACTTTTCGGCCTTGTGGTACTTCACTGTAAGTACAGACCAGTATTTTTGTTGATCATAGATTCGTAACATTGTTTGTATGTTCGAATTTTATATTGATTCCTTGGATGTGGGTAATTTGAGGCTATGGAGAGCATAATTGAGATTTATATCATTTTATTTTTACCCCAAAACGAGTGATATATAATGAATTTGAATTACAGTTGCGATTGATGTGTGTCGATATACCAAATACTTGTACCCAAAATATAAGAGGTCTTGACTCTATTAAAAATGAATGTTTCGATATATTAAAGACGAAAGTGAGATTTTTAAGTTCTTTTTTCTTTCTATTTATTTGAAGAAAAGATTACCTCGACGATTAATTTGGGCTGGCAGGGCCCCTTGAACTTGGTAGCATTCACCTTGTATCGGCGATGCTGTGGTACGAGGAATACAGCATTCTCCGAAGAGCATGCTTTTTCCCATGCATCCAGAAAAGCCTACAAAATTATGGATCGACAAAATTATCGCCTCTTATCTTTCTTTTTTTGATGGTGCTATTGCAAGAGCTAATATAACTTAATTAAGAGCAATTAATTTCTTTTGCTAACAAATGACCTTTATATCCCTATTAATTTTGGTTGCTATTTATACAATCACCCTCAATCATGTAAAAATATATTTTTGAATATTATGAACAATCAAATATAATAAATATAATAATATAAATAAGTCAAATCATTCATACATTATGTTTTTTTTATCTTAATGATTAATGATGTCCATGATTTTAAATCTTCATCTGAAAAATGATATTTACTCTTCGAATCTGTATAAAGTGTCTTATTATTATTATTATTGAGACATATCATTTTTATATTTTTCAATTTCAATATATATTTATGGAAGATAATTGTGCTAATTGATAATTGTAATAAATATCAATCATCATTAATAAGGACATAATGATTATTTGATAAAAATAAATTTAAATCGTTCTTAATTAAACCATCTTAGCTCTTGCAATATCGTCATTTTTTTTGCGATGGAAAAGTAGGGTTGTAGGGTTTCCCTTTTTTTCATTGCTTAAAATATTAGTATGAAATCTTCTTGATTGGCTCCTATTATTGTTTCGTACAAGTAAGCTAGGAAGGATCAAATCTCCAATATTTATCATTGCTTCATAATCAAACGAATAACAAGTATATTGATGGATCTTGACTTGATTGAAATCAGTGTTAAATGTTGTGTTAAATAACTACATGATAAATGAATAAATAAATCTGTATATATGTGTTAAATAATTATATAGTAAATAAATCAATAAATCCGAGCTAATATATGAGTATGTGTTAAATAACTAAATAGTAAATAAATAAATAAATCTGATTTAACAATACAATACATTAATTAGTACCGGATAATTTAGAAGGGACCTGCCCAATTTTCTTGTTAAATGTAGGATATATCGGATTTCATAGTTTGTGTGTGGACCAAACATATATTTTGTTACGTTTAAATGATAGTATTGTATGACCCATTAACTTGCGTGGTCCAACCATAATGCTCTCGATTAATTTCCATGACAACAAAGAGTTCTTCACGATCTCTCCATTTCACACCAGAATACACATATCCTCATTTCCCTCTCCAAGGCTCATATTTTTTTTTTTGAAAAATGTTGCACATAGCCCATCTATCTTTCGAGAGTTTAAATTAAATGACGTGAATAAAATTAAGAATTAATATTTTAATTCATGAGTTAACATCTTAATTAAGATGTTAAACTATATGTTTATATATTAATTTATAAGGTGTTCGGTCATATCCACATCGTCGAGACATTTGGGAGAGAGTATTAGGGGTGTACGCCACTACTCTTTTTTTTAGAGATCTCCTAGGTTCAATTTTAGTTTTAAAAGATTAACAAATGTAAAATTACTAATATATGTATGACATTCCCCACTAAATCACAAAATCTTCATGGTATTGTAATATTTAACACTAACACTAGTAGTAGTCCTTGTTTGATTATGATATTCTAGAAAATTGGAATTTGAAAATTGTTGGAAAATTTGGACATCAAATCTACCTAACCTAACCATATATTTTTCCTCAATTGACTCAATCCTATCAAAAGCAACAAACAGAAAAGCCCATGTTGATTGTTGCTTTACCCTATCAAAAATTCGAAATATGAATTTTGAACAATGTCTTTGGTGTGAATTTTATGTAGCGAGTCAATGCACACTAATTGTTATTTCCGTGCCACCTTAATTTATGCAATTTTCATGGAGCCCGTTACCAAATTGTCGATTTTATTATTTGGTGTGAATCAAATTTATGTAGTATGGTTTAGCAGTAGTGATTACCTGTGTATCATCGGCAATACCATCACCGATAGCTCCAAAACTTTCGACATTGACGGGAACCTTTGAGGAACCTCGATCGATTCCCCACATTTCGATGCCAATTTCGACTTCATCAACTTCATTTTCGTCTTCATCAATCCACCATTTCTCTAGTATTTCTTCTCTCTCCCACGCTTCAACATTGCTGATATCATCGAAGCATTTCACCATTGTAATAGACACCAACAACAAAAGCATGACAATGATTGTCCAATTCTTCATCTTTCTTTTTCGTCTCGACAATGCTCGATCAATTAACTGAAGTAGGTTTTGAAATGTTCAAGTCTTTCCTCACTCTCATCCGTTTCTCTTTGGTATATATATATAGTGAGAGAGAGGGAGGGGGGAGTACTACTGTACTAGTGTGTCTTGGCTTAAAAGAATATATTGCTAAAGAGGGCAATGTGTTTGTGGATCATGAAAAGGGCGGTGGAGAGAGAGAGAGAGAGAGAGAGAGAGAGAGAGAGAGAGAGAGGGGAAAGGTGAAAATTTATGAAAAAATTTCATGCTAAGAAATAAATTTACAGATATCACGTATAGCTTTATTGATCAGCTACTGATAAGGGACTTGATTGATATAGCGAAATCATATCGGATCATATCGACGATATAGTAACTTTTTATTTTTTAATATTAAATATATATATTATACTAAATTATTTTTTATAACATTTAATTATACTAAATATCTAAATTTTATTTAAAAATTTACATGGTTAATATTAAAAATCAACAATACAAAATAAATCTCAAGTTCAATTAAAATATTCAAAATTATAACATAAATAATACATAAATAATACAATAAACTAAATCATGTTTATTAAAAAATAAGAAATAATGGTCCGGGATCCAAATTAATATTAAAAAAAAAATGATCCAAGTCCAAATCCGATCCAAATCGATCAATATCGATTTATATATCGGACAACCAATTTACTCATCAATATGAGACATATCGTAGCAGTCACGAACCGATTAACATTATGAAACCGGCATAGCGATGATATGGACCGATATTTAAAACACATTGCTAAGAAGTAAAGAAATAAAGTATATAACTTTGCTTTAGAAAAATTATAGGTGTATACTTAAAGGTAAATATTTAAACTTGATTCCCAAACTAGAATCCACACACATGTAAGTGATCGTATAAAAGAAAACAAATAATATATATGTATATTAACTCAATTTTTTCCTACATATATTAATTTTATATGATATGTTTCACTCATAATATATATTGTGGGTGTTAACAAGAGTTTTTAATTTCAAATCAACAATTCAAGTAATTATTCTGGATTATTCAAAATTCTAAACAATAAGATTGTATAACTTCAAAACCAGTAAAAATTGGGTCGATTCATCAAATTGATTGGGCGAATTGGGGAGTTTGATTTTTGTTGTTGTTTAATTTGAACTTGTATTTTTCATACTTTTTTGCCTACGTCCAAAAAGAATTTCAAAGAGTGGTGGGGGTCTCTTTCCTGCTTGAAGTACAAGGAAATAATATTCAAGTGTTGGCCTTGCATGTAGAGCTTTTACTCTCTTTACGTGTTTTGAAATGATTAAATCCATCTGTAATTAGTACCCACTAAAAATAAAATTACTCTAAATTGTGTTTGGGACACATATATTTTAGATTCTGGAAAAAATGTTTCTTGTTAAATTTATTTCCATGTGAAATTACAAATAAAATACAATAGGATAATACTTGCGTTGCACTGCGGTTATGATTATGAAAATAACATCTAGAAATAATATTATATCACGATATATTGATATCATTATATTTTTGTAACTTAATTAAATATAATCGTTTTTATATTTCATGATTATTGTACATTATACTAACAAATAACTCATGAGAAGCTCCCATCATCAACGAGCGTTAGAGCGAGCGAAGACTTTCTGGAGCTTCTCTCAACAGGCGACAATGGATGTGATTATATTTTTATCTGATATTACATAATAGTGCCAATTTATAATAATAATTGAGGTATAATACAATTTTACAAAAACTATGACAACATTATTATGTTGTAATTGTTATTGACAATAATTTGACAATATCAAACACAAAAATAACGAACCATCGGTCATACATAGACAATGCACATCAACGAGCATATGATACAAACAAAAGATGTACTCATACTCATGTAGCTTCCGAATTACACTCGACTTAACAAAGTGAAAGATCAAGTATTCCAACTTCAACCTGATCTTGCTTTCTCCACCCCGTTCTCGAAATCAGCATAACGAAAACTTGCAGCAATGTTCGGGACAGATATTGGCCTTAACCTACCACTTTGGACTGGCTTCGAGCATGGAGCGGTGAAAATCCAAATTATGTTACAGCAGAGACTCGGACTGCCAAGCTGAACAAGCTTGAAATTGATTTCAGCTTATTTGTTATATTTATTGTAGGATATGTACGAAGATGCACAAAGACTCGAAATTCGAACGTGTGACCCCGAAAGCCACATTACTATAGTTTTTTTCTCGAAAATTATCAAACACAATACGAACAACAACATTCAAAATAGACCAAATCAAACCAAAAGATTCAAAACAAACCCAAATCAAACATCCAATATTTATCAAATTAGCAACGTGTCGACCCTTTTCTTTGTATTCAACACGGTCAATCAATTTCACCGTTTCATAATTACACCAAATCACCAATCAACATTATAATTCGCATACAACATAAACACAAAACGGCTATATATTTCCAGAGATCAAAACTCAATGCAGAGACGCTACAAATTGACTCCACACGGTTAAAAAACAAAAAAAAAATGGTTCTCGACGATCTCATCTGATCGAATTATCCGCGACCATCTCAGATGATTGACCGATAAGATTAATAGCATCCCGTAATTGGGTCTTGAGAGTCTCGACCATTAGCTCGGTGTTACTGGCATGCATCTGGTAATGCTGAGCAACTAAAGTGGTTTGCTCGAGTCTTTCGAGTAGGTCTCGGTTTTTTTCGTTGACGGACTCCAGCTCGAGGTCCTTTTTGCGAATTTCTTCCTCGAATTTTCGGTTCAAGGCATTCATGAGAGTGGCCGTATTGGCAACGTGGTGTTTTTTTAATTCGAGATAGCCCGCATGCGCCTCCTTCTCCTGATTTTCAATCATTGTTTTTTTTTCAAATATGAAAAGGGTAAATTTGTAAATATGAAAAGTGGAGCAAGTTTAGTTACCTGAAGCTTTATGAGCTTGTCCATCTCTTGGTTGTATCGAGAAACTTGGGCCCTTGCCTCTTCGTTCATATCTGTCGCCTCTAAAAGGGTGAAAAAATCAGTAGTCTCGGAACCGTTGCTAGAGAGTGTTAGGCTAGTCGGAATTTTAACTCGATTCGGGTTCCCGAGGCCCAAATGTAACCCGTAATTGGATTCGGGTATGGGTACCGGATTGCTCGGCATGGTCTTTTGTCCTTGGACTTGGTTCAAGCCTAAAAAGTTGGTATTATCTGAAAAGAAATACGCGAATATTAATACAAACTAGAGAAGAATAGAATAGTTAGAAATTATATGTAAAATAGTGATTTCAAGAAATATGGCATTTAATTATTAAACTTACGAATAAAATTTATATATCCAAATTGTTGTAATGGGCGAGGTCCATTAAGATCCAATTGGAGCGGGTTATCCCCCTGTTCTGGAAATAAGTTATTGCTCGATGAGCTTCCTCCAAACATTCTCTCTTTTCTATGTTTTTTTTTCTTTCTTTTTTTAACCTGAAATTCAATAAAGAAAAATATAAACAATAATGAGAGATAAATATGTAAATAATGTGTTTCTAATAGCACAATTCATATGATATTTTATTAGTTCATATTCACACCCTTACAAAATTGAAGTTTCTCTATAATGAAGTTACGATTGACACAGAAATCCATCCAACCCAAAACAGATGCTATTTTTTTGACGAACTTGATAAAAAGAAAAGTGTAATTTAACTTAATTAACATAGAATTAGGATTCATAATTGTTTCGAAGATTACTTCACAGAAACTATCCTACAAGCAATTGCAATCGCAAACAACAAAATTGTTGAATTGCTTAATCACAGAAAATAAAACTCGTCTATGAACCTATCCTCGCCTCAATTTGATCACAAATTACAACAAAGAACAAAGATATACACCGATTCCAATTCGATCAATTCAAGGAAAAAAAACGAGAAAAAGGATTGAGGTTTATTCAAGCCAATGCACGGTACAAAACATAAATTTCAAAGAGAATTTCTTACCTCCTCTGGAAAGGGAACTTGATTTGCAATTTTGAAAACGATAATTTCCTCCGATTTCTCTTCAAATAGACCCCTGTGAGTTTGTAGTTGTTAACTTATTAACCTATTTTTACCCATTACCGTTTATGGTTTCTCAATTAGCCTGTTTTATAAGGTCCCAAATATTATTATTCAGGCCTAACATTTTTTGGTTGGGCCTTTTGTAGATAAATCTTGGGCTATATTTTGAACAGGTTAGTTTTACAAATTCCAAGTTTTACGGGGGGCTAAATATAAAACTCCTCGGAAAATTTACATGTTGTTAAACCCTTCAACTCGGCCGCCGTCTTCCTGAGCAAAGCCAAAACCTTTGTTTCTCCTCTTACGAGCTTAAACCCTAACCCTATTCGAGAAAAATCGTAATGGGGAGCAAGAAGCGACCTGCTTCATCAATGGAGGGTCCAGTTGAATCCGGAAAGGGTGAAACGGGGACTTCAGATGTATCCAACCCTTCTTCGACGGCAATCTCTGAGAAGATGAAATTAATGGAGAAGCACAAGGCGAGGAAGGCGCTTGACAAGGAGAGGCGTCGACGTGCTTCTGAAACCAAGCCAAAGACGGATTTGGAATTAAAAACGAAGGAAAATACGAATTCGGAATCTGAAACTGAGCAAATGACTAAATCAGAATCAGATATCAAACAAAAATCTGAATCGGAGTCGGAAACTACAAAAACAGAATCGAAAGAACATATTTTGAATAAGGTTAAAGCCTCATTGGGCCAGCCTGGATTGCATTTAGATTTGTTCGGAAGGCTTTCTTCGCAAGAGAGTTCTGTGCGCGAGAAATCGGCCACTCAATTGGTCGTGGAGTTGAGGGACGTACAGAAGGCATATGAGGAGGAAGGAAATGGAGATAATGGAGATGAAGCTAAACTGGAGGCGAAGAAGGATGATGGACTGGATAATTGCGCACCTTCTTTGAGATATGCGATAAGAAGGCTTATTCGCGGTGTTTCCTCTTCTCGGGAGGTGAGAAAAACTGAAAAATGACATCATTTACTCATTTAAATTTTCAAAACATTTGGTTCAAAATACTAATTATGTTTATGTAATTTCGATGTAGTTTGCAAGACAAGGATTTGCATTGGCTTTAGCAGCAGTATTAAGCGAAATTAAGGCAATAAATTTGGATTCTTTGATGAAATTAATCATAGACGAACTTGAAATTTCTGCTGGATTGAGGGGACAGGTAATTAATTAATTTCCACCTTAAAGCATAAATAAAACAAAAATAAATCATTAAAAAAAGGTTATTTTGTCGATCTCATTTTATTTCTTATTTTTTTGTTTTTTTGTTAATAGGAAGCTAAAGATAATCTCTTGGGCCGTCTTTTTGCATATGGCTCGATTGCCAGATCTGGACGAATCTCTCAAGAATGGAAATTAAATGAAGATTCGAATATTATCAAAGAATTTGTTGGTACCGTCGTTTCTCTTGCTGGCAAAAAGAAGTACCTGACTGAACCATCCGTTTCAATTATTTTGGACTTATCTGACAAGGTCGCTTTTTTTTCTTTCTTTTTTAGTCACCACTCTTACTTGATACGGTACCAAGAAGTTTAGGTACAGGGATTAAGTTTTTTTTTTATGTTTCTACAGCTACCTGACGAGGCGATATCGGACCAAGTTCTAGAAGCTCCTGGTTTGAAGGACTGGTTTGAAAAAGCTGCACAAGTCGGGGACCCAGATGCACTTTTCCTTGCTCTCAAGTTGCAAGAGAGAGTCAGTGCCGAAAGCGACTTGTTTGGCAAATTACTTCCTTGCCCTTTCAGCACTGACAGATTCTTCGCTAGAGATAATCTCCTCTATATCTCCCCTTGCTTCAAGGTTTGAGAAATTTTTCATTTTTTGCCCCTGAAAAATAAGAAATATCATACAATTAACGAAAAGTTATTTTTAATCTAATTGCTTTCTTCCTTTTCCATTTATTAGGAGTCAACATTTTGCTTACCACGTATACACAGTATTTGGGAAGTGGTGGCACACATGCTTGTTCCGGACCCGCCATCATTGGAAGATGCAACACGATCCTCTAAAAAACACAAAAAAAACAAAAAATCAAATTCGTCAGAAGAAACCACCACAAATCTCCGCAATTTTTGTGAAATTGTTGTGGAATCCTCTCTCCTCTTCTCCTCTCACGATCGAAAACACCTCGCTTTAAACATACTAACAATGCTATTACCCAAAATACCCTCTTCTAGCTTCCAAATTATTCTCTCGAGCAAAGTAGTATATTGCTTAATGGATATTTTATCGAATAAATCCTCTTGGCTTCACAACGCGGGTCTCCATTTCTTGAACGGAGTTACTGATTTCGTGAATTTGAATTGCGAGAAAAGGATCGCGACTATTATTGCTTTGCAGAAACACAGCAAGGGCAAATTCGATAATGTCACGAAAACTCAGGCTGTGAAGCAACTCATTAACAAATTCGTCGATATGGAGAGTTGTTTGTATTTCGTGCAGAGTTTGGCTTCTTTATTCGTTGACGAGGGACCCATTTCTGACGAGCCGTCAGACCAGAGCCAAACCACTGATGAGAATTCAGATTTGGGTTCTTTGGAGGAGAAAGACCCGAATCCAAATAATGGAAATGGATCCCTGGATTCTTTGAAAAACTGGATTGTGGATACATTGCCTCGTGTTTTGAAAAACCTGAAATTGAATTCGAATTTGAAATCCTTGACCGATGAAGAGATCGTGAAGTTCCCCACAGAGAAACTTAGGGTTCAAGCTGAAATAATGAAATTCTTAGCGGTGCAAGGATTGTTCACCGCCTCGTTGGGCACGGAAGTGACCTCGTTCGAATTGCAAGAGAAATTCAAATGGCCCAAATTTGCGATTTCGAATTCTTTGAGAGGGGTTTGCATAGAACAATTGCAAGGTTTATTGGAGGAGTCCCAAAAGGGAGATGGATCTAGGGTTTTGACCGAGGCCGAACCGAATGATTTGGGATCGTATTTGACTCGATTTGTCGGTACGGTTTGTAATATACCTTCCGTTTCTCTTTATACCGCTTTGAGTGATGAGGATGACAAGGCTTTCAAGAAGATCTTGAAAATGGAATCTAAATTATGTAATGAGGTAAAAAGCATTATTATTTATTCTTTTGATTTTCTTTCTATTTACTTAATTATATTTTGTAAACATTTCTTTATTTTTTTGATTAAATAGGAGAAAATGAGCAATAAAATCGAGGCGAGTAGAATTCATGCAATGAGATATCTATTGATTCAATTAATGCTTCAGATTTTGCTCAGACCTGGTGAATTCTCCGAGGCTGCCATAGATTTAATAATTTGTTGCAAAAAGGCTTTTTCATTCCTTTTTGAAACTTCATCAGAAGAAGAAGATGAGTCTGACGAGAATGAAGCGCCCAAGTTTATCGATGTCCTCGTGGATACCTTTTTGTCTCTCTTGCCTCATTCTTCTGGCCCTCTGAATTATTCTATCGAACAAGTTAGTATAATTAAAATTAACATTACGATATGTAATTAAATTAATTTGATTAATTTTCGCAAATCTAGGTGTTCAAGTCGATGTGCGAGGAAGTAACGGAAGCGGGTCTAATAAGAATGCTTCGAATAGTGAAAAAAGAACTCAACCCGCGCCACGTGGCCGTCGTAGATGGAGACAGCGGTGACGAGGACGAAGAGGACGAAGATGATGACTTCCTCGCCATCGAAGATGATGTCGTCGATGGTGGAGCCGGCTTGAGCGACGAGTCCGAAGGTGGTAAAGCTGACGATATCGATGAAGAAGAGGAGGAAGAAGAAGTTGTCGACGACCAGGATGAAAATGACAAGATGGACGTGGATAAGGTTAGTTAGTCGAAAGGGTAATTTTGTCATTTCACTCTATTCTTTTATTAAAATTTGTTCTTTGATAATTATTAGGAGAAGAATGAGGAGGAGAAGAAAGGAGATAGCGATGATTCAGATGGTGGCATGGACGACGATGCGATGTTCCGCATGGACGCTTACTTGGCGACAATGTTCAAAGAGCGAAAAATCTCGGGAAGTGAAAATGCTCACGCTCAATTATTGCCATTTAAATTTCGCGTCTTGTCCCTTCTAGAAATCTATCTCCAAAAAAATCCAGGTATTTCCTTTCATTTCTTTTTATTTTATTTTATTGATTCAAATAAAGATTAATGTTGTATTAATTAATTGAGGATTTTTTGTTTTGTTTTGTTTTGTGAATGATTAGGAAAGAGTCAAGTGCTAACGATATACTCGTTGCTCGTGCAAGCGTACGTGAAATCGCACGCGAATACTGGAGGAGAGCAATTTAGACAACGTGTAGGGGGTATTTTGCAAAAGAAAATTTTCAAAGCGAAAGATTATCCCAAAGGACAGGATATCCAGCTCAGCACTCTCAAAACCCTAATCGAGAAATCCCTAAAATTGGCATCTCGTTCCAAGTTCAAAACCGTGACGTCTCTTTCCCAAAACGCGACTTTTTGGTTGTTGAAAATCGTAACCTCGATGAATTCTTCCAAATCCGAACTGGAGGGCGTGGTTGAAGCGTTTCGAAATATTTTGGTGGATTATTTTGGAAATAAAAAGTCGAGGTTGAAATTAGGGTTCGTTAAGGAGGTTATTAGACGGTACGCTTGGGTCGGCCTGCCTTTATTTGGATTTTTAATAGAAAAATGCGGTACCACTAAAGCCGAGTTTAGGAGAATCGAAACCCTGGATTTGGTTGAGTGTGTTATGAAAACATTGGTACCACAGGGAAATAAAGGAGGCGAGAAAGAAAAGATCGTCTCCAGTTCGGCTAAACTGGTGAAGAAAAACTTGAGTGGAATTTGCGAACTGATCGGGGAGTTATTGGTAAAATTGCCGGAGAAACAGTCGAGAAGAGCCGATGTGAGGAGGTTTTGTAATAGAGTGTTGAATGTGGTAAATGGACTGAATTTGAATAAAAGTTTTATTAAAGGTTTGAAACCAGAAGTTTCCGCTCTTTGTGAGAAGCAACTTGGTGCTGCTTTTAAACCCTTCAAAACCGAGAATTTGTAGAAGTTGGAGGGTCTCATGAGATATTTTACCAGCTGAAAGGTGAGGGATATATTTTTGGTTTAATATAAAAAATATGGAAAAATATCATATATACTTATATTTTGTATATGTTTATTTTTTTTAGGTTATGTTTCTTCTCTAGTGCAATCTTTTGAAGGCTTGTTGGAAATAAGGGTTCAACAGGTGAAGAAATATTATAGAAATTTTGAAAAAAGGTCAGTAAAAAGTTAAGATGCATTTCTTAATATATACATTGAAATAAAATGTTTTACTAGATGGGATTGGTCAATTTTGAGTTAGGAAAAGTTATTTGTTTTTCTCTTATTAATCTATCTGTGTGGTAATTAAAACTAGGTATATTTATTTTCTTAATGGATTGGATTGATTATTATTGTTAATTTGTTGACTTTGTTTAAATATATTTGATTATTTTGAGATATGAGTAAGAATAGTGTAGTTAAATTTATTAAATTCGCATAATATTATATTCGTTTTTATCTTAAATTTGGTTGTTAAATTCGCATTATGATATTGTTTTATGAGTTACTGAAATTTTTAAAAAATATAATAGATCACCGATATGATTTCGATAACTTAGGCAACTCATTACTTGGGTGTCTTGTTACTCTCAACTATGCTAAGATTAAAATATAATACATTTTTTTTGACAGAATTTAGTAAGCTTGGTTTTAATTTGATCGAATTCAAGTGTTCACACATTTCATGTGACCCCAAAGCAAGGAAATTAGTGATTAAAAAAGATAATAAAAAAACTCATGCCTCTTTAGAGACTTTTATTCAAGTTTGTATATATTTTTTTAAAAGGACTTGTATGTTCTTTAATTGGTGGCAAAGACATTCTCGCTCTCTTTCAAACCCCTGTGAAGATGAAGGTCCCGATTAAAGGTATAGGTATCTTTATCCTTGTGTCCAAATTTTGCATTCTGTTTGTTTAATTCGAGATTCTCCACCCAAAAATAAAGAAGATGAATTTGATAATGAGATTGAGAGATGCTATTTATTTTGAGGAGCCTTTTAGGATAATTAATTACATCCTAGAAAAGCTTTTGTCATGGCTAATCATTCATTTTACGCGAATAATATGTTACGGAATATGTTCGCGTGTAATTTAAATTAAATATTTCTCAAGTCGGTTAAATAAACGGATGTTGGTTATTCATGTATAGAACCGACTAAAGCATTTCAGTGTTGTGCACTCCAAACATCACGTGACAATTTTTTTTCCAGTCTGGCCGCTTAATGCATTCCAAATGCACGCGGACAAAAATGTATAAATTATTACACAAAATATTTAAATCTATTTAAAAAATATATACAAAATGTATAAATTATTAAAAATAAATATATATTTTAAAATTAATAAAATATTATATATAATACAAGTATCCTATCATATATATCTTTTTGAAAATTATCATATCTCCGTATCCGTATCGTGTCGGATACGATATTCTTATCCGTATCCGTGAAAGATAGATCTTACATACATAAAGCTACATCATACATATAAAAAATATAACATGTATTGTATTTAAAAAGTATATTTAATACATTCGAAAGGTATATGATATATCTAAAAAGAATAATGCATGTAAAAAATGTAACATACATTATACTTAAAAAATATATCATACATCCAAAAAATATAAAATATATATAAAAAAGGGCTACTGCACGATTCATGCTCGAACATTTCTATTTTTATTAATTAATAAAGTGGAACTACGATTTTTATCAAAAAAATAATTGTGTGTATGCGGCGAGTATGCTAATTATGTTTTATTTTTAATACCAAGTGTTAGTTTTTATGATGTTAATAACAATATTATATCAAAATAAAAATATTTCACATCGTAATCATACTATGCATAATTGTGTTTATATTTTATGATTAGTTTATGCTATTGTATCGATAAACTCATTTTTTTCTCAGATACTAATACATTTATTAGTGTAACCGTATAATAATATCCGAGATATAAAATACTTTTACGAAAAAACATAACAAAAACATAACATAAAAGAGTAGATACATATTACATAAACACTTACATAAAAATAACAGAGAACATAAAAAAAAACACCAAAAATTCAATCAATAAATAATAACTAGATTGAGTTTAATTCTAAAGCCTGCTTTCCAACAGTATTGTAAATTTAAAACAAAGCCTTTTTTTTATGCACAAAATTAATTTGCATTGACGCAATGCATGTTTCGTACCAGACCAACTATATCACGAAAAAAGAAACAAAAACTGGTACAATATCTCGAGTCTGTACCGGACAGGATTGACTATATAGGGGCCATACAAAACACCAAAACAGAGAGCATATTGTTTCTAACGAGGACAAGGCAAATATGGAAGCATTTCATGAAAAGTCTCGTGAATTTTGGTTTTACTCGAAACCCAATTCTCAAATTCTCAAATTCAATTCTTGATCCTTGTATTGTATCAGAATTTCTCTATTACTGTCCTCCACGCCTTGCAGGCATACTGTACACTTTGATTCTTTTCTTTCCTTTTTTCTGCAAATCCACATCTCTCTCTTCCTTCAAGAACATACTTTCTACCTGGGACCACTCCAGTTGATTCCACTTCACCGGAGAGTCCATTTGTCCCTCCCAAAAATGTGGAATATATCACAAGTAACCTTTAAATCCTCATTTTGCAAAAAAAAAAAAAAAAAAAAAATTATGATTTTCGAAAAAATATGTATTTATATAATGATTAAGTATATTTTATTATTACTATAATGTAAATTTGTATATTTGTTTTTCCATCAAAAATTATAGTGTTGTTTCGGTAGCCTCGCATAGTGGCATTTATAATGTTTTATAAGGATATGCATGATATTTTGAGATTTGAATCATTTTTTTGGTCCATGCAAAATGGTACAAAAACATCATTAAGCACTCTATTACCAAATCCCCATGAATTTATTAACATATTATTAGACATTTCATGTCTAAACCAAATCTTAGGTCCATAAGACAATCCCCACAAAGTAATATGGGGATGACCCACAAGATTCTGTCATGTATTTTGTGTTCCCTTATTTATGCAGATATTTTTGTGGTGTTTTAAAAGGATATGTGGAATTTTGTTCATATGTGAATGATAAAGAAGTGTCAACATTATAGTGTCATATTAGATCCTTGTATAGTTAACTTTTTCTTTTCTGCTTGTTATTGTAATATGATTTTCTTTGTAGGGCATAGAAACATAACCAACTAATCCAATTTTGAAGTTATAATTATTATTTCAAATCAATCAAATTTCAATCCATGCAAATTTTGCCCAAGTACTGTGGCAAAAGCAATGTGCTACTTTATGTGTACGAATATTTATGTAATAATAACTAGGTCTATAAACTAATTTTATAATACTACACATGAAATATTTACAAGATACAATAAGAAAAAAGAAAAAGAAAAGTAAAGATATAAAAGACTAAGTGGAGATAACTCAGATAAGTAGCTTACATCACTCACTCTATTTGGTGTTATATTTTTTTGACGATATATTTGGTGTTATATTATTTAAGAAAGACATGGGTGAAAATGACTTTGTGTCTAACTTACCAAGAAGCTTTAGAAAAAATGAATGAAAGAGACATTTAATTTGATTGACAAATTATAATTTGACATTTGATCAATGTAGCCTATTAAAAAGTAAAAATAACAAACTTATTATAAACTTATCCTAATTTTTTGTTTCACACAATTCATTAGTTCACGGCTAAATAACTTTAATAAAATTGCAAATAAGCTACAACAAAGATTACATTTCAAAAAAAAAAAAAGATAAATACAAAGATTAGCCTAACCAAAAAGATAGAAATTCCGGATTTAACTGGAGAGGATCAGAAACCGATAAAGAGGTTCAATATGACCACCCAGTTTATTATTTTCCCTGACGAGACATAATACCTGTTTGTTAATGTACGAATTTTATTATTTTTTATAGGGAAATTTTCAAAAAACTCCCTAACTTTTTTGGATATTACAAAACATTTCCTATCTTTTTGAAAAGTTAAAAAAACCTTCTCAAAACAAAATTTTGTTTTCAAATACTCCCTTATGGGGATTAAATTTAACTTTGAAAGGGGTTAAATATTTTTTGGATCAAAATATCTTTCTATTTTCATATTTGATTTGTTAAAAAAAAACTATTTTTCGTTGTATTTTATTAATTTTGAAAAAATTCATAAATAATTTTTAATATATAATAATTTCAAAAAGAAAATTATTGTGTGTTATATTTATATAATTTTAATATTCATTTATTATTTTTTCAAGAAAATAATAAATGAATATTAAAATAATAACAAATTTTTTATTATTATTTGTTGTTAGTTTACATGAAAAAATAATAAATGAATATTAAAATCATATAACTACAATATATAATAATTATTTTTTCGAAATTATTATGGGTTAAAAAATATTTATGAATTTTTTTAAAATTAATAAAAAATAACGAAAAATATTTGTTTAACAAATCAAATATGAAAATAGAAGGGTATATTGGTCCAAAAAATATTTAACCCCATCCCAAATTAAATTTAATGCCCATAGGGGATATTTGAAAACAAAAATTTGATTTGGGTTTTTTTTTTTGGAATTTTCAAAAAAATAATTTTTTTTTTACAATATCCAAAAAAATTAGGTTTTTTTTTTAAAATTACCCTTTTTTATATGGACCAAAGTGGTCTCTTGGCTTGACCATGGTCTGTCTCCTTGCCGAGAAATTCAGATACTTTCAATATTTTATATAGACTTGGTATATTTTTAAGTACATAAATCAACCTGATTTGTCATCAAGGTCAAGCAAGTATCATCATCATTAACATTAACAAAAATTTAGTTCAAAAGAAAATAGATATAGTTATATTTCTAGTAATATATTTTCTTTAATTTTAATTTTTTTTCTCAATAATGTACCATAACTTTCTTATGAAATTTCTTGGTCCATGCTCTAGTTAATATTCTTGGTCCAAGAAACATGAAAGTGAGGTGTCCATTGTTGTATAGAGGAGGAGGTGGCTTACTCCAAAAGCTTCTTGCTCACAAAACCATCTTCTCAAGTCTTCTCTTTAAACACATTCCATGTGAATTCTCCTTTTCCAAATCAACCCTTGAAATAATTACAAAATATAAAATCAAATCACATTTAAAAACCGACTTTAAAAATGATCCCATTACCATTACTAATCTCATGCATGAATGACACATTGTTCTCCCTCCAAATGAGGCAGAAGCAAAGCATCTGATTCTTCTCTTTCCTTTTGCGTGTAAGCATCTCCACTTTCCTCTTCTCTCTAAACCCTCTCTCCATCTCTCTCTAAATCCCTCTGTTTTTTATCTCTTGTTTAATCCATTTTTAAGGTTTTTATCTAGCCTTTAATGGGTTGTCACCAAAGTTAAGCATCTTTTCATTTGCAGTAACCTCCCTCTTTCTCCCCATCTTTCTCTCTTCTTCCATTAATGGTGCTTTTACCATTCCTCTTCACAAGTATTACGTGCTCGTTTATTTTCATGTGAAATGCATTGCTAACAAAGCCACCACCTTATTCCCCCCCTTTCACCTCAAATTAGTTTCTTCTAGTCAAAGAATCACTGTGAAAGTCTGGATTTTGTCTCTTTCTACAATTTGGGTCCTTGTCAAATTATATATAGTAATACTTCCTATTTTCCAATTTGGGTCCTTCATATACTTGAAAGTTACAATTTTCTCACTCTGGTCTTCATACATTCCTCTATTAATTTAATCCCATTTCCACAATTAGAGCTCAAACAAGGCTATTCAGCAAGAAAGAGAGAAGAGGCTCTGAAAAGAGTAATTCTTGCCCTTGATCTTGATGGCCACTACAGGAACAACTTGGCAACCGACAATGTCGTACGGCACGACCCTTCCGAGTTACTGGTTGAACTGGAGAGTCATGTTCTGTTCAATCTGGATCCTCGCATGCATGATCATCGCCACGGTTCTCGTTTACCGGCACGAGGGGCCTGGTAGAGAGGGAAACAAAGAGAGGAAAGGGGTTCTGTATGATGATGAATCGTGGCGGCCTTGTTTGAAGGAGATTCATCCAGCTTGGTTACTAGGGTTTCGACTCGTGTCCTTTTTCATATTGCTCGGATTGCTTATCGTTATAATCGTTGTCGATGGAGGGAGTATTTTCTACTATTATACTCAGTAAGTTTGTTACTTTTATTTTTTTATGTTTAATAGTTTTGTTGGTTGATTTTAATTATAGTTTATCTTAATCTAAATGTTAAACAAAGTTTCGAGGAGATTAAGATCAAATTGACAGAGTAATTCATGTTTCATAAGACCAAATTGTTTTTTATATAAGCGTTTTATATAGTGAGTTTGCAAACATAATTAAACCTTTCTTATAGAAATATATATGCATTTTCAAACGAAATTCTAGGTTATGAATTAATCATGAATATAATTGTATTATTTATGGATTTAAAATTTAAAAACATTATGTTTTTTTTATAGAGGTCGATACGTCACCAGCAAAATAATTGTATTTTTTGTCAATTTGTTCTGAAGCATAATCTGGTATAATTTCTTTTTGAACTATTTGTTACAAAATAAATAGTATTTTCATGTGACTAGCTAGAACCACTGATTCAGATATCTTATTCCTCTATAATCTTATTATCTGAACACAAAAACAAATTAAAACTAAAGAACAAATAGGAAAAAGGCCAAATTCTCTGCTACCAGCTATATGGTTGGTACAATTTCGATATCGACGGCAATTTAATGTTTTTCACTAGGTTTATATAACTCCAAAGTTTATTGGTTTTTTTTGTTGTTGTTGAAGATTTCATGGTAATTATGTACTTACTATCCTGGTAATTGTTTTTTTCGACAGGTGGACATTCGTTCTCATCACTGCCTACTTCGGGGTACGTTACATACATTCCAATAATAATGAATATGATAATATACATGATATTTTTTTCTTAAAGACCTCTAACAAAATCGTAATTTTCAGCTCGGATCCTTGCTCTCGATATACGGGTGTCATCAGTATCTTAGCAAGGAATACGGGAATGGATCGGATTTACTAAGGACAGAGCTAGAAAGAGGCACGTATTTGGCTTCTTCAACAAATGCAAGAAATTCAAATTCAATTTCAAATTCTAGCAAAATTGTTGGCATGCATGACGAGAGAGCCATTGCTGGATTCTGGGGCTATCTTTTCCAAATTATTTATCAGGTACATAAATTTGGCTTAATTGTTTACAAGTATAATACAAAGTAACAAAAGAGGAGAATGGATAAGTAGATAACCTCAACAAAATATAGAAAATATCATGATGAGAATATTCTTCAGGCACTCCTTTGTCCATTTGCCTCAATGATGCCCAAATTACCCTTTATTCTTGTTCTTGTTTATAACAGACAAAAGGGGGCAGTTGAGTATTTTTAGGGGAATGTACTTATGATATTTTTTAGTTTTGTATGGTATAGTTGATATTTGATGTTGTCTAGGGACATAAATTAATTTATGCGAAAATTAATTTACGCCGGTAACTAATATTTTCCCGTTATATCGTTGTTAGACAAACGCAGGAGCGGTAATGCTGACGGATTGCGTGTTTTGGTTCATTATTTTTCCTTTTCTCACAATCCGAGATTATAACCTTAATTTCGTAAGTTAATCTTTTTCTAATTTTTATGTTTTTCGCGTGTACCCAATAATTTTCGTTTATCGCAGCTTCTTGTTGGGATGCATTCGGTTAATGCAATCTTTCTCCTTGGCGATACCGCTTTAAATAGCTTGGTAAATGATTTTCTTTTGAAATGTTGTGAATAGAACGAAACATAAAATTAGTTGTTTCACATAAATATCGTGACTTGTTTACTTACAATTTTCAAATTCTCTCTTTTTTGTAGCGTTTCCCTTGGTTTAGGATTGCGTATTTCTTCCTGTGGACATCCATTTATGTAATTTTCCAATGGATCATACATGCATCCGTCTCGATGTGGTAACCTTAAATCTTTTCCATCTTCTTTGACATCCTATTCAATTATTTTGTACCGATATTTTAATTTTTCTCTTTAAAATGTATGTTGCGAAAAGTATAGACATGACAAATTTGTATCGCATAATTCAAATATATATCTTTATATGCAGGTGGCCTTACCCATTTCTTGATTTATCGTCTTCTCGAGCTCCACTATGGTATATATATTCTGCAATAAAATTAAGTTCTAGCTTTCATTATTTAAATCACCTAAAAATAATTAGTTTTATTTAATACATTGAAATATTTTTTTCTAATTGAATTTTCTCTGATGCTTAATAGGTATCTTGCGGTGGCATTAATTCATATACCATGCTACGCAGTGCTTCTCTTTTTAACCAAATTGAAATATTTTCTGTTAGAAAGGTATTTTCCCGAGTCGTACGTACCAGTAAACTAATTTCATGAGTAAAATGGAAGGGGGTAAAAAATGAGTTCTTGAGATTGAATTCTTTTGTGAAGTTATATTAATAGAAAGGAAGGTAGGGGGAGCAAAATAGTTTTGATTTTTTTGTCATAGGAGAAAAATGTATATTTGCAAATTTAATTAGTATATTGGGTATTGAATTAAATGTTGTTTGCTATTCCTTTTTACCGAGAATTTAAAATATTGAGCTTTGTACAGATTTTATGAAAACAATGTTTAGGGTCCCAAATATATATTCCTAAATTTGATTTAAGTATATGCTATGCTTCCAAGTATTATTTTGTTAATGATTTGATTTTCACTCATAGTAGTTCTGTTTTTGTTGTTGAATAACTCTTCATTTTTTTATGAAATTTGAATAATTCATTGACATTTTGTATCTCTTATGTAGTATATGATCACAAAATATTTCTTTTGATTAATAATGTATTTGTATTTTGATAAACTAATTCTATTTGACTATGTACTTACAAATTTAACACTCAAAACGACATAAAATACTGAAAAAAGCAAAATTTGATTACATTGAAATTTAACCCCCAATTTTTTTATTTTTTCAATTTATTTTTGAGTAATCTTCTTATACCACGTAAGTTCATAACTACAATTATTTCATCAGTTTCATTATAATTTGTGATGAAAAAAAATTAATAATTGATAAAAAATACTTTTTTATGATTATGATTTTTTTATAGATACCTGTATGAATTTTGCACCAATTTTGAGCATTTCATATAACATTAATTACATGAATTATTATAATTCGTTAAACCGCACTTCACATTAAAAAATTATAGTTTAGGGAGACATATTGAACATTTGACAATAGTTTATGAAGTAAAAGTAAATTTTTTTCTTAAAAATATTATTAATTCCTATATTGAATTAATTATTTTTGTTTTTTTATATAATATAGATATATTGAAATAATAATTATATACCCTTATTCGTATCCTAGAATTTTTGAAAATTGTTTCTTCGTCGTATCCGTGCAACATAGAAGATGATAAGTTCATATATCAAACGCTAATAAATGAATGTATAATAGTAGAAAACATATCTCAATTATTATTATTATTATTTAAAACTATATTTTAAAAAAAATATATGATATTATATAGTTTTAATTTGGGTATTTTTTTTAAAATGTTTTAATGTTAAGTATAAAAAAAATAAAATAAGAAAATGGGAGTTTACAAATTATGACATAAATAACTTACTAAATTTATGAAACATGATATTATATACAACTATATATATTTTTGTCTTTGAACTATTATATTTATGTTCATAGACATGTCATGTTTGAATATTTAAAGAATTAAAGCGGTCCTTCTTATTCTTTTTGTTTCATTATTATTTTTTGTCATTATCATCTCATTTTGACAGGGGAAAATGTATTTGGTTCTCAAAACTCATTCAAACATTCTTGATGCGTTAATCGAGAATGTTTAAATGAATTGATCAGATCATAATAAATGGATAAATTGATTGATTCAATTAAAAAATTTAATTAATTAATTTAAATATTTTCGACTGATCGTATCAAGATTGAGTGAATTTTTAAGCTCAATTATATAACTCTTTGACAGAGTGAGGGTATATTTTTATGGGAAATTTTCAAAAAACCTCCTATCTTTTTTGGATATTCTAAAAAACCCCTATCTTTTTGGAAACTCCAAAAAACCCCCTCTATCAAACTTTTATTTTCAAATACCCCCCTATGAGGTTAAAATTAACTATGGATGGTGTTAAATATTTTTTTATGACCAAAATACCCTTCTTACATATTTAGTAATTAAAATAATGTTTTTATTATTTGTATTAATTTTAAAAAAGTCCTAATTTTTTTTAGCTTATAATAATTTTTAAAAAATAATTATCATATGTTACATTTATATAATTTTAATATTTCATACATTATATATATTTAATTTTCATATTTTTTTACTGAAATAATAACATAAAATAATAATAAGATGAACAATAATATTAAAAGAACACCTTGCAAATATTTAAAAATTAATGAATCTATTCAAAACATACATAAAAGAAGAACGAAAATAAAAATAAAATAGATGTTTAAAGAAATATTTTTCTATCACTATATTTTCAAGGTGTTTATTTTATTATTATCTGATGTTAGTTTTTCGTGAATAATAAATGAAATATTAAAATTATACAAACACAACATTTAATAATTTTACTTTTGTGAAATCATTATATGTTAAAAATTATTTATGAATTTTCTTAAAACTAATAAAATTAATGAAAAAATAACAAAAATATACATATGAAAATAGAAGGGTATTTTGGTCAAAAAAAAAAAATCAACACCATCCATGGTTAGATTTAACCCCTATAGGTGTTTGAAAATAAAACTTTGGTAGAGGGGGTTTTTTGGAGTTTCCAAAAAGATAGGGGTTTTTTAGAATATCCAAGAAAGATATGAGGTTTTTTGAAAATTTCTCTATTTTTATTTTGCGGAAGTGTCCATCATGATGAGGTAAAGTGGCGAAAAGAAGGAACATAAATTCAATCCAACTATAGGAGACTAAGAGGTAATTTAAAAAGTAAGGAGTTTTGATCATTTTCAAAAAAGATTAGAGACGTGTTTGAGAAAAAAAATTCTAGTTTTAAATTAGAAAATATTATATTGTGATTGGATTTTATTTTGATAATATTCAGCGAAGTAATAAAAAACAATCGCCCCCTTCGTCTTTACGTATTAAACCTTGTTTATTTCTCTATTGCGCGCCTCTTCAAGGGCACCATTAGTCGCCATGAATTCTCTTCTCAGGCCAGCGCCTACCTGGCCATCTTCTTCTTCCCGCTCCCTCTCCAAATCCACTCGGAACCGCCCAAGTACGCTCCGCTTCTCCGTCAAATCAGCCACCAATGAGAAGGGCTTATTGGGTATCGAAACGAGTACTATATCCAATCCGACAGTATCTACCTCGTACCGACCGTTGGATATCCCGTCGCCCAATCGGATTGTATTGGATGCTCAGGGCAAGGTCTGTACCGGCCCTGAGCAGACACGGCCGTTGGACGAAGCTCAAGCCTTTGCGGTGCTCGATACCATTCTCAGATCAGGTTAGTTGCAAAAGTCGTCTTCTTTTTTTGGTACTAACTCTTCTATACCAATTCATAACACTTCCGTTTAACTTTGTATTTTTTCAAGCTAGAGGAGAGCTGAAGAAAGGAGAAGAACCAGTTTCGCAAGCCCAACTGGGCGCTTTCTTCGCTGGCATGACAATCCGTGCAAATTCCTTTCCTGAGAAAACCCAATGGAGTGAAGGAGAACATTCTGCCATGCGGTCCCATTGGCCAGCCCTCATCCACTTTCTCCCTCGAGAAATTATCTTCCTAGCAGATCCTGAAGGTACGATAATGGACGGTACCGGTTCCGGGCCCCATTACTCAGGTAATACTCCTTGTGAAATGAGATTGGTTGGAGCTTTGAGAGAGGTTTTGGCCGGAGGACATTTAGGGTACGAGGAGGTACAAGGGGTTTTGAGAGATGTATTGCCTCTTAGCACGGATCTCGAGGCAAGAGATGTCAGAGAGGCCTTGCTGGCGGCGTTTCTGATTGGTCAGAGGATGAATAGGGAAACCGATAGAGAACTCAAAGCATACTGTCTCGCATTCGATGATGAATTAGGTGAGTTTGAGTTATAAAAAATATTTTTGATTTCTTAAATATTCATTTAATTAAAATTGTTGGATATAAATAGGGGATGTTCCAATAGCGGATGTGAGATCTCTGACGCATTATGGAGAGCCTTACGATGGGAACACACGATATTTCAAAAGTACCCTTTTCGTAGCGGCCGTGAGGGCTTGTTATCGCGAATCTTCTCTTTTGCATGGAGTTCAATGGATGCCACCAAAGGTTAATTCTTGATTTTCTATATTATGGGTTAATTGAGGCAAAATTAGTTTCAATTTGGGCTTGGTTTGTAAATTACGACTTATGTGAGGGGTCTAATTGCATAAATGAAGACCATGAGGGTTGTTTTGTCATTATTTTGTGCCTATTTTGGTTAGTTGTATAAATAAGGTCTAGTTGGCGCTTGAGTTATCAATGGGGAAAGTAGTAAGTTATGTAATTTTAAAGTTTTTCAGGGGGGAATAACAGAAGGCCAATTACTAAAATTCATGGGGGCTAATATGCGCTTGTCTCCAAATCAGGCTAAAACATTACTAGAGGTAAAATTTTAATTTTAATTTCACTATTTCTCTTTATCTTAGTTTAATCGCTTTAAACTCACTTCTATATTTTTATATTATTTGTAAATAATTTAGGATGATAATGTTGGATTTGCGTATGTAAATTTACAACAAGCTAGTCCCTCTTTGTAAGGATAATTCATATTTTATTACTATTTTTTATATATTCGTAAAATTTCTTATTTTCTTTTTGTTATTTTGTTTTTGAGATATTCGCTTATGGGGATAAGAGAACACATAAAGAAACGTCCCCCATTGGCTACCTCAGAAAAAGTTCAACAATACGTCAGAGTATATACTATAAACTTGCAATTTCCCATTTTTTTTTCTTTTTCCAAATTACAAAGTATTAATTTATTTGTAAATAATTAATTTACTTTTTAAGGCGCGTGGTAAAGAGGCAATAATTGCTGGGTTTTATCACGAAGGCTATGAAGATCCATTATTAATGCTTATGAAGAGAAGAAGCGTTCATTCTGGATTGGTCATTAAGGTATAAATCAGAGAAAATTAAACTATTTTTTTATAGTTAAAATTGGAAAAAATATATTAATAATGATATTTAGGGGGAAGAAGGGGCGTTGTCGATGACAACAAAGGCGAAATCAGTTAATGCATCCAAGGGCAATCCTGTAAATTACTGCTCTGGGTTTCGCTCGCCAAACTCGGTTTTTTCTTCTGAAATTGATGGTATAAATTATACAAGTAGTTTTTATTTTGTTATCTTTATTATTTTTTATGGATTACAAGAATGATACAAAATTATGTTACTTTTCAGGGATTTCACGAGAAAATTTCAACATAGTGGTGAATCCTCAAGATTATGGATTCGAGTCTACCGAAACTCCAAGAACAGATAGATCTGTAAGGCTTTGTTTTGTAGGGATATTTTTGATATTTCTAGCCTTTTGGGGTGAAACTAATTATGACCTTTTAATTTTCTTGAAGGTATCTAAAAATATCGAGTTGGGTCTAGCAGCATTAGGCGGTGAAAAGGGGCCCGCTTATGATCGAATCGTATTAAATGCGGGAATGATAGACCATTTATTGGGTGGCAGTGGAGCCGAGGATGTGACATCAGCCCTAGAGCGAGCAAGAGAGGCCATTGATGGTGGCGAAGCTCTCAAAAGATTAATGAACTTTATAAGAATTTCGCACAAAGTTTAATTTTAGCTTGCTTTTACTCTTTTTTTATTTGCAGAATAAATAAAATATTTATTTTGTATGATCCCTAAAAAACAAAATGCCACTTTGTTTAATTAATTTTATTTGTTGTTTCCAATTTTACTTTTTTCCCACGTTTTTTCTACTAAATCCTGGAATATACCGATGTCGAAAGATCAGTACATCAATAATCCACAAAATTACAGAAAAAGTATTGCTCAAATAGAAAAAAATAAAAACACAAAAAGTATATAATTTACATTTTCAAACAAAAAAGAAAGCAATACAACAGGAACAAACAACAAAACAAACCTGAATTGAAGAAAAGAAATAAAAATAAAAAAGGCAAATTAGAGGAAAAAATTGATCATTACAATTAACAACTCATATTTGGAGCGTAGAAGCAATTGCTCCAGCAAGGCTAAGTATTTCGAAAGGAGGCTTATTTTCTACCTCCCTAACAGTTAATGGGCATGAATCCGTTATCCAAAAGTGAGTCAACCCGTTCTCTGGACCCACTGAATATTCATCAAACAAAACTTTACATTAAAAGAACCCTCAAAATTATATTTTAAATTAATAAATTGTGTTACCTCCATTGTCATATTGAAATCTTTCCCAAGATTTATTTGGGAAGATTCCATGGGTCACATATGCACTAATCTTCGCGGCACCATGATCCGCCAATACCCTCTACACCAAATAAAACAATAATAATAAATTTATTTAGAATTAGGTAATAATTAAAAAATATGTACGCGTATGAAATAAGGGCACCTGGCATTCGATTAAGGTACTCCCAGATTGTACCAAATCATCGACTATTACTACGTGTCTCCCTCTAGGATCTCCTTCTTTTATTCTTACGAACCTTTTCTCTCCTTCCCTAACTTTGTTACACACTATCTAGCCAACATAAATCATAAAAAAAGTTCTTGAATAATTAAATATAATTAAAGCAATAATTTTTCGAGGTTTTAATGAAAAATAATGAGATGAAATTACCACGGGAAAATGTTGAAGTTGCTTGTGAAATCGCTTCCACGAACCATCATCAGGAAAAGCAATGGATATCTGAACAAAAGAAAATTAAAATTTATTTATTTATTTAATAAAATATTCAAGACCCCGTAATCGAAACCAACCAATTATTATTTTAAATTAATTTAACTGCTGGTTGTTATTTGAAAATAATTTAATGAAGGGTGTCATTTGCAAAATAGCCAAAGAGATTTAGCGTGTACTTACATTGTCAGAATCAGGTAATTGTTGAAGCCGGTTTTTTAGCAAAGGAACCCCACTCTCAAAGCATGGCAATACATAGTCGCCAAAATAGAATCTCTCCTAATTAACATTAAAAATAATTATAAAATATTTTTTATTAAAAAAACAACAAAAAAAGAAGAAATAGCAAATAATACCTGTAAAGCGTGAATATCAAAAATAACGAGGCTAGTGGGCCCGCCTCTAGAGATGGGAACATTAGACAAAATCCTGGCAAGAGTAAAAGCCGTCGCCACGTCACCCTCGTCCTCCATCCTCTCGTAGGAGCCGGTGGGGAAGAAAGGGAGGACGAGAGTGAAAGAAGAGACGAAAAGTCTCGGCAAAGAAAAAATTATGGATAATTGCTCGAATATTACTCTCGGGGAACTGAATGAAGCTAAGAACGCTACATGTTGGCCTCGAATACCGTGCGCGTTCGATATGAAGAGGTTTGGAAACCCATCCTCGAATTTCCTATAAGATTTATTTAATAAGATATTTCAATTGCGAAACAACATTCACGAAATCAACAAGAATTTTTTTTTATATTAGAACATAATAGACATTCTCTAATTTACATGTCATAACAAATAATTAGGTAACAATATAACAAAAATTATTCTCCCAATTATGCGTAGTACACGAGGTCCAAGAATACCAAGAGTGTGATTTATCACACTTTCTTTGAGGTGACAGTTTAGTTGGTTGGTTGGTTGGTTAGAGCTGAAAAGATTAGGCAATAAACCCATGCTTATTCTGATCATTAATTTTGTAACAACAAGGCTACAAATCTCCATTGTCACTTTCAAGTTTCAACAATAATAATTCTCCCAATCATAGATAATATGTTAATTTGTTAGTTTCCAATGAAAATACAGTCAAATTGTCCACATATACAGAAAAGAGAAGAAGAAGAAGAAGACGAAGTAGGAAATTACCTCCAAGAAATGGATCGGAGCTGAATGGAGTCGCTCTCCCTGACGACCTGTTTGGCGAGATCCTCCATTTCCTCGCAATAGAACAAAAGAACATTCTTTCGCTCCCTATTAGACTGGGGGACAAAAGCCACTGAGGGTCCCATCACCGCCTCAGCCGCCAATTCAGGCTGCATCGGCCGGTTCAGGTGGAGCCGACTGGCTAGCTCCTGCGACAAGTCAAGATTGGACCGGATAGAGGCATGGAGCTGCTTGGGTCTTCTGAGGTTTGAGAATGTTGGTTTGGGCTCCGTATTCAGAATTGGAATCCGAAAGGGAGAGTATGGGGTTGAAGCCATACTGCGGTGAGGTGAGAACACACTCTCTCTCCTAGTCCTAGTTGTGCAAGAAATAATGTGATTGTGAAATTGGAATTAGGATCCGGAATTCGAATCCTATCTGAAAATTCCGGTCTAGGATTTTATCTGCAAATGGAACGAGGAAAATGAAATCATTAGACAAAGGAGGATTTACATATTTACCCTTTCTAAAACTTAAAATTACATTTGTATCCTTCTTAAAACTAAAATATCATGTTTACCCTTTTATAAATCTAAAATATCAAATTTATCCCAAAATTAAAAACCATCCATTTTTTCCGCTAAACTTGATGATCAACATTTCAAATTACTAGTTTACCATTTACATATTTACCCTTCTAAAAATTCAAAATATCATATTTATTCTTTTAAAAATAAAAAATATCATATTTACCCTTTCAATAATAAAAATAACATACGCACCCTTCCGAAACGAAATATCACATTTATCGTCCAATTTAAAACATACAAAACAATCTAGAACAATTTATTTAATAATTTATTAAGAATTTCGTTTTCGGTTCTCCAAATCCACGTATGTTATTTTTATTATTGAGACTGAATGATATTTTTATTTTTAAAAGGGTAAACATGATAATTTTATATTTTATTATTGAGAGGGTAAAAATGACGAGGACTACGTGCCGTTTAAGAATGGATTACCATAATTAGTAAATTACATTGAAACTGAGATGAACAAATAAATTGGTTACGCTTTTACTATTCTATACATAATACATAGTGATAGTGTTGGACAATCATGAAATAACAAGGAATAAAGGGATATACAGCTTAATCCTTCTTATTCTTACCAACAATAAATAAATAAATAGATTAGTGAATTTGGCTTCTTCCATGTCAAACATGAAATTGGGTTATTCCATGAATAAGACAAAAAAATTTGACAAAAATATCCTTGACTATTCCGCTTCTTTGTTCACATGACTTTAAATTATATTATATATTTCTTATTTTTTTTTCCTCTCATTCATTCTTGTTTTTTCATGATATTTGCCTGAAGTTTGAACCGTTATTTTTTTAATTATCATGATACTTGTTTTAATTAATTAAATTAACTAATCTTCATTTTATTATCATTATACTTGTTTTAATTTTCTTAAGTTGTTATATTATGAACAAGGATGGTTTGGTCATTAGTTATTATTTATATTTTTTAATCCAATAATTTTATTTCATTAATATCGCCAAACGCTACTGGAATAAAGTTGAATAGAGACTATTCTCTATACCTCTATTTTTCTATTCCTTGTTTTGCCGAAAGTAACATACTCAACGCAAAAACAAAATAATTAACTTTGTAGTATGTTATATGTTTAGTAATAGATATACTTAATGACACGAGATATTAAAGTTCTTAAAATTCTATTAATATAATTTACATCAAAAAATAATAATAGACTCTCATATTAAAAATATATATTAATTGGATGAGAGAGAAAGATATTATATGTGTAAAATAGTAAATACTAACAAAATAATTTATATAAATATTTGTTTTATATAATTTTTGTCATGTGAATATACACTCAATATTGAATGTCCGATGTTATTCGTATAAATTGAATTAAAATTACAAAAAAATGACACGACTTGAGAAAATGACTTAAAAATTATTGAAAAATAATGACACACAAATAACTGCATATGATATTATTCGTAAAAGACCCAGCAAAAACTTATTGAATAATATAAAACCATGTCACGATGTTGGCAAATTGTAAATATGTATTTTAGCAGTAGAAGATATTTTCCAAGCTAGCTAGAATAATCATGATAATCACCTGCACATAAATTTGAAATAAAACATAACTTAATAGCTAAATTCCTGATTCAAAAAGAAGAAAAGATCAATTCAAACTTCACACTATATCAAGAAAAAAACTTTCTCTAGTCTTCAAAAAAAAAAACTTCACACTATATCAAGTACATACATATACACACCACAAACTTTTCCAATAAACTAAACAAATTCACACAATACAAAAAATAAGAAACAAAGGTCACACTATCTTTTTCTCTAGTCTATGGGAGATTTGACTATACATAAATGCTCTAATTAATTTACACACCTCACCAATATACACACTGAAATAATACACACTCCAAAAAATAACACACAAAAATAGCAAACAACAAATTACATACAAAAAGTTGAATCTAAATTCTGTTTCTTATTTTGTTGGCGAATTATTCTTGGATTTTCCAGTAATAGCCTTTTTCACCTTTGCGAGAGAATGTTTAACTTTGGATCCAACTCCAGATAATATATTAAGAGATTTCTTTTGCGGCGTCTTCATCTCTATCTCTCTAGCTACAACTTTCCCATCACCTTCTCTCTCCTCCTCAACTCTTTCTTCCTCTTCTTCCTCGTGCTCATCATCATTTTCTTCTTCTCTTTCATCCTTAATCTTTTCATTCACTTCTTGGCTTTTCTTTTCCTCGATTTGAACCTTTTCTTTTTGAGTGAATTGAATTTTCTCTTCTTTGTTAGGGATTTCCACCTCACAAATTTCTTTCTCAATAATATTTTCTTTCTTAATTGTTTCTGCGGGATTCGTCTCGCTTGGATCGATCTTCCCTTGTACCAAAACATAGTTTTCTTCAATATTTTCCACATTTTTAGCCCTTTCTTCATTAATTATCTCATTAATATTAACATCTTCTTCAACAATTCTTTGGTCTTTAGCTACTTCATCTTCTTCAACAATTCTTTGGTCTTTAGCTACTTCATCTTCGATTTTTTCTTTCAATTTCATTTTCTCTTCAACAAGTTTATCTTCTTCTTTAACATTTTCTTCTAGAAGGATTTCATCATTTATTTTTTCTTCTTTATTTTTCTCATCCGTATTTTCCAATACCTCCTCTTCTACTTTATTGGACTCATGAACAATTTCTTCCTTTTTAATCTCTTCAACCTCCTTTGTATTTTCTTCTATAATTTCTTTATCACTATTCTTTCCAACAATTTGTTCCTTTTTGTTTTCGTCATGAATAATTTTTTCCACCAAATCATTTCTTTCTTCGTTCTTTTCGAATTCGATTATTTCTTCAGGTATGCCTTCATTGGTATTATCCTCTTTGATTTTTTCTATTTCATCGTTTTTAATAGAAATATCATTTTTATCCTCGATCGTCCTCTCTTCTTCATTATCCTCTTTGACTTTTTCTATTTCATCGATTTTAATAGAAATTTCATTTTTATCCTCAATCGCCATCTCTTCTTCATTATCCTCTTTAATTTTCTCCTCTACTTCACCATTTTTAACCAATGTTTCATCATCACTCATAATAGATCTCTTTTCTTTACTATCCTCTTTAATTTCCTCCTCCATAGAAGATATTTTCTCATTTTTAACCTCAATAGGACTCTCTTCTTTATTACCCTCAATAATTTTCTCTTCCGCAAAAGATACTTCATCATTTTTTACCAAAATTTCATTTCTATCCTCAATGGGCGTCTCTTCTTTAATTTCCTCTTCAATTTTCTCATCATTTTTAACCAAAATTTCATTTCTATCCTTAATGGGTGTCTCTTCTTTAATTTCCTCTTCAATTTTCTCATCATTTTTAACCAATATATCATTTTTATCCTCAATAGGCTTCTCTTCCACTGATTCATTTGTATCCTCTTCGGTTTTATCTTCTATTGAAACTACATCATTTTGAATCAAAATTTCATTTTTATCCACAATAGACTTCTCTTCCTTATAATCCTCTTCTACAACAAAGGCTTCATCATTTTGAACCGGAATTTCGTTTTTATCCTCAATAGGCTTCTCTATAATTTCATTTTTATCCTCTTTTTCTTCAGAATTATCCTCTCCACGCAATATCCGATCCATCAAGAAACGAGATACCGGCAAGTCATCATGCCGAACTTCACTCTCCTCTCCATTCTCCTCTCCATTTTCCTCTCCATTATCTATCTCTTGTTCTTTTGGATTCTCTTCCTCTATTTCTTCTTCCTTTTCATTATTTGTTTCTTGTAATGTTTCTAAGTCTGATTCTTTCGAAATAAAAGAAGATTCGGGATTGTGTCTGCTAATTTCATCTGTCTTCACATTTTCTTCTGATAATACCTAAATAAAAAAAACATATAAAAATATTATTTTTCATTTTTTTATTAAAATTATGGAGTATTAAATACTGACCTTGTTCATTATAAAACCGCCAAAAATGGAAGCAAAATCTCTCGTCTCCAATCCATTATTTTCGGTTTCCTTGTTTTCTGGTTGATTGGTATTTTCTTCTAACTTCTCTTCTGTTTCCTCTTCCGCTGTTTTTGCACTGGACTCCTCCAGTTCTGTTTCCTTATCTACCAATTCAGACTCGTCGATTTCTCTTTTTGTTTCCTCTTCCACCTCCTAAATATTAATTACATCCATTTTAAGGAAAAAAGCTAATATAAACTAGGAGTTTGAATCTAAGTATTTATTTCATTTTCTAAGGTTGTTTGGTGTTTAGTTTGATTATTTAAGTTTAGTTAATAAAAAAAGATTAATTTAATAAACTTCAAAAATCGTAGATTAATGCGTGGTCGAGAAATCTTACTTCTTTATTATCCTCATCTTCTTGGTTTCGTGAAATCAAATTTGCATTTTCTATTTCCTCTGAAATTAGTGTTTCGGATTTATCTTCTTTTAAAACCACTTGTTCACTTGGTTTAATTTCAGCCTGCATAATCATCCAATTTCCAGTTAAAACAAGTTATTCACATCGAGAATAATGATTATAATATATATCTTACAAGAATTTCCAAATTAAAAACTTCAATTACGTTTGATTTACTAACCTCTGTTAATTGGGCTTCTTCCTCTCTCTTTTGACCATCATTCAAAAGATTCAATTCACTTGTGTCATTTAATTTGCTTCCTTTTAAGTCTTCAAATTCATTTATTTCTTGATTTGGTATTTCTTCAATTGTTTCTTCAAGATGTTGGGTTTGCTCACGCTGTTCTTCGACGTTCTGTAAGAAAGCAAAAGAAACACAAAAATGAGTTGAAATTTGAATTCTATAATGTTGCAAATTTAAGCCCGAATTAATGAACTATCAAGTTAACTCAATTTCGATAAAATCAAACCTCAATTGCAGAATAACAACCAAATGGTAACTAATTTGAGGATTCCGCAAATGACGTAGTAATAATAATAATAGTATATCGATTCATATATAAAGCATTAAGACAATTCATTCATATATGAAAATTATGACTTTTGAGTGTACCTCTTGCTCAATTGATCCTTCAAGGTTTGATTTTGTTTCAGTTTCTTTATCTTTTTCCTCTATCAAATCATTTGATCTTTCTTCACTGACAAGTTTCTCAGGATCTGTCAGAGAAATTAATTCGAGATTGGGTTCCTTTGTAATTTCACCAAGCTGTTTAACATAAAAACAAAAAGGAAATGCAGAACAAAAAGCTTCAATTTTAGTTGCAAAAATAAAAGTCTTAGTAATTTAGAAACTGGCTCGTAACGATACCTCTTGTTCAATTGATAGTGCACTAGTTTCTTCGAGGCTTGATTTCAAATCAATTTCACGACTCATTTGCTCTGCCAAATTGTTTGAGTCAATTTGTTCATCCTTTTCTTCTAAATGTTCTTTTGTTTCCTCAGTTTGAGAAATATCAGTTGTGATGATATCTCTTGTTTTTGCACTGGACTCCTCCAGTTCCTCTTTTGGTTCTGCTTCTTTATCTACCAATTCAGACTCATCGACTTCTTTTTTGGTTTCCTCTTCCACCTCCTAAATATCAATTATATCCGTTTTAGTGAAAAAGTGATATAAACTATGATTTTGATTCTTTTTAAGTACTTGTTTCATTTCTGAGGTTATTTAGAGTTTAGTTTGATTCGAGTTTTGTCAATGTTTCTTTAAGAAACTCGAACAAATCGTTGCATGGTCAAGAAAACTTACTGGTATTTTCTCCTGATCTTGGTTTTTTGAAATTAAATTTGTATTTTCAATTTCCTCTGAAATTAGGGTTTGAGATTTATCTTCCTCTTTTTCTCCTTTAAATTGGTTTTCAGGCTCTTGCTCATATGAATCCATCTCTGTGGGTTTATTTCCAACCTGTACGATCGAGAAATTTCCAATTAATAAAATTAATCCACATAACATTGATAAAAATAGTACGAATAAAATCTAAAGAAAATTCACAATATACTATTCATTCAAGAAAAAAGTTTCCTACCTCAGTTATTTGTATTTCTTGCTCTATCTTTTGATCACTCAATTCAGTTGTTTCATTTGATTTGTTCTCTTCGATTTCTTCAAACTCATTTGTTTCTTGATTTGCAGTTCCTTCAATTGTTTCAATTGCATTTGTTTCTTCAAGAACTCGAATTTCCTCTTGCACTTCTCCTTTCTGTAGGGGAAAAATACGCAGTCAAGTTAAATTAATTATCTCTCAATTTCAACAAAATCAACTCTCAATTGTTAAAAGAATGACCTAATATCCAATTTGGAATCAATTTAACCTTAAAAATATTCGATTAAGCACCACCGACCAAACCAAGGGGAAAAAGAGAAAGAAACCAAAAGAAGTGCAAAAAATGTGGTAAAAAAGTATCACACAATTCCATTTTGGTTCATAAAATTTCAGTAATTTACCAATTTGTGTCATTAAAATAACGCATTTGCAGTAAAAAGTATCATTTGATGACCAAAATGGACAAAATTAAACAAACACAAATTTAAACTTTAGATAATTTAAATGGGAATTATGTAACCATCACAAATTATCATAATGAAAAGCATTTCAAATTGATGATAAACATACCTCTTCTTCTACAGTCAATATTTCATCATTTTCTTCAATGCTCGACATTATTTTTTCGTTTTCATCCTCAAGTTTCCCAGAAATTACTTCGCCAATCTTGCCTGCCTCAACCTCATATTTTTCGACTGGAGAACTTGTATTTTGACTTTGGTCAATCTTCTTATGGTGACAAACAAGGAAAATAAATCCACAATTATTATATAAATCCTAATTTAAGATAAAATCATATGAAAATTTGGCTTTTGAGCGTACCTCTTGCTCGACTGATCTTTCACTGGTTTCTTCTTTTGTTTCCTTTTCGTCTGTTTGAGAAATTTCAGATGTGAGGATTTCTCTTGTGGTTGCACTGGAGCCCTCCAGTTCCTCTTTTGATTCTGCGTCTTTATCTACCGATTCAGACTCATGGACTTCTCCTTTACTTTCCGCTTCCACATCCTAAACACCAAGTTTGATTCAGTTTTGTTGAATGAATACAAGTTAAATTAAGAAACTGAATAAATCGCAGAATAAAGCATGCTAAATAAAATTTACCGCTATTTTATCATGAACTTGGTTTTGTGAATGCAAATCGGTATTTTCAATTTCCTCTGAAATTAGGGTTTGAGATATATCCTCCTCTTTCGAAACCACCTCTTCTTCTCCTTCTTTAATTTGGTTTTCAGGCTCTGAAACCATCTCTGTGGGTTTAATCTCAACCTGCACGGTAAAAAAAATTCAGTTTGAACGAGTAATTAGCATCACATTGAGAATAATAGTACGAATAAAATCTGAAAAAAAATCGCAATAAAACCAACCTCGGTTATTTGTGTTTCTTCCTCCATCTTTTGATCACTCAATTCAGTTGTTTCGTTTGATTTGTTCCCTTTGATTTCTTCAAATTCATTCGTTTCTTGATTTGCAATTTCTTCAATTGTTTCAATTGGATTTGTCTCTTCGAGAACTGGAGTTTCCTCTTGCTCTTCTCCTTTCTGTAGGGAAAAGAAACAAGCCAGCAAAGTGAATTAATTCTTTCAATTGAACTTAGATTCGACAAAAAATGTGCAATTATGCACCGACAAAAATCAGGTAACAGAAAATTGCAATAAATGTGGTCAAGAAAGTTTCACACAATTCCATTTTGGTCCATGAAGTTTCAATACTAACCAGTTTGGTCCTTCAACATTACTATTTGTGTCATTAAATTAATGCATTCAAAAGAATTATTTGATGACCAAAATGGACAATAATTAAACAAACAAAAGTCGAAACTTTAGATAATTTGAATAAGAATTGTGCGAACCATAAATAAGTATCATAATCAAATATCGATTGTGATAAACATACCTCTCTTTCTATAATCGATATTTCATCATTTACTTCAAGGTCCGATTTTATTTTTTTGCTTTCATCCTCGAGTTTCTCAGAAATTATTTCATCCACCCTTGTTGCCTCAACCTCATCTTTTTCTACTCGAGAACTTATAATTTGACTTTGGTCAATCTGTTTAGGGTGACAAAAAAATAAAATAAATTTACAATTGTCTAATATATAAAGCCTAATTTAAGACAATTAAATTTAAATAATATATCAAAATTTGGCTTTTGAGCGTACCTCTTGCTCAATTGATCTTTCACTGATCTCGGCAAAGTTTGATTTTAACTCACTTTCATCGTCTTTTTCCTCAATCAAAGGATTTGGTTTCTCTTCACTGACAAGTTTATCAGAAGTTATCAGAGAAATTGTATTTTGACTTCGGTCAACTTGATCGTCAAATTCGAGACTGGGTTCCTTTGTAATTTCACCAAGCTGTTTAAGATAAAAACAAAAACAAATTTGAATTTTGGGGGCAAACGAATCTCAAAAAAGTGCTATTTTATCAATTTTTGTAATAATTTAGAAATTGGCACGTAAACAATACCTCTTGTGTTTCTTCGAGGCTTGATTTCAAATCAATTTCACGACTTATTTCATTTAAAGAAGAATTAGAGTCGATTTCTTCAAGAGCAATTTTCTCAGAATCCACTTGATCCTTTTTCGTCTCCACCTCTGATTCTTCTACTCGTGGAATCTCAGTTTGACCTTGGTCAACATTTTCTTCGCAATCAAGATATCTTTCATTTTGAGTATTATCCGGTTCAAGATTCTGTTCATGATGAAAACAAAATGCAAAGAAAAATATCAATTTCAAGTTCTATATACCAAAATAATAGTAAAGTATACCTTTTCTTCTAATTTTGTGATATATGGTTCTTCAATCTTCTCAGTGCTTCGAATTTCCTCATTGCTAGTGGTTTCAATTTCACTCTTTTCTTCAAATTCAACAATATTTTCATTGTTTTCTTGATCGTTGGTTGTTTCAATACTCTGTTTTCGAGACAACAAAGTAAAGACAAGACATAATTATTTTTACAAATATCATCAATTGACTAAATACACATTATGTGAGATATAACATAAATATTCGTTTCATTTTTATTAATTTTATAACTTTAATTATGGATTGTAACTTCTAAGTTCACAATTTCCTTTTTATTAATTTGTACCTCTTGCTCAATTGATCTTTCACTAATTTCATCAACGTTTGATTTCAACTCGCTTCCATCATCTTTTTCCTCTATTAAAGCGTTTGAATTTTCTTCACTGACGAGTTTTTCAGGATCTATCAAAGAAATTGTAGCTTGACTTTGGTCAATCTGCTCTTCAGATTCGAAACTGGGTTCCTTTGCAATTTCGCCAAGCTGTACAACATTAAAAAAAAACCTTCAATATCGGGGGCAAAAAATGCTAAATTATCGATTTCTATACTTGAAAGTTAATAATTTATACCTCATGTTCAATTGATGGTGCACTAGTTTCTTCGAGACTTGATTTCAGATCAATTTCATGACTCGTTTCACTTACCAAAGCATCTGAGTCGATTTCTTCAAGACCAAGTTTCTCTGAATCCAATTGATCCTTGTTCTCATCATCTTTTAGTTCAACATCTTTTTCAATTTCACTCTTTTCTTCAAGTGTCAATTCAACGATATTTTCATTACTCTCTTCTTGCTTCTTTTCATTGCTCTGTTTTCAAGACAAAAAAGTAGAGACGAGATAAATTTGGGTGCGAAGTTACTTTTTTAGTTTTCTTCTAATTAGTTGAGAAGTACAATTTCTACCTCTTGTTTGCCTTGTGTGGTTTCCTCGTTGTTTGGGATTTCGGCCTCAATTTTCTCGTCTAAAATTGATATTTCACTCTTCTCATCGAGTGTTTCAATTGGATCCACAACTTCCTCCTCGCTTGGAACAATAATCTCACGGGCCTGCACAAATTTCGAAAATTCGTTCTTATTTGAATTTTGTTATCTTTTTTAAGAAAATTCATTCACATATATGACAATTTAGCTTTTGAGTTTACCTCTTGGTCATCAAGGTTTGATTTTAACTTGCTTTCATCATCTTTTTCCTCAATCGAAGCATTTAATTTTTCTTTACTGACCAGTTTCTCAGAATTTATCAGAGAAATTGTAGTTTGACTTTGGTCAACCTGCTCTTCGAGCTCGATAGTGGGTTCGTTTGTAATTTCACCAAGCTGTTTAAACCAAAAGGAAAAAGAAGATTCAATTTTGAGGGCAAAAATAAGTTAAAAAGTTGCTACATTATCAATTTCAATAATAGTTCAGAAAATGGGTCATAACAAAACCTCTTGTGTTTCTTCGAGGCTTGATTTCAGATTAATTTCACGACTTATTTCATTTAAAGAAGAATTAGGGTCGATTTCTTCAAGAGCAAGTTTCTCAGAACCCACTTGATCCTTTTTCGTCTCCACCTCTGATTCGTCAACATTTTCTTCGCGATCAAGATCTCTATCATTTTGAGTATTATCCGCTTCAAGACTCTGTTCATGATGAAAACAAAATGCAAAGAAAAAATGAATTTCAAATTCTATATACCAAAAATAATAGTAAAGTTCACAATTATGTGAGATATAACATAAATATTCGTTTTGTTTTTATTAATTTTATAACTTCAAAACTTCAATTATGGATTGTAACTTCTAAGTTCACAATTTCCTACCTAAAATAAACAGTTAAGATATTCATTTCATTAACATCATTTATATTTTTATTAATTTGTACCTCTTGCTCAATTGATCTTTCACTAATTTCATCAAGGCTTGATTTTAACTCGCTTCCATCACCTTTTTCCTCTATTAAAGCGTTTGAATTTTCTTCACTGACAAGTTTTTCAGGATCTATCAAAAAAATTGTAGCTTGACTTTGGTCAATCTGCTCTTCAGATTCGAAACTGGGTTTCTTTGCAATTTCACCAAGCTGTACAACATAAAAAAAACCTTCAATATCGGGGGAAAAACATGCTAAATTATCGATTTCTATAATTGAAAGTTAAAAATTTAGAAATTGGCTTGTAACAATACCTCTTGTTGAATTGATGGTGCACTAGTTTCTTCGAGACTTGATTTCAGATCAATTTCATGACTCGTTTCGCTTACCAAAGCGTCTGAGTCGATTTCTTTAAGACCAAGTTTCTCTGAATCCAATTGATTCTTGTTCTCATCTTCCTTTAGTTCCACATCTTTTTCAATTTCACTCTTTTCTTCAAGTGTCAATTCAACGATATTTTCATTGCTTTCTTCTTGCTTCTTTTCATCTTGATTGTTCGTTGTTTTGATGCTCTGTTTTCAAGACAAAAAAGTAGAGACGAGATAAATTTTGGTGCGAATTTATTTTTTTAGTTTTCTTCTAATTAGTTGAGAACTACAATTTCTACCTCTTGTTCGCTTTGCGTGGTTTCATCGTTGTTTGGGATTTCGGCCTCAATTTTCTCGTCTAAAATTGATATTTCACTCTTCTCTTCGAGTGTTTCAATTGGATCCACAATTTCCTCCTCGTTTGGAACGATAATCTCATGAGCCTGCACAAATTTCGAAAATTCGTTCTTATTTGAATTTTTGGATCTTTTTTAAGAAAATTCATTCGCATATATGACAAGTTAGCTTTTGAGTTTACCTCTTGGTCATCAAGGTTTGATTTTAACTTGCTTTCATCATCTTTTTCCTCAATCGAAGCATTTGATTTTTCTTCACTGACAAGTTTTTCAGAATTTATCAGAGAAATTTCACCAAGCTGTTTAAACCAAAAAGAAGAAGAAGATTCATTTTTTAGGGCAAAAATAAGATAAAAAAATTGCTATATTATCAATTTCAATAATAATTCAGAAAATGGGTCATAACAAAACCTCTCGTGCTTCTTCAAGGCTTGATTTCAGATCAATTTCTCGACTCCTTTCGTTTACCAAGGAATCAGAGTCGATTTCTTCAACACCAAGTTTCTCAGAATCCAATCGATCCTTTTCCGGCCCCACCTCTAATTCTTCTTCTACTTGACGAATCTCGGTTCGACCTTGGTCAACCTTTTCTTCACAATCAAGATTTCTTTCAATTTCACTAGTGCTCTCTTCATGCTTCTTTTCATCTTGATCGTTGGTTGTATCGATACTCTGTTTTCGAAACAACAAATTAAAGAAGAGATCAATTTGGGTGCAAATTTATGTTTTGTTTTCTTCTAATTATATGAGAATTACAAGTTTTACCTCTTGTTCGCTTTGTATTGTTTCCTTGTTTGAGATTGTGGTCTCGATTTTCTCTTCACATACAACACGAGCTTTCTCATCCAAAACTGAAATTTCACTCTTCTCTTCGAATTCTTCATTTACTATTTGATCCTCGTTTAATGGAACCTTCACGTCCACTTGTTCATTTTCAATTGGATCAACTAATTCCTCCTTGTTTGGACCACTATTATCACAAACCTGCATAATTTTTGAAAATAAATTGCTATTTGAACTTTTCTATCTATTTTATGGAAACCTAGTAATGCAATTAACGAGAAAATTACCTCGTTATGATTTTCTTCTTGATTGATTTGTTCTTCAGACTCCACAAGAGCTTCTGCATTTTCTTTATTCACTTCATTATTTGATGATTGCGAAATAAATTCCTCCTTATCAGGCAGAATATCTTCTCCATTTCCTTGCTCAATTTCCTCTCCATTAGAAACCTCCTTTGCACCATCTTCACCAGTTATGCCAGTCTCACCTTTTTCTCCATTATTTTCTAAATCTGATTTAACATCTCTAATTTCACTTGAGATTTCATCGTTAAAATCAGCAGGTTTTTTAATTTGTTCTTCAGGCTCTACAAGAGCCTCTCCAGTTGAAACCGCTTTCACACCATCCTCTCCAGTTATATCCTTCTCCATTACTTCTCCAGTAATCTCAACTCTTGGCTCAGTTTGCTCTTCATTCACCGAAGTACTTGATTCTTCTGTATTTAATGTTTCTTCAGGTAGAGTACTCGGTTCATTCGACTCTTCTGTAGAAATTAAAGCGTCTTTTCCTTTCTCGTCAATTTCCAATTTTACCCCTTCTATTACATCATTTATTTCATTTGTACCCACATCTTCATGAGAAACTTCTTCATTCTTTTCACTTTCAGACTGTATTTCTTCATGAATCGAGTCGTTTGATGTTTCATTCTGCAAAAAAATAAATTAAAAAAAATAAAAAGTTGATTACAAAGTAAAATAATAGCACTTTTAGTTTCATTATTAACAGTTTAATATGAATTAAATATATATAGTACCAGTTTACTAAAGACTGGTACAATAACATTAACAAATACAAAAACACATACCAGATTTTCACACACCTCTTTTTCTAATTTCTCTTCTTTCACCCGATTCTCTATTTCCTGAACCTCTCCAGTATACACTTCTTCTCCATTCGATTTTTCTTCCGTCCCTCCAGTAGTTTGTATTTCAGGGACAACTTGATTCTCCCTTTCATATGACTCTTCCTTTTCACGCAGAGCCTATCAATCATAAAAAAATAATAATCTCTTTATTTTTTTTCTTTTACTTCGCAATTGAGACATAAACATTAAATACTAATGCAATTAAGAAAAAATGAATTTGGTACCTGATTTTCATCTCTCTCTGCATCCAACTCTTCAGAAATCTCTTTCGAATTAGAAGAAGATACACTAATTTCATCCTCTTTTTTTACTACAATTTCACTTTCTGGAACTTCATTTTCCTCGATATGTAATTCCTCTGAAACTACAGCGGCTTCGGTACTCTCGATTGCATGTATTTCGCTTTCCTTTGGACATTCTTTCTCTCCATTCACTTTTCCTTCCTCCTCTCCAGTGATTGGAGTTGGCTCCTCAATAATATTCGCATTTTCGTGCTTCGTTTCTTTCTCATGAAGAGTTTCTTTATCAACCAAATACGAGCTCAGATTTTCCAAATTATCTATGCCTTTTGCCAGGGTGGATTTCTCCAGTTCTGTATTGAAAACATTTTGATCTAAATTTTCCTCGATGGTTGGATTTTGAATTCGAATGGGTTGAAATTCTGTAGCTTCATGTTGCACTTTCTGTAGAAAAATATGTCATAATTCCCAATTAATTCAATGATTAGTTTTAAACTACTGAAATTGAACTGTTCAAATCATATAGGCATTTCATCGAGCACCTAGTGTGCACCTTGTAAACAAGTTTTTTTTCTTCCGAACTTCATAGTGTGATTATTAATCATGCAAAACACAAGGAACATAAATTAGAAGCAAAGAAAAGAGAGAATTTCACCTGGATCCCTACGAAACCTCAAAATATCACGCTTTTTAGACTATTCATGAAATTACGAGGATTTGCAGGACCATGGATGAAATTGCCAATGAAAGAACAGCAATGACGAGAAGAATAAAAATGTAAATTTCTTTGCAGAAATGAGAATCAAGAGAACTCAAATCACTGTGTCATTCACTGTAAGAGTGGAATCGCAATCACCATTGTTGATGATTGGTTGTTTGGTTTGGGCTCTAACATAGCCGTATGGATCTTTTTGGGTAGGGCCTGATTGGTTGTTTGTGAAAGAATTATTAAGTAACAAAAATTCAATCATAAATAAATATTTAAATCCACAAAGCACAAAATTTATTTTATTTTTGTTTGTATCGGAAAATAACAGTTTGGAATAAACTATATCATTTGCTTTATCTTCTTACATACAAAATCTGAAAATCTAGATTTCTTTTTAATTATTAAGTAACAAAAAATCAATCATAAACCAAAAAAAAATCTATAAAGCACAAAACTTATATTTTATTTGTGCCGACATAAATAGTTGGAAAAAATATGCCATTTGCTTTATTCTTTTTCTATATAAAATATTACATTAAAAGGAGTTGGTGAGTGGAGTTATGAAATTAAGTTAAAGTATTTTCTAAGTCTAAGTGTTTGTTGGAAAAAATTTGATTAAATAAAAAAATAATTTATTTTACAGCAAAAGTCATGTCAATAAAAACTCAAAATCACACTTAAATAGTCACCTAAACAGAGTCTCTTTATGTTCTTCAAAAGAAGTAATAGTTTCCACAAAAAATAAACAATATTTCAACAATAAAACTGAATATAATGAAATGAATTCTTTTGTGTGTGCCAAGATTCATTGATCAATAATATTTTTGCTAATTAAGAAAACAAAAGCAAAGGCTCAAAATTTCATGAATCACAAGAAAACAAATACCTTGAAATTTATTTTTCAGGAGAAATTTAGTGCAAGCTTTCAGAATTATATACATTAATGGAAAAACTAAGTATTATCAACACTAACAATCATATAAAAAGCATGAAAAATCACCTTCTCTTCCATTGGGTCTTGCAGTTCTCCACTAGCCATTGCTCCAGCTCACTTTAGAGAGAGAGAGAGAGAGAGAGAGAGAGAAGATTGAAGAAATCTTCAAAAGCCAGAAATCTACTTAAATACCAAAGTACTTCATTTTCTTTCTAACTAATAGAGCTTGAATATTTTGTAACTTGTATAGATTTATGAGATGTGTATTGAGTCAATAATCATCACATTTGCAACATTTACACATATATCAGTATAGAGTGAAGGCCACAGAGAATCTGAAATCATTAATAACTTTATTCCTTTGGTGGAAAATAGGAGGACAATGTGATAATTTGTTGATGAGACCATTATTACGGCCTCTTTTAATATCCTTAATTAGTTGGATTAGAGATTGTTTTTTGCCCTATGATTTCACATTCTCTGTTATTCCCTTAAAAGCAAACATGTGCAATTAAGTTTGCATTAGTAGCCATAAAAGGGAATATGATTAATTAAATAAATAAAACACGCACAAAATATTATGACATTTTTGTGTAGGGTATTTGATATACAAATTTTATGTTTTTTAATGTCTTCAAGAATAACCGGCATAAACAATTGATGTGCGACTACAAATTATGGTTTGTTTTTTTGCGGATTAACATCATGGACTCCGTTCATCATCTCTCTGATTTTGTGGGTCGCTGTTCCATTATCAGCTAGGGGTGGGCAAATAGTTTGGTTTATTTGGGAACCGAACCGAACCGATCGAATTCGGTTTAGTCGGTTCGGTTTTTCGGTTTATTTGGTTCGGTTCGGTTCAAAAATTGATATCGTTCGGTTTATTCGGTTCGGTTCGGTTTTGGTATTTCCAGAACCGATTAAACCGAACCGACCGATTAACGCTATTTTTTACTTTTTTATTATGTTCATTTAAAAAACATTAAAATTTAATACTGTAAAATTAAAAATAACGATAAATATATTTTATATGATATGTTTTTATATTTTTTTACTAAATACCACTTGAATTTTAACATTATAAAACTTCTAATTCGGTTCAACCGAATAAACCGAATAAGAAATTCGGTTTATTCGGTTCGGTTTTAAATCGGTTCAAATTTTATTCGGTTCGGTTCGGTTTGAATCTAGTCCGGTTCGGTTTAATTCGGTTTGCTCTTATTCGGTTCGGTTCGGTTCGGTTCAACCGAATGCCCACCCCTATCAGCAAGATACTCACTTCTTCAAAACGAGATATCATTCATTTTTCTTCTTAACGAAGAGAGTTTGAATCAGGTCGTGAGTGTCTTGATTTCAAGAGTGGACTCAATGGATTGTTCTTTTGCGGAGTCTGCAAAGAATTAATATATTCATTCGTTAATAAAATGTCTTTATTATCCATGGATATTTCGAATGGTGCGCTTGTAATCACGATGTGTTTGTGAATTATTCTGCTCAATTATTTGTCGTGGCAAAATTTAGTTTTTGATGGAAAGATTTCTGATTCGGTATGTAACGGAACACTTTAGTGCGCAAAATGAAAATATATCATTATTTATATAAAATAATATGGATTTAATATAAAAATAGCATGCAAGGTCAAATTAAGAATTGAAATCCGTATTTTGTTGAACACGCAAATAATTTAGTTTTCTAGAGGAAAAAACAATCTTTCAAAAAATTTACTTTATCAAATTGGAGCTTAAATATTGGAGGATGAATTGCAGAGGAGAATAGTAGTTTCTAATCCCCATCCTAATTTAGAATGGTAGATCACTTGAACATGAAAACCTTGCATTATATGACAAACTGGCACATGAAAATGGGTCCATGTGCCTCTAATGGCTTGCAAGCCTTTTTTGCACATGTGGGCCACAAAGTTATCTTGGAAATGAGCTATGCCCTGCATCATAAACCCAAATATTAAAATGGAATCTTTTTTTATGTATATCGTCCAAAACCGTTCAATTTGCAAGAATTGCAATCCAGGTTATCAATTTTGGGAACTAACTTTTTTTTGTTAGTCATTGATGAAGGAGAATTGATTTTCGTCAAAATTTCCGGCGAAAGAGGTTAAAAGTGAATTTAGAGTATTTAAATGAGTCTAAATACAATCAGTACACGTTAAAAAATGAAAAATCCTAAATTTAATTTTTTTTGGTCAGATCAGCACTTAAATTTATTCACCGGACACTTTGGCGAAAATTCATTCTCTTTCACCAAGAACTCCGGCGAAAGAACTAGATCCCAAATTAAAACCCTGAAGTGCTATTTTTGCAAGTTGGACTGTTTTGGATGCTATACATAAAAAAGAATCATTAAAATGTGAGATTTTTTCAAGTATTTATTTGTTTGATATAAACATATTACTACATTGAAGATTAAGTGACTTTAGTGACTTTAGTCCTTTTGAATCTTTGCTCAGAATGAGAAGAACACTTTATTTTCATGAACAATTAAAAAAGCATAGCTGTTTAGTGACTTTAGTCCTTTTGAATCTTTGATAGAAAAATAAAGTTGCATTATTTCCTTTCATCCTTGTCAGATTTGACAATTACTTGACAAGGACAATTGCTAAAGAGGAGCATGCATGATCAATTGATCATGGCTTATCAAAATAAACAAATTCTCATTATCTATTTTACACAAAAATTTATCTAATACGTAATGTTTTCAGATCACCATATTTCCCAAAATACCTTTTTTATATTATATTGTTACGATATGATTATATTTGGCTGAGTATCTCTTTCTTATGTCACATCACTTTTGGCAAGTTCATTTTTTTCTATTTGGGTCGGTTTCGATCATTTTCTTTATGAAAATTGAGGAAGTTCATTTATCCAAAATGCTTTTTGTGCACTTTTTTTTTGTCTTAATGATAAACCAACATAATTGTATATTTTCCAAGGACCTACCATGAAAACTACAGACTATTAATTCAAGCCGCCTTCTTCTATTTGCTCGTAAAAATATATTCCAATTCCAATAATATTGTGATGCCTAATTTAAAATTATTTAAACATTAAAATATTAAGAAACACAACATAGAAAATAATTATATTATATAGTATTTTTGAATAATTTCAAAACATACGCCACAAAATTATCAGTATAATACATGCATGATCCATTAATTCTTGAATTAGTAGGGGAAATAAGAAGGAAAAAACTAATTATCATCATTTTATCCAATTTTTCATTACTTGGACATTGTTCTTATATATTTGTAAACAATATTCGCATTATTTGGAGGGATATCTGATAACCAGTGACGGATCTATTAAAAAACTAGAGGGGATAGCTCCCCCCTCTCTCTCCTCCTTAGATTTTTGATCAGTAGTACATATATGTATTTATACTAATGTATTTTACGATAAAATTAAAAAAATTATGTACTATCGTCCTTTCAAAAAAATTTGAAAATTTCTCATAGTAGTCTCCATAGATTACTGTCCCCCAGACTCCGTTGATATGGGACAATATCCGCCACTGCTGATAACAAATCATGGAATGAAAACAAACAAGAATAATATGCATGAGCCATCAATCCTCACACCGTCCTTGCACAATGATGTATTGGCATTTTATGCCGTCCAAATCACCTACATATAAAAAGTTGGGTATCATATATATATATATATATATATATATATATATATAAGTTCTATCATACACCCTTTTACAAGGGTATTTTGGGTATTTTAACAATTAATTATATTTGTAAAAGGGTGTATCATAAAATTTATCTTTTATGGAGATTTTTGTTTAAATGAACAACAAAAAATTCCTATTTAGTTAAACATTAATTGATAAATATATTCCTTAAATATTCATAAATGGATAATTACTCCAAATACCCTTGAAAATGAGTGTTTGATAAGGAAATGAGTGTATGATAGAAGCCCCCATATATATATATATATATATATATATATATATATATATATATAAAATTGGTTATCAGTGGAAATATACATACATATTGATAGTGTACAAATTTTCCAATTTTCTCTGAAACAATGGAACAAATAATTTTAAGAACAATTAAAGCAAATCTAAAATGTTTAGAATCAATTTTGACTAAAAAGAGGTGTGTTCAAAAACTTTATAATGATTGAAATTTTCAAAAAAATACTTAAAATGATATTCTTTGTTTTGGAAAATAACTTTATATAATGATTGAAATCTTCAAAATAATACTTAAAATTTGAGCTTCGACAAATGTATTTTTCGAATTTTAAGAAGTCAAAAACGTCTTTTTTGTTTTTTATTCCGAACTCTAGCGGTTCGAAATCATTTTTTCGACTTCCATTACTTTCCTTGTTTTGAAATTAATAATACGATTCAAACTTCCAAAGTTTGAAAATATTTTTTTATTTTGAAAAAATATTGTATAAATTTAACTATAAAAAGCATTATTTTACAAATTCATCTTATTGTAAGGTTGTTCTTGTACATTTGTACAGGTATGTTGTATGCATGATGATATGTTTCCTTTTATATATGTGCACTACAAAGTACAACCAAATTTTTTTCAAAAAAAAAGTACCAAATAATGCCAAAAGAGAGAGAGAGAGAGAGAGAGAGAGAGAGAGAGGAAAAGAAGGATTGCTAAGTTGGAGTAAGCAAGTAAAATTTCTCATCAATCAAAAGGGAGGGGAGGGGAGATGCCATATCAGCACAGCCAATGCACATGTGGCTCAGCTGTCATTGCTCTAAGTTGGCCCATTGGATTGTACAATTAGGTCTATTCTTTGGATCTTCAATGGGCACTACTTTTAACCAGCACAATATGTGAAGTTTTAAAAATTAATTTTACATATATCATGAAATGTATATTTCTTCCATGTTATAGAAGATATTTTGTTTTCGAGATTAAGTTCGTCACTCTCGTAATCGAATAAATTTTACATAAAGGGATGATAAATATGTAATTGAAATTAATTTAATTTCAAACAAAATGTATAACAAAATAATGAAATCAATATTTTGGTTTGTGGACATAGTGATGAGAACCACACACAATCTAAAAGATTATATATGTGCAATTCATCCAGTGCAAGCAATACTTTTTGTGTTTGTATCTATATTTCCTAGTCGTCCTTACCACCCACTTGTTCTTTCTTGTCATTTTCTTTTCTTTTATTTTCTGAAGTTTTAGTTTATAGTTTATAAATTATAATATGAATAATTAAAAAAAAAAAAATCTGATTTGAACTCAATCTATATTTGGGCTGTATTTTAAATAAACCTATACATTTATTTTTATTTGAGTTCTATTTATGGGCTAAATATTAATATATTTGTCTTGGTTTTAGTTTTATGTATGGGCTGGATAAAATTGTGTCTGTGGTCCAAAAAGAAATATTATCCCTCCATTATTATGGGCTAAGAGTTATTAGAATTTTGTTTCTTGGCATCTCTGTCTTTCAACGAGACTGGCAAAAATTAAGTTCTCCACCGTGTCACACCTATACTTAAAAAATGCAGAACTATCGCGAGGAAACATGTGTGATACGATTCGGGTACGTATCGAATACGTCACTAGGAATATTTAATTATTTTAATATTTATTTTTATGAATGCGACTCGGATATTTCATGATACAACTGCGATATTCCGTTTAGGATATTTCGGATCATAATATTTTATTTTTTATATAATTTTTTGTAGAATATTTCTAGGATATTTCTAAATTAGTTTTACGATACATCTAAAATAATTTTATGATATTTTTATGATATTTTCATGAAAATACGAGAGAGATATTGACGGTGAAGTGAAGTGAATGATTCTTATTTTTAGGTGCTTGTACAATACAATATGTGTATTTCTAAAATATATGTATTCGCTGATTTATATTGCTTGTTTGATTAGGCACGATATAAAATCATGTATTAGAATAAAAATTGTTTATTGTGTGTTAAAAATCTTGAATTCCATGAGTTTGGTACTTAAGACTTTTTAACCATTAAATTTGCTTTGAGATTTGTGTATTTAATGATTAGCATAAACCGATATGGCAATCATTGATGATGAGTATATATAGCATTAAAAACACAAATCTCAAAGCAAATTTAATGGTTAAAAAATCATTAATACCAAACCCATGATACTTAATTGAGTATCTTAGTCATCATCTCTCTCTCTCTATATATATATATAACCGATTTAATTAAAATCTAACATACATATATATATATATATATATATATATATATATATATATAGAGTGTGACTAAAATACTTGTACAAGTAGAGTAAGAATTATACTTGTGATTTTTACATCGTTAGATGTTCATTAAGATCTGTGCTGAGATATAAAATTACACGCTCCCTCTCTTTTAACAGTTCCGTCAAGCTCCGTTAAAATAGAGCATCTTCTCTCGGTCCCTCTCTTCTCCGCCTTTGTGGATCACTCTCGCGCTTTCTCTTCGCACGACCTCTCTGGCGATGCGAGCTCTTCTTTCAGCATGGCCAGAATCCTTAGCCTCCTAGCTTAGCCCTCGAGGCCTTTGCTCTGTTGGAGAGCTCAATTCGCCCCAGCCAAACGCCACGAGAATGAAACAACCCTAGCTCTCCTCCCTAACCCTCTTTTGATCGTTGTATCGAACCCTAACTCTCTTGTAATCGCAAGTGAAGATCTCGACAGTCTGAGGAGAAGCAGATTGTGAGAGGATAAGCTGACATGTGCCGACCATAAACCCTAACCATCTTTTAATCTGTGGCCGATTTCATTGGCTCATCGACGATAAGGGCTGCTGCAGAGGTCGATTGTGGTTATGCGCACAATTGAGGTATAATTTGGAATAATAGAAACATAATTTGGTTTAAGAGGTATTAATTGGGTGTAATTGCATATTATATTGGAACAATTGGGTATAATATTGAGTTAAATCAGTATAAATTAAGAATTAGTTAACCTATTTCGAGAATTAATAAGTATTTGTTTAGTTATTTACTGTTAATTGATCACCAGTTCATTTGCATTTTAATCCTTTTCATTATAGAATTGTAAAACACCCTTAAAATAGTGCAAATATAACCTCCGATTTTATCTTTTGTCGTTTTAGGTCCACAATTTAACCTTTCTTATCCTATTTTTTTTTCTTTTTTTCATGAAACAAAAAATGCGCATGGAGTTTGTGTATGCAAGACGGGCAAGAAGCTTGTTTTTAAGAGAAAATGAACACGAACTTGTGAAACCTCAAATTGTGCTGGGAAATTTTCTCCCTATAAGACGGCGCTGACAATTGGAAGAAAAGAGATTGATATTTCTAGTTGTAATTTCGTGTAAAGATTAGATATTGGAATTAAATTTATGGTTGTATTTGCATTAAAATTAGAGTTTAATGTTAAATGTATTTATATAATCCATTGATCTAACATCATCTATTAATGTCCATCTTGATATATTATTCTTAAATGTCCATCTCGATAAATTAAAATTAAAAATGGTTGCAGTTTATCAAATATATACAGAATCCATTGATATAGTAACATCATCTATTAATGGTTTTCACAAATATTTATATTTTGTCAATATATTTATTGAATTGCCAAATTAGGATTTGTGAATTACAATACTCAATTGCCATTTTATCAATTTAATCTGCAAAAACATATCCATCCATAAACACATGTCACAAATATAACGCAAACTATAATCCAACTTCAATGTACAATGTAACAATTATAAAATAACATTTAAATCAATCATCGAGCATTTCTTGGTCTTGGGCATTTATCAGGGACATGAATCCCACATCCATTATGCTTAAAACTGATCACTTAGTGCTTAGTGTATTAGGAGCAAAACCTGAAAATTAATTTTTTTATTAGGGTCTTCCTTGTAAAACTATAAAACTCATGAAGAAGTTGAAAAATTAAATTCTTTTCAAACATATGATTTGGAAAACGAGAAAAGGTCACAATTCACAAACAATATAAAATGAAGGTTATATTTGCACCTTTTTGAAGGATAGTTTGCAATTCTACAAAGAAAGTGGGTCAAATGCAAAATTTCTTGGAGGGATATTTTGTCAGTTCAAAAAAGATCAGCAAATTTACCCTTTTTTGCACTATAAACCAACTGTGGATGAAATGATAATCAGTTAACACTAAATACTTATTCAACTCCAAATGGTCTATTGATACCCAATCATGACCCAACTAACATTAATCAGCATAAATTGTACACAATTAGAGTAATTATACCGATTTAGCCCCCATATTCTACCCAATCTTTCACATTTATATCCAATTATTCTACATTTACGTCTCAATTATACCAAATTGTGTTTCAATTATACCCAATTAAATCTCTCGATTGCACGCACAATCACAATCGACATTCGCAGTATCCTTTTCTATTAGCCCACACAACATTCACATATCAGAAAAGGGTTAGGATTCACCTTACACGTATCAGCTCCTCCTCTCGTGTTCATCTTCTCCTTACACGGGTTCAATCTCCAGTACAGATCAGATTAGGGAGATAGGTTTCTATACAACCGGTCAAAATAGGGTTAGAGCTAGGGTTATGCCGTTCTCGTTGGATTTGTTTGGAGCGTCCATCTGTCGACCACGGAGGAGAGAAGCGCCGATCAAGTGAGTGCTAGGGTTATGTTCGTACAGAGAGAACATGTGAGTGCTAGGGCTTCATCAAGAGAGAGAGAGAGGAGAGAGAGAGGGGAGGGGCAAGAGAGCGATGCCAGTAGACAAGAAGCACCCGAAACACAAAAGTGACGGAGTAAAAAAGAAAAGAAACGGAGAAAGCAAAAGGAACGGAGACCGAACGAGCACATATCACGATGAAAATCCCGTACCATCAAGAATATTGAAATGAGAATGAAAAGCAAGATATATTTTCCTTGTACATTAGTTTTGTTTTTAATTTTATTATTTTTTACGGCATTGTCAGTCTAAATTTGCTACCACAACAACCACACTTTGCACCAAACACAAATGAAACAAATAGCCATACAACAAAAGAACGATTCCAAATTAACTTTGGTCCGAACAAATTTAATACAATATACAATTTTTTTTTGAAAGATACATAACATAATACATAATTATTTTCGAATATACATAATTAAAAGTTATAGTTGGAAGAATACATCAAATTAATATTCGAAGCAATTTTAATATTAATGTTCAAAATATGAGTAATATTTAATATCTAGAAGACTTTTGACTCTGATTTAAAAAAATATAGACATGGTCTTTCAAAACTAAGGCCCTTTGATAAACTATTCGTGAATAATTCTTTCGATAAACTATTCGTGAATATTTGATAAACTCGGGCCGGAGCACGCACACACACACACACCCCCCCCAGGAGGAGGAGGTCCGGCCCCCTTTCTGGCCGGACCCCCCCCCCCCCCCCCCGAGGAGGTCCGGCCCCCTTTCGGGCCGGACCCCCCCCCCCCCCCCCCCCCCCCCCGAGGAGGCCCGGCCCCCTTTCGGGCCGGACCCCCCCCCCCCCCCCCCGAGGAGGCCCGGACCCCTTTCGGGCCGGACCCCCCCCGAGGAGGCCCGGACCCCCCCCCCCCGAGGAGGCCCGGACCCCCCCCCCCCCGAGGAGGCCCGGACCCCTTTCGGGCCGGACCCCCCCCCCCCCCCCCGAGGAGGCCCGCCCCCCTTTCGGGCCGGACCCCCCCCCCCCCCCCCCCCCCCGAGGAGGCCCGCCCCCCTTTCGGGCCGGACCCCCCCCCCCCCCGAGGAGGCCCGGCCCCTTTTCGGGCCGGACCCCCTCCCCCCCCGAGGAGGCCCGGCCCCCTTTTGGGCCGAGCCCCCGCCCCCGAGGCCCGGCCCCCTTTCGGGCCGGACCCCCTCCCCCCCGAGGCCCGACCCCTTTTGGGCCGGACTCCCCCTCGAGGCCCGACCCCTTTCGGGCCGGACCCCCCCTCCTCCCGAGGCCCAGCCCCTTTTGGGCCGGACCCCCCCCTTCCCGAGGCCCGGCCCCACTTTGGGCCGAACCAACACACACACACACACACACACACACACACACACATTACATCACGCGCACACACACACACACACACACACACACACACACACACACACTTTCACACACATTACATCACGCACACACATACATACACTTTCACACAGAGACAAAGACATACATTTCATATCACACATTCACAAAAAACAATTGGTAAGTATCTTTAAGTGCTTCTTGCATCCACTAGTGCAGATAAATGTTCGATGGTTGAGGGCTCCCATTTCTTGGCAATATTCCAGATAGCATCTGATCAATAAAATGAATGAAAACAGTTAGCACAGAGATCATTTAATCAAGCTTGCATAGTGTGTTAAATACATATCTTGTACAAAACATACAAAAGAAATGTTGATCCACATATTCAGAGAAATTAATACATATTCTCTGACAGCATATATTCAATACAAGGTAGGTTTTTCATATTGAAATGTTGTAATTTTTCATGGGCCTCAGAATGAACACGAGTGCTTGCTAACTATAGTATAAAATAGAATGTAGGTTCCGAAAAAAATTATATATTTACAATAGAATGTTGGTTTCGAATTTGCTTAATTGTTTCAAGAAAGAAGAAAAAAATGCACTAGCATAAAATCAACGACATGCACACATTACTTGGAAAACAAACAAGGAATACAAGAAGAAGATAAGATATTATATTTGTATAAACAAAATTTATCCACGTTATCTAAAAATATTTTTAACCAAAAAATAGTTTCATTTATTTTTAAAGGTTATAATACTGTAATGGACCCAAAAGGCAAAACCAAAAAAAGATAACAACACAAAAATTCTCAGTCGATGGAGTGAAAAAAGAAGCTAGAAAAATTCTCACCATTGCTGAAATCAAGAACAGAACTCTGTTTGTACTTTGGTACTCAATCGATGGGGTGGTGTTGTCTCTGATCTGCTCGTCATCATCATCCTTTATTGAATCTGTCGAGGGGTAACTCCATTGTTGGACCACAATGAAATTATGAAACTATCGGAGAGAGGAAGAAGCTTCTTTCATTAGATCTCTCTCTCTCTCTCTCTCTCTCTCTCTCTCTCTCTCTCTCTCTCTCTCGCGAAATTAGATCTGAATGGAACTAGCGAGAGAGAATGAAAGGGGTTGTGCTTATAATGGGGAGCGTCTAACGGTCGGGAAGGTCGAGAATATTCGGATCCAGCTGTCCTAATTCCAACGTTCGAATTATCCAGCTGTCCTAATCCCGTTGCAGAATATTCGGATCTGGCAGCTCACTACGTATAGCAAAACATTTCATTATAAAGGGATAGATCTCTCTGGTCAATTCTTTCTTTTGGTCCTCAAAAGGTTTCTGAACCTAAAAAATTGCTTAATTTTCCATTACATTCATGATCAATGCTTAATTTTCGCATGATTTATGTACAATAGCGCAATCGAAAGAAATCTCGATGCGTGTTTTAATCGGGTCTTAATTTTACAGGTGTACTTGTTCAATTCATTCGACACATTTTTGCCTAATTTATATAGAATTAAATATAAGTAAGTTTATCTGTGACGAGATCGAGCTTCGGGATTTCTTTGTCCAATTCGATTTCGTCTAAAATGTTAATGCAGCAATCAACTTCACCGAGCTTCAGAATTTCTTGATTAGAAGGGGGTAAATTTATATTCTTTTTTTTTTGCAATTTAGGCATAACATAGGGTTATTTCTGCAAATTTACCATAACTAAAGTGCGTAATATTACTGTTAAAATGGCAGGAAGCGGCATTGTTCAAGGAATCGGTACTCAATCTCCAACACGTCAAAAGGGCTCGTTCATGTATTTTTCACTCCACGCTCTTGTTCCTAGGTCAATATACTATTTTAATCCTTATTATTATATTATTTTATAAACTTTGTTCAATAAACATGTATGGAAACTAATTGATTTGGGACTGAAACGAGCCAAATTAAAAAGATTGCGGTGATTGGAGGAGGCTTAATTAGAGGGCTCAAAATTATTTCAGGTTTATTGTAAACTATTTTATTTTAATTTTAACTTATTTTCTTTTTGTCTGATTATGTAATTTCAGGGAATCTAAAGGGACTAATGAAGAAAGGATCGCAGTTTCGGCATGCCTATTGGCCATTTTCAGGAAGCTCCAAAAATTAAATAATGGGAGATTTTTCAAATATATTTAATTTCATATTATTTTTCAGGGAATCTCGAGAAGGTGCTAACGTCATTCAATCTGGAAAGGTTCTTGCTGCAAATTGAAATTCCTAATATTTTTCGACAGTTTCTTGCTGCAAATTTGCAAAAAAGGACCCCTTCTTTATCAGGAATTATTGCAGAGCATTTTTCCGACAATGAAGGGGATTTTCTTCAATTTTTCCGACAACACAGGGTTCCTTGGCAAATATTAATCATTGAGTAATTTGCAAAAAAGGACCCGTTCATTATCAGGACTTATTGCAGAGAAGCCTCTTCCTTCATTATCAAAATCTCAACAATGAAGGGGCTTTTCTTCAATTTTTCCGACAACACATGGGTTCCTTGGCAAATATTGAGTTTAATTAATTTATTATTCTATTTACCCTACTCTTGAGCATTTTTTTTGTTTACATACAATTATTTTTCAGTCTACTAAATTAATTTATTTTTCTATTTTGCGTTACTTAATTATCATTTTTTGTGTGTATGAACCTAAAATATGACTTTTATTATTCTATTTACACTTTCTTTATTTTTATTATCATTTTTTGTGTGTATTTTACTATTTTACTGATGCTAAGTTGCTAACATATGCCAAGAGGGTTAATTCAACGGGAAAACACTAATAATGTAAAAAGGATTATTATTATTATTATTATTATTATTATTAATTAACTAATCGAACAAAAGCCTCTGCAAAAAATTTCAAAGCAACGGTAAAAATATTACAATCGATATCTACAAAGTAATATTACTGAGGAGGTATGGCCCGAAGGCCCCCCCCCCCGAGGAGGTATGGCGAGCTTGCAATAGAGCATTGCCATTCATGGCGAACATGCATATGCGAATGTCCGAGATTAGTCCCATTTGTAAATCCGAGCCTGAGACCATATTACACTTATTATGGAGGTCATGACTCATATCCATCTTAAATTCGGATATTTCATTTGATGGTGTCTCTCACCTTCTAACCGGCAAACAATTCCAGAAAATTAATGAAAAATCCAAGACTACTTTATGAATTTACGTTACTATTTTCTCTATGTAATTAAACTTAATATTTGTAAACCTTTTGTTTATGATATAAAAAACTGAAAAGCTACGCTTTTCATTCACAAAAAAAAAAAAAAAAAACTGGCAAACATCCACAAACCAGAGATTGCATCTTATGAAAAAGACGTGTTAAAGATCCAACATTTTGCTATGTACCCAGAAAAGAAGATGCGGATTACTTCGCAAATCAAACCAGAATTCTAGGAATTACTTATAATTATTATGATACAATTCATTCTAGAATTAGTTTCTGTTTTCCATAACCTTCAAGGTTTTATTGGTGTTTTAAGAATATTTCATGAATAATATATTTTTTTTTCTTCTTTTCGTAATGTAATTGCGACTCCGGGCGTTATTTCCGGATATATGAATAAAAATGCCTAAGGGCTTGTAAAATAAAATAAAATCATGACCTGTTATATGTAGTGTCGTAATTAATTATATGAGATTTGAAATCTTAGATTGTTTTGTATCCGGATAGTCATATTTCTCTTCCATGAATTCAGGAATTCGGGGCGCGACGGATTATATTTTATTCCATCTTATCTTTATATTTTAGTCAATTATATTTGAGAAATTATTTCATGTTATTTAAAAAAAATTAGATCGCTAATTATTTCGTATGATTTTCTCAAAATATCATATTTAGTATTTACCCTTCTAAAAATAACGTAGGGGTAACATGAAAGAGTTGTTGGTAAAATTTGGAGTCACGAATTTATTTAATGAATTGAATTATTCACCAAAGATTTAAAAACCCGCCCGATTGTCTCAAATTCTGTGCCAACCAAAAGAATAATAATTATGCTAATTAATTTACCGGGTTTTTAAAATCCGGTAGTACCGGGATTTAAAAATCAGTTTTGAATTAATTTTGGAATACTTTCGAAAATCAGATTATTTAAAAAAAAAAAAATTCCAACAAGGTTACATACAGAAAATGCTCCATGAAACATTGAATTTGGATGGAAATCACGGATTGATGACTATAATCTCTCAAAATCACCAAATAAAGCTAGATTGAAACGTGACATGCATAATTTTCAAATACAATAGGTTATTCAATAAATACATAAATTATTATCAGTCAAAATGGAATATGTCACACAACCAAAGTACTTCCAAATCAAACATATATCTGAGGATTTATTACATTCCAAAGTAATAAATCTCGCACAAAGAAAAACAAATATTAATACTAGTCGAAATGGAATATTGAAGTGCCCCAAGAATATTTAAGTAGAGCTATACGAAGACATAATATAAAAAATGGCCAATAAATTAATTATGAGGATTTATTACATTCCTCAAAATTTGAGAAGTAGAAAGGTTGTGCCCAAGGGCTTTTTTGTAAAAAAAAAGAAAGGTTGATATAATCATTTCTCTTTTATTCTGGAGTAATGATAGGGTCACAAATACCAACCACAAATGTGTCACAAATGTCTAAGTTTGTAATGTTAATTATGCATATATGAATCATAAATCAAATACAAACTTAGGCATTTGTGTCATATTTGTGGTTAGTATTTGTGTCCCTATCATTACTCTTTATTCTGTCATAGCTCTTTTTTTCTTGATAATTTATTTTAGCCTAGTCTATTATTTTCTTGCTAATTTATTTTATCCTAGTTCTTCTTGCTAAACCCAACTTGGAAAATTCTTATGTGATGCGGGTCTCATATGCTAGAAATAGTTAAAAGAGTTGAAAAAATAGTAAAGATTGCAATCATATTTTAATATGATAATGATTCTCCACTCCAAACTCGAAATACATGCCAAATGCATTGTGGAGTATTTCAGCGACAAGCTCGGTCCTTTCTCTGTTCATGCTAGCTCCACCCACTGTGCACCCACTGTGCACTGTCTGATTTCTTTCATGGTCTTTTTTATTTTTTACATTATTTTATACTTTTTTATATTCTTTGGATAAATCATCTGTTGTTATTTATATTATTTTTATTCTTTACTACTATTTATATTTTTTTATATTTTTTTTTTCTATATTATGGATTAAAAATCTGTTGTTATTTATATTTTTTTATACTATGGATGATATCATAAATATTTTTAATTATTAGCTGTGTAAATATTTTTAATAATTTCGGGTAAATTTTTTTAGAGTTATTTACTGTATAATAACATCTTTATATATCACAATTACTCCAACATTCATTCTTTAATTAGAATGCTACGTCGAGACTCAAAACACAAAATAATTACACAAACTTGATGCAAATACTAACTGTAAGATAGCCCTTGCCAAAACAAATCAACTTGTCGGTGTCCAAATCATCACCGTTACCATAATCGAGTGTAGATCTCAAAACCGGCCCCTCAAACTTCACCGCGCTCCCTCTCTTTCTACCGCCACATTTACCGTCCACAGTCAACTTGTACCGAAACTCTTGCACACCTGAAGTAGGCTCATGAACCCAAACCACAGACAAAGCCCTACCCTTACCGACCCGACTCACCAAAAGTAGAAATACTCTATCATGTTTATCAGCGAGTATTTCAAAATCATCGAATGACGGGGAAAGGGAGACATTACAAGGAACACCTTGGTCAAAATTATGAATGTGTCATTCATGATCAGAATTGATATGCTTGAATAGAAAACTTGCAGAGCTAGAGAATTCGCATGACTCGTCCGAGATAATACTATTAAGTATTTTGTATAAAAATGTATTTACTTAATATTTCTAACAAAATATATATAATTAACAAAGATTGGCAATTTTCAAATATTCCAGTATGCCGTGGTTGTCCAAGGTGTGTTGGTTTCCTTGTTTTCAAATTTCCATACCCCCACCCCCGGGGCGGGTCCGGGTCCTCCACCGGGCACCCCCACCTCGGGGCGGGTGCGGATCCTCGACCCGGCACCCCCACCCCCCTCAGGGCGGGTCCGGGTCCTTCACTCGACATTCCCCACCCCCCTCGGGGCGGGTCCGGGTCCTCGACCCGGCACCCTTCCCTCCCTTTGGGGGCGGGTCCGGATCCTCCACCCGGCAACCCCCCCCCCCCCCCCCCCCCCCCCCCCAAACGGGGCGGGTCCGAGTCCTCCACCCGGCACGCGCACACACACACACACACACACACACACACACACACACACACACACACACACACACACACACACACCCCAAACCGGGGCGGGTCCGAGTCCTCCACCCCCCCCCCCCCCCCCCCCCCCCCCCCCCCCCCCCCCGTGTTGAGTCCGGGTCCTCCACCCGGCACCCCCCACCCCCTTGGAGTATTTTAGTTGTATTATATTTTATATATATAATGAGATTGAGTATCCTAAATGGCATCAACGATATCCTAGACGTATCCCAGTCGTATCATGTTGTATATCCGTCGTATTCGAAAAAATAAATATTAAAATATTCGGATACGTCACGTAACATATCCGATATCTATACGAGTCGTATCGCTTCCGTATTCGTATCAGATAAGCGTATCCTCAAGATACTTCTGCAACAGAGGTCATGCCTCTACAAATATCTTTTTTTTTTATGCCTGTATTTATTTTTTTTTATGCCTGTATTTATTTTTTATGTCCATGTAAATATCTTTTATACTCCAATAAATATCATTTATATTTTTGTAATTAATTTTTTTTGTTAGTTAAAATCAGTAATTGACGTTATTCGATATATTAGATTTTTTTTGCATTTTCAAACTAGGGATTAAACCGGTCGATCCACCGATCCGACCAGTGAACCGGTGATCCGAGACTCAGCCGAATCGATGCCCGATCCGGTTTTAAAACATTGATTCAACGAAAAGTAACAAATACAAAGTAATAATAAATCATTTGCGATGATTAGTAGCAATCCTCTTAAGTGGGGCCTAATTAGCTCAAGGGCCATATTACATGGTCTAGTAAAATTAACCTATTTGAGATTTCTTCCAAATAATCATTTGCTGTGATTTAGGTTATTTTGTATTTTCCCATTGATTTTGCGCAGCTATGTTTTGTCTAGTTCAGATTGTGTATTGAAGTCCCCACTTTCACAACTGTACCGTTATAAGTATTAATTAAGTATGAATTATAGCCTTTTTTTTATCACTTCCAGTATATCATTTTATTCAAAATCAACCATTTATTTTAAGTTAAATGCCAGGCCGGTTCAGATATAGACTCAAAATATCCGGGTTCAAATTATTAAAAAATACAATTTTTTTGAAGAAAATGATTTATTCAGTTAATAATAAATATAATTACAATAAAATTATTAAAAAATATAAAAAATATTCTAATTTATTGGTTGAACAATTATTTCTCTTGTGAGAGATTACGAGTTCAAATCCCTATAAATTATAATTTTATAAAAAAAAATTCAAAAATACAATGAAAATATGAAAAAAAAAATTGGCCAGACAATGAAAAATACATTAGACTTCCTTAATAATTTGATTTTGTTTTCAAATATATTTTTGTAGACATTTTTATTAACGAATCCGGGTCATAAAACCTTAGAATCGGTGCTGGTTAAATTAAATTAATATTAATATGTAAGCATCAGATCTAAGAAATCAGAAAAATATTGAAAGTTTTTCATATACGGGGATCTTTGTTTTTTAATTTGTAAAACAGAACCTTCATTTTATACACTCCAACCAATTCCCTCTCTTACACTTTTCATTTTCATTTACCCCCCCCCTTAGGACATTATTTTTACCAAAATACTCCAATATTTTCCACATTTAATTATATTAAACTTTTTTGTATTACTTTATTAATTTAAAATTCTTCATAAATAATTTTTAATATATACTAATTTACAAAAACTATATGTTATATACATGATTTTAATATTTTATTTATTATATTTTTTTGTCATACCAAATTATCATTAAATAAAAAAAATAAACAATGATATAAAAAATTATTCCCGACAATATCTTGACATAATAATTCTATTTTAACATTTAGTTTTAGCTATAGTTGTTAATAAAATTAGTTGCTAAAATAATGCTTCTTGCTAAAATATGTAATGTAGCTAGTTTTAATTTCATCAACCAATTTGATTTCAGTATTAGTTTAATTTCAACAACTAATATTATGAATAATGAACGAACATCGAACATTGAAACTAAATGTTAAAATAATATTATATTTCTAATTTGTTTAACTATTTTGATTTTTTTGGAATAAAATATTATTTAATATGCATTTTTTTATTTTCCAGAATTTTTTATTTTTACTATTTTCCGAAATTTTTCGAGAAATTGATATTATTATTATTTGCAAAAATTATTACTATTATTATTAATATAAATTACTTATTATTATTAAAAAAAAATTATTTCCATAAATTATTTGTTATTTATTATTATTATTATTTTTAAGAATTAAAAAATTAATTGAAGGGTAATTTGGTCATTTTGAATAATATAACATTTTAATTAAAATAATTTAATGATAATTTGATGATAGGGGTTATATGAAAATGAAAAGTTTGGGAGGAGATTTTTTTTGGAGTTTTGAAGAACTTCAGTTTTTTTTTTAATATCAAGAAAAGTTAAGGTTTTTTTTGAAAATTTTCCAATAATATTTAATTGACACTTTACTCAGAAAAGATGAAAATTTGTACAAATTATCTAACGCCACCGAAAAATATATTCTCTCTTCCTTAGCCTTCTCATATTTCACACGTGCAAACTAACACTATTTCATTACTTTAACCTGATCAGTTTAGATCTGCTTATAAATAGTTAATGACAAGCATATGGCAACAATATTAGGCACCACGCTTAATTACCCCGCTATATCCCCCGCAAAAGTTAATTAGGAAATTAAGTGCATTTATTACATGCCTAATTAGTAAATGCGGGGTGTGTGCGTGTTTATTTTGCGTGGTGTGTAGCATAATTCAGCATATGGGGCCTTCCTTTAGTCTTAGAAGACTTTAAAAACAAAACATTTGATACCATATAGGACTTCAAAATCTGAAAACACTAAAATGGAGTTGTTTTGTAAAATGAGAATATTTCAGATATCATTAATTCATTTCAAAATAATATTTTAAATATTTATTAATTTCACACGTATCTAACAAAAAGTAATCTCATTTTTACAAAAATAATTTATGTAAATCTTCTGCTTTCCAGTATGCAGGACTGGGGAGGAGCAGAGAAAATGGAGAGGAAAGGCAAGATGGTCAGTAAATTGAATGGGGGCTTGATTTGAAGGACACTGCTCCCCAGCTGGAAATTGGAATCTTGTGCTCAACCCCTTTTTGCACCTCACATGCCTCATCACCTCCCTCCACCCTTCAATGCACTTGGTCCATCATTTAACTCGCATTACAAATCAATCACAACACAAGTGTCTTCAACTTTTTATTTTTTTTATTATTATTAATTTATGCATGTCCTAGAATGGAAAAAAACAATAATATATATATATATTAACAAATTGGATATAATAGAATCGACAAAATAATATTGGATTACGTGAAAGACACAAATTTGAGTAGATATTAGTATGAAATCACAAAATAATTATAAAACATTCATTAAAAAATGCATGACATGAAATATTCGATAAAAAATATACAAAATGAATGGTACGTGAAAGGAGAGAAAAATTAAAATTTCTATAAATGCAATGAAATTTTGCTAGAAAAACATATTGCTGGATATGTACATGGTCGAGCATGTTATTTGCTTGTATGAACCGATATATAATTGTCTTTTTATAACATATTAAATGAATATAATTTTTTAACATTCACTATATGATAAAACATACTATTATTATTTTATTATGTAAGAAATTAAAATAGAGAACAAACACCGTGCCTTTTTTTTAAAAGCATTTTTTAATAAATCATCATATTCGATTAAAATCATAGTTGATTTATTTTTACCAACTTCGACTTTATTAAATCTGTTTAGGTACAACAAAAATGAAAATAAAATCTAATAAAATAAATTGAAAAGAATATTTGTATTGTCCGTAGAATTATCCAAACGCGGAACAAAATAAGTACATAATTATGAAATAAAATAAAACAAATGAGACTTTTGCATACATTCCTCCTCTATATTCAAAGAAATCAGATTCATCTAATTTTGAACTCATGACTCTTTGAGAGGCTTAGAAAATGACTAACCATTTGAGCTGACACGATTTGGCAAATTATGAACCACGTTATCATCTTTATATTATGTTCTACAAAAAAATGAATATATGAATCAAAATTATTTTTTATCTTTCTATTTTTTATTTCAAGATTTTACATGATGGAGCGGAGAATATATATAATGATAGATATTTTATTTGTTATTTTATTTTTTTATTATGAATAGATCATGTCAATCTTGAAATATGTAAGATGCAAAATTTTATCTATAGTTTTAACAAGAATGTTACATGCACGGAATAAAAATACAGAATGAGCCCCGAAATTATATTTATGGTAAAAATATAATGAATTTCATGTAGGATTCATGGACAATTTATATGCAAAGCATTTATTTGGTAATATTTCGGCGAATTAATTTTTATTGCGTAGATTTTTTTGATAATTTTAGACAGAATAAATCTCAGATCGTAAATATAATAATTATAATTATCTAACTTCAATTCAAATGATTATAAATTATTTTTTTCTCAAACGTATTAACGAGCTTTATTATATCTTAAACCAAGTCCACTTAAAAGTATACAATATAATCTCACCTTTTCCAATACATTTCTCAGTTTCCATGAATTAATTTCTCAGCCCTTCTTCTCCCCTATAAAATCACCACCATTGCTAACAAAACTTCCTTCCCCCCCTCCATTTTTTCTCCCTATAATTCATTGATGTTTCTTTTCTTCTTCTCATCGAATTCACATGCATCTATTTGTCTTGGAATTTCTTGTTAATGTCGCCGATTTTAAGTGAGATCCTCCTTTCTGGTTTTATCATAAGCTCCACCCTTAGGCGTCGTTCTCATCTCGTTCAGTCCTTCTCAGTTTTCCTCCTTTACTGGTTTTACGTTTTCTCATAAACAAACATCCATTTTTTCTCTTCTAAAAGTTATTTATATTTTATATCTTGAATTTCTGCTCACAAAAAGACCCAAAAAAATATAGTATTTTAGTTTTGTTGTAATACTATTGAATAATCAATATAATTTATAATCTATAATTGATGGCCTCATCAAGTGGAACTTCTTCAGAGTCGATTCGAATCGCTAATTCGGGTTCTGAAGAAGAACTCCAGGCTCTGATGAATCAGAGAAAAGAAAAGCGAATGCTTTCTAATCGCGAATCGGCAAGGAGATCGAGGCAGAGGAAACAGAAGCATCTAGACGAATTAACCGCACAATTGAATCAGATAAAAAGAGAAAATGGGCAGATTATTAATGCGTTAAATTCTACCATGCAAAGCTATTTTATTGTAGACGCTGAGAATTCGGTTCTAAAGACTCAAGCTTTGGAGTTGAATAACAGACTCCAATCGTTGAATGAGATATTGATTTGCATGAATGAAATCGGGATCGAAAATGAAAATCGAAATGGAAATCGTGAAGAATTCATGAAGCCTTGGTGCATGGTGCCAAATGAGGCCATGACTATGTCTCAGTTCTGTTAATTATTGAGACATTTGCAAAGAATTCGCCTAATTGGTTAGGTATAATTAGACTTATTATTGTGTTGAAGGCTTTCTAGTTCTAGATTGAAAATTCAAATAAAGGGATTAAATTGTAATTGTAAGGGCTTTGGTTGGAATTATGGCATTTATTAGGGTTCTCTTTGCAAATTCTCTATTTCTAGTTAGGTTTTTGGTGCTGATGTTTTTGTAAGGACAAAAAATGGACGGTGGTTGTGTTTGAATGATTATTCAATAGAAATTATGTATTTTAAAAATTTGGAAGTACATTAGAGGTAAGTGGCCTTGAGGTATTTCATAATAGTGGTAATTGTTCTTCTCTGTTTGGGTTAATTTTTTATTATGACCCTGAAATGGTGGTACAAAAAGCCTTGTATCAAAACAAAATGGAATTAAGACGAGAAATCCATCATAAAATTTGTCATAAAACATTTTTTATTGTTCAAATGAAATGACCAACATAGTTGATGAAATCTTTGCTTCAAATTGACCATTGTAGTTGATGAAATCTGCTTTGCATCAAGATTAAACTAGCATACAATTGATTCAAATCAGCATTATATTGATTTAGGCACAGTCCCACAATAAAAAAAATAAAAAAAATACCGAGCGATCACGGAGTCGCAGGAAGTCATAGTAGAAAATCGCAACAACAAGAACTCGCAGCAGAAATTCGCAACACAAAGTCACATTCACGAATTCGCAACAGGAGCTTGCTTCAGGACGTCGCAGCAGCACAAACTCGCAGCCCTGGTTCTGCGCGGCTAGGGTTCATATATACTAAACATCGATTCTTTTTTTCTTTTTTTCTTTTTTTCTTAATTTAATTCTCTTTTGTTTTATATAGGATGATCCAAATAATAATATTCATGATTCGCTACTATAATTAATGTGCACGTCAACCCATCGAATATTCAATTAGTCAAAAGAGTAATGATAGGGACCACGAATTTGTGATCAAGAATTGACCACACCTGCCACGTAGCAGTTGTCCATTGGCTGCATCTTTTGCACAACTTTAATGCAGCCAATGGACAGCTGTCACGTGACATGTGTGGTCAATTCTTGGTCACAAATTCGTGGTCCCTATCATTACTCCAAAAAAAATTCATGACTTATACTAAACAAGTACAAGGATGATCCTATTTCAAAACACTCGATAATATTGTGTTAATTGGTAAAAGTGTCCCACAGAAACAAATAGTGTGATAGAATGGACAAGATATGATGCTTTAAAAAGTGATTAGAATATTTTGAGCTTCAAGCTCACATTAAGTAAAGACAAGTTGAGGCATCAAATTCTATTTGTTTTAGGATACTTATTGAATTTATTTTAGTTTATTGATTACTATATGTTTTCTCAGATGTTGGGTCATATGATCCAAAATCCTCTTTCTAAATCAAATTTGAGGTTCTGACGAAATCAACTTCAAAGTAAGGTCCTTCTCAACGTGCAATTTTGATCTTAGTACTATTGTTTGCTATGTTGGCCTTATTACTTAGGGAAAATATACTAGGCCCCCTAACTCAATAAAACATATTTGATGTGTCAATTGAGAATGTTTAATTAGATTGATTATGTTTTATAATTGAATCAATTGAGGACAGCGACGAGCCGACGCTAAATATTTGGGACGGTAGAGAGGATAGCGACGGGCCGACGCTAAATATTTGGGACGGTAGAAAGCACAGGGACGGGCCGACGCTACATGTTTGGGACGGTAGGAAGCGCAGGGACGGGCCGACGTTAACTGTTTGGGTCGGTTTGTGCTTATTGGGTCGGGCAGATGCAAACAATAGGGTCGGGCAGACCCAATTTAACCGTCTCTAACGTCCTATTGGGTCGGGCCGACACTGAATGCTTGTTTTTTTAGGGACGGCCGGTCCCATTAGGCCTGATATGTTGTAGTGAATTAAACTAAGTATTAATTTGAAAATTAATCAATCCAATCAATTCATTAAATCAACTTCGATTGATGCATCAAGATTATAATATCAAGAATGTGGGGGACTCCATATCCCCTATTACTTAGTAGCAATGTTACAGAAATCGCTCGGCGCTCGCTAGTCAGCAGGGGACCATCAAGCGCCAAGGATGATTAATCGGGATTAATCGGAAATCTCGGTGGGTCTCGGCGGATTTTACTTTTTTACATATTTAATATCAAAATAATCATAATTTTTTAAATATGTCTCGAATATAATATAACAAAAAAAATACACTACGCTACATAACCTTAAATTATAATTTAAATAACATAAAAAAATTTCAAATAACATAAGAAAATGTATAATAACATAAAATTATCACAAAACCCAAATCCACAAAATAATAAACCCCAATTTAAATCACAAAATCAAATTCTTGTAAAAATCTGAAAAATAAATAAAAAAAAGACAAAAAAAAAAAGTGTAAAAATTTGAAAATTTTAACCAAAAAAATAACTTGTAAAAATCGGCTTGGCGGACGCTTGGCGGATGCTTGGCGGAAATCCGCCAAGCACAAAAAACTAAGGGCTTATCGAGACGGCGGACCAACGACTAACGATTAATCGGCCGCCAAGACCGATTTATGGAACACTGCTTATTAGTATTGGTAATTGTAACGACTTGAAGAAAATCCAATTCGAATGTACTGTGATTCAAATTCAAATAATCTGCTCTCAGTGATTTTGATATAACTAACATTAGTTCGTATGATAGAAAACACCGGCTCCAGACTCCAGTGTCTTGTATTTCAGATTCAACTACAAACATAACCTGATTGATCAAAAATCTGAAATAAATTAAAAAATGTGAACTGAGTTACTGAACGATCCAAATATGTGTAATCTAAAATTTAAATCACTCATGATCTGCAATCCGAATTGACCAGAATTCAAATGAACCATTCAAATAGAACCCTCCAATTTCAACCTCTGTCTATTATCATCTCAATTCATTTTCCTCGAGAGAAAGTTTAATTACCTAGGCATAAAGATACAAAAAGACATTGATCATTCGTTACATATTCACGAGGTACTGGTTGTATATTCCTGCATATGCGTACGCTGAATCGACGACGAGATCTTGGACTAAGGAAAGACGCTGTGTCCCTCATTTCGCTGCACGGGATGCGGCTCCCCGATTCCCTATAACTACACCTTCAATAAGATCGCGATCGACGATGCGCAGAGAACCATCGGAGAATGGCGGCACGAGGGGCAGTACTAGTGGTAGGCTTCGAGGTGTGGTAGATGGCGTGGTGGGAGGTCAATGAGTGTCCATCGTGATGGATTATTTGTGTTCGTCTTGATGGTGGTATTTGTGCACCGGAGAAGAAGGCGGATGTGGCTAAGTAAACCCATGTATTCAAATCCCGGATTTCCCGGAACCTAATTATGGATTATTTGGATGCCTCGAGATCCACGGTAATAGAAATCATTTTTTGTAATCGAAAATTTGCCGCTCTTCGCAGGATTTATTATGCAGTAAATCAATGTGATTTGTTTTTCTTTATGTTTTTCTCTTATTTATTAGGATTAGGATTTTTCTTGATAATTAATAAAAATCAACAAAATCAAATAATATTATTATAAGTAGATAAAAACAGGTACTTGAAAGATAAAAATAACTAACATTTTTCATTGTATTAACATTTAATCATGTTATATTATGTCAAATTATATACAATTGAATATACTTAATTTAACATGAACATAGTCAATAATAACAATTCACATCATTAATGTAATATGATGTGATTTTCTAAGAATGCTTAAAATATAGTGTAAAATAATGAACAACTAAATAATAACACATTAAGTATAATTATAAAAAATTCAATGATTAATCAATGATTTCAATTTTGATACATGTCACGATCCAACGATTGAAATGATGTGATGAGATGATGCAATGAATTGCACAAAGTTTGGTCCAAAATAATAATGTGAACTGTGTTGCACGGATACGCCGATACGGCGATACGACAATGCGTATCGGATACGGCGATACGGCATTTTAACATATGATTTATGATACGATACGGATACGACGATACAGGTAAATTCGATTTTTTGAAGTATCCGCGCAACATAGAATGTGAATGAATTTTGTCTAAAAAACAGTAAGGTCAAAAATATATTTGTTTTTACATACACCTCTGCTTCGGATGGAAAAATAATATGAAAAGAAATGGGGTATATTTTGGACGGTACAGATTGGCATCCACATGATTTTTTTGTTCTTTTTCCTCGTTGTAAGGGGACAACACCCTCTCTTTGCCATTTCAAACCACTTAAACTACAAGAAAGTAAATCCTCTTTCTAAAACATTACCGTAAAAAAACAAAAAATAACATGATAAAAGAAAATAAGAAAACCCATTTGTATTAGGAAAATGTTGGACATAGCCCCACCTCTATTCTAAAAAGAAAAAGAAAAAACCCATTTGTATTATGAGTAGTGATATACACCCTAGTACTCTCCCCCTAAGAAGTTTGATGACGTGGATATGGTTTAACAATTTAAAAATTAACACATAAATACATGATTTAACATCTTAATTTAGTTTTAATTATCTTAATTTATGATTGAATATCCAATTAAGATGTTAAATCATGAATTAATGTGTTAATTCTTAAGGTGTTAAACCATATTCACGTCATCAAGGCTCTCGAGGGAGAGAAAGGTAAGGTATGTCCAACATTTTCCTTGTATTAATAGGATTTAGGCTTCATTTACGCTGCTCAACAAATCACAGCTCGACCTAGTTGAACTCGTCATGCAAAGAATAAGAGCTATTATTATTATTATAAGCAGGCACGAAATTCATCTGAACGCTAGGAGAGCTCAACTGAGAGGATCTACCAGCCAACAGGTCATTATACGACCCGCTCCACGAAGCCGCACGATTCCGCGTTATAGCCCCATTATTTCCGGCAGGACTGAGACCACTACCTGGAAAATCCCCTGGAGTCTTGTTAATACTGTCCATGCTGGTAAATCGATGAATCGTAGAAGAAGACGAAGCACTGGGAGGGGTATTATGGTAATTTTGGCGAGGAGGCGGAGAGGAGTTGCTGACGGACGAAGAGAAGGAAGGTTGTTTCGCGAGAGTCGATTCTTTGGTATAAGGAGATGGTAAATTGTAAACCGGCGGAATCTGTCCAATTTCAGAGGATTCCGTACCGGTTTGCTCGGGCGTACCGGTTGAGACCGGTATGTTCGGTACGAAAACCTTGGCATTGGCAGGCAGTTTAATCGTAGTCGGTGCAGCCGGCGAGTGGAACTGTTTTGTCGGTGCCGCTTGTTCTGTACCGCCTTTGTTAAACGTATCCACATATCTAAAACAAGAAAACTATTATTTAATTTAATTATTGTACGAAATTATGAATAAATGAATATTTTACCTGGAGCGGACTCCGACATGGCCACGACTGGCGAATTGGTTGTGGCTAGGAGGGACAGGTGGCATCATACTATTGATTGCTGGAGTAGGCTCTGAACCGTTATGAGTAATACAAGATGGTTGTGAATCGGGGACAGGTGGCATCGTACTATTGATTGCTGGAGTAGGCTCTGAACCGTTATGAGTAATAAAAGATGGTTGTGAATCGGGGCCAGGTGGCATCGTACTATTCATCATATTATGAGCAGTTTCGGTTTGCATGCTCGTAAGATTATTATAAGAAGTATTATTAGAGGGGCCGTTTGGGAGGAAAGAAGCGGCGGTGAGTGGAGGAGCGAGTGAAGGAGGAGCCTCGGCTGGGGCGGTGGCTCCTTTCTCCACCCAAGTCTTTAGATTTGCGTCATAGTAAAATTTGTTCTCCTCACCCAATTTCGCCTTTTGTTAATAAATAAATAAAAATACATGAGTTTATTTATTTATATCACATTTGAATAAATAACATAAACAAATGATACCTGGTTTTTGGGGCGACCTATCCAGCCAAAGAGTTTGGACCCGATCACTCCTAATTTCGAGACCTTCTTGGGACTAGGAGCAATATCAGATATGGAGGAGATATTACGCACACCTCCATCATTATTATTATTATTATTATTATTATTATTATTATTATTACTAGTGCCACGGGCCCAATCATTCATCGACTCGGACGAAGAAGAAGGTACGAGAGTAGACATTACATTCACGGACTTGCTATTCGGAAACTCCGATATGCTCTCATTCACAGTACCGGTATTGGTACCGACACTGGTACTGGTTGGAGGCAGTGGAGGCAAACCAGAGGCGGGTTGAGTCGGGGCCGGTGAACCCATCACTCTTTGTATACTTCGGTCTAAAGTACTCATTAGATTGTTCATCATCTTCTTTGGTGCACTTGAGCTGTAGCCGCCCTTCAATAAACAAGAAAAGGGTTCATAATTTTTTATTCAATTTTAAATATTATTGAGTTCTATTGTTTGTATTACTTGTTGATGAATTTTTATCCGTTCTTCCAGTGAAGAAAATTGTTGTTTCAAGGCTTCCAATTCTGGATCGCGCGACGATTTTAGGAATTTCAGCGATGCTTGACAGTACCTGTAACAAATTCGATTAATATCGCTGATTATTTTTTATAGAATTAAAGAAAAAAATAAAGAAAGAAAAATACTTCAAAGAATCGGCAATTTTGCCCATTTCAGCAAGCATGTGTGCGTAGACAAGCTTGTACGGTTGGAACGGTAATAACATGAACTGAGCATTGCCTTGCACCTTTGCATACTCGTACAACTCCGTCCTCTAAATCAAAATTTTACAATTTAAATTAATTTCATAAATTAAATTAAAAAAATAACTAAATTAATATTATTTTGTAAACCTGAATAGCTTCAGGAGAAGCGAAAGTTCGAGGACATTTCCAATGGTCAGCGCCAACTAAGCAAAGCCTCGCAGTGTCAGAGAACACCAAATTCGCCTCTGCTACTAAGTAGCACGTATGTGCAGCCATTGCCTGTTCATTCGTGATTCTTTGGTTTAACAAGGACATAAATGTAAAATAACCAAAACATGTAATTAATTAATAATACAACAAACCTCTCCTTTCTCTTTCCAAAGACAATCGCCAAGGCGAACCATCACATCGCTATCCGTCCTATTCGCAGCCATTATCGCCAAATTCTCCTGCCATTCGTCCAACATTCCTCCTCCTTGGAACTAAACCCACACAAAAATAAAAATATTATTACGTTTATTACTTAAAAGGGTAAATATGATACATTTGGGTTTTGTAACTACCTCGAAGGGTTGTTGAGCATTAGGAACAGATTGATTCGGGTAATTGGTACAAAACACATCTGCGGGTTGACCCGCTATTAAAAGACACAACGTCCTTAACGGCGACCCTATAACAAATTGTCTGTGTGCCATCTCCTTCACCGTGTTTGCGTAAAACTGCACACACACACGCACACACACACACGCGCGCGCGCCAAGTGTACTTAGTAGTTATAACTTATAAAATAATTACAAGGTTTAGGTTTTTAGGGTTTAGTGTTTAGTACCGAAGGACCGAGTTTGCGGGCAAGTACGAGTGCCGGGCCCCACAGTTGACCTTCTTCTGCAATATGTAAAGCTTCTTTATTTTTTCCTGACACTAGAAGGTTCTGCACTTCAAGTGCTGTTGCCTGTATAAAAATCCAAAATATCATAAATATCCAAAATACCATATTTTAGGGGTAAATACTAAAAATTATATTTTTAGTTTTTAAATAGAAACATTACCCGCATTTGGCTTTCAGAGGGGATACTCTTCATACAATTCCCAAAGGATCCAAAATTGCTTCGTTTCGCAGAAGAAAATAAGTTGATCACAGCCATTTCTGGCCCATCAGGTTCCTAATTAAGTATTAAAAAACATAATTAAATTTTATTTGAATTTTAAATATTAATTTTGAAAAGAGAAAAAACCTGTTGAGAAGGATCGGAACCGGAAGGGGATCTGAGTTTGCCATAATTCTGGCAAAGAATCTTGAGTAAAGAGAGAAGCAGTTTCAAGTACTCTCCTTTTTGAGAATCCACTTGAGACCATTCGCAGCTCGAGATCCTCTCGTCCAGCCACTTGTTCACCTCTTTCGAAGACACGCTCGATCCGACAAGCGGGCCCGGAAAGGACTGCAGAGACAAGGCTTTGAAATAACTCAACACTCCTTGTTGATCTGTAATGTTCGGATCCTCCGCTTTTTCCTTAACTATTTCCCAAATATTATGTATCGATACTGTCCCATTTGCCTTGTTGCTCTACATTTAAAAAAAAAGGATATAATTAGAAAGATTTATTCTTAATTGAGGGATTTCACATACATTTTTACCCTTCTAGAAATCCAAAATATCAAATTTATCCTTCTAAATTGTTAAATACGATATGTTAGATTTTTCAAAGGTTCTTTGAAAGGGTAAATATGATATTTTGGTTTTTAGGAGGGTAAATATGTAAATCGGCATGTTTGAGTTTAGAGAAGTTAGTTAGTTACCTTGTTTGAGAAGTCGAAAGTGGAGGAACAAGAAGAGGACGAAGAATCCTTCATAATTATGAGTTTCCCACCGAACCCAAAAGTGACGAGTGTGTGTGGGGGCCGCCCCGCGGAGGATCTTCTTTCGTTAGGGTTATAACTGAATTGGGACTGCGAAGAGTAATTCGCAATATTCTTGCTTTGGAATTTGTTAATCATACTGGACTGATCTGCACAATAACTTTCTGATATATTATTCTGACCGAATTGCCCCTGAGTCGTAACCGGTACAAATGTCGTGAAACCTTGATTTGTAGCAACATTATTATTATTAATAATATAGTAGTTTTGGTTGTTCGAAGTATTTCCATAAGAGCTATTGGAAATATCATTCACAAAATTGCCACTCACAGTTGAATTGGTATTGCAAAAACTTTGAGAGAGCTGGTTATTTGTAGGAATTGGTACGCTTGTGTTTTCCGCATAGAAACTACTCGCACTCGGTACGCTCGTTTGGTCTCCATAGTAACTAGACATTAAGGCATTATTACTCGAACTAGTGTTTTCAGTATAAATGCTCTCTAAAAGATTAGGGTTAGGGTTTTGATTAGTTAAATATGAGCTCCCTGTCCCTGTGTAATCTTGACTCGCTGATAGTGGACCCAGTTCGGATTGAACCGCTTCGGGGTTGTTAAAGAAGTCATCATTATTTTGATTGGAATAAAATCTCTGACTCAGATCTTGCGTTTGGACAAAACCCTGATTTGGGTAAAAACCCCATTGAGTCTGAAATTGATCCTCAATTGAGTTTTCCAGAAATCTTGAAGTTATAGGGTCTGCAAATCCATCACTTGCAAATGGATCTGATTCGGATCCAAATGGGTCTGAACCCGATCCGTAAAAACCCCATTCGACTTGCTTCACAGTTGTTCCTTTAGTACCAGTACTACTCTTTTCCACGGGAGAATTGGGTAAACCAAACCGCGAAGTTTCAACGTTAGTACCTTTATTTGGGATTTCCTCCAAAGCAAAATTGGGAACTTCTGCATCTTTATCAGACAAATCATCCAAATTTAAAAAAATTGGTTTTTCAAAGGCAAGATCTTTATCACCCGAACTGGGATTTGAAAGACGATCTGTTGATTCGGTACCCGTACTGACATTATCTAAACCATCTGAATCTACACTTAGGTTCGAATTGAAACTGGATAATTTTCTCTCCAGTTCGTTTGAATTCCGTACTGGTTGCGTTCGTGAAAACAATTTTTCTACTAATTTGTTGAGATCTTCATCTCTTTGATCCTCGATCGAGAACTGAGAAGCCATATCTGAACTGAAAAGTAAATTTGATCTTTTTCAAGCTGAATTTGGCAAAATTGTAAGATCTTGTGACGATATAACAAGATTTATCACTTCACCTATTGAAATCCTGCGATTTCCCACAAAAATCTTATGACAAGTCTCGTCCTTATATTTTGGAATTTCTGGTATATATTCTTCTGAAACTTAAAAATAACAAATCTAGCCCACGAAAACAATTAAAACCCTATTTATTCCTCCTAAAAACTTAATTTGTTTCAAAATTTTCTGAACTTAACAGTTCAGTTAAATTTAATGAAAAATTAACATAATAACTTTCAAATCTACCTACTCAATAGATGAGAGGGACTATGAGCCAAAGCAATTGAATTTGACCGTTTTGAAAAATTAACATAATAACTTTCAAATTTAATGAAAAATTAACATAATAACTTTCAAAAAAAATAAAAAACTTTCACAACAAATCACATACATCTTTTTATTAACCGTTTTGATGAGACAAAGCAATTGAATTTGAGATACTCATTTGTTCTTGCTTTATTCAACAGGGAATGAACAAATGGGAGGTCGTTTCTTTCGTGTTTTGGAGAATGACTGACCATATAGTCATGTCACAACATTATACTATTTCATGGTATTCTATATTATCATCGTGCTCGCAAATAGAAAATTTTTAGACATTATATATTTGTAAAACCAAAATATTTATATTAAATTATTGTTATAAAAAATTATGAAAAACTAAAGAATTCAACAAAATAGATTATTCCAATTATAAAATTAACATAATACTTGTAAATTGGTTTCATTAATATTCCTTGAATTCCTCTACTAATTAAACATTTGTTCAGCTAGAATATCTCTCCAATGTATTCATTCGTCATTTGTTTTGATATGTTTAATATTATTCTCTGTCTCATAGGTTGATTGAGATAAATCAATTTCTCGATATTGTTCTTTCACAGGGTCAACAAACATCTCTTTTCTAATATACTAATTATGTAGAAGTACACATGCAGATATAATTATACTCTGAATTCTCACAAGATAAAATGATTTTTTCGTAAGAATTGTCTATCTTCCTTTAAGTGAGCCAAAACATCGTTATATGTCAATGCGGGCCGAGAAATGCTTATAATTGAAGAAAAAAAAATTGTCGTTAATGGTTGCATTACATATATCCAATCATTTAAGTGATATCGTTGACATCTCTATGGTACAAGAAATCTCATTCCATTTGGATAACCAGCATCACAAAGATATAATATTGACGTACGTAATAAAACATGAAATTAGAAAATTATGACAAATATTATTTAATTTTCTATTGCATGAATATTCCTTTTTTTTTGTTGAATTGAAATAATTTGCAAAAATGGTTAATTAGCTAAAACTTAAAAACATTATCTTCTTAATAAAATGTGATGAATATTCGAAATATTCATGATGAAGATCAATTAAAGAAGAAAATGATCATTAGAGAAGGAAATTTATTAGCTACTAAGAATATTTGATGATGAATCAATCACCAGAGAAGGAAATTATTGGAAATATTTGACGATGATCATCAGAAGGGGAAACTGCTGGAAATATTTGATGGTGAATACTGAAAAATGATTAGCTACTAAAAATATTTATTAAATATTTGATGAATATTGCAAATATTGGGTTTTTCGTGAAAAATTATCAGAGAAGGAATATAAAATAAAAAAAACTTCAAAGATAAAAATATAAAATATTTGTTGTATTTGTTGCTATTGAATAAATATATGTTGTTTAGATTGGTCATTTTTCCTTGTACGACAGTCGATATATCACTATGTATAAGTTTGAACATGGGCATGTATGTACACTATCTCGTGTTTCTAGACAATTCTATATAATTCAAATATAAATTAGATTGCTATTATTTTTGTTTTAAAATTATCGTAAATTTAGTTTATATGATAACAAAATTCAAATTAAAGTCCCTTGAACCATTTCCATCTTTCGTCTATTGAATCTTCGGGTATCGGTTTTGGTTTTTTAAACAAGATGAGATGACCACGAATAATAACATTAAGCACATTACGAAATTGCCTACTTATTGATTCTACAGATCTAACAAATTGTCTCTTTATTGCTCTATTTTTTTTACATCATGAGCAACAATATATAAAAACATCGCAATCGGTTCAAAATGCATTTCTATCCATACATGTATTTTTAACGGGGCCTTCTATCATACACCCCTTTCCTTATCATACATTCATTTTCAAGGGTATTTGGAGTAATTATCCATTTATGAATATTTAATGTAAGATGTCAAATATATTTATCAATTAATGTTTAACTAAATTGGAATTTTTTGTTGTTCATTTAAACCAAAATTTCCATAAAAGATAAATTTTATGATACACCCTTTTTACAAATATAATTAATTGCTAAAATACTCAAAATACCCTTGTAAAAGGGTGTATGATAGAACTCCCCATTTTTAACACATGCCAAATCACTATAAAAAATAATTCTCTTAAAATGAACTAAGAATATGAGTCTCAAAAAATAATTACTCTTCTTTGACGACGACATTTAAAGCACAACAAAATAAGTTTAAACAATTCGGTGCTTGCACGTGGGTGAGTATGTGGTGAGTTCGTTTGTCTGTCGGTGTCAAAACCGACATACAATGTCTCTTGGAGCACGGTTAACTATTCGGTTGCACGTGGGTATGTGGTGAGTTCGGACCTTTTGGCGCGAAATTGATACACTCCACTCGAGGTGCCAGGCTCGAGTTCTTGCAGGCCACTCCATTATAAATACTGCGAAATTAAATCTAGTAACTAAGCATGTGGACAAATTTGCTTACATTTACAACATATCTCGATAATTGAACGAGTGATATGAACATTCTGATGAATTATCAGGGATGCAGAAATCTCGGAGAGGGCTCGGGTCCGAGGCGGATGCAAGAGCAAAAAATGTCAAAAGAATTGCAAATAAAACTGCGACTTGCTGAGCTGCCATGTGTTGAATTACTCGTCTTTTGCAATAGAATGAGAGATCCAAAAGTAAAAGAGATTATGAAGGTTTAGTAAATTTAACTTGGTTTTTCAAACTCATTCCAACATCATTGATGAGATGACAAAAATGAATTAAATTAATCAATTAGTATGATAAATTGACATAATTAATTATTAATTGATGGGCAAAATGTAGATATGTGTATATATTATGTTATATGAGGAAGAACGGGTCACGCGGTTGCTATCCTTACTATTAAAAAGTCACCAAGTATTTTTAATAGAGCTTATGCCCTGATATCTTCATTGCATTTAATAAAAAAAAGAGTAGAATACGACATTCTCATTAAATTACAGACAATGGTAGAATGAAATAAACTTGTCACGCGGTGTGCTCAAGGAATTGTATAAAAACTAAACTTTAGTTTTCTCAACTTGTGATCATTATTTTACTCGGATATTTGTTACGTAATTAATTTTGAATATTTTTTTTTTGTGTCACGCTAACACAATCACGTTAGCCGTTCAATTATGATATGACAAAATTTAAAGAAAAAAACTCACTTTTGCCTCCTAAACTGTACCCAAAAGTGCAATTTGCCCCTCCCAACTTTAATTTGCTCACTTCTACCCCCATGAACTCTCCAAGTCATCGTGCCACCTCAGCACTTAACAGCTGACTGGGCAGTTAACAGACGGAAGGGGAAAAAATGAGCAAAACGAAGAGTTCAGGGGGTAAAAGTGAGCAAATTAAAGTAGGGGGGTAAGTTACATTTTTTTTGCAAAGTTTAGGGAGCAAAAGTGAGCTTTTTTCAAATTTAAATCATTGATGAAATATTGATTTTATACGACCATAGTTTGTTCGTAGAAATTCATGTGTTTATTATTTTACTATTGATTTTAAGATTTTTTAAAATTATATCATCTTACATTAATTGACACGGACAAATATCATTCTCTAAGTTTATCCATGATCAAATATAAATATAAATGAAATATGAAAAAAGTTATAAATGGATACTAATAGATTTGTATGTTTTAAAATATATATCAAATGTTATTGATATTTTCAGAAATTTAATTCTATAAATGTATCAAATATATTCTCTTCAAAAAAAAATTTATTTTGATATCAATATTAACATAGCTTCTGTACCGTATTTTGATTCATTTGAATTTGTGAATATATTATGTTATATTTACATAATTAACTTTTAATTATTGTTATTATGAAAAAACACAACCACAAAAAAAAAATATTTACATAATTGACTTTTAATTATTGTTATTATTATAAACATGTTATATTTGTTTTTTTTTTCAAACAACTTACACCGTAAAATTTTGAGAATATAGGACCGCTATAGCAGATATAACAGTCTGTAACAATTCAAAATGCAATGCCACACATATTTATTGTGAAAATAACGTTTCTAGCATTACGGACGCTATTGCAGCGCAATAACAATATATACTATGACGGACTTGCAATTACGGGCAATAATAATTTATAATTAATGGTTTTATTATAAATATGTTTATCATAATAACTAATGGTCGAGATGCACGTAACACCAATTTCAAAAACTCTAATTATGCCTGAAATTTATTTTCCAAATAAAGAATGCCCTACCCCGATTTGATAGTTTAAGATATTTGCATTTCTTGGGCTACAAATTATAATCATATAATATAATGTGATAATATCATGTTTTGAGTTTTTTAAGGGGTAAATTAATACTATACACATGAAATTCAATTTGTAAACCAGGTTTAATGAATCCCTATTTATTTTAACGATACATATGTGGTGGTGTACAACTATTATAGTAGACCTTGTTCAACCATATATTTATTTACCCTGCCTGGTGCCGAACTCATATCTAGCCGTCGAAAATATTAACGGTGGATATGAGCCAAGGAGTTCTGTATTTTCCTTAAAACCCTGGCCGCCGGAACCAAGCTCTTTCTACTTCCTCTCTTCCGCCGTAAGACGCGATCCACTTCTTCTTCATCGTGCTTGCGTCGGAGTTCGTCTTCAGCAAATCAAAATGGGGTACGTTAATCCTTTTTTCGGTTAAATTCACTTATTTGTAGGTTATATTTGATTGATCTGTTCATACGCCGAAATAAGTCTGTATGATGTTACTGGTAAATGATTAGGAAGACCTTAAATTTGGGAGATTTTGAATTGATTTGAGTATTTTTGTTTCTTTTGATTGATAAGCTTATGGACGGTCAAGTACTAACTAGACATATAAGCCGTTAGCACTTAACACATTTCATAAGCAACATGAATCTGTTGCCACTGAGTTCAAAAATCCTGGAATCTTAATATTCAAGGATTACTCTCGAAGGCATACATTTTCATGATTCGGCTAGTTTAAAATTATGTTGTAATATTGAGTTCTAAGTAATTCGGAACAATGTTGAACAAAAACAGAAAAACACGTGGAATGGGAGCTGGGCGAAAGCTCAAGACGCACAGAAGAGAGCAGAGATGGGCTGACAAGTCGTACAAGAAGAGCCATTTGGGTAATGAATGGAAGAAACCTTTCGCTGGTTCTTCTCATGCTAAAGGTATTGTCCTCGAGAAAATGTACGTCATTTTGAAATTCATTTCTTTTTGTTTACTCTTTTTCGTTAAATCATTGTTATAATTATTTATTCATGGATGCAGTGGTATTGAGGCGAAACAGCCTAACTCTGCTATTCGTAAGTGCGCTCGTGTGCAATTGGTTAAGAACGGAAAGAAGATTGCCGCCTTCGTGCCCAATGATGGTTGCTTGAACTACATTGAAGAAAATGTATGATCCTATACTCGCATACTATTTTTATTTGTACATTTATGAAATTTGTATGTTGTACTGAAGAGAATAAATTATTGTGAATAATTAGGACGAGGTGTTGATTGCTGGATTTGGTCGAAAGGGACATGCTGTGGGAGATATTCCTGGTGTTAGATTCAAGGTTGTGAAAGTATCGGGTGTTTCTCTCTGGGCTCTGTTCAAGGAGAAGAAAGAGAAACCTCGCTCTTAGATATTTTCTTCTTTAGATGCTTTCGAAGAGGTAGTTATCTCGTTCCTTTGTATGATTGCAATATTCTTAAAAATAGTGTGGTTTTTGTTCTGTTGCTTTCTGTTAAAGAATTTTGTTTTGAAATACAATGTTCTTTTTGTAATCATGAGAGTGTTTTCTTTAATTTATTAGTGAACAGATTAACACAAGATTTTGAGATTTTGAAGTAATAATTTTCTTTTCACATGTTCACACAATTGGATGACCCAAGAACACAAATCCAAAGCAAATAGAAAGCAGTATTTCAAATTGCATGACATCTCAAATAAACAACCAAAGAAAATACACAACATTACCCCCAATAGAGTAAGAGATCAGACATACATTTGTAGTAACCTCACATAATTTTCACAATATTCACGTGAGAGCTTCCTCAACAACATTTTGACTCCTCTCCTTTGCCATGAATGGTATTCTATTAGTAACGCTTCTCTCTTATAACGTTCCTTGCCTTGTATGCATATTTCTCGAGTGAACTCCGTGCCACATGTTTTTTCTTGAATTCGCCGTCGTCAATATCCCTTATCATCTTCTCCAGATCGTCTTCGGTTCTACTTTCATCATTGGTTACTGCAATTACTTTCTTCTGGCCGTTACACCTATTTATTCCCGTCACATTGAGTATGCTGTTGGCATCTATCTCAAAACATACATTAGCCTTTGCGGCTTTGCCTTCCCTCTGGGAGCTGGATAAACGCCGTCAAGGCTGAAATCAAATAGGAGATTATTGTAATGTGTTTCTGTTCTCTCACCCTCGTACACTGATGTGCATGCTAATTTGGTTATCGTAAACAGTGACTCGAACACATTCCATCTTTGTGGGTATCGTAGTATTCCTTGACATGACTATTACGTTAGTAAAGCCTCCGTGAGCTCCTATACCCAGGAAGAGTGGCGTAACATCTAAAAGGACCAGTTCCTCGACCTTGTTATTACCTTGGCCGCTTAATTTTGCAGTTTGGAGAGTAGCACCAAATGTCACTGCTTCGCCTGGATTGATATTGATGTCTCTGGAAAGTTATCTCCCATCGAAAAACTCTTTTAAGAGCTGCTGCACCTTGAGAATCCTTGTACCGTAGAGACTCTCGGCATCAATCACGGCTTGTACACTAACTGACAAGTACATTTTGGCTCGCTCGCATGCAGTCCTCAGCCTCCTCAAAGCCTTTACTGTCTTCCTCTTGAACTCTTCAATGAAGTATGCCACCATTCGGTCATCGAAATCTTCGCCTCCCAGGTGGGTGTCTCCAGTGGTGGCTTTTACCGTAAAGACACCATTTTTTACAACAATCAACACGACTTCGAAAGTGCCACAACCAAGGTCAAAAATCAACACTTTTTTTCTCATCGGAGTTGTATTATTTATCATAACCACATGCCACTGCTGCAGCTGTGGGTTCATCCATAATGCGCATTACATTCAAGCCAGCAACTTGACATGCATCCTTGGTGGCATGACGCTGGGAATCCATGAAATAAGCTGGCACATTCACCACTGCATTCTTGACTGGACAATGTAGATAGCTCTCTGATGTCTGCTTCATTTTCAAGATAATCATATGGAGGATATTTCCTCTGGATAAAACTTCTCTTCCTTGCCCTTGTACTGGACTGCAATCATCGGCTTGTCGTTCGGGCTAGCAAGTAGCAACCACATTGAAAGGCCATAATTTAATGTCCTTTTGAACTGAAGAATCACTGAATCTTCGACCAATCAAGCGCTTGACAGCTGTTAGGAAACAAGAGAAAACTTTGTCAGATCAGAGGTATCATGTCTTGATCGATATAACAATGTAATAGTTAGGCTCGTCAATGATTTGGATTAAACTAGTTCTTTTTTTGGTATGAACTTGTTTTTTAATCCCATTTTCCTTTGTTAGTTACTGTCGGACTTTCATAGTCCGAATTTTGTTTTTTCGGAACGTCAAGGTCAGGAATGATATTTAGTCTTTTCTGTAAATCGTCATTCTTTTAAGCATTTTGTTCACATGAATAAGATCCATTTTCTTAAACCAAAAAAATTAACATAATGATTGATCTTTTCTGATATTTATAAAAACCCTCCTCACTTTTGGGATTTCCTAAAAAAAAAAACCTTACAAAGTAGATTGAATTATTTTTAAACCCTGATGATGTTAACTTTACAATTCCATCAATTTCATATTATTCTGGACCAAAATACCCCTCTCTCCATATATTTTCTTTTAGAATTTTTTGCTGTATTTCATATTACATTTATTGGGGATGTGGTGACGTGTTTGCAAAAGGCATCGTTGATACCTGCCGGTGGTGAGTGTATTATTTTCGGAACGGTCATTGGTAGTTTGGGCGTGTTACTTGCGTTTACTTCGAGAGAGGACATGGATTTCTTTTCGCATTTGGAGATGCATATGAGGCAGGAACATCCTCCAGTTTGTGGGAGAGATCATATGGTGTTTCGTTCCTCGTATTTTCCTGCCAAGGTTACATTTAATTTTTTATTTAATTTTTTTTTTTTTTTTGGATTGGTGGATTTAATTTGGTTGTGTTGCTGTGGGTGTAGGATGTGATTGATGGGGATTTGTGCGAGCAGTACCCGACGTTGCTGTGGATAGAACTCCTGCGGAAATATTGAAGAAATCGTGGATATTAGAAATAAGATTATTTGAGGTGGTTTAAATAATTTTTCGTGGTTGTCAAATATCAAATGGTGCCAAAGTAGAAAAGAAGGAGGTACAAGATGGTTGTCAAATAATGGTTTCGTGGTTGAATCTCGGCTTTTGGTTTTCAAATTCAAATGGTTTTCCCCGCTGCGCGTCCCGTCTAAATGAAAAAAAATGAACAATTTGTGAATTGGTGGTGCGGTAAGTATGGATGATGATTGACTAGATCTCGTTGCTCCAGCACGAACAATTATGAACACAATTATGAATTGTGTGATCTGATCAACCTTCCAGGAGGGTCTATTTGTGGTTCCTCTACTCATAGTTCGATTTTATAATCATTTAATTTAGTCTCATTCTAACAATTATGAATTGTACAATTTACAGCTCGAACAGGCATGAATACAACATTCATAGGAAGGGTCGGTCCTGTATTTTTGGAGGTCTTTGACAACGATTATTACGATGCTTCAAAATTTGAAATATACTCTCAAAAGAAAAATATATAATAAAAAGAATAGATTTCAATTATAAATAAATCCAATCATATATATTCATTTTGCTATGACAATTTTAGACAGTTGTTGGATAGTGACATGATAATTATTATCTAGATGAATTGAATTTAAACTAGTCGTAGTTAGACCGGTGTTTTATGTATTCGATATCTACATGATATTTTTATACATGTACTTGTATTAGATTGAACTTAAAATAGTAAACTAGAACCATACAATGCATTAAATTTGGATTAGTTGTGAAAATCACATCTTGCATATCATATCATGTCTTGTGCAACAATTTATAAGTACAAAAATTGTGCACAAAAAAACATACTAAATAAATAAAGCAGGTGTTTCCTTTTTTTATCTCTCAATAAAAAACATATCCTCTCCATTTGCACAAAAATATCCACGATCTCTTTCGATTTGTAATTCAATTGATAAATCTATTAGTTTTGTCATAGTAGCTAACTAGAAAGATCATAGAATACACCACCCTAGCTTCCTTTCGGTACTAGAACATAGAAATAGTTCGTCGAATTCTTCCGCTCATCAGACACTAGCTCGAAAGTCGAAAGCAGAAAGACTGCAAATAGGATATGCGGAAATGCTTGTAGGGGGGACCCTATATGAATTACCCACCCACTCGAGAAAATTATGTGAAGTTACAAATGTATGTCTGATCTCTTGCTCTATTGGGGGTAATGTTGTGTATTTGCTTTGGTGGTTTATTTGAGATGTTGTGCAATATGAAACATAATTAGTCATTCGTGATACGCAAATAATACGGTACGTAATACGTTCGTGTATAATTCGGATCAAACGTTTTTCAAGCCGGTCAAATATTCGGTCAAATAAAACGCAATACGCTAATAATTCGTCAATTCGGTTATTCGTCTATAGTTATGTTTATTTTACATAATACGGATGCAATAATTCGGTATATAAAAAATATATAAATGTACATTTGTTTACCCATAACTAATTCAAAATTATAATTATTTTATTAAACAATATTTATCTGAGTTCAAAATCATAAATTTATATATTATTAATATATTTTGATTTTTTTAATCATTTTTGGAAATTTATGTTTTTTTATTTATTTAAAAAAATTATATTTTTCTTCTTCTAAAAAAGCGTATTATACGAAAATACGTGTATTATTCGTGTTTTTTAAAAATATTGTAAAATACGCGAATTATTGGTCAGATTGAGTACGAAAACGTCAATACGTATATTATTCGTAATACATAATTATTCATAAATTATACGCGTATTATTCACAAACTGAACAACTATTATCTGAAATCCTGCTTTCTATTTGCTTTGGATTTGTGTTCATGGGTCAACCAATTGTGTTAACATATGAAAAGAAAATTAGTTAATCTGTTCACTAATAAATTAAAGAAAACACTCTCATGATCACAAAAAGAACATTGTATTTCAAAACAAAATTCTTTAACAGAAAGCAACAGAACAAAAACCACACTATTTTTAAGAATATTGCAATCATACAAAGAACGAGATAACTACCTCTTCGAAAGCATCTAAAGAAGAAGAAAATATCTAAGAGCGAGGTTTCTCTTTCTTCTCCTTGAACAGAGCCCAGAGAGAAACACCCGATACTTTCACAACCTTGAATCTAACACCAGGAATATCTCCCACAGCATGTCCCTTTCGACCAAATCCAGCAATCAACACCTCGTCCTAATTATTCACAATAATTTATTCTCTTCAGTAAAACATACAAATTTCACAAATGTATAATAAAAAATAGTATGGGAGGGAGTATAGGATCATACATTTTCTTCAATGTAGTTCAAGCAACCATCATTGGGCACGAAGGCGGCAATCTTCTTTCCGTTCTTAACCAATTGCACACGGGCGCACTTACGAATAGCAGAGTTAGGCTGTTTCGCCTCAATACCGCTGCATCGATGAATAAATAATTATAACAATGATTTAACGAAAAAGAGTAAACAAAAAGAAATGAATTTCAAAATGACGTACATTTTCTCGAGGACAATGCCTTTAGCATGAGAAGAACCAGCGAAAGGTTTCTTCCATTCATTACCCAAATGGCTCTTCTTGTACGACTTGTCAGCCCATCTCTGCTCTCTTCTGTGCGTCTTCAGCTTTCGCCCAGCTCCCATTCCACGTGTTTTTCTGTTTTTGTTCAACATTGTTCCGAATTACTTAGAACTCAATATTACGACATACTTTTAAACTAGCGGAATCATGAAAATGTATGCCTTGGAGAGTAATCGTTGAATATTTAAGATTCGATGATTTTTGAACTCAATGGCAACAGATTAATGTTGCTTATGAAATATGTTAAGTGCTAACGGCTTATATGTCTAATTAGTACTTGACCGTCCATAGGCTTATCAATCAAAGGAAACAAAAATACTCATAATCAATTCAAAATCTCCCAAATTTAAGGTCTTCCTAATCATTTACCAGTAACATCATACAGACTTATTTCGGCATATGAACAGATCAATCAAATAAAACCTACAAATTAGTGAATCTAACCGAAAAAGGATTAACGTACCCCATGTTGATTTGGTGAAGACGAACTCCGACGCAAGCACGATGAAGAAGAAGTGGATCGCGTCTTACGGCGGAAGAGAGGAAGTAGAACGAGCTTGGTTCCGGCGGCCAGGGTTTGGGTGGTTTGGGTTTTAATGATAATACAAAACTCCTTGGCTCATCTCCACCGTTTATACTTTCGACGGCTAGATATGAGTTAGACACGAGGCGTGGTAAATAAATATATGGTTGAACAAGGTCTACTATAATAGCTGTGCACTACAGAAGTATCGGTAAATTAAATAGGGATTTATTAAACCTGGTTTACAAATTAAATTTCATGTGTATAGTATTAATTTACCCCTTATAAAACTCAACAAATATAAATATCACATTATACGATTATACCCACGAAATGCAAATATCTCAAACAATCACATAAACCCCTCCGAAATGGGAATATATCATGATTAACACACTACCCAAATATATCATTTATAATAATTTATTTAAAAATATCATTTCTTTTATCATTATTTACCAAGGAATAAAAAATAGAGAAACTATGAAAAGTGACATATTGGATACATGAACGAGCAAACTGGAATAATATGGGCGTTAACCATTTTTTTTGCTCGAACATTAAATTCAACAATTTCACTAGGTAAACAACATATTGACTACGATTAATTTTTGAATATTTCAAATTTGTATTCTGTTTTCGAATTAAGAATACAATTCTTTTATTATAGGAAAGCGGTGTCGACACCTTCAACAAGCGATGTAATTGAACTAGCATATTCTTTTCATGTCGGGGGAAGAGATTTAGCGGTCATTCTTTCATTTTGCAAGTAGAACATTCAAATTGTAATAAATTGATTCAAGTATGATAATTTGATTTTTTTCATGGATAATTTTTTAGGTCTCTCTTTTCAATCCTCTCGTGCATAATTCATTTTTTGTTGGAGACAATCATATCTGAACCATTCATAGGGATGGAGTTTATGATATAAAAGGAACATATGAATTCTACAGTAGTGATGTTTGCATACAAGGATTTAGTGTTCAGGGATTTATTCATTACGTATCGACGGTGACAAATAACCCGACTTTCATTAATATGTTTGTTCAAAACAAGGGAAAATTGCCGGGTCATCGTACGCCCGAAAAAAATCAATCATCCACGAGATGTGGTTGTAATGCTTTTATGGAGATAAACTATTCAAAGGAAAATGAAAAATGACGCATATTTATCGAAAGAGAATTTTGATAACAAATAAAGTTGTGTTTGTTTATTCATGTACATAAAACAAAATTTTGAAGAGATTTTTTTTTGTGATAATTTTTCTGAAGATTTTTGTAAAAGAATAACTTACTGTTTTATCTATCATGCTAAACATACATCATACATGTCACTCAAGAAAAAGATGGAACAAAACAATCTTGGTAAGTATGCAAGAGTGGGAAGGAAACTTGGTTACTCTTAGAGATATAATCAAGAAAGGAAGCGATCATAAGCCTGGAAGATGAAGCAATCAAACTCCTTTGTTTTTGAACGTAGCGTAGCGTTAACACCTTTATTTTTTCTTAAACGTAGCGTTACTTTGTTTTGACAGAGCAAAGAACTGACGGAAATTTTTAAATAGACGGAAGTTATCTTAAATCTCAACACACATCTTGATAATAATCCAAGGATTAAAAACTCACAAGTAGGAAACTCTATTTACTTGTACAAGTATTTTAGTTGCATTATATATGTTGATTTTTTTTTAAATAATGATCAAAATTAATATATATTATGAAAAATAATATTATATATTTTTCAACAATTATTATATATTTGATATATTTTTTATATACTATTATTGATATCAATAAATTAATTTTTAAATCATGGAGATTTGTCAACTAAAATATAGATTTTGATTTGTAGGATGTTATTTTTAATAAATTGAGAAATAAATACTATTTAGCAATAACTATTATATATTCTTTTTTCAATGTATTATGTACAAATGTGTCAAAAAACTGAAAAACTGAATATGTTATTCTTAGTTTGTAAAATTGTTATAATTTTGTATTTTTATATAATATTTTAATGGATATATTTATTAAATTATGGGGACAAAATATTCATTTTTAAAAAACATAATAAAAAAAGTTTAGGGGTATTTGAGAGAATCTAAAAATATTAGGGTTTTTGCAACAAAAAAAAAATACAGGATGTTCTTGAGTAAATCAAAAAATATAGAGGATTTTCGTAATATCCATATAACTTATGGTTTTTTTATTGAAAAAATATATATAGATATATTTTCGGTTCTTTATCTTCCAGATTTCTTATAACCTGATTTGGTGATGTTCAATCAAGTTCTCAACATTTAATTTGGTCAATCACGTATTTTATCTTATTAATTTGATTCATTGGATCCTTACATTCAGTGATTGATGACTCCTAATTACATTCAGACGTGGTAAGGTAATCTATGGCACGACATGTTTGATTATGTGACACATGAATTATTTTGTTTACGAATCTATTGTATAAAAATATATTAATAAATTTGAATCTAATTATTTGTTGATGTATTATTATAGATCAATTAAATGATGTATTTTTCTTAAAACCAAAATAGTTTATGTTGTTAGGTCATAATTTAACGGTCCAGTCCTCAAATAATGGACAAAAAAAAGAATTCAGTTGAACCAAGCTAAAACATAAACAAATTGATTCATCAAATTAAAACGTTAAAAAATTGATTGATTTTTTTTTTGAAAAGAAAATTAAACCCACAATCCTCGCAACATAAAAATAAAATTGTTCATATACGATGATTATTATTGTACGAACCAATAAAGTTATGTGATGAGTGATGCCATTATATTTTTTCAGGGGTATATGTGATATTTTTATGTTTTGTTGGGTAAAAACTAAATTATTCCAGAAAAATGGAAGGAAGAATATAAGTACGGCATTTTCTGATCTCTCCACTTCGAAAAGCTCGAGAAAGCAAATGGCTGACAAGCCGAGTCGAGGGCTGGTGTTGTACGGCGATGGCTTGGCGTCTATGCTATCCGACTCCCATTCGAACCTTCACTCTTTCGCCTCTCTCTCCTCTTGCGGATTTCTCACTCTCCGTACTCCCCCAAATCAAGGTATCACCTTCAAATTCTACTTAGTTTACTATTATCCTTGATAAATGCATGATGTATCTACAACTGTAAGTATCATATTTTGGTAATTATGGAATGGTGGGTTTATGATTCAGAAACTTAGAAAGTTTTGTACTCGTAATTTCTTAAAAAAAGTTTGGTACTTGTATGCGTTAAATTACATATCTAGAGCGATAGTTTTGCATTAAGGATCATTTAATCCATTTTTTTTCGTTTTCATCGGAATTTAGTTTCAGATTCTTCAAGTGATAGAGCAGTTAGAGATTTCTCTCAATTACTCGATGCTTATGATTTTTATATCGCAAAGGTCAGCAAAAACTCAATTCATTTTTTTCAAAAACATGACATGAATTACATGGATTTTAAAAATCCATTTATTTTTGTTTTTTTCCAGAATGAGCAAATTGATGAATCTAATTCTGACATAAATACTAAGGAAATTCCTGTACCAAAATTATCTGAGAGGTATAAATTATTTTTTCGATAGAGAAATTCTTCATATTTAATGTTAAATAAACTTCATTTATTTGATTTTCAGGTTTATGGGCCTCAAAGCAGCAATATTTACAAATTCCCCAAGCATAACCTCTTTCTCATCTGAACTCTCTCTCGAAATTTTAAATTTGAAAGATTTCAAGTCCTCAGAAATACCCTCTCACATTTTATCCCTTTTAGGGTTTTCAAGAGAAAAACTTCTAGAAACTTCTGAATTTGATTTAATATTCCTACACATAACCCCAGAAACCCTAAAAACCCAAAAAGGAAATAGCTCAGCTGATTGGCTCGATGAATTAGTAGGGGCAATTTTGGAGATTTCCAAGCCTGGTTCTGAAATTTCATCCCGATTGCATATTTCCATCATTCTGAGTTACGCGAATTCGAATAAATCAGGGGCACATTTGAAAAGTTTGTATGAAGGGATTAATTCTGACTTGGCTTTGATTCGTCCAAAACAGAGTTATACTATGAAGGATGGAAAACAATTAGATGATATAAGGTCATATATTTCATACCATTTTCAAAAGGCACAATTTCATGTGCCCCCCTTAAAATTTCTCAAAAATATCACATATGCCCTTGCAACATATAAAATATGATGGATTCAGAATTACCCTTTATTTGTTGCCTTTTAAAATACACGTATTAAGTGAGAAAGGGGATAATTTAATTAGAGAGGAAGGGTGTTGGTGACATTTATTATATTTTGTAGGGATATTCATGATATTTCACATTTTTGGAGGGGTATATATGTTTTCAGATTTTGTATCGGTACATTATAAATTCTGCCTTTTTAAAGATGATTGTATAGTTTAAGTTCCTTAATCAAATATTTTTTATTGATCTAATCTAGGAATGAGAATCCAATGTTAATTGCTCAATGGCAAGATGGAGTGACTAGAAGAGATACATGCAAAGCATTCTCGTTCGAGGAACTTACCGAGGTACCCTTACTTTATACATTTATTAATTTATCAAACATATGAAGTTTATATTTGTCTAATTGTTATGATTTTCTCGTTTTGTTATTTTTTTAAATAGAAAGGGGGCAATCTTGCTATGTTGGCCGAGCGGTTTTTGCACGAGGTGGCGTTCAAGCTTTGGAAGGCACCCAAATATGGAGCATGAGTTTGTGCCGCGTTATTTTATTTAATTTCATCTTTGTTTTCAAATGCTAAATGCATGTATGAATAAATGTTGTATCATGAAAATAAAACCCCAACCTAAACAAATTTGATAGTTGAATTTGATCTTTGATCATTAATAATCTATTACTATTAAGATCTTTAAAATACATGGAATCATTATAGGGCATACGTTTACTTTTTAAAGAGTATACATGACATTTCGAGGTCTTGCAGGGTCTATTGCAGAAAAAATGTCTTAAAATATAAGGGTAGTGCATAATTCAAATATTCTCATGTAGGCTAGTTAGTGCATGAACATGCTTGCATGTATGTCTCCATTAACAACATTGAGGTTTTGAATCAAAATTTATTTCATCTAAATCATTTGTGATCTTACCAAAGACTCAACAATTAATGGCTAAAGAGACCAAAAACTCCGAGTCTAAACTTAGTATTTCTCATTTTGTTGGAGGAATTTTGACGGTTTTTGCCATTTTCATTGTATCGCAATGGTACGGACTTACTGGCCGTACCATTGGTACCCATTCATCCGAGTTCTTTTCTATCTTCACCTCGCCCAACTCGCAACCGTCAAACTACTCCAAAATAAATTCGTCAGGTAAATTACAAAAATCTTTTTTTGTACAAAATCTTGGATGTTCCTTTCGAAGAGCATTATTTAAATCTGGTTAAAAAAATAATTCAGATTTTTTTTCAACATTTTTTGTATATAGGAAATAACATAGACGAGAAATGTGTGTTTAAGCTCGGGGAGAAATCCATCTATGATTATACTGATTATATTTCTCAAATGTATGAAATGAAGGGAGATATTCGTGTTAACAGGAATTCTTCCGAGGTATTATTTGTTGCAAATAATTATGAAGAAGCCTTTTCAACATTGAAAAATAAAACTTGGGTTGTTAAAGCCTACTCGCATAAATTCAAGAGCGTTATGACGTCTGTTAAAGACGTTTTCGTAAAAGTTTTGGAAAATTCCGAAAATGCCCCTGCTTGTTCTGATAATCACAGTTCAATCCCTGCCATTGTGTTTAGCAATGGTGGGTATTGTGGGAATTTCTACCATGATATAAACGACGTTCTAGTCCCTCTTATTTTAACCACGTATGGATTCAACGGACAAGTCCAGTTTTTGGTTCGTCAAAAACAAGGTTATTGGTTTGGAAAATACAACAAGCTAATTAGCAAACTCTCGAATTATGAGATAATTGATTTGGATAATGAGAAAAAGGTACATTGTTATAATCATGTAATCGTTGGCCTTCGCAGTCACGACGATTTCAAAACCAACTTAAATATCGATTTCAGAAATATAGTGAGAAAAGCGTATAGTTTAGAAAGAGATTTCTCAATTCAAATGGAACCAAATATAGTGAAAAAACCAAGGGTCTTGATCATAGGAAGGAAAAAGGCTCGAGCTATCACGAATATAAATGAAATAGTATCCATGTTAAGCGAATTAGGGTTTGAAGTGTTAGTACACAATCTTATTAGCCATGAAGATGCGAGCATAACGGCCAAAATCGTAAATTCATGCGATATAATGATCGGCGTTCATGGAGCCGGTTTAACGAACATGATTTATCTCCCAAATAACGCAATTATGATGCAAATACTCCCATTAGGAGATTCTGATGATCTTCTGAGAAATACGTACATGTTACCTGCGTTAAATTTGAAATTGAGATATCTCCAATACAAAATTTCCGAAGAGGAAAGCTCGTTGATATACCGGTACCCTAGAAATGATCCCGTTTTTACTGACGTTAAATCGATTTATGAAAAAGGATGGTGGGAAATAAATAGGATATTTTTGAGGGAACAAAATATTACCATTAATACAACTAGATTTAGGCCTGTTCTTGAAGAAGCCGTGAAGATTTTTCAAGCATGAATAATTTTCTTGTATTGTTTTTCATTTATTTGATTTACTTATCTTTTTGTTTTATTATATTTTATTTTATTATTTGAGAAAGGCATATACTTAAAAACAATTTTGTATCAATATTCAATACATAACTTTCATATGAACACAACTTTTGATCGATACTAACATTAATAACAAAAAATAAGTACGAAAGACTATACAAATAATCGTAGAAATGTGGATTAATTTAACGAGATTGAGATTCTTGAACTCTTTCTGATGCCTTCATTGCTTCATTATTCCAATTCGTACTTAGAATTATCCAAATAAGCGCGCATAATTGTACAACCATTGCGCATATTATTCCCAACCAAAGACCCTATCGTCATGTTAAGTTCGATTAAAATAATAATCAAGAAAACATAAATGAAATATTGATACTACTACAAAGATATTTACGAACCTGTCCACCAAAATTCAAGAAAAATGCGAATAAAACCGAACAAGGAATACCGACAAGATAATAAGAACCGAGATTTATTAACGAGCAAATTTTCTGCCAACCACTCCCTCTCGCCACCCCTAAATTAATCCAAATTTTTTTATAATAAAAATGTATATTATTTTTATGAAATTTAAAAGGAACCTGAAAGAGTGCATTGGAGCCCATCCATGAAATCAGAAAAGGCGAGAATTGGCATCATTGTGGATACATATTGCACGACTTGTATTTCGTTGCTATATAAGTAACCCCAAATATCTCGTACCAATATCGTAATTAATGCGATAATTAGGCCTTGTGTTAATGATATTATAAAAGCTGCAGATACTGCCAAGCGTGTCGCTTCAGGATTTCCTGAACCCAATTCATTTGAAATCCTAATACTGTAAAATATAAAAGTAAAAAATAAAATTTGTTAATGGTGATAAGTGAACTGCTTTGGTGGTAAATTGTTTTGAACATTTTTGATTTATTTTTTAATTAATATTATTTTATATTTTTTTATGGACCTTATTGCGCTGCTGAGGCCAGTTGGAATCATATATACCATCCACATTGTGTTAAGTCTGTTAAAATACATAGTAAAAAAATTGATAAATATATCTTTTAAAAGAGAAAAAAATAGTTTATGTTTACTCACGTGATAGAAAGAACAGAAGTTTCCAATTTTGGATTTGGGAGAAAACCCGCTAACAAAACCACCATTTCAAATGCCCAATATTCCAAACTACATTATTTTTATTAATTAACACTCAATAAAACAAATAAATAAATAAAACAAAGAGGGTCAAAAAATACTTACCAAGTCATGAACGCAGAAGGAATAGCGAGTTTCAAAAACGCAACCAAATCCCTAATCGCTTCCAAAGAAAAAGCGACCCAAGTATTTCTACACTTCCCCGAGAAATTCACGTACAAAACCAACAACGAAACGTTTATCCAGTACGAAATATTCGTCGCCAAAGCCGCGCCTCTAATTCCCAGCGCGGTTTTCGATGCCAAAAACCAGCATAGCGGTATATGTATTATGACAGTCATGATAGAATAGAGTACCATTGGCATTACGATATTTTGGCATTGTAAAAACCTATCATAAATATTCCAAATATCAGATTTATCATTCTGTTTTATTGGAAGGGCAAATATGATATTTTTGGTTTTGACCTGACGTGGCATTGAAGAAGACCATAAGCGAATAAACTAGGAATGAGCCAAAGAGCGTAAATTCCAGCTTGGGCTGAAATTTCTGAGTTTTGGCCCAACGAAACGAGAATTGGGCCTGTGAAAGCCCAAATTAGGGAAAGAGGAATTGTTGTGAGGAAAATAACGATAATGGCTCGTTGCGTGTGAATTCCAAGTTGATTGTATTGCTCGGCACCGTATGATTGGCCGCAGAATGTGTCCAGTGCAGATCCCATGCCGAACTTGTAAAAATAATTGTGGTTACAAAAGGGTATGTGTGAAATTGTTTCGAAGGGTATTTATGAAAATTACCAAGATACTGAATCCAGTGACATTTGCGAATGATGTGGCGACAGATGCGCCTGAGAGGGCCAACTCACCTAGGTGGCCCGCAAACATGAGAGAAATTACCTATATTTTGTAGATACAAAAAAAGTTAATTAATATATTATTTGGTTTAATTGTGCTACTAATTTTATTATAATGATATATTAGTTAATACTATAGTTTAATTTGAAATTGATTATACTTGGTTGTTTTTGAAGCTTATAGAGGTTAATTGCATAATAAGGAGGAAAAATTAGGGTAAGTCGAAGCGAGATTGACATTTAATTGGGTTAATTACAATACTATATTAATTAGTTAATTTTATTCCAAATTATAACATTTGTAAATCATACCTGTAAGAAGTACTGAAGAAAATTGATTAAAACCAAAGGACCCGCCAAATAAAGCTGCCTCTTTATCTCATTAACGAAGCCTGAATCCCAAATGCAGAGACAAAATGGTTTTGGGTTTAAATCATCATCATTCTTGGTTTCGGCCAAGGAAGAAGAGTTCAGAAGAAGAGGAGAAGACGAAGAAGTAGACGGAGACTCCTCAGAGAACTCAGCTCTGTTTTCCGCCATTGATTTCAGTATAAGAGCGGGTACTCCATCGCCATTTTTGCCGGAGCTTCCATACAATTTCTAAGTCCAAGTTATTATTACACTCTATTATTTCTTTCAACATCAAAAATTTTAAATTATGCAAGTGTGTATGTTCTTTATTAATTTTTATTCCGGCCCAAAGAATTTGGTTTCTTGACCCAATAAATTCGGAATTTCAAATCATGGATTTTTGGCATGCACCCTGTTTGATTTGGAAATCGGACTGCATTTTTTATTGATTTTAAAATCCATATTTGTTATTTGATATATGGATTATCACAAATAAGAAAGTTATAAAATTAGAGTTGATAATAGAGCTAATTATGAGCAATTAAATATTCACAAATTATTTGATATATTATATGTTACTAGTTATAACTAACAAATTATTTTGATTAATAATAAGCTTGATAAAATTTACAAACCCCCAAAAGATTAACATTCTCATATCAACAAATCAAAATTTTCTAGTAATTAACATTTTGAACTGATATCTGGTATTGGCCTCCAAAACTTATTTATATTCAAACGAATTCGAACAACAGTACAATACCATTATAAGTTTATAACTGTTACAAATTTATGATCTAAATCAAATATGGTTGACTAAATTGACATTCGAAAGCAATTTAAAAAAGAAAAAAAAAAGAAATACGGTCTCATATTGTCTATGCTCTAAGAAATTTCATTGCTTTCTCTAGAACTGGTCTAAACCTATGAATGTCAAGTTTTACACTTTGTTCTTGTAAATATATCCTATCTAATTCAAGCCATCCTCGTTTGTGAATCGACATAGGATCCGTAAAAATCGGATCATCTCTAGGGTACAAATCAACGAGCGTACTCTCTTCCTCTACAATTTCATACTGCAAATAGTTTAAATTCATGTCTCGTGCCGGAACACCAAATTCGGTTGAGAAAAGTTGATTTAGTTTCCCTAGAGGAACGATTTGGATAACCACCGAATTCATTGGTAAAAAGATGATATTTGTCAGACCGGCTCCATGCACGCCCATAATCACATCACAAGTGTTAACGATTTTCGCAGCTTCGTGTATGTTAGGTCCACGATTCAGATCGTCTACAATCACTTCAAACCCTAATTCCTCGGCCAGAGTGATCACCTTGTCGATATTAATCAGAACCCTAGTGTGTTTTCTTCCTATAATCAATAGTCTTGGTTTTATCAAGATATTATCTTGCGTTCTTATCGCAAAATCTCTATCTAGTGAATATGCTTCCCTCAAAAATTTGGTGAAGTTCGTCATAGCTAGCCCATATGGTGCCTTTTATTGAAAAAAATTAAACACCACAATTAGCTAATTAATTATCTGATAAATAAGAATATTATTTTAGTAAAGAATATTATTAATTAGTAATTAATTACTAGCAATAATCTCATAATTTACTTATATTGATTACCTTTGTGGGGTCCATGCTGAAATCCTTGTGTTGATAAAGACTAACTATTGCTTGAGGGTAACAATGGATCTTCTCATCTTTGTCATAATCAATCACGTCGTAGTTAGAAAGCCTGCTAATGATCGGTTCATATTTCGCGAAGAACCAATCTTTTTTTTGAGTTACAAGTAACTGGACCTCTCTATTGAATTTTCGCGTGGTTATGAAGAGCGGGACCAATACATCGTTAAAATCATGCCAGTAGTTTCCACAGTATCCTCCATTGCTGAAAATAACTGCGGCTACGTTGTTTCTTTCATTGCATTTGGGACCATTTTCGATTCGTTCGAATGATTTTAGGGTTACATTCCTAATGGTTACCATTTTACCTAACGGAAAAAAGAAACACCAACTAAAATGTATGGTAATGAAAAGTGCAATCTCGGAAACGATAATATTCTTCTTGTATCAGTACCGTCATTTTTGCGAGCGTAAGGCTTCATTATCCAAGTTTTGTTTAAATCTGAGGGTAACGCGTCGTCAGGATCAATCGGGGCAAATAGTACTTGAGATGAGTACCCTCCTTGGATTCGAATATCGCCTTTCATTACACAAATGTCGGTTCGATATGCCGAGAAGTCACAAATTGATTCCCTTTGGACAATTGGTCTTGCCTCGGTCGCGGTAGTGGTAGTTGGAGCCATTTCGACCTTGTTAACTTCACCATTTATGCGATATTAGATGACAATTTGGTGTGATTGATAAAAAAATGGATTGATAATATTGAAGAGGTTATTTTTACCTGATTCTATGGTGCTTTTCTTCACATTTATCAATGGCTTTTCTACTTGAGATCTTGCTATAAGAGAAAAAGTTCACAAAAATAAAATCAAAACTCTTAAACAAAATGTAAGTATTAATTAGTCTTATTTTTAAGTTTTTTAATCTAACATTGATATGAACGAAGTATCAAATGACTTATTGGAAAAATAAAGAACTTACAATTAATCAAGATATGAACGAAAAAAAGTTCGTTGAGTATAGTACGTACCTATTTCAGAGATACTGATGTATCGTTCCGCAGAAGGGAAGGACGTTAAAAAGGCGAGAATACCAGCAACGAGCAAAAGTAAAATTATTTTTTTAGCATCGAAACGAATAGAATTCTGTCCTGATTTTTCTTTTGCCATGGCTGAAAATTTGAGTTTGAAGTGAAAAATCACACAAAAATGGAGATTATTTAGGAACTAAACTTGAGGGGTTCTATTTATTTGTTTCCTAGACTAAATGGTGGGCAAATCTTTGAGCATTATTATTCCCTATAATGTTAGTTAAGAGTTATAAACCTTCTTGATCAATTAAAAATATAACATATTAACAACAGCCCTAAGACATGCTTTCCATGTTTAGATTTTTTTGACTTGTAACAAGGTTTTATTTGTATTGTCACCTAAGTTTGGAATATGCAAGTTGCAATTACTCAAGAATAAATAATTAATAGTTCATATTAAATTCAAATACAAGAAAAAGCTCAAGAATAAATAATTAATGCATTAAATTCAAAGAGTTCATATTAAATTTAAAATAACAGATATGATATATTATATTTAATTCTAGTTTAATATAATTTAATTTAGTGCAACTTTATTATTAGTGTAATTTAATTTAGTGTAGCTTTATCATTAGTTGATCATTACAATATATTAACTCCATCCTTTATTTTCACTCGTATTTGGACATCACACATTAAGTCATTTCAACTATCATATATTAATATATAAATTTATAAAACATGCATCAAATATTACTGATTTTTATACAATTTAAAAATCTCGTCAAATATATTCCCTTTAATTTTTCTTTTTATTTTAATCCAAATTAGCATAGTTCAAACAATAAAAAATTCTAACTTGAATTTGTAAATATATTACCTAAACAAGTACAATGCAAAAAAAAAATACATGTATACATAATTGGTTTTATAAGTACCATTATTAGTATTCTTTAAAGGGAAATTCTATCATACACCCTTTTACAAGGGTATTTTGGGTATTTTAGCAATTAATTATATTTGTAAAAGGGTGTATCATAAAATTTATTTTTTATGGACATTTTTGTTTAAATGAACAACAAAAAATTCCAATTTAGTCAAACATTAATTGATAAATATATTTGAGATATTACCTTAAATATTCATAAATGAATAATTACTCCAAATACTCTTGAAAATAGGTGTATGATAAGGAAAAATGTGTATGATAGAAGCCCCCTTCTTTAAAACTCCCTACATAATACAAGCTGGGTCATGACTCATGTAGATGTGTTTCTGTTCAAAAAACTTTGATCTTTAAAATTTCTAAAAATTAAATAGAAGATCAGTGTACCAAAAAAAAAACATCAATATTTTTTTAAACTTATAGAACATATATGTCGAATGTTGTTACTATTTTTAAGTTTCTAAATTTAAAAATATTACATGATATTAAATTATTTTTAATTATGTTTTTGCTTAGTTAAATTTATACATTAATTAGTTTTTTAATTATTTTGTCTATTAAATGTGATATCATGTATAATTTTCATTGTCTTTCGTATCAAACATAAAGTGTATTAGTCTACATAACCAACGGTGTGTGTGGTACATTTGCGATATAGTTTACTATTTATACATTTGATAAATGACTTGTTAATTGCAATATGAGAACTTCATGGTCAACAAGTCTTGAGATAGTTGTCTAGCACAAACATTGATATTGCTTGCATGTCTTTATAGCAAGCATTATAAGGGCAAAAAAATTGTTTTTTAATTTGAGAATCTAGGTACTCCATTTTGTTTTTACTGAACTACTGCTTCATGCCTGTCCTTCCGAGCCTGAGGAACTCGACTCAAGAATCTAGTGCTCCATTTTATAATTTACTAAATAAAAATACTCCTAAATTTAAATGAAAATTAAAATGTATCGAATTTGTGTAGGTTCATGCAGTAAAGTGAATTACATAAAGACTGCAAACACATGACAGAAATTCGTGCATATTTTTTTTAATGGAGGGTAATTGTCCGCCGGCGATGATTTTATAAAATGAGAGACGGTTATATACATAGGATTTATATATTTACCCTCTTTTAGACTTAAAATTACATGTTTATCCTTTTTAACATTAAAATATCATATTTACCTTTTAATAAATCTAAAATATTATAGTTAACCAAAAATTGAAAATCATTCAATTTTTCCGTTAAAATTAACGATCAACTATTTTATCATTTACATATTTACCCTTCAAAAATCCAATTTATCATATTTACCTTTTTAAAAATAAAATATCATATTTACCCAAAGAATATAACAATGTAATCTCGTAAATAACCATTCTACCAATCTCAAATGATAAAAACAAAAATATTAAAAATAAAGTTTAATTGCAAAAATATAACAATAACTAAAAATATTATTAAATTGTAGGGTGTGATTTTTTTTTTTTCTGAGTGAGTAAGGGTACATATGTTACTTTTATTATTGAGAGAGTAAATATGATATATTTTTTTAGGGAAAATTTCTTTCATATCCTACTAAACTCACAAATAACATATTTATCCCTTGGAAACTACAAATATCATATTTATCCCTACTAAATCATGTTAGTATCAAATTTATCCAAAATGAAACTTTTTGTCAACTTTAACAGAGAATTAATTACAGAGAATTAATTACGATTGACCAATTTACCCCTCAACTAACCCACTAATTCTAACCCTAAACCCAATAACATTAAACTAGTTCAAACCCAAAACCCTGTAACATGTGAACCCAAAACCTAAACCATGTTCTCTATCTCAGTACGATCTCCATTCGATCTCCATTGTTCTCTAGCTTCGTACGAAACTCGAAGCTCTAAGAGGCAGTCTCGGACTGGCGAAATGGCGGTGGTCCGCAATGGCTATCTAGCGAGACAGGCTTGAGCATCTGGCGACATCGTTGCCGTAACCCTCCTCCTCTCTGAATTGCTTCTCTGGCGATTTGGCGTGGCTCGATCAGGTTCAAAATTGAACATCTAGTCTTCGGATTATTAGGTCTTTGGTTCTCTAGTCTTTTTTTTGTTGTTGAGAAATTCCAAAGTGAGCTCTGTATGTCTCACGTTTGGAAGTATTAATTGATTCAAGATACTTCTAGTCTTTAAATTGATTCAAGATGCTTCTAAACCCTCTACTCTGGTGAATGTTTATCGTATTAATTTTGTTTATTTCACTGAACAATTTGTAGATTTGCAAACTGTAAATTATTTAATCATTAGAAAGCAACAATTAGAGTGGATTTCTTGACCAAAGATGTACAAATTGGTGACAGACAATTTAATTTACAAGTTTAATTACTTCTCTTCGAAATTTCTCTTTCATTATGTATGTCTACATAATTAGTTTCTTTTTTGTGTTATTAATTTCAGCTTTAGCCAAATAATTTCAAATATATGGTTGAGCTCTGGTGAAGCCTCTGATCGTGATGTTGACGTTCTTGGAAATGTAAGTCAACAAATTACTAATCGACAAATTTCTTGTTCGCCCCCTTAAAACCTTGAAAAATCATCTATACCCCTGTAAAAAATGAAAAATAATATAGGCTATTTCCTTATGTAAAAAAATTCTTGGATACCCCTCTTTCCTTATGTAAAAAATCTGAGACTTTGTTCGACTCGATTTTGTTCCCGTGAACTTTAATTTGCTCATGTATTTGGTTTAGCTCTTGTATTTGTATTCGATTTTATTGGTTGATGTAGAAATCAGAGTCTTCCATGATGAAAATCCGATAAACTGATAAAAACAGATTGTTAACTCTCTCTCTCTCTCTCTCTCTCTCTCTCTCTCTCTCTCTCTCTCTCTATATATATATATATATATATATATATATATATATATATATATATATATATATATATCTGTGTGTGTGTGTGTGTTCAGAAGTTTGGTACCAAAATAAACACTTGGCAGACTCGAGACAGTATTTTTCAACGGAATTTTCAGAGTTTGTTGTGATTTTTAGTTGTAATTAGTGGATCCATAGTGTTCATTAATTTTGGCATTTTTAGTTATAATCATTATATGTGTCTTCGAGTTGTAATCTGAGTTTTTGATATTTTTTAGTTGTAAATGTAAATTATCTTAATTTCGATCATTGTTTTGAGTTGTAATCGTTATACATGTATTTCAGAAGGTATGTTACAAATAATCTGAGTTTTTTATATTTTGTTGTAATTAACTTGGATTGAACAAATAATTTGAGATCTCGTTCCATTTGATTGAACAAATAATCTAAGTTTGTCATAAATACTGTAACATTTCAACTTCACAATTGTACGTCAATCCTACCTCTTACATCTATCAAAATTACGTGAAAACTAAATGTTCAAAAATTCAATGTTTTATTGAAATTTTTGGCATGTTTATCTCTCAAACTTAACAACTTGAACCCAAATCATATGTTTCTCTCTGAATGTACTTTGTTTTTTATATAATGATAAATCAAATAGAAGTATTTGAGAAATATTTGGACATTGTGCATAAATAAACATAATTTATAACAAAAAAATTGAGAAAAAAATAAATATATGAACAATTTGTCGCATATATCAAATAAAAATGACATATTTTGACAATTTTTACAAAAAACAAGTATCATTTATAATGAAATAACACGTATCAATCATAACAAAATCAAGTAAGCTTCATCGCGTAACGAAATTCAAATCCACCACATCGTACCTGACCAATTTCACTTCTCCATCCATCAAACCTCAAATCTCACCCAATTCATCAACTCTATAACGACTTGTATCTCCCGCAATTTCATTAAACAAATTAATGGCTTCTAATCCGTGACCATGAACTTTGTATCCATAAGTTATCTCGTTCGACGCAACCAAGTTTGTCTCACGCATTTTATCGAACATGTTGTGAGCATCTTGCATGTTACCATGTTTTACATACATATCCGCAAGAGTGCTGTGCTATTGGTACCAGTTTGCTTGTTAGGAGGCGTACCAGTCTGCTCGATTTAGTTGGTACCCTCCCTTCATTCTTTTCAGTTGTGGTACCAGTCTGCTCGATTCAATAAATTTATGGACATGAAACCAACCCCACAATCTGAAAATGAGTATCAAATTAGAACCAGAGAATTGATTATGAAAATGAGTATCAAATTAGAACCAGCGAAGAGGGTTTAGAAGTATCTTGAATCGATTTTAGAGAACCAGAAGACATAATAATCTGAAGACCAGATGTTCGATTTAGAACCTGTTCGAGCCACGCCAGATCGCTAGAGAATCAATTTAGAGAGGAGGGTTAGGGCGTCGCCAGATGTTCATGCCCGCCTTGCTAGACAGCCTTTCCAGACCACCTCGCCGGACCGCCATCTTCGCCAGTCCGAGATTGCCTCCTGGAGCTTCCAACTTCGTATGAAGCTAGAAAAGAATGAAGATTCTACGGAGACATAGAACATGGTTTAGGGTTCACATGTTATCGGGTTTAGGATTTGAACCAATTTAATATTATTGGGTTTAGGGTTTGCTTTGAACTAGTGAGTTTAGTTGAGGGGTATATTGGTCAAGTTTAATTAATTTTCTGTTAATTTAACAAATCTCTTCAGTTTGGATAAATATGATACTAACATGGTTTAATAGGGATAAATATGATATTTGTAATTTAAGAGGGATAAATATGTTATTTGTGAATTAAGTAGGGATATGAAAGAAATTGTCCCATTTTTTTAAAAGGGTAAATATAATATTTTGGATTTTCAGAAGGGTAAAATAGTAATATTAAACGTTGACCGTTAAGTTAAGCGGAGAAATTGGATGGGTTTTAATATTGAGAAAATATGATATTTTAGATTTATAAAAAGATAAATATAGTATTTTAATTCTAAGAAGGATAAATATGTAATTTTAAATTTAACAAACGATAAGTATATAAATCCCCCTATATACTATGTACATTTTTAAAAACTAATGAAACAGGCTCTATGTCCTACTTTCATTTTTCATTAATTTGTCATTAATTGATAAAAAAAAAAAATACTCACTCTTTAAAAATACTATGCGTGTAACTAGAAAATTTTATTTCAACGCTAATATATTTCATAAAAGTATAAAAATAAAGATAAAGATAAAAAAACCCCAAACTCACTCTTTTTCACCGGCCCTACCCAACCCGACCCGACCCGACCCCTCTCGCTTTCCCTTTCAACCCAACATCCCTGGACCATCCCAGCTCGACCCAACCTCACCCCTGACCCACCGACTTCCTCGCCGGCTCGCCCAGCTCCTCGACGGCCACCTATCCAACGGCCATCGATTTTCTGTGATTTTTTAAATTCTTGTGATTTTCTTCAATTTTTAGCAATAATAATTTCTGAACACTCTCTCCCACTGTACTCTCTCCGTGATTTCATATTATCTTTGATAACAATTTCCTAATTCTAAGCCAACAAATCTCTCCAGTTCAAATCAATATAAAACTCCTAAATTCCCAATAGAAATTGGTACATTGTTGCTTATAAATTAGAATTAGAATTAAAATTAGAATTATTGTATGGTTCACATATACTTAATTAAAATAAAGAAGTTTTGTTCATACTTATTTCTGCTAAATAAATCAGAGATTTCAGATTTACTATTAAGGTAAAATTCATATAAATATTGCAAATTTCTGAACAAATTGCGAATGGACGAGAACTATGTTTCGATGCATTCTGCAAAAATTTAACTAAAACAGTCCAAAAGAACAATTTATTTCTCTATCAGAAACTCAATAATCGCTCTCTCCCTTTAGATGCTTAATAGCCCTTTCTAGATTTGGCTTGAACCTCTTCACATCAAGCTTCACATTTTGCTCTGCCAGGTAAATGCTAGCCATTTTATCCCACCCTAATTTACGGATCGACATGGGGTCGGTAAATACCGGGTGATCTCTTGGATACCGGTCTATCAGCGAGCTTTCTTCAACGCTAATATTATATGAAATGTAATTCAATTTCATATCAATTGCAGGTATTCCGAACTCGGAATGAACAAGGCCATCGAGTTTACCGAGAGGAACTATTTGTATTACAACAGCATTTGTTGGCAAGAACACCATGTTCGTCAAACCGGCTCCATGCACACCCATGATCACGTCGCAGGAGTTTACTACCTGGTAAATCAAATTAGTTAAGAGATATTGAAAATTTGAAACGTTAATTTACTTTATCGATAATAGTTAACATTCTATTATTCATAACCTGCGCAACCTCGCCTACGGTACTTTTATGAACACCAACTCCTTCAACGACAACCTCAAACCCTAATTCCTCAGCCATCGGAATGATTTCCTCCATGTTTGTGAGCATCCTGCTGACCTTTCTTGGCATGATATACATTCTCGGTTTTGTACCGGGATTTTCGCGCATTTTTAATGAAAAATCCCTCTTTAGCGAATACACTCCGCGCATAAACTTTGTGAAGTCCACCATTGAATACCCATTAGGAGTCCTAGAAGGATCCATGCTGAAATCCTTGTGACTGTGTAATCCAACAATGGCTTTTGGAAAACAATGCACCGTTTCTTCTTTATCCAAGTCGATTATATCGTACATTGAAATTGCCTTGAAATAATTTTCGTACTTTTTATTATACCACGTCTTCATTTGAGTTATTAACAGTTGAACTTCACCATTGAATTGTCGGGCGGTTATGAATAACGGTACCAGTATATCGTTGAAATCATGCCAATAATTACCGCAATACCCTCTTGTGCTCAGAATAACGGCCGCTGCGGTATGGTTGACTTTGCAAGGAGGAAATTTTTTCCGCCCGACATTTATTGATATTTCTCTTACTAGCATCATCGTGTTATCTCCTTTGTGTGTGTAGGGTCGCACATGCCAGTTTTGTTTCTCCGAAACATTTATTTTGTCTGAGAAGAAGATAACTTTAGAAGAAGTTCCGTGAATGTGAATATCGCCGTCTATTTCACACTTGTCAGCTCTACGACTCGTGAAATTGCATACAATTGGAAGTGATCCATTTTCTTTCAAGTTCGTCTTTTTGATTGCCATAGTTCCTTCAAACGAATGACAATTTATTATCTCGTATAATAATTTATATTTTCAATACTTATTATATGAGAAAAATTATATAAAAATGGATGTACCATAGAAAAAAATATATCACCTAAATGTTTGGAGCTTGTATTTATATTCACCGACGGCGATCCTACTTCCGATTGCGATGTGAAGACTACAAGTAAAAAAAGCAATGTATATGTATGAGTGATGCAATGTTTATCCATACGAATAAATGAATAATTCTTCTTCGGTGAAGAAAATACAGTTTCAGGATCAACCGTAAAAGTGTACACAAGGATAAACGAATGTAAGCGTACATTCGTGGTCATATCTTTCAGTAGGAAAATCCAATTTGAATGGTTCAAATTGGGTTAGATAGATAATAATATTATCTACAACCTTCATATAGAAATATATTTCATATGAACGAAGTATCAGTGTCGTTTCTATGAAATACCGAAAGTCTGCAACAGTATGACATACAGTTAGTAAAACAGTAATAACTTTTGCATACGAACTCCAATTGGGCCAGGCCAAATTGGGTCGTGTAGATAATAAGATTATCTACAACTTTCGTGTTGGGTGATTTTCTGTCAGAGAAATTTACCAATTTCGTATGGACAGAATACTGGACAGATACATGCAACTTTCTGTGTGAAAGAGTGTATATTGGATATACATGTCTTTTGGCCAATCCTAATCCTATATGATATAAATATGATTTTTCTCTCATCTGGAGTAGTTCATTCAGTTAATTAATTCAGAATATTCCAGAGAATTGTGAGACAACTTTCTAGAGAGAGAAAGGGTGTAAAGAGAGAGAAACCGTGAAAAGGTGTTTTCCGGTATAGAGAATCAATCAATCGAGCAAGTTCGCCGGTGCTTCGGCTAGGCAGTTGCATCCGCGACCGACGTCTTACGAGTCAAGGTGGATACAAGTAGAGGAGCAACATCTGGGGCTCTTTCGGTTGTGATCGATTCCGAGGAACGAAATCTGCCGGAGACGGAAACGAGCGAATCGAGTAACGGGCTGTGGAAGCATGCGGGCATGGAACGCACGAAGACAACCCGAGGCGTGTCAAGACGGTGGGAGACGTGCGGTATGGGACGTACGGGCTAGTCACCAACGTGACACCGAAGGAAAAGAAGGATGCGAGCGATCAACCCGTCGTGCGTGATCAATTTCACGCTGGTAATCGTCTATCCTACTTTGCATCGTACCCTCAAAGTCATGGCGTGATCTTGGATTTAGGGAACCGGACCGGGCCTTCATTGTTGGTTCAAATTTCCTGATAGTTTGATTATTTCAAAACACTATCATTACTAACGTATGCATCCAGAAAAGTGCAGGATAACATAGGTACGATACGAAGATGAAGGAGGGCTTGTGAAGTCTCAAGATGAACAAGACAAGAAGAACACAAGGAAGACCATTGGAATACATCAAGAATCAAGATGTTGAAGCCTTCCGTGAGTGGGATACGCCACAAATAAACCATAGGTAGAAACCTAGTAGATCTCAAGTAAAATCATGTTCAAAATAACAAAGAGTTCAATCAAGCATGAAGTGCGTTCTGAACGAACTCAAAGTTCGTTCAGAACGGACTGTCCACATATCAAAATATTATCTCTTGATAAGAACCAAAACTGTCACAGGATTGTGTGCGTTCGAACGAACAAACATGTACGTTCGAACGTACATATAGAATCCGTTCACCCACCATTTAAGTGCGTTGAACTGACAATTCCTTCTGTGAACACAAAATGCAATGTATAAGTGAGTCCGTTCTGAACGGACCCACATATATACTTGCACGTTATTTTGAAACGGCTAGTACCAACTGCAAGTGCGTTCGGAACGAACATTGTGCGTTCGAACGCACTGGCAGTTTTCTGAAGGATTTCTATAGAGAGTATAAATAGAATCCTTCTAGGACTTCTCTCTCCCACTCTTCATTCTAAAACTTTGCAAACCAAAAAGAGAGAAAACCTAAGCTTTGATTATCCATATCCATTGATAGCTTGAGAAACTCTCTTTAGATCATTGATCTACTTTCCAAATCCTCCACTAATCGTATCCCACTCACGTGACCGATCACGTTGTAGCTCGATTAGTGAAAAATTATAATAGGCTAGTGCAACAAAGTGTAAAGAGCCTAAGCTATAGATCGATAGAAAGCGTGTAAATCGATCTAGGCGACACCTTGTAATCGAGTGAGTTGGAATTCAATCGAAAGCCAAAAAGAGGCACAAGGCATTCCCGGAGACGTAGGTACTCGCAAATAATTGAGTCGGTCAATTAAGCGAGTAAAGGGTGAGTTAAAGCTACATAGCAACCACCTACCGAACTTCGTAAACAAACATCTTGTGTTCAAGAGTTAGTACGGTATCATCTTTATCATCTTTATCATCTAAACTATTATTATTTCCGCAACGTAAATTAGGGCATCATCTAAAGTAAGTGTACGTTAGATTACCTTATTTACCCCCCTCTAGGTTAGAATTAACCAACAATTGGTATCAGAGCAAGGTACTAACCATCTCTTAAGAATATTAGGGATAACGTGTACTTAAAAGATCTAATGGCCAAAATTAACCCAATCATACAAAATTCATTTACAAATCCGATAAATACCGTTCCAAATTCAAACATCTCAAACTTCATCGACAAGTCATGTTGGACGCTATATCCCGAAAATTCCCATTGGTCAAAAAGGGATGAGGACCAAACAAATCGGGAAACGAGAGAAACTCTACACGAAAAGAGACATGAGGACAAGGGTCAAAAAGATCACCAAAAATACAAAGGTAAGGAATACAAAACGAAAAAGGCTCACATCACAAAGGTTGATTGTAGGTTGGGAGAAACGAACGGATCAAACTCATCATCCGAATCAAATGATCCATCAAACCTACACAACGCAAACCTAGCCCTTATGGTAAAGATCGACTCTCCATCAATGAGCGCGGTGGAAGCAGCAATTAAATCTCTCCGAATTGAACGGGGCCCAATCCAGACACCTCACATACCCGTTGTCTTAAATGTCGAACCCTCTACTCCGACTCCTGCTCCAAAGTCGACACATGACCAAGGTCATGAGGTACGTATCGAATCTATATTTAATTTGGAATCATTGCATCAACCTCAATATTCACCCTCGCTAAAATTAGAAATTGAGTCTTGTGACGAGTTCTTGAGAGATGATGGGAACTCTCTACGAAATAGGGGTAAATCTGAGAGCTCAACACAAGCTCTTAAGGATAAGATAGCTTCTCTTGAACTATCTATTTTGGCATTTAAATCTCAAATACATGAATTTAAAGGTTTTTCAAAATGTGAATGTCAAGCTTTAAAAGGCGAGATTGCTCACTTAAAAGTCGAACTTCAAAATTCAAAAATTGAAAATGATTCCTTGAAGAAGGCTTGTGCATCCACTGCATCAAGTCGTCCCTCATTGGATGAAATTTTAACATCGTCATTCATGGGACAAAAGCCAAATGACAAATCCGGTTTAGGATATAAGAAGAATAACGGTAATAAACCCGACTTTTCCAACTCCAAAAATAAAAAATTAACATGGGAGAACAATCGAGTTAGTAGTCATGGGAGTGCTTTCATGTACCATGATTTCAACAAGGGTAAAAATGTAAAAAAAGAACAACCTAAACGTGTTAATCATAATTATAGGAATAATCATTTCGCACAAAATTCACAACCTAGACGTAACAATTTGGGAAGAACCGATTGCTTGTTCAAACGGGGACCAAATGGTTATTTCTATGAAGTGACAAACTACATCGAGGCTTCATATCAAAAAGGGGCTCCCAAACATTACACCAACACACCAAAACATTTTCAACCAAAACAAGTTAAATCAAACCGATTTCAATCAAATGAATTTCCATCAAATCAATTTCATCAAATGCCAAAATCGATAATTTCTCGGAGAAGTGACTCAAATCAACTCTCGAACTACTTTGTGAAGAGTTCCACAACCACAGATAAGCCAACCGTAGCCTTTTGTAATTATTGTTGCAAAAGTGGTCATATCTCAACAAATTCTGATCTTCGCAATCCAAAATTGACATCGAATGTCGTTTGGATGCGCAAAGATCGTCACACGATGGGTCCGTCTACATCATACGGTGTTGGACCCCCTAGGGCTTAAACCCGAATGGAACAATATACTCCTTCATTTACCATACCATAAGCCAAATATTGAGGGGGAGTATAGTAAATAAATCTTAATATATTATCTTAATCCAGTATAAAGTCCATTTAGTGATCACATCACAGAATATAGTCCGTTCGAACGAACACAGTGTTCGTTCAGAACGAACATTTGAAATATAAGTATTCTCATCAACCTCAAATTAGTGGCCACATCACAGAGCCAAATGCGTTCGAACGAACAATATGTTCGTTCAGAACGAACAAATGGAATTAAGGACCCTTGGTAGGAAGCCTATCAATATCCCAACGAACAAAATGTTCGTTCTAACGAACTTAAAGGATGAGAACATTTGTTGTGTTATTCAAAATTTCAAAGACCAACCGTACGCGCCAAGGACTTGAATTGGGATAAAGGACATACAGTGAGTTCCAACGCACTTAAAGTTCGGTCGAACGGACTCACATCATTCAGTAAAACTCTTTTCATGACGTCCTTTGTTTTTCTTCTTCCAATCAGTTTCAAGTGCGTTACAACGAACAAAGTGAAGGGAAATATCCTCGACCCCGGGCCCGCGCAGCGGATATGTAGGCCCGGTTCGATTCCCCGATTCCCGAGATCACGCCACGACTTCGAGGGTACGATGCGAATAGAAAGACATATTCATACCAGTGCCAAATTGATGGCACACGAAGGGTTGATCGCCGCCTTCTATTTCCTTCGGTGTCACGTTGGTGACTAGCCCGTACGTCCCATACCGCACGTCTCCCACCGTTTCGACACGCCTCGGGTTGTCTTCGTGCGTTCCATGCCCGCATGATTCCACAGCCCGTTACTCGATTACTTCTCCGGTTTGATCACAACGAAGAGCCACATGTGTCGCTCCTCTACCCGTATCCACCGTGAGTCGTAGCACCTCGGTCGCGGATGCACCTGCCTAGACGATGCACCGGCGAACTTGCATGATTGCGTTTCGATTCTCTAGACGGAGAAAATTCTTTTCTCCTTCTCTCTCAATCTCTTCGCACTCTTTCATCAAGTGATTAGAGTCTCTTAATTTCTGGATTAATTCTAAATTAACTCCATTAATTTTCTGGTTGAACTAATCTAATTATTCAACTGGTTGGACTGATGAGAGAGAGAGAAACATCCTATATATACTCCATAGGATAAGGATGGGCCAAAAGGTATGTATATCTTCTATACACCTTTTCAAACAGAAAACTGCATACATCCTTTCAGTAATCTGTCAGAACGAAAATATTAAATCGTTCCAACCGACTTTGAACATTTACGAAAGTTGTAGATAATCTAATTATCTTTCCAACCCAATTTGGCCCAGCCCAATTGGAGTTCGGACCCGAAAGTTACGGCCGTTTTACTGACTGTATGTCAAACTGTCGCACCCTTTCGGTATTTCATTATAACGATACTGATACTTCGCTCAAATGAAATATATTACAACATCAAAGTTCTAGATAATCTCATTATCTAACTAACCCAATTTGAACCATTCAAATCGGAGTTTCCTACTGAAAGTTATACCAGCTTTACTAGTCTGTTTCGTATGCCCACGAACGCGTACGTTCGTTTGTCCTACGTACCATTTTAGCGATGATCCAAAACTGTATTTCCTTCAGTCTCCCACTCAGTTTCAGATTTACCTAAAAGGTACTTATGTATATCATATATACACTATATCAGAGAATCTGGCCCGCGTATCAAATACGCTAAAGCCATGCACATCCAATGTGCAAAAACTTGCAATCAAGCCCGACATAGTACGACTCGTTGTGTGACCGTGTAGGTTCGTTTAACGATGGCAGTAGGCCGTTTCCATGGCACTACAAGCCCATGAGCGGGATCTAGTCACTCCATCATGGCTACCCATGTTAAAACGAAAAATGATTGTGATCATTGTGCCTATCTCGAATAGCGGTTACTAGTTCTCTTGTTTGCGATATCCGTTAATCAAAAGGCATGGTAATAGTCATCCTTATAATTTGATTAACTATACTTATTCCCCGATTCCGAGTTGATTTAACAAATTTCAATCGATATTAACCATTAATATCATTGACTCTGGCCAGAGATTTCGTTAATCGACTCATCGAGCGGCGCCTAAGAGATATCTCTTCATTTCGGAATAAACAATTCCTATCTTGGAGACTCACATTGAATTCCGTGTTTCGGACAATACCCAATGATGACCCTTTTAACTCCCTGTTACGGTGAGCGTAAGATCATATCAAAGCATTGTGTTACGCACGTAACGCAATCAGTGATCCCCTCAAGTATGAAGAATCTAAAACCCCATCCGTCACAAGTCCATCTATAATGACTAAACCATGTCATGGACTCGCGGCTTTGGTCATATCCAATATATGTAACCTAACATATATCTACGTTCCCGATTCGACAAGCACCTTGTCCCATGATTAGCAAAACATAATCATCTCCTCGGCAAACGTACTAGTGTACACGTTCAGTCTATCCAATAATAGAAATGTTTCTCTCTTAAGCAAGCTGATCCGCGACTAGGGATGTTTAGAAATGACACTTTAAGTGTGACGGTTTCGCAGCACATGGTCCTCAACCATGTCGACGTCCACACAAGTTCAAATCAAGGTTCATGTAACAATCATATTACACAACCCGCACACTGTTTTCATATAAGGTGAATGCATATTTAATTTAAGTAAACAAATTTTTTAAAAGGAATGCATTCATATGGACTAAGTATTTGGGTGATACAACGTTTACCTATGGGTATCTCCATACCCATAACCTGCGAGGACTATCGTATTAGATAACTACACTCTACTCTCTTCTTCCTCCTCTAGGTATCTCCATACCCATAGTCATCGCATGACAGTCACGCGCGACTAGAGAGAGCGGTCTTGTAAACGGGTCCGCACGTTCCCGCTAGTGTTAATCATCATCAGGATTGGAACATTTCCAATACCTACGATCACATCTTTTCATAAAATTTCATGGATCAAATGAAATTTTCTGAGTATTGGCTAGAAGTGGTTGTGACCTCGGCATTTTTGGCTTGTACTATTGCGTCTCACGCAATAAACAACCATAAATCCGATAACTCGTGACTACTAGAGTTTGGTCATGTATCCTTGATCCATACCACTTCCTTTTGCGATTAATAACCGCAATATACTCGCCACCGTAAATAGAATCATAAACTATTGATCTTGTGGAACCTTTCCACATAACCGTGTTTTCATTTAAGCAAAACATGTACACACTTTGTGATCGAAAGTCGTGCTACATATTTGGACGTGCTTCATCTTTGGAAACTGTTGTTTGTTATAACTCTTTATAACCAACACGTCCTCCACACCATTATAGATAATAAATCCTGAATTCTTTCGCAAAGTATTCAAGGATAAACTTCACCTCTATCAATACAAATCCCGATAGGTTTTAAATATACATAACCATTATGTATATATTTGTATAACCATTATACAATCACAAGAGTTAGTCTCATGTAATCGAATTACATTCAAACTCATGTGATTCCCATGAATTTTATTGACGGTGAACTAGACGTTTTATTTGTATGACAGATAGCCACATACATATCATGACAGATATAATAGATCCTAACATCAAATGTAAGGCATCATATTATTACTTTTCGCGCTGCTTGATGTCTCACATCGAGCCGTTGAAAATTTCTAACCATTCGCCATTTCGATTTATCTCCTCCAAGGAGTTTACATGTTGAAAACCATTTTCAACAATATGTCGATATATGTGCTATAACATAGAACGAGGAACTTCTTAGATCTATCCTATAGATCTTCACGCTTAATTCATAAGCGGTCTCGTATAAATCCTTTGTCGTTACAAGAAATATAACGCAGCTCCCACTAACCTTCATGTGTACACAAAGTTTCCATTCGTTTCGACAATTTTATAACAGTTTATAATTTTGTCAAAACGAATATTCCAATTCCGAGAAGCTTTCTCTAATCCATCATATGGATCGTTAAAGCGTGCATATCTTATCCCCGATTCTTATGAATCGACAAAACCGTAAGGTTGTGTCAAGTACACATCCTTTCATAAAATTTCTGTTAAGAAATTCGGTTTTGACATCCATTTTGCCACATCACATAGTCGTAATATGCGACCATGGCAAGCAGAATTTCGAGAATGTGAAAGCATGGCAACATGCGAAAACGTTTCTTCATAGTCCGACTATGAATTGCATGAAACTCTTCGCAAAAAGCCTCGCTTTACATATATGCGTATTCCTATCCATGCCGGTTCGTCATCTTGAAAAACCCACTCACATTTCACGGGTCTAACCCAGAAAGTAATGAAATCAAGTTCTGAACTTGATAATTAACATGGATCGAATCTCAGATTTCATGACACCATGTCATGTGGAATCAACTTTTCATAGCATCCTTGTAGGATATCGAATCATCATATGATTTCGATCTATCATCATTAGCCTCGATAAATCCGTATTTACCGGCTTATGATATAGCCTACTTGATCTACGAAAAATTCCTTTGTGTGTTCGACTTGCGTTCATCAACTCTTGATGAAGCCATGTCAACTTTCATCGGTACAATGTTCATTTTCAAATCACGAACTCTTTCGAGATTTATTCTACTCCCACTAGCCCGCATAGAGATAAATGACACCAAGTTCCAAACTTGTGCGCATCTAGTCCTCCTCCAAGAAGGCATCTCTTCGAGCCACGAAAATCTAATTTTCGTCGGGACGTTAGAACTAATACCCTTTAGTTACCTTAAGGATACACGAACAATTTTCATATTTGGGATTGAGTTTAACCGAAACAAATTTCGAAATATACTCACATCCTCAAATCTGTACAAGTGACAACTTCGGAACCATTCCGATCCATATCTCATATGGCGTCTTTTGTACCGATTAGAAGGTTTATGGTCCATATCTTAATGCAACCATTCATTAGTGCCGCTGTCTCAAGGGCGTATCCCCAAAATATTTTTGGGAGATCCTATTGACTTATCATTTATCGAACCATGTCCAACATGCGTTCATTTCCTCTTTTCGGACACATTTCAATGTTCCGAATAAGGCAATCGTGAAACGATTCCACAATCATAAATGATCATCAATATTCATAACTCAAATATCGCCTCTTCGATCCTATCGAAAGGTTTAGCTCAAATACTCGACTTCTCGATCCTATCGAAAAGCTTTGATTTTCTTGCTTAGTTGATTTTGTATTTCGTTTTTGAAACTCTTTGAACCTTTCAAAAGTCTCCGTTTCGGCACGCATTAAATAGATATTTCCATATCTAATTTAACCGTCCATAAACAGAACAAAATACTGATAGCCTCCTCTTGCCTCGGAACTTTTCGGATCATCTACATGTGAATGTAAGTTCCAATAATTCGTTGGATCTTTCTCCAACCATTGGAGAATGATGCCATTTGTCGTCTTGCCTAATAAATAAGTATCGCATTAATCAATCGAATCTAATTCGAATAATTCTAGCAATCCATCATATGGAATCTAGATACGCGAATCTCGTTTATATGGCCAAGACGGCAATGCCAAAAGAAGCAATCAACTACTAGGTTTAATCCTCCTCGGATTTCACCATTTTTGAGTCATTAGTTTGGACAACTCCTTGTCCGAACTTTCTGTTTGGAAAACATTTTCCCAAAATACCCTTAGACATATATTTCTTTCGATCCCGCTTTTGAATTACAAGGACATCCACGCATCTTTATGCATTGGATTCCTCGGATACTCTGAGCATCTCCAATTCAAATTTAAATCGCATCATATGCAATTTCGGGATCGACTTATCTATCGAATGCATATGATATTCGGTTACGAAGATAAAATCTCGTACCATCAACACACGAGTGTTAATCAAAGACCCATAAGGCGTCGTAAAATTAACCTACTCTTTGAGCCGCATCGAACCATTCAACGCGCTCTAGCTCTTGAAACTATTTCATGAGCGTTGTGTTTTACTTTCATATACACCCTAATTCTCAAAACAATGTTGAGAAATTTGCGTCTATACATGCCACCACAAGGCACATAATATCGTTCGATTCCTTCTTAAAGTTTATCGAACCCGGCTTTCTCTAAAGCCATAGCATTGAGCCCCGAATCTACCATTTCCGTGTCCAACACGTTCCTTTAAGTCTAAGAACTATTCTTTGACTATCAAGGTTAATAACGGTAATTCCGGCCCAAAAGCCATCTATCATATCGATCTCATCGATATATTTGGTGTTGCTTAAAAACATAATTCTAAACGGATGATGAAGATTAACTCCTAACCGTGCGTACTTAATCTATATGCTTATATGATGAATATATGAATGTGTTATTTTTATCGAATCGATAACCCTCATACCGATACGGGACTCCAAGTCCATAACACTCAAGACCCATATTTTACGATCCTCCCATAGAGAGTATAAATACTTGCACGTTATTTTGAAACGGCTAGTACCAACTGCAAGTGCGTTCGGAACGAACATTGTGCGTTCGAACGCATTGGCAGTTTTCTGAATGATTTCTATAGAGAGTATAAATAGAATCCTTCTAGGACTTCTCTCTCCCACTCTTCATTCTAAAACTTTGCAAACCAAAAAGAGAGAAAACCTAAGCTTTGATTATCCATATCCATTGATAGCTTGAGAAACCCTCTTTAGATCATTGATCTACTTTCCAAATCCTCCACTAATCGTATCCCACTCACGTGACCGATCACGTTGTAGCTCGATTAGTGAAAAATTGTAATAGGCTAGTGCAACAAAGTGTAAAGAGCCTAAGCTATAGATCGATAGAAAGCGTGTAAATCGATCTAGGCGACACCTTGTAATCGAGTGAGTTGAAATTCAATCGAAAGCCAAAAAGAGGCACAAGGCATTCCCGGAGACGTAGGTATTCGCAAATAATTGAGTCGGTCAATTAAGCGAGTAAAGGGTGAGTTAAAGCTACATAGCAACCACCTACCGAACTTCGTAAACAAACATCTTGTGTTCAAGAGTTAGTACGGTATCATCTTTATCATCTTTATCATCTAAACTATTATTATTTCCGCAACGTAAATTAGGGTATCATCTAAAGTAAGTGTACGTTAGATTACCATATTTACCCCCCTCTAGGTTAGAATTAACCAACATTCATATCCGCTGCGCGGGCCCGGGGATGGGTGAATTCCCAACATTCGGATCAGTACGCCGATTGAAAACTTCCAAGAAAAACACGTACCCTTACTGAAGATCGTCGCGGTATAAGTATCTGGGACAGAGAAATATAGCGATAGGACGATAATGCCCCCGATCAACAAGAATAAAGAAAATTTGTTCCTTAATTGCAAACTGAAATCCTTGATCAAATTCATTGCCTTTTCGATACCCATTGGCGCCCCTCAATCACAGAAATATTTTGCTTTTATATTATTTTGATTTCTAACAAATTAAGTTAGGCATGTGATTTGCATTTTGGTCTAATGAAATTAATATTAATATTGTTCTAAACCATAATGCTGGCCATGATTTGATCGTGGAGCTTTGCTTTAGTTAATGTATCTATTTTTATGGGCGTTTGTTTTGCAAGGACACGTAATTTTGGCCCGCTCAACCGGTTAATAAATCATAATCACCTCTCTCGCCGCTCTCTCATGTGGCTGCAGAGCGAATCTTGGTAGGAGACAAAGAGGAACCGTCGTCTTCCAAAATTTTCGCCGAACAATATATATAACAAGTGATTCAGTGTATTTTATTAATATAACAATGTAAAATTTATTGTTTCGCCTCCAAACCAATCGTGTAGCGTAATTGCAAAATCAATTTTTCATTTTGTCGCCACTCCAATAAATTATGGCAAAATCCCCACTGCAACCATGCTATCAGTGATCTTGGGTTGGGCGTACATCAAACCTCCCGATCTGTTTATATTTTTGTAGAATTTTGAAGTTGTTCGGTCAGATCGGAATCGCATTACAAAATTGATATTTAAAACTCATCTTAAACACAACACATAACTCATATTATAACTAAGAAACATCGTATAATAATAATAATAAATATGTTATATATAGATATGAAAATGTACATTTTGAAACTTTTAATCAAACGGTATTATGCTATATTGATCATCTGTATAGATATAATTCAGTCCAATAATAAAAAAAAATCATCTCTTTATTTTTTGTGTTATTTACCTTCGATTTATAACACGTTGTCGGCCCGACGCTTTCGAAATTTTAATTGAAGGTAAGTATCAAGTATTATTATTTTCATTTTGTTATTGGTCGATTTTTTTTTTGGAGATATGAAAAATATTTTTGCACTCCAATGAATTGATTTTCAAATGACTTCAATACATTTTTTAGTGTTTTTCCAGTGAATACATTCGGAATGATGCACGTTCCCTTCCGCATTTTATTATTTCGAGTGCATTTGGAGTGCGTTAAGCCGACGTGTCACGAAATTATTTAGTGATTTTGTAATCATGTCTTGTAGTTAGAAGTTGTATTTTTTTTAATTACTCGTGATCCTGACTCCAGAATTATAAAGATTTTGTGTGTTACTATACTATCTCGTGCTTGGTGAGTTGGTGTCATGACTTGAAAGAGTTGATTTTGTAATCCTACCAACTCTTTTGTTTATTTTTTTTTTTTTAATACTGACTCGAGATTTTTTTTTTCCTTTTGATATTCTTTGGGAGGAAATATGCAGTTTCCAACAAAAAAAAATTATGTTTTGATGAAGTCTCTATTTTCATGAATTTATTGGATTCATAAATTTGTATTGAATTTTTAATGTTCATACTTCTATTAATTATGGTGAATTCTGGTTGCGAAAATTCATTTGAATATGATGGGTCTTAAAGATAATGACAATGTTGAGCGTTGTTTGACTCAAACAAAAGTTTAGTTTACTTTAATATATACTAGCTTTTTCCCCGCGCAATTGCGCGGGAGCCCTCGAGTTTGTCATGATTATTCGCACATCCGTGATTTGGTATATTTTTAACCCCCTAATTTTTTTTGGATATTGTAAAAAATCCTCTATCTTTTCGTAAACTCCAAAAAAAAACTTTTTACCAAACTTTTATTTTAAAATACTCCTTATGGATGATATTAATTTTTTTTTTCCAAAATACCCTCCAAATCTCATATGTAATAATTAAAAGTTATTTTTGTTATTTTTTATTAATTTTAAGAAAATTCATAAACACTTCTTAACATGTAGTGATTTAAAAAAATTTAAATTATTACATATTTTGTTTATATAATTTTAATATTCCATTCTTTATTCATAAAAAACTAACATTAACTAATAATAAATAAACATCTTGCAAATATATTCATAGAAAATATCTATTTAAACATCTACTTTTTATTTTAGTTTTCCTTTTATGTATTTTTTAATAATTTTATGATATTTTATTTTTAAATATTTGCAAGATGTTCTTTTAATAATATTGTTCAACTTATTATAATTTTATGTTAGCTTTTCAAGAAAAATAATACATAAGTCGAATATTTGTAATGAATGAAATATTAAAATTATATAACATATAACATATAGTAATTTTTTTTAATTATTATATATTACAAAAAGTTTAAGAATTTTTTAAAATTAAAAAAGCATTTTTTTAAATGAATACATATGTAAATTAATTGTTTTTTACAATATCTAAAAATTTAAGGGGTCTTTTGAAAATTTTCTAAGTAAAGTGGTGATAGGGAGGCATAATAAGGTGGTGATGTGGAGGCATGAGATGAGAGAAATTATTAATAATGTAAAAAAGGACCGAAATTTAAATTAAAAAGGACCAAAATGTTAATAAAAAGTACCAAAGTGTGAACTAAAACTGAAAAGGACCAAGATATAAATAAAAAGTACTATAATGTAAATTCAAAAATTTAAAAAAGGACCGACATGTAAATAAAAGAGGATCAAGATGTAAATATGAAGGACCAAAATGTAAGTTTCTAAACTTAAAAGGACAAAAATGTAAATAGAAAGGATCAAAATGTAGTTTTTTCAACTAAAAATGACCAAAATGTAAATAAAAAGGACCAAAATGTAAATAATTTTTTTTCAAAGAGGCCCCTGGACTAAAGTGTAATTTTTCAAACTTGAAAGGACCAAATGTAAATAAAAAGTACCAAAATGTAAATAAAAAAGGACCAAAATGTAAATTAAAAAGGACCAAAATGTGAAAAAATATTTTTTGTTTACAAAGAGGCCCCTGATGACGTGGCTGCACAGATTTCTTCCATTTCTCTTAACTTTATACATAAGAATAATATGATAAGTGGGTTATCGTTCCTCGATCCACGAGGAAATACGTAAGTTTATTAAAATTTAATATTCAAAAATTTCGTATAAGGGCATGTTTGATTTGAGGGATTGTGATATACATGGACAGTGAAATACATGGACAGTAAAATACATGGATAGTGTAATCCATGTGAGTTGTTTGATTTGTTGTATTTTGAAATCATGTATATGAAATCCTTTGTTTGATTCTTGGTGCAAAATACAGGATTTTAATATTTTAATATTTAATCCCTTATTATATTATATTATAATATATTATTATATATTATATTATTTTATATCATATTATATTGTACTGTATTATATTATATCATATTATATTATATTATTTTATATTATATTATATTATATGATTATGCGATACGATATTTATTTAATATGATATTATATAATATTATTTTATATTGTATTGGTTTATATTATATTACATTATATTATGTTATATTATGTTATGTTATATTGTTTTATATTATATTATAAATCGTTATAAATTTTATTATATTACATTATAAAATAGTACATAATATATTGGTTATAATATTCCAGAGATATGGTCAAATTTTGATACAAAATGGAGTTCAGAACAAAAAGTTATGATGAAATTACAAATCACCCCCTGAAACTTTATGAAAAAAATCCAGAAAGTTTGTAAACATAATGAGGCTCTGGACTGACTTGTAAATTCAATAATTTTGAATATAAATCTCCAAATAATATGAAATTGATTTTGAATTGAATTATGGGACAAATACTATATAGTGATAAACTTTTTTTAGTATAAAATGATGTAGGTATTTTACAATTCATTCACAAATTTAGACAGATGCAAAGATTCACACAATTTTATATACAAGTCCTCAACTCAGAATAAAATTTGCAATATTCAAAAATCAATATCAAATAGAAAATCCAACCAATAACGATTATTCAAAAATTAAATGAAAATAGATTGTTCGATCTTGAATTTAAATTAACTTGTTTTATCCAGATCAATTTATAAATCAATTAAACATGGCCAAAAAAAGTGATCTTTAAATTCGAATTCTGAGAAATTAGGTCAAAAATATTTTTCAGAAGTATTTTTCCTCCACTTTGGATATCATTTCTCCCACAATTGATGATGACATGGAATGAAATTAATTTGAACTGCAAATATGGTGGAAATAATATCTGAAAAAAAATTTGTTTCATTTAGAAAAATCTAGAAATTCTCACAAAAATGACAATAATATTGTCAGATGAACTCACTTTACAGTGAGTTAAGATTTTTTTTATCAAATTTCAAAATTCATATCAAATCGACAAAAAATCCAAATGCAATTCTGTAAAATGGGAATCAAAATTTGTATTAAACATTCCCCTTAAGCCATGTCATATTTTAAATTAGACCGTACGATTAAAATCAGTCGATTGATAGTAAATGGTGTGCCCCCATGACAAAGAATATGAAAAGCATGTTTAATTTTCTTTGGACACACACAAGTTATACAACTTTGTTATTTAATAAATCTTTTTGTTAGTATTTAATTTACATAAGATCTATTTTTCTCTCATCCAATTAAGAAATATATTCATTTTAATATTAAAAATTACATTTTTTGCTATAAGTTATATTAATAGTATTTTAAGAATTTTAGTTTCAAAAATCAGTCAAATATACTTACTTTAATTTTCTATTTAGTTTATATATATTATTTTTTAATCGAATTTATAAAGATATTGGGTAAGAAAATACAATACAAAATAATACATGTAAAATATTTAAATAATTTAATTTAAGTAGTTATTATTTTTATAAAATATATAATAATTAGAATTCTATATTACTAAGTAGGTTATATTTGTAGTTTTGTTTTTTACAACTTTAATATTGAAATTTTCAGAATTTAACATAAATGAAAATAAATATTTTATCTATTAAAGTATAAATAACTTCTTACCCTAATAACATGTTTCGAATATTATTATTAGTTTTAAGTTGTAAAGTTAATAATATCATAAAATGTCAAATAACTTTTATTTATATTTTTACTAAATTAAAATTTTATATTGTTTTCATTGTTTAATGTAATGTTGTGTATAATTTTCATTTTTTTGTTTATAAATAAAAAATTTATTAGTACCATATTATTAATCATGTGACTTGAGTATATTGGTTGTATTGTTCAATGTTTTTATATTTATATTGCATTAATTATCGTGAGTAACAATGATATCTTTTTTGTGGTTGTTTTGTGAAGTTGTATTATGCTTCATATATTATTATTTGCTTAAATATATGTATTGAAATTTGATAAAAAGAATGAAATATTTTCTATCATAACATAATATAATTATGAAATATATTCTTGCTTATAATTAAATTAGTTATATAATAAAAATGTGATGAAATTAATATAACAAGAATTTTTTTATTTTACTATAATATTGTCATTATCATCATAAAAAAGATTATTCGTAATAAAACTAAAATATAATTATCATGCTCGCACTTAGCGTAGCGCGGGTATTCTCCTAGTACTATATCAATATAAAGAAGTTTTGATCATACTTGTTTCTGTTAATTATATCAAGAGATTCGACATTTATAATTAAAGTGAATATTCATCTACATATTGCAAATGGACAATCCATTCTACAAATAATTAACTAAAACAGTCCAAAGCAATTTTTAATTTCTCAATCGAAAACTCAAGAGTCGTTCTCTCCTTTTAGATGCTTAATAGCCCTTTCTAGAATTGGCTTGAACCTCTGCACATCAAGTTTAACATTTTGTTCTTTCATGAAAACCCTAGCCAAATTATCCCACCCTGATTTATGGATCGACATGGAGTCGGTAAATACGGGGTGATCTCTTGGATACCGGTCTATCAGCGAGTTTTCTTCCTCGGTAATATTATATGAAATGTATTTCAATTTCATATCAGTTGCGGGTAATCCAAACTCGGTATGATAAAGTTTGTCGAGTTTACCAAGAGGAACTATTTGTATCACAACTGCATTTGTTGGCAAGAACACCATGTTCGTGAAACCGGCGCCATGCGCACCCACCATTACGTCGCATGAGTTAATTACCTGGTAAATCAAACTAGTTAAGAGAGATTCAAACGTTAATTTACTTCTTACCAATAAGAAGTTACGAATCTATTATTTATTACCTGAGCAACCTCGCCTAAAGTACTTTCATGAACATCATCTCCTTCAACGACAACCTCAAACCCTAATTCCTCGGCCATTGGAATGATTTCCTCCATGTTTGTGAGCATCCTCTTGACCTTTCTCGGCATGATATAAATTCTCGGTTTTATACCAGGATTTTCGCGCATCTGTAATGAAAAATCCCTCTTTAGGGAATACACTCCACGCATAAACTTTGTAAAGTCCACCATTGAATACCCATTAGGAGCCCTAGAAGGATCTATGCTGAAATCCTTGTGACTATTTAATCCAACAATGGCTTTTGGAAAACAATGCACCTTATCTTCTTGATCCAGCTCGATTATACCGTACTTTGAAATTCCCTTGAAATAATTTTCGTACTTTTGAATATACCAACTCTTCAGTTGAGTTATGAACAGTTGAACTTCACCATTGAATTGCCGTGCGGTTATGAATAACGGTACCAGTATGTCGTTGAAATCGTGCCAATAATTACCGCAATACCCTTTTGTGCTCAGAATAATCGCCGGAACGGTATGGTTGACTCCGCAAGGAGGCAATTTTTTCGCCAAACCATTTATCGATATTTCTCTTACTAGCATCATCGTGTCATCTCCTTTGCGCGTGTAGGGTCGAACACGCCAGTTTCGTTTCTCTGAAACGTTTATTTTGTCCGAGAAGAAGAAAACTTCAGCAGAGGTTCCGTGAATGCGAACATCGCCGTCTATTTCACACTTGTCAGATCTACGAGTCGTGAAATCGCATTCAATTGGAAGTGATCCATTTTCTTTCGAGGTTGTGGTTTCATTTGCGATTGTTCCTTCAAAACGAATGACATTTTACTATCTCATACGAAAATTTACATTTTCAACACATGGTATATCGTATATATATACCAACATTTTGCGATTTCACCTAATTGCTTAATAGGAAAAATTAATGTGTAAATTAGAGGAAAATCATTACCTAAATTTTGGTGCTTGTATCTATATTCACCAACGGAGATCCTACTTCCGATTTCGCTGCAAAGACGAAAAAAATGTATATATTATGAGCAATACATTGTTTATAAATTCAAAGACACATGCCTTTACTGAAGATCATCGAAGTATAAGAATCGGTGACAGAGAAACATATCGAAAGGACGACAATGCCCCCGATCAGCGAGAATAACGCGAATTTGCCCCTTAATTGTATGCTGAAATTCTTGATCGTCTTCGTCTTCGTCTTCGTCTCCTTTTCCTTACCCATTGATCCTTAATCACAACTTCTTCTTCTTTTGTGTTATTTTGATTTATAGAAAATTAATTAAGGTATTAGATTTGCGTTTTGGTCAATTGAAATGAAGTGAAATTAATATTCTCGTACGAACATAATGGAAGCCATGATTTAATCATTGTTCTTTATTTTAGACTTTTAGTTAAAATGTATTTGTTTTATAGGATTTTTTTAAGGCCCATAAGTTTTCTGCTTAACTAGTTCACAATCACGTCCATTTCCTTTAGTATCGCCTCTCTCCAGTCCAAAAACCCTGTAATGGCGTCTTCTTCTTCTGAGCAAAACCCTAGTAGCCGAACCCAGCAATGGCGATTCACATGGGAAGCCCTAGCTCATATATCTACTCTACGCCTGTACCTCTTCCCTGTTCCGTCCTCCTCCTCCCTGTCCATTTCAAATGTCACCGCTGCTCTCCAGTTAGACTTGTCGCTCCTTGTTGTTTCCTTCGTTGATGGGAATGAGGATGAGATTTTTCTCAGAATTCCTGTGCCTAAGGTTTTGATCGATCCCGAATCTGAGATTGAATGTGTTGTTAAGAGTGATTATGTAGAGATTAAGCTCAATTTGGTGCTTCCTGTGGATCATCCTGTCGTTACTGATTTTCAAGCTGCTAGCGGTTTGAATGTGGATGATAATTTGATTCCACTTTCTCTCGATGATGGTCAGTTAAAGTTTTATTGTTTTCTTTTGGGTTTAAATGCTAAAATTTAGGATATTTGAAAGCCAAATTGGGTGAAATTGAGAGATATTTTGAGATTTCAACTTCGAAAGCTTATGAATTTGGGCTTATTTTTACAGATTTGAAAGGTTTATCTTCTGGAGATATTGATTTATACTGCAAATCTTGTTCCGCCAAGTTAACCAAAGAGCCTTTAAGGTAAAAAAAAATTCAAATCCTAACAATTCTTCTACCATTGAACACTCGATAATCCAATTTTCAATTTCAGTAATAATCTAACACCAAAATTATCTCAAATTGCAGAAAAATTACAGAAATGCCATCGATGATCTGGAGAGAAGTGGCTGATAACTGGTTTGGAAATTGCTGTTGCACCTTCGGAGCCACGAGTGAAATTCTCATTAATAATTACCTCAACTCTTTTTCTCTCTCTCAAATTTCTCTTCTCCATTCCTCCTCAATAACTGTAAACAAAGATTCGATATTTCTCTCCAGTTCTGACGACCTGCCCCTTATATTCAATCCCCAAATTAGCACCCACAATAATATTACAACTCGATTAAATAATTCGGACCATTGTTGTCACGAAGAAAAAAACGGTCACGATGAAGTTATTATTAATGAAAAAAAGAGTAGTAATACTTATATGGGAGGAGGTTTTATACATAGCGAAAATAATATTTCAAAAGATATAAATTGGGTAGAATTTCATTGTTACAAGTGTTCTTCCATTATTGGATCTTATCCTTGTAAAAATTCGGGTAAAATGGAGATGATTGACGGTGGAATTAGGTTATTCAAATGTTATATTTCTACTAGTTTGCCTATTGGGGGTTCAAACGATATATTCAGGTTAGTTTCTTGATATATTTCTTTTTTTGGCAATTTGGCTTGACGAATGGGTCTTTTTGCAAATTACTGAATATATGTTTCATTCTGTACAACAGGAAATATACGGTACAAAATCTATTTTTGAATCTGTTGATGGAGACAGCAAAGGACGAAATTAGTTTTCGTACCCTCGTCAGGGATTTGAAATCCAGGAAACCAATTCTTCAGATCGTGCTTCTCAGTTCTTCAAAGGCATGGTGCTTCTCTGGTTCTTGCTTCGAGAACCGTGCTGACGGGTCGGGTTGTCGGGCTGGACTCAAACCCGTTATGAAAGTCTTGTTCTCTGATTGTACCGATGCTGATGCGAGGTATACATGATTTTCGATAGATTGTTTTAGCTGAATTTTCAAAAATGAAAACCTTTTTTTAAATAATTTAAGAAAAACTTTGTATTTGTAAAAAAAATTGAAGGTTGGTGGAGAATTGGTCGAGCAAATACGAAGCCGAAGAAATATACATGCATATGGTTCAAATCGAAGAATTGAAAAAGTGTCTCGATTCTAATTTACAAAATATTCCTCTTTCATGTTCATCACTACAAGACATGAATTTATCGTGGTTGAGTCCTAATTAATTCAATTGATTCGTTAATTATTATTTTAAACATTGTTGACATGGAAATTATAACCTTTTAACAAATATGGATACGATTTCTATATGATCTTTTATTTTCGCCTTGAAGGATATAGACTACCAAAGCATTCTTTTAAAAAGTAGAAATCGAAGTGGCGAATTTCACATATACCTTTACAAAATCTCAAAATATCATTTTTTCTCTTTTTTTTCTATATTTGTTTCAAAGTGTACTCAAAATAATTTCATTTCATTATCTTATTTTTAAATTTAGCCATTAGTATGAAAATATTATTTTTAAATTTTGGATGGGTATATGTGATAATTGTAGGTTTTATAGGGTGTAGTAGAATGCAAGGAAAATTTAATTTCCGTTGCCACCTACAGTTGTTACATTTTTGCTTTCATCACCTTCCTTTGAAGCTTTTCTTGGGAGTTTTTAAGGGATAATTTTCTTGTGTACCCTGCAAAACTCAAAAATATAGCATACACCCTTGTAAAGTCAAAAACATGATGATTTAATTAGTTTGGTTGTATTTTATAAGAAACCCTAACTACCAAAGATTATAAATGTTGTCATGGAGAAATGATGGGTTGTTTAATATTAATTCCACCTAAATCAAGATCATGATGCTGGAAATTAAATTATCTCTGACCTTTCTTAGTTCCAAATTATGCGTTCTAGAGAGTCTGCGGCCGAAGAATGCTTAAACAAGCAAGAAAATTTCAACAAAAATAAATGAATAAAGTACTGAAATTTTTTAGTTCAATCATGGATATTGTTTCTTTTCATATTATCTTTTTTTCTTTTTTGGGAAGAAAGAATCATGGATATTATTATGGAAAAGGATAATAACCTCCCGTTTTATGTATCGGCGCTACCGCCGAGGTAGTGGCACTAACACGAGGCATTCGAAACCATTTTGGGAGGTAGTTTCAAGCAGAAAATTCGAGCTAAAATATATTGGACAGATATAATGGGATATATTGGATCTGCAATGTATTTTTAAAAATGTTAAATTTGTCGGCCGATATCATTTTCCTGTACGAATAATATTTTTGTGTCGAATCCAGAAACATGAGCAGTTGAAACATTTTTATATTAATAATTATTTTTTTGAATTATTATATTAGTAATAAATATTACTTATATATTTTAAACTCATTTTATTTTAATACATTTCTATCACTTATGAATCTTGGCTTAATATTGCTCAACTCATATCTTCTAGTGGGTTCTCTAAAGTTTTATTCTTTTGTTTTTGCCTTGAATTGTTGTCTTAAAAAAAATTATTCTAAGATTCAAATGTATTCCATACTTCTTATTGAAATAATGAAATTCTACAAATCCACTATTTCTTTCATTTAATTCTAACATTATATTAGTTGGATAATCTATTTAATCTACTATTCCATCATAATCCACTCTACCAAACTAGAACCAAAAGAAGGACTATTTCTTTCATTAAATAAAAAGAATCTTTTTTATTAATATCAATTTGGATTCCCCTCATCTAATGACCTGGATACACCATTTCATTAAGAAACAAAATCATACCTTCAAATGAATATATTATGTCAATATGCAAAATACAAGGATATTTATGCAAACAAATTATGATAAAATCTTTAACATACTATAAATTTATATTTATAAATATACAAGGACAAAAGATAAAGTCTGGCCATCCAAAACGACCTGACCTTTACCAATAAATAACATGATAAAACAAGGAAAATGTTGGACATACGGATACCCCATCTCTCTTCCTGGAGTTTTGATGACCTGAATAATGTTTAACACGTTAAGAATTAATACATTAATATATTTATAAATCATACATTTATATGTTAAATCATGTATTTATGTGTTAATTTTTAAAGTATTAAATCATATCCACGTCATCAAGGTCGAAGAGTATTAGGGATGTACATCACTACTCATAAAACAATACAAATTGATGGAAACAAATTATGAATCATTGAGGGACTAAATCGAAGAGTACAAGGACTGTTTCTTCTTTCTTGCATATATTCTTTGGTAGAATGGTTGTTGTCTTTAGTCAACTATGATGTGCTAGGCATGGAATATTAATGGAATATTAGGCTGTTTCTCCCTTATTCTCCTTTATTATTATTATTATTATTATTATTATTATTATTATTATTATTTAGCAATATTAACATTAATTGAAGAATGTAACAATATGAAATCATTGTCTTTAATATATCTACCACCAGTTATCTTATCTCCAGATAATTCTGAGATTTTTTTTTCTTTTGAAGTAGTGCATTTTGTTTATTGGGATGGTGCTTCGTTAATTTAAAATAGAATTGATTTTTTTTTCAAAAAAATTAATTAAAAATATCCCAACTAACTCACAGTTCACAAACACTCAAAGTGGTAAATGGGAAATAGTATAATCAATTGAATCGGATTGAATTCCGCCAATTTGGAGTCGAGTTAGATGAATCATAATCGGCGACTCCTTGAACTATAATTTATATCAATTTTGGAATTTTAGTTATGAAAACAAAATAATAAAACAAGTCTCTAAATAAGAATCTGCAAAAAAAAAAGAATATTAGTTAAGAAAATATTGCATCTTCATCTAATTAAATTTATAATATATTAAAATTCAGAAAATATTCATATTTAATTATGAATTGTTTTATACAATATGTTAAATGTTTTATTTGTTCCCGTGGAGTGAGTGTGTGGTATCTGGAGACATTTATCATATTCTAACTTATTTAATAGGCTTGAACTTAACAACCCTAACACAAACTAAGTTAAAACTCTGATAAAGTCTTTAAAGAACCAAACTTTTAGAGAGAGAGAGAGAGAGAGAGAGAGAGGAAAAATGAAGGCGCAAAGGCATGCAAGAGGAGAGCCGAGGAGAGTAGGCAATGTTGTGATTATAGCTACTATGCTTCTCTCTCTACTCTTTCTCTCATATATCAAGTCGAGATATTGTTCTTCTCATCATGGTTTGTTTTGTTTTCTTTTTTATTTCATTCTTCAGACACGTTTTATTTTGGGTTTTGTTTTGCTTTGATTTTCATTGATTGTGATTAATTGGTCTGGATTTTGAAACAATTGGCAGCTAGAACAGAGACTACTTTTAATCCTGTGGGGGAAAGAAATGAAGGTGAACTGAATCGAGGAGATCAGAACCCCGATTTCGATGGAGAAGGTCAGTCCCAAAATAACTTGATCTTTTTCTTTCATTTGCTTGTCTGGTTTTTGGGTTTTCCTTTTCAAGTTCTTTTGCAAGTTTTCACTTGGATCCTCCTTTGGAAGGACCAAAAGTTAACAAATTTGGATTTACTTTCGTTGGACAAATCTATGTTCTTTTCTTTTTAATTTTTTTGAGTAGAATGGACAAATCAGTGTGAGAAAGTGATTAAATTTTTAAAACCTTTAATTTAGAAATATAAAGGCAGTAAAAAATCTGGATTTTCGCCAAGCATCAATTTGGATTTATTTATTTATTTATTTTGATGAAAATCACATTGCACGAATTACAAAATCAATTTTTGCAAAAGTAAAACATATCAAAGATAAAAAATAAAAATAAAACAGAAATCTTCATTTTAGAAAATGTCAGCTAATCTTTCAATTGGGAGCGGACCTAGTCCTATTTCAATTAAAAATAAAAGATTCCAAACTTTGAATATCTTTTTTCTTTTTAATATTTTGAATTAAAATATGATTTTTTTGTACTTACAAGGATCAAATTGTTTTTTTACCAACCACTTCATAATTTTTTTTCCCAAACAGAGGATGAAGATGAAGAACCAAAACCTGCCAATTATTATGGTAACATAACTTTGTCCGATTCAAACAACAAGCCGGTTTGCTACGTGCCAACAAAACGGTCCGAAACGTGCGAGGCGTCAGGAGATATTCGTGTACAAGGCAGAACGAAAACCATTTTTATGCCAAAAATCAACGAAGAACATAAAATCAAACCTTATGCGCGAAGACACGACCAGGTTTGTCAGAAGTTATTATTACTTCACAAAATCTGAGCGAACATCAATAATTAAAAATATTTTTCTAAGTTATTTTTAAAATTTCTTGAAGGCCGCGCTTTCTTTCGTGGAAGAATGGACGCTGAAACCCTCGAACAACGCGCCGAAATGCACGAAGAAGCACTCCGTACCGGCCATGTTATTTTCTAATGGGGGATTCACGGGCAATTTGTTCCACGACTATACTGATGTGTTGGTACCGTTGTTCATCAACACGTACCAATTTCACGGAGAGGTGAAATTTGTCGTTACCGAGATTAAAGATTGGTGGGTGAAGAAATTCATCTTGATCTTCAAGCAATTGTCCAAATACGATATAATAGACGTGGATAATGATAACGAGGTGCATTGTTTTCCTAGAATAATCGCAGGCCCCACTTATCACAAAGAATTAGGGGTAGATACGTCAAAAACCGCGAATAAATTTTCAATTTTGGAGTTCAAGAAGATGCTGAAAAAGGCTTTCGGTTTGGAGCGAGATCAAGTCGTGCCGAGGCGGAAACCAAAGCTACTTATAATATCTAGGAAAACTTCACGTAGGTTTATGAATGTGAATAAAATGGTGAAGGCAGGCGAAAAATTAGGTTTTGAAGTGATACTCGCCGAAGCCGACATGAATACAAACATGATTGATTTTGCACGTATGGTTAATTCAGTCGATGTGATGATCGGTGTTCACGGGGCGGGTTTAACCAACATGGTTTTTCTACCCGTCGGAGCCGTTATGATCCAATTCGTGCCTTTCGGGGACTTGGAGTGGCTCACGAGAGAGACCTTCAAGGATCCTTCGAGTGATATGGGAATACATTACATGGATTATTTCGTGAAATTGGATGAGAGTTCATTGATTGATATATATCCCAAGGATCATCCGGTCTTAGCGGATCCCGATGCATATCATAAACAAGGGGGATGGGAGGCCCTCAAAACTGTATATCTCGATAAGCAAAGTATTCGGCCGAATCTCGATAGATTCAAGAATCAGTTGGCCGAAGTGCTTAAGATTTTGCGTCGCAAGAAGCATCACATGCTAATGAGCTGAGATGCGTGCACAGATTAGACATTAATTCCTTCTTTTTTTCTTTTTTGGCGATTTTTTTGGGTTAATTTCATTGTTTCGGTGTAAAGGAATATAGGGTTTTTAAGTTAAAAGTTACGCCGGCGTGTTGTAAGAATTCTTTTTTTTTTTTTTTATGTGTGACTTCATCTATCAATGTTATAGAAGATTGTCAATCCAGCAAATGTTGAGAAGGAGAAACAAAATTGTACTTCTTTTGTCTATATATTTTGGTCAATTTTTAGATGCTTTTCTTTACTTTCAAAACTCCTCCAACAATATAAAAATTGGTAGAAAATGACCTTAATTTATCTTGTCAAGCAAACAAAGTGAAGAGGAAGAATCCAATGCAAAGCTTTTTAGTTCATTCAGCATTGACAAGCAATTGGATGTGATAGGTTAGCTAACTTAGCTTATATTAAATACCATGATTTATCATCAGATAAATAACATTTCAACATGTGAATCTTTTTGATGTATAGTATTTTTTTTTTTTGAATTTTGTGGAACTAACGCTGGGCTGACTGAATTTTCGCGATCTTATTTGGCGAAGCACAGGAATGTTTTGCCAACTCAGATGATGAAACAAACTAAAACTGAATTAATGAGATCAAAGATAAAAAAAAAAAAATTAAGTCGGTTTCGCCATCTTAGTTTGCGAAAAAAGGAAATATATATATTTTTTATTTTTGTTTCGCCAACTCACAAGAAAAAAAATTGTGTTTCGCCATCCCAAATGGAAAAACAATAGGTATTTGCACCCCACAACAGGTGCACATACAAGCTGTTTTGCCGGCTGGGATAGCGAATTTTGCTTGTTTCGCCAAATGTGTTGGCGAAACAAAAAAAAAATCTTGTTTCGCCAACTAAGGTGGCAAAAAAGGCATTTAACTTTTTTGATATTTGATCTCGTCAAACCAGTTTTAATTTTTTTTCCCCATCTGAGTTGGCGAAACAGGCCTGTTTTGTCATATTAGACAGCGAAACCAACTAGTTATGCAAATTCATCTCTACCGGCATTGCTTTTGCAAACTCAGAAAATTCAAATGCTATACATCAAAACAATTCTCAACATGTTGTATTAAATAATAGCAAAAAAACAATTTCATCGCTCGTCATGATCGTGCATATATGGGCTAAAAATTTATGGTTTATATATTAATATTTAAAATATATAAAAATATACATTGATATTAAAAATTATACAATAAATATATAAACATGCATAATTGATAGATTAAAATAAAAAAAAGATTTGATGGGCTCTTAGAATGAATATATTTGTACAGAAACTATATATACTATTATAATTTGAGGGGGGCTAACATACTTAATTAAATACAACAAAAACTCACGATCATCATAAAAAAACACAAATCTCAATGCAAATATAATAATGAAAAAATATTAAGTACCAAATATATTATACTTGATTAAATAGATTAGTCTTCCTCTTATAATTTATATGTTAAAAATTGTATTGAATTACTTAATCTCGTTCCCTTACCATTTCATCGGTTCTTGCAAAGGATTGACGTAGATCCACATGAATTTCAAGGTCATGGATGGAGTTCCAAATTGGTTACCTTTTACCAAATAAACTGGACCACTTTTGGAGTTCCAAGGTCATGGATGGAGTTGATAATTGACATTTCATTTACACATGAAAAGGTCTATGAGTGAGAGGGATTCAAGTTCAACTCCTCTCCATTTCTATATTTGGAAGAACATGAACATGGTGACCTAACCTAATCCATGTTTAGGGGCTTTGCAATTAGGATCCACTACATCACACTCTTTTGTTTTTGTACCTCATGATTGCAATAAATACATTACTTCAATGTCATCATGAATTCATGCTTCTTCTGTAGCTCATTGGTTGGATGAGACACAAAAAAATTATATGTTGTGAAAAATTATGAATTCGAGTCTTATTAACAATAATGGATGAAACATTTCTTCATTTTACTCGTTTTTGTTTTATTCATGATTCTTCTGAAGCAAATAGTTAAAACTGCAGAAGAAATTTGTGTTAGGTGAAGGAAGCTTTCAAGAAGTTGGTAACAGTGTTAACTTTGGACCTAACTAACTAATAATGTGCAAGCACGTTTACTCTCTACCCTACATTTGTTAATACTATATTTATTATGCAGCAATTTAATAAGCCAACACTCTTAGTCTCCTTGTTGGTTCCTTCATTTATTATATAATAAATAATAGGCCAAGTTTCACGTATACCTAGGGATGTCAATGGTGTGGATACTGCCCGAACCGACCCGAACCGTATCCGAAGAAATATCCGGATTCGAAAAAAATATCCGGATCCGAGTGGATCTGGATATGGATCTGGTTGTTAATTTTAGGATCCGGAACCGGATTCGATATTCGGTTTTGGTGCGGGGACCGGATCCGTGTTCCGGATCCGGATATTTTTAGGATCCGGATACTCGAAACCAGATTCGAATATCCGGAACCGGATCCGGATACGCATATTATATATTATTTTTATGTATTATATTTGATATTAGTTGAAAAATCATATACAAATTAATGATTTGTGAGTGATTTAAACTCACAATCGTAAACTTACTTTTAAATATAATCATATTTATCGTTCATGTCACAAATTATATATATTTATAGCTAAAAAATAAGTTATGTTATGATAACATAGTATCCGTTTTAATATCCGAAAGAGAACCGTATCCGTATCCGTATCCGACAATATCCTAACCGTATCCGTATCCGTTTATTATCCGAACCGTATCCGGATCCGGGTAATTCCGTATCCGAAAAAAAATATGGATATGGATCTGGTATGACCACTATCCGAACCGGATCCGAACCGTTGACACCCCTACGTATACCCCTACAAAACGTGAAATATCATGAATATCCCTACAAAATTATTATAATTTCATGGATACCTTTTTTGTTATAATTTTGTTAACTATCCGTTAAAATTACCGCTAAATTTTGCTTTTCCGATTTTACCCCTGTCTAAATAAAGAATAAAATTTACGTCGGAAAAATCGAAAAGGCACAAATTAGCAGTAATCTGACGGGATAGTTAACTGAAATCTAACAAAAAGGGAATTCATGAAATTTTAGTAGTTTTGTAGGGATATTCATGATATTTCACGTTTTGTAGGGGTATACGTGAAATTGTATGATTTTGTAAGGACACACATGAAATTCTGCCTAAATAATGTTATAGTTTTGAAATAAACAAAAAAAGCATTACTAATGTGACCACAAATACTCTCCAATAAAATACCAATCTGAAGTACAAAAACAATAATTCAGATCTATTTACATCGACAATATAATGGCTAAAATAATTAAACCAATTTTCTTGATTAAGATGTGTTTTTATCATCTACCCTCTAAATCGGTATGACTCATATCATTAAGAGAGAAATCAACTTGAAAAGTATTATTTTCATGATTTGATTTTGAACTAGAACTTCTTCCAAGAAAGAAGGCAGCTCGTTTAGGAGAATTAGGAGGAGATTGATCACTAGTTAACATTGTCAATACACGAGACATTGTTGGCCTGTCATTTGGCAATTCTTGAACACATAATAGTCCCACTTGTATGCATCTTGTTATGTTTTGTTTATCACCACTCAAGTCTTCGTTTAACAGTATTGGGTCAATTAGTTCAGTAGCCTTCTTCTCTTTCCACAACTTCCATACCTAAATAAATTATTGAGCTCAATTTTTAGAAAATTTGTATTTAATATTTTAATTAGCAAACTTACATATCCTAGAAGATTAAGAGAAGATTGAGCATCAACAAGAGAGGTGGTCTTCCTACCACTAATGATCTCCAAAATCAGAACGCCGAAACTAAAAACATCCGATTTTTCAGAATATTTTCCCTCCATTGCATATTCCGGCGACATATATCCGCTATAATCGAAAAATATATATAATTGGTTAATTTATGAACCAAAATAAAAAATTCATAGAATGTTTTTCGTGTACTTACTAGGTTCCGACAATTCTGTTAGTCCAGGCTTGATTTTGATGGTCCAAAAATATTTGAGCCATCCCAAAATCTGAAATTTTGGGGTTGAATTCCTCATCGAGCAAAATGTTACTTGTTTTCAAATCGCGATGAATGATTCGCAATCTCGAATCTTGATGGAGGTACAATAATCCCCTAGCAATCCCTTGAATGATATCGAATCTCTTCTCCCAATTCAATTCTCTCCCTTTCTTTTCATCTAAAAAAATCGATCAAATTATGCACAAATGAGTTAATTAATTAAACAAGAGAAATTAAAGATTGGAACTTTGGCTGAGAGGTTTGATTCGGACCGAAAATAAAGGTATCGAGGCTCTTGTTAGGCATGAATTCGTAAAGAAGAAGCTTCTCTTCCCCATGGATACAACACCCCAAAAGCTTGACGAGGTTTCTGTGTTGGAGTTGAGTAATAACTTGCACTTCGTTTTCGAATTCTTTCGATCCTTGTCCAGAGCACGCTGCTAGTCTTTTAATAGCTATATCTTGACCATTAGGCAATTTCCCCTTCACATATTTGATTTGAGTTATTTTAAAAAAAAAACATAAATTGATTTGAGTTAAATTTTCATGCAAATTAAGGATTCTTGAAGAAAAGAGAGAAGATGATGAACATGTTAATTACCTTATAAACCGGGCCGAAACCGCCTTCGCCGAGCTTGTAGCTAAAATTATTAGTTGCTTGTAAAATAGTGTAGAAATCGAAAAATGGCGAATTTAAATCTCCTTCTTGAACATGATGATAATTTTGATCAAAACTGGTTGAAGAAAGACTTGCAGTTCCTTCTTGAGAGCTTTGCGATCCTTGTATTGATCTTCCTTCTACAAATTACAAAAATAAAAGTCAAATCGATCGATAATATTGCAAATTTTGAAATTAAAGGGTACCTATTTGTTTTCTGATGTGCTTCCACAAGAATTTCGTTAAGCAAAATTTGATCAGTGTCATGATTTAGGTGAAATAATTATACAAAGTGCATAAATTAGTTTTACCGATTGGAATTAGAAATTTAGATTATGAAATTCAAAGGATGAACTTAGAGAGACGTGTTTTCATCGAAATTTGACTTCGAATTAAAAACAACGATGCCTTGACATTATTTGTTCACACTAAGTTTTTTTCCCCAAGTAACCCGCTTAATGTAATCAAAATTGAAGTCTAAAAAATAATATCTTAAATTATTATTTTTCAAAGTTGAATGCATTAAAAAGAGAGAATCTGTCAATGGTTGATTGAATGCATTAAATTATTATTTTTCAAATTTAGATTATTCGATTTTCATAGGCATTAACTAATGAATGCACGATAAAAATGTCTTTTTCATTCACTTAAAAAAGGAAAAAATAAAATATTTTGTGAGAGCATCATTTAGGGAGAACCACATGTATATAGGCATGACTAGCACATATATCCATATATAAAATGTATCTATATACATAACTCTTACCTACCATAGAACTAAGTTTATTTTTATTTTTGTTCTATAAGGATCATGTGGGTCATGCATGTTTGTATCTTGCCCCAGTTTACTCCTTTTTTTGGCTTGAGGAGCCCTCTTTGCTTGACTCTTTCTCATGTCAAACAAAGATGATAGTGAATTGAACAATTAAAATCATGTATCTTAGTTCAAGTGTCAATTCAATCAAAATTACCCAACAAATAAATGAGTGATTTTTATCAAATACAGAAAAAATGTATTAATCTTTTATGATTGAATGGAGAGAAAAGAGGGTACAATACAAATGGCCCTGAGGGATCATTGAAGTCCAAGTGGAAAACAGTTTAGTAATGGGCCAAGCAAGGTGTATAAAAAAACTAAAAGGGGGGAGATAAGGACACAATACCAACCTCTTAACAATTCTGGGCCTAACATGCCCTAATCATTCATGGGTCATTTTGATTATTTTTATCGTGGCTTGATTTCAGCCATACCCTTCGAAAGCTCCAAATGAGATGAATATCCGTGTGCTAAGTAATATGAACGTCATTATAATTGACAGCAGAATGCTGAATTGACATAAACACGTAATGTTCCTATCACGTTGTGAAAGTATGAATATTTTTTGTAAAAATCTGAAAACATTATGTTTACCTCTGGAAAATGAGAAACTATCATGAATATTCCTACAAAATATATGAAATATAATGATTAACCCCACAAAATACAAAAAGAAAATATTACCAACCATAATAATAAATAAATGTGTTTGAGGATCTATATATATGATATATCTCATCATTATTTTTATTTTTATGGATGTATATGATATTTCCTCTTTCTTAGAGTCTAGAGCTAGCCTAGGGTATTTGTGGCAATTTTTTATTTTGTGACATTTTAATATTTGTGAGTGAGCATGCACATGCAATTATGGTTCTTATATTATTCCCTCTATCAAGTACCAATTTGATGATGAATTGCAAAAAAAAAAGTACCGAGTTGATGATGAATTTCAACAACAAAAAAGTACCAACATGATAATTGATGCTAACACCTCATTATTTCTGGATATGTACCTATTTGACTAGAAAATACATCTCAATATTTGCAAAGAGAACTTCACAATAACAAAAAGAATATATTCGGCATTAATAAAATAAAAACTTTTTCGTAATTTTTGTTGTTGTTGTTGTTTAGTAGTTAATGGACAACATAGGATCACCTAAATTGATTGCAAATTGAAGGAACGTGGTTTGATTTTGATGGAAAATGAAGGAGAAACTAAAACTAATTAGTTGAATTGAAAGGGATCATTATGAAAGCTGAGTTAATTAAACGAATTCATATTCGACTCGTGCCACCATATATATTTTCCACTAAAAAAAACAATTTTGGTGTATTTACTCTCAAAAATATTTTGTATTTCTAAGAGCCTTTTAATAAATTTACTTATTTTCAGCCCATAAGCATAAATACTAAATAAATAATATGCTGATATTAATTATTTTAAGCCCATAAGCATAAATATAATATACAGAAAAGCTTGACTTATTTTCTCAGCCCAAAAGAATCCAATCCTAAAACCCTAACCCTAGCAGACGACTTCTCACTACACTCTTTGCAGCCCTTCTTCTTCCCCCACACAGCCCTCTTCCCCACAAACCCCCTCCCTCAGCCCCCATTCCAGCCCCCACAAACCCCCCGCGACCTGCTGCCCCGCCCTCACCACAGGCGGCCATAACCACAGCTCAACGTCGAGACAAATCACTTCGCGACCTGCTGCCCCTCTCTAGAGCTCTGTGGAGATCGAGATCTGCTGCCCTCTCAAATAACAGGTAGTTCTTGCAATTTTTTATTGATTTCGAATCTGATGCAATTTTAGAAATGAATCCTTTTCTCTTTGTTTATATATTCGATTTAGCATGAATATTTTGCCTTTTTATTCTGCTTTTCACAAAAAAAACAATTGGTTCAAATATGAAAAATGGTATATTAGTTTGTAAAAATTGCATTCTTCTTTTTCTTCAATTAATTTTGGGCTCAAATTTGTTCAAATGTCAATTCAGATATGAAAATAAACTACTTACCTTTTTCGACTCGTTTATACCTAGATTAGACACAGAAATCATACAAGCTTATACTTATCTTTTTCGACTTGTTTGTTTTAATTTTTGTTATTATGAATTGATTTTAGTTTCTATTTTACGAATTTAGGTTCTTGAGCTTGGATTCGGAGGCTAAGATTGGTGCTAGAGTTTGTGCGCGTTTTATTTTTGAGGTACATTTCTTCTTGTTTGTCAAATTATTGTAGGATTATTATAGAAATCTCTGTCATTTTGGTGCTAGGATTTTTATTGAAATTTCTGTTTTTATCAAATTTATGTTTTAATCCCTGTCATTTTTCTGTCGAATTTTTTTTTGAAATTTTCGTTTTTTTATTCCTGTTTTAAAATCTGTTTCTGTTTTTGAAATTGAAAATCTGTTTTAAAATCTGATTTAAATCCTTAATTGGTTTTAAAAATCTGTTTAAAATTAATCGTTATTTGGTTTTTAAATCTGATTTAAATCTGTTTTAAATATCAATTGGTAGGATTATTTTTTTTTAAAATTTATCGAAAAAGATTAGTTTATTAGTTTTCTTTTACAAATTATTGAGGTTTATGAACAGTTTTTTTAGCCGCTCTTTTTTCAAAATTTATTAGTATTTTTATTCATTTTTTTTGCAATATATAGTGCTTTAATTTTTGTTGTTATTATTTCAGGAAAGTTGTTAATTGGCGTGGAATTCTGGACAAAGCGTCGCAACATTAATTAATTAGCTTCGGATCAAGGTTAATTTTTTTACGATATCTTTAATTTTTTTGTATCAATTATTTATTTGAAAAATGTGTAGTTTATATCTTAGTATAAATATTAGTTTTAGATTTAGGATTTCTAGTTGTTTGGATGTAGTAGAATTGGTTGTGATTATAAAAGAGTGTATTTTTTAGTAGAAATATTAGTTTTAGATTTAGGATTTATTGGATGTAGTGTTATTTGTTGTGCTTATAACAAAATGTATTTTTATATATTGGTGTGTTCACAATGCAATTTTAGATATAAAATGGATGTAGTACTATTTGTTGTGATTATAACAAAATTCTCCTCTCGTCTCCCTCTCCTCTCTCTCTCTCTCTCTCTCTCTCTCCAGGTAACCCTTCTCACTCCCCCTTACCTAGCCAATGAAGGAGTTCCAAGTGGCACGAGGTGCCAATCTTTCTCTCGCTCTCTTCACTGATGTCACCAATAGCAAGTAATTATCTTTCTTCGTTATAATTTCATCATAAAAAAAGCTTAACTGAAGCTTGATTGAATGAATTATAATAATCTTGATTTTAACTCATTTGGGTTTGCTTTGTTTAAGGGAACTAGTCGAATTAATGCAATCTGGGACTCTCGAACCCGAAGCGGCTTTTATCAATGCATCGCTGGTACAAAAATTAGATTCCTCATCTTCTTGGATGAATTTTCAGTATTACAGGGGTAAATTTGTAATTATGTTTTCGATTTGATTTTGAAAATGTAGGTACCGGATATATTTCCAGTATTAGCCGCGGCTCACAAGGCGTATGTATCCAAATCGAGAGAATCGCTTACCACTCGCACAATCCATTCCGAGCTTGTTTATAATTATTCTTCATCTAAACACGTAATATTTCGAACGATTTTTATATGGTTAATTTTTAATGTTTTTTTGGGCTTTATGATATATTTTTATATTTTTTGTTGGTTTGTTTAATATTAGATAAGAGAGTCATTGAAGAGATGCGGTATTTCTGATGAGACGAGTTATATACTCGCTGCGCGATTTAATGCCAATCACGACGAGGTTTTTTATTTTGTCTTTTATCAATTTTTCATGTGTACTTCTAACTTCTTTACAAATATTTTTCGGTACTGAGTAATTAGTTTGTTCGTGATAGATGGTATCTTTGAAGAATCTAATTAACGGAACCGAAATTGATCTCGAAGAATTGGAAACGAGATCGAACCGAGACCACATTTTGAAGGTACATAAAACTTTTAAATTTTGTTTTTTTCTTTAATATGATTTGATTGAACGTATCATTTATTTATTTTGTAGCATTATAAGATAACGCCCCAAGAGTTAGCGATATCTTCTATTTCTGACGCGATTACTTGCAGAATCGCGGCTAGAGATGCTCTTTGAAAAGACTAGTTATGATATCTCTATTTCTCCTTGATTAATATTCGCTGAATCGTTTGGATGTTTTTTTATTGTCTTGTTCTAATTCAGACTGTAAAAATAATTGTATTATCTTCTCGATTCTAACTTAATTCTAGATTATTGTGATATTTGTATGAAATTAATTGTATTGTTGCCTTCAATTTTGTACTAAAAACATTACTTTTTGTAATCTGGGCTTTATTTTGTTGTTGGTAAGTAACTCGTGTTATCTCTATTTTACTATAATAAAGTTACTAAATAATCTAATAAATGAGAACAAAAGATAATAAGCAATCTTTATAATATAATAAATGTATAAAACAAATAAAGATATCTACATGTTCAATCTAAATGTCAACTCATCGTCGCACTCTCACTCGTAATAGAAATCTTCGACCGTTGATATGGTAGATAACTCCAACTCGAAATCGCACATTCGGTGATACGATTCCGATTAAAAAAATAGTGTAACAATTCTAAACGCAATAGGAATTACGTGTATAACCTCTGTGAACGGAGGTTTTGCTGCCAATCTCAAAACTAGCCGGTTCTCGTCGTCTGACTGACTGAAAGGAATCTGAATAGCATAGATAGGCACTCGGAACGTCACCATGCCACGACTACTCTGAATCCCCATTCCGAGGGAAACAGGACCCGAGAGTGCTTCTAACTAACTTCTAAGATCATCGCACCACACACAAAAAATTGATTTCCCTCTAATATCTCAAAAGTATTACAAAATAATAAAATCTGAAAAATAATACTGCCCATCAAGTCTTTCAAAGAAGTATTACTTAGATTATGTGTATGTGCTAATGATAATATTTCAATGAATAGCATCATAGAAATGGCATGCTAAAGATCATTTTGTATGAAGAGGCTACCCACTCAACATATGAAGATTATGAGCACTTTCATGCGTAAACGATGAATAACACAATCTTTACTTGATTTCTTCTCGACCTGTTTTTTTAGAAAAAAATACACTTTTGCCCCCCAAACTTTTTCCAAAAATGCATTTTACCCCCCAAACAAAAATCTGCACCTCTTTGCCCCATAATGTTTCAAAAATTGTGCATCATGCCCCCTCCGTCCATTTGATGTTAAAACCTCAGTTAAATGAGGAGGTGGCATGATAATTAGGATACAAGTGTTAATGACGTGACAATTTAACCAATTAAATCCAAACCCTACCCGATTGCACTCAAACCCGACCCGAGAACCCAAATAACCAATAATTCCCTGTTGGGCCGCTCCTCTCTCTCTCTTTCTCTCCCTCTCTCCCTCGCGCTGAGAAGACTCTTCCCTCTCTCCCTCGGTAAAAAGAGAAGTAGGGTTCTCTCGCCTCTCTCTCTTTCTCTCCCTTTCAACCCAAGTAGGGTTCTCTCGCCTTCAACATTCTCGCCTTCTCGCTGCTGTGCTCACCTTCGTTCAACAATCTCGCCTTCAACAATCTTCGCCTTCAACAAATCTGAGGTCTCGCCATCTTCGCCTTCTTCCTTCAACAGATCTGAGGTCTCACCACTGCTAAAGCAGGTTAATTCCCTTCTCTCCCGGTTCCTTCTTTCTCCTAATTCCCTTATCTATCGTAACCCTAAATTGAGTCCAATTTGGGGCTGATTAGGCTTTAATCAGTCAAGTTGATTCAAATTAGGGGCTGCTTAGGCTTTAATCAGTCAAATTGAGTTCAATTTGGGGCTGATTATGCTATAATTAGCCTAATTGAGTCCAATTTGGGGCTGATTAGGCTATAATCAGTCAAATTGATTCAAATTAGGGGCTATAATCAGTTTGGGATTCCATGGCTGTATTTAGAGTTTCATTTCATTTATTTAGGAATTAATATGCCATTATTTGAAACTAGTTAACGATGAATATGATTCATTATTATTAAATTGGGGCTAACCAAAAATGGGTTTTAATTTTATGCACAATTCAAGGGTTTGTTTCGAATTAGGACTAATATGATACATTTTATAATTAGTGCTAGTCCAATCAAAAATCCATTACAAGGAGAACTTGATGAAGTCAATCTAGCAATTTTCTTACAATTTCTCAAGGTACAGTTTATCATGGTATTTCGGCGCAGCTTATTTAAGATGGTTCTATGAACATGAAGGGATGTTAGGTAGTCCTTTTCACTTTAGCCCTTCTAAAATTAAAAATTATCCAATGAAAATTAAACAATTTGATTTTTGTGACGTAGGCAGAAGACTATTGACACTTATTGGAGCTGAATGGATCTTGTTAATACATTGGAACTAAATAATTTGATTTTCGTAAAGTATTTGATTCTTGTAATTGAATGGAGTGAAATGGATGGAATTTTTTCAATAAAATCATGCATTCAATGATTCATGACAGATTCAATAAGTATGGATGTTATATTCGAAAATGTATTGTAAGTTTAGCAATTTTGTTGTATTCTTTTTGCAATTGGTATTAAATACACATTTGGTTTTCATTCTCGGATAAGTATGGATGTTATATAATTCATCCAATCCATTTCGTTTCATTCAATTATAAACTTTATACACGATTACAATTACATTAACCCTAATCCAACTATACAATCCACTTTCATTTCATTTCAATTACGATGATCTTATCGAACTATCCATCTCTACAAATTAAAAAATCTTTCGTTAATCACAATTCACAAATTCTTTCTATTATTATTCTAATTACCATGACACTCTCGAATTACAACCTAATTCCTCTAAACTAATTTCAATCCTCAACCCAAATCGCATCCATAACCAGCTCCAAAGGTGAGAGTCTTAACCGAGAAATTCGATTTCTGTAATTACCATAAGACAGGGGCATTTTTGTAATTTAGCAGGGGCTTTTTTGTAAATTAACAGGGGCTTTTTTGTAAATACTAAATTTATGCAGGGGCCTCTTTGTAATTTTTTTTAGATCTGTTCAAATTCGATTTCTTAGATCTGTTGAAATGTTCACCGAGGGAGAAATTTACTAAACAACGATTTCTTAAATTCGATTTGAACAAAGGTGAGAGTCTTAACCGAGAAATTCGATTTCTGTTGAAATTCGATTTCTTTTTGCAAGTATGTTGAAATCTGCTGATTTACCGAGGGAGAGAGGGAAGAGAGGGCTGAGAGTTGAAGGCGAGAAGGTTGAAGGCGAGAAGGTTGAAGTCTGCTGATTTACCGATTGGTACTCGACGAGTTGAAGGTTGAGAAGGCACAACAGCGAGAAAGTCTTCTCAGCGCGAGGGAGAGAGGGGAGCGGCCCAACAGGGAATTATTGGTTATTTGGGTTCTCGGGTCGGGTTTGAGTGCAATCGGGTAGGGTTTGGGTTCAATTGGTTAAATTGTCATGTCATTAACACTTGTATCCTAATCATCATGCCACCTCATCATTTAACTGAGGTTTTAACACCAAATGGACGGAGGGGACATGATGCACAATTTTTGAAACATTAGGGACAAAAAGGTGCAGATTTTTGTTTGGGTGGTAAAGTACACTTTTGGGAAAAGTTTGGAAGGTAAAAGTGTACTTTTATCGTTTTTTTATAGGGAAATTTTTAAAAAACCCCCTATCTTTTTTGGATATTTTAAAAAAACCCCTATCTTTTTGGAAACTCCAAAAAATCTCCTCTACCAAACTTTTATTTTCAAATACTCCCCTGTAGGGGTTAAAACTAACCATTCATTAAAAAAAAGATTGACCAAAATACCCTTCTATTTTCATATGCATATTTTTGTTATTTTTTCATTAATTTTAAGAAAATTCATAAATAATTTTTAACATGTAGTGATTTCGCTAAAATAAAATCATTAAATGTTGTGTTTGTATAATTTTAATATGTCATTTATTATTCATAAAAATCAACATCAGATAATAATAAAAAAAAACACCTTGAAAATATATTGATAGAAAAATATTTCTTTAAACATCTATTTTTTTTTTTTTTGTTCTTCCTTTATGTATTTTTTTAATAGTTTCATGATATTTTAATTTTTAAATATTTGCAAGGTGTTCTTTTAATATTGTTGTTCATCGTTTTATTATTTTATGTTAGTTTTTCAGGAAAAAATATACAAAAGTCAGATATATATAATGTATAAAATATTAAAACTATATAAATATAACATATGATAATTATTTTTTTAAAATTATTATAAGATAAAATAAATTAGGACTTTTTTAAAATTAATACAAATAACAATATTATTCTTTTAATTACTACATATGTATAAAGAAGGGTATTTTGGTCATAATTTTTTTAAAACACCATTCATGGTTAAGTTTAACTTTAACCCCATAAGGGGGTATTTGAAAATAAAAGTTTGGTAGAGGAAGTTTTTTGGAGTTTCCAAAAATATAGGGGGTTTTTTAGAATATCCAGAAAAAATAGGTTTTTTTTTTTAATTTCCCTTTCTTATATCGTCTTGTAAATGGTAATACACAAATTTTGATTCGTTGCTAAGTAGAATATAATATTATTTCTTGGTATGCATATCACACGTACAAGTGCACTGAATATGTTGAGTAGTAATAAAAGGATAATACACATATCATATCATTTGTATCATCAATTAACAATTAATTGATAATTAATTAACAAAATATGATATCAAAAGGATATTACTTGGTTATTATCACCACAACTGTTGTATCACCACATCCATTAATTAACTTGGTTATTATCGAAAGGATATCTCATTAACAATTAATTAATATTGATTAAGAATAGTTAATGCATATGTATTTTAATTATATATTAATTAGTTCTTAATGGGATGTCTTTTTGTTAATTACTTGAATGATATATAGAAAATGTGATGTGGAAACGAGAGAGCACGGTAAATAATCTCTAACCTATTGTCAGGAAAGACAATAGGAGTACTCTATTTTGAGTGTCGTTGCCATTCTTGATATAGAATGTTTTCGTGCAATAAGTCCTTACTATACCGATCCTTTGATCCTTTTGATAAGGAAAAAATAAGCATATTGATAGTCATTGCGCTTGACAACAACCGCCAGTCTCCCCAACGAGAAGACCGAGAGATAGAATCTCACCATTCTATCATCTAGTAAGGGCCGAGAAAGTAGTGTGTGTGAGAATGAACAAAATATATAAGATTTGATACTCAGAAGTTTAATTTATTATATTTGCATCATGATTTGTGTTATCTAACGATAAACATATATATTTGTGTTTATCATGACAAGCACACGTCATAAGGCAAATCAACGATTTAAAAATTCGAAGTATCAAATTTTCTTATATTTGATTATGTATCTCTCTCACCCGCACCCACATGCACGCGCACTTGTCCCCCCCCCCCCACACACACACACACACACACACACACACCACCCAGCACACACATTGACACACGCACCCACCCACCAACCCACGTACATCCGAACATTACCCGGTCTGAGTTAAGTTACCCCAAAACTAATCAGGACATAAAATTGACCCAAGTCTGAAAATATCCACCCGATTTGCCACCTCTTGACATATAAAAATGAGTAAATTTTCAATATTACGGGGGTAAACTTGTAATTATGTTTTCGATTTGATTTTGAAAATTTAGGTATTGGATATATTTCCAGTATTAGCAGCGCACCGCAGGGCGTATGTATCCAAATCGAGAGAATCCCTCACCACTCGGACACTTCACTCCGAGCTTGTTATAATTATTCTTCATCTAAACACGTAATATTTCAAACGATTTTTATATGGTTAATTTTAATGTTTTTTAGGCTTTATGATAATTTTGTACGTTTCTTTATTGGTTTGTTTAATATTAGATAAGAGAATCATTGAAGAGATGCGGTATTTCTGATGAGATGAGTTATGACGAGGTTTCTTGTTTGATCTATCAATTTTTCATGTATTTTTCTTTTACGAATATTTTTCGGTACTAAGTAATTAGTTTGTTCGTGATAGATGGTATCTTCGAAGAATCTAACTAACGGGACCGAAATTGATCTTGAAGAATTGGAAACAAGATCGAACCGAGACCACATTTTGAAGGTACATAAAACTTATAAATTTGTGTCCTCTTCTTTTGATTGAACGTATTGTTTTCTTTTTTGCAGCATTATTAGATAACGCCACAAGAGTTAGCAATATCTTCTATTTTTTACGCGATTACATGCAGAATTGCGGCTAGAGATGCCCTTTAAAAAGTCTCGTTATTCTATCTATATTTCTCCTTGATTAATTCTATATTATTGTGATATTTGTATGAATTAATTGTATTTAATTTTGTACTAAAAATATTACATTATTGTCTGCTGCGGCTCTTGGCCTAAATTTCCTTGTTCACCACAACCAGCCAATTTATTATTTATCTACGGGTTTATCCTAAAAAAAGAACAATTTATTATTGATTTTTAACTTCGGAATATTTTCTTATACATGTCTAACATTTTTTAAATATCAACATTCATTTTTATTTATGCAATATATTTTTACATTTGACTAATTATGTATATTTAACATCAACACAATTTTTTAATGCAAAATACATTTCATATGTTCAATAGATCATTTTGTAAGTTCTGTTTTTACTTTTCGTAATCTGAGCCTTTTTTTTGTTATTGTTGGCAAGTAACTCGTGTGATCTATAAATCTACTAAATAATCTAATAAATGAGAACAAAAGATAATATAATAAATATATAAAACAAATAAAGATATCTACGTGTTCAATCTAGAAGTCAACTCAACATCGCATTCTCGCTCATAAAAGAAATCCTCGACCGTGGATATGGTGAGGTGAGTTACTCCAACTCGAATCTTACATCGTCGTCGTCGGTGAGTCGGTGACACATGCCGATTCTTGAAATTAGCGTAACAAGTTGAGTGGAAATGCGGACAGACTTTGCCGCCAATCTCAAAACTAACCGATGCTCATCATCTGACTGACCGAAAAGAATCTCAATAGCATAAATAGGCTCTCGAATGTCGCGATGCCACAACTAGTCTGAATCCCCATTCCGAGGGAAACAAGACCCGAGAGTGCTTCTAAGATCATCTCACCACACACAAAATGTTGATTTCCCTCTAATATCTCAGAAGTATTAGAAACTAATAAAATCTGAAAAGTAATAATTCGCATCAAGTCTTTCAAAGAAGTATTACTTAGATTATGTGTATGTGCTAATGATAATAATTCAATGAATAGCATCATAGAAATGACATGCTAAAGATCATTTTGTATGAAGAGGCACTCAACAAATGAAGATTATGTGCATTTTCATGTGTAAACGATGAATAACACATGAAATGCATGTATTTTTTTGAAAACTATATATGTACTTATATAATTATAAAATGTTGGGCGTACGCCACTTCTTCTTTAATAATCTCGATGACGTGAATATGATTGAACAACAACTTAATTCATGATTTGTCATTTTAATTGGATGTGTCAATCATAAATTAAGATAATCAAAGCATTAATTAACATGTTAAATCATGTATTTATATGTTCATATTTAATGTGTTGAGTCATATTCACAACATCAATATTCTTGGGAGAGAGTACTAGATGATGTACATCACTACACTTTAATAATTTATATGTGAAAGTTGTATTGAAATATTTAATCTCGTTCAACCATGTCATTCCGGTCCACTTCCTATCATTCCATCATGGTTCTTCCCATGCGTACACGCGCACACAGAGGCGGATCAAGAGGGGCGAGTGGGAGGCCCGGTCTCCCCTATGAAATCGAAACCGAAAAAATATCTATTGAAAAAGATAATTTTACTTGTTAAAAAAATAATTATTATAATAAATTTTTATATATTTCACAAAAAGTTGAGCATTCTCATGATAAAACTCATAGTTAAGAGTTGTGAAATTCGCCCCCCTTATAAAACCATCCTGGTTCTGTTCCGGCGCGTACACATTCAAGTGAGTATTTGTAATATAATACTCAATATTTGTTAACGATTAAATTTGTATCAAGATTAATGAGATTAATGTTCCGTTACGACTTACGAATAATGTATTTTTATTTTACGAAATTTCAATTCAATATCTTTTTAATATATTCACCATGCAATTTTATTATCAACATACTTTTTAGACTATATATAATGTTTCTTTACTTTTACTTTATATCTTCATCACAACGAACTTAGCACTCCGAAATATTATACTTAAAATTTGCACGACGTGTCAGCATCCTAATAATAAATAGACCTTCTATCATGTCCCTTAGATTCCTCCATATTCCCCCTCCTCTAATTAATCTCATAATTAGTGCTATCAATTAACAATTAATTCATAATTATATATTTTTAAAATTTAGAATCAATCATTAATTGATATGTACCTTAATTACATATTAAATTTGTAATAATCATGAATTAATTATTAATTCACTTTGTTAATTATGAAACTAATTAGTGTGAGGAAATGTGGGGGGAAATGGGAGAAAATTATAATTTCCCTAATAATAATCATATAAATGAGCCTAAAGATTATCATTATAAACTGGTTAAACTAGGTGGGCCAATAAGAGCCGCCCATTTACGACCACAAAACAACAAAAGTGGATCAATCAACGGCCATGACGAGTTCAAAAGAATAAAGATAAGATAGAAGGACCAGTGAAGAGCCGAAACGTAGCCAAAGCTTCCTTTTTGTTGATTCGTCCAGCGAAAAGTGGGTGAATCACTAATCGTGCATTAAGTGATGGGCCGCCGTATTGATTCTCGTCCATCCTCAATTCCTCATTCCTCCCCCCATAAACGGAAATCTTCTAGAAAAAGCCCTACACGACAATCTCGTCTTTCCTCATTGCTTGCACTAGGTCTTGCTTAAAATCATGAGCCGAGTACAGGGCCAATTCCAAAATCATATTATAAATGAAACTCAATTTTTTTATAACGAATCATAAATTTTTATATTATACTATATAATTTTATTAAAATAAATCCGAAATTTTATAAATTATATTATATAATTTTTTTTTGTATATTCGGATCCGAAACGGGAGCTTCATATTTAATATGAACATAAATATATTCGGGTCCAAGCATGTAATGTGATTGAGGAGGTGTAGGAGATGGATTTGGATTTGGAATGGCTAATTTAGGGTTGGAGAAAACGGCTTCTTGAGGTGACTTGTATAGTATTATTGTTCCCATATGGATAAAAAGATCAATGGATTGATTGATTGTTTAATTTCCTATGACCCATCAATTGGACTTTATAGACTAATGTAATTGTTAGGGATTTTTGGACGAACTAACTCCCCCGCAACGCCCCACCCTATGCAATGCCATGTTTAATGTAGTGATGTTTGTTTGAGGATTAAAAATTGATACCGACTATTGCACGACAGTTCGCAAGAAGTCATGCCGGAGCGTTCCGGGATATTTTTTTTCAATTTTTTTTTTTTTTTGTCGTTTTGACCGTCTTTTTTGCATGCTGATCAAAAATATATAAATTGTTATATGAAAGATTACTCTTGTACATACATTTAAGAAAATAAATACTATATCGCAAAATGTATAACATGTATTGTATTTACAAAAAATATATCATACATCTAAAATATACTTGATAAATTTAAAAAATATAAAACATAAAGATAAATAACATATAGGTAAAAAGTTATTGCATGTATTGTATTTGTACTTAAAAAAAAGACATACCTCTAAAATTTATATGTCACGTCTAAAAAAATATAAAACATAAAATGATAGAATACATCCAAAAAATATATGATATATCATAAAAATATAAAACACAAAAATATATCATACATTTAAAAATGTATCACATATATTATATTTAGAAATGTATGCTATCATTTAAAATGTATACATACACCTAAAAAATATAAAATAAAAAGTCAGTCCAAGATGTCCAATAAAATAAATTCGACTGACGTGCACAATTTTTTCTTTTGAAGAAAATGTGCATTTGACTATGTTTATTTATTAATGCAACATATTTAGTCAAACAAGTTTAATTATTTTAAAAAGGTTTATTTATTAATGCAACATATTTAGTCAAACAAGTTTAATTATTTTAAAAAGTGTGTTTTTTTTCCCAAAAATTGTGAAATATTTGAAAAAATATATATTTGTTGTATGTTTTTGAAATTATTTCCATTACATATGATTTGGAACCTCTTAGTCACATTATATAAGTTGAAATCTAAGGTCTTAAAAATATTCACAATTGAAATTCCACCTATCCAAATGCATAGTTAGTATAAGGTTCATTGTGTACTCAACCATTGAGAATATGCCCACCTTGTTATCTTTTTATTTCTCCTGGCTAGATAACAACCATTTCTCCTTTTTTTTTCCTCTCTCTTTTCATCCTTCTATAAGTAGGCTACAAGAGACAAGTAACATGCATGGAAGGGGAGAGAGAGAGAGAGAGAGAGAGAGAGAGAGAGAGAGAGAGAGAGAGAGAGAGAGAGAGAGAGAGAGAGAGAGAGATTCACATCAATATTTTGCTCCTTGTTTTCTCTATCAATCAGGCTTTGAGCAGGTAATTAAGTCGGTGTATATGGCCGCGGAGATCGACAATGATGAAGTTGACAGAAGATAGAGAGCACAGAGGATGATCGAGCTGCGTGACGGATCTTTGCATCTCGCTCCTTCGTGCTCTCTATGCTTCTGTCATCATCTATTTTTTTCGTCGTCTCTGTACTGTTTTTGACTATTTATTTACATTTTTCTGTGCATATATTAAAACCATGATTTCATTTTTCTTCTATAGTTGTGATAAAAAATAAATAGTATTGTTAAAAGAGTAATATTACCACCCTCTAGCTAAAATTGAGCCCAAAAATAAACTGGATTTTCTTTTCTCCATATCACCACTCTTTTCTGAAGGATTGGCGGGAGCGATACGCTCTCGATCCATTCTTTTTTATAAAAAAGGTAAACGTCGGTGTTTGTACATGTATTACATTAAAAACAGGCGTGTAATTTTAAATTGCCTGAACTAATATTGCAAGGAATATACTATATCTAGAGAGCCAACTTAAATTTGTCAACATTGGCCAGCAGTGGCTAACAGTGAGAGAGCCATTGGATCTTCAAGTCATGAATGACTGTGGTGAGGAGACTCTGCATTCTCGCTTTTCTTTGGAAAATTCGCTGGTTCCTTTCGCGCCACACCGTCCAGATTGTTGCGAGCCAGAGGGTATCCCAATTTGCAGCATCCGGTGCATCCGCCCTCGATCTTGTTGTTAACCACAGTTCCTCGACGGAGGTAACTCCTACCCTTAAATTTGGCTTGAGAGCAAGCCATAATGCTTGGACGAACGGGCAAGTGCAGAAGAGGTGAAGCACTGTTTCGTCGGAGCTTGCGCAGAGGACGCACTGCTCCTCGCGAGTCCAACCACGCTTTGACAAGTTGTCCGCGGTGGGCACCCGGTTGTTGAGAACTAGCCACCCGAATAGCTTGACCTTCAACGGAGCTCTAATTCTGAAAAGCCGACATGTCCATCGGCATTCCGTTCCCGAGTGGTTAACTCTACTGTAGGCTGCTGCCACGCTGTAGTTTGGGGGACGGTCCAGGGATTGTTGAAAGAAGCTGGTGTGGGAGTTATTGCCCGCGAGAGATTTGTAGAGTTGTAATAGGACTTGTAGATCCTTGAGAAAAAAAGAGGTCATGTATGGCGATATATTTGCTAAGTCCGAAGTATCACCACTCTTTTATATACTTCTAACTTTGCAAACATCATGATAAGTGCATGAAACAAATATATGCCAATTTCAAACATTTTTTTTATTATTCTAAAAACATACATGAAAAAAAGAAAACACTTTTCCATTTCAAACAAGAGTACATTAATGTTGCCAAACACACACCTATAATTTTGGGCTTTTGGAAAAGATTTCTTGAACAAATCTGCACCAACTAACTAATCTACTAACTCTTTTTTTTTCATGGACTGTTAAAAAAGTTAGTGTATTAGTTAGTGGACTTTTAATAAATGTAGATTTGTATTTTTTTTCTTTTCAACTTAAAGACCAAAATAGTTTTATATTTTTTACTTAATATATAACTACTGAGATCTATTTGTTGTTTTGAGAAATATACACACCTATACACACACACAGACTTATTATTATGGTTAACCTCAATTAGGGCCTTCTTTTTAATTTTCTGATTCTCTTGCATTTCATAGCCTGTAATCCATGAGGTTTATTTCGTCCATGTCGGAGCTCTCTCTTCCTCCGGCGATCTTCTTTTCCAGAGAATTATTTCCATTTCCATTTCCATTTCCATTATCCAATTCCTGCTGATTAAAAACAGGTACTTCACCATCCCCAACATCTCCAACTGGATTTCCCTGGAAAACGTTTCCCGAAAGGTTCTCTCCAACGGGAATTTCCTGGAACTTGTTTCCGTCGAAGTTTTCGTTCCGATTTTCATTGTCTAACTCAGTTAATTTGCAGAGTTCCTCCATGTTGAACCACAAATCTTCTTTAAATTGAAAAGTGTCAACCTCAGAACCTACTAGATTCGCTTCATCGTGCAAGATATAATCGGACCCGTCTCCAGTTCCTTCTAACAATTGATCAATATCAATGTTCTCAAATTCATTAAACATATTATCCATGGCAATAATAGGGTCCTTATCATCATGATCAATCGAGTTTTGCACCATAATTTCCTCTTTCCCATCCTTTTCGAGTTGATGATCGACTTGTTTCCATGTTAAACCCCATGAACCATCACCATCACCATCACGATCACTAGAAATTGGTTCATTCGTTAGATTGTTAGATTTGGTAAAATACCCAAAATGTTCCTGGAGAGAGTTCGATTCGATGAAGGTCGAAAAATTCGGGTTATTTGTATTGATATTTGGTAATGGAGATTTCACGCGAGGGGGGAAATGAGGCTCATTTATAGAGAAGGTGTTTAACTCAGTTGCTTCAATTGGTAGTGAATTTCTTGATGCAATTTCTGACGGCCCTGCATTTTCTGATGGTCCCTCCTTCGTCTTCTCGACTCGAAGTTTATGTTTCTATATGGAAAAAAAGACGATTAGATAAGTTTTTTGGTGTAATATTACTCCTTTTAACTCGAAGTTTATGTTCGATAAGTTTATAGAAACATAAACGTCCGAGGACCATCTCGATAAATTTTGTTCGATATATTTTACTCTGAATTTTATACATTTCGAATTTTATGATCAATTGTTTATGAAATACCGTTATAATCAAATATGTTTGCGAACACAATATTTTTAAAATTGGAATTGAGTAAATAGTGTTTTCAAATATATATCGAAAGGGCGAAGGGCCTTTTGTTTGGAATAATAATAGAGGACCGAAATTAAAGAAATACCTGAAGGTGGCTTGCGATGTGCTTCGCACTAAGCCCTTCGACATTCATGATCTCGAGAATTCTTTGAGGACTGGCAACTGAATTCAAGAAACAATCAATATAAAAAAAGAAAGTACTTAGGTAATTAGTCAATTAATTCAAGTGTATATATGCAGTATAATTAAGGAAATTAAATATTTTCTTTAATTTGATCGATATTCTTACACTCTCCGAGTAGTTTCAAGGCGATCAAGAACCTATTGTGAAGTTCGTGATCCCACGAAAGTCTTCCCTTAATTGTCTTTCCTCCCCCATTTTCGGCTTCACTTTCGAGTTCGTCGGCGCTCTCGATATCATGAGTGCTAGCGAAAAAGGTGGTCCTCACTTTTTTCCTCGGACCAACTACTTTTTGAATCAACTCTGTTGTATCGTCATATGTGGCAAGATTTGGATCGATCCGTTTTTTTCGAGATCGTTTCGAACTTCCTACAACTTCTTTCACCACCTTCTTGGCCTTCTTTCGCGAGGTTTTCTTCCTTACCATCTCTATCGATTGATCGGTGATAGGTTTCTTGATGTGAAACAAATTATGGACACATGATTGATATTTTTCTTCTATATCGTTGTGCGCACACATTGCTGCATAGTACATAATATTCAGAACATATAATTACAATTGTAATTGTAATCTACTTTATGATAGAATAACTTACTGAATATAGGTATGTTCTTCTTCTCCTTCTTAAGATGTTCTAAGAACTTTAACCCGTTTAGGCTAGCGGGTTTTGTAGATCCAACATGAATTTCAACTAAAACGGCATCGACTTCTTCATCTTCAGACTCTCGAAGAGCATAAAGAGCCTCCGCTGCGCTCTGAAATTGTTGAACTGGCAAATATAGAAAATTGAAGGGTGTTATTCCTAGTTTAGGTTAATATTTTTCATAATTCTTTTGCTGAGTTCCTTTTGTAATCCTTTTTTTATACCCCTCATAGAAACATTGAAGTATATTATTTTTAATTTTATAAAAGAAATTAGCATATAACTGTAAAAAATAGAGGGCAATGTATAAAAAAGTATATAGGGAACAAAAATAGTATATAAATTAGAGGATAAAAGGAGTACAGCAAACGAATATTATGAGGTATATAAATAGTATATGATGAGTAAAAAAGTATACATCATTTTAAAAATTGTATTGGCTGGACGACAATATATAAAATTTGGGTGATTCTACGGTAGAGCATTTTTTTTGGTAGATTTAAAAAAAAAAGGTAATTTGGTAATTTGTCAATTTAATGATAATATTTAAGTGCGATTGTATCAGTCAATGTTACGTACATACAAAGAAAAATTATAATTAATTAAAAATACCCAAATTACTCTATTAAAAAGATCTACCATATATCACCCATAAAATTTATATATCTACTACAATACTGAGCGAAGGAATTAACCCGTCACAATTTTCGGCGACGCGTTAATATCCTGTTTGATGAAGCCCCCAAATCACAGTAACATAATTTTCACACTTTTCTCCCCTTTCACTGACAAGTATAAAAAAACACTTGATATATACCAAAAAGTAACAAATTAATAATCTTGACAAAACTGCAAAAATAAAGAATTAGTAACTGATCTATATCTAATATAGCACATAATAACTTAATTACCCTAAATTAAACTGTCCTAATTGTGAAAATAAATATCACTACTTGAACCCACTTAACTTTCCTAAAACAGGGACAAAAATCTGATAATAACAGTTTTAACCCTATAAAGAGGAGAGAAAAATCTGAAAAAATAAGAATAGTACCTTGAAACTTTTTTCTACTGAAAATCTTCGAAACAATATGAAGACATGTAATATTATCATCAATAATCATGAGCTTGATCTCATCACGATCTCTCACATTGGCCTTCACCATTGAAGAAGACTAATCAGAGAAGAAACTTTGTTAATTCAAGGTTGATTAACAATGTGAATAAAAATGGAGTATTGCACCCCTTTTTATAGAGAGATGAAGATTCACTGGTACGAGAGGCGATGACTGGTACAGACCATGCTGGAAGGATATTCTTTTCTCTATTTTTGCTACTCTGGTTTGTTTGTTTCTGTAAATATTTCAATAATTACAACAATGCACACACTTGACTTGTGATAGAATTTTGTATATATTACCCTCAAAATAAATATTTTGGTTGTCAAATAATTTCTACAAAATTATACTTATGTCTAATTGGCAAGTTTCTATTAGTCTGTTAAATCTTTTGTGAATAAGAATTAGTGAAGTTACTAATAGAGTCTCCCTAATGAGAAAATTTGTGGCTTAATTGACTATAGCATTTTGTATACCATTCTATATATTAAGTGTGTTTTCTATCACTTAAGTAATTATTTTAACTTTTTAACTTTTTTTTTTTGTAATCCTTATTTAATAATTTACTCTTTTTGATGATCTATTTATGGAAAAAATTTCTCACAAAATGTTTCATCAATGGTGTGTGAAACAACAATGGTATACGTTGTGAAATGTCTCGTTAATTATATGCAAAATGGCAGTAATATTTGTCGTCAAGTGTTTCGTTAATTATATGCAAAACGACAATAATATGTCATAAAATGTCTCGTTAATTACATGCAAAATGACACTAATATTTGTCGTAAAATGTCTCGTTAATTATATACAAAATGACGGTAATATTTATCGTAAAATGTCTCGTTAATTATATGTGAAACAACAATACTATTTGTAGTGAAAGGTTTTTGTAGTTATTCATCGCGAATTTTATTTTTGTACGTGTGTGAATGAATTTGACAATAAATCAAAACACGCGTCTACAATACTTTAACCGACATTACCTCAAAAGGTCGCTTCAGTATGTTAAGAATTCGTACGCGTGGCCAAATTAAGAATTCAAACAAAGCACGGCAATGAAAAAAATATATATAATAATAATTTGCTCATTTGCATAAATGAAACATTATTTTCTCTTTGAAATATATGGTTTTCATTATGATAATCAAATAATCAAATTAATTACAAAATAAGTCTTTATGCAAGTTTAATGATTAATAAATTTTAAGTACCATAAAATCCAATGTATTTTAGTCTTACAATTCATATTATTATTTGAAATGTTCATTATTATACATTGTATTATTATTAAATAACAGCAAATATTTCAAATGGTCATGTAACAAAAGATCTAAGTAATAATCACTGTATATTCATATAACCCCAAATGAAATAAAGTAAAATAGATGGATAGAAAGTTGGCGGTTTTGCAAAGCATGTCAAATTTTGTTGTTATACAATTTATATTAGCATGAGATCATACAATAACCCCTAATTAAATGAAAATATATGCATCCATGCAAATCTTTAGAAATAAATACCAATTAATATTGGTGTTAATTTATCTCTGCCAGCTCAGCATTTTATTTATCTTCCTTTGACCACATTTTTTTTCTCACAAAAATAATTATATCCGGATTTCTTAAAAAAAAAGTATTTCTAAAAATTCTTCATAATTTATGTTCTACAGAACAAAAACTAATTAAAAAAAAGATAATTATACTTTGCCACCAGATTGCAACAAAAAACTACTAATTTTTAATTAACTCATTTAATTAACATCTCAACTAACAAAAAATATTGAATTAATAAATTTTAAATATAAATTATCATTTGTTAATCCGGATAGATGTTAATTAACTCGTCAATCAATCTACATGTGTTAATTCATAAATTAATTAACTGAATTAATTAAGAATTAGTAGTTTTTTTTTGCAATCACATCATATATGCCCTCTTAAAAAAACTCCACAAAATAAAGGTTATTATATGATTAAAATAATATATGGACATTTATGTAAAATAATTAATTACAATTTGTCCCACTCTTTTTGTTCCCGCCAATTCTCTACTTGCTAATATCTCTGTGGCAATTTATTCTATATATCTATGTAGCGAGTCAATTAAATAAACTCAGTACAAGCATTATAACACTGACTACTGGGACCCACTTATCACTTAATCACTACCCGATCTTACACAGATATCGATATTCACAGGTATATTTATGATACAGACAGAGAGAGGATATTACACGATTATAATACTGTCCGTATCAGTAACAAGTTTGAAATTAGAAGCGCCGATCGACGGGGCGTCTATCTCGATGCGATCGCTATTCGATGCAATGATGAAAGGGAAAGCTAAAACCCTCAAATCAAGTGGGAGGGGAAGCGGGAAAGGAAGAGGGAGGAGATCGGGACCATCCTCGTCGGCGCAGCCTGCTGCGATGGACCTGTCCGTGCAGCTGGAGAGCGTGGTTACGCTGCAGCAGCAACTTCCTGCGATGACTCGCTTCCAGAAGCTTCTTGACGGTTCTGTCGGGCCTGAGCATGATGATGAGCCGTCTCAGGATAAGGATTGTATTCTTAGCCAGGATTTCTTTTGGTTAGTTGATACTTGAATTTTAGATCTATATTGTTTTGGTTGCTTGATTAAGAAGTGAAATTCGTAGCAAAATGTTCTCAAATTTTTGATATTCAGTAGATAAATTTGTATTTTTTTGTTTCTTTTTTTAGCACGCCGGATTACATCACACCCGATGCTCCGCAAATTCCAAGCTGCCTCCAATTTGGGGAGGTAAATAATTAATTTTCATTAAATTATATATTTTATCACTATCATTATTATGGTTATTGATTCTTGATTAGGAGAGTGTTCCTTGCCCTAAATCACCTGAAAAATCTACCGTTGCAAGGCGTAAAAGGTTTAAAAGAGGTAATATTAATCCTTTATTATTACACTTTTTTACTCGCAATAATTTACATGATATTTCAAAATTTTCCAAATTAAAAACCCAAACCATGTTGATTTATCAAGTCTTAATTATATCAAAAGCCTTAATACATTTATCAGAGCTTTCACCTAGCAATCAAAACTCGACTAATCTGGCAGCCCAATACGAATCGATGGAGGTTCAAATGGACGCCTCCAGTAAGGACGGATTGGAAGAACCTGAAAATCCAAGGACCGATTTGCAAAAGAAGCAGAGTTATGTATCTCGATCTGCAATGGCTCTGAGATGTCGAGTCATGCCTCCACCGTGCATCAAGAATCCATATTTGGATACTGATTCCACTTTAAATGTTGATGTGTTTTGCGATCGAAGACAAAAATCATCAGGTTCAAAATTTCTAATTTCCAATTATAATTTAAATTTTGTAGAATTTAAACTTTTGTTTTAATGTTTTAACGCGCTATTTATTTAATTTTTAGGGTTTTCTCCGTCGATTGGGGGAGATGGACTATCACGGTACCACACTGATTTCCATGAACTTGAGGTCTCTCTCTCTCTCTCTCTCTCTCTGAAGTCCTTTTCTAAATTGTTGAAATTTATGTTAATTCTATTTTTGTAGCAAATTGGATGTGGAAATTTTAGCCGAGTATTCAAGGCACTGAAGAGAATAGATGGCTGTCTCTATGCTGTTAAACAAAGCATTAAACAATTACATAATGTAACCGAAAGGTAAACTTCTTAACTTATTCAAATCATTATTTACCGAAATGTAACAAATAGTAAAAACTAATTGTGAAATTTCAAATTGCAGGAAAAGAGCATTGATGGAAGTTCAAGCTTTAGCTGCTCTCGGTACGCTTGAGAACATTTCCATTTATATTTTTCAATTTTCAATTTTGAAATCGAGTATTTTATTTTCGAAAATATTTTCAGGGAGTCACGAGAACATAATTGGATATTACAGCTCTTGGTTCGAGAACGAGCATCTCTACATTCAAATGGAACTTTGCGATCACAGCCTTACAATTAACCCAAATCATGTTCCTAATTGCAATAAAGTCCTTCAAATGCTCTATCAGGTGTGGATTTCACAAAACACCCTTGCGAAACCTCAAAATATCACAAATATCCCTCCAAAATGTGAAATATCACGATTACCTTTATAAGATATGAGAAATATCATCAGCATTACCATTTCCTCCTGATTTTTCAAAAGATGCCCAAAATGCCCCTCTTTCTCACTTAATATATGTACAAACAAGAGGTATCTTTGAAATCTTGTAAAGCTAAATAAGATAAGAAGACGCATACATCATTTTCTTATACTTTGTAGCGGCATACATGATATTTTGAAAATTTCAATAACTCGGGGTCATATTTACAAATTTCCCCTTCATTTCCAGATAGCCAAAGCCCTAAACTACATTCACGACCGAGGAATCGCCCACTTAGACGTGAAACCAGACAACATATACTCCAAAAATCAAATTTACAAACTTGGCGATTTCGGATGCGCGACGTTACTCGACCACAGTCTAGGAGTGGAAGAAGGGGACGCGAGATACATGCCGCTCGAATTACTAAACGACAAATACGAGCATTTAGATAAAGTCGATATTTTCTCTCTCGGAGCTGCGGCGTACGAAATTGCCAAAGGGAGTCCTCTTCACGAAAAGAATCTCCGCGAGGGCAAAATCTCGTTGCTTCCTGGCTACCCTGTTCAGTTTCAGAATTTAATTAAGGTAATTATTTTGGTTGTAGGGGTATTTTTGATAATTTTGATTTTTGTTTGTTTGTTTGTGGTGTTAGGCGATGATGGATCCGGATCCGGTGAAGAGGCCTTCGGCGAGGGAAATCATGTTGCATTCTATATTTGATAAGTTGTGTTTCGTATCTACTAAATAATCTGAATTTATGTGGTGAGGGACTTCAAATTCGGGTTTTGAGCTGTTCATTTTGATATTTTGTGGGCAAATTATATTTGCCCTAATTTTGTAAAGAAATGTACTGCACTATTATTATCAATATTATGATGTTCTACTCTCTTTTTATAACATATCACTGAACTGGTCACAACAAGATATATTAACATTCAGAATGGTATATCGACGCTTAAAATTTAAAAACACTATTTTCGATCGTGCTGGCTTTCAAATCTGGGATTTGGAGTTCAGGTTTTTTCATTATTATCAAAATTCAAATGACCGGCCCAGGTAATGATTGTAATTCTTAACGGGCCGGATCTCGATATTACCACCCGCTCCAGCCTTCGCCTAACCAAATAAATGACTGCACGTGTCCATCTTCCCGCTGACCTCCTTCCGTATTCAATTTGCTTTTCTTTGTTCGTTCCCACTTTCTCTCCAATTAATCAAAGAGCTCTCTAACATGGCGCAAATGCAAGCTGAGCTGGCTGTGCGGAATGGAGGCGAGAGCACGGAACCGGAGGAGAATCGACCGCTGTTCCTCCCGAGAAATGGCAGCATCAGGCGAAGAAGCGCGAACGAATCTTCGGGTTCTAGTTCCGTACGAGTCTTATCGAGACGAGATTCGTTCAGAAGGGACGTTAAGCATGCCGCCGAGGAGACTTATCTCGTGACCGGACTTGCCGTCACTCTTCTCCGTTATCTCGGGTAATCAATCACAGTCCTTGATTTTTTATCTTCCTTGTTCACGTCTTCATTTTGTGCTTGAATAACTGGTTTTTTTTGCTTCGATTCAGTGTAGGATATCGATGGATCACAAAGTTTCTCGCACTTTGCTTTTATGCTTTGCTACTTATGCCAGGATTTCTTCAAGGTGAGCTCGAATTTCCTTTTCAATTTATCATTTCAATAAAAAAATCAACATTTATAAGATAATTTCTGAATTAATTTTTTTGTCTATAGTTGGATATTATTATTTCTTCTCAAGCCAAGTGCGAAGGAGTGTGATTTATGGAGAACAACCACGAAATAGGTGCGGATCAATTTAAATAATCACTTAATTTATATCAAAATAATTTATATACTAACTATATACATTCATTTATAATCTTTGGTAGGTTGGATTTATACTTACCTCTAAGCATAAAAAATCGAACTCCAGTGGTGATTTTCATAACTGGCGGAGCTTGGATTATTGGGTAATTAAATTACTAATTTATCATATTATTTCGTCACTAATTTATATTTACTAAACCTATATTTCTCAATTTAATCACTTTAATTGGTGATTTTTTGATTAATTGTTTAGTTATAAAGCTTGGGGCGCTCTTTTAGGAAGAAGGCTCGCAGAAAGAGGCATAATTGTTGCATGCTTAGATTATAGGTACACTATATTAATATTAATAATATGTAATCAATATTTTAATTAAGTTTTATTTTAATTGGAATTTTTGTATGAATAATTGAAGGAATTTTCCTCAAGGTACGATTAAAGATATGGTACAAGACGCGTCTGAAGGAATTTCGTTCGTGTGCAATAATATTTCCAATTTTGGGGGCGATCCAACCAGGTCATAATTTAAATTTCGAAATTCTATTTTTAATTTGTATTTCGAAATTCAAAATAATGAAATTAGAATTTTTGGATATATTTAATTGAAAACAGAATATATGTGATTGGACAATCTGCTGGGGCCCACATAGCATCGTGTGCTTTGTTGAACCAAGCAATAAAAGAACGCGACCAAGGAGGAGATGCCACCTGGCATATTTCTCAAATCAATGCCTATTTCGGTATTTCAGGCGGGTAATTTATTTATTTCTTCCATTTTACTTTTGATCGATTAATTTAGGGTTTCAAACAGTATTTAATAGTTTATTAAACGAATTTTTTTTGTTCTTAATTTTTTGAATAGGTACAATGTAGTTAACTTGGTGGATCATTTCCATAACCGTGGATTGTACCGCTCGATTTTCTTAAGGTAAACAAAATTATTTCGTAAATATCAAACTATAATTCATAAATTAATTAATTTTTTTTGGGGTTTGTTTCAGCATAATGGAAGGAGAAGAATCGCTTCATTTATTTTCGCCAGAATTAATCGTGCAAGAACCAAATAATAAAGCTGCAGTTTCATTATTACCTCATTTTCTTCTCTTTCATGGTACCAGCGATTGTTCTATTCCTTGCAATGCCAGGTCATCTCTCTCTCTCTCTCTCTTATGAATTTTATTTCGAAATATATTTGTTTTTTATTTTTTTTTGCAAAATTTAGCAAAGATTTTGGGGATGCATTAAAGGCAAATGGAGGGATGGTTGATTTAATATTATACGAAGACAAGACTCACACAGATTTATTTCTCCAGGTAAATCTTGCAAATTACACCCCATACTTTTACATATTCACAAACGTTAAAACAATTTTCAATATATTTTTTAATGAATTTGTTTATTAGGATCCTTTAAGAGGAGGTGAAGATCAAATGCTCGAATATATAGTTAGAATAATTAACGAAGACGATGACGATGCGAGCAATGAAAGTGTTCTAGAAGAACCGGTTATAGCTCGTCGACTCGTACCAGAATGGATGTTAATTCTTGCTCATAAAATAAGCCCTTTTTGAGACGCGAATTTTTCATTTATGTCCTTGTGTCGAACTTAATTGCAGGATTTACTCTTTAGTTATATTCCTTTTAAAATGTTTTTTTTTTGCATTTATTAATTCTTTATATATAGCGCTTTGTGTATATACCGCTCTTATGTATTTATTTAGTTTTATGTCGGTGAATATCGGTTATTTAAATTTTGGCACTATGAAATATCTCAGAGTATTATTTGCATGAATACATATACCAACTATTATTTATTCATGTATCATATGGAATCATTTTCTTTCCACATTAATTATTTCCCTTACAAGTACAAGAAAACAAAAGGAAAATAAAGAAAAATTATGCACAAGTTTTCTCATTTAAGAGCTTAAAAAGAAAAGGCCTAGCTTAAAAATTCTATCAAAAATAAAAAAAAACCCAACATAATTAACTATATATATATATTTTTTTTTTAATTTAGGAGGCAAGTTGCCTTCCTAAAGGTTTATAATAAAATATAAGAATGATACATTTACGCTGGTTGGAAGTCCAAGAAGGACTTTCGATGCAATGCATAATTACCCTATTTCTAAATCCAAAGGTCTCCATGCTCGATTGCTTTGCTGGCCGTGATAGAGGGTACACGCCCTTTGTTGTTAAAGATTCGGTTGTTCTGCTCCCTCCAGATGAACCAGAGTACTGCCACCCACAATGTATCCAGAGTATCCCTTTCTTGCCTGTGTGTTGTGTCCGCAGAAGCGTGCCACGACTTTAGGATCGATCGGCATTCTCCGTTGTTATGGTGAATACCGGCTCGTATCTCTATTTGTCTCCATGTGGCTATTGTGTAGGAGCAGTTTAGTAAGATGTGTTCCCTGGTTTCGTCTACTCGCCCACATATAGTGCATGTCGGGGTGTGAGGCCATCCCTTGCGGCTTAGTAGCTCTGATGTGTTTATCCTCCCCTTAATGGCTAGCCAGATGAACATGCGTGTTTTTAAAGGTGCGATTATACGCCAAAGTCTTTTGTGCCAGAAGACGGTCACCCCCGGATTTCGAAGGAATTGATAGGCCGAGCTAGTGGAGAATTCATGGCTCTAGGTCCAATTCCACCGAGAGGAGCCATCATTCGGGTCCCTTGTTAGGGAAGCGTAGCTGGCTTAATATGAATTTTTTTTTCTTAATATGAATTTTTTTTGTTCTAAATATGAAATGGAGACTTGCATATTTATCCATCTAAGGGCTAGATTGAATGAACAAGTAATTTATAGTTTAGTATTAGTTATTTTTAGGATCTAGGATTTCAAAATCATGAAACCTAGAGGAAATAAAATATATAGGAATTCATAAATGTGTTGCTTGGATACAACTTTAGGAATTTGTAGTTAAAATATTTTTTATAATGTTGTCACAATTTCCAGTACACTAATTACAAGAAAAAAGAGATGAATTTTATTTCCCAACTTATTCCTAGAAAAAACTTGTAAAACAGATAAGTTTTGTTTTTCCCAAGATTTGTATATAAAAGTTACCAGAACTTTCATAACCAAAACTTACCATATTTTGCATATTTACTATGTTACGCGGATACTTAAAAAATGCAGAAGTATCATGAGGATACGAGTATCCGATACGGATACGGATACGGGTACGATGCGGCTCAGATATGCCACATCGCATATCCGATTATTTTAATATATTTTTTTCCGAACACGGCAGGGATACGACAGGATTGTTGGGGAATATCCTCGACCCCGGGCCCGCGCAGCGGATATGTAGGCCCGGTTCGATTCCCCGATTCCCGAGATCACGCCACGACTTCGAGGGTACGATGCGAATAGAAGGACAGATTCATACCAGTGCCAAATTGATGGCACACGAAGGGTTGATCGCCGCCTTCTATTTCCTTCGGTGTCACGTTGGTGACTAGCCCGTACGTCCCATACCGCACGTCTCCCACCGTTTCGACACGCCTCGGGTTGTCTTCGTGCGTTCCATGCCCGCATGATTCCACAGCCCGTTACTCGATTACTTCTCCGGTTTGATCACAACGAAGAGCCACATGTGTCGCTTCTCTACCCGTATCCACCGTGAGTCGTAGCACCTCGGTCGCGGATGCACCTGCCTAGACGATGCACCGGCGAACTTGCATGATTGCGTTTCGATTCTATAGACGGAGAAAATTCTTTTCTCCTTCTCTCTCAATCTCTTCGCACTCTTTCATCAAGTGATTAGAGTCTCTTAATTTCTGGATTAATTCTAAATTAACTCCATTAATTTTCTGGTTGAACTAATCTAATTATTCAACTGGTTGGACTGATGAGAGAGAGAGAAACATCCTATATATACTCCATAGGATAAGGATGGGCCAAAAGGTATGTATATCTTCTATACACCTTTTCAAACAGAAAACTGCATACACCCTTTCAGTAATCTGTCAGAACGAAAATATTAAATCGTTCCAACCGACTTTGAACATTTACGAAAGTTGTAGATAATCTAATTATCTTTCCAACCCAATTTGGTCCAGCCCAATTGGAGTTCGGACCCGAAAGTTACGGCCGTTTTACTGACTGTATGTCAAACTGTCGCACCCTTTCGGTATTTCATTAGAACGATACTGATACTTCGCTCAAATGAAATATATTACAACATGAAAGTTCTAGATAATCTCATTATCTAACTAACCCAATTTGAACCATTCAAATCGGAGTATCCTACTGAAAGTTATACCAGTTTTACTAATCTGTTTCGTATGCCCACGAACGCGTACGTTCGTTTGTCCTACGTACCATTTTAGCGATGATCCAAAACTGTATTTCCTTCAAGGATACATCATGACACGGCTGAGATACGTTCTGGATACGGGTGGGATACTTTATTTATGATACTTCGGCCAATTATATATTTTGGTCCATAATATTTTTAAATAAATTAGATATGATACTTCTAGGATACTTCTAAATTGGTTTTAAGGATACTTCTAGAGTAAATTTAGGATAATTTTATGATACATGTATTGGTGGTCGATTTGATTTATTGTAATGATATTTAATTTAAAAATATTATTTATTTTATTATATATATTTATTAATTATATACAATATAAATATATAAAAATAATAATATATAACCGTATCCATATCCGCGACTTTTTGAAAATTATCGTACGACCATATATGTATCGTATCGGATATGATACTCGTATTCGTATCCGTGCAACATAGATGTTTATCCATATGAAAGCCCAAAATATAAGAACTTTTTTTTTCCTAAATATGAAATGAAGACTTGCATATTTATCCGTCTAAAAGTCCAAAATACGTCCTACCCTTCAAAAATATATATTATATTTACCATCTCAAACATCATAATAATTTTACCAATATTTGTAAAATTTAACCTTGATAACTTGACAAAACTAACATCAAATAAACAATTCGAGAACTTTTTTATATTTTGTGACTTTGATAGGGTAAAAATGATATGCTATATCTATTAATAGATATAATGCTGAACAATTTCCTGCCCCAGCATTCAGCCACTTCGATGATACTGTTCATCCTTACTGTGCATAAATAATGTGCGTAAGTACTGTTCATAAATACTGTTACTGTTCATGAATACTTTTTTTTGTTTTGGAAATTTCAGTAAATATAGGGGCTTTTTAAGATTTTTCTATATTATAACAATTTCAGTTTTTTTAAATGTAAGGGCTTTTTAAATATTTCTCATGCGATATCATTATTTTAAGATTATTATAGGGGTATATATGGTAATATCAGATTTTGTAAGGTTATACATGATAATTTCAGATTTTTTAAATATTTCTCATATTGTATCATTAATTCAGAATTTTTTATAAGGGTAAATATGATAATTTATGTTTTTTCCAGAGGTATGCATGCTAATTTTTTATTTTTTCAAATACAATTTTTATTTTATTCCACATATTACATCATTAATTTGAGATTTGTATAGGGATATATATGATAATTAATATTTTTGTAGGGGGATACATCATAGTTTCAGATTTTTTAAAACATAGAAGTTTTTTGTGATAGTTCCCAACTTCTCATATTATATCATTAATTTCCGATTTATATTAGGATACATATATGATAATTTCAGTTTTTTGATACATATATGATAATTTCAGTTTTTTGATACATGTTAATTATATATATTTTTCAATTTTTTTTTTTAATATTTTTCATATGATATCATTACTTTCATATTTTATAGGGTTATATATGATAATTTCAGATTTTTGTAGGGGTATTCATTCAAATTTTAGGTTTTTTTTAAATACAGACTTTTTATATTTGTCAAATTATATCATTACTTTCATATATTTATACGGGTATATAAGTTTCATATTTACTAGGGATATATGTGATAATTTTATTTTTTTTAAAAGACAGGGTTTTTTTGAAATATTTGTCGTATTATATTATTTTTTGTAGATTTTAATGATAATTATAATTTCATAAGTAAACCAGATTCGGAAAAACGTTGGGACTGTTGATCCAAATATCCTAAGGTTTGATTATGTCAAAACACTGTCAATACTAACGGTTTCAGTTAAGACCAACTTGTAGGAGAAGTACGTACAACAGACAGACCAAGGATGATCGAAAAAGACGTTTGAAGAATTCAAGACGAAGATCGTTCGTGAAATGAAAGGTGTCAAGACTTTGAAGAACTCAAGACGTCGAAGCTTTCCGTGAGTTGGGATCATCAAAATAAACCATAGGTATTCCAAAGAACATCTCATATTTATCAAGATCAAAAGATAAATTCGAAACACGATGATCAACAAGGAAACTCACCATACCAGTATGGTTCGTTCGAACTAACAAATAGTTCGTTCGAACGAACCAAGACCTGGCATGGTGAGAAAACTCACAAAACTAGAGACAATAAATATTCGTTCGAACGAACCCATATGTTAGTTCGAACGAACCATTTTGGTTCGTTCAACTCAAGGACGAACCATGAACCACTCTAAGTTCGTTCGAACGAAAAGAATAATTCGTTCGAACGAATCGATACCTGGTGTTGTGAGAAAAATAAACAAATCTAGACACAATAAATATTCGTTGGAACGAACCAATATGTGCGTTCGAACGAACCTCCATGGTTCGTTCTTGATTCATAGAACGAACCATGAACAAGTTCATGTTAGTTCGAACGAACATAATTGTTCGTTCGAACGAACTCATCGTGTTTATGAAAATTCCTTTGAAACGGCTAGTTCAAATTCAAGTTCGTTCGAACGAACCAAACAGTACGTTCGAACGAACTATGTAATTTTTACACAGGTTAAGTGGTTTCTATGGATGATATAAATAGAACCACTTACACCTTCTCTCTCCCAACCTTTTACAAAAACTCATTTCTATATCTAAAAGAGAGAAAGATTACAAGCCGTGATTTTCCAAATCTCTTGATAGTGTGATTCAACCCTCTAGATCCAAGATCTATCTTCGATTCTTCCCTTCTATACGATTCCCAACTCACGTGACCGATCACGTTGTAGTTCGTATTAGAAACGTGTAATAGGCTAATTCTTGGAGTGTAAAGCCCGCCATAGATCGATAGAAAACGTGTAAATCGATCTAGGCAAAACCTTGCACGAGTGAGTTGGAATTCAATCGAACGCCGAAACGGCACAAGGCCTTCCCGGAGACGTAGGTACTTGCCACTAATCGAATCGGTCGATTAAGCAAGTAACGGGTGAGTTAAAGCTTCAAAGCAACCACCTACCGAACTCCGTAACAAACATCGTGTGTTCATCTCTTTGGTATTTGCATTTATTTACTTCTATCATTTTAAGCTTCCGCAACATTGAAAATTGGTACACCAAATCGAAAATTGTAGATTAGGATTATCTATTCACCCCCCTCTAGGTTAAGATTAACCAACAGGGACTTTGCTATATTTCAGGAAATCAAAAAGAGAGAAAGAAATTCGGGACCTTTGCAGGGCCATGGTAATATGATAATTTTATTCTGACTCGAGACCATGATTTTGGTTATGATTGGTGCAACCGAAACGAGTTCGTTCAGGCAGAATGGAATGACGTTGAGTGCGAAGGAGATGGAGAGCAAAATTAAACCCACAAGGCTACATAAAAATGTCCACGATACTCAGTCGCATTCCGCGAGGGGTATTTTTGTTATTTACAATATTTTGATTCTAAATGTTGATATAATTTCTTTCGTGTTTTAGGCAGAATGAAATGGTTTTTGAGTGCGAGGAGGTGGAGATCAGTATTATACCCGGAAGACTACTTCAAAATGGCCACAATACTCAGCCACATTCATTGAGGGGTAATTTCGTCATTTCCAATATTTTAATTATGACCGTTGATAATTTCTTTCATGTTTTAGGCATAACTTTTATTGCGAAGAGATGGAGAGCAGCATTTAATCCAGAGTGGCTGAGTATTGTGGCCGAGATACTTTGAGGGGTAATTTCGTCATTTCCAATATTTCGTCATTAACTCGATATTGGATTAAATGTTATTACATGAAAAGACATAATAATAGCATTTAATCCAGAAGCTACTTTGAAATGGCCGAGATACTCAATTGCGATTTGTATTCATCGGATATAAATATTCCGCGACAACTCAATTTTCACAAGAAACTACACTCAATTACAACATCACGTAAAGAAATATAATGTATCAGATACAACATAAAAAAATGAAGTTAAAAAAATAATTACACAACACAAAAAATAATCGTTATTAACTTGAGAACTCCCGCGCAATTTGCGCGGGGCAAAAGCTAGTTTTATTTTATATAAAGAAAAGATAAATATGATATTTTGAGTTTTTCTAAGGGTAAATATGTAAATGTTCACGTAACCTGAGAAGCGTCTACTATAGTCTATAACCCATATGGTGCTCCTCGGTCCATACAAACCCAAGCATTCACAGTACAACACGTGTACTATTAGTTACGGTCTGTCAAGCTCTCATTTCATTCAAGATATTGTCCAGCTCCTTGCTTCATCTTTCTCTGTTTTATCAATTCAATTACCATCTTTCTCTCACTCTCTCTCTCTCTCTCTCTCTCTCTCTCTCTCTCTCTCTCTTGATCTAAGATTTTCTCTCTCTGTCAAAGCTGAAGAAGACAGATTGATTGAGAGGAAGATCCGCAGTATTAACGGTCTGAACAAACCGTTACTCATGGGCTGCTGAAGCAATATGGGCTAATATGCTTAATTGGCTTTTATTCTTTTATATTTGTTTGTAAAGCATGTATTATAAAGGCTGATTAATTGAGTTTTCCTTCCATACACCAAATCTCTCTCTGTCGTTCATTTCTCAAATCATACGGTTAATATTCATTGTTAAAACCGGATAAAATTAATCAGCAAGTTAAACTGTCTTGAAAGTTGCAATGAACAGGTTAAGAAATTTGAATGAAAAGGATATTTTAGTAATTATGCTTTATGGGTATTTATTACACTAGAAAAATTTATCGTGCTTCGCTACGAGATACTAAATTTAGTGTTTATGATGATAAATGATATTTTTGCCATCAAGTACAAATAAGTATTAAAAAAATTTCAATATTATTTATCTAGAAAAACAACTCAAAACTCGAAAAGCAAACCTTATTATTAATAACTTCAATAAAAAATATTATAGTACAATGCAATAAATATTCAAAAAAAAAAATGCATAAGTAGAAATGACCAAGAATGTACATATCAAACGTTAATATATTTTTATTGATGTCACTTCTGCCTTATCATAATACTCCATTCATCCATTGAATATATATTAATCGTATAAATTTCATACGTAACCCATGAAGATCTCTTGGCACATGTCCGGCAAGAGATGAAATAGTTAAATAATGGAATAGGGAACAAAGAGGTATTCCCTTATATTCCCTATTGTTCCGCAAATGCAATAGAACTGTAGTTGGTTTACTCGATAGAAATACTTGTAAAAGACAAAAAAAATATCCTCCTTCACATTAGTTGAGCCATGTTGTTAATGTCAATATTTTTGTGAATTCTTGACTTGAAACAAAAATGTTTGATCAAGACAATCATGTGTTTTAACCAAATTGAAAATTAGATGTATAAACAACGGATAATTGGAACACAAAAATAAAAATATATACTAAAAAAAGACTCATTTGAATAAAGTATAAACATACAAATTAAACATAATTTCTCGAATAAAACACATCTTAGAAATACATTATAGATCTAAACTGTCAAATAAAAAACATACTATTAAAGATTCAGATGAAGCAAAAAGATTGTTTGATTCTATATTATTTTTTTTCAAAACCAACCTTTGGTTTGCAAAAAAAATTGAAATTTTACAAAAAAAACTCTTGATTTTGCTGGAATTTTATTAACCTATTTTTTGCTGAAATTTTACAAAAAAATCTTAAATTGTAAAAACACCGCTGTTATTGGAAATTGCTAGAAAATCCCTTTTGTCCTGGAAAAAATCAATATGTAACAAAGCTAATAATTAAATCAAAGGACTTGCATGTATTCTGTGTTTGAAGTTAATTTTCAAGTGAGAGCCACTGAAAAATGGGTTGGTGCAAATCGAACCCATCAAGAAAAGAAAGCAGTACCTGTATTTTGAATGATAGTAATGTTTGTACCTGTTAAAAACAAATTCTTCAATTGATCACTTTTAAAACAAACAAACAAACAATTATGATTCGTGAACGATAATCTTCATAAATTTTGGATACCATACCCGTAGGCCGTAGCAGCAACAGAATTGCCTATGCCGGATTTAATTGCCTTGAGTATTTGAGCTGCATATATACGCATAAATAACTACTGTGTGAATTTGTTACAAATAAGCTTGTAAAAAATTAAGATTCAGATAATAATACTGTTGTATTATTTATTATAAATAATAGTAATTAAATTTTAAAACATATTTATTTTAATGGTATAAAATATTAACATGTGAAGGTTAATATTCATCATTAAATATAATATCATAACATTAAAAATAAAAGAATTTATGAGATATTGAGAAGGGAATGAAACCTCTCATTTGTCATCAAAGGCTATTTTCGGTTATAATATAAGATGAGAATTATATGTCATTTAATTCTCTAAATGAAACCGAAATGGAGAAGATTATAAGGGCTCTCACTCCATTTGATTTAGAATATACCAATAGCCAGGAAAAGAGTGAAAATAAAAAATGAAGTTCTTTTATAAGAAGAAAGCAATCTCAAAGAAATATAGATCTCTCAATTATATTACTTAGTTTCCAACTTTCCAAAGAAAAAAACTTGGTTGAAAAATCGGTGTACATGACTTCATCTCTTTCGAGGTGTATGTATTCCGTTTTACGACTGTGCTACTAAATCGGAACCGAGACAAATCGGAGGTGTAGAACCTTGGAGATGGAGAAACGAAATACCCTGTACTAGAGGGCGTTAATCTGTCTTTAGGGCAGCAGCGGCACGACCGCGCGGCTACATCCAGGCTTGTTCTCGATTTACTTATTTATTTATTATTATTTAATTGATTATTTAATTTGTTTATTTGGTTATTTTATTGAAATATAACCAACAAATACAAGTATAAGTCTTTTTTTGTAAAATTAGAATTATACCCTTTCCTTCAAACCCTCCTTTAGTTCTCCGTTTCTGCACATAAAACTCTTGTATTAGAAAGAGGGACTTTAGCATCAATCATTAGTTATATACTAGCTTTCTCCCCGCGCAATTGCGCAGAGGTCTTCAGTCTGTCATGATTTTATTTTTCTCAATACGTAATTAGATTCTACATTTTTTTTATCTGATTGTACACACATAAAAAAAATCTATCTTTTTGTAAATTTCAAAAAAAACTGATCCTCTACCAAACTTTTATTTCCTAATACTCTTATGAATGATCTTAAAAACAAACGGACAAAAATACCCTTCTATTTTCAAATTTAATAATTAAAAATATATTTTTATTACTTTTAAGAAAATTCATAAACATTTTTAACATGCAGTGATTACAAAAAATATATAATAATTACAAATTGAGTTTATATAATTTTAATATTTCATTTATTATATTTGAAAAAATAACATCGGGTAATAATAAAATAAACAATAATAAATAAACATCTTGAGAATATATTGATAGAAAAATATCGGTTTAAACATCTGGTTTTTTTTTTTTTTTTCATTCTCTTTTTATTTATTTCTTTAATAGTTTCATGATATTTTATTTTTCAAATATTTGGAATGTGTTTTTGTAATATTGTTGTTCGTTTTATTATTATTTTATGTTAGTTTTGCAAAGAAAAAATGCAAATGTCAAAATGTTAAAATTATGTAAATAAAATATATAATAACTTTTTTAAAATTATTATATGGTACCAAAATTTAGGACTTTATTAACATTATTAAAAAATAACATGTACATATGTAAATTATTAAAATTTGATGACATGGAGCAACCAAATGAGAGAAACTTTCTTAACTTTATACATATACAAAATGTAAATTAAAACTAAAAAGGACCAACATATAAATAAAAAGGACCGAAATATAAATTAAAATGTAAAAAAGAACTGAAATGTAAATAAAAAAGGACCAAAATGTTAATAAAAAAGACCAAAATATAAATAAAAATGACCAAAATTTAAATTCAAAAATGTAAAAAAAGACCGAAATGTAAATAAAAGAGTATCAAAATATAAATAAAAAGGACCAAAATGTAAAATTTTAAAGTAAAAAAGACCAAAATGTAAATAAAAATGACCAAAATATAATTTTTAAACTAAAAAGGACCAAAATGTAAATTTAAATTTTTTTTTTTTACAAAAAAAACCCCTGATGACGTGGCCTCATGTATGAGCTCAATTTTTTCCAACTTTATACATAAGTATAAATACCATTGATTACACCAATAAACTAATGTCAAATCTCTTTTATTTTACAAAACAAAGGAGTTTTCATATTTCATTATCTTGAATTGATTATCCTCAAAAAGATTTGATTACCCACACCATAAATCAATCCACTACTCATACAAACCCTCAAAAAGAAAAAAAGAGAACTGCAAAGAAATTGTGCAAATTTGTTAGTCTCGGAACCAATTAAAATAGATGGAATATAAAAAAGAACATTTTTTTTTTTTGAAAAACTAAAGAGGCGAAGCCTCTTTTAATATATTAAAACAAAGTTTAATACATTGGTGCGATTTTACATAATAAATGTAAAAAAGTAATTTCGCAAAAATAAATTATAATTGCAAAAGTAAGATACATGCCGAGAGATGGTGCTTTCGGCCATCCTTAGACGAACGCAACCTCCATCTGCCCTTGGTTTGCCACGCGAGCTCGGATTGTCATCGAAGTCACCGTCGCTGTCGCGGCCCGTCGCTCTCGGACTCGCCCCCAGACTCGGCCGTCGCTCTCGGCCTCGCCCCAGACTCGGCCCAGACTTGTCCCAGACTCGCCCCAGACTCGCCCCAGACTCGGCACCAGCCTCGCGATTTTTCGATTTCCCTTTTTCCCTTCCCGCTTTTTCCTTTCGAGTTTTCACTCTTCGAGGAGCTCCAAAATCGCCCCGATGGCGGCCAGGGTTTCGCCCCGATCTGTTCCATACACACACGACAAGGATAGGGCGTATTCGTCGCAAGTCCCTTGAATTTGCTGGCCGTCCTCGCTGAATCTGCTGGCCGTCCTCGCCCAATGACTCAGCAGCCTGAATCTGCTGGCCGTCCTCGCCCAATGACTCAGCAGCCTGAATCTGCTGGCCGTACTCGCCCAATGACTCAGCAGCCTGAATCTGCTGGCCGTCCTCGCCCAATGCCTCAGCAGCCTGAATCCCTGCCCCTTCTTGTCTCCTTGCCCCTTGTCTCCTAGCCCAATCGCCCACGTCGGATCTGCCTCGGGTACTCATCGGAGTTGCGCATGATGATGCTCTCGACAAAGTCTGACTCGGTTTCCCTCGCGTCAGAGCTGCCTCGCGGTCTTGCTGGGGCTGCTGTAGTCTAGTAGCACCCATAACCACCTGTGCAATCACGATCGCGTCGCCAGAGAGATAGCACATCCACTCCATCAGATTCATTGCGGCTTTCTCGCCTCGCGTTGCTTGCTCAGATCCGTTGTCCAGCTTCGTATCCAAGCTTCGTCGCTTCGTCACTTCGTCTGAGCTTCGACATTTCGTAGCTGGAGCTGCTGTTGGTTCAAATTTCCGATTGTTTGATTATCTCAAAAACAATGTCGATACTACTAACAAAATCTATCAAGAAATATGTGTAGGAGATATAGGTACAAAAAGCAATGAGAAGATCAAAATGAAAGGATCAATCAAAAATAGCAACGAACAAGACATCAAAGAATCAAGAATCACGAAGAAGATCAAGATGTAGAAGAATCACGGAATCAAGACATCGAAGATTCCGCAAGTTGGGATATCAATCTAATCACCAAAACATAGTATAGGTATCCCTAAACTTGTTTATGTATGATTAAGTTCAAAATAAAGTCAAACAATTATATTCGAAATTCATCAAATTGATGAATTAAAATAAAAGGCTGAAATCAGTATGTCCGTTACAACGGAACTCATTGTCAGTTATAACGGACATGCTCGTCCTATTCAAGATTGGAATTCACAACACAGTCCGTTATAACGGATTAACCACTTCGTTATAACGGACTCAATCAAAGCGTTGTAACGGAATAATGTCCGTTACAACGCTAATTAAATCTAAACTTGAAGGATGTCACAGAAGTATGTCCGTTACAACGGACATATATGTCCGTTGTAACGGACATTGATCTCACTTCAGTATGATACTCCTCTCTTCAAGTCCGTTGTAACGGATTAACCAATCCGTTATAACGGAATACCGTATAACGTTGTAACGGAGTATTCTCCGTTACAACGGGAATTAAATTCTAAATGAAGATGAGTTCGCAGTATGATGTCCGTTATAACGGACACAATAGTCCGTTGTAACGTACTTCAAAACACAGACTTCCGTTATAACGGACATATGTTCCGTTGTAACGGACTGTGTAACAATTCGAATATAATAGCCGTAACGGCTAGTTTTGACTTATGGTCCGTTATAACGGACATTCAATCCGTTATAACGGACTATGCAGAAAATACAAGGTTGGGAAGGGTCTATGTGTTCTATAAATAGAACCCTTCCCTCATTCTCTCACTTCACTTCAACCATCAAAAAAATTATACATTTAAAAGAGAGAAACCTTGCAAGCTCTTGAGCTCTTAATCTTCTAAAACAATCTTAGAGATTAATCCTTCTTTCTCACTTATTCAAATACGATTCCCAACTTGCGTGACCGATCACGTTTTAGTTCGTATTTAAAAATTGTAATAGGCTAGTACAAAATGTGTAAAGCCCGCTATAGATCGATAGAAAACGTGTAAATCGATCTAGGCAATAACCTTGTAATCGAGTGAGTTGGAATTCAATCGAACGCCAAAAAAGCACAAGGCATTCCCGGAGACGTAGGTACTTGCCACTAATCGAATCGGTCGATTAAGCAAGTAAAGGGTGAGTTAAAGCTACAGAGCAACCACCTACCGAACTCCGTAATAAACATCGGGTGTTCAAGTGTTCGGTATTTTCTACTCTATTTAAATTTCATTAATTAGCTTCCGCAAGTAGAATTTGTATACCTAGTCGAAAATTGCCCACTAGGTTACCTATTCACCCCCCTCTAGGTTAGAATTAACCAACAGCTGCTAGGTCTTCGTCGCTTCGCTTGCTTGTCGCGGCGCGTCCTTCCTGCTTTCGTCGCTTCGCTTCGCTTCCCTTCGTCGCTTCCTGCTTCGCTTCGTCGCTTCCTGCTTTCGTCGCTTCCCTTCGTCGCTTCGCTGGAGCAGGAGAAGGGGACGGGTCTGGTGTCGTCACGTCGCCGGAGAAGGGGGTGGAGGCGGCGAGGGAAGCCTCCACCCCCAAAATTGCCTTTTTTCTCTTTTAGGGTTTAAAGAACATTTTTTTATAGAAACATTATATGAGCTGCAAAGAAATTATGCAAATTTGTTAGTCTGGGAACCGATTAAATTTGTTAGTCTCAAAAAAATCCCCTTTATGGTGATGTGCAAAATACTTGGATAGAGTGAATTTTTGTTAACTGTACGTGCTGCAGAGCAATCTCACGGTCTCGTTGAATCTCTCTTTGTTCAGTTTGTACGCCCTCTCTTTGTGAAGAAAGTAAGTATATTATTTAGAGATATAATTATCCAAGTATATTAGTAAATTGTGAAGAAAAAAAGAAGAACATAATCTTTTAAAACAAACTGAACAAAAACTCCGTCAATTCAAACTCGTCTTCAGTTGTTTTTGTGTCCTTTCAGGCCTGGTGTTATTGTATGAACAAAAAAAAAGAAAAAGAAAAATCAATAAAAATGAGGCAAACCAAGTGGGCTTGTGGCTTGTAGAGCGGCTATGTTTGGATGCCTCTTTGAAGCCCCGTCATTGAAAGACACTTCCGCTACCACTCCTTTTCTCCCTCTCTCTGAGATATCTTCGAGAATACACAAATTAGAAGAAGCAAATATCTCTGCGCTCCTCTTTTCTTGCCTCCAGCATTTGTCTATTTGTTTTCTCTGTCAATGAAGTGGAGTAGAGAAGGCATGATTACGATGGGACATGGAAGTAAGTACAAGAAGTGAAAGGGCACATCACCTTTGTTGCAAATGAGATGTTAGATGTCAGAGAGGAGAGTGTGGGCTCTAGAGACTTTTGACGAAAAATAAATAAAATGTTGATGTATATTTTTTCTGCTAATAAACTATGACATGTCATCTCGTGGAAAGAAAGAACTATCGTCTCTTTAAAGGGAGACAAATTGCATTGAGAGAAAGCCACGTGTTTCATTTTGATTTGGTTCATATTCCCGGGATAAAGGAGGGGAAATACGAAAAGCAAGTTTCCAACTTCTCATAATGTTATTATTATGTCTTTTCATGAGTCATGGGATCAAGCGTGGCGTTATATTATGTTATCTTATATGTAGTATTCTCGATAATTTGAAAATTAATTATCAAATAGTGCTAACTACGATAATACTCATTGTATGCGGCTAAATTTGTTTTTTATTGTAATGCAAAATACATATTTTTTATAATAATAATAATTAAATTATTTCAAAATAAAATTATTGAAACCCACTTACAATTATTTACATTTTTTTATAATAAATGACTCGTTTAATATATCAAATAATTCATATATTAGTGCCACTGCTTAATAATATCCGAAGTATAACAAATATTATATCAGTTTTTTAATAATTATTGCAATATCAAATATATAAATAGTCAACCATACAACATATGTAGTCACAAAACACGTCACTAATTATATAGCACCGGTAGAAAAATTATCGATTCAAAATGTAATTATAAATTATAAATAACATCAAACTTAATAGTGAAATTAATTTAAAAATAATATCAAACTTAATTCAAAAGAAATATAAAAACTATTTAATATCATATGATTTATTTACATTTTCAACCATAACAATATTATTCGATAATCGTTAACGTGTTTAAGAAGTTATTTATGTTTGATAGTCTTTTTAGAATTTCAATTAATTTTTCAAACAAATAATATTGAAGTTGTTTGAACAAAAAAAAAACAAATATAACTTACTTAGAATTATACATGATTCCTAAAATTAAGAAATAAACAATTTAAAAATTTATATGTGAATATGTTTTTTTGCTGTGTATTTTTTACATAATATTTTTACATATTGAAATTAAGGAAAACTATATGTGTAAATTTTTTAATGCTACTACAAAAAATATTGTCTTCAATTCTTATATAGCTAATATCATTTCATGGTCAATATACAATTTAATATTACAAAAACAAATTGCCATTCTATTAATTTCGATAAAAAATATATCAAATTTAACATAAATACATCATTTTTAGGGTCCATGCACCACATGTTGTAGCAATATATTATTTTTTTGTTTCGCGTCATTATTTAAATTTTGGCGTTAATGCCTGAATTTTAATGCTAATATATGTTAATAATGTAAGTCGAAATATCATTATTATTGTCAACATAATGTTTTTTATTATAATACATTGTTTTAGTGTCAACATAATTTTTAGAGTTAATATACATTTTTTATCACAATATTTTTATTTCATTCAAAATTTCTTAATTATCAGTGGAATGCATTATATTCATCACTAGTATGCTATTTTGGTTGTTAATATAATATAAATAAAACATTTTAATTACAAGCTAATATATTTCATATGCTCATATATCTTTTCTTTGTCAATATATATTTTCATATAAATATAATTTATCATGAATTAAATTAAATTTGATAAAAATATTAAATAAAACAAATTATTTTTAAATAACATGGTTTAACACATAATCAATGTGGTTTACCACCTAATAAATACAGTTTCACGTAATTTAAAATTTAATGCATTTATTATATATTATCAACACATCATTGTATTGAGAGGATATTAGAGGGGACAAGTATAATTTTTCATTGAGGGCATGTTTGGTGACCGTATTAGAATTTACATGAAGAAAGTCAACCTTCCGCAAGTCGAGTTTCGAGAATTGTAGTTTAAGTTTTAGTGTTTGGATTGATGAAAGTAAAATTACTGGATTTATAGTTTTTTATGTTTGGGTTGATGTAATTGAATTATGAAATTTCAAGATTTATATGTTTTAAAATTTTCAAATAAATAACCATTGACTAATTAACATAAAATTTTAATTTAATCAAGAAACTAGTAATAATTATACCATCACATTACAATCCAAAAATAAAATAAAATTATATCAATGGAAATTTTTATTATGAAATAAATTATTTCAATTAGTAATAAATTTTGAACGCAAAAAGCTCACTTTTGCCCCCTGAAGTGTACCAAAAAGTACAACTTGCCCCCAAACTTTAATTTTGTTCATTTTGCATCCCTGAACTCTCGTTTTTGCTCACTTTTGCCCCCTCCGTCAGTTAAGTGCCCAGTCAGCAGTTAAGTGATGACGTGGCAGTGATGACATGTCAATTTTTGATGATTTTGTTGATGAGGTGGCAAAATTTATATTATAAAATTATACATCCATAATCATACACATTAACCATTATAACCCAATCCATTAACCATTAATTAAACCCAAACCCAATAACCATAAAATAAACTCAAACCCATTAACCCAAATTTAACCCCTCTCTCTTCTCCAGTGGCTCTCTCTCTCTCTCTCTCTCTCTCTCTCTCTCTCTCTCTCTCTCTCTCTCGCCAAGCTCCTCTTGCTCCATTATTGAAGCTCCATTGAAGCTTCGCCAAGGTGCCCTCCCTCTCCAGTGGCTCTCTCTCTCGCGCGTGAAGCAAGGTCGACTCCTCTCTCTCTCAATCTCAACCCGATCCTCCTCCCCTCTCTCTCTCCTCCCCTCTCTCTCTCTCTGGACGCTAACTATGGCCCTCGCTCTCTCTCGCGAAGCTTGAATAGCTCTCTCTCTCTCGACGCTGACCTCTCTCTCTCTCTCTCTCTCTCTCTCTCTCTCTCTCTCTCTCTCTCTCTCTCGCTCTCTCGCTGCATCGCTTCTCTCTCTCTCTCTCTCTCTCTCTCTCTCTCTCTCTCTCTCTCTCTCTCTCTCTCCCTCTCTCTCTCTCTCTCTCTCTTTGAGTTCCGCACCAGAGGCGCCGTTCATCCACAGACCCTCACTCCCCACCCCCACCCCCACCCCCACCCCCACGCCCCATGCCCCAGACCCCCCCAGCAGCCCCCACGACCCCCCCCCCCCCCACGACCCCCCCCCCCCAGCACCCCCCACGACCCCCCCCCCCCAGCACCCCCCACATCTCGAGAGAGAGAAAGAAAGAGAAAGAGAGGAGCCAGCGAGAAAGAGAAAGAGAGGAGCTAACCTCACGATCTTGGCGAGAGCGCGAGAGAGAGAGAGGAGTCGACCTTGCTTAACGCGCGCGAGAGAGAGAGGGCGACAATGGCGACGAGAGAGAGAGAGACAGAGAGAGAGAGAGAGAGAGAGAGAGAGAGAGAGAGAGAGAGAGAGAGAGAGAGAGAGAGAGAGAGAGAGCGCTTCTGGGTGAGAGAGGGATTAAAATAATGGGTTAATGGGTTTGGGTTTGGGTTTAATTAGTGATTATTTATTCTAATTAAATGAGTTAATGAGATGTGTAATTTTATAATATAAATTTTGTCACGTCATCAACAAAATCATCAAAAAATTGTCACGTCATCACTGTCACGTCATCATTTAACTGCTGACTGTGCACTTAACTGATGGAGGGGGCAAAAGTGAGCAAAAATGATAGTTCAGGGGGCAAAATGAACAAAATTAGAGTTTGGGGGGCAAGTTGCACTTTTTGGTACACTTCAGGGGGCAAAAGTGAGCTTTTTTCAATTTTGAAAGACATGATGCAATTTCGTTCACTAAGGTCATGAAATTGGAAATGGCTCGATATAGTTGTTTTCAGTAACCCATAAAATGAGTAGCAATATTATAACACAACACCACAAGTGTATTAATAATGTATGCAACTATGTTATGTATTTTTCTATAATCTTCATCGTGTATGTCATGTTTTGGTCAAAATTATTTTTTCTCATGTATACAGATACACATGATAATACTCAAATTATGTTTTTATAGTTCAAAATCAAGGTGGCTATAGTACTCCATTCGCATCTTCATTGATAAACTAGCATTAAAATTTTCCTGTCAATTTATTTATTTTCCTGCAGGATCATTAGTAATCAGAACTGCAGGAATTTAGGTAAATACATCAAACCAAACGAGCGAAAATGATAAAGTTCTGCATGTGTAGTTACTAACGGCCATATTTACAGTCATCCAAACACCCCCATGATAAAACAGGGAAAGATGGAGCAAGGAGCTGAACAATATCTTGAATGAAATCAGAGCTTGCCAGACCGTTACTAATAGTACACGTGTTGTACTGTGAATGCTTGGATTTGTATGGACCGAGAGCATCATATGAGTAATAGTAGACGCTTCTCATGTTACGTGAATTTTTACATATTTACCTTTCTATAAGCTCAAAATATCATATTTATCTTTTCTTTATGTAAAATATAGAATATCATTTTTACCCTATCAACAGTCACAAAATATAAAAAAAAAAATTCGAATTGTTAATTTGATGTCAGTTTTGTTTTGTCAAGTTATCAAGGTTAAATTTTTACAAATTTGATGGTAAATATAATATATATTTTTGAAGGGTAGGACATATTTTGGACTTTCAGATGGATAAATATGCAAGTCTTCGTTTCATATTTAGAAGAAAAAAAAGTTTTTATTTTGGTATGAATACCAGTTCCTGGAGTTATAAGATCCCGGATTTCATAGTCAGGTTTTGTTTTCCCGGTTACATTTTGATTTTGTTGTTAATTTATATTTCCATCAAATATGTTGTATTGAATTTTATAATATCTCATTTTTATTATCTAATTTATAAATCAAATATGATAATAAATTTCATAAGAAAATATGTTGAGTACTAATTTTAAGTTCCCACAAACGGTTCCTATGTTTTCTTTTTGAATATTAAACTTTTAGGGTTTTTTTTTTCCTTCATAGTGATTGTTGTAAAATGTAAACACATATCTCCTACAGAAAATATGTATTTTTACCCTGACTATCTTTGTTTAATCATAAAAAAGAAAATAAGAACAAAAAACAAAATGAAAACTCTAAAACCAATAATACACCAAAAATTTATTCAGAGTAAGAAACTATTTATGTATTCAATTATTCCTTGTATTTTGTTTCTTTTATTTAGTGATTTCTTTTTGTTTATAAATTTTTAGCAATATTGAAATTTCCAAGTTATTATTTCCTAGAATATCTTTAACAACTATTATTTATTCGTTAATTATATGAGAATTTACATATTTATCCTTTGTTAAACTTAAAATTTAATATTTAACCTTCTTAAAATTAAAATATCATATTTATTCTTTCATATATCTAAAATATCATATTTATCCAAAAATTAAAAACCATCCAATTTCTCCGTTAAACTTAACGGTGAACTTTTAAAATTACTATTTTACCCTTTGTATATTTATCCTTCTAAAAATTCAATATCATATTTACCCCTTTAAAAATAAAAATGTCATATTTATCTTCTCAATAATTAAAATAACATACGTACCATTACTCACTCGACAAAAAGAAATCACGCCCAACAATTTAATAATATTTCTAATTATGATTACATTTTCGCTATGAAACTATTTTTTTACATTTTTGTTTTTTTCATTTAATAATATTTTTGGTTATAATTTTTAATTTTTTAGTAAATATGATATTTTAGATATATGAAAGGGTAAATATGATATTTTAATTTTAAGGAGTGTAAATATGCAATTTTAAGTTAAAGAAAGGATAAATATGTAAACTCATCTTTTCTTATACATCATTAATTTTCGTCTTGTAACAAAAAATAGGCTAAAAGACCAAAAAAGAACCCAAAACTCCCACATAAAGAAAGAGAGTTTTAGCATTATTGGAAGAACAGCCAAAATTACGGAAATGCAAACCAATTTACCATAAAACGAAGCATCTCATTTTATCTTCAAAAAGAAGGAAAAAAAAAAAAAGTACCACAAAACAAAAGAAACAAAATCATAAAATAATGATAAAGAACAATTTATTCAAAGTATGAACAAACTAATTGATGAGGAAATTCCAAATCTTCTTCCCAATTGTTTTGTCCGCATCATCCTCTTCTTCTCCTTCTTCCTCCTCTTCCTCCTCTTCTTCCACCACTTCCTCACCGCTTGCATACTGACTCACCGCAATTTCACTTTCTTTAACTCCACCTACCGCAATTTCTTCTCCTACAATTCCTTCCTCTACAATTTCCTGCTCCATAATTTGCGCTGATATCACAGCAGCGTCTTTCTTCTCCGGTGACATCACCACCTCTTTCTTCTTCCTTCTCTTTGTAGTACTCGTAGGCGCCGCCATACCCAGCACCACAGGCTGCACGTCAAAAAAAAAGCATTAATTTGGACTTGTGGGAAAAATGGTAATTAATATTTTATTATATCTTATTACCTGAATAACTTTATTCTTATTTACTACTTGTTGGACTTCGTTATCGTCAGGTTTTGAAATTTCGTCTCCATCTCCAGCTGTACTTTTTATCTCGCTCTCCGTTGGCTTCGTCGCCTCCGTGGCTCCTTTGCTCTTCTCCGCATTTGCTCTGACCGAACCAAAAAAAAGAACAATTAATTTTAAATTGCCAATTCAATAATATCAAATTTACCCTTCCAAAACTTACATGGTAGAGCGTCTGAAATTGTATCGTTTTTCTCCAGGAGTGAGCATCAAGGTGGGGCCCACAGTCTGACGCCTTTTTCGTCTGCCTCCTCCAACCGTAGCGGAGACGCTCTGGCTCTGACTCTGACTCAGATTCAGACTCATGCTCTCGCTCTCCTCCTCTTCGTCTTCTTCCGGCAACACACTCTCTCTTAACCTCCTTTTCCTACCCGGAACTGGAGATCTCCAGTTACTCTTCTCTTCCTCCTTGTCATCTTCGAGTATCACCTTCGATTCCTTCAACACTTCCGCCACCGAATGCGTCCTTTTAATTATGGTTTTGCCCTTGGCTCTTCCTCTCCTCTTTTTCGCGCTGCTTTCCACAATTGGAATATTCTCATTATCATTATTTTCTCCCTCTACCATTGGAGATGGAATCATTTCATCATCATTCTTTTTGGTATTATCGTTATTATTCTTCTCCATGGAGGGTATTTCGGTCTTTTTGCCAAGTATTTGGGAACATTTCTTTAACCATGTCATGCGGGTCCCGCTCGAACCAGCGTCAGAGAGAGGAGATCCTTTTAAAGAACCATCGAAGGGGTTTTTCGGAATTTCGATACTTCTAGGGTCTTTTATGTTAATTTCGGCATCATTTATTAAGCTGGCTCCGCATTCTTTGCAAGACTTGAATTTTTCGATAAGAGAAAAGACTCGATCTTTTTCCTTGATTAATTCTTCTCTTTGGTTTGTGATTTGGGTTCTCAGAGAAGTAAGGGTATTAACGTCATTTGAAAATTCGTTTCGGTCCGTTTCGAGTTTTTCTTTTTCGTTTTCGAGCAATTCTTTCTCCCTCGTTAATTTCTCGGCTTTTGTTTCGAGTGATTTCTCTTCAGATTGTTTCCTTGCTTGAATCTCTTTTTCTAATTCAAGCAATTCATTCTTGCGATTTTCATAAAACTCATTTAATTCCAAATTCTTTTTTTGAATTTCCATGTTCGAAATTTCTTCTTTAATTCTGATTTCTTCCAATTTCGCATTATACCTAGCATTCCTTTCGTCCTCGATTCCGCATTTCATATTTTCATCTTGGTTTCTTAGAGAGAGAAAGCTTTCTTTCTCTATATCGAAATCTCTTCTCTTCTCGTCCAACAAATCCCATTCTTTCTCAAAATTCTCCTTTTGTTTCCTCAAATCCTTCATTTCTCTCAAAAGATTCTCATTAATTTCTCTTTCTTTCTCAATTTCTCGCTCCAATTGAGATTTGAGCATTAAATACTCCTCTTTTTCTTTTCGAGTCAATTTAAGACTCTCTTCTTCCCTTGAAATTCGTAAGGATTCTTTTTCCAAATTATTTTTGAGAATATCGAGTTCGAGTTTTAAACTCTTGAGTTCTTTTGAATCAATTTCGAATTGGCCGCGTTCTGTTTTCAATTTTTTCTCTTCTTCCTTCACCGAAGCCTCCCAATTTTTCAAAGCTCTCGATTTTGAGTCGAGGTCGCTTTCAAGTTGCTTCAATTTGTGCATTTTTTTCTCCAAATTCTGTTTGAAAACATTTCAACACAATTAGCTTCACAATTTAAATTTGCAAAAAAGCCCTTCAATTATGTCTAAATTTCAAAACACTAACCTCTTCTCTCTGGCTTAAATGTGCTTCTCGTGGAATAAATCCTCTTTCTTTCACCTCTTGAGAAGAAACTCTCAATTCCAGATCCTAAAACAATAATTCCAAATTAAAAAAAATTCAAATTATTAAATATTCAAAAAAGAAATCAAGGAAAGAAACAAAACCTTCTCTTTATCAGATAAAGCTTGAAGTCTCTGATTAAAATCCTCTTCTTTCGCCTTCATAGAATTACTAATCAAAACACTTTCTTTCTTTAATTCCTCCAATTCTTGACGTTTGTGCAAAAAAACCCGTTCTTTTTCATTAATCCTATCTTCTCTCTCATTCAGCGAATCTTGTCTCTCATACAGTTTCTTTTGACTTTCTTGCAACTTAATTTCCCAATCATGCAAATTTCCTTCTTTCTCCGTCGAATTCTTCTCAAATATCCCGCGCCTTAATATCAAAAAGAAAAAGAAATAAGTTTGTATTAGTACAAGATCAAGGGCAAAATGGTAATTTAAAAACATACTGAGTTTCGAAGAAGAGTTTTTCTTTGTTGAGTTTGGATTGGAGAGTTTCGAGATCTTCCAACTTGCTACTTGCTTGAGAATTCTTCATGCTCGCTTCTGCCAGCCTGGCATCGGCCAAACACATTTTTCTCTCCGCCTCAATTTTCTTATCCTCCAATTTCGATTCGAGCGATTGAGCCTCCTCCAATTTCATCTCGCTCGAAGATTTCGTTTCGTTGATTTGGGTTTGGATTCCTCGCAATGCGTTCTCAAGCTACACAAATTATCTATTAAGATATATTTTGTAAATTGTAGGGGTATATGTGATATTTTAAGAAAGAGCTTACATCAGCGACGCATTGTTTCTCGCAAGAAAGAGCTTTCTTCAAGCTCTCTTCACGCTTTTCAGACTCGGAAACAGTAATCAATCGAGCCGATTGTTCTCTTTTCCAAATTTCATTTGCTTCGTCGAGTCTTTGACTCAAATCATCAATCTTGACAGAAAGCTCGTTTTTCTCGATCAAAAGAAGACCCATCGCATGTTGATAACTGCACAACTGAAATAAAAATCAAAAGAACAAAAATTAGAGATATTCCTCACGATAAATTCACAAATTTCCGTTCTTTTAAAAAACTCGCCTCAGTCTCAAGTTCCGCAATTCTTTGATTAAGACTTTCTTTCTCTTTCCTCTGCAACTCCACTTCGTCGAGCAATCCAGCATCTTTGAATCGCCTCCAAGCAACTTCCTCCGTATCACCATCCTTACTCCAATCAGACGGCTGCCACGCCGTCTTCTGCGGAGTCTCCGTCGTCACAAGAACACCCTTCCCCTTCCCACTGGAAGACCCACCACCCCACTGCCTCCTTTGCTGTGGAGTAAACATCGCAACAAAACCCTAGAAATCGCGAAACAAATTCCCAAAGAAAGAAATAACAAGACTGCAAAGAATTGAAACTTCTTTTGAGAGGAAAATTGAAGTTTACAAAGAAGAGGATGGTATAAAAGAAAGATCCGATAACCCGATCCGTTATTTTTGGAGGACGCGTGATGACGTGGCATCGACTCAAATAATTTATTGTTTGGACTTGGTCCATCATAGACTATATTCATGGACCGAAGAACACTGGCCCAAAAGATTGGGCCTTTTTCTCTCTTAGTCTCCTCTCTCAAATGACCTCATTAGGGTTCTGATTGCTTTCAGTTACAAGCGCCATTCTCTAGTTTCTCTGATATTCTCTCTCTGTATTTTTCTCAATGGGGAAGAAAACCGCGTCAGGGGATGTTACGTCGCTTTTCTCGGATGATAATCCTTTCCGCCGTAAAGCGTCGCCGGAACCAGAACCGGAAACTGAGGAAACGAAACCTTCTTCTGAATTAGCCCCAAAAAGGCAAAAAACAGATGATAGTTCGCTGGAGAAGAAGGAAAAGCGGAGTGTTTCGCCTAAGAAGCGAAAGAGAAAGAGAGTTGAGAACGAAGGTGATCACGATAAGATAATTGATGGGCAATCTGAGACTGTTAATGTTGTTGTTGGGGAGAAGAGAAAAGTGGATGATTTTAAATTGGGTGAATTAGCTAAGTTTAAGGAGGAAATTGTTTCGTTTGATGATGAGGAGAAGCTTTTGAGAACTGTTTTTGTGGGAAATTTGCCTCTTAAGGCTAAAAGAAAATCAATTTTGAAGGAATTTAGTCAATTTGGAGTTGTAGAGTCTGTTAGAATCAGATCTGTGCCTCTTGTTGATGTAAGTTCCTTAATTCCTTTGCAAAAACAAACATAAATCAATGATTGAACTCTTTTTATTGATTTGTATTAACATTTCAATTTTGTTCTTTTAATCAGAGCAAAGTTCCAAGAAAAGGAGCTGTAATCACTGGCCAATTTAATGAGACTGTTGATAGGTAATTAACCATCATTTTTCATGAATTCTTCTAGTTAATACATTAAATTATCTAACTACGTACTTACATTTAATTTCAGTGTTAATGCATATGTTGTGTTCAAAGAGGAACAATCTGCTAATTCAGCTTTATCTCACAACATGGCAGTGGTACATTACTCGACAAATTCTTAAATTTTAAAACCCAATATTCCATTTCCAAAATTTTGAATTTTGAAACTTTTTCGTCTCTTTTAGTTTGAAGGAAATCACATACGAGTTGACGTGGCATGTCCACCTCGTAAAAAGCTCAAAGGAGAAGCACCATTATATGATAGAAAAAGGACGCTTTTTGTTGGAAATCTTCCTTTTGACGTGAAGGTATATAATAATTAATAATTTCGATTAGTTCGTGTCGAGGGCAATTTGGTAATTTGACTCGTGATGCAATTTGTTTAACAGGACGAAGAGCTTTACAGTTTGTTTTGTGGAGTTAGTAATTTGGTCGAAGCTATAAGAGTCATAAGAGATCCTGATACCAGCATTGGAAAAGGCATTGCTTATGTTTTATTCAAAACTAGGGTATTTATTTATTTATTTTCCTTTTTAAATATATATTTTAAAATAAACCCTAATTTTCGTTTTTTTTCCATAGGAAGAAGCTAATAATGTTGTGAGAAGGAGAGGCCTAAAAATTCGAGACCGTCTTTTGAGAATTTCGCACGCCAAAGTCTCGAATTCCGTGCCAAATATTACCCCAAAACCCAATTCGACCCCGAAATTCTCTCCGAATAACAAATTCAAATCCCCAATCACCAACTCCGAAAAGGAGGAGAACAAACCGAAAGCAAGTACCAATTTATCGTACCAAGGCGTCAGAGCTTCCAAATCTGGCGTACCGAAGAAAACCAGCACGATTAGTACGAAACCGAAAGCGAGTTTCGGTACCGGCGATAGAAAGAGAAAAAGTTTTGGGGAAGAAAGAGGGGGGAAATCTTCGGGGAAGAATAGCAGTAATAAAAGGCCGGCTGTGGCTGCACGGAAAGCGAAGCAGCTTTTGGAGAAGAGGAAACTCGATAATTCGAGTACTCCTCAAAGTTTTACGCGTCAGAGCAAGAAAATGAAGAAATGATTTTTATTTGGTTAAAGTTATTGAATTTAGATTTGTTTCTTTTATGTAGTGCGTAACGTGTTTCAATGTTTATTAGGACGCGATAAATTGATTTCTTTTAAGTGCATTGTTTATTTATTTATGTTCAAGTAGTGAGTTAGGACAAATTTGAAAAAGAAAAATTTGGGATTTGTTTCGAAAGGAATTTATAATGTTGTATGGCTTAATTTTATTTCGAGACATAATCTTCAATACTCGTAATTAAATAGTAAAAAAAATTAGAAAATAGTATGAAAATTAAAAAACTACAGGGTCTAGTTTGAACAACAGTTCTTTTAAATAAATAATGTTACTCACTTATAGTGTGTATCAAGTTTAAAATGAGAAAAAAAAAGGTACTTAGTTACTTGCCAATTTTATACAAAAGTTAAGTTGTACACTTTTGTAATTAATTAAAATAAACATATTTAACTGGAATATTTTTGTTTAATTTGTTGGGGGAAATGAATATAATTAACCACCCCGTATTGTCTTCATTATTTAAGTTCAAGGTCTTTTTTATGTTTTGGAAAATTTTACTTTTTCCAGATTTCCTTATTTATCCACTTAGTTAACAAGGTAATTACCAAATGGCTCATAATTAACTATTAGTTTTAGTTTATATATAATTAATATCCATATTAATTAACAATTCTTAATTATATTGATTAATTGTGAAATCTGGGGCAGGGTAAATGGCCTCCTTATGTTTTTATTGTTAAGAATTAAGATGGAACAAAACAAATTTTTATAATCAAGTCAAATTAATAAATACCAGAAGTTCTATACAAAATCTAATACCATTAAATATCATAAAAGTCTCAAATAAATAAGCAAAACTCTAATAGCAAATCTAAGATAATCTGAAATAAATAAACTAATAACTGTGCAAATAAATAAAATACCCTGCAAAAAGCAAATTAAAAGTTAATCATTGAGTTTAGGGTTTAGGGTAGACATGATATTTCATGGTTTTAAAATTCTGCAGGGGTATGTATGATATTTAAAAAATGGAAAATTAAAATATTTCTCACCAGGCTAAGCGCCGCGATGGAGGACCCTTTGGAGCGGGAACTGGAAGTGCATGGCATCCCTCTCCAATCTCGCCATCTCGACGTCGTGCTTAATGCCCAATCGCTGCAAACACTCGCATATCAGAGACTTGAAAGTGCGACCATGGTAGCCACGCGCTCGTCCCGAATAGCCGTCTGCATCGCATCGAGTCGCTCTTGTCCCTAGACCTTCTCGGCATCTAAATAATCATTAAACATAAAATAGTCCCTCCAAAAAAATCAAAGTTACTTTTTAAACATATTTTTAACCAAAGCGTTTCCAACAATAAAATTGAACCTAAATTAATCATTGAATTTAGGATTTAGGATTTAGGATATACATGATATATAAGATTTTGACAACTTATTCCAAAAATCAAATAGATAAATATAACAAATGGAAAATTTGAAAAATCTCACCATATTTGTGTATTTTGGTTTTCTCTAATATTTCGTTAGAATGTATCGAATTGCAATAATCAAGTTCACCGGAGAGTATTTTTCTTTGTTTTATGTCAATTTGACTATATTATTGATTATTTTTCTGCTTCCTCAAGTGTAGAGCATATATGTGTGTGTATATGTTAAAATTTTCCACTCGCACTTTTGTTATGACATGATTAAAAGTCACACTATTTTCAGTTAAATTTTGAAGTCACACTATTTTAGTAAAACTTAGAATGACAATCACATGATTAACCCAATGCCAGTTTTATTTTTAGAAGGATAAATATGATTTGAGGTTTTGGAAGGGTAATTATGTAAATCTTCCTTTATAATTGAGATATATGATAACTTGCCCAAAATTAGACATATGTGTCAAATTTGTAATCGGTTTATGTGATCGTATTCGTGCGAAACTGATCTATGGAGGACCTGTCCAGTGTTGAGAAGAAGCTTTTCATTGAAGTGGTCGTAGTTTAGGAATTTTAGTCGATCACATTTTGTACACCGTGCACCGATACCGTTCTATGAGAGCAAAAATTATATTTAACCCCCTCATTGTCTTCATTATTTATGTTTTTTTTGTTAACATTGTTTCATTTTTTAATTTGAAGAGCTTTTCATGATTTTATGGTAAAGAGGAACAAAAGAAAATTTAATACTCAAATTAAACAAATAAATACCATAAAAGTTCTAGATAAAATCTACAATAAACAAAATCTAAAAACAATAAACACCATAATCTAATATGTAATCTAACTAAACAATCTAATAAACAAAAAAAAAGCAATAAAAAGAAAACAATCAAATAATAGCCCGATATGTGCAAATAATGAAATAAACATGATATACGCTGCTAAAGAAAATATAAAATATTAAAATCAAAATCAAATTTGTTTTCGAGTACTCTAAATGAAAACCAAATTCCAACCTAAATTATACTTTATGTTATACTGGCTTTATCCCCGCGCAATTGCGCGGGATGTTTTTTATATAATTATTTAAATAGAATTAACGCGTGTGCGAATTAACGCGCATGCGTTTGAACTAAATTAATCTAATCATGACATATTTGCAAATATCATGATGTCAATAGATGCATAAGGTTTATGAAATTAGTCTATCACGGATATTATTTTCTAGTATAATTTGTATAAATAACATTTGTTCAGGTGTTTATAAAATCGATTAATATAATCATGACATATTCGCAAATTTTAATATATATGTAAAATAGGAAAAAAAAAGACCAAATGTAAAAAATGTAAAATAAGAAAAAAGGATAAAAATGTAAAAAAGGACCGAAATGTAAATAAAAAAGGACCAAAATGTAAATTAAAACAAAAAATGACCAAAATATAAAAAATGACCAAAATGTAAAATAAGAAAAAGGATCAAAATGTAAAAAATGACCGAAATATAATATAAAAAGGACCAAAATGTAAATAAAAATGACCAAAATATAAAATAAAAAGTATCGAAATATAAAAAGGACCAAAATATAAATAAAAAGGACCAAAATGTAAATTTTAAAACTAAAAAGGACCAAAATATAAATAAAAATGACCAAAATGTAAATTAAAAAAATATTTTTTTACACAAAGGCCCTTGATGACGTGGAGGCCTAGAATTACAAGAAATTTCTTAACTTTATACATAAGATATAATGGCCATAACATGGATTTTTATATCAAAATATACGATAGACAAATATTACTCTGACTTTCTTTCACAGCTTTTATTATTGTAATTCATAATTGTTAATTGTCATACAATAATTTAGTGATCTACAAATAAATATCAATTATATATGTATCCTTCATGACAAAGTTTCACAATCATTGCATTTTATTATTATCATCAAAATCGATATACTTAATGATTTCAAAACGTATCCGACATTTAATATGTGAGCATTTAACTTTCTATTCTATTTAATATTTCTTTACTTACTCTCACATAACCAATAATACATTCAATTATCAACCAAATTCACCTCAAAACCAAACAAGATGAATTTGTTATAAGATCAGAAAATATATCAATGTCAATATTTTTTTGATATGTCTAAATTTGCATTTTCGACTAAAAAAAGTTTCTAACCCGTATTTTTCCCCGCAAACAAGACATATTTAAATAAATATATTTTCGATAAATGTGAGAACCAAATCAATGTTAAATAGAAAACTATAATCAAACATTGAATTGCTCACCAAATTATCCGAATAATAATAATAAATTTAATTAAAGATTATCCGCATCATCAAGATATCTATTTTTCGTTAATATTTTGACTTTGATCAATCATATTAACTTCATATTGATATATTGGTGTAGTAATCAAGAATTGATAAAAAAAAATTAGCGTGTCAACGCATTAATTTTTCTTTCGACCGATTAAATAAGTCACACGTAAAATCACATAATTATCACACCTTCATTATCACGTATGCATATGAAATTATATTAAATATTGCATTTCTTTGAGCCGGTCACTACTTAAATAATATCATATACGTGTCTTTTTATATTTCAAAATTCAATTAATTTCAACAAAAAATATCACTTTGACGACACATTGTTGACATGAATTAATTTTAAAACATATACCTTAATCTTTTAATTAAACTTAAAAATATATTTTAAAACTTTATTCCAACTCATCATAAGAATTTGCTTCAACTTTAGTAAGTTATTGCAAAATAATCAATATACGTACTAAATTCTTTTATTCAATTTCAAAAATGCAACAAACCTCAATTTTCAATTTCCGAAATTGAGAAAAAGAAAACTTAAAGAGACATAATACACGAGTCCGGACAAGTACATGCCATAAATCCTTAAGTCAACATACTAAGGATGGATTTTAAAAAAACGTACTAATATGGGGTTATCAGTTATGTCTTGGTTATGGAAAGAATACAATAATAATAGACGCCTAGAATTTTTATTTATATTTGTACCTAGAAATACACGTGTCAGTCGAATTTTTAGAATTTTATTTTTATTTAAAAATTTGACGTTGTTGCACTGTGATTTGTCATGTATACTTCTAGACAAAATTTAGGTGCGAAATATATGTGTCTATCATTATTAGAAAGAATACTACGTAAATCTTATTTTAGTTTATGTTTGGATGAGTTTTCAATAAAATTATAATAATTTTTGGGTATAAAATTTTTAGGGAATTTCGTATAGAATTGGGGTGAAAAAAAAACTGACCAATTTGTTAATTTTATTTTAGGAAATAAACGAAGAAAACTGACATGTCTTTACTTTTCTCATTTTCTCATTTCTGCGTCCCTATTTCTCGATCACATTGATATTGTTGTTGTTTTTTTCCCTAGACATATTTCCAAAATGAATTCAAACATGTAATTATTTTTTTAGGTTCAATTTTCTTTACTCTTCGGGAATGTCCATTTTACAATCATAATCCCTACAAATTTAATTTTCTAAACTACAAAATACTTATGCGTCCAAACAAATCCTAAATCATGGTTTTCATTTTTCAAGTTAACATTGATTGTAAATCTGAAACTGAAATCTCGGATTTTAAAGAAAAATAATAATTTGTTGTCTCAAATTCCTTCTCTTGTTTTCTTAAATCTCGATTTTATATAACTTCAAAAATCCAAATTTCAAATCCAAATTTTCAATGAACATGAAAAATCCGGAAATTAATGCCCCTTCCGAACATCACAACCAAATCCAGAGAACTCTTCTACAAAGTTGTTCAAGGCATGGAACTCGTGCTAAACAGTAACTATATACTTTGTGTCTCTTCCATCTAAAATGTGATTCATAATAGTTTCGTTCTGATAGCAATTGTTAGGGCGGCACGATCTAGTACCGTCCGTAATTTTTCGTAAAAGGATCGTAATAACGAATTCTACCGAATAATCTTAAATCGAAATCGTACCTTAAACTGTATGAGGAAGCATATCAGATCCATCCCAAATTAATGTTGCGTCGTCATTGTCTTTGCGTTCATGAAACATTAGTTGAAAATAATGGATTCGAGTACTTTATAATGTCCAATTAAAATCATTTTGATTTTCTCTAATGGGACATATGAGAAAATGAAAACATATCATATGTATTTGAGATCAAATTATTTTTATATGTCCAAAACATCCTTATCCTAGAGAGACAACATTTGATTATATTTATCTCTAAAAGAATTTATCTTTGGATCCTAATGTGAATTATCTAATTCAGCCCATCATAAAAATAGAAATATACCACCCCCAATATTATACAAATCGAAAGTCCACAAGATAATTGACACATTTTAATGATTAATTTTATAACTAAAATTGATCACATTATTATAAACATTCAAACGACAATATTATAACACATAAATATTTTACATGTAAGTGTAATGTCGAAATATTGTTCCAACACCAAATACTTTATTATCACAAAAGAAACAAATTAAAAAAATGCATTACTAATTAGTCACTACAAAAATTAATAAACAAAATATGACATTGATAAACAAGGAGCATAATGGAAGATGATGACGTGTACACGGTTGCGAGATTATTAGACAGTATAATTGCATAGTGGGCCAGTGAAATCGACCATATAGAATTAATTGGAGGGGTATATCGTATATGTAATCTTTTCGATCATTTCGAGGGATATATCATATACGTAATGTTCTCGTCTTGAGGCGTATATTTTATTATTTTCGCATTTGGATGGGAATTTTTTAAATTTGTGTTTATATCAAGGGTCTATGTGTGATATTTCTCTAAATCAAAGTTATTTTTGAATTTTTACGAAATTCAGCGGTATTTGTGATATTTTTTCATTTGAATGGACATATTCTAAATTAGTGTTTATCAGGGATATTAGTCATACTTCTCTAATATGCATAGTTATTTCTGAAAATTTGGAATATGTCTTGCTTTATCCTTCTCAATATTAGCATGATAATTCATAAAAAATATATAACTAAAAATTAGTTAAAATCAATTAAATTTTAGTAACTCAAATAAGCATTAATTATATATTAATTAATTAGTATTCATATGACATGTTTTATTTATTATGTTGAATAAATATATTAACTTGAACATAAAAAATTTGGGGATAAAATATGGTGACAAGTATTTGTTTCATGTATAAATTTTTGACCGGGTTTTAGAATTCCTTTTTTTTTTTTGCATTTTCTTAATCGGTCTGATTTGTGTCAGCTAAATATATCGTTTACTCTAATTAATCACCGGAATTTTAAAACCAGACGATACCGGATTCTAAAATTCAGTTATGGATTAATTTTGAAATATTTTTGAAAATTGGGTTATTTTTTGAAATATTTTTTTATACAGGGTTACGTGCAGTAATGCTCCACATATATACAAATATACCCCCCGCAATCGCACGCGGTTCCAAAACTAGTTTACCCGTTTTAGTTTATTTTATTTTTTTACATTATTTTTATTGATTTTAAAATTTTTTATGGTATGTATTTGTTTGTTTGATTTGAGTAATAAAAAAATGGGTTCGTGTTAAACCATAAAAACATAAAAAAGGATTAAACTTAAATAACGAAGACGGTGAGGGGTTAATTATAACTTTTTCTGTCAAATCCACACATGCTGCTCTTACTTTCCCAACAAAGCAAAGGAATATCATAGTCACTCATATCAAGGCAAGGCGTATGTAATGTGGTCCATTTACATCCATCCACGTCATCATTTCAGTGATAAACTTTCTTAATCATGGACGGTTCACCATAGACCAGGTTCACCCAATTCTTTCTTATTAGAATCCCAATCAATTCTTTCTTAAATTTATAAATAATAATCACCGAACTTTCAGATAAAGTTGAATATTATAACGGCCAATTTACATATTACCCTTCCAAAATTAGAAAATATCATGTCAACCCTTCTATATCATATTTACTCTTTAAAAAAATCTTAAAAGTCATTATCTTTAACTAGATTCATAAAAGGATGAATATGATATTTTTATATTTCAAAGGAGAAATTAGATATTTTGAGTTTTTAGAAGTGTAAACGTGTAAATGTGTAAATCCACTGTATTATAAACAAAATCTATCAATAAATAATAATCAATCAACACACACACACCCCTCGTTACTTGTTCAATCAAAACTCCATTCTTATTACTTCACAGAAGGAAGCAAAATCCATTTGCAATCCATTGCTATCCATTGATCCAATCTATCTCTATCGGAATCCACTGCACGCGCTTCTAAGGAGGAGAGGAATCCCAATGCTGCAATCTGCACCAGTTGAGAGGACGATCGTAAATCTGAGCTTGTTGTAGTATATGGGGGGGAGTAATAATTTAGTTGACGGTGTGCGTCGCTGGTTCCAGCGCCGATCTGGTAGTGATCGAGGATCTGCAGTCGGGTCTGCCGGTGACGAGTTTGAGCAGGACGAGGGTGTTGCTGAGGTTGAGGCGCAGGCGGAGGCTGTGTTGGAAGCGATAGAGGAATTGGATCTTGACGGATTGAAGAAGATTCGTGTACCTAAGAGGAAGCCGACGCCATTGGATTTGCATAAAAAGGTTTGGATTTTTCCTTCTCAGTGATTCCTTAGTTACATTCACTTGTTGAGCTCGTTAGTGATGACTTACTTCAGTGTTTTTGAAACATTCACGACCTGATACGAATTTAAGCTGATTTTGCACAACTGGTATTTTTGATTGTTCGAATCAAAATTACTGATTTTCTCCTTATGAATGTTGAATCAAATCCGATTTTAACAATTTTCAACTAATTAATGATCATTGATTATTTAATTAGCAACAGAACTGTTTTACAGCTATTCCTTGTACTTTGATTCTCGGAATAATTTCTCTGAAGAAGCATTTAAGACATTCGTATGCATTTTAAAGTTTGAGTGAATTTTCTTTTGCTTTATCTGTGAATAATTTAATCCACATGCTTTGATTAGTCCAATCTTGTGGTGGATACTGATAGCTTTATTGGGCTGGCCTCTTATGTTGACTCTTTCCAATTTGTCATTAAATTAAGCAAAAGTTTTTTCTAATTAAGTTCCACTGAGTTAGGTACATTATTAATAAACCTTATTTTTAGGTTTGTTTGTAGGACATGTTAAAGACTGCATTTTTTCTCATTATTTAAACCAAAGTGCTCATTCTTTTCAATTTCTTTTCTCCTCTTCCTTTCTAATAGAGGATCTGAATTGATCTTTTCTTTTGTTGGTATCTGAATTGGATTTTTTCACTTAAAGGCAAGACTTTTCTTTTTTCCTTCTCCTAATTCAATTTTGGTTTTGCAGAACCCACTAGACATGGAATTCTTCACAGAATACAGCGAGGCGAACCGGTACCAAATTCTGGAAGTGATAGGAAAAGGCAGTTACGGAGTAGTTGGATCCGCAACAGACACCCGTACCGGTCAACAAGTGGCGATCAAGAAAATAAACGATGTTTTCGAACACGTCTCTGACGCTACGAGAATACTCAGAGAAATTAAGTTATTGAGATTATTGAGACACCCTGATATAGTGGAGATTAAGCATATAATGTTGCCACCTTCTAGAAGGGAGTTCAGAGATATTTACGTGGTGTTCGAATTGATGGAGAGTGATTTGCATCATGTTATTAAGGCTAATGATGATTTGACTCCCATGCATTTGAAATTCTTTCTGTATCAGCTTCTTCGCGCCTTGAAGTATATTCATGCAGGTTTTGTTTCTTTCTTTTTATTGAATTAAGCGTTTCTTTTTGTTAAATCGAGACTTACATTTCTATTTTTCGTCTTTTTGTGGGTGATTATAGCAAATGTATTTCATAGAGATTTGAAACCGAGAAATATACTCGCAAATGCGGATTGCAAGTTGAAGATTTGCGACTTTGGACTTGCTCGTTGCTCTTTTAATGATGCTCCCTCTGCTATATTTTGGACTGTATGAAATCCTCTCTCTCTCTCTCTCTCTCTCTCTCTCTCTCCTTATTATGAGTTTGTTACTTGTATGTATATGGCTAATTGGGTGCGTATATTTATTTATGAAAAAGGATTATGTGGCAACGAGATGGTATCGAGCCCCAGAACTATGCGGTTCTTTCTTCTCCAAGGTTCTAATCTAAATCCCTTTTTTCTTTTTTAATTATATTTAAAAAGGTTACTAATTTGATTATACATGAATATTCTATTTTATGCAGTATACACCAGCAATAGATATGTGGAGTATAGGATGTATATTTGCAGAGCTAATAACGGGTCGCCCTTTATTTCCCGGCAAAAATGTGGTCCACCAATTGGATCTAATTACCGATCTTCTCGGAACCCCTTCTCACGAAACCTTATGTAGAGTGAGTCATTTTCATTTCCCGACTTTTTTTGCATCGAAATCCGTGCCGTAATTTTAAATTTCGACTTTTTTATTTGCAGATTAGGAACGAAAAGGCGAGAAGATATTTAACTCAAATGAGGAAGAAATCTGGAGTACCTTTTCGAGAGAAATTCAAAAATGCAGATCCTTTGGCTTTGCGAATGCTCGAAAGACTTCTCGCGTTCGATTCCAAAGATCGACCCTCCGCTGCTGAGGTGTCAAAATAATTATAAATTTTTTTTTACGAAATAGTCCCTCCACTCTAACCAAATTAATATTTCATTTTTTTGGGTGCTAGGCATTGGCAGATCCCTACTTCATAACTCTTGCGAACGTAGAGAGAGAGCCGTCGAGAGAACCGATTTCCAAACTCGAATTCGATTTCGAGAGAAGTAAGCTCACCAAGGATGATGTCAGAAAACTCATTTATCGCGAGGTAAACAAACCATAAATTTTAAAAATTCGAAAATAATTTGTAATTTTAGGCTTTTACTTTTTGAGTTATGATGGAAAATATTTTTGAAAAGCGAACAGATATTAGAGTACCACCCACAGATGCTAAACGAATATCTCGAAGGCGGCGAACAAACTCATTTCATGTATCCAAGGTACTTGCTCATTTTCTATAACATTCATATAAATAATAAACAAATAGTTATTTATGGATTTGTTTTATTTGTTTTGAATTTTGTTGCAGTGGAGTTGATAGATTTAAGAGGCAATTTGCACATCTCGAAGAGTATGGAAAGGGCGAAAAAAGCTCTCCTCTTCAAAGAAAGCACGCTTCTTTGCCAAGGTTCTTTAATATATTATATATTAACCAAAAAAATGCATACTATCTTCTATAAATGGTATATCACGACTTACCCCAAATATAATTTATTTCCCATAGAGAGAGAGTTAGTGAGCAAAAAGACGAAACTCAGGACCAAAACACCCAGCACGGAAATCGAAGCAACGAGTCTATTGCGAGTACACAAGTGAGTCCTCCAAAGACACAAGTGATTGAAGAGAGGGATCAAAACTCAGCTTCGCGGTTTTTGAAAAGCGCAAGTATTAGCGCTTCGAAATGCGTCGTTGTCAATGGGAAAAAAGAACACGAGGTACTTTTTAACTTGATATTATTAACTTACTATTTTATTAATAATAAGTTTATACTATACACAGGATAATTCGATTTCTGAGTATCCAGATGAGGTAATGGAGGAAGCGTAATTTAATCAAGAGGAGTTTGTTTAATCAGGTTTAATGTTGTATTAGATATTTTCCTTGAATTTCTAAATTGGGGGACAGTAACATGTTTTATTGTTGGCCCTATTATTATTATTAAGATTTTATTATCGTCATTACAAAAAAGACTTTTCTTATTTGAGGGGACTTAGCCGAGTGCGATAATTATATGCACATAGAATTAAAATGCAGAATGAAACTGCAATAATTATATTGTTTACATAATTAAAATGTTTCTTCGACGAATTTTTATGAGAGGTTTAAAATATGTTATTCATGAAATAATGCAATAATCGGGATTGAATTATTTTTGAGAATCATAAAATATCAGAAAGAAAAGGTATGTTGATAAAATTAAAAATAAATAATTTCTGCAAATTCTTCAACTTGATGAAATCAAGTATTTTACTTTTGTTTTGTCAACAAGACACGGTTTTAACATATTTACAAGATTATAAATATTTCTCTTAAAATCATACAATATATTTCTCTTAAAATCATACAATATAACACATAATGAAAGAAATTAATGTACAAAAATATAATACACAAACAAATAATTAAATAAATGAGGCATATTGCCATATTTACAAATAGGACCCTAATACACAAACTTATTTCATCCTTTAGGACTGAAAGGAAATGGCTCCTACAATTAAAAAAATAACACAATTAACAATTGTACAAAAAAACATATAATTAATTTAATTTACGTACTCGTAAAGCACCAAAATGAAATTACGAAAAATTTATACAAAATTATGGCAAAATTATCGAACCTGTTTTCCCGCATGAAGTCCGTTTGTATAGAAAAGAAGAGGTCTGTACTGTTTATCTTCGCTCATCAAACTCGAATTTTGAAAATGAGAAACGAGAGCAAACTTTCCTTGAATTCTTGCATAAGCGAGAGACGCCACCTTTTGACTGCTAAACGTCCCCCATTTTTTACCCTCGAATGTCTACGCATTAAGTTCAATCAATCAATCAGTAACTTATTTTCCTTTTAGATTTTCTATATATAATGAAATAAACTAACCTTGTAAAATGGGATAATATGGCAAGGCTTGATCAAGTTGATAAATGCATAACCAACATTGCATTTATTCTGAAGCCAAAAAAGAACAAGAGATCATCAAACAAAAAGTAAATGAGTAAATTAGACAAAAATACACATATTTAGAAACTATGAATAATAATAATATATTATATATACCTTAAAATCAATGGGTAGATAAATAAAATCATAGGTGCCTCTATGATTTTCATCAATTGTAGCTAAAAGCATCTCACATGTGTACCTGTTTCAGGGAAAAATTTCATGTTTGATCTATAAAACCCCAAAATATCAAATATACCCTAAAGAAATATCAAATATATATACCTGTTGGGGATGTTTTTCAGCATGAGAGTGGTACGAGTGTCTTCTCCAGACCGTACCTTTTCTGTATCAATTTCGAATTGCCTCGTAATACCATTTCCATCATTTCTCACTCTTCTCTTTCTCTCACTAAAACCGTCAAATGAAGGTAAAATTGGGATCGCAGAACTATAATTCTCAACTCCAAAACGTGTAGTAGGCATAGGAAAATATATCTCATGGGGGAAAATATGGTTCGTTGCGGGTCCCACGCGTAGCATTTGATTGTGATACGGATGAGGGAGAATAGGGGTGGAATTCTGAGGGAATAAAACGGGAATAGCGGGTTTATTCTGGAATACATGGTTAGGTTTATTCCACATGTTATTCTGGTGGGAGCAAAACCGGCATGCTGAAACAAAGAGGTGATTTCATGCGATATTCATAATAAAAGGGGCCTAAATATAATTTCATAAAAAAAAGATATGTTACCTAAGCATTGTGGGGGCGACTTATTTTGGCTCCTCATGCTCCATATGCTACCTTCCTTCTTAGAAAATCGATCCGTTGAAAAATCCTCGCAATCTTTTCCACCAGTAAAGGAATAGTTCTTCGTCTCATCTTCACCGGTACGCAATAGATCATCGTCGGTACCGTTTTCGTTCGAAGATCGGTTCAGGAAATGATCTACGTTGTATAAATCATCGTCGCGAGGGAGTATATTGTTAATATTTTCAATGAAGTTCCTCTCCTCTTCAGTTTCTTTAGCAGACCCAAAAGGACCGAAAAGCTTGTATTCGCTGTTTGATGAGTTATTCGCATTGTGAATTGGTTGATTAAAGAGTACGCTTTTCGATGCTACAATTGCTACAAAAAGAAAGAAAAAATCAATTAAGAAGAAATTAATTTAAAAAATTGAGTAACTAATCAATACTTACGATTGTTATTATTGAAAAATAACTCCATTATTTTATCTTTTTTCAAAAATCGGTGCTTATCAGAAGAAGAGAGAATACAAAAAAAAAACAAACAAAGATTGGGTTAAAAGGGAGAAGAAGAAAAACCTTGAGAAACGGATTAAGTGAAGCATACGGCAAGTAGAAAGAGAGAGTAAACGAGTAGTTTAAAGATATTCCCCCGTAATACCCTCGTTTTATCCTCCATCGCAAGAAACAGTAATTCAAGCCTCAAGGTTACGGAAACCAAAATTAAGAGAAACGAAACGAAAAGAACTCTTCTTTCCCTTTCCTTCTCCACTTCCCTTCCATTTTCTCCGCTTCCATTAGCTTGGAAAAGAAAGAAGAACAATATTTGCCTCCATACCCGAACTTTATTACAAATTGCAATTACAGCTATACGAACTCGAAAATGAAATAAAAATCCTAAAATTACATATATACACCTGACAAATGAGAAATATCACAAATAGCCTTATATATTCAGCATGATTTATTTTTTTGTTTGACAAATTGGAGGAAATTAAAAGAGCTACACCAAATAAGTTAATTATGTTTGAAGATTTGCATTTTTTTACATTGATAATGATCAATTAATTTTGTTTTAATATGCTATTTATTAGTTTTTTGATGTATTGATATTCGCTTATATCTCGAACCGTAAGTCTTTGTAACATTCGACGATAAATTTACAAAATCAAAATAAAAAATTACAATTGTAATATTTTAGTTTGAAAGCAACAAATAATGACTTTTTCATTGGTTCTTCGTTCATCTTTACCGCGAGTCTTAGATTGGCTCAGGTTCTATTTTGCGTCGTACCATGTTATTGTATGGATGTGACCATACTTAGCACGGGTTTTTTCAACGGCTGTTTGCGATCAAAATTATTATACTCTTTAATTGTGTTTTTAAAAAAAACGAAGATGGGATATTATAGGTTTTGGTTTTTCCTAGTTTTTTTATACAATCATTTTGATTTTCTCTAATATTTCATCGGAACACGTCGATCTACAATAAGCATGTTCATCGAAATACTTCTCTTTATTTTTTGATTTGACAATATGTTATTAGTTATTGTTTTACTTACCGTAATTGTAACATATAAACTAAAATCTGGACCTCACACTTTTATTGTGAGACAAAATAATAATTACATGAGTTTTATACCTCTAGCATATAAACTATTTTTTTAAAAGCTCTCACTTATAATGGGGAGAAAACAATAACCACATGAGTGAGAACATTCTCATGTATAATCCTAGATTCCAAATATATGTAACCTCGGATTTCAAATATTTATAACCCGAGAATCATAATTTAATGAATATATTCTTAATTATGAAACCCGAGAATCATATTTATAACCCGAGAAATATATATTTTATTATTGTCTTTAATTATGTATTTTCTAAAAAGAGAATTCAATATTGTCCACATATGAGGATAAATAGCTCGAATAATTATTCCAAAAATTAAAGAGTGACATTACCCTTAATTGGTTTGTTTTGTTTTAATAAGGATCTTAATCTTAATAGGAACCATAGACCCCATGTAGCATCCAATAGTAACCTCAGTCAAGAATTTCATTTTGCAGTCTACTTCCTACATCATAAAAAAACTCTCTTTGCAAAAAAAAAAAAATTAAAAAAAATAAATAAATAATTACAATCAAGCACTATTATTATTATTTAAAATGTATAAAAAACTATATATTCTACCCTTTTATATCATTTTTGTTACACCTTATTCTTTTATCAGTTTTAAAAAATACATCGCCGCAATCCCCTTAATCGCACGGCGAATACGAATACAATCAAATGTAAAATTACACAACTTCGCCCTAAATCACCAAAAACAAAAAATAAAATAAAATAACAAATCATAACAAAAAAGAATATAATCTCCCAACTATGAATCGATCAACAACGCAACTGGTGCTGCATCTGCTGCGAGCTCCAGCTCATCTTGGGCAAAGCCGCGGGGAAAATAACCGTCGGCTTTCTCCTACTCTCTTCCAAGTAGGGAAAATCCTCGGTGAAATGCAACCCTCGACTCTCTCTCCTCGCCAAAGCACTCTCCACCACGAGCCTCGCGCAACAAAACAAATTCCTCATTTCGCACGCCTCCAATCCAACCATGTTCGATTTCCACCCTCTATTAAACACGTACTCCTCCCATTCCTTTTCCAAATCGCCAATCCTCCACTCCGCTCTCTTCAAACGACTCGTACTCCTCACTATCCCCACGTACTCCCACATAACCGATTGTAACTCCGCCCTAATCTCTTTCGTCCTTTTGTTAATCTTGTCGACCACGCTATCTTTTAGTGTTGAAGGCGGGACCGGGCGGGCCCACTTGGTATGATAACTAGGGTTGGAACTCGTTCTCGTTGTCTCCTTGTGGTTTATCGAGGGTTTAACTGCACGTCTAGCGAAAACTAAGGCTTCTAATAAAGAATTACTCGCTAAGCGATTCGCTCCGTGTAAACCCGTGCACGCCACCTCACCCGCCACGTACAAACCCTTAATATTAGTCTCCCCTTCTAAACCGGCTCTTACTCCGCCGCACATGTAATGAGCCGCGGGTACAACTGGTATCGGGTCTCGGGTAATATCCAACCCGGACTTCAAACACTCTGACGCGATGTTCGGGAAATGAGAGAGGATTTTGTTTCTCGGTTTGTGACTTATGTCTAGTAATACGTACTTTTCGCCTCGTTTTTTTAGTTGGTCGTCTATGCTGCGAGCGACGATGTCTCGGGGCGCCAGCTCAGCTCGAGAATCGTATTCGGGCATGAATCTTTGTTTTGATTGGTTATAGAGGATTCCTCCGTCTCCTCTGACGGCCTCGGTTACTAGAAAGGCGTTTTCTCGTCTTTTTGTGGGTTTTAGTGGGAGGCCTTCGTCTGCTAATGCCGTTGGGTGGAATTGGACGAACCTGTTTAAGCATAAATGGATTTTGGTAAATTTGACATTTTTAAATTTGGTGGGTAAATATAAATTTCATATATATTGAGTTTTCCTAGTGTTAATTGATATCAGGAAGGATATATTTGATATTAATTTAAGTTTTGTAAGGGTGTATGTGAATGAAGATAGACTCACTCCATGTTTGAGATCACAGCCTGAGCACGATGAGCCATTGCTACTCCGTCTCCAGTAGCGACCTGTATATGTGCACAAAAAACTATTAAATCCCAAAATACTAAATAAATTTTGCACAAATCTAACAAAAAATATATCAATAACCACCAAGTCAATCCAATTTTGTCGCTTCCTGCCTAATTTAAAAATTCATATTTCGTTTTGTCCAGCATGTAATGCGTATCTCAAATGCTGTAAACTTTTTTAAGTTAATGAAGCCCACGGGCCTTTTATCAAACAAAAAAAAAAATCCAATTTTGTCGCAATAACCATCAATCATTCAATTATGCCTCGATTGATAACTAAATTTAGCCCCAATTTTGATCCTTAATTTTGCAATTAACGACAAAAAAGACCAAACAAAACTAATAAATACAATAATAACACAAAATAAACTATGAATTTTTTTTCATACCAGGGGGTTAGTTGTAGTAGGATATATATGTCCAGCTCCACCAGACGCAAGTAAAGTCACCTTCGAAACGAATCTGAGTACCTTAATTTTTCAAAATTGAAAAAATAAATCAAAATTAACTTCATAATGTATTCTCTATACAAAAATACAAAATAAAAGATTTTTGTTCATACAAAAAAAATACCTGCTGAGTTTCGGTGTTAAATACATCAACTCCATGGCAGCATATTCCACTTTCATCCTGCATATATCATACACAAATCGGTAAATCTAATATTTCAAACTTTTCAAGAATACATATAAAAATTTCGCAAACCTTAGAAGTTAACAAATCGATAGCGAAATGATGTCCAAAGAGTTGTATATTAGGATCATTCTCAACGGCAAGCAACAAAGCCCTCTCGATCTCCCGTCCCGTCATATCGGCCGAATGAACGATCCGATTATGCGAGTGGCCACCTTCTCTCGCCAAATGCAACCTCCCGTCTTCACCGTGATCGAACATCGCTCCCATCGCGATCAATTCTTTCACTCGATCCGGTCCCTCCGTGCAAACCACTCTAACCGTCTCTTCATCGCATAAGTATGCACCGGCCACGATTGTATCGTGCATGTGACTCTCGACCGAATCGGACGGGCACAAGACCGCGCTTACTCCGCCTTGTGCGTATCTGGTGTTGCTCTCTTGAGGTTCGTCTTTTGTGATTACGGCGACGGATCCGTGACTGGATACCTCCAGTGCGTATCTCAGTCCGGCCACTCCGCTTCCGATTATCACGAAGTCGAAGTCTTTTGTTGGGCTGTTGGATTCATGGTTTACGCATGCTTGGACTGAGGATTTTGAGGATTGGATTGGAGTGAAAGAAGAGTATGAATTGGGGTTTTTTTTGCATAATTGTGTGGATATAGTAGAGAATCTGAAAGATTGGAAAATTAGAATTTTGCTTGTTAATGGTACTTTGAAAAGATGAATGATAAATGATGTGTACCTTGAGATATCTATATCTGTGAGTTTTTTAAATGAAAAAGCATGTATTCTTGAAGCTTGTAAATGGCCTTTTTCAATATGGTAGATTCCCCATCCATTCAATAAGCTTGTCATTTTTTCCTATTAACGAAAATATAATACTTCTTAGAGATAAATCATAAAATCAAACAATGGTAATAATTGGAAGAATTAGCTTGTCATTTTTACCCTTTTGTATATAAACTTTAATAATATTAAACTATTGAATTAAAATAAAAAATAAAAACCAAGTAAAAAACAGAGAGTTTTTCCAAAAAAGAAACAATTTGTCGAACAATTGAGGTGCATATCTCGAACAACCTCGAATAAGAGCAAAAATTGTTAAAGAAACTTACAAATGGCGTGAAGCAATCGAAAACAACCTCGAATAAGAGCAAAAATTGTTAAAGAAACTTACAAATGGCGTGAAGCAATCCAAAACAACCTCGAATAAGAGCCGTTTTAAGCGAAACGAGGAAGTGGGTAGGCTGGAATAACCTCGTATTATTTCTCCTTAAGGGGAATTTTGGTAATGGAAAATAATATTGAAGAACAAAAAGATGAATTGAAATTGGGCAGTCAGATAAATTTCTTCCTTTTCTCTTTCTTTGGTCTTAGATTCTGAAACGAAGGTTCGTGTTTAATACCCTTCGAAAATGGAAAAGAGACAACGAATTAGCGATATGATAGATTTCATGGAACTTATCTTTGTCGAATATCCATGAAGCGAGTCATTGTTGAAGGGCATGATGCATTAATATTATAATTTTATATTTTCAAAACAAAAACAAAAAAATATTATAATTTTTAGCAATCAACAAACAAAATGATGCAATTAAATAGTAAATTTAAAACAATACAAAAAATAGTAGTTTTCCATATATCTTATATCCATGTGAATAATTAAAACATGAGAAATATTTATATCAAACATATTATTCGAACCTAAACAGACCATCGTCATTTTATTGTCATAGTCCGAAATATTACTGAATTATTATGTTGTCGTGACATGTTGTCTACAAAATAAATAAAAAATACAAGAAAAAAAATCAAACGTGTATTAATATATTATATCATTAATATTGTAGCTGAATTTGATTTGAAATAATAATTAACATTTTAGTAGAATCAAGTCAACCAATCTAATAAAAATAAAATCAATTGGTATTCTAAGAGTGGGTTAGATTAAATCGGAATTTTTCGGAATTCATGACATTTTCTTGTCAAGTCTAGATTATTACTAGCTCAATAAACATGCTTTGAACTTTAATTCCTTCGTACCCAAAGAATCGACTATGACTTAATTTTCTTCGAAAAATAAATAATAAATAAAAATATGAAATAGTTTTATAATAAAAATATACAAAAATTACTCAAAAATGTTTATTAAGGATAAGATTAATGTGCAAAACCTACAAACAAAGCATGCAAAATTTACTCAAAAATATCTATTAAAAAAAATGTGCAAAACATGAAAAAGAAAAGAAAAAACAACAAAAAATTGATCAATTGAACAAGTTGTTTGTCTCCAATTATTGTAACTTATTCACGAATTCAAGTGGTCTCATAAAGGTCTTGTCATTGGACCAGGCCTAGGTCCGAAAATGACATTGCCCGAATTTTCACCAAAATTTAATTATTATGTATCATATGATATCATATCAACTAATTAGTTAAGATATTAATTGTAAAAAATTAAGAAACAAAAAAAAATTATATACAACGCAAAATTTAATTTAATTTAAATTACTGCCAGCATTTAGTTTTATCATTCTGATTATCTTGTGATGTAATTTAATTTAATATACTAGTAATTTACTACCATCGTTTAATTTTTTTGAAACATTGTATATAGTTTCCATTTGTGATGTAATTTGCTACGTAAATAACTACACATAAATATTTTACAAGAGAATTTGAAAAAAATTGCCCTTTACGAGGCGCCACATATTTATTAAAGAGGTGTTCTAATGTGCCCCCATATTTCACCGCAACTTTCATGATGTCATCATCAATTGAAAGTTGGGTGAAATCTGTCCCCAATTTGCATCCAAATTCTCCTCCAATTAAACTCTTCTTTAATTAATTTATAATTAATTAGTTTCTAATTAAACTAATGAATGATGTAATGAATTAAATTTCAATTAAAATTATCAAATTTTGGATTAAAAATTAATTGGAGAGTTCTTTGGATGCAAAAATTGGAGGCAAGAAGGAGTAAGCGTGACAAAGATCACCAAAGTTGTGGTGAATTGGGGGGATAAGTATAATTTTCCTTTATTAAAATAGTATATTCCTCCAATCACTATGGGCTGTACTACGCAGTAAAGCTCTCTGTCCTCCTATTGGCTGTTTTGCACTAACGGGTTTCGGATTATTGAAACTTTTCAACCCGTTATGCACCCAATAAATACCAACTAGGACAAGTGGCAAAAAGGTATTTCTTTCTTCTGGTGGAGCATGAATTCATGATGCATTATTGCATGGGCTGAATTTAATTAATTGTGGTCAAAATTGGCTGTAAATTTTAAACCAATTATTTTTACATGGATTTCATACCAACTATTTATGTATTTATGTATTGAATAAAGGAAAAAGTCTCATTTTAGTCCCTTATTTATTGTTATTGTTTATTTTGTCTTCTAATTTATATTTTGAGTCACTTCGCACATTTAAAAAATGTTCATTTTGCTTTCTTCATTAGTTAACGGATGACATGACTTAAATTTTAATGAACTTGTAAATAATGTGTCAAAAATTGATGACATAACAATAAAATTTGAAAAAAATATAAATTATTTTCTCTTTTCTTTTCTATGAATTGAATCCCGAAAAAATCGGTTTTTCAAAATCAATTAGCTCCTAAATCCTAGAAAAATAAAAGATTTTGGACGCTAATTGATTTTAGGAAAATTGAAAAAATCTTTTGGGAAGACTCGTGGAAGAAAGATGACGACTTGAGACTATGAGGGAAAACTGAAATTTTTCTAGGAATTAGGCGTTAATTGATTTTGGAAAAAACTAATTTTCTCGGTATTCAATGATATACAAACACAAATGTTGAAAATAACATAATATATCGGTGCTGCTTTTTCATGATTATCTTGTGATTGCAACACAAATGTTGAAAATAACATAATATATACCAAAAAAAAACTAATATTACAATCATTATCATGCTTTTTCTTTTTTGTAAGGCAAAACCAGCCATTAAAAGACTGAAAAAGAGAATTTGAATTTTTATGTGGACATTATAAAAGTAAACTGCAGCCATTTATTTTGAAGCAACATCAAAATGCACTTGAGAAGTTAACAATTAACATGCACGACAAAGGAAGAAAATTTGAGAAGCAACATTGCTCAAAAAGTTTGGTATACAAGTATAAAAGAGGATTTTGATTTTGATATGGGTTCGTGTCCAATTTGCAGATATTACCCTCTATTATAATCAAATTTTATCAAAAGGTCCTGATATTAAATTTAATACTTCTTGTCATATTGGTTGTTATGGAAATGGATTTAGAAAAACGAGATAATTGTTGAAACGATAAAATATGATCATGGAATTAGCAACGAGTAAATAATTAAAACAATTTTGGTTTTTGCCATTAAAGAAAACCAATCTTTATATATTATATTATCAATGATATACAAACAAGGCAGCATTTCACAAATAACCTTGTAAAGTCACATATATCCCTCTAAAATATGTAGATATTTTACAAAAAAAAAAAAAAAGAAGAAGAAGAAGGATATAATAAAAGTACAAAGCAAGCTACAAATTGTTATTGAAGAGATTATACGCAGAGAGAAGAGAGCTGAGAGCAAAGGCCAAGAAAGCCAAAAACGAAACCGCAATCGACCCATTTGCTATATTCGGAAATGTGTCAGAGCCCCAATTTGCGATCCAATCCCCGACTCTAGCCGTTGCTGATGACGTGGCAGATATCAACAAGTACGCCAAAACCTTAAAATAAATGATTTTTCTAATGTTTATTCTGTTATTAATTGTGCAATTGAGGATAAAAATAAAATTACCTGATCCATGAAGAAATCGAAATAGTTTCCAATTGGGCGGCGAATAAGATGCTTCTCTTTCTTGTTGTGGTGAACAATTGCGAACAATTGGAATCCTGAGTATACAAATCCAAGTACATTCACCGTTACGCAATACCTGTAAAATCAAACAATAGATCAATAACTCCGTGACTGAAGAGAGAGAGAGAGAGAGAGAGAGAGAGAGAGAGAGAGAGAGAGAGAGGACCTGAACTGGCTGTAGTGGTTGTAGGAGTCGAGAGCCCAGCCTTTGTGCCGGTCGGCTACGAGGACTGAGAATGCAATCAGACAGAGAACTGTGGCGGCGACACGTGTCCCCATCACAGCCATTTTTATCGTCGATGCATTCTTCTCTCTCTGCATTATCCTCTTTACTACTCGCGTAGAGTCCTGAAAGTCAACAACACCAAGGGATTTCATTATTAAGCCCAAATCAAGCTACAAACCCTAACCGAACACAAACGAATAAACCAACAAGTTCGTTTCAGTATTGGCCAGAATTTTTTTTTCCGAATAAACTTTGATATAATATACAACAAACGAGTACCTGTGCAGTATCGTCAGGTACATGATTTCGAGTCTCGTCTCTGACACTTACGGCACCACCACCACGAGGAGCACGAGGAGCCCGAGGAGCCCGAGGAGCACGAGGAGCACGATCTCTGTCATGGCCGGAACGAGGCACGTCCTCTCCAGTCCAGGTATACCAGCCTTCTTCATTCGCGCGGTCAACAGGACGGGTCGGTTCACGTCGCGCTGCGTGAGCCGCTAAAGTAGTCGGAGGCGGGAGTGGATGCGTCGGAGGCGGTGGGTGGTCGGATTTCTCCGGCGTGTTGTGCGGAGCGAGTGGCGACGCTCGATCGCCTCCGTGCGAGAGAGGAGATTTCATCCGATCAGCCATTAATATTGGAAAAAAAGTATGATTATATGAAAAGAAAAGATAATTTGAGTGATGAGTGGGATACTTCAGTTTAGAGAGAGGTATTATTTTGTCCCCTTTTGCGGCTTTTTATACATTGGTCCTTTGACTTCATTGATATCATGAACAAGGACCTGGTTAACGGGCTTTATATTTATATTTTTAGAAAAAAATTTAAATTTCGTCCTGCCCCTCAACTTATAGATAGAACACCTTAATCCGTTATTACACCGATTTATATATATATTTTTATGTATTAAATGCGTATGTGTCAATTAACTTGACACATGAGCAATAATATAACATGTATTCTATTCATAAACAAATGACGGTGTATTAATAAAAAATTGGTACTTTTAAAAACAATGAATATGTTCTCTATTATCAAAAACTTTAATATTTAATAATACAAATAATGTTTTTGTAACAAATTAAATAATATACAACATTCATAATCTATTGTTTGACCGTGGTAGGTAACTAAAGTCGAAGTCACTCATTCAGTATTATCTTTGATGGTTTTACATTCAACCGGAGCTACTAGAATCGCCTAAATGTGCTAGAAATCATGTATAACATATCCGGCTCAGTCATCTGTCCTACTCTTAGTTGGTCGACAGATGAACGGAGGTCTATTTGCGCGCTCAACTATACTAGCCATCTCGTGATCGCGCTGCTCTGTTGAATTATCGAGATCGGGCCTGTTGAAATTAAATTAAATGTTAAATATCAATATCAACTACGATAATAAAAATAACGTAAGTTATCTACGAGCGATGAAAGATCCTATAATGTTTATGAATTCAAATTATCTAGATAACAATATAAATATGATTTAATTAAATGCTTATAACCCTGGATTTGCATTGCCTGAGTCACACTGAACCTATAATTTCCAATTAACATGCAGTAAAAACATGCAAACTGAACCTTTCAGAAATTGTTTTTGACAAAATAAAAAAATCACAGGTTTTATAAGATTATTTTTGAAACCACCAAGCGAGAAAAAAATTCGAAGAAATAATATTCGTACCATATACTTGAAATCGTCAACTGCAATGCCTGGATCTTACTGTTAATTTAAGTATAATTAGAGTTTTAAGCGTATTGCTTAATTATTGTAAAATAGACAGAATGTTATTGAAGAAGAAGAAGATTTTTCATTAACTTAATCTGTACATACGTGATGCTATTTATACTAACAGATCACTAACTAATCTCCTTAATTTTCGCCTAATTCTCAATCATGCTAGTCATGCTTATCTTATCTCTTAATCCTTAATCTTATCCTTAATTACTAATATTTAACATTACATAAAAGCCCAATCTACTACAATTTATTTTCTTCTTTACAAAAGCCCATACTTAAAAGCCCAATACATAAAAGTATTTTCTTCTGAATACTGGAGACCAGAATAACCGCCATCTTTTTACCTCCAGGTTTAGCCATGACTGGAGAGCTCGTTGCAATCGCAGATCTCTCTTAACACTTACTCGCCATGTCTTCTTGTCCGTAAAATCTAAAACCGAGAAAAGTAATTCAAATTTCAAGTAGGTTATGTTCACGTCACCGTGCCGCAACTACTTGAATCCCAACTCGGATGGAAACAGGACCCACGAAGACATGTTCAAGCATCACGCTACACACAAAATATTGATTTCCCTCTAATATCTCATAAGTATTTAATTTATACTCGAATCATGAGCGATTAAAATCTGAAAGATAATGTCCATCGAGTTTTGGAAAGATCTATTTCTTCGATTTCGTATATATACTAATGATAATAATTCATTGAAAAACATCATAAAAATGGCATGCTAAAAATCATTTTGTGTGAAGAGGCTACACACTCAACGAGTGAAAAATATCTGCATTTTCATGTATAAATGATGAATAACAGAATCTTTGCATGTTTGTTTCACGGCCTATTTATTTTATTTTTTTTTTATTTTTTTTTATAGTCTGATAAATGGTAATTCACAAATTTTGATTTGCTAATAAGTAGGAGTAGTGACCAATATATACAATATTGAAATTACAAAATTACATAAAAGAGAGGTCAATCTACAAAAAAAAAATATATATATATATATTAAATATATATAAATAAAGCAACTCTAAATGTAGACCAATATTCTAAATGAAGGCCATTTCTTTTTGAGTTATTATTCAAAAAACAACAAATATGGAGACTATTCTTTATAATGAACTAAAACTGCGAAATTTGAAGTCTGGAGTGTTATGTTATCCTGAAATAAAGAAAAAATAATATGAAATCATGTTTGTCAACACTAAATTAAAGTTAAAAACATTACAATTTGGGAGAAGATTGAACGTATTCATTGATAATGAGAAAAAGAAAAATAAGATTGTACCTCAAATTACTTAAAAACTATTCTGTTGGTTCTTCGACTCCACATTTCCCCGATACAAGTACAACACTTTAACCGAAACAGGGATTCCCTCTTTAAAGCATTCCACAGTTCTCCCGCAATTCGAAATCCACAACTCCTCTAAATTTCGCAAGCTATGCAACTCGGAGGGCAAAGATTCTAACTCCGTGCAATTCATGAATTTCAATGTTTTAAGCGATACGAGCCCTTTAAACCCTCCCCCTTGCTCTCGGAACGAACGAGTGAGCTTCTCTGATTGGTCGAAGCATGACAAATCGATAATGAGGGTCGTTAGAAGCGCAATATTTTGGATGAAGGTCCCCGTAAGAAACATAAAATCGCGAAGACTCAAAGTTTCTAGTGAGATGGATAAATTTGATAGAAAGTTGGGGCATTTGTGTATTGATAAATGATTGAGGTTGGTACAAAAATTAAGGCCTTGAACGGTATTCAATTTCTCGCAATCTTTAATCACCAATTTCTCGACGCCATTGCAAGATTGAAGAGGTAGATATGTTAAATTGGGGCTCTTAATTAGCCATAATTCTGATAAAGACCCCAAATTTTTTAATAATGTTGCAATTAAGTCATCCGTGATGTCACTTAAGCGTATATTTTTGACCGTTGATGGGAGGAGATAATATTCATTATTTTCTTCTCCTGACATAGTCGAAGAAGAGATAATATTAGCGCAATCTACAGTTTGCGCTTCTTTTAGCAATTCGCTAATTCTTAAATTTGGGCAATCCAAGATTTCGAAATGCTCGTGCGATGTAAGGGATGAGATGCGAAGAAAACACTCCTCATCTCCAAAAGAAGCCATTGGTGCGCATTTTTTAATAGATAACCTCGAAAGAAATGGGAATTGAAGAACCATTAAAGATAGTTCTTTGCCGGTAACCGCACACGATTCGATCAGGAATTCTTTAACCGTAGAAAACTTAGGGTAATTCAATTTTTGTAATAACTCCATTGAAGAATTTTCTCTGAAAAAACCATGCCATATTAGAGGTGCTAGGTTTCGACAATTTTTAATGCTCAATACTACTAAATTATTCATATTTTGATATAATACACCCAATGTTTTCGGCGAACCAACATGCTTAATTTTCAAATTTGAATCTCTCAAATTTATATATCCAAATTCTCCAGCTCGATTTACGCTAACACGGGTCAACTTATCCGTACGTGGTAAAGAAACCGATTGAGTTATCAAAGGGCAATCTTCAATGGTAATTTCACTTAATAAATCAAACCATTCTTTCCCATCAAAGGGTAATTCTTGTAACTTCGCACAATCGGTTATAACGAGCTGTTTCAAACAAGGAAAGAATTTGTGTCCATCCATTTCAACCCATTTTTCGAGTATTTGCATTTTCGATATCTCTAAATAATCTAACGAAGGAAACCCAATAATCTCACCAGTCCCGTAAAACTGGTATCCGATTACTTCCACAGCCCCCAAATTAATCAAATGAAGTTTTTTAAGAGACGGTAAATTTCCAAGAGGTGGAAGGACATCCCATGCCTTACAATTCTCTATTCGGACACTCTCCAAAGAAAGTAACGACAATTTAGTACTAATCCAGGTTGGCGAAGTATCGCCTGCAAACCCGTTAAGAACAAGTTCCTTGAGATTATCATTTGGTTTAAGACCTTCTAGAACCTCGTTTGGTATTACACTAGCATTTAATTTCTCGTTCTCCCATATTAACCGCAATTTCGTCACGTGGTTCTTATTTTCAAGCCTTGCGAAGCTAGCTTCTAATTTGGATACAACATTCTCTAGACCGGAAATTCTAAGAGAACCTCCGAGGTCTCCTAAATTGTTTAATTGTGATATTTCGAAACCGCTCACTTTTCTGACTCGAAATTCGGTTAGCTTTTGAAGAGAGGACAATTTTCCTATATTCGGCACCATGGAGTACAATTCTTTTTCTGTTTTTAAACGATGCAAATTTATGAGATTATGGATCCCTTCTGGCAAATCTGACAAGTGTCTGCACTGACTGATATCCAAATATTGCATGTGATAAAGGTTGCATAGGGTTTTGGGTAAGGGTTTGCTCGTTTTTGAGGAATTTATCGAGAGGTATCGCAAATGAATAAGGTTCTCGAAGTTGGATATTAGATGGTTTATATCATAATGCATGATGTTTATGCATAGAACTCGTAAACTTTTTGCCTGGCGAAAAATGGCTGTAAATGTTTTGGCAAAGTATGAATCATATTGACCGATTAGCAAAAGGGTCCTCAGATTTTTCACCTCTATCAAACTGCAAGCCTCGACAATTTGGTTTTCGAAACTCTCGTTGGATTGCAACTCTTGGGTTTGTCCATCTGTACTATACACGAATTTAGTCGCGATAGATAAATGGCGAACGGTAATAGGGATATTTTTTATACTAGATCCATCTAATAACAAACACTCGTCTTTTGAAACCATTCTGGCCAAATCATGCATCAAGTCATGCATTACGTATTTCTCTCTCAGATAATCCTTTTCGAAAAAAGCCCAATCTAACAAATTATTCAAATATTCATTCCCCGTTTCGACGATTATTTTCTTTTTGGAGCTAGATGGTATAAAACCTTGAGCAATCCAAATATAAACCAACTCTTTGCTACCAAAAGCATAATTTTTAGGAAACAACGAGCAATAGGCAAAACACCTTTGCAATTCGAAAGGTAAATAATTATAACTCAGTTTGAGTAGTAGCATTATATCATCTTTTTCTTCCAAATATTTCCATGCATTGGTATCCAAAACCCTTTTCCAATGACCAATATCTTGGTTTCTTTTTAAAAGAGCCCCTACACTTTTGGTTGCTAATGGATGCCCTTTCAATTGTTTTGCTATATCTCTCCCGATTAATTCTAAATTTTCGCAATTCTTTGATTTATCAACACCAAAAGCACATTCCTCAAAAAAGGGCCAAAACTCATCTTCCTCCAAACCATCCAATTGGATATGAGCTATCGCACCGATTTCCTCTATAAAAGTGTATCTTCTAGCGGTTACCATTATTACATTTCCTTTCTTTTTCTCGGTGTTCATCGGAGCGAGCACAGTTTCCCATCTCTCGGTATCTTTTACATCCCACAAATCATCTAAGACGATTAAAAACCGATTGATTCCCCTCATTTTTTCTTCGAGAATATCTTGGAGCACATTTAAAGATTGAATACCTACATATCTATCTCCACAAACATGCTCCAAGATGTATCGTGTTATATTCACCTCGTCTAAATTATTTGATATCGAAATCCAAATTTTTAAATCAAATTTTTTGTTAACTCTATTATTAACAAACACATGTCTAGCTAATGTAGTTTTTCCTATACCACCATTCCCGACTATTGCGAGAGTAACGAGAACCTCATCCCTAGAACTATTAGTAAAGAGATTCATTATTTCTTTCATTTCTTTTTTTCTTCCAAAAAATTTCACACTGGTGGATTTACTTGTTTGGCTAGGTTGGTTCAGTATTGGTACTTTATGAGTTTCTTCACTAATAGAATGGAGGCTCTCGAAATTGAGTCCTCGCATTACACTATCACCGAGCAAGCGAAATTTAGTAATTATTTCTTTTATTCTAGATGAGAGGTTTTTTACATCGAGTTTAATTCCTTGTTTGCTTTGCGGGGTAACATCAGTTGGGCTAGAAAATCCAAATCGAGAAGCGAAATTTGCAATTTTACCGCTCATCCTTTGACGGGTATAAGATATTGTAGGAGCCTTGACCTGTACATAACAGACCCAATAACAGTATTTTAACAGTATTTTAATAAAGAAAACATTAAATATTTCATGCCATTTGCTCACCAGTTTCTTCGCAAGACCTCGAATCTGAATCTGAATCTGAGACTGGATGCGAAAGTAATCTAACTCGTCAACCAAATCCTCCACGACACGAGCCAGCTTCTCCAGTTCGTTCAACCCCTTAACCAAAACTTTAGTCCCAATCTCGCGCCCCTTTGCGGCTTCTAGAAGCACGTTCATTCTATTCACGTGCACCAATAGACTCTCGATATCCTCCCGAAGATTCACCCGTGATGCCCATGATTGTAATGCCGAATCGGCTAGTTTGTCGAAGATTACTTGGATTAACCAGCCTGCAATTGCCAGTGCATTAGATGGATCCATTGGTGAGAGGTTTAGGAGAGAGAAAGAGAGAGGTTTATTTTGAGGATGGAGGGAGATATGAAATGGAAGAATTGTTAGTTTGGTTGACTTGTTGCTACATGATGAGATGAAATGGTGCAACATAATGGAAGCATTATGTTAATATTTTACCTTATAAAACTGGCCTGCACATCAAGACTCCCATGTTTTTCTCATCTTCTATATAAAATAGTAATTAATTTTTAAAATTATGGTTTGATTATAATAACATTCCTCTACAATTTTCCATAAGATCTTAACATAATAGCTTTTAGATTGATTCATGTACAAAAATACTAAGAAAATAATAAGTGCATGTTACGCACGCATATGAAACTGCAGTAATTAGATACTATTCACCTGTTGGGTAACTGTAATTTTACAAACCTTGGTAGTTCGAGATTCCCTCAACGACTAAACTCGCTGTCTCGTCTTGGTTTTTTCCTCTGCTAGGTAGTTTCGGGTTATTGAGATCGATCAACTCAAGAATGTAACCAACCATGTCATTTGAAAAGATAATTAATTGAAATTTAATTTTCCTTTTTTCTGTCAGATTTTCTGAATTAATAAGATGAGTTGTGCCTGATTTAGACTCAACGGCTGATTAGCCTTTAATTACATCAAATTAGCACCCTATTATGCTGGAATCAGATGTAATTAGGAAATAATTTGATTTTGTAGGTAACTAGAGCTTATTTGGACCAAGTAATTAACCTATAATCATTCTACACAAGTCCTAATTAGAACTAAATTTTATTGGTTTTCCAAAACAAATTACCACAAAATCCTCTAATTACCTGAAATAGTCCCCTAATCATGCAAATCAGTCCCTGTTTATTTTTGAATTAGTTTGATGTTAATTGATGGTAATCAGGGATTTGGAGAAAAATTCGAGTCTACTTACTGATTTCACAGTTTTCACAAGTTCTTTGTAATTACATTAAACAATGGGAAATTCTACTTTTGCCCAATATTCCCCCAATCCCAATTAACACCTTAATTAGCATGATGAATTAACTATTAATACATAATTAGCAAAATTTTAGTATGTAATTAAGGTCCCAACAAATTAACAATTAATTATAAATATTGGTTTAAGATCTCAATAATATAAATTAATCTGTCTAAAGACAGATAAATAATCTGACCGAGATATAAATTTATGTGTGTGATTGATTTGGATTATATTGATTTATTTGTCTCACTTCCAAATCTTACTCTCCATTAGAAGAATGATTCAATAATCCTTTCTGTTAATTGGAGAGGTAATGAATTCTTAGCCTCATTTTATGTTGGCCGAGATAGGAGTATACTTTATGATAAAATTATTGACCATATCAACACTAATGATTTGGCTAATTTAATTCATAATATAGCCTACTTGAATCTCTTATTTTATTAAGATCAAGTTATGCAAATATAGTAATCAAATTATAAATTTGAGTAATTTATTTACTCTTTAGTTTGAATTTGTGGTTTGATTATGAAGCTTATGTTCATATATGGTATAAGCATTCCTATCTCCACTTATCAAGAATTTTATACAAGTCTATATTGTTATTTTAAAATGAATAACAATATAATAATTAAAATTAACAAATTGATAAAAATTAAATGTTGATCATAATATATTTATTTTGATCATGTACAATTTTTGTATTCTTAATATTGAGGATATATATCCAATTGTTATTATGAAAATTGACATGACAAATTTTCTACTAAAAGAAAAATATATTGAGGTATAACTTCAAATAATTTAAGTAGACAAATTTGTTTAGAATCAGATTTATAAATAACTATAACAATGTGAATATGGTGTGAAGTTTGATAATATTATCTCTTCATTAAAAATAAAATTAAAATAGTCCTGACATCGTTTTATTTGTGTGATATGGAATTATGAATTCTATATTCAAGGCATAATAGATCATTTTGATCTACTATACGTAAAATATAATTAATCATCAGAGTAAACTATTAGTTTAAATAGTTTATTGTTATGTGATTCAATTTCATTTATTGTTGGCATAATAAAATTGGATGGTTCACAAAATAAAGTCAAGAATTATTTTGTTGTCAACATCATGTGTGCCATGTATCTATAAACCCAAACATTGAAAAAAAAAAGGGTAGTGATTCGGACAGGAACAATTTTGATGGTTGCAGGAAATTAAATTTCCTGCAACCATCAAAATTGTTCCTGTCCGAATCAAAAATAATGAGAGAATGATTGGGACAGGAACAAATTTTATTGTTGCAGGAATTAATTTCCTGCGACCATAAAAAACGTTCCTGTCCGAATCACTACCCAAAAAAAAATCAAATTTCATTACACTCCAATAAAATTGATAATTAATGCCATCAATTGACAGTTATCTTTTGTCCAAGGTTATACATATATGTTAAATACTTGTATGATCATAAATTAACATTCAAATAATAAATATCATATGAATCCATTCATTTGATGTGCAAGTTAACTTCATGATATTTGTGTTTCATGTCTGTAATATATATGGTAGAAATTTATCCACATTTTTATTAATGTCGGATGTTTATTAAGAGAATTATCAGAAGGAATAATTAAATTTGGTTTTCGGTTTTAAATGCCATTTGGCCTGCTTGGAGATTTTAATACAATAAGCAACCGAAATATACAATCTCTTTGATTCTTATTACCATTACGTGATACAAAATAATATTACATTACCCAAAATAATGTAACATTTCTATTATTGAAATATTTTGCTGATTATAATTCAGAAATGGGTTATATATATGTCTATTAATAATAATAATAATAGATTTAACGAAAAGTTGCAGAAGTTATAAATCTTACTAGCTGTATTCTTATTTTGTCGAGATAAGAAAAATAAAATTTATCTCGTAATTATGAGACAGGATCTCATTATTTTGGTTTCCTATTCAATGGTCATTTCTAATTAAATTTCTAAAGGAAATGCAATGTTAATATTCCAGTATTATTTTTTAAATTAAGTAAACAAATAAATTACAAATGAAACTTGATAAAATTATCATTTGGATATCACTGGTTTGTGATCCTACATGAATAGATATATAGTATTCTAATTTATAACATATTAATTGATGTTAAGATGTATTCACTAAGAGTACTAATTTCAAATATTAGTCAAATTAACATTGATATAAATAAATAATATTTGCCTAAAATTAGCCTAGGAACTCATCTTTGAGAAATTCCTAAAGTGTCTTAAATAATTAGCATGCAATTTTGATTTAAAAATAATTATTGATCTGATCAATCAATAAATAGTGAATCATAAATAAATAGATACTTATTTGTTAAATATAAAATCGTACGAAAAATAAATAAATTGTGATATGTCACTTCATTTAATAAAATCGAAAAATAATATTTCGATAATAGATCCTACAAGATCTAGTTCATCGAAGGGGGTGCGATTTATGCTCATATAATCGTCATCAGAAGTGGGATCTCTACCATTGTGACTTGCTGGTCCGGACAAATGATTCAAAGAATGAACGAAACGACTGATATGACATTTTCGAGGCACTGTTTTAGACTCTACTGTCTATGCTTATTCCTATGGTGAAGTACTTCAAGGTGATGGTTATTAATTCACCATAAAAATATACATAAAAATATTGTATATATATTATATTAATTATTAATTCACCATACTAACTAAGGTGTTAATTGAGTTTGAGATTGAGAAATGTGGGGAAATAGTAGATGGCCTCTTAAACAATGGGGATGTGTTTTTGGGGGCTTGTTGTGGGGATAAGAATTAATACTTGAATTTGGAGAGTACATTACTCATAACGAATTTTTTGGTTCAAAACCAGTGTTAACAACATTGATAATGAATTTTGAGAAAATTATCGACTAAATGTGATAATCAAGGAGCTCAGAGAGTTGCTAATTTGCTCAGCGAAATGCTTCCAAAAAAGAAGCATTTCTCATACAAGAGGTGTCAGAAATTATGCATTGCTCATCACAGCACAATCACCATGTTTAATTTACTGAAAATTCGAATTAAAACAAACAAAAATCCATTCTGATGTAAAAAAGTTTCAAAATTGAGGCTCAGAGAGGTGCTAATCTGCTCAGCGAAGGGTTTCGATCGAAACCTAAACCCTTCTCATACAAGAGGTGTCAGAAATATGCATTGCTCATCACAGCTAACTTCCAAATCACCAGAATTCAAACTCTCAATCAAAAAAATCATCAAAAATTAAGAATTAATCAAAAGTTCGCATAAACAACCAAGTAGAAGGTAGAAAATCGCCATGTTAAATCGCAAGAATTGAGCTTATTCATTTGCCTGGCGGCTGAGAACTTAGGGATTCCATGGAGAAGAAGGGAGATTTTATAGAGAAATTAGCCTGTATAAAATATAAAGATTTTGCAAGGGTCTTTATGTTATTTTGTTAGTGGCCTCAAAGCCCAAATAATACAAAGATTTGGCAAGGCTATTAATGGTATTATTTTTTTATTTTTTTTTGAGAGAAACCCGTGGGTGTATTAATGGTATTTTATCAATGGACCAAGAGCCCAATTATTTATTTATAATATTTTTTTTTTTTTTACAAAAAATTCTTCAACGCGTTCAATCCTTTTAATTCGATATGACCTGATTCGTTTTTTGCGGGTTTCGAAGATGTTTGGTAGGCTCCGGATTGGAATTTTGAAAAATCTGAAAGTTGGTCGGGTCACGAGTTTGAAATTAAAAACTAGTATTAACTCGACTAGCTCATACAACTCCAAATTTACAATTAAATATTTTTATTTCTATTATACATTATATGGTATCTATCTAATATATAATGCAAGGGGATTTGCTGCCTCCTGGTGCAGCCACGTCACCAGGGGCCTATTTGTAAAAAAAAATATTTTTTTTACATTTTGGTCCTTTTTTATTTACAAATTGGTCCTTTTTCAGAAAAAAAAATTACATTTTGGTCCTTTTTTTTTACATTTTGGTCCTTTATATTTGCATTTTGGCCCTTCGAAGTTTTGAAATTTACATTTTAGTCCAGGGGTCTCAAATTGGTCCTATTTTTTAAAAAAAATTATATTTTGGTCCTTTTTTCACATTTTGGTCCTTTATATTTGCATTTTGGTCCTTCGAAGTTTTAAAATTTACATGTTAGTCCTTTATTATTTTTCTTGCCTGGTGCAGCCAGTCACCAGGGGCCTATTTGTAAAAAAAAAAAAAAAATTTATATTTTGGTCCTTTTTGATTTACAAATTGGTCCTTTTTTCGAAACAAAAATTACATTTTGGTCCTTTTTTTTTACATTTTGGTCCTTTATATTTGCATTTTGGCCCTTCGAAGTTTTGAAATTTACATTTGGTCCTTTTTTATGTACAAATTAGTCCTTTTTTCGAAAAAAAATTACATTTTGGTCCTTTTTTTACATTTTGGTCCTTTATATTTGCATTTTGGTCCTTCGAAGTTTTGAAGTTTATATTTTAGTCCAGGGGCCTCAAATTGGTCCTATTTTTTAAATAAAATTATATTTTGGTCCTTTTTTCACATTTTGGTCTTTTATATTTGCATTTTGGTCCTTCGAAGTTTTAAAATTTACATTTTGGTCCTTTATTATTTTTCTTGAAAAACTAAAATAAAATTATAATAAGTTGAACAATATTAATAAAAGAACATCTTGCAAATATTTAAAAATAAAATATCACAAAACTATTAAAAAATACATAAAAAGAAAACTAAAATAAAAAATAGATGTTTAAATAGATATTTTCTATGAATATATTTGCAAGATGTTTATTTATTATCATTTAATGTTAGTTTTTTTATGAATAAAGAATGTAATATTAAAATTATATAAACAAAATATGTAATAATTTAATTTTTTTTAAATCACTACGTGTTAAGAAGTGTTTATGAATTTTCTTAAAATTAATAAAAAATAACAAAAATAAGTTTTAATTATTACATATGAGATTTGGAGGGTATTTTGGGAAAAAAAAAATTAATATCATCCATAAGGAGTATTTTAAAATAAAAGTTTGGTAAAGAGTTTTTTTTTTTTGGAATTTACGAAAAGACAGAGAATTTTTTATAATATCCAAAAAAAATTAGGGGGTTAAAAATATACCAAATCATGGATGTGCGAATAATCATGACATAATTTAAATTAAAGGTTCGAACGAAACGGTTAGCGATGACATCGTCAAACTTTGTTGTTGGCTGACCACACAAAGGACGAAAAATATTTGTGCTAAATATGTAGCGAAATTAAGGATTTGTGAAATTAAAAACACTCTTTTTTTCAGCAATGTTTTCTGAACTATTATGTTCTTAATAAATTTCATGACGACTCATTCGTTCTTTTTCCTTATTTTATTTATGAAGTATAAAATATAGATAATTTTTTTAGCAATAACCGTTTGAATTATTCAAGAAATCCGGCTCTTAAAATATTCAAACGATTTTTGCTACAAAATTTCACTCGCACACAACACACTAAATTACACATATAATAATGATTACAAAAAGAAAGTCACATACACAAAATGAACAAATATATAATGTCACTTCATTCGATTTATAAACCCGAACAGCCCGAACAGCCCCGCGCAATTGCGCGGGGGTAATGCTAGTGTTATGCTAATTTTTTTTAATATTCTATGATTTTTTTTTACTTTATATGATTATTATATATATGTTTGATAAATAATCAATTTTTTTTACTTAAAACATACGTGACGTGTTTTCTGATAAAAATTGATTTTTTTTTTTGTATTTTAGTTATGTTTATGAGTAAGGTTTGTCTTTTGTTATTTTTTACTATGTGTAACAGTAATTTATTTTTTTCATATAATATCACTATGTTACGAAATATACAATTTGTTTGATTTTTAAATGTTTTTTTTTAAGTAATTTGTGTTTTATTTTTGTGGTAAGATAAATGACATAAATATAATGAAATTATGATTATGCATGTTTTAAGGAAAAAAGTGAACAATATACACGTTTTGAAAGTTTATTCAGAAAAAAATAACTTTTGAAAAAAAATATGGGATGTAACATTATCGGGCTCTGAGAGTCCTAAATTTGATGAATTTTCGGACTCTCAGAGTCCGAAAAAATTAGCTCTTGCCAGCCTCCTTAAGTGTGTATTAAACATATTAAAAACTATCATTGAAATATTCGGATTCTCAGAGTCCGAATTTTTCTTCAGTCTGTGCACTCTATGTGAGATTTTGTTGGCAGCTCCATATTGCACCCAAACATCTTCTATAAACTACTTAATATAATTAATAATATGTGATACAAAATTAACATATATTTGTATATATTCCACATGACATTTTGTTATAATAAAATATTTTTTAATAAGTACACTAATAACAATTAGTCCTTTTGTTATCAAATAATATTTTGTTTACATTAATTGCAATAATGTATTAGAAATTTTACTTTGTATCGAAAATGGACAAAAACATCCCTTATATTACAATTAACATTTTAATACACATCTTACAAATAAATAATTAATATTTGTCATACAATTAACATGTAAAACAATTAACACAAGTTAATCAATATAATTTATATGTTAATTTTGTATCATATATTATTAATTATATTAAGTAGTTTATAAAAGATGTTTGGGTGTAATATGGAGCTCCCAACAAAATCTCACACATGAGCAAGAAAAATTCGCACTCTCCCAGTCCGAATTATTTGATGCCAATGCACTTTTGTTTGAGAGCTTCATATTGCACCAAAACATCCTCTATATATTATCTAATATAATTGAATTAATTAGTATGTGATAATGATATATAATAAACATATAAATTATATTTACTAATTGAATTAATTAGTATGTAAAATAATTAAAATATATCTTGATTTTCTTATTATTAATTAAAAATTATTTAAGTATATAATTAATTTTATTAAAAAAAATATTAATTGTGTATATTATTGGGTACAATTTGGGTGTACCCAATAAATACAATTATTTAAATATATAATTAATTTTATTTTAAAAAAATATTTGTGAATAATATGAAAATCAATATATATTTTAATAAATTGTTATTACGTTTTCGAGTCGTTGGATTGTTTGTTCGGTTTTCGTATCGTTCATGTGATTTTATGTCATTTGATTCGTTCGGTTTTCGTATCTTTCAGTTGATTTTAATCAATATATATTTAACATAATTTTAATATTATTCATTAAAAAATATTTATTGTCATTCGATGAAATTTTTTTTTAATAAATAATTTGTTAATAAATAATTTTTTTACTAATTTGTTTACATACTAATTAATTCAACTAATAAATATAATTTATATGTTTATTATATATCATTATCACATAGTAATTAATTCAATTATATTAAATCATATATAGAGGATGTTTTGGTACAATATGAAGCTCTCAAACAAAGCTCATGGAAACATTGCAAAAATAATTCGGACTGTCAGAGTCCGAATTTTTCTTCCTTCATGTGGTTTGTTGGCAGCTCCATATTGCACCCCACACATCTTCTATAAATTGCTTAGTATCATTAATAATATGTGATACAAAATTAGCATAAAAATTATATTGATTTGCTTGTGTTAATTATTTTACATGTTAATTGTATGATAAATATTAATTATTTATTTGTAATATGTGTATTAAAATGTTAATTGTAATATAAGGGGGTTTTTTGTCCATTTTCGATACAAAATAAAATTCTCTAATACATTATTGCAATTAATGTAAACAAAATATTATTCGATAACAAAAACACTAATTACTTATTAAAAAATATTTTATTATTACAAAGATGTCACGCGGAGTATATACAAATATCTGTTAATTTTGTATCTAATATTATTAATTATATTAAGTAGTTTATAGAAGATGTTTGGGTGCAATATGGAGCTGTCAACGAAATTTCACATAGTTCATAGGAAAGAAGAAAGATGTATACTGTTCATTTTTTCCATGTTTTAATTGTGATTTATGTATTTGTTACAAAAATTGTATTACGTATATTTTTATTAACATATGAACATATATCATTATATTGTTATGTAATGAATGTATTATTATTATTATTATTATTAGCTTTATCATGGCACAACCCATGGTATTATATCCATGGTATTGTATATTGTGGGCATGACCCATGGTATTATATAGGAAACCATGGTATTGTGTAGGCTATATATACCCCCCCCCCCCCCCCCCCCCCCCCCCCCCCCCCCCCCCCCCATTCTCATTGTAAAGGATATGAATCCAATGAAATGAAATACTCATCTCTTCTCTTTCTTTCTTGTATTCTCTCTAGCTTATTTGAGTGTTAGTTCTTGAGTTTTGCTTCTAGTTTTACAACACGTTATCAGCACGAAGCTCTACGCGATTCCTGATTAAGGTAAAAAATATTTATTGTTCTTCCATTTTTCTTTTCTCATCTTATAAACAAAGTTACAAACAAAGTTTGTATTACTTTCACTTTTCTCCTCTTACAAACAAAGCTGGTATTATGGCAAATCTAGCAAAGCTAGAATTTGTTGCCTTGGACATATCAGACACAAATTATTTATCATGGATTCTTGATGCGGAAATCCATTTAGAGGCTATGGGTCTCGGAGACACCATAAAAATTGAAAACAAGGCCTCAAACCAAGAAAAGGCAAAAGCCATGATTTTCTTACGTCATCATTTACATGAGGGGTTAAAACATGAATACCTCACAGTTAAAGAACCTGATGTTCTATGGCAGAATCTAAAAGAAAGATATGACCACCAAAAAACTGTGTTTCTTCCAAAAGCTCGATACGAGAGGATGCACCTAAGGTTGCAAGATTACAAATCAGTGCTCGATTATAATTCCGCAATGCTTAAAATTACATCACAAATGAAACTTTGCGGAGAAAACATCACTGATGCAGATATGTTAGAGAAAACATTCTCTACTTTTCATGCCTCGAATATGCTCCTGCAGCAGCAATATCGAGAACGTGGTTTTAAGAAATATCCTGATTTAATATCATGTCTGCTCGTAGCAGAACAAAATAATGAACTTTTGTTGAAAAATCATTAATCTCGTCCAACTGGTTCTAGTCCACTCCCAGAAGTGAATGCTACCTCTTTTAGAGGTCATGGCCGTGGACGTGGACGCGGTCGTGGACGAGGCCGAGGCCGAGGTCGAGGTTACGCTTGGAAAAGAAATGATGAAATTAAGAAACCAATGCATGAGAAGAAGAAAAATCAACAAAATACAGTTTATAATGGATCCGAAAGTCCATGCTTCATATGTGGTGTAAAAGGGCATTGGTCACGTACCTGTCGTACACCGAAACACCTTGTTGAGCTTTATCAAGCTTCACTGAAAGAAAATAATAAGGAGGTCAATTTTGCTTGTCAAGATAATGAAGACCATTCCAATATGCCCACAAGTGTGACAAATTTAAGTGTGGAGGATAACCTCGCCCCATGAACGAAGATGACATTTTCAGATGATCATAATTTAATCTAGTTATTTTTTTAAAATCTAGTCTTTATCATATGTGTTATGAAAAGTTTATGTTAGTCGCATGTGATGTATTTTGTTGTCCTTTTATAAGTTTTTGTATCCAACATGTTATCTTTCAATTTAATTTATTTTTCTTTTTTCTTTTTCAATAATGAAGATACTTTATATATTTCAAAATGGATATCGAAGATATACGCTTAGCTGATAGTGCAACAACGCACACTATACTTAGAAAAACGAAATATTTTTCTAATATTATAGAAACAAGGACTAATGTAAATACAATATCGGGCACTACAAATATAATCGAAGGCTCTGGAAGAGCAATTATTTTGATGCCTGGAAGAACAAAGTTTATAATAAACGATGCCTTGTTATCTACAAAATCAAAACGAAATTTGCTAAGTTTTAAAGATATACGTCAAAATGGATATCATATTGAAACAACAAATGAAGGTAATGTCGAATACCTTCAAATAACAAGTATTGTACGTGGAAGTAAATGCATACTAGAAAGATTACCTGCATTGTCCACTGGTTTGTACTATGTACATATAAGTACAATTGAGACTCATGCTATAGTGGATCAGGAGTTGAATAGTTTGAGAAATCGTTTTTCAATTTGGCATGACCGTTTAGGCCATCCTGGAGCCACAATGATGCGAAGAATTATAGAGAACTCGCATGGACATTCGTTAAAGAACCAGAAGATTCTTTTACCAAATGAGCTATCATGTACATCATGTTATGAAGGAAAGTTAATTGCCAGACCATCACCAACAAAGGTTGGAAATGAATCTCCTTCTTTTCTTGAACGTATTCAAGGAGATATATGTGGGCCCATTACTCCTTCATGTGGACCATTTAGATATTTTATGGTGCTGATAGATGCATCTACTAGATGGTCACATGTATGTTTATTGTCTTCCCGAAATATAGCATTTGCTAAATTGCTTGCTCAAATAATTCGATTGAGGGCTCAATTTCCAGATTATACAATTAAGACCATTCGTCTGGATAATGCCGGAGAATTCATATCTCAATCATTTAATGACTATTGTATGTCTATCGGGATTAAGGTCGAACATTCAGTGGCCCACACACATACACAAAATGGTCTAGCAGAATCTCTAATTAAGAGAATACAATTAATTGCAAGACCCCTGATTATGAAATCAAAGTTGCCATCCTCAGTTTGGGGTCATGCAGTTTTGCATGCTGCAACTTTAGTTAAATTAAGACCAACTATATATCATAAATACTCTCCTCAACAAATTGTGACTGCCCAGCAGCCAGACATATCCCATTTAAGAATTTTTGGATGTGCAGTATATGTTCCGATAGCTCCACCACAACGCACAAAAATGGGTCCCCAAAGAAGGTTGGGAATATATGTTGGTTATGAGTCTCCATCAATTATTAAATATCTTGAACCAACAACTGGAGACCTTTTCACAGGAAGATTTGCAGATTGTCAATTTGACGAGATTAATTTTTCACCTTTAGGGGGAGAGAAAAGAAAGCTGGAAAAACAAGAAATTACATGGAATGTATCACCAATGGCTCAATTTGATCCTCGAACAAGTCAATCTGAACAAGAAGTTCAGAAAATCATTCATTTGCAACAAATTGCAAATCAGTTACCTGATGCATTTACAGATGTAAAAAGAATAACAAAATCACATATTCCAGCAGTAAATGCTCCTTCTCATATTGAGATACCTTTGGATAGTCAGAATAATGATATACGCCAGAAGCGTGGCCGGCCACTCGGTTCCAAAGATAAAAATCCAAGGAAGAAAAGAGAGCATGATAAGAAAGTTGGCAACAGCAAAGATAATGATAAAATAAATCCTTCTGAAAAGGATAATGAGGATAAAAATGTAGAGGACATAAATGAACAAATAGAGATTCAGGTACCTGATAACATTGAAAATGTTAATAATGAAGAAATCTCAATAAATTATGTCTCTATCGGAAAGAAATGGAACCGAAATAAAACTATAATTGATCAAATTTTTGCATATACTATAGCAGCTGATATAATAAATAAACAAGAGGATCTAGAGCCAAAATCTATTGAGGAATGTCGACAAAGAAATGATTGGCCAAAATGGAAGGAAGCAATTCAAACCGAATTGAATTCACTGGCAAAACGTGAAGTTTTTGAACCTGTAGTCCAAACACCTGAGGGTATACAACCCGTAGGCTACAAGTGGGTGTTTGTAAGAAAACACAATGAAATGAATGAAATCGTACGATATAAAGCAATACTAGTAGCCCAAGGTTTTACTCAGAAGCCGGGAATAGATTATGTAGAAACATATTCTCCGGTATTAGATGCGATTACATTCAGATTTTTGATTAGTTTGACAGTTTTTGAAGGACTCCAAATGCGACTCATGGACGTTGTAACCGCATATTTATTGAAAGAAATACAGTTTCGGATCAACCGTAAAAGTGTACACAAGGATAAACGAATGTAGTCGTACATTCGTGGCCATAACTTTCAGTGGGAAAATCCAATTAGAATGGTTCAAATTGGGTTAGATAGATAATGAGATTATCTACAACCTTCATATAGAAATATATTTCATATGAACGAAGTATAAGTGTCGTTTCTGTGAAATACCGAAAGGGTGCAACAGTATGACATACAGTTAGTAAAACAGTCATAACTTTTGCATACGAACTCCAATTGGGCTGGGCCAAATTGGGTTGTGTAGATAATAAGATTATCTACAACTTTCGTGTTGGTTGATTTTCTGTCAGAGAAATTTATCAATTTCGTCTGGACAGAATACTGAACAGGTTCATACAGTTTTCTGTGTGAAAGGGTGTATATTGGATATACATGCCTTTTGGCTAATCCTTATCCTATTTAGGTATAAATAGGATTTTCTCTCTCATCTTCACCAAGGAATTCAATCAGTTGAATCATTCTATGCAAGTGATTATTCTGCCCAATATACACAAGAAAAAGAGCAAATTCAGATTTGATCTTTAGTGAGTGAAAGGGTGCGAAGAGAGAGAAATCGAGAAAGGAGTTTCTCGAGTAATAGAGAATCGATTAGATCGAGCAAGTTCGCCGGTGCATCGTCTAGGCAGGTGCATCCGCGACCGACGTCTTGCGACTCACGGTGGATACAAGTAGAGGAGCGACAATTGTGGCTCTTGGATTGTGATCGACTCAAGGAGTGAGAAGACGGTCAACGAACGGTGAAAGACGCGTGGTATGGGACGCACGGATTGTCACCAACGTGACAGGAGATAGAAGGCGGCGATCAACCCTTCGTGCGTGATCAATTTCACGCTGGTATAGATCTATCCTTCTATTCGCATCGTACCCTCGAAGTCATGGCGTGATCTCGGGAATCGGGGAATCGGACCGGGCCTTCATTCCGCTGCGCGGGCCCGGGGTCGAGGATATTCTCCTTCATTTATATGGATCACTTGATAGTGATATTTACATAAAAGTCCCCGAAGGACTAAAACAGCCAGAAGCATGTAATGGAATACATCGAAATATGTATTCTATAAAATTAAAAAGATCGTTATATGGATTGAAACAATCTGGAAGAATGTGGTACAACCGTTTAAGTGAATACCTAACAAATGAAGGATATCAAAATAATCCCGTCAGTCCATGTGTCTTTATCAAGAGATCAAATTGTGGATTTGTTATTATTGCAGTATATGTAGATGATTTGAATATCATTGGAACTCCCGAAGAGCTTGAAAATACTGCAAAATATTTAAAACGAGAATTTGAAATGAAAGACCTTGGTGAAACCAAATTTTGTATTGGTTTACAAATTGAGTATATAAAAAATGGGATATTTGTTCATCAATCCACTTATACGAAGAATATACTAAAACGTTTTAATATGGACAAATGTCACCCATTAAGCTCGCCTATGGTTGTTCGATCTCTTGATGTAAAGAAAGATTGTTTTCGTCCCGGAGACAATAATGAAGAAATTCTTGGTCCTGAAGTACCATATTTAAGTGCATTGATGTATCTTGCTAATAACACACGACCGGATATAGCATTTGCTGTTAATTGTTTAGCAAGAAATAGCTCTGCACCAACTCGAAGACATTGGAATGGTATTAAACATATTTTTCGTTATCTTCGAGGAACACTTGATATGAGATTATTATATATAAAAACCAATGAACCAAAATTGGTTGGATATTCAGATGCTGGATATTTATCGGATCCAGATAAAGCACGGTCACAGACCGGATATGTATTCACATATGGTAATACTGCAATTTCTTGGCGTTCAACCAAACAAACATTAGTGGCTACATCAACAAATCATTCTGAGATTGTAGCGCTTCATGAGACGAGCAGAGAATGTGTATGGTTGAGACTAATGATTCAAAATATACAAAAATCATGTGGTATTAAATTAATCAAAGAGAATCCAACCGTAATATTTGAAGATAATGCTGCTTGCATTACTCAAATAAAGGACGGTTATATTAAAGGAGATAGAACCAAACACATTTCTCCAAAATTCTTTTCGACACATGAACTTCAAAAGAATGGCGAGATAGATGTTCAGCAGATTCGTTCAAGTGATAATGTAGCGGATCTTTTTACCAAGTCATTACCAACTACAACCTTCAAGAAGTTGGTCTACAAAATTGGAATTCGCCAACTCAATGATATTTGCATAAACCAGGGGGAGACTTAATACGCACTGCACTCTTTTTTCTTGATTAGGATTTTGTCCCACTGGGTTTTTCCTGACAAGGTTTTTAATGAGGCAGATTTTTTTTTTTTATGCGTACAAAATCAAATACATTCAAGGGGGAGTGTTATGTAATGAATGTATTATTATTATTATTATTAGCTTTATCATGACACAACCCGTGGTATTATATCCATGGTATTGTGGGCACAACCCATGATATTATATCCATGGTATTGTATATTGTGGGCATGACCCATGATATTACATAGGAAATCATGGTATTGTGTAGGCTATATATACCACCCCCATTCTCATTGTAAAGGATATGAATCCAATAAAATGAAATACTCATCTCTTCTCTTTCTTTCTTGTATTCTCTCTAGCTTATTTGAGTGTTAGTTCTTGAGTTTTGCTTCTAGTTTTACAACATATATATCATTATAGTATGTTATTGATATATCAAAAAAATTATAAATATTAGGGATTAGTTCGGAAAATGAAAATCTGTTTTAATTGAACGGGGGTTATAAACTTATAATTTTGATAAAACCCCCCAACCCAACTACACCCCTACGTGGGAGTGCATCGAAGGGACTAGTTCATAAGAAGGGTTTTGAAGGGGTAATTTACAAAAAGTGCGACCCCAAATCTTTTGAGAACCCTAATTTCTCTCGTTCTTTCTCTTTCGTTCTCAATCTTGCAATCCGAGAGGAATTCGTTCGCGTTTTTCTTTCTTTGATCTCGGTGAGTTCTCGATTTCTCTTCTTTTTGTTCGTATTGTGATTTTTGTGTGTTTTTCGTTATATGTGTCTAGGTTATTTCGCGAGATATCGCCGCAATCGTAGTATTCATCGTATTTTCGGTAATTTTCTTTACCAAATTGCGGTATCGTTCTTCGTAATCTTCTTCACCTTACTACTTTTGCGTGAATTTCTTCAATTTCCCACATGTGTGGTTATTTCGTTTCTCGTGGTTCTTGGAGTATTTGTCCCAAATTATTCGTTTCTGTTTCCATTGGTTCGTTGTACTATTCATGCTGATTGAAAAGTAACTGCGATCCATTTTAAATCATAAAAAAATATTCAATCTATACCTATTTAAACATCTAAATTTCTGGTCTTTTTGTTCGTATATTTCTGAATTTGTTGTGTGTTTTTCGTTAGGTTATTTCTCAAGAATTTGCCACGATCGTGGGTAACCATCATTCTTCCTTTAATTTTCTTGACCAAATTAGGGTATGGGTTATTTCAAATTCTCTTTGGCTTTCTACTTTTGCGTGAATTTCTTCAAGTCCTGTAATTTAGGGTTTTTTCGTGCCTTCTGGTCCTTTACTTATTTGTCCCAAATTATTTTATTGTGTGGCCATTGTTTCCTTTTGTGATTGATGCTGATTACAAAGCAATTGGGATCGAGCCAAAAATCATCAATCTTTTTTCGATCTCAACCTAATTTAAAATATCTGAAATTCCAGATTTATTTCTAACTCAAATCATCAAATTTTCATTTTTGTTCTAGATCATGCATCATATGATCTGAATTGAATGCACTGTATTTGACATAGTAATTCAATTTTCAACAAATTTTTCAGATTTAACAAACAATTTGAAAAATGGGGAAGAGAAAATCTAGGGCGAAGCCTGCGGCAAAGAAGAGGATGGATAAGCTCGACAGCGTATTTTGCTGCCCGTTTTGCAATCATGGAAGCGGTGTCGAATGCAAAATGTAATTTTCATTTCATTACATTACATTGCTTCCAATTTCTAATTATTAATCTTATATTTGTCTCTATTTTCAGCGATTTGAAGAATAGCATTGGAGAGGCAAGTTGCAGAATTTGCCAAGAAAGTTTCAGCACCACCGTCAATGGTACAATAATTCAATTTTAAAAAATTTCAAATATAAAACCAATTAGAAAATATCTTTGATTAAATTTTTTGTTTTTTGTTTTTGCAGCGCTTACTGAACCCATCGACGTGTACGTCAATTTCTCACAAATCAAATAATTTTTCAAATTTGAATATTATTTTAATTTTAATTTTATCCGTTCTTATAATTCGTTTATGTATAATACAGATATAGCGAGTGGATTGATGAATGCGAAAAGGTTAATAATTTGACAGACGAAGAAGAAGAAGAATAAGAATTTCAGAAAATTATGGTGTGGTTTCTTAATTATAAATAAATAAAGCAAAACAATGTAGCTTGTAAAGGAATTGCTTTGTGCTATTATGCCCTTTTATAGGGTTGGATTTGAATTATTGTAGAAATTATGTTTCGTGTGAATGCTTCGGTATGTCGCTAATAGTAGTTTTGTGTGAACTTATTATATTTCGGAACATATGTGATATTTTTCTCAGTAATTGTATTTTATTCGAGGAATATATTCTCAATAATTATACTCGACTGATAGTTATATGTAGGGGTGTCAATGGGCGGATATTGTCCGAACCGTATCCGAAAATAAAATATCCGGATCCGGATGGATCCGGAACCCTATTCGTTTTTACGGGTATGGATCCGGATCTAGGAGTTAAAATTTTAATGGATATGGATCCGAATAAAATTTGTAAATGGGTAACCGTTTTGTTGTAATCATGATCAAAATTATAGTAATAAATAATAAACAATAATTATATTTTAATTTACAATAATACATAATAATCAATAATCACTTGTATATATGTATATATATAATTTGTTTTAAAATTATAAAATAATCAAGATTCGAATTATAAAAATATTATTATATTATTATATCATAGTATCCGTTTTAATATCCGAATAGGATCCGTATCCGTTTAATATCCGAATTGTATCCGGATCCGGGTAGTACCGTATCCGGATCCATATCCGAAAAAAATATGGATATGGATCTGATATGACCACTATCCGAACCGTATCCGAACCGTTGACACTCCTAGTTATATGTAATAAGTAATAATTTGAAAATTTATGTATTAATTTGGAAAAAAATTGGTATTTAAAGCATGCAACTTTCAAATTAAATTCAGAGTGATATGAAACCCATGATATTTTGAGAAGTTACAGCATTAAAGTCACGTGACGAGACTATTTCATTAGTATATAACAACAATAATTAATTGACCTTCTAGAATTTGGGTGATTTTTTGGTGTGAATTAAATATTTACTTGCGTGACTAAATCAAGAAGTACACATATGCTATGACATCAGCAATAGTAATCTATAAATGACTTGACAATGACTTGATTATCGACATAATAAAAAATTAAATAGTTATCTACAAAACAAATATTTAAATAAAAAATATGTCACGTGCTATTTTAATGGAGTGAGGTTTCCTGTGGCTTCACGCCACATGTGAAACTGCCTGCGTGACAGCGTTTCATTGGTCAATACAATGAATTTTGCAAATAAATCCCTACTTTATTTAAATTAATTGTTTAGGATTTCCGTGAAAGTATAGATTTATTTGCAAAAATTCATTGTATTAATCAATAAAACGCTGCCACGCAGGCAGTTTCACATGTGGCACAGGAAAACCTCACTTATTTTAATGATACATAAACATATACATCATACATAGAAAGTTATTGTGGTCGACCGATCTTATTCACTTAATTAACAAGAAATATAAGAGCAGCCTTTGACGGCTTAATTTGTTGTCTCGGAACAAAAAAGGGGATAATTAAGGAGACGAATGTACGGATTTATTTTAACATATTTCAATTATTAATTAGTTTTAATTGTTTGTATTATATATCAATTCGTGGTATATTATAAGTTACGAATTAATTATAATTAAAACATTACGTCGAGTGTCGAGCTCAAATTTGTTTCGAGTTTAATTCGAGCGAGTTGGGTCAAGCTCGAACTCGGCTTGATAAGTTTTCGATCTAACCCGACTCGGTTCGCTTAATTTCGAGTTCGAATAGAACGAGTTGATCATTATCGAACTTTAATCGAGTCGAGCACGACCAAGCTATCACCCACGAACTAAACTTACAACCCTATAGAGTGATGAAAGTCATTTTTCATATGATACATATATTTTTCATTTTTATTTGTAAATATCGATTTTTCTTCATTTTGATTATCTGATTTAGATTTAGTACATGTTCTGGTGAGAAGTAAAATAGTGAAATTGTCAAATAGAAAATAATCATCTAATGTAATTTTATTTTGGGATCGATTAATGCACTCTAAACTGTGTTGCACGGATACGCCGATACGGCGATACGACGACGCGTATCGGATACGGCGATACGGCAATTTAAAATATGATTTAGGATACGATACGGATACGGCGATACGGCAAAATTCGATTTTTTGGAGTATCCGCGCAACATAGACTCTAAATGCACGTTATTGATATAAACATGACACATGGCAGCATGCACTCCGAATGAAGTGCCACGTGTCGCTCTCATGTTGACGGCGTGCACATGAGAGTGCATACCTATGAAGTGCATAATCTTTTCCCTTTGATTTAAATGTTGTTTGGTAAGTTAGAATTAAATAATAGTGAAAAATATGGTAAAAATATTATATTTAAGGGAGAGTGTATATTGTAAACTAGTGTTGTAATTTTCATAATGAATTAAGGGTGACACTATTGCAAGAGCTAACAGGGATTAACAAAAGATAAATTTAAAACGAATCAAACTAATAATCATTTAACTATCAAAATATTAAATCTAGCAAATATGGAAATATAAATAAATAAAGCTACTCGTATATCTCTTTTGATAGTGAATATTATAACCCAATTTTTTTTATTGTGTATAATATATCCAATTTAAAATTTGCTAGCCAAGAATATCCAATTTGAAATTTGAAAAATTATTATTTCTAATATATTGATTCAATAAAAATTGTGCAAGTTATTTTTAAAGATTATGATTGTTTACGATTGAAGAGATTATGATTTTATATATATAAAAATTGTCTTGCGCAATTTATGGATCGTAATAACGTTATAAATAAAATTACTAAATATTAATCATTATAAATGAGGACAAAATAATCATTTTTAGAAAGCTTTTTTAGAAAGCTTTTCTTCAATTTGATTATCTGATTTAGTAGATGTTCTGGTGAGCAATAAAATAGTGAAATTGTCAAATAGAAAATAATCATCTAATGTAATTTTATTTCATGGTAAGTTCAAATTTAATAATAGTGAAAAATGGGGTAAAAATATTATATTTAAAGGAGAGTGTATACTGTAAACTATTTTGGTAACTTTCATAATGAATTAAGGCTGACGTCATTGCAAGAATTAACATGGATTAAGAAAAGATAATTTTAAAAAGAATCAAACTAATTACCATTTAACTATCAAAATATAAAATCTATCATATATATATATATATATATATATATAAAGTTACTCGTATATCACTTTTGATAGTGAATATTATAACACAAAATATGTTCTTCAAAATTGAAAAAAAAATTGCTAGCCAAAATATCCAATTTGAAACATTATTATTTTTAATATATTACTTCAATAAAAATTGTGTAAGCTATTTTTAATGATTATGATTGTTTCGGATTGAAGAGATTATGATTTTATATATATATAAATATTATTTTGCATATTTTATGAAATGTAATAGTGTTATAAATAAAATATAATAATCATTTATATTATAAATGGAGATAAAATAGTTAATTTTTAGAATTTTTTTGAATTTGTTCTTTGTCAAGTCATGTTAATTCTTGCAATAACGTTATCCTAAATTAAATTTAGATAATTAAAGCTAAAATGATGTTCTAATAAGGTAATTATACTCGAAATATCATTTTTATAGTCACATAAATTAAATTTATACAAGTTTTAGCATTATGGTAACATGTTATTTATTTTATTTTATTTGTTTCCTCTATTTGCTCTTACAATTTTCAATTTATTTGAGATTTAAATTTTAATGTCCATTCGAAGATATTTTATTATTCGGTCACGACTCTTTCTAGAATCACACGTCCAATTATCTCGTATTTTCGTAATACGACTTTTATGTTACTTACTACATTTTTATATTCTATCTTATCTATAATTAATTTATCAGAGTTTCAATGTGACAATGAGCCATGATTGTGAAGGCTTCCATCAACAACATAATTTCTCTTTCTTGATTTACTTGCAAGAAATGAATTCCCAAATTTTGTAATTATTATTTTATGGAGTCTAAATCTATCATTTCAGATTTTAATTTTCTATGATTCTATCTACATTAAAATTATATATTTGAAGAATATTTTTTTCATTGCTCTTTTTTTCGTACAACCTCCAAAGAAGTTTGAACCAATCAATTTTTCATGGACACCACTAACTTTTTTTGCAAATAATAATGTAATTAACTAGATAAACCCATTAAAACCAACAAATTGCAAATATCTCATATTTCATTAACTATACCATAACTCTTCATTATTTAAATAAAAAACAAGCCACACAAAGAAAATTGAATATTGAATATATAATTTACGATATCATATTCTTCGCTATTTACAATACTTCTGATTTCCAAAACCAAAAATCTCAATTTTGAAAGGCAAAAAAAAATCTATGTTTATCGCGCGAAAATCGCGTATAATACCGTATTAACAAACAAATCAAATCAAATCTTGAGGGCATAAAGAGGCAATTCCACTCTTTTCCAAGGACCTTCCAGCAAAAATATAGGATTTTTTTCTAAAACCCCCCTTAAGAATAACTAATAGGGATAACTAGTCCTTGAGAATCCTTCGTTCAAGCCGCCACCACCAAAGAAGCCAACGTAAGGCAAGAAAGATCTTCTCTTTCCCTTGATTTCCCTCTCCTTCTTCGTCTTCTCCCCTTTATTTCCATAAAACATTTTAAACGTTTTACCCATATCCATTTCTTTCACCTTCTTCTCAATTTCTTTCACCTCTCTCTCCTTCTCTTTCTTCTTATTTTCGCTATCTTTTGTTAAAAAAACAAATTTCTCTTTTCCATCACTATGGCTTCTTCCCCCTAACAAATCATGAAAAATCCATTTTCGCGTCGATCCAGTCGATCGACTTTTTCTACATCTATCAGGAGAAGAAGGGGCGGATTTAGGGACCCAATCGCAAAATTCTCCGATCACCTCGGGATCGGGGTGAGTCACGCTAGCCGTATCCATATCATTCTCTTCACCGACTACGCTATTTTTGAACGAATACGAATTGCCGAAAACAGGGTACATGGGAAGAATTTTGCCGTGCGAAAATAACTCGTCGGCCGTGATGTTCGGAATTTTACCGCCGTAGCGATCATCGGACGACACCACGAAGGAAAAATCAGAATCGTCTTCTTCGTCGACGAGCATCGAATCCAATGGTTGGTCGAGATAATCGGACTTGAAGCTCGGAAGGTTCCTCAATCTCGCCGCCATTTCCTCTTCCACGGAAATGGGTTGTGCTTGTGTAGTACTTTCTTGCTGCATTTTTCTCTGGTTGGGGATTTTTGGAGTTTGGTAAATGAATTGAAGAATGAAGAGAGAACCGGCGAATTTATAGAGGAGAGAGAAAAACACGCGGCATGAGTAGGATAGGTTTGACTCTTATGTTTGTGCGTATGTATATGCATGGTGTTTATACACCGCTTTATTATTTAGTTTCCAATATGAGGTCATTTGTTTTTTTATTAATTAGTAACAATTGATGGGTTACGTAATTGCAGTCGTAGTTACTTTTTTATGACATAATTGCTTAGTAATTGCTTAGTTAAATCTTTAAAAAAAATGTGAAAAATTAAAATTCACGATTATTTTTCTTAATTGTCAATAGACTCATAATTCGGTTGATTAAACATTTTGACATAAAAGATTATATATTTTGAAAAATTGTGAATTCGATTATTGACGAATGAAAAACAAACAAAACTTCATTACTTGAATATTTACTTAAAATAAGTTATAAAATTTCAATTAATTAATCTTACAATTAAGGGCAATGTTTGTTGAAAGGTCAATTTTGGAGATTCATGAACAAGTTTCCTGGCGAAGCTTCCCCAAAAGAGGGGTGAAGTTTGCTTGGAGAGGAGGGTTCAAAGTAGGCTCCCTTGTAAAACAAGCACGCCCAAAATGCATTTATTTGCTAATTGCACGTTTTTACATTGAGTGGAACTCAATAGATTACTAAATAATGTGGATCTTGTGTTACATTTTATATGTGATTATATGTAGAGGGTCGTGAGATAGGTATTTTTAATTTTTAAGTAGATATTGGCATAACTATTCAATGACGCTGAAAAGGTCTTGACAAATAGGTTGTGATATTGTGACATTGTTTCATATGCAAAAGATGTTAGCATGTAATTTGTGTGAATCAAAATGTTCTATATAAGATTATGTTATTGAAATGAATTATAAAAATCTGATACGTGTTGAAAACAAAAAATGAAGCATTGTTATCGAAACAACTATGGAATAGAAACAAAACGGAATTCAATATTTGGACCGACTGCGTGTCAACAATATATGGAGTAAGCCACACCTCACAACTAAAGTAAATCCCAAAGAATAACCTCTCTTATGTTGTGAAACAACTAATAAATCTACTACCGATATACAAAATATCATCAATAACAAACCCGACACAAACTTTAACAACATGGAAATGGACAAAAGATACTATTTTCTCTTCAAAATCGGGCTATGATTTCCTAATAAATTCGGGGGTAAAATGTGGTTGGCAAAATAACTTATGGAAATTAGCGGTACCGCCAAAAATAAAAATATTCCTATGGTTAGCACTACGAAATAAAATAAACACATGCGATGTGTTGAGAAAAAAGGGTTGGGCACTCGGAACAATTTGTCCGCTATGCGCAAGAGAGGAAGAAACGGCAAACCACCTTTTTATCAATTGCCCATACACGGTGGCGGTTTGGAAATTGGCCGAAAGAAAAACAAACGCTCCGTTTCGAAGAATATTATTGCCGACGCAAGAAGAAACTTGGTTAGTAAATAGAAAAATAGCAGACATCCAAAAAAGAAAGATTTGGGATAAATTATGGTCGTCCATAACATGACAAATATGGTTAGAACGTAATGCCCGAATTTTTCGCAAAAAAGGACGAACACCAATAACAACGGCGATAAAAACGATCTCGGAGACGACACTTTAGTTACGTTTGGACAAGAGGAGCCGTTATGACACTTGAATTTATTATAGGTTTTGGTTTGAAATATTTTTCATTTTCCTTTTTCTTTTCTTTTTTATTATTGTATAAAACTTTCGTTTTAATACAAGTTTGAATACCACCGGTATTCCTTTCAAAAAAAAAAAATCTGATACGTGATGTTGTTTGCAAAAAAAAAGTAAGATATGTTATAAACTTATAAGAATCGAAAGACATCATTTATTTGTTCGTGTCAATATATATTTATGATATTATATATCGGATATTGGAAGAAAATTAATATGTTAGGTTGGACAATCTTGCTAATTATAATCTTGTTATGGATCGACAATCCATTTTTTAAGAATGTCTCGTAATATCAATTTTTTAAGAATGGTTTATGTCTAAATACTCCATGCCAAATACTCAACAAGAAGTCACTATATGTTAGGTTTGTTATTCCAATGTCAAACAAAAACCCGATATCATTTTTAGTGATGTCTAGACATCTCGTGTGTTTCTCTAGTTTGTGAATGTACCGGACAACATTTATTTGTTGTGATATGGTTGTATAAAATAATGTTAACAAGTCTTTTGTGTGATTCAAAATGTTTTATATAAGATTATTTTATTGAATTGAATTATATACATGACGTAACTATATACGTCATGTATTGGAAAAAAATTAATATTTAAGCAGTATGCCTAATATATAGTGTCCGAATATGTTAATTTTGGGCAATATTGTCAATTCTAATTTTGTTATGAATCATCAACCCCGCTATTAATTTAGTCGATTCCACTAAAATCGCATTCAACACAATTACTCATGAGAATCACTTGACACGTACAGTCCCAAACCCTGGGAGTAAATGTAAAATTATATAGAAAAATAAACAATCCACGATAGTCTTTTTTTTGTTCCAAGACAGGTAGTTATCAATAAATACATATCATATTGGATTTTTATTTTTTTAATTCTCCCAAGTCGTTTTTCATCAAAATATTATGGAAATAACAAACATTATCCTTTAATTTCTTTAAAAAGTGTTTCTTTTATTAACTTCATAATTTTTCTTAAATTCTTATGAATAGAATTTTATACATTTCCCGTTTAAATTCTCGTACTAATTGATGCGTTGTCTAGTAGTAATAATCAACCTTTCCTACTCGAGTCTTCTCGTAAATGTTATATTCGACAAATATAATGTTTTAAAACTCGATTTTAAAATGAACAAATAAAAAATATATGAAGTGTCTTTTTTTGGCGATCTAATAAGCAAATGCCCCGGCCTCGGCATGATATTAGTAATTGTGCCAAGTTAATACAATATTAATAATATTAATTTGAAAAAAAAATATATAATGAGAAATTCATAATGTAATAACAAATATCAAATATACTGATATACACATGTATAGTAGCTTTGATAATTGGGACGAATTCCGATCGAGTCATTTCGGATTGCGAATCCTTCGGGTCATGTGTCGTGCTAATCATGATTGTTTGGGTTGCGACTTGCGAGCCTGTCAGATTGCTCGACCCGCAGAATTCTCAAACTTCAGGTTCGGACATACTTCCACACGCGAGCTTGTTTTTTTCGGACATATTTTTGTCAACTATAATATATGGTGGCATAAACCCAGCACAAACATTGCCATACCACTCAAGCCTCACGAGATACAATAAAACACCAAAGAATAAAAGAAAAAAACAATAACAAAAAATTCATAATTTATTTCTTGAAAGTCAATCTTAAAAAAATAGGTGTTTTTATACTTAAACCTAACACAAGCTTGACAAAGGAGTTAGTTATACCGGAATTGGTCAATAAACAGATGAACACTCACAAGTCATTCATTATCATAATTTTCCTTGAAAGATAACAATAACACTTTCTAGTTTCTAGAAGCTTTTGGAGTTGTTTGAAAATATTAAATAAGTAGGGGGGTATTGTGAAGTTTCCATCATGAATTTTTTCCCCAACTGGAGACCACCAGTAAAACCCATACTCTTCCCTCCACTCCACACTATCTTCATCGTCGAGTTCTCCATTATACAATGGCGATCTCTCTCACGCGATATCTCTTCCGAACTGTGAGCTTTTTCATCGTTGCGATCGATCGTTCTTTCTCAATATTTTCAATTTTAATTTCTCTTACATCGTCTCTGTTTTTTTGGTTTTTAGTTGATTTTTCATTCAATTCAAAGAAGCAGGGCAGCAGAAATCCTATGCCGCCTCTCAATTTCACTTAAAATCATTCACGAATCAGATGCTCCGTTGATTCGCATATCCAGTGAGAAATTGAAATCTCATGCTTCTAATTTGAATCAACTTACAAGCTCATAGAAATGAGTTCTAATTTTAATCAATTTGAATAGTTTCAGATACTGGTGTTGGTAGCAGCTTGGAGGAATTTCAGAGATTAGATTTACACACCCTTGCCAATTCTTCTGCAAAATGGGGTAAGTTTAGTATTTCACTTGTTGGCATAATTTCTTTTACGCACTCGAAAAATATCAAAATTGAAATATTGTTTCCATTTTCAGATGGCTCACTCTCAATTACAACAACTGGTATAGTATAACCCTTCTATTCACTGAAGAAAATATTTATTTAGTTTAGTATGTTCATTTAAATTTCATTTTGTTTGAAATTTGAAGGGATAAATGACAAAGAAATCCAACACTTTAGTCTAAATCTCAAAGAAGTGGAGGCAAATTTGGTGAAGTTATCTTCCACATACAAAAATCTTGGATCATTCAGGCAAGCAATCTACACTTGATAACTATTTAAATCTTTGTCATATTCATTAATTAATTTTTATTATATATTTTTACTTAGCGGTACTGAAGTGTGTTTTTCAATTCAAGAAGAAGAACATTCTGGGGATTTCGTCTTGTGGGCAGTTGGTTTCCTCCGCAAGGTTATATTCCATTGTTGTGTATTTTATACCATTTCATAATAAAAGTTTCAATATAACATTTTGTGTGCTAATATACCTTGGCAAACTGAATGCGCTAAAGCTGTAAGTTGTATGGTATGTCATTTTGCATGGAAGATTGGTAAATAAGTACGGGGTTATTGTGAAGTTTGGAAATAACAAACATTATCCTTTAATTTCTTTAAAAAGTGTTTCTTTTATTAACTTCATAATTTTTCTTAAATTCTTATGAATAGAATTTTATACATTTCCCGTTTAAATTCTCGTACTAATTGATGCGTTGTCTAGTAGTAATAATCAACCTTTCCTACTCGAGTCTTCTCGTAAATGTTATATTCGACAAATGTAATGTTTTAAAACTCGATTTTAAAATGAACAAATAAAAAATATATGAAGTGTCTTTTTTGGCGATCTAATAAGCAAATGCCCCGGCCTCGGCATGATATTAGTAATTGTGCCAAGTTAATACAATATTTATAATATTAATTTGAAAAAAAAATATATAATGAGAAATTCATAATGTAATAACAAATATCAAATATACTGATATACACATGTATAGTAGCTTTGATAATTGGGATGAATTCCGATCGAGTCATTTCGGATTGCGAATCCTTCGGACCATGTGTCGTGCTAATCATGATTGTTTGGGTTGCGACTTGCGAGCCTGTCAGATTGCTCGACCCGCGGAATTCTCAAACTTCAGGTTCGGACATACTTCCACATGCGAGCTTGTTTTTTTCGGACATATTTTTGTCAACTATAATATATGATGGCATAAACCACACAAACATTGCCATACAACTGAAGCCTCACGAGATACAATAAAACACCAAGGAATAAAAGAAAAAAACAATAACAAAAAATTCATAATTTATTTCTTGAAAGTCAATCTTAAAAAAATAGGTGTTTTTATACTTAAACCTAACACAAGCTTGACAAAGGAGTTAGTTATACCGGAATTGGTCAATAAACAGATGAACACTCACAAGTCACAAGTCATTATCATAATTTTCCTTCAAAGATAACAATAACACTTTCTAGTTTCTAGAAGCTTTTGGAGTTGTTTGAAAATATTAAATAAGTAGGGGGGTATTGTGAAGTTTCCATCATGAATTTTTTCCCCAACTGGAGACCACCAGTAAAACCCATACTCTTCCCTCCACTCCACACTATCTTCATCGTCGAGTTCTCCATTATACAATGGCGATCTCTCTCACGCGAAATCTCTTCCGAACTGTGAGTTTTTTCATCGTTGCAATCGATCGTTCTTTCTCAATATTTTCAATTTTAATTTCTCTTACATCGTCTCTGTTTTTTTGGTTTTTAGTTGATTTTTCATTCAATTCAAAGAAGCAGGGCAGCAGAAATCCTATGCCGCCTCTCAATTTCACTTAAAATCATTCACGAATCAGATGCTCCGTTGATTCGCATATCCAGTGAGAAATTGAAATCTCATGCTTCTAATTTGAATCAACTTACAAGCTCATAGAAATGAGTTCTAATTTTAATCAATTTGAATAGTTTCAGATACTGGTGTTGGTAGCAGCTTGGAGGAATTTCAGAGATTAGATTTACACACCCTTGCCAATTCTTCTGCAAAATGGGGTAAGTTTAGTATTTCACTTGTTGGCATAATTTCTTTTACGCACTCGAAAAATATCAAAATTGAAATATTGTTTCCATTTTCAGATGGCTCTCTCTCAATTACAACAACTGGTATAGTATAACCCTTCTATTCACTGAAGAAAATATTTATTTAGTTTAGTATGTTCATTTAAATTTCATTTTGTTTGAAATTTGAAGGGATAAATGACAAAGAAATCCAACACTTTAGTCTAAATCTCAAAGAAATGGAGGCAAATTTGGTGAAGTTATCTTCCACATACAAAAATCTTGGATCATTCAGGCAAGCAATCTACCTTGATAACTATTTAAATCTTTGTCATATTCATTAATTAATTTTTATTATATATTTTTACTTAGCGGTACTGAAGTGTGTTTTTCAATTCAAGAAGAAGAACATTCTGGGGATTTCGTCTTGTGGGCAGTTGGTTTCCTCCGCAAGGTTTTATTCCATTATTGTGTATTTTATACCATTTCATAATAAAAGTTTCAATATAACATTTTGTTTGCTAATATACTTTGGCAAATTGTATTTTGTTCCTAAATAAATCAATTATAAATATTACATTCGAATCATTTCTAACATAGTCCTGTCCATTTCATAACACTTTCGCAGATTCTCCTTTTGAAAAATACTGTGAGTATACTATGTTATGTTTTCATTTACCATGTTATCATTATATATAATTTAACATGAACCTTATTTTAATAGAATATACTATTTGGGCTCTTCTTAGAGCAAATTGAAGGCCAAGTATTATTAAAACGAGAAAGATTGATACATGAAAATAAAGAATCACATGTACCGTTTACGCTCCCAAGTATCGAATGCGTGTCTTTTGGCCTCAAGGAATTTGCTCTTAAACACGGATTCGATTTAGACAAGCTGTGTGATACTTGTTCTCTTCACAGGTATTATACCCTTTTCGACTGTCAATATACTATTTTTTAGCACGGTACTGTTTTTTATTCAATGTAACATTTTTATAGAGAAGTAGTGATGGAGGGAAGAGGAGTTGCGAGTAATTCAGAGAAAAATAGAATGAAAGATCAAATTAAAGTTGAGGTTATAATTGTAATTGCCCCTATTACAGCTCAGCATTCATGTTGGTCTCTCGCTTCATCAACATCACAGGTCCTCTAAATAATTAAGTATTTATCTATTTAAATTTGCAAAAAGCCCCTGCATTATGCCTAATTTGCAAAAAAGCCCCTACTTTCTGAAAATTGCAAAAGATGGACCTCTCTTCTTATAAATAATTAGCAAAAGTGTGGTTTTTACTTTTTTGTTTGCAATTTTCTTGAGAATGAAGGTTTTTGTTTTGCAATTTTCAATAAGTTAGGGTTTTTTTTTTTTAAAAAAAAATTAGGCATAATTAGGGTTCTTTTTGCATATTTTCGTTTATTCATTATTATTATTTTTTTGGTTTAAAGGTCCTTTGTTTTGAAGATTATACACCGGTTATGAACCTAGAGTCAAGTTTAGATGTATTATCAAGCATTGATTGGCAATTTTATGGTTTCAAACTAAAAAATGCAACTATAGAAAACGAAGGAGTGATATTACTCGAGTGGGATTATACTTCTTTCGCTCGTATGGATATCATTATCCATTGTTACCATAAATCATATCCTCTTATTTATTTTTATTTATTTATGGCAAATTTGCACAAAATCCCCTGCGTTATGACTAAATTGCAAAATAAACTTTTAGATTGTCTGGAATTGCACCCACAAGGACCATTCTTTTGTAATTTTGGATAATGTAGGGACCTTTTTGCAATATGGTTCCCCTGGTACTATTTATAAAAGTAAAATGAAAATTCCTTGACTTGGTTAATTTGGACACTGCAATGCTGGTACGAGAAATTTCGGTACCAGATCGAAACCTCGTGAAGAAAGCAATCAAATCTGCTTTGGACGATCTCAAGTCTTCTCATACGCATCTTTTTCTCAGCTCTCAATCCATCAAGGTCCTTTAATTTTTTTACGAAATTTTCATATAACACTTTGAATAATTATTTTAATATTTGGACAGGTAAGAGCATATGTTCCGGATCTTTCTAGAGCACTGGCGGGTTTAATCCTCTCATCGAACGACTCGGAATTCAAAGGGGAGTGTGCCGAGCTTCTAGGACTGAGCTCGCTTCAATCCGATCACGATGAAACCCTAATCGAATCTTGCATAAGCCATAAACTTAATCGAATTATTGAATCAAATGATACCAAAAGCAAATCGGTGAGAAACACCGGTGTACCTGCACGGCCCGCACCGAGTTTATTTGAATGTGAGAGTGAATTTGTCGAAGAGGAAATTGACGAGGCCGATGAAGATTATTTACTGCGTTATTAGTTTCTTTTTTCGTTTTGGCCCATTAGATTCTTTGATATTACTTGGCACCCCACATAAAATATACAGATTGTTTTATTCATATTCATATTCATAATATATACATGAAAGTACGTACAAGCAGAAAATTCATGTATCATTTTTTTGTTGTGTAATAACTAATAACTCATACAAAAAGATCTTTGGCATGCTATTTTTGTGAACTATAACCTATTTTATATATTAATATTCTTTGGAAATATTTGATAAAAAATTATTAGAGTACCTTGATCAAGGGACAAAATAAAAATATTATACGAGTCGATAGACAAAAAAAATTCGATTTGTAGTCATTTCTAAGATATTAGAAGAAAATCAATGCAGTGTGACATACAAACATGTGGATGCATCGATTCTAGAGATAATGAAATTATCAAATTAATTTTCCTTAAAATCGGCAATTACCAAATTGATCTTCCTTTCAATTTTCAATAAATTCTGTTCTAAAAAAAGCCAAGTATATGCACCATTCGTGGATTAAAAATTAAATAGACAAGTGATTTGTTTCTTGGTCCTTGATTTTCACAAAGAAAATCGCTGTTCTTTGTCCTCTATCAAGTCAAAACATATTCTCTATGACATGGTTCGTTACATGGAACAATATAGTGATAATAATTAAGATAAATATTTTTATCTATCCTCATTGTATTTTTTTTGTTTTTTTATAGCTTGAGTATTATAATTTGGAAAATATATGTAATGCATCTATCATATTGTATTTTTTTGTTTTTTTATTGCTTCAGTATTATAATTATAATTAGTAAAATTTATATAATGCATCCTAAATATATAAATTTTTTATATAATGAATTAAGATATGTTTTTCTTTCATCATTATATGTTAATTAACTTTTTTTTTTTTATTGTTTTGAGGATCATAATTAAGTGAATCTTGTTATAAATACTCGAAATGTATGTATTTATTATTAGTCATAACTTTATATGTGATGTGTAGTCATGTTTGAATGTTTTTTTTTGAAAGGAATACCGGTGGTATTCGAACTTGCATTAAAACGAAAGTTTTATACAATAATAAAAAAAGAAAAAGGAAAAGAAAAAATATTTCGAACCAAAATATATCCCAAATTCAAGTGTCATATCGCCTCCTCTTGTCCAAACGTAGCCAAAGTGTCGTCTCCGAGACCATTTTTATCGCCGTTGTTATTGGTGTTCGTCCTTTTTTGCGAAAAAATCGGGCATTACGTTATAACCATATTTGTCATGTTATGGACGCCCATAATTTATTCCAAATCTTTTTTTTTTTGGGTGTCCGCTCTTTTTCTATTTACTAACCAAGTTTCTTCTTGCGTCAGCAATAATATTCTTCGAAACGGAGCGTTTGTTTTTCTTTCGGCCAATTTCCAAACCACCACCGTGTATGGGCAATTGATAAAAAGATGATTTGCCGTTTCTTCCTTTCTTGCGCATAGCGGACAAATTGTTTCGAGTGCCCAATCCTTTTTCCTCAACACATCGCATGTATTTATTTATTTATTTTTTTTTTGAGTAAATTCGGAGAGGGCTCAAAGTCCCCCTTCCAAACACAATCTCCTTTTTTTATTTTTTTATTTATTACAAACCCGTAGGCCGGCCCGTAGGACACACACTCTATTCACTCATTTAACATTTAATCTATAATCCAGTGTCCCCGTCGGGAATCGAACCCCACACCTCTCGCTCCCTAGCAAAGAGGTGTGACCAACTAGGCTAACTCTAGTTGGCGCATGTATTTATTTTATTTTGTTAAATGTTGAAGATGTATGAACATTAAAAAGTACACAATGGAGCACTCAGTTGGAAATATTCATTGGATCAAAAAGTGTTATACTCTCCCTATATATGTATGTTTTATGTTCATTATTTACACACAACAATTTAATCTAATAATAAATAATTTCTCTATATATTTCTTGTGTTATTTATCTTTCATTTATAACAAATATTAACTAGATAATATTTTTCATCCATTTCTTTTCATCATTAAATGCCTATTAAACATCAGATAATGAATATATTCTGGATTATAATTTCAAGTGAATCTTAATTATATATTCTTTTTCATCCTTTCTTTCACTAATTTACCTATAAAAAATCAGATAAGAAAAAGTTTACCAATGAAACATATTAATATTTGTTATATATTTAGTAAGAAATATCATGTTATTATTGCTTGAGGATTATGATTTGGAAAATATATGTAGTGCAACTTAACTATCATTATTTTATATAATTAATTATTGTTTGAGGATTATAATATAGAAGATATATTAGTGAATCTTAACTATATAAATTTATTCATCCATTTTTAATCCATTTATAATATGAAAGATATACCTATTAAACATCAAATTAGAAAAAAACATAACCAATGAAACAAATTCTTGACATGCATTATGGGCCTATAGCTCCTCCTAATCAAATTATTTTTTAACATGAGATAAGCAAGGGGATAAGCTTATTTTTTTAAAATAGTTAAAAAAGATGGGTTGTGTTCATTTTGATTACATGTTCTCAATATATACTAATTCTGATAATGAAAATAAATAAATTTTGTTTAATAGCCGATTACAATTTTTTTTGTTACCAAGTCTATTTTTTCAATAGTGAATAAATGCTTTGAATATATATTTTTGATAAGGAAAAAAACTATGTATGCACTTTTATTACTTATATTTCTGTGCAATTTTTTTAATAACTAAAATCGAGTTCTTCTCTATTGACAATATATGTTTTTGCTATTTTATTTTTTGGTTTCTTTGCATGAGCTTTTGTAAGGAAAAACAAAATACATGCTTATATTTCTACGTGGTTTTTTAAATAACTAAACCAAGTTTTTTCTATTGATACTAAATGTTCACAATATATTCTATTGTAATTGAACATTTATAATTACTAGATATTTAGATATTTTGATACTATGTTGGTACAAACAAAAATTAAAAAGAAAAAAGTTACAATCCGCAGGGAGCTCAGACAATTTCCTAATTATTTACTGAGTTATTAGTTTCATTTTTTGTTTTGGTGCATTGAATTTTTTGATATTACTTAGCACACCACATAAAAAAATATATTGTTTTAGGCGATGCACTGATGCCCCCAAGACTCATCTATACATCCTTGATTGATGAGTCTGACAAAATAATTTAATTGGATTGATTAACATTCTTCACTGAATGAATTAACAAGTTAATTAATTATATTATTGAATTGGAATGTCAATTAACATTTACAAATTATGATATACCTACGATCTCATGACCCAGTGATGAGATACTTAATACAAGATATCGTATGTCATGAGTTCGAGTTTCGTTAATATTATTAATAAAAATATGAAACCAAATATATTCACGATTCGTGAATTAAGTTTTTTTCAAAATATAAAATAAAATAAATAAACTGACATGACAATTAAACTTTAATTGTTTTATTCATAATATACACATGAAAGTACAAACATAAAATTCATGTATCACTTCTTTATTGTGTAATAGCTTCATACAAAAAGATCTCTAGCATGCTACTTTTATGAGCTAACATATTTTATATATTAGTATGCTATTGAAATGAATTATAAAAGTCTATTGAAGTATATTTCTCGAGGAAAAGAAGAAAATACATTATACAAGTTGATAGACAAAATATCTCCGGCTCATAATTCAATTATTTTTAAGATATTGGAAGAAAATCAATATAATAACATACATAGATGCTGATGTTATTACTAGCGACTTAAGAGGCGGGGCGTAAAATTGATTTACATTTTTCGTGAATGAAACTAAATTATTTCCTCGGATAAACGAGAAGTTACCCGCCCCTCGCTTCACGAAATATCATGAATGTTGCAACAAATATACATAACACTTGAAATATTACATTATGCGTATATATATAGTCAATATTTTTAATTTTCTTATATAAAACTTTTTCTTTGAAGCAACGAGAGAATGTTGGTAACATCATTAAGTTATATTTAAGAAAATAAAAATAATTATGATATTTACGTAATGTCATAATGGACTGCAAATTTACATAATGCCACATAGTTGGATTTTGTTATAATCCAGGAATCGGAATCCACCAAATCATGTATTTGAAATCCAGTACAAATTTTCTTGTTTTAAAGGGTGTAATCCAGAATTTTACCTTATTCTATTAATTTGATCATTAATGCTTATATATGTTAATTATATAATAAATATAAATAAAACGAGTTAATTACACATTCATTTTTCATTTCACCCCCATCTTTTCCGTGTAATTACATTTCTCTCCCCGTCTCCCTCTCTCTACCCATGGATCTCTAAACCTAGGTTTGATCTCTCCCTCTCCCCTCTCTCTGCCTCACCGCCTCAGCTTCTCTCTTTCTCTATATAGCGATCAACAAAGTTGCTTTCTTTTTCTAGCTTCGCTGGAGTGTACTGCTGGTAAGGGAACTGTTTTTTTTCCTCAAATTTCTTACTGATTTTGAGCTGGAATTTTAGTTGATTTTCTTCTTGGGTACTCGTATTTCTTGTTCTTCGAGCTTATTGTAGTATTATTTCTTCAATATTTTGGTTTGATTTGTGTTTATTTGGGGTTTTACTTCTTCAAAGAGACTACTTTTAATTGGGGCTGATGAATTTTGACCAATGGAGAAACCTCGCAGAATACAATCGTATCTGTGGCTATTACTTACCGTCTCATAGATTGCATCAATCTTAATAATTACTACCTAGTACCAACTATACCAGTCTGTCTGTTTTGTACTGGTACAGAGCTCTTCTGATCAAAATTTCTCTTAAATTTTCAGCTTTGCAACACTCAAAATGGAGACCAACAATCTCGAAGTAGTTTCGGTACCATCAAGCTCCTCGTCGAAGCAAAACCCGGTACCAATTGGGAAGAGAGCAATAGACATCCTCTCTCGAAAGCAACCAATTGCTCCCCCCAAAATGGGAATGCGATTCGACACAATGGACGAGGCGTACGAATACTTCCTCGCTTATGGATATCAAAAGGGATTTGGAGTAACCAAAAGGAATTTCCATACACGAAACGGAGTGAGGTATAGGTACACTTTGATGTGCTACAAGGGTGGCAAACCGAAAAATAAACCTGGCTTAAAGGTACTATTTCAATCTTTTGCCTTCTCTCTGCTAAAACCCTAATTCGTGATCCTTAAACCCTCGCAGGTACGAAGGCGTCTCGTAGCGAAAACAGACTGCAAGTCCGTGATGGTAGTGAAATTCAACAATCTGCAAGGCAACTGGGAAGTGGTCTTCCTCGAGCTCGAACACAACCACCCGTGCAATCCCGAAATGGTTCGATTCATGATGTGTTTCCGCGACCTCCCAGACTGGAAAAAGGACTACCAACCATTCAACGCTCGAACCAGACTCCACCCCAAGATCCACGCGGGTCGAGGCCGACCCGCTCGGCCAAAAGAATACGTCGAGAGGACGCTCGGTCAACGAAATTTCAATCTCGATGCGGGGGGAGGCAAGTGGCGCTTCACCGAAGCTGACGTGGAGGCTTTGCTGGCGTTCTTCGACAGGAATCAGGCCGAGAATCCTGATTTTTTTTACTCGTGGGATATGGACGAGTCTGGGAGATTGAAGAATGTTTTGTGGGTCGATTCGAGATCGAAAGAGGCGTATAAATATTTCAATGACGTGGTTTCGTTCGACACGATATATCTTTCGGAGCAATATAATATTCCTTTGGTCGCGTTTTTGGGAGTGAGTCATCACGGTCAAGTGATTTTATTAGGGTGCGGTTTGTTGGGCGACGATTCGGGGGACTCTTATCTTTGGTTGTTCAAAAAGTGGTTGAAATGTATGGACGAGAAGCTGCCAGGTGGCGTGATTACCAGTCATTCGAGCTCGATCATCCGTGCGGTTTCCGAGGGGTTTCCGGGGGTGAGAAGAAGATTCTATTTGTGGCATATTTTGAAGGAGCTTCCGGAACTTTCTGGAAGGACGGAGGACAAGGAAGCAATGAGCATGAAAGTGCGAAAAGTCGTGTTTGGTTCTCTCACCGCGTTGGATTTCGAACGAGATTGGATCGAAATGATTAACGGGTATAACTTGACGGATAATAGATGGTTGAGCGCGTTATTCGAGGAGCGAGACAAGTGGGTCCCAGCTTATATCAAGGAGCATTTTTGGGCCGGTTTGGGAACCATGCATCGAAGCGAACGACTCGATCATTTTTTCGACGGGTACATTACCCCCGAAACGAGTATAAAATCGTTCATCGAGCAGTACGATACCGCGATGCGGCTCCGGTACGATCGAGAAATGTACGATGATTTTAGATCTTTGCAACAATGTCCCGATATTTTATCGGGGTTGCTTTTCGAGGAGCAACTCGCCAAGGTTTATTCCATTAATGTTTTTCTCAAGTTTCAAGATCAGGTTCGCCAGCTCGTGAGGGTTAATTGCCAGGTGGCGAACCGAACCGGATCCATGGTGACTTATACTGTTACCGTTATCGGCAAGGGAAAGAAATTGGATTACAGAGTGATTTTTAATAGCGTCGAGAAGGAAGTGTGGTGTATTTGTCGATCTTTTCAGTTTAAAGGGATTTTGTGTAGTCATGCTTTGGCGGTCTTGAAACAAGAGTTGGTTATGTATATTCCTAAAAAGTATATTTTGGATCGGTGGAAAAAGGATTATAATCGCCCCGATGATGTTAATAATTATAATAATGGTGGTGCTGATGTGGCGTCGATTGATTCGCCGGTTCAGGAGATAGAAGAAGAGCAAGTGAGAGAAGAGGAGAGGAGTGAGGACCCGTTGTATACACACGGGCACAAGTTTCTTGAAGATTTGGCTGGACTCGGTGCGATGGACCAAGATGGAATGGAGTACGCGTTGAATGTGATGAAGGAGGCGAGAGAGAAGATTATGAAGAAACTCGAGCAGTCACGAGGTGGTGCCACGTCAGCAGAAAAGGACAATGAGAAGTCGAAGAAGAAGGGAAAGAAAGGTAGTAAGAGAAATGAGGAAAGGGGGAGTAGTAGTGGGGTTAAAGAGATTGGTACGAGTGGTGGAATGGCTGGTACGAGGTATGTGGGTAATTTTATGCCGCCACCTGTACAAGCTGTACAAGCGCCACCTGGGATTTTTTATTTGCCGGTTAGGCCTCATCCGATGGTTTTCCCTCCATTTCTGCCTCAACTGCACCCTCAAGTGTCGGTGCCACCTGTCTCTCCTGCGGTCGGTACGAGTGACAGTGTTAAGAAGAGGAGGAGACGGACTTGATTACCGACTCGCTTCTAAAGGTACCGATATAATCTCTTCGTCTTTTTGATTTTTGATTTTTCGAGATTTCTTAATACTTTTGTTGCGTTTGTTACTTTGCAGATAATTAATGTTGGATCTATATATGGCAAAGATATGTTGTTTTGATTGGAGGAGTAGAGATGTTTTATGTAATGTAAAAAGGTGGAAAAAAAATGCTATTGGTCCATTCATCTATATGTAGACAAATTTAGGGTTTGGTACTTTGGTTGTATTTTTTTGTAGGGGTTTTATGGTAAAAATGTTTTGCTTATGTGTTAGGCATAGATTGGGATAATCTTGTCTTGAATAGTCTTGTAGTATAATTAGAGTATGTTTAATGTTTAATGTGGGCTCGAATATATGGGTTTTTTGAGTTCCATTTAGGTCTGTTTTATCTTAAATTAACTTGGAGTTGTTATATGATTAATTTTGGGGGCCTTTGCCTTTTAAAAACTTCAAAATACCCAATTTATCCTTTCAAAAAAAAAAATATATATATATATATAACATCATATTTGACCTTTCAGAGAATAAATTCTCAATTTTACTTTTTTAAATTTCCAAAAATATAAATAAAGTTACAATTTTTTCAAAAGTGGTGTTAAAATTTTCAAACTATTTATAATTTAATTTTACAAACCATAGATATGCAAATCTCCCAAGTCATTTTTTTTTTCCTTGGGGTCAAGTGTTTGACTTGATGTGTTTTGTTGGATTTATGTGTTTGAACTTTGAATGCCAAAGTTTAGTTTGAAGTCAAGTTCAGAGATGGTTGCAAGTTGCAACATACTTTGATCCACCCACCCTCAACCAAAACACACCTTTTCAGAAATTTGCAATAAAGTTTTTGAATTTAGTGGCGGATCTATTAACGAATTAGGGAGGCCAACGGTTTTTCTGGATTTTTGAGCGGTATATATATATGATTATGCTACTGTATTTTATGATAAAATTAAAAATTTATGTATTATCATCTCTCCAAAAAAATTTGAAACTTCTCACGATAGTCCCTCCCGTCCCCGATACTTGGCAAGATCCGCCACTGCTTGAATTGTGCTGAAATCGTGTAAAATTTTAGTTTGAGCTCACATTTTGAAGTCTTCAAAGTGATCGGACCATCCATTGCCAAAATTCAAAATGTAGTCATTTTTTTTTATCATTTAAGAAGTCGTGTCATAAAGTTGTACAACAAATTTTCTTCTAGACATGAATCTTTTGAGTTGAATTTAGATGTGTTTTTAATCACAAATCAACTCTAGTTATTGTATGTATGACTTCATTTTGGGGATTTATCCTTCTAGAAAGTCAAAATATCAAATGTTTTCGAGAAATGAAAATGTCAATGTGCCGTTTCAACGATCTAAATTCTCATATTTACACAAGTCAAATATCAAATGTAGCTTTTGAAAGATCTAAATTGTCATATTTTCGACTTTTAGGAGAATAAATATGTAAATATTTTTTTTTTTTTTTTTTTTTTTTTGAGTAAATTCGGAGAGGGTTCAAAGTCCCCCTTCCAAACACAATCTCTTTTTTTTTATTACAAACCCGTAGGCCGGCCCATAGGCCACACACTCTATTCACTCATTTAACATTTTTAATCTATAATCCAGTGTCCCCGTCGAGAATCGAACCCCACACCTCTCGCTCCCTAGCCAAGAGGTGTGACCAACTAGGCTAACTCTAGTTGGCTTATAAATATGTAAATATCAAATCATTTCTTTCTGGGAGGTGAAAAGTGTTTGATTTGATGCGTTTTGGTGGATTGCTTCTGTTCTGTGTGTTTGAATTCTCGTAGTTAAGGAGAATAGTTGCAACGTTCTTGCATCCTCGGTTCACCCTCCTCACAACCAAAACCTACCTTAAGAAAGAGAAAATAATTCATGAAATTTTTTTGACGGATTATTTCTGCATGTGACCCAGTTTGAATTGAGAATTCGAAAAATAATTCGAATTTTGAAAATATTTCAAAAATAACTCGGAACGGATTTTAAAAACCCAGTGCTATCTGGTTTTAAAACTTCGGTGGACTAAATTAATTAACAAACGAAATTTGTCATCATTTCTTTTCTGATAAAAAATCTTGGAATTTTCAATTGAAAATTTGATATTGTTCTTCAGATTTTACCATAACATGTTATATGTTCTAAGCTAGTATATTTAATTAACATGATAACTAGCACATGTTAGCTATTAATTTAATACGTAATTAACATTAGTTCAAATTCATAAATTTAAATCAATATTAATAAATTTTTAATGATATATTCTAATTATCACGTTAATTAAATGCAATAGTACAAATATGAAGAATACGACGGTACATTTTGGAGTACAATAAATGTTATGATGACTCAAATTTTCTTTTATGGCGATAGGATATAGAAATACATAGTACAAATATTTGTTTTGCAAATCTCCTTATGGCGACTGAAATGGACCTAAAATTATGTCGCACTGCTAATTATATGTACTATAATTTGGGTACAACCCAAGAGTGTAGAATGTTTTTACTCTCGGCCGCAATTAGTATGGGCATTCTTCCTTTGCGTTTGAAAATATTCTATTATTATTTCGTTCTTTCCAGATTGACCATACACAGGCTGTCCAATATCTGGCATGTTCTTCGTTGATGTTCTTTTGCCATGTGCGTATTTCTTCCCAATAATCTAGGAAGGAGGATCTTGTATTTGCCGGTAGTGCTAGGAGTCGATAGCATTCCATTGCGTATGAGCATTGTGAGAATAAATGTGTTGTTGTTTTCAGAATATCTCGGCATATAGAACACACAAAGTGTCGTGTGGCCAATCCCTTTTGGATAAATTTTCCTGCGTTAAAATACTATTATGACCGGCAAGCCAGAGGCACAATTTACTCTTTAAAGATATTCGGAAAATAAAAATCTGCCCGGCCATTCTACCGTCGTCCCCGTATTACTCAGATGGTACACTCTTTTGAAAACACCTATACATTATTATTAGGATAAATCTATCCATGAGAATTAACAAAACTATTCAAGGTTCGTTTAGCAATTTGCTCAACTAAAATAGGTACAATGATGGAAAGGTAGTTGAGATTTCATAATTAGATTATGAAATAATAATACAAAACTATCGAGGCAAGTGAACCAACACGGGATGTATTATGAAATCATAATAATCCAAGTTGTTGAGGCAAATTTAAAATAGACTAAATATGTATTTGGATGATGGTACTTGTGATCTTTCAAATCTTTTAGGTTTGATTTTGAAATTAGTATTATCTTTTATATTTGATTTACACAAAATTTGTGCTCATCACTATACGGATCACAAAGTTACCTCTGAAAATTAAAAGAGCCTAATTATTTGAGCCAAGTAACATTTCATATTTTTAGTCCAACTCATGCATATTTATACTTATGTATAAAGTTAAGAGATTTATTATCACCATATGAAGCCACGTCACTTCTTCATGTATTTTTTTTTTTATTTTCTGTGATTTGTTCCGTGTGTCTTTTTGTGTTGCTTCTCACTTGACCCGTTGAGTCATTTAATTTAATATTTTATCTTATTAATGATACATATCCCATATGATCTTGATCAAAAGATCTAAAATATTTCGTTTTTTATTTGAACATGGTCTATATAAACAAGAACCTTGGTCCATCGTGGATCAAGTTCATTCGTATTTATTTGTCTCAATTAAATATGAATTTCTTTCAAAAAAACTCATTCAATTTGATACATATCCCATATTATTTTACATTTTAAAAAAATATTAATTTAAAAAAATCCTAATTTTTTTAGCATATAAAAATAAAAAAAAAATATTATATGTTATATTCATATAATTTTAATATTTCATACATTTTATATATTTAAATTTTACATTTTTTTCCTGAAGAACTAACACAGAATAATAATAAAATGAACGTAATACTCAAAGAACACGTTGCAAACATTTAAAAAAAATATAAAATCATGAAACTATTACAAAAATAAAATGACAACGAAAATAAAAAACTTGATGTTTAAATAGATATTTTTCTACAATATATTTTTAATGTGTTTTTTTATTGTTGTTTATTTGTTTATTATTATCTTATGTTAGTTTTTCTTGAATATAAAAAAAAAAAATTATATGAACACACTATGTAATAATTTCATTTTTTTTTAAATCACTACACGTTAAGAAATGGTTATTAATTTCTTAAAATTAACAATAAATAACAAAAAAAAAAAAAATTAATTATGAAGATTGAAGGGTATTTGATCAATTTTTTTTTAATATCATCCATAGGGGAATATTTGGAAATAAAAGTTTGGTAGAGAGATTTTTTACAATATCCAAAAAAAAAAATAATGGGTTAAAAATACACCAAAACACATATGTGTGAATAATCAGGCAAAAAAACGTAGAATCCAATTATATATTAGGAAAAATTAAATCATAACAAACTCGAAGTTTTCCGCGCAATTGCGCGAGGAAAAAACTAGTTTATATTGTTTTACATGAATACATGTATAATTAGTCTAAGTTGTAATCTAAGTGGGTTTATACCGTAATCAAACAACCAGACAAAATATTTGAAAAGGACTGCATGTGGGTCCCGCAGAATCTGATTTTGTAAGACTCAAAAAAATAGTTGCTGTGCCACTTACCCATCAAAGATATTTGGTACAATAGCTTAGCTAATGTATTATTTTGTAGACTATTCACACGAAACATAAAATTAAGGATAATTATGTCATGCTCCTCAAATTCCTCCGACCACCTTCTATATCACCAATTAACATAATAATTAACAAAAATACACTTCATTAACGGTTAATTGATATTGACCAAAAATTGTTAATTCATACGTAGGGTTGGGAACCGAACCGAACCGGTCGAATTTAGTTTAATCGGTTCGGTTTTTTTGTTTATTTGGTTCGGTTCGGTCCAAAAATTGATATTGTCCGATTTATTCGGTTCGGTTCGGTTTTGGTATTTTCAGAACCGATTAAACCGAACCGACCGAATTAATACTATTTTTCACTTGTTCTATTATATTCATTTAGAAAAATTAAAATTAAATATAGTAAAATTAGAAATAACGTAAGTATATTTTATATGATTTGTTTTTATATTTTTTTCTAAATAACATTTGAATTTTAATATTATAAAATTTCTAATTCGGTTCAACCGAATAAATCGAATAAGAAATTCGGTTTATTCGGTTCAATTTTAAATTGGTTCAAATTTTATTCGGTTCGGTTCGGTTCGGTTTGAATCTAGTCCGATTCGGTTTAATTCGGTTTGTTCTTATTCGGTTCGGTTTAACCGAATGTCCATCCTTATTCATAAGTATTTTAATTATATATCAGTTAATTATTAATGAAATATATTTTTATTAATTATTATGTTAATTAAGTGTTAATCGGTGTAATAAAAAATGGTGGGAGGAAACTCATGAACAACGTACATGACCTCTAAAATTAATAAAGTTGAACACACACATTACAAATACTATTATTGATCGAGTGTATGATAATGAGAAGCATGGTACAAGAAATAATCTATTATTTTTAGGTTCTCGTGGTTAGCATTTCCATATTGTTTCGTTAGATTGTACTTTTGAACAAGAACGAGCTTGTTGACCTAACCCATTGTTGTCAAGACTCAAATTCATGTCCCATGTACAAAAGTGGGTCTTTGTCTTCAGACCAACCATTGCCTAAGGGGCGTTTTCGGAAAAAAAAAAAAAAAAAAAAAAAAAACTAAGATGCATCTCTACAAATAGTTTCGTAGAATTTTTGTGTGGAATCATTCATTTAAATAGCACATTATTATGAGTATTTTTTAAATTTTCTTTCTTTTATTTTTTTCTTTGAATTAATGTCTTGTTTATTTCTACATTAAAAAAAAAAGTTTTTTTTAAAATGAATTTTTTTGACATTTTCTCATTCTTTATATTTTAATTTGTACAAATAAAGTTCATTTTTGTTTGTAATTCTTGTATCGGCTAAATATTTTGATGGTTCTATTTGTGTTTATATTAAAAAATTTCACAACAATTATTTACCAATTTAATGATTTTTTTATCAAAAATATTTAATTAACAAGGTCATCAATTTTTTCAAGAAAAAATAAAATAAAATGAATGATTTGTTCGATATTTTTTAAATCAATAAATACGATATCAAACCCCCTCTCTCTCAGTTCAGATAAAACAAAGAATCTCTCTCTCTCTCTCTCTCTCTCTCTCTCTCTCTCTCTCTCTCAATCTTATTTGATCAATCTTGGCACAAAATTTGACTAGAACTTGCTCGGTCTTTTTAGGATTAAGTTTCGAGTTGAGATCACAATTTTGAGCTCGATTCGTCTTGAATCGAGTAAGTGTGGTTCCATTCTATTCAATTGTCAAAATAACACATATTAATCCGAAAAATCTTGAATAATTATCAATAAAATCCAACGATTCAAATATTCGAAAATCCAACACATAACATCTCAACAAGCAACATAAGCACTTCACTTATTTTTTAATGAGTATTGAGAGACATAATAGTTTTTTTGGACTATATATTATGAATTAACTTGTTTTTTTATGGGTTAGAACAAAAAAATATTTTCATAAATAATTAGGTTTACTTTTTCAGAAAAAAAAAAACTCTAAATCTTTCATAGAAATTAAGCATCAGCTAAAATCAAAGTAGCATAATTCCATTTTAAGGATTTGACATAATAATTGTAGAGGAGATTCATAAGAATGAACACAGGATAATGGCGCCAATGATGATATGGCCCAACTAACCGCTTGTGCAAGAAAAACAAAATTAAGAAAATCTCTCACTCACACTTCTTTCTGGCTTTGTAACACGTCACTCTCTCTCTCTCTCCTCTTCTTCCACTGATAAAAGTGACTTTCATTTCGCAGAAACTCCACTCTTTACCTTTACCCTTTTCTTCAAAAAAGAAAGAAAAAAAAATCTCTGTTTAAACTTCTGATGATAATTAGGTTTTTCTTCAATTTCACCTCATCTTTGGTTAAACTTTTCTTCTGAATACTGGAATGGAGAAAAATATTTCGAAAATTCCGCATCCGATGGGACGAAAGTGTTCTTCTGTTAAGGTATAACCATATATTGTGTATGTAGAAATGATTTATCAAGCCTGCAAAATTGATAAATTGAGGTTTGATTAAATTTTCTTGTAAATTTATTAACAGGTACACTATGCGATTTGTTCGGAGCTCTCAAAATTACTCGATAAAATCATGTATATTCTTCCGTCTTTGGAATCGGCGAGGCCGGGAAGCACGTGTGGAATTAGGGCTCTTTGCGCTTTAAACGCCTTGCTCGAAAAAGGCAAATTAATTATTCAATATTGTACCGAGTCGAGCAAACTCTATTTGGTACTTTTTTTTATTCCCGAAAATTATGGAAATTATGAGATTATGGTAATAAGTTGTTTACTTTTTTGTGTGTGAAAATTTAGGCTTTGACGGGGAAGACGATTTTAGGGCGATGTGAGAGAGTAAAAAGCTCGTTGATTCAAAATTTGTCTCAAATTGAAAGCCTAGTACCAATTGTACTGGCTTCTCAGGTACTTGATAATTCGAAAATTTTAGCACAAAATATATTTCAGTATTGAATTAAATTCCATTTTCTAATTTCAGGTTGGAGAAACAATATTTTTTTTGGAGAACATAAAATTCAACATGGATCCGAGAGAAGAAAAGGCCGGTGACGTGATTTTGAAACTCTTGAGCCAAACAAATTCAAATGAAGAGATGGAGTCAAACACGATGCAAATTGCCACTTCAAATCTCAATTTAACGTCCCCGAAATCAATTTTAATAGAAAAAAGATCTATTAGAAAACTACATGAGCAAATTAAAGATACCGACCCCAAAAAGGAAAATGTTTTGGAGTTCCTTTTCTACCTAGTACAAAAATACGGTAAAAATATTCAACAAGACCCGGATAAAATTGACAAGAATTTTGAGATAAATTATGAAGAAAGAAAGTTACCAGATTTAAATTACAATTCTGTTTCGAGTTTGAAAAATGTTTGTGTCTCTCTTTTGGAGGGTAGAGTTGAAAATTATGATAATTCCGAGACTGAGCTAAGTGATTTCTCGAATATATCGATAATAGAGGACGAAAGTGAAACTTCCTCTCAAATTTTATTTCCTTGTAGTGTGGATTACATGAAAAATGGATTCTTTTCTGAATTCGACCCCGATAAATTTGTAAATTTCTTCAAGGACCTTTCCAAGCTTAAGATTGAAAATAGAGAGAAGGCTGTTGAAGATCTGAAAATGGTTCTAGAGAAAGAAATCGAGACTTGCTATTTAATGCTATCGAATGGTTTTGGCGAGGGTTTAGTTGAATTTTTGATAAATTCGCGGGATTCTTGTGATGAAAATGCTCAAAAAATTGGCACTCAATTGTTTCTTGCATTTTTAAGAAATAACAGGTATGAATATATTATTTTTTTTCATCATACTTTAGAAATAATTCTAAGGTGTTATTCTTTTCTTTTGCAATTCATCAAAGCTTTATATCGTTAACAATTTTATTATTATTTATTGTTTTGCAGAGTTGAATTTCCAACACTAAGTGAGGAAATATTCAAAATATTAAAACCATTTCTCGATCCAGAAACAAGAGAAGCTTTATCAATTCTCCAAAAATTCTCCCAATATTTCGATAATAATTCAACACCATATAGTCATAATTCTCCTTCGAACCATGTAAGTTCCGAGGATATAAATATCATGGAAATATGCATGGAAATAATACTTGATTTCTCATTTCAAAACAATACTACAAAATCCCAAGTATTTTCGTCTGGTTATTTGAAAGCTCTCGTCTCAATTATATCCATGGAAAAATTAACAGAATTCTCCCTGAAAATCCTACAAATTACGAGTTGTTTAGAAGAAGGTGCAAACCTTGTTATTCAAAACCCTAAATTTATCTCCTGTTTAGTGGAATTGTTGGAGACTGGTACAATCGATGAGAAGGAAATTTCTCTGAATATTCTTTTCCATTTATGCAATAAAGACCATGAAAATTGCGTAATTGTCGGGAAAGAGTGTGTGATACCAGCATTGGTGCTTTTATCGGTAAATGGAAATGAACATGAAATGGAGATGTCCAGTAAATTGCTTCAACTTTTGGAGGACTTGAGGGATGATGAGTGTGAAGTGGATGATTGTAGCAGTAACGGTGCCGGTACTGAGATTTTTACGGATCATCAGGACGAGATTGTTTCAAAAGAAGTTGCAATTTTGGGGAAGAAAAAAGGCGTTTTCTCGAGATTTAAACAACTGGCTCTTTTTTGAAGAATGGCAGTTCTGTAAATATTTTAACAAGGGTTCTTTTATAAATTATAGCAGGTTTGTAAATATTTCAAACTGCTATTGAGTATGATTAGATAGGTAGAAAAAAAAACGAGAGCTATAAGTAATAAAAGTAAGAAAAGCATTGTGCTTGAATAACTAAATAGATAGGGGTTAAATGGTTAATTTCTTTTTTCTTGATTTTTTTTCCATTCATGTAAAATTTGGGCTTGTGGAGTTTTGTGATTTGTGTTACTTTTGAACTTTTGGGCTTGTGGAGTTTTGTGATTTGTGTTGCTATAACATAATTTTTTAGAAATCATATTATATTTTAAGTGCTGATATATATTTTTTGTGTCAATAAACATTTCGTATTTCCAATACATCTTACAATGCAATAATAATTTTATATGTTAATGACAATTTTTTATGGCTTCGTGTAGATTTAAGCATGTATTCATTTAATTTGCAATGATGAAAAACAATTTTATATCCAAATATATTTTACTTTCATATTTTAGAAACAAGCATGAAACAATTTTAACACCATTTATAATAGGCATTAATAATATTTCCACAATTTCATGCTTTAAAATCAGTAGAAAACAATACACAAAATATCATATTTAATTTCGTACATAATGGTCGTGTCGATCTTTCTATTTTCATAATTCAAACAATACAAATTCGGATGTAGAAATTTTCTTATTCAAAAACATGAAAAAACAGAACTTAAAAAAAAACTACAAAACATAACTTTCAAAACTTATTTTTCATCTTTCTTCGAAAAATCCAATATACCATTTCGTTCTTTGATTTCCTTTTCGGCCTCGATTCGTCTCAAAGCACTAGAACTTATCTTCTTCCCAGTCGATTCCTCTGGTACAAGCTCTACTACTTCAACCTGTAATAAACAATAATAATACTCGTGTTAAACCAATTGCTTCACAAAAATAAAAATGTAAAATATTTATAAAAATTAAGAAGTGAATAATAATTAATAAAAAACCTCTAATTGAGATAAGCCTCTTTCTGCTCGTTTTCTATTTACCGCCAATCCTCCTCCATATGTTTCCTTGCTGTTTAAAAATTAATTTCTATGAATCTTTTTTATTTACAAATAATACCCTTCAAAATACACTTCTTCAGTTTTTTTTTTCTTTCTTTTTTCGAATAACAACAGTTAGGTGGGCCAAACTGCAAATTTAAAATGAGAAAAGTGAATTAGAAGGATTACCTGACAAGAATGGCCTCGAGATTTTCGTCCACGATAGAAGGCCCAAATGGGTCGGTAATTGGTTCTGTTATTACTGTTAAATCAGGCTTGATTAACTGAAAAGCAAAACAAAAAAATTGGATAAAATTCATCTAAACACGGTATAAATTAAGCTCGTAAGAAAAAAATGATTTAGGGGAAAAACCTTTATATAGTCCTTAACATTTTGCATTCTCTTGTCTATGGGTTGTATTAAGTTGGCATACTACATAAAAAAAATGTTATAATTAAATATCATAATTAAACTAAATACATAAATCAAATAGATGAGATGCATAATTAGTACAAACCTCTTTCTTAATCAGCATTGGACCATCACAGACACCAATAACTATTCGATCTCTCGCCAGCTCAGCAGCGGCCTATTTTCACAAATATCAACTTTCAGAAGGGTGATTTTGCAAAATAAATCCAGCTAATCAAAGCATGAATAAATAGAAAATTTTGGATCCACGAATCTATTACAAAATTAATTGGTTAATTTTAGAATCGTTGAAAGTAGGTGAAATGAAATCCAGGAATTAATTGTAATTTTTTACAAAGAAAGCAAGTAGCAAAAATGGAAAGCAGAAAGTAACAGACTAATCATTATTCATTACGTACCAAATTTAACCAAGTCAATAAATTCAAAATTAGTGAATAAAAAGATGGATTCTTTTTACCTTAAGGAGCAAATGGTGACCTTCGTGAAGCCTATCAAAAGTTCCCCCAATTACCACTGATGAGTAATTTCTAATTTTTTCATTCTCTTCTTCCTTAGACCCTTCCATCACCATTTCTCCTCCTATTTCTTCCTTCTCTTCACTCATATCTTCAATTCAGTTCAACTCTTTTGCGAAAGAGAAATTGGGGAAGATGGGTCGCGCGAGAAATTCAGTACGACAAATTGGCGTGCAGTCTAATTTGATTATTTCATTGACAAGAACAAAAAGAGGGATTCTTTCTTCTCCACTTTTCTCGGTCTGATTTTCTTTTCTTCCATTTTATCAGAATTTTTAGAGAGGATGGGTAGGTGGCAATATGAATGTGGCCACCTTCTCTATATCCTGTGCAACGATTCACTGAGTGACAAGTGAGACCAATGCAAAGAAAGGATGAATAATGTCTGATTGTTTAGCTATTACATGAGTTATATAGACGGATATGCTGCAGAGAATCTGGATCTTTCTCTGGATAAATATGAAAAGGTAGATTATTTTATTTTTTTCGGTGAAAAGGTATATTACAAAGAGTATTTTTTTTGTAAAATAGTCCTAATTTTTGTGTTAAGTTTGCAAAGAAACAAATTATTATTTTTTGTTTGCAAGCATAATAATAATAATTATAAAAAAATTTACTTTTGTATTTTGTTTTTAATTTGATTTAATTAAGTCATTCCATTCATTATTCAGCTTCGTCATAGACGCAACCTATCACATTGACATGTTTGTTGATAACTCGTGACATGTTATATTTAATAACGTGAACACATAAATTAATTTATTTTAAAAAAATGTTTAATTTGCGATGTGAGGCATTATAGTTATTTAATAAATTACGAGATTATATTTTAGATTTTTTTTTTGCTATTTGAATTATTGCGCTGCTATTTAATTCATTAAAAAATAATGCATTCATAAATAAAATAATTTATTTTGTCACGTCGTCAAATATGACATGTCATATGTTGTCTTGTCACGTCATTAAATATGTCATGTCATATGTTGTCATGTCACAACTTAACAGTCCAAGCATCCGTTAACGGACAGAAGGATCCAATTGAACCAAACTAAAAAGATAATGAACTTGATTGACCAAATTAAAAAAAAAAAAGTTATTTGATTGCTCAAATTAAAACGTTAGAGACTTGATTGAAATTTAGATATAAGAAATCATTTTTTTCAAAATTATACTAGTGTTTTCTAAAATCCCTCACAATATTGTATTGACAATCCCTCACGATATGGTCAAGTAAATAAGACAAATACTTGAATGAAATCAGAATGTTTTTATATATTAAACTGGATTTATTTATTAATTTAGCATATACTCATTTAACACATAATTATGTGTTAAATCGAATTTATTTATTTATTTATTCATTTATCGCCACCTCATTAATAGGACGAGAAGATTGTAAGGAGCTTTATACCATCACTCGAATTATAACTATAATTGGTAAACTGTGATCCGATCCGATTCGACTCGTTCGAATATGAACTCTAGAAAAATATTAAAAGAACCAACTATCTGAATCTGAACTGCAAAGTAATGATTCGAACCTGAAATTGAATTGAATGACTCGAAATCAAAACTGGATTGAAATCCGAATGACCTATCACCCATACGACCCATGATACGAATGGTCTGTGACCCAAATACATGTTATCTGATTAACAGGTAACACGGATGATTCACAACCCAAATGATCCGAAGTAAAAACAATCTTAATCTTAACTTAGATAACTCGAAAACTGAAATCGGTTGACCTTATGATATAATTATAATTTATTGAATCTTAGCCTTAGTTCATGGTAATGTATCTCATTTTCCAATATTTATATATCACTGTTAATAGAATAATCAGAATATATCTTTAGATGTTTATCAGTGCCGAATATCGCATTGGCATCTCTGAAATATATCTCTAGATGTATTATCCCAAACACAAACTAATTGACTCCAAAAAAAACCCGAATGATCAGAAAAAACAAATTTAAAGGACTAAAACTTAAAACTATATCTATTTATCAAAATCCTAAACAACCGGTACTTGAATAATCGAAAAATAAAATGGTTCGGAACTTGAATAATCCGAAGACCAAATATCACAAAATCAAAATAATTCGAAAATCAAATGTTTCTAGAATGACCCGAAGCCAAACTTTGTTAAACCCGAACGACCCGAAAACATAAACAACACGAAAACCGAATGACCTGAAAATCAAAATGACCAGGCGATCCGAATGACCCGATTACCTGCAAACCGGAATGACTCAACCCGAACCCGACCGGCCAAACTCTTGATTGCCACCTCTAATTATAATCATAGTTACAAAACTCGACAAGTTGAGTTGTAACTCTACCGAGTTAACTCCATTCACTAACATTTTGAGTGGACTTGGCTTGAATCTTGACTCGACGAATTAGATTAGATTTGGGGTTGACTCGACTCCAACATAAAATATGATTTGGTTATACTATATTACTATTACAACCTTACTAATTATTAGTGCATAAATGCATCAAATAATATTTTAAATGAGTATGACTAACATATACTTGCAAAAACAAAAGAAAAGAAAACTAGGTTATTTAACCAAAATACCCAATTTAAATCCAGTTATTAAACATTTGAACCCGAACAACCTTTCATTTAATATCTCCAATCACAGAACTAAATTAGTAATTCATTAATTTTCCAATAATCTACTGACAAACTCTTTTTAACTTTCGTCAAACCAATTCTCGAAAATCTAACAAAAATCCTCACATAAATTCAAAGACAATTTATTTTCCTAAAAACAATTCAAGCAACTACTGCAGCAGAAGAACATACATTTAAAAACTCATCGACTTTAGCGATATATTGTCTCGGATAACTTCTGAAATGGTCCACATGAGGCGAATAAACAAAATCATGCGAGTAAACTCTTCGACCAAATGATTTTTGCTTCTCGATAAAATCTTCGATATATCTCGACGGTATAACTTTGTCTGATTGGCTATACAAATATAGCTGTGGACAATCTGGCTGATCGTTCAGGAGGATCGATGTATATTTATTCAACCTCCTATTAACACGTAAGAAATGTCACTTTTTTGGAGGGATACATGATATTTTTAAATTAAATGGATTGAGATTTAATGAAAGGATTTTACCGTTTTACATCTGGTAGTTTTAATCCGACCTCGAAAAATCTTCGTAACATACAAAACAGAACGGATTCGGCAATGGAAGGTTTGATGGCATTCTCGTAATTTTTCGGCAAATCGCTGCCCAGTTTTGAATTGTCCATATTTACAACATTGCTTTGCTTCCGCAGAAATGCAGCGCTAAATCCTGCGGCCCATACCTAGAACATTATATAATATAAAATTAGAAAAAAGAGCACTACGTGTGTTATTATTCTAATTATATAATTTAGGGACCTGAGCGCTTAATTCAGCGCAAGGGCCAGAATCGATAATGCAGCCTTTAATCTTGCTAATTATATCTTCCCTCGATTTTAGGCTCTCGAGTATCACACCGTAACTGAAATAAATGAACAAAGAAATAACTAAATTAAGCAATGATGCAAATTATTTGGTTTAAACTTTAATCGTTATAATTAGCAAATTAATCAACTTTTTAGGATATATTTGGTAAATGAATGGAAATTGGAATCAGTAAGACATACGTGAGCCAGCCAGTATTGCTGAATGTGTGGAAAATCAGATTTCTCTCTTTACCATCCTTCTCCTTTTCAGAGCACCAATCCGAGATTTCATTAGCCAATTCCTTGATCTTAACTTCTAATCTAGATCCCAAATCAAGACCCAAAATCTCTTTGGGCGGTACGACAAACCGTACAGAACGAATGCCTCTCGAATTGTACAATTCGGCATACTTCCTCAAGTGTTTTTGGCTCGCACCGAGCCATCCGAGCAAGACGACCGTCAAGACAGAGTCTTTGTCAGTAATGATTGAACCTTTGGAGCTCGAAAGATCTAAATTGGGTGAATCCCATTGAATGGAAGCCGATCCATTGGAATTTATGACATGATTATGGGATTTTAGCGTTTCACAAGGAATATGAGTGGATTTGAGAGAGCATTTTGGGACAGAAAGGTTTATGAACCGTCGAGGGTTAGGGTTATTGTTTAAGAGACAGAGAGTGGAGAAACGAACACGGCGTCGTTGGAATCCTCCGGCGACGGCGATAGCTACGGTGGAGGAGAAGAGTCGCACTGAAGCCTCCATGCAGAGAGAGAGAGAGAGAGAAATAATAAAAAAATAGGAAAATATGTTTTTTTTGCAAGTCTTTTGTCCATATATATTAGTAATTACTCATTGTATATTTAATCACAAATCAAATAATAAACTTTTATCATATTTATGACCCTAAATTGCTATTAAAACAAGAAAAATTGAATTAAATAAAACAAGTGACACCCGTGAAAGATTTTCTTCAAATTTATATAATCATATCCAAAAAAAATATACATCATGCTCTCCTCTACTAACTCAAAAAAAGAAAAAGAAAATAAATCCTAAAACCATATGTAAAATATAAATTTCATTCCACACTTCACCAAATATTTTTTTTCTTTTCCAATTGCAATTACATTGTAATTGAAGGCCTTTACAATAAATTATAAAGTCTATTTGAAGGTGCTTTTTCTGAAATAACAATAAATTATAGGGTCTGGAATGAAATTTATTTGCTCATTCTACAATTCAATAAATCAAATCTCCTATACTCTCTTGAAAGAAAAAAAAAGTCTCCTATACTCTCTTCCATTCAGAAAAAAAAAAAAAAATTAAGAAGAACCCAAAAGAATGTGTATTTCGCATCACATGGCCGTGTCAATTCCATTCACAGGTGAAGGCGCGGGAGTCGGTACCGGTACCGGTACCGGTTTTGATATTATAATAGGAATTGCTAATACTGGCATTGTTTCATTTGTTCTATTATTTAGTTCGGGAAGCCCCAACATTTTTCTTGATATTATTTCGTTCGCTTTGTCCGCTGCAACTGAGTATCATCAAAGAAGAGAGTAAATAACACCAGAAATTTCCAGTTAATTTAAAGTTAAACTAAACAAAATAAAGGACAAACTAACGAAATCATCACAAATTGAAGATGAATTGAACGGGAATTCGCGCGTCTACGGAATTTATCCAAAAAATTAAATAAAGAAAATGAAAATTTGCATTTTGAGTGACATTTCAGTTTCGATAATTTTGTTAAAACAAGGGCATAGAAGAAATTTCTCAATTTTTTTTTTTGTAATTAATATTTCTCAAAAGTTCATGAAAAAGGCTTTAGAAACAAATTATGTGAAGAAAAAATTTCAAAATTTGAATTACCTTTTGCATTAGCAGACATGACGATTAGTGTTGGAGTTATAATGGTGATTAGAGCCCAACAAACAATAATCAAAACATATGCTCTTGGTGGCATTCTCTCTTTGTCAGAAGAAGAGTTGGAGCAGAGAAGAAAATGAGGTGAGAGACTAAAGGACTACAGTCTTGCAGCAATGGAGTAGAGAGAGAGAGAGAAAGAGAGAGAGAGAGAGAGAGGGGTTAGAGAAGAGGAAATGAAATCATAACATATTTCATTAGGACCACAAATTGTGTCCCTGAAAGAAAACTTATGTTTTGATGTGGATATTAAGAAAATACTCGTGTTATCATTTAAGTTCCTTGGCATTTACGAGGTTAATATTTAAATAAAAATGACAATAAATCAGTTATTTAATAATAAATATTTTATAGAAAACTTGGTACATGTGAGCAGTGTAATTAAAGGATGCAAATTAGTATACGCCAATCATTTTTATAAAACAAATGTATGCACCATCATTATATCATTACATTAACTTCTTAAAATACAAATATATTATTTCATATGATCATGGGAATCTCATTGATTTGTTAATCATTTAACCTACATGCAAAGTCAAAACAGGTTAGAATTAATTAATTTAATTTGCCAGCCACTAAGACTACTTAGTGCATCCCATGATCTCAATATTGTCATTTTCATGATTTTTTGAATAATCCTGACTGTAAAATAGGAGATACGAAGCATATCTTCATTTTATTTGAATCAGGACGAACCAAAAAGTAAAAACCATACCAACTCAAGAAAACGGTACAGAAAAGGATGCTTCACCAATTAATAGTTATACTTATCTCCACTCTTATTACAAAAATAATGATTGATTGAGACATATATCATATATCTACCAACTCAGGTGATTTTTCAATGAAAAATCTTGATTTTATTAAACCTAAAAATACAACTCGAATAATCAAGATTTCCACTAAGCATCTATTTTCTTATTTATGGCAAATTACTACCTTCAAGAGCGGCCAAGCACATGATTTGCATTATTCTAGCATTTATAGCTCACACGAGTTTGATCGAGTCAAGTCGTACACTTACTATTCTTTTCATTGTTCCGGTCCAATATACCGTTTTTCTCGAGAATACACCATTTCGAATCTCTCTTAATCATTTCTTTCATATGATGAAATTAATCAATTTGGCACATGAATGAAATCAAAATGTATATTAAACTATGAAACAGTTTGACCAGATAAAATAAATAATCTATTATATAAAAAATACATGATCTTGAAATCCATGTTCTATTATACTACCAATCATATTATATATTTATAATAGTTTTTCCAATAAAAAAACTAGAAAAAAGGGAAGACAAGGTAATAACCGAAATGAATTAGAAAAATATAAATGTATAAGCCCACCAAATTCGTACAACTAAAATTTGAATTATAGATTTGACGAACGAGATAATAAAATAAACCAAACGCATATTTTTCCCCCTCTCGCAAATTCATAACATCCCTTTTTTTTCGAAGCATACAAACCCTAATCGCTATCAATCTTTCGACATACTCCCCGAACCTTTCTTCCCTCCATATTTCTAAATAAAACAAAAATACACATTAAAAATTTAAAATTGGTAAAAAAAAACATAATAAATAGTAAATAAAAAAGGGGCGTACCTGTTTGCCTATATTGAAAGGTACGTATTTATACTTGACCATATGTAGAATTTGACGTTTCATCGTCAGTACAAAAAGTACGACCCAATAACACAAAAGTATAGGCCAGAAAACCGGGACATCAAATACCGAGAAGAATGTCATCACAAACGCAATACAAAACGCCTTTGTTATCGCATACCTAAAATTCAATAAATAATAAATAAATAAAATCAAAATTAGGGTTTGCTTTTGGTAATAAAATGTAGGCGAAATGTCGTGTACTGCAAAACCTCAAAATATCAAATATACCCCTCCAAATTGTGAAATATCACAAATACCCCTACAAAACATGAGAAATATCACATATACCCCTCGTGAATTTTCCGATTTTGTGAGGGTATACGTGATATTATGAGAATTTACAGGGGTACAAATGTAATTAAATAATTAGAAAGAAAAAAATTACCAAAATTTGAACTCGGGGAGGCGGCGAATAAAGGGTTTGAACTCGTCAGATCCCTTCGTAGGTAAAGCGGGTCCATCAGAAGGTTCCTGTTCCGGGTCCACCATGGGCGAGAGGAATCCAATAAGGAGATTCAGCAAGTAGATTCCGAGTCCATATGTGACTATGTAGAATCCATGAAGAAAATAGACTCGCAGCGCATACACCAACCCGGCAACTAGGGTTCCAGTCCACCTACCAAATGTGTGTGGTGTCGATTTATCGAGGTAGTGTTGGAATTGGCGCGAAATGTCGCTGCGCCACTTGGCGAGTGGAACTGGTTCTCCTGATTGGGTATCCATTTTATTACCCTAGATTTTGTATTGAAGAGAAATTAGCAATTCATATTTGGATATCAGAAATTAATCAGCTCTGTATCCAAGTTTGGAAAATATTAGCAATTCATTTGCCAAATTTGTCAATTATTTCAAGATGCAGAAAAAAAACACAAAAAAGAAGGATTTCACACTGATATGAGGAAAAATTAACCAAGACTTTAAGCTATTATAGAAAATATTAGTTCACCTAATAACTACTCCGAACCAATCATACTAATCAACAATGATTATCTACTAAACTAAACTGACAAGTATAACTGACGAGAAATTAGGGTTCGTTAGATCGGGATTACAAACCTTTAGATCTCGCGTCGAGAAGGACGCAGATCGCGCTGAATCACCGGAGATTTGACGCCGGCGAAGGTTAGGGTTTGAGATCGGGGGATCTGAGCGAGCTTTTGTGTGTGTGTGAGAGAGAGAGAAATACCGACAAAATGAGGAACGGAACGGCAAGTGATGTTTGTCCCGTAAGCGTTAGAAGATACGTGGCAGTTAATTAGAGGTTTAAAATTTAAATCACTGTTTCGTACAGTGGAGATTTATCCACGTGGCCGTGTGTTGGGGACTCGCGTTGCTGTTTGGTGATAAGAGTAGCTGAGCAGAGTATGTGCTGAGGAAAGAGGGCTTATATATATTTTTTCTTTCAAATAACGCCCTGAGAAGTTATCTAATTCTTTAAAACCAAGAGAAAATCATGTTATAATTCTTGGGAAGGAATAATTTTACAAAAATCAATCTTTTTAATATCTAATTTTTTTATATGGATGTACACAATTTGATAAATTTGAAGAGCAAGATATACAAAATTTATTGCGATAGAGTATGTTTTGAACAATACCGAATTACATTAACTTCGATAACAATAAAATCTCTCTTAAAATGTATATAAATTATAATTCTAAAGCCAACGGCGAATTATGTAATAATAGAAAGCTGCACAAGATAAAATTGAACTCGAAAACACTAAAATTTGAATCCAAAAATACGAAATACAAGCATTGAATAGAAAAGAATGCCAAGAGCAGAACCAAAGAAATCCGAATGAAGATCCAAGCAAAGCGCCCACAAAGACTTGTTCTCTTGTGTGAAGCCTTTGAGTTATTCTTAACCACGACTGCAAAGAAATTCGTATGTGAAATTTCGATCGAAAAACATAAAATAATAAGGTCATTTGCAAAAACCCCGTGCATTATTAAAAATCGCAAAATGATAACTTGTCCTTATTATTTTAGATTAAACTGTAGATACTTATCATTAATTATAAACTGACTAACACTATATATTTCCTACTATAATAACACACATATCTATGCTAAATAATAAATTCTCTCTCTATGAGAGAGAGCTAACTATTGGCGTTAGATTGGAAAAAACGTTGGGATTTTTTTGCAATTTCAGTAATAATGCAAGTTTCTTTTTTGCATTTCAATCATGCAGGGTTTTTTTCTTGCAAATTTTCCAAAAAATAATTAGATTAGTGAAATTAAGTAAAAAGAAGATATGAAGTACAAGATAAGAGCCAAATAGGAGTATCAGAGTCCCGAGAGTAATTGTTGTTGAACTAATTCCATGCCAATGAAGCACTGCATAACAAAATTAACTAATTAACTCAAATTATATAGAAGTCAAATCGATTAATGTCCTCAAAATTGGTTTAATTGAACAAATTAGCCCCGATTAAACTTCAATTATACAATTAAGCTTCATTTGAATCATTTATGTATCAATTAAGATAAAGTGACATTATTACGCCTCAATTATTAAGACTGAAACTCGTACCAATTAGCAAAACTATAGCGATTCAATTCAAACTATAGTGATTTAATTAGATAGTAGGAAAAGAAGTAATGATTACATGAGAAATTTGCAGAAACAACTCCGTAAAATAGATTTTGGGCATGAGAGGAAGGCATTCCTGGATCGACCTTCAAAGAATTTGTAGGTCTTTGATAATTGAGCACCCTTTTGAGTTTAATCGAGAGGAACGAATTGACACAGAGCCCCATTGCAGCCCACAATGCTCCTATGTCGTGTTTCAACAAAATGTTAAGGCCGAAGAGAGAAACCACAATCCATTTGCTCTGTTTTGTAGAGAAAGAATAAAATCGTCTGAGGAATTTCGTCGAGCATTTGCTGTGCACACTAAGTGGAGCTCTGGGTGCTTCCCCTCTTACAGATTACAGGAATACAATACAGAAATGAAAGCTCAGAGAATAGAGTTACACATACCATGCGATTTAGGGTGGATTCAAAATCAGAAAAACCAATATTTTCGTCAGAATTGGGCGACCCTTTTCTCAAATCAACATGATCTTGCCCAAAATCACGAGAACTGGCCAGTCGGGATGAATCAATTGGATTTGGATTTCTCATGATCGTAACAAAACCAGAAAAACTAATCTTCTGGCGAGAACTTGGCAACCCGGTTCTCAAAACAAAATAACCTTTAGCAACATTACAAAGCAACATTACAAGTGGTCAATTGCACTGAACTCATTAGATGCGGAAGTACCCCTAAAACTAAGTATTGTTTATAAAAAGGAAAATTTCTCATATATCCTACTAATCTCTCAAATAACCTATTTATCCCTCTTGAATTATTAATACCATATTTGTCTTTACTAAACACAATTAGTGTCAAATTTGTTCCTATTAAAACGTACATGATATCAAATTTATTCACACCGTTAAATTAATATTACAACTAACATAATTTAAATTTTAAAATAAATTGATTTATTAAATATAAATTTTATTGACCAAAATACTTTTTAATAAATATACTTCAAACCCACATATAATAAACAACTAGGAGAATACTCGCGCTACGCGGCGAGCATGTAAATTATGTTTTTTTTATTGTAATACAATTATATATTTGTATGATAATATTAATGATATCATCTTAAAATAAAGTTCTTTGAATTTATTTGAATTTATTTATGGGAAATTTTACTGTTTAGACAGGATTAGTTTCGTATTACCAAAAATAGACCAATTAGTTTCAAAATTTAAGAAATAACACTCTCGACCTTTCAAAAGTCGAGAGATTGGTAAAATTCTCGACCTTTCAAAAGTCGAGCACTTTAATACCCTAAACACCCTCATCTGCAGACTTAACAGGATTAATTAGTGTCCCATTGTGCCACATCATCCGTTCGACTTTTCAAAAGTCGGTCAGATTTTGCCACCTCACCCTTTCGACTTTTCAAAGGTTGAGGGGAATCAAACATGGAAATTTTCATCTAACCCCCTAAATTTTCTTGAATTTGCAAAAATTCCTTAACTAAAAAAGACCCCCTAACTTTTCTTGAATTTGCAATTAAACCCCTCTAGGGGTATTTCATGGAATTGTTATTTTTTTGGGACCAAAATACCCCTCTATTTTTTATATAATTTTTTTTATTTAATTTTAGTTATTATGATAAAATATATAATAAATAAATAATTAAAATTATGTATGTAACATATACTTTTTTATAATTAGTATATTTTAAAAAATATTTATAGTGATTTTAAATTAATAAAATAATACAAAAATATGTTTATTAAATTTATTAAATAAAATAGCAATTCATTTCATCCCAAAAAATAGCAATTCATTTATAGTGATTTTTTGGTCCCAAATAATGAATTGCTATTTTTTGGGGTGAAATGAATTGCTATTTTTCATTAATTTAGATGAAATGTTTAAAAATAACAATTCCATGAAAAGTATATGTTAATTTAAAATCACTATAAATATATTTTTGTATTATTTTTCTTTAAATTTAATAAACATATTTTTCTTTAAAATCACTATAAATATTTTATTAATTTAAAATCATAATAAAATCGAGAGATTTTAAATTAACATATACTTTTCATAGAATTGTTATTTTTAAACATTTCATCTAAATTAATGAAAAATAGCAATTCATTTCATCCCAAAAAATAGCAATTCATTATTTGGGACCAAAAAATCACTATAAATGAATTGCTATTTTTTGGGATGAAATGAATTGCTATTTTATTTAATAAATTTAATAAACATATTTTTGTATTATTTTATTAATTTAAAATCACTATAAATATTTTTTAAAATATACTAATTATAAAAAAGTATATGTTACATACATAATTTTAATTATTTATTTATTATATATTTTATCATAATAACTAAAATTAAATAAAAAAAATTATATAAAAATTAGAGGGGTATTTTGGTCCCAAAAAAATAACAATTCCATGAAATACCCCTAGAGGGGTTTAATTGCAAATTCAAGAAAAGTTAGGGGGTCTTTTTTAGTTAAGGAATTTTTGCAAATTCAAGAAAATTTAGGGGGTTAGATGAAAATTTCCATGTTTGATTCCCCTCAACCTTTGAAAAGTCGAAAGGGTGAGGTGGCAAAATCTGACCGACTTTTGAAAAGTCGAACGGATGATGTGGCACAATGGGACACTAATTAATCCTGTTAAGTCTGCAGATGAGGGTGTTTAGGGTATTAAAGTGCTCGACTTTTGAAAGGTCGAGAATTTTACCAATCTCTCGACTTTTGAAAGGTCGAGAGTGTTATTTCTCAAATTTTGAAACTAATTGGTCTATTTTTGGTAATACGAAACTAATCCTGTCTAAACAGTAAAATTTCCCTTTATTTATCTACGATTATTTATATTTTTACAATTATTTTACATTATGATAGAATTTTTTTTTTTAATCAAGTAATAATACTTATATTACTGTCATTATATAATAATATATAGGAATAAAATATAATACAATTTTACGAAAAACGTAACAACAAATAGTATATCATTATTCACAATATTTCATACAATATCAAATATTAAAATAATAAATCTTACAATATATGTAGTAACACATTATTAATTATATAGTGGTAATAATTTTTATTGATTCAAAATGAAATGGAAAATATAAAATAATACAAAACTTAATAGTGGAAGTAATTTAATAAATAATAACAAAATTTACTTTATAATAAACATAAATGCAAATCATTTTATATCATATGATTTTTTTTTACATTTTGTAAAATAACAATAGAAATACAATTTGATATGTGTTTATAAGTTTAAAAAGTTATTTAGATGGATAAACTTTTTTTTAATTATATTATATTTTGAAAAAGTTTTGTTTCCTTAAAAGAACAAATATAATCTACTTAGTATTATATGAGATTCTTATTGTTATATTTTTTTAAAAATAATAAATAATAATACGTAAAAGTTTTATTATGCAAATAAAATTCTTAAAAATATATTATGTAAATATGTAGTTTTTTGCATTATATTTTATTACATAATATCTTTACAAATTGAAATTATGAAAAATGTATGTATGAACTATGCTAATATGGATGTCAAAATAAAGAGAAAAATAAAATGAATATATTTAATGGGTTTATAAAATTAAATTTCCAAAATAATACTAATATATGTTGTATTTTTTATAATATTACATATTAAATTATTAGTATTTCATATATAAACTTTTCATATTCCTTTGCATTTACATTTGATCATGTAAACTTATGTGAAATGTTAAACAATTGATTAGACTTGGTCTAATATGATTCTAACCAATAATAATAGGCCACATCATTAATGTATGATGATGTGGCTTTCTAAGAATGCTTAAAACATGGTGTAAAATAATAACACATAAATGACTACACACAATATGATATTCAAAAAATCCAACAAAAAATTAATGATTGAGATTAAACCACATCACTACATCTAATGGTTCAAATTAATACTTAAAAATAATAATACAAAATACATGTTTTAAATGATCAAATATAATATTAATGCATGTGATGAAGCCACATAACACAATCTAATGGTCAATAATCAAGATAAGCATGATGATGTGGCTTCATGAGGAGGTTCAAAGATAGGTGCAAAATAAGGAGGTGGGTAAATACCCAAATCCCAAGACTAAACCCAGTAACAAATCCCCAACAAACATGTTAACCTTGTTACCCCCTAAATCCTTGGGGAACGTCCATGAAGAGAACCTAGCGAATCTTCTCTCTCAAATCGTGAAATCGCAAAAATCGCAAAACACTAAACCCTAAACTCTCGAACTCGATCCTTGCATGAAGAAGACCGCACGCAACCCTCTCGACGGTGAAGAATTTCCTGAGTACGACGACCTTGTCCTGAAACGAGGTCCCTTCTAGCCTATGAATTGAGTTTTGGAATTGTATTTAATCAATTTTTGTTTTGTTTGGAACTGGAAAGTCTTCTTGTTATATTGTATCTTATATATAATTTTATATATAATTTTAAGAAAATTATTGCTTCCACAAAAAGTCACATCATCAAGTTAATATAGACCATTTGGTCTTGATCAAAATGTCCAAATTAGTTGGTTATTTTATATATAATTTTAAGAAAATTATTGCTTCCACATAAAGCCACATCATCAAGTTAATATAGATCATTTGATCCTGATCAAAAGGTCCAAATTAGTCGGTTATTCATATGAACATGATCTATATAAACCAACATAAATTTAAAGTTCATTGAACTTTGGTCCATTGTGGACCAAATTCATTCATATTTTTGTCTCAATTAAATATGGAAAAGTTTCAAAAAAATCCCTATTTTTTTTAATATTGTAAAAACCCCCTAAATTTACATATGTAGTAACTAAAATAAATTGTTAGTTTTTTTTTAAAAAAAGTCCTAATTTTTTTTAAGCATATAATAATTAATTTTTTTTATTATTACATGTAATATTTATATAATTTTAATATTTCATACATTATATTTTGAATTTTCTACTTTTTCCTCAAAAACTAACATAATTAATGAGACAACAATATTAAAAGAAAACATTGCAAATATTTAAAGAATAAAATATCATGAAACTATTAAAAAAAATACATGAAAAGAGAATGAAAATAAAAAACTAGATGTTTAAACATATATTTTTATATGAATATATTTTCAAAGGGAATATTTATTGTTGTTTATTTTATTATTATCAGATGTTAGTTTTCGTGAATAATAAATAAAATATTAAAATTATATAAACACAACATGTAATGATTTTTTTTAAATCACATGTTAATAAATGTTTATGAATTTTTTTTGAAATAATAAAACTAATAAAAACAACATTTTTTTTTAATTATTACATATGAAAATAGAAGGGTATTTTGGTAAAACAATATCATCCGTAAGGGGTATTTGGAAATAAAAGTTTGGTATAGTGAGTTTGTTGGAGTTTACAGAAAATTGTAGTTTTTTTTAAAATATCAAAAAAGTTAGGGAGTCAAAAATATGTCAAAACACAGAAGTGTGCACAATCAGACAAAAAAAACGTAGAATCAAATTACATATTAGTAAAAATTAAATCATGACAGACTCGACGACTCCCGCGCAATTGCGCGGGAAAAAAAGCTAGTTATTATTATGAAAATATATAGATCATCATGAAGGAAGTATAAAACAATTCAAGAAATTCCAAATTTCTAAAAGAAAAATCAATTGTCGTCACAGAATGATTAAGGTCAAATTGCCAAAACTTCTTCCATCATTGAAATAGTCACACTATTAGCTAAAACATTGATTTTGACATTGAGATAAAAAAAAAAGTAACACCAAATCAATAGAAAAACAATTATATATACAAATAAATGGTAAAAAAAAACCCTTTTGCCATCTCATATATTTTGTATCCGACATTTATGATGATATTATAGAGATCTTTCAGAACAGTTAAAAAATACAAACATAAAAAGAGGATACGTGCGCAATTGCGCATGGTTTTTGCAAGTAAATAAATACAAATCTTACAATTTAAGTAACTTTATCAAAGAAATGATTTTTATAATATATTTCTATCATCTAATATTTGGAAGGAAAATAAATGTTCATGAAAATATAAAAAATCATCTATTCCGGTGGTAAATTATACTCCATCGAACTATGCTCTGGGATATTTTTTGTTGACTTATTTTATTACATAATATACAAACCAAACCCGATAATGAAATAAATGCTAAGAAATAGTAATTACAAAACATGAACCAAACTCTCACTAAATAATCAAATTAGGTTCTTTCATTACTAGTAGTATTTTCTCAAAAGGATCATTCTTGTAAATATGTCTTCTCAAGAATAGAAGATGAAGACTGGTACAATATTGTTAATATTGTTTCAGGTTTTTATAAGTGCTCGAGATTATGTGATTGTATGAAGGCTTGTAACTTTTGATATTGCACAATTAAATACCTTTGAATGGTGGAAGCTTTGGCTATTTCGTTGCCTTATCAAGGGGAGATTCAGAAAGCCGTACCGGTTTTAGTAGCGATACATATTTTTAGGGCTGCAAACGAGCCGAGTTCGAGCGAGCTGTGCCAAGCTCAAGCTCGGCTCGGAACTTATTCGAGCTGGCTCGGCTCGTTTAGAATTATGGTTCGAGCTGAAAAATCAAGCTCAAGCTCGGCTCGTTTTAATTCGAGCTGGCTCGGCTCGGCTCAACAGTAGCTCAATTAAAAAATAATTTAAATTTTAATTAAAAAATTGTAATAATCGTGAATAAACATAAAATATTTTAAATACTAAAATATCTTAAAACATAACAATAATAAATCAAACATACACAACACAAAACATAAAAAAATAGGATTTGAACTTGGTATTATTAATTTGTCTCCCCTAGTTAAAAAAAAATTTTAGGACCTAAGTTGTAACCCGAATTGGAATTATTAGGAAGATAAAAAATTTCTTTATAAAATTTTATAATTAAAATAATATATATAATGTAAATTAATTATGATAAAAATATTTAATTTTTTTAATCGAGCTCAAAAAAATTTCGAGCTTAATACGAGCGAGCTGAGTCTGGCTCAAGCTCGGCTCAATAAGCGTTCGAGCTAGCTCGGCTCGGCTCGTTTAATTTCGAGTTAATATCGAGCGAGCTATTATCGAACTATTATCGAGTCGAGCTCGAGCGAGCCACGAGCCACGAGCTAAAGTTGCAGCCCTACATATTTTCAAGTGACTAACAAGAGAAAGAAAGTCGCAATTCAAATATGGTTCGGTTTTTCCTATCTTCACTATGAAGCACAACGAACTAGACAAAAGCCCCCCCTTTCGAAGAAATTTAACAATCAAGAACAAGAGTCACAAACCTCTACACTACCACATTCCCTCGAGCTTTCAACAAACCCTAAAAAAGATTACAAGGTAATACGGGCTCAATCATCTCACAATGACAAAAACAAATAAATTAACTTCTTCTTTCGAACCTCCAAGGATTAATGAACCCGCTTGCTCAATAGTCCTACAATGCATAATTTCGAATACTTACTAATGAAAATATTAATGAAATATATAGACTACCATTTATGGTTATATTGATCGTACGTGCATGTTTTCATAAGGTGTTGAATGAAGCACATGATTTATGCAATCAGGCTATTCAACAAAATTAATTTGCCAAAAATAAAACTAATCAAATTTTAAGAAAGATATCTTTATGTCCCTGAAAATTAACAAAAGTTGGGAAACATATCAAGAAATTATTGCACTGCTTTATCGAGCAAATTTCACCATGAAAATAAATGATTAATCAAAATTGGATCGATAATTCAGAAGTCATCTTGTAACCTTGAAAGAGGAAATATTAGAGACATGAACGCGACAACTCCATAATTGCATCAGACATATGGTGGTGTTGGAATTTGGTTGAGTCAAGAGTGTTTGGAGCATAGGCAAAAAAAGGACAGAAAGGGATGAAATAGAAATTGATAGATTAAAGATGAATGTTTTTTGTTTAGATGGGACTTATTTATAGGTAACTTTGAAGGTGAATGAGAGGCTGCGCAGGGTAAACACAGATTAGGGTTAGGATATATGATATTTCACTAGATATGATCTCATTCGTTGGTAAGTTCATGAATGGTCAGGATTAATTAGGGTTAGAGTTCTTCGATTTTAGTGACAATGAGATGGACTTAGATATGAGGCGGCGAAGTTATGTTTTTATATAAACCGTTATGACCTAAAAATGAGGCGGCGGATAGACAAAGGTGTATTAGGGTTTCGTAAGTTTTTTGTTTCAATAAAAACAATCTCATTCATCTAAGAGTTCATGAGTGGTTAGGATTAATTAGGGTTAAAATTATTTAATTTAAGTAGCAGTTGGACTTCGTCAAAGATACGTCAAAATAGAACAAACTATCGAAAAACGACACATAGATGATAAAAATATAGAAATTTGCATGTGTTTGTCTTCAATTATGAGTTTTTTTTTTTTTTTTTTTGAGAAAAACATTCAAATTGAGTATTTTTCTTGTTTTAGACGTCAATATTGGCATTTTTAGAAAAAAATGATAGTTGATTTTTAGAAAGAAAAAAATTTGCATGTGTTAGTTTTCAATTACGGAGTTTTCTTTTGCAAAAACATGAAAGTTAAGTATTTTGCTCGTATTAGACATCAATTTTGACATTTTGAGAAAATAGGATAATTGATTTTTTGGAAGGTGTGTTAGACTTCACTTATTATATTTTTTTCTAAATTTTTAAAAAAATTGAAATTTATATGTGTTAGTGTTCAATTACATAATCTTTTGAGAAAAAACATGAAAATTGAGTATTTTTCTCATTTCATACATCAATTTTGGCATTTTCTATAAAAATGTGAAAATTGATTTTTTGAAGGTTTTAGCGTTCTGTTTATGCATTTTTCGAAAAAAAATTGAAAATATTTTAATTTGCATTTGTTTCTCGTTAATGACTTCAGTTATGACATTTTTAGAAAAAATAGATAATTGATTTTTTGGAAGATGTTAGACTTTGTTTATTGCATTCGAATCTTTGTAATAAAAAAAAGAATTTGGCATGTGTTAGTCTTCAATCACGGAGTTTTTTGAGTAAAATATGAAAATTGAGTATTCTTCTCGTTTAGACATTAATTTTAACATTTTCTAGAAAATATGATCTTTAAATTTTTTGTCGGTCTTAGTCTTAACTTTTTGCATTTTTCGAAAATTTTGAAAAGTTTGAAATTTGTATGTGTTAGTCTTCGATTACGGAGTTTTTTTTAGAAAATTGAGTATTTTTCTCGTATTAGACTTCAATTTGGATGTTTTTTTACAAAAATACGATAATTGGTTTTTTGGAAGATGTTAAACTTCACTTCTTGCATCTTTTCTATAAAAAATTTAAAAAAATGGAAATTAGCATGTGTAAGGATTCTTTTATGGAGTTGTTCGATAAAAACATGAAAATTAAATACGTTCATTGTTTTAGACATTAATTTTAGCATTTTATAGAACAATATGATGATCGTTTTTTTTTTTTTTTGAAGGTCTAGCCTTTACCTTTTGCATTTCTTGAAATTTAAAAAAAAAAATCGAAATTTGCATGTGTTTGTCTTCGAGGACAGAATTTTTTTAGAATCACATGAGAATTGAATATTTTTAACATATTAGACTTGTGTCTTGAATTTCTTTTAGAAGATTGGATAATTCATTTTTTTTAATTGTTTAACATATTAATTTATGATTTGATTGTATTAATTTATGATTGAAAATTTAATTAAAATGTCAAATCATGAATTAAGATGTTAAGTTTTAAGATGTTAGTTCATATACACATCATCAAGACTCTTTCTTTTCTTTTCGATGAAAATGGAGGCAAATTCGGTTGCGGGAGAGGTGAGGGTATGTCCAACGTTGTTCATTAGAAAACTAACAAACATATTGCATTGGAACCACTAATCAGAATTGTCTAAAAATATCCATAAACCATCTTAAATTAGTTCCTCCGAACTGCCTCACCTCGCAAGAACCTTAATTCTTTTCCTATTTGACAACCAATTAACTTCGGCAACTAAACTAAATGTAAATTTCTTCTCTTAAATACACTAAAACGTAAGAGAGAACAAGAACAAAAGAACAAAAGGTTTGTGTTTCTTTTTTTTTTCTTATTCTTCTTCTTCTACTACGGATTCTTAGTAGACTCGATGTTTCAAATTTAGCTAAGCTATTTTCAATTTTTTTGTGTTGAAATTTACATGATGCAAATCTTTGATGAATTTCATCTCTGTGCTTCAACATTTCATCTTTTTTCTTCTTTTTTTTTTTGAGAAATTGTATCATCATTTCTTTTTGAGATAGATTTTTGCTTCTGAAACGCATTTCATTTCGAATTTTGTGGAGTTTTAAGTCTATACCAACTCAACCAATTTTGAGATGTGCTCTTAACTTTCAAAAATCTGCACATCAAGAGTTTGAAATCTTAAACTAAAGATGAATTTCTTGGCTTATCATGAAATTATAAATAATTTAATTTTTTTTATGTTTGATCAATTTCAGTATTTTTTTCAATCAGCAACATTGTCGCGAATATGAGTGAAATCATGTCCGCCCAAGCAGAAAGATTCCCTGTTGGCGGTAAGCACAAAATATATTTTCTCCTTTTTCATGAAAATATGCTTTATATATTAGTAACCTCGATTAATATTGGTCATCCAAATATTGAATAGGTCATGAGGATAAGATGGGCTCGTTCAGGAAGAAGGCGTTGAACGCATCAGCCAAATTCAGGAACTCGCTAACAAGGAGAGGCAGGAGGAGCAGCAGCAAGGTTTTCGACATTTCCATTGAGGATCCTCGCAATGCTGACGAGATGCAGGCCGTCGATGCCTTTCGTCAGACTCTCATCCTCGAGGAGCTTCTCCCATCTAAGCAGGATAACTACCACATGATGCTCAGGTACATACATATAAACATTGTAAACATTCAAAAATGTTAAGATACATTATTTTCAAATTATCTAATTAAAATTTCCAATAATGTAACAAACATGTATACATAGGTTTTTGAAGGCCAGGAAGTTTGACATTGAGGCAACAAAGCAAATGTGGTCTGATATGCTCAACTGGAGGAAGGAATTGGGCGCTGACACTATTATGGAGGTAACTAAGCTTCAAAATCAAATATAATCTTTCTGAAGGATTTTGTACAATAACTAATAATGGTGATACTTTGCAGGATTATGAATTCCCCGAGTTAAGTGAGGTGTTGAACCACTATCCACAAGGCCACCACGGAGTCGACAAAGAAGGCCGTCCGGTCTACTTTGAAAGACTCGGTAAAGTTGACGCCGAAAAGTTGATGAAAGTCACCAACCTTGACAGGTACGTCAAGTACCACGTCAAGGAGTTCGAGCGTTGCTTCGCCGTCAAGTTCCCAGCCTGCTCGATTGCCGCAAAAAGGCACATCGACCAGAGCGTCAGCATCCTCGACGTTCAAGGAGTGGTATGAGATATAATATAATATTCATATTATTCTTTACATTTCAAATAACATACTGATCCAATATAATATTCATATTTAACTAAATTACAAAGTGTGAATCCAAATTGTCATGGTAGATTATTGAAATCTTTGATTACCATAACCATTGATTTATGACTTTCAAATCATCAAATATTGTAGGGCATGAAGCACTTCAGCAAGGTTGTGAGAGATCTCATTGGTCGTCTTCTGAAGATCGACAGCAATAACTATCCTGAGGTAATATTCTTTTGGTAATGATACTAACATGAAATAATTTACTCGGAACATGAATTTACGCTTGGATTTTTAAATTTACTCTCGTTAACTTCTAATTTTGAAATCTAATTTTTTTCTGTTTTTCATAGACCTTGTACCGTATGTACATCGTCAATGCTGGCCCGGGATTCAGGCTACTCTGGAACACCATAAAGTCGTTCCTCGACCCAAAGACCGCTGCCAAGATTCAAGTATTTCATTAATTATGCCCAAGTTATTTCAATATTATTACTATTTATTTACACTTTAATCACATATTATATGTTTTTCTTTCTTAATTATCTAGTTTTTGGGCAACAAGTACCAAAGCAAGTTGTTGGAAATCATTGATGCAAGGTAACACTCATTCTGTCATTCATTCTCATAATTGAACCATACAGGGCATTCAAATTAAATATAAATATAGGAGATTAATCTAATATTATTACATGATCTCAATTTTTTTCGTATCGCAGTCAATTGCCAGACTTCCTTGGTGGTTCATGCAGCTGCGAAGGTGGTTGTGAGAGGTCTGACAAAGGCCCATGGAAGGACCCTGAAATCCTGAAGGTACGTGTTTTATAAAGTTTGAATTCGTTTACATGTTTTAACTTATAGGACGAAGAGTTCGTTTCAAGACCGATTTTTTTTTTAATTAATTTAGACAGTTCAATTATAAAATTAATTTTGAAATTTCCAAATTTGGATTATTTTAGATGGTTCAAAGCGGGCTAGGGAAATGCGGTGCACCAGGTGCACACAAAATGGCGGTGGAAGAGAAGATGATTACTGAGGATGAGATCGTGTACCAGGTTCATTCCGATGAAAACACTCCTTCGATTCCTCGTACCTTTATCGAACACCCAATTTGCCTCTCTCCTGTCCGCGAGGAAGTCTCTGCCAATCACTACCAAGTAATTATTATGCCCATCGATGTTCAAAAAAACGTACAACCAAATTTTTTGTAATTTTCTAATGTTGTGATTGAATATTCAATTAGGTGCCAGTGGCTGAAGAGAGCTACTCTACCAGAAGCTCGTGCGATGGTACCTTCGTCGACAAGGGCGTCGTTCGTACCTGGGAAGCGCCTGCTAAGAAAATCGCTTCCTCTGAAGGTTCGTGTTATTTTTATTTTTATTTTTATTTTTTTACTCATATGTTACTATTTCTTTTTTTTTCAGCTGCCATGATGATGCTCGATGCGCAGAAACAATCTGCGACGGTCAAGCGTCCAACAGTAACTGGTATGATGTCGTTCGCACTGGGTCTCATGACCATGCTCCGTGTCGGCAATGCCGTCCCGCGCAGGACCACTAACTCGTCCGCACCAATCTCGAAGCAGATCGAGGAAGAAAAAATCACAATTTCTGTTAACGAGTACTCGGCCGTGTTGAAACGTCTCGCAGACATGGAGGAAAAGGTTGTCGTCATGAACAACAAACCGGCCGAAATGCCTGCCGAGAAGGTGGAGATACTGAACACTGCTGTCAACCGAGCTGACGCTCTCGAGGCCGAGCTTGCTGCCACCAAGAAGGTCATTATTGTTATTATTGCAATAAAACTTTTCTCACTAAAAAATATCACTATCTTATAAACTCTTGTGTTAAAATATAAGAGAGAAAAATTCTGAGTTTGGATTTTTATTGACAGTACATAATACTGAAAGTAGAATGTGAAGTCTTGAAATTCACAAAATAATGACTATAATTTGAATATATTTTTTTTTGTTTATTTGACTAGGTTTTGGATGATGCTATGTCCAAGCAGCATGAGATTCTAGCGTATATTGAGAAGAAGAAGAACAAGAAGAACAAATTGGTAAGTCACTTTATATAGTACTAAATAAAAATGAGTAAAAAGATAATGCAAAAAAAATTCTATATACCCCTTTAAAATTTGAAAGTATCATGTTATATACAAATTTTATGATATTTTGAAGTTTTCAAGGGGTACATTTGAAGGGAAATAAATTTCTAACGTCTTAACCTTTCAATTCTTTTTTTTTATTCTACAGTTCCACTGGTAAAAGGATAAAGCTTCTTCATCTCCAATTTGAGAAATAAAATAGTTTTGGTGTATTCCAAAACACAATTTTATTTGCTCAAATGCAATATATTTAATGAGCTGAAACGATGAAATTAATCAATGATGCATTAATATTTTTTTCTTTGAGTTGCTTTTATGGAGCAAATTCAATTATATTCAATTCAATTTTATTATGTATTGTTGATGGATTTTTGTATTTGATGTGATACAATCTAAATGGGTCTGATGGATTTGTTATGTACTTATTAAAACGTGGTGTTTCGTATTTAATTGAGAATTGCTAAGATAAGTATTAGATATTTGGTACTTAGATTTTTGTAATCATTAATTTGTTTTGTGATTTGTGTGTTCTAATGATGATCATGAAAGTTCGAATTCATCGTGACAAGCACAAATCTTAGGAAAAATATGCTATGACCCTCACTCTCACTTAAAAACATGATGCGCCAATTGAGAATGTTAAAAAAAAATTGACTAGATCTTTTGATCAATCCAATTGATCTAAACAATCCATTTAAACATTATCGATTGACGCATCAATGATGTTTAAACGAGAGTAAGGGGCACCATATCAAACCCTCAAATTTAATTGTTTAAAAGTCCTAGGTATCAAAACTCTTATGTGGCTAACGCAACCAACCATAATTATTTCTCAAACTCTACATGTGGAAATTAAATTTCAACTGTATATATGTGATATATATCATTCGAAAATGTTATAGATAGATTTAATTTCCACATATTTATCATGATACGCCAAAATATTAATGGTTAATAATATTTAAGACATAATTCATCATAAAACAAATTTTAAAATTCAAATTTTCGCATTGGATTTAATTTAATTTATATAGATGGACTTAAACCAAATTTTTACTTTGTTTCGAGTCGTCCTTCACGAAAATCCCAAAATCTATCGAAATGGACTTGTGAAATGTTACTTGTCATGCACACTATTTCTGCTTTAACACAGTTGACAAAATTATCAGTTTCAAAAGCATCATAAATTCAAAACCAAAAAAAAAAAATGATTTCAAAATAAGAAAATGTAGGGACCAAAAATGATAACGAATTCTTCAAGTTAATTGCTTATTGATAAAAATAAGTATCTAGATACGCACGCTGAAATTTGTTATGCTGCGCTGTTAACTCCTCTAAAAAGTCGGCATTAAAAAGTAAAGAAAAATATAAACCATAAAATTCAGAATCTTTATTATCTGATCATACTAGTTTCCCTCTCTCTCTCTCTTAATATACAATAAAAAGAAGGAACTTTTAGAATTAGTGACTGCTCTTTTTCTCTCTCTGGCCTCTTCTCCATCTAAAAGCAAAATTTCTTCTTCTGCAATAATTTCATAAAATAAATAAAACTCGAAATATCTTTTAAAATAATTTTGTTAAACATACCCGATACTTAGCCTCCTCTTGGCGATCGATAAAAGCAAGCAACTCCTCTTGCCTAATTAACGCTTCGTGCAAAGCCTAAAACCCAGAAAACATCAAACCAAAGAACCCAAAAGTATCATAAACCCAAAACCCTAAAAAGTACCTTTTTGGTGACGATGAGTTCGGCCTCCAAAGCGTCGATTCTGGTGACGGCAGCATGAAGAAGCTCTTCCTTCTCATAAGGCATCTCACAAGGTCTCGCTTCGAGCAAATTCATTTTGTCTTCTAGTTCGCCGAGTCTTTTTATAAGAGACGAGAAAATCTCTCGTTCTGATATCTCTGGACACGGCGATGGCGGCCTGAATTCTTCCTCCATTATCGGGATATTATTGTTCGAATCAATGTTTAAATTCGGATTCGAGTTTGGTTCTTGTGAGATTTTGTGGATGAGTTTTTTGGGGAGGGCGAATAAGAAAGTGAAGATTGTTGTGAAGAATGAGAGGAGAAAATTTAAGATTTTTGAGGGGAGAGAGATGGGTTTTGGTGAGTTCGATGGAGAAATGGAACCTGGATATTGAATTTAACAAATATATTAGTTTTCATAAAAATAATTATTTAATGATTATTTAATTAACCTTTATATGTGGAGATTTTACGAGGAGAATCTTTTCTCCATCCAATATCGACGGCCTTGTCAACTATAGGAACGTATTCCTCATTCTCTGGTAGACGAGTGCAAAAACTCGCAGCCTTCACCATTTTCACCTAAACAAAACAAATCAATAAATAAATAACCAATTTAAATTTTAAAATTTGGAATTTGAATTTCAAACCTCCTCTCGAACGGGGGTCAATTGTGGGTGGGAAATGTGTCTCCTTAGCGAACCTCTAGAAGGAGAAGTTTGTTCCTCGGCTTCTGACGACTCGGCTGTAGAAGTATCGCTTCCCTTCATCTATAACACAAAAAAATCAATCAATTATTTCAAACAATATATCCTAAAATATAAATTTCAAAAAATACAAACTGAAATTTGAATTATTACCCCTCGGTTTGGTTTAGAATGAGATTTGTTTTTCTCTTCACCGCTGGTGAAGGTGACTATTTGCCTTGCACACCTTAATTCCCCACTAAGTACCATCTATATAGTTAATTAAAATATATTATAACAACAAAATGTATTAACAAACTTATATTAATAAAAGGAAATTTAATGAATAAAATTATGCCTTTAAAATGTTTTGATCTTTCCAGGGCCCCTTTTCGGCTTTAAGACACCCTCCATATTCGGGACAGGTACAAGTTCCCCCAAGAAATTCAGGCAATTCACTAAATTAAAATAAAATATCATGAAAATTATTAAATGTTATAATCATAAATAAATTCCATATCAAATTATTAACAGAAAACTTATGATGCCTACCTGGCATCAATTATCTCAAGCAGTTTGCTTTGGTACTTTGTCCCGAGAACCTTACAAACAAAAATAAATATAAATGACAAATAAATTCGATGAATTACTTAATAAATAAATGACTAACATGAATTTTTGAAGTAGTTTTGGGATCAAGAAAAGATTTTATAGTATTCCATAACAGCCTGAAACCGGGACCCGCATTGACAATAAACATCTGGAATAACGTCTGCCAAATCAAAAAAAAAATTAATAAATCCACATCATACAAAAAAAACATTTAATTAAAGTTTAAAGTACCTCGGGATAGTTACTACTATCGATTTTCTGAAGCTGCATGATTAATTCTCTCGCCGTCTTGCTAAAATTCTTCAAACCCTAATACACCAATCAACCCTCAATCGATTAAATTAAATCAAGAATTATAAATTATAAATTATTGAGGTAAAATAAAGTTGGAAACGTACGACGCCTTGAACGTCGAGAACGGTGGTGCTAGAATCGATATGTTTTTTGGCGGCGATGGAACAAGCAGGGAATTTGATTTGGAAACTCCTCTCGAACTCCTTGACGTGATAGCGCACGTATCGATCCATTGTGGTGACTTGCATGAGTTTGGTGGGATCCACTTTGCCGAGTCGCTCTATGTATACCGGTCTCCCTTCCCTGTCCACTCCGTGGTACCCGTGCGGGTAGTATTCCAGCACTTCGCTCAATTCCTCGTACTCAAAATCCTATGAAATATAAAATCAAACAAATTAAATCCTATTCATACAAAAACAAAGAAATTAAACTTCATTACCTCGATAATTGAATCGGCACCGTACTCTTTTCTCCATTGAAGCATCTCGGCCCACATTTGCTTTGTTTTCTCGATATCAAATTTCCTCGCCTTCAAAAACCTACCAAAAATTCAAAATTCGTCAGATGATCATTACATTTCAACACCAAAAAAATAAAAACAAATTAATGAACATTACTACCTCAAGAGCATATGATAGTCGTCATGTCGAGAAGGGAGCAATTCTTCGAGAATCAAAACTTGACGAAATGCATCGACGGCTTGTAACTCCTCGATATCGCGAATATCTTCGATTGAGACCGAAATTACTCTTCCGCCATTCTTTCTTCTTCCCCCTTTTTTCCGCAATGAATGCTTGAATTTCGTCGAAGCATTTATTGCCTTCTTTTTTAATGAACCAATTCTTGTTTTTTTCTCGTCCTCTGAGTTCTCGAAGTCGGATCGGGCTCTTCGCTCCTCGTGATGAGATGAAGATCCATCGAAACCTACAAAATTTGAATTTTGAATTAAATTTTAAAATTAGATTTCTTCCGAAACATAAATAAAAAGGCATTGTTATGTTATTTAATTGCAATTAAATTAGTTTTCATATAGAAAAGTCAATGGTCAGTGATTTTATCTTATTATGAAGAAAATAGAAGAAATTTTGATGTTAAATAAGTTAGAACAAGATTAGAAGTAAAGATAAGGGAAAACATTGTATCAGATGAATTGGTTTTGAAGAAAGGCCTAATTTATGTATATAAACAAGTCAATAGTCAACAAGCTTCTTTCGAAGTGGATTAAACAAGATAAATATTAAAAAGATGATTCAACAGTGTAAAGTAAACTTAAAACTATATATACAAATAAGTTGATTGAAAGTAAAGGTAAATGCAAACATGCATCAAAAAAACTACTTTTGAAGCAATATCTTAAAAGGTAAATCAAAAGGTCTAAATTATATATAAATTCTTTAACCGACACTAAAGTAAGCAAAATTAATGAATGTGCCTTATTACTTTAAAGAAAACACCACTACTTAACCAAATTTGTTAGAAATCCACCTCACATATAATAATCAATTAATAAAAGAAGGAAAAAGAAAATTACAAAGAGGCATGAACAATCAGATGGACATGAACAAACTTCTAGAAAGATTATTCAAGTTTGCAATAAACAGATCGAAGAGCAATTTTATAAAAAGTATAATGTTTATAAATTATAACATAAATTTTAACTAAAATTAAGTGTTGACTAATTCCTAAAAATTGCAATTTCAAGTTGGACATACAGTTATTTATAATAGGATTTAGATGGATAATTCAAAGTGGTCAAAGGCGAATAAACATTGCAATATTGTTAAAATATCTGCTAAATAAGTAACATAACAGTACTACAGTTCAAACCAAATCAAAAGTAAATCTCGACTATTCCGAAGAAAAATTAAGAAATTTTACACTCAGCAGGTACTGATCCATGATCTAGCTGAACTTCAGACTTAAAGAGTAAGATACTAGCACGACTATTCGATCAACTCAAACGAATGACAAATTTTGTAATTCCAAGGGTTCAGAAAGGAGGAAATCTCAATTAAAAAGTTGATTCATGCAAAAACTATTGGAAATAAACAAAGTATAGAAAAGAAAGCGAGCTTAAATTACAATTTCTCAAAATTGTAGTGTTCGTCTCAGGATTTTTATTCAAAAAAAGTTGAATTCACTCACAAGGTATGGCAAAGCGATCTAGGTGACCAGACATGCTCCAAATCACCTGAAAACAACCTGCATTCCGATCAAAAACCCTAATTAAATTAAACCTTTCAAAAAACGCAAAAATAAAACCGAAATAAACCTAGATCAAGATCTAGTATGTACGATTCGAGATGGAGTTAAGGTTCTTACCAGCTGAGATCTGAGAATCTGGCTCTTCTTCCGTCTACAAAGATCGACAATGGAGCTTGAAGATGGCTAGATAGAGAGTAAAAGAGGGGTAAAAGGGAATAAAAAGGATAAAGAAGGAAGAAAGTAAAAAAGAGATGGATCGCCAATACCTCGGGGAAGGAATCACAGACTGCCTTATTTGTCAGTCCGACAATCTTACATGTACACCCTTGTAGAGTGTGTTATTTACTTTTAAACCCTGCATTTTATTTCAGTTCCAAACCAAGTTATAAAATGTAATATAGTATATTATAATATATTATAAATATATGTTAGACATAATACAATATATTTTATATATAATATAATAAATCATCGTCAAGTTTTGAGAATGCAATATTTTTCTATATTATATAGAATTGTAATAATAAATACAATTCAACTTATTTACAAAAGATAAGTATAAAAGAAATATCATACTATACATATATACAATATTATAGTATATGTTGTATTAAATGTATTTTTACAATTATTTTTATGTCGATATGATTTATAATGGACTTGATCATCATGAGACGGAAGGTAGATCCTCATTTTGGCTCGATGAAAAAAAACTCAAAACGGTTTTGCTAGAAGTACGAATTTAGCGAACTAAAATGTGTGTTGCATATATGCTTTGACTGAAAGTCTTAACTCACTTTACTTCAATCCGCCTATGCATGTATAATATTACAAACTATCAAAATATGTATACATGATTACCTGTGCAATATGAAAATATGGGTCGAAAGATACAACAAAGTTTTTTTTATTAGCAATTAAGGGGTTCGTGCAGAAACGACTTGATTCGGTTTAGTAGACGTTTCGATCACGTGTTATTCGGGTTGCAAATCGTCTGTCTTTACTGTCCGACAAATTTAGATTTTCGAGAAATCAAATTCAAGTAACGAGTCAATTAACGTAACATGTCATTTTTTCTATATTTCTATACATTTCAAATAATTCGGCTTCTGATTTAGATGATTATGGATAGTTAATTTTAATATTTTGAGATTCACGGGAGTATGAATGAGGAATGATTAAGCGGGCTTTTTCCGGTCTAACCAAATTTTGTCAGTTGTATAAGATATTCATCTAGATAAATATAAAATCTTAAAGTATCGCATATTTGATATATCCATGAAAATAAAAACTAATAATAATTCTACAATTATATTCTTACAACACCAATACGTTAAAAAATGTGCAAACATAATTTTTTGAAAATATAAACACATTACAAAAAAACAATTGTGCGTGAATTATTTTATTTATACTTTCAAATCATAAAAATACGACACAACTCTTAAGAAATACATAACATTATCAGTAACCAAAGCGATCACTTGTCGGATATTCATATCATTAAAAAAAAATCACACATCAATGAATAAATATAGAAAATAATTATTTATGGGCAGCGTAAATTAATTTCATGTATACCCGACAATATCTTCATCAGTCACGTATACAATTACAACATAAAACTATAAACAATCATTATTTCTTGATAAAACATGCAAGTTCGAAATGAAGATGGTAAAAATATGAATAATTTATCTCATCTAACTCAGGACCGACACTACTCGGTCAGTATCTACAACCTAGAGAGATTCTTTTGAGCGGAAAGCCTGTGATGAGCCATCATGAGATGCATCAACCAACTTGAAATTCTGTCATTATGAATTTATGAGTTCATGTACTGAGATTACATCATGATAATAAAAGACCATGGCCCATCGAATAATTCAGTTTTGTTATGACCATCCTCCCTGTGGACTCTTTTGTAATTTCCAACAAAGCAGAGGGCTTTTTTCGTAATAATTAAAGCCCACAAATTGAGAAAGCCCAATTGAGTTCTCTTCTCTTTCGCTGTTGGTGTTCGTTGATTGCTAGCTGTTATTTCTCCGTGGAGAAGAGGTAGGTTACTTAATAAACCTAGGCCATGGCGACGAGGCAATCTGGTGATGTATTGGCGTCGCAAGTCGCCGTGATGTCCAAGTCTCAGCTTTACGATCTCATGTCTCAGATGAAGGTATTTTTTTTCTCCTCTCCTCGATCCTAATCGTTCTTTATATTCTTTTATTTTGATTTTTTTTTATTAATTTCAACACAGTGCCTTTCGAATTGGATTAGTTCTCGATGAATGTGGTTTTAATTGATAAATTTGTCGCGAAAAGTTAGGAAATTGTTTGGCTACCTCTACGATTAGTTGTGTGATTATGTTTCTGACCTGAATTTAGGTTTCGAATCAAGTATTTATGTGCAGATTCGGGAAATTGATTACCAATTTTGTAATTTATCAGGTATTGATCGAACAAAACCAGGACAAAGCACGGCAGATTCTCATCGACAACCCTGCTCTGACCCGCTCTCTTTTCCAGGTCAGCAAATGTGTGTGTGTGAAATTGTACTGTATGTTTGTATCATGCAAATATAACCATGATTTTTATTTTAAGCATTAATACTATTTGTATCACAGGCACAAATCATGCTTGGAATGGTACAGCCTCCTAAAGTTGTAAGTTTTCATTATTTCATAAATCAAATTAATCGCATAAAACAAAACAAAATTCAGCAAGAACAGTAACATTTGTTATCAATCAAACAGATGCCAAACATCCAACAAGTAATATCCCAACCCGAACCATCCAAACCCATGGAAACCGAACCCGCACCCGTACCGTCAAGACCGCCCTCCTTCAATCTCCCTCCGAAAAACTATTTACCCCCTCCCCCGCCTCTTCCATCTAATCCTCCTCCGCAATTATCCGCTCCTCCTTCGCAATTGGCTTCTCAGCAATTCAATATGCAATCCCATTTCGTTAACCAGCTACCGCCTCCTCCGTTACCGCCACATCAACCGAGGATGCAAGTCCCGTCTTTCTCCAATCAGATGGCGCCACATCAGCAAATGATGATGAGTAATAATAATTCTATGGGGTTTCAAGGTGGACCCCAACAGCAACAAATCATGCCTCAGCCTATGTTTCACGTCAGTTAATACATTATATTATTTTTTGAGTTTTTTTTTTTAATTATTTTATGTTTTTTACATGTTGTGAAATTAATATTTCAGCCAAGTGGCATGGCACAGTCTTCATTTTCTCAAGTACCACCACCATTGCCTAGTCAGCCGCCACCTCAGCAGCTCTACCAGGTCCAATCAGATAGACCTGGTCCATGGACCACATCTACCCAAATGCCGGGTCCACCGCCAGTCATGCCAGGTCACCAGATGGGCCCACCACCACCCATGACTGGCCAGCCTCGCCCCCAACAGGTACCCCATTTCCTCTCTCTCTCTCTCTCTTAAATTAATTAGGGTTGATTATTTTTTTGTGTGGTGTAGTTGACACAAGATATGGAGAAGGCATTGCTGCAGCAAGTAATGAGTCTCACGCAGGAGCAGATTAACATGCTGGCGCCAGATCAGAGACACCAGGTCTTTCAACTCCAGGACATGCTGAGTAGAAATCAAAATTAATGGAGATCTCTGTTTCTTGTAATCCCGGTTTTATTGGATGTATTTCGATAGAATACTAGCTTCCCTTTGATTATAAATGTTACATTTGGAATGCCTCTGGTTTAGCGTATTGTTTTTCGATTTTTTTTTCTTTTTATTTGTTTGATATAATGAGAAGGATGTTAAATGAAGTCAGGGCCGGCCCATGTGTGAGTAACATGAAGCCCGGGCTTCGGAAGCCACAAATTTGATGAGTCCAAAATTTTCGAAAAAAACAATTTATAATGTTAAAAATAAGTATAGTTACGATAAAATTATTATAAATCATAAATATTATGGTTTATTGATTATAAATGTTACATTTGGAATGCCTCTGGTTTAGCTTATTGTTTTTCGATTTTTTTTTTCTTTTTATTTGTTTGATATAATGAGAAGGATGTTAAATGAAGTCAGGGCTGGCCCATGTGTGAGTAACGTGAAGCCCGGGCTTCGGAAGCCACAAATTTGATGAGTCCAAAATTTTCGAAAAAAACAATTTATAATGTTAAAAATAAGTATAGTTACGATAAAATTATTATAAATCATAAATATTATGGTTCATTGATTATAAATGTTACATTTGGAATGCCTCTGGTTTAGCTTATTGTTTTTCGATTTTTTTTTTCTTTTTATTTGTTTGATATAATGAGAAGGATGTTAAATGAAGTCAGGGCTGGCCCATGTGTGAGTAACGTGAAGCCCGGGCTTCGGAAGCCACAAATTTGATGAGTCCAAAATTTTCGAAAAAAACAATTTATAATGTTAAAAATAAGTATAGTTACGATAAAATTATTATAAATCATAAATATTATGGTTCATTGATTATAAATGTTACATTTGGAATGCCTCTGGTTTAGCTTATTGTTTTTCGATTTTTTTTTTCTTTTTATTTGTTTGATATAATGAGAAGGATGTTAAATGAAGTCAGGGCTGGCCCATGTGTGAGTAACGTGAAGCCCGGGCTTCGGAAGCCACAAATTTGATGAGTCCAAAATTTTCGAAAAAAACAATTTATAATGTTAAAAATAAGTATAGTTACGATAAAATTATTATAAATCATAAATATTATGGTTCATTGATTATAAATGTTACATTTGGAATGCCTCTGGTTTAGCTTATTGTTTTTCGATTTTTTTTCTTTTTATTTGTTTGATATAATGAGAAGGATGTTAAATGAAGTCAGGGCCGGCCCATGTGTGAGTACCATGAAGCCCGGGCTTCGGAAGCCACAAATTTGAAGAGTCCAAAGTTTTCGAAAAAAACAATTTATAATGTTAAAAATAAGTATAGTTACGATAAAATTATTATAAATCATAAATATTATGGTTTATTGATATAACAATTATCTATTTTGTGAGAAGTCATGAGTTCGAATCCTACAACTATAATTTTTTTTTTTGCAAAATACAATGAAAATATGACAAAATTTTGGCCAAAATTTCTGACAAGTTTGAACCTTGAATTTATAGGGAAAAAAAAAAGAGCGTTAACTAAAAACCTACACAATCACATGTGTTGGATTAGTCTCCGTTAATAATGAATTTAAGGGTCTAATTATACAGTTTTTAGAAGAGGCAATCGGTGTACCGGTTCTAATTTGAGAGAGAGAGAGAGAGAGAGAGAGAGAGAGAGAGAGAGATCGGAAAACGAGTGCTCACTATGGGCATACATACTCTTGCTCAATCGCGCCAAATATGTCGTCCTTGAGTGCTCATTCTATATCCAACCATTACACGAAGCAAGAGAGTCAAGGATGAGTCTTCTTGAAGAGCTTCGCCTCGTGTCAATTAATCTACTGGAAAAGCTTCATGTGAGGCATCCAGCATTTATCTCTCTCGTTTCTTCGTGGGTTAACGAAAATTAAATCAAGTTACACTTACGCACACATAAAGAAAAGATCAGGGGTCTTTTTTTGTTTTCACCATAATAATAGACACTTAAATTTTGCATATATATATATTTTTAATAAGGGTTAGATTTTGCATTTATATTTGTACATAGAAATATGGGTGACGAATCATAATGCAGTCACGCCAAACTTTCAAAAAGAAAATAAAATTCTAGAAATTTTAAATTTGACTCTCCCTTGTGCATTTATGTACAAATCTAGATACCAAATCTAATTATCTATCATTATATGTTTGTTATTTGTATTTGATCTCACGGTATTTTATAAATTTGTTAATTGAGAGTTTGAGGCTAATATGTTTGTTATTTGTATATAAATTCAGAGTGATTTATGTGTGTTCAAGATTGTCTTCAATCGGCTCAACATGTTGGCTTTGAAGAAAACACAAAAGTACTTGATAAACTTGGTAAAACCTTGAGGAACGGCTCAACATGTTGGCTTCCTAGAAAACATAGATGTACTTGATAAACTTGGTAAAACCTTGAGGAAGATAATTTATTTTCTTATAAATTTATTTTAGAATTTACCTCTCATTTGGTTTTGGAAAAATGTTGAAATTAATTTTTTTTTTATTTTAAAATTTTCAAAAAAAGAATCTGGTGACGAATTACTGGTGGTATAATAACTAAATTAATTAATGGGGAAATGATTATTTTGAGTATTGGTGGTGATTTAGATTTATGCATGTCTAATTTTCTGTATTAATATTTTGATGTTATGTTTTTTTCGTTATTAGTTATTTATTTTACATTGAATATATGTGTCTTTTTCATTTCGTTGTATAATCCGGGATATGGAATTCTCTTTTATGTAATCTGGGATTTCAAATCCGATATTTCCTTGCTCTATCTTTGCTAAACCTCGACACTGCCATTTTCACTTCCATTCCTAATGGAGAGCAAGACTTCAATCTCCGATATCGCGCTACAGAACCCGGCGGACGAGGAGTTCTCGGCCGCTGATCTGACGTGGACGAAGTTGTCGACCTCCGAGCACCACGAGGATGAAGTGGCGCTCATTCCTTACGCACGGGTCGAAGCCTTCATCCACGGAGAGGCCAATAACGCCGAGCATCCGACCCGTTTCCATATTGAAAGGAACAGGAAGAGGGAAAGAGGCAGCTTGAAGGAGTATAAGAACGATGATTATCTTCTTTACAGGACGTAAGCATCGATAAGCTCGTTATCTATCAAATTGAATTGTTATTGGTTAATTTACGCAAAATTGGTGATTCTAAGCGTTAATTAAGCGAAATTTCGTCCTTAAATTAGGTACTGGTGTTCATTCGGTCCAGAAAACTATACCGAAGGAGGAGAAATGCTTCCAAGCCGAAAATACAGACTGAACACTCGAAACAGAGCCGCAAGGCCACAGTCAATGCGAGGCTGTACTTGCAATTTCACAGTCAAACGTCTCTATGCTCGTCCTTCAGTCGCTCTCATAACATACCACGAACGTAAACACGTCAACAAATTAGGGTTTGTTTGCCATGGCCCCCTCGACAGAGACGCAATTGGACCTGGCGCTAAAAAGGTTCCTTACGTTTGTCGCGATATTCAACAACAAACTTTTTCGCTGATGTATCTTGGGGTCCCTGAAGAAAATGTCTTACAAGCTCATATTGATGGGGTACAAAGGTAATTAAATCATTATAAACTCAAACCCTAAATTTCTATTCATACAAATCAAACCCCATTTTAGGTATTATGGGCCGAACGAGAGTGTAGACACGCTAGCGACACAATACGTGCAAAAATTAGGGATGATAATAAAGAGATCGACTCATGAACTTGATTTAGACGATCAAGCCAGCGTGAAAATATGGGTCGAGAAGAATAAAAAATCTGTATTTTTCCATCAAGACTCGAACGAATCTGAGCCGTTCATTCTGGGGATCCAAACCGAGTGGCAGTTACAACAAATGGTTCGATTCGGTCACCAAAGCCTCATCGCCGCTGACTCGTCCTTTGGCATTAGCAAACTAAAGGTAAGTAATTTTCATTCATACCCCTCTAAAAATGGGAAATATCATTTATACCCTTGTATTATATATCGTGCAGTATCCACTATACACATTGCTTGTGTTCGATTCGAGAAACCATGCTTTGCCAGTGGCGTGGATTATAACTCGATCGATTTCTAAAATCGACGTGCTTAAATGGATGAAAGCACTTGTCGAGAGGATTCGTTCTTTCGATTCGACCTGGACACCTGGCAGTTTTATTATCGACGATCCCGCTTCCGAACTCGATCCCATCAGGTAAGTATTTACAAAATGCCTCTGTGTAATTGCAAATTTATGTAAACACCCTTGTTGTGTTTTTTAAGGGATTTATTTTCGTGTCCGATATTATTTTCGACGTGGAAGCTTCGTAGATCTTGGTTGAAGAATGTCATTAAAAGATGTGAAAATGGAGATGTCCAGTGCGAAATATTCAAACGGCTTGGAGAATTTGTGTATAGTATTTGGAGTGAGGAATCAGATCCAATGGGAGCGTTAGATATTTTGTTTCGAGATTTTGTTGACCAAGTTGACTTTATCAATTATTTCAAGGCCTTTTGGGTCCCCAAATTAGGTACCTTATTTAATCTCAAAATTTAATTTTCATACATACCCCTGCAAAATCTCAAAATTTCATTTTACCCTGACAAAATAGGATATATCAGATGTAATTATACAAAATTGAAGGCATTTTAAGAAAGAGGGGTATCTATGATATTTCTCATGTTTTATATGGATATTCATGAGATTTCACATTTTACAGCAATGTGGCTCGAAACAATGAAAAGCCTTTCTCTATCGAGCCTCGAATCGAGCGGTGCGATCGAAGAATACCACTCGAAACTCAAACTGAAAGCATATGAAGATTCTCATTTAGATTCTCTCCAAAGAGTTGATTGGTTGGTACACAGACTTACCACCGAAATACACTCCACTTACTGGCTCGATATTTACTCTGACGAGAGCGGTACCTTCCCCGACGTACAAGACAGGTACGCCAATTCCACCTCTTGGTACCGTGCTTCCAAAATACCCAACGAAAATGTTATATTTAACGACGGAGAAGAAGGACCATTCGGCAATTTCGCTAAAGTTTTGAGCGTAAAAAATAGTGGGGATTTTCGCACGGTTTCGAATTTAGGGTCAGAGTTTTCGTTTTGTGATTGTGAGTGGGCGATGAAAGGGAATTTATGCAAACATGTTATTAAGGTTAATAATGTGATATCCGAGTCTAAAAACGGTATATTGGGGAATTCTTTAGGTTACAAGTCGTTCGAGAGAGTTATAGACGAGTTGCTGAGAGTTCCTTTGGAGGATTCGATTTCTCTAGACGAATCTCTCTCTTGGGTTTGTCAAGTTAGTGAGAGAGTGAGTCGATTGAACGAAATTATGAACTTAGGTGGCGTCGAAAAAGTAGTTAATAATTTGGATGTTAAATGGGGAAGTAAAAAAGAGCGAACTTTTGTTCGTAGGCCTTGTGATAAAGCGGTCGTGTTGCCTTCGTATAGAAATCAAGGAGGGGCAAATAGGGGTTTAGGGTTTAAAAAAAAAAGTAGGAAGAGGAAGAGGGTTTCTAGGTTTAGGGTTTGAAGGGAATGATCTATTTGTTAATGTTATTAGTTTGAACTGTTTTTTTATTTTTATTTTACTTTATCAAACTAGGAATATTTTGGAATTTTAAATATTTAAGCAGCTTTTTGAGGATAATATTATCTGCTCACTATTGTTATAGTTCAGCATGTTAATAAACTAATATTTGATAAACAAGGAACAATTAAATATAGATATTTTACTTTATCAACTAATATTTGATAAAACTAGGAATATTTCTTGTACTTTTGCCCTCCCACGAGAAGTTGTGTTGTAAAATATGAAATAGTCCTTGTGATCATTATGGTTAGAAACACCCTTTAAGCATGCTGTAAAATGCAAAATGCATGATCATTTGGTACACCCATGTTTATATGCATATACATATTAGTAATTACCATTCAATTCTCTGAACTCCAGTTGCTTATGTTTTACCACAAGAAAATAAAAAACAGTTTATTATTTTAATTAAGATTTTGGAGGAAATTAAAACAAACTGGTAGTGGCCCTCTACCGCCACCACTCGTTGTTGAGTGTGAACCGGCGACCCGCGATAATTTACAACAAAAATAGATCTTTTAATTGAATTTATCGGCTGCTTTTCGAATATTTCGTAAACTGGATAAATAAAATATTAAAGGTGTGTTTGAATGGTAGGAAATTTATAATTTCTTTTGGAATTTCGGGTCATGTGAATGTGATAACGCAAAAATAAAGTCATACATTGAATTTATAAAGATTTATGAGATCAAATATTGTCAAATTTTTAACTAGATTTTAGTTTTTCTCCTATTTACGACATCATGACCTAAATCAATGATATTATGTGAGTTAAAAAAGTTACTGTTTTAGCTTCGAATTTGTACTATTTATAAAATTTTATCTTGTATGAAATGAGATACATATATAAACATCACATGTATCCTCGTTTAAACGTGACCAGCTTAATGATAATAACCATATAGCCAATTACGAGATTGCCCAATATGACTCGAAGAAAAATATGTAAATTATTTTTTAAATTTGTTTTGGATTGCAGAACATCATCAAACATACCAATCGCAACTTCTAATAATAGTGGCACTATAATTCTTGGTTCTTATCTAATAATTAAACAACAAAATATAAGAATATCGAAACTGTAATTACAAAAATTATTTCAAATCATCATTAGTAAAAAAAATCGTACAGATTTTTAACATGTTCGTATTCAAACCACTTTATTACTTCCATTTCTTTGTGTATTTTGCCACTATAAAATTAATTACAATTAGGAATTTTTTTAAAACTAACCACGTTTGAAAACAAAATTACAAAAATAACGAAGTTTTGAAAGAAATTCCGAAAATATCTTTTGCGAGGTACCATTCAGCGCATTTTTTAAATTGCGGGGAACCATTCAACGCCTTTGTTTAGGGGAGTAATTAAGGCAGTTAAATAAAGGCGCCGAATGAAACAGCGCCAAGCGCTCAATGATTCAGCGCCATTTCAAGATATTTTAAAAAAAAAAATTATTTCACTCCAAGATGTACCCGCCGAATTCTCCATTATTTAGTTATTACGTTCAAATATATTGATAATTAAGATATACAATTAAATATTCAGTAAAATTTATTCAAATTTATGAATTTGAATGAATATTAATTATGTATTAAGTTAACAGCTAATATGTAATGGTTATTATTTTAATTAAATATACGAATCGAAATTATCCAAATTTTATCATAACATTTCTATGTTATAATTAATATATTTAATTAAAATGATAACAAGTACATGTTAGCTGTTAACTTAATATGTAATTAATAATTGTTCGAATTCACAAATTTGAATAAATTTTACTGAATATTTAATTATATATCTTAATTATCAATATAATTGAACGTAATAACTAAATAATGGAGAATTCGGCGTGTACACTTCGGAGGGGTTTAATTTTTTCTTTTTTTAATATCACACACTGACACGGTTTGAAAATAAGATTTAAAAAAATTATTCAACTCCAAGATGTACCTGCCGAATTCTCCATTATTTAGTTATTACGTTCAATTATATTGATAATTAAGATATATAATTAAATATTCAGTAAAATGTATTCAAATTTATGAATTCAAACAATTATTAATTATATATTAAGTTAACAGCCAACATGTACTCGTTATTATTTTAATTAAATTATACTAATTAGGACATAGAGATGTTATGATAAAATTTGGATAATTTCGATTCGTCTATTTAATTAAAATGATAACAAGTACATGTTAGCTGTTAACTTAATATGTAATTAATAATTGTTCGAATTCACAAATTTGAATAAATTTTACTGAATATTTAATTATATATCTTAATTATCAATATAATTGAACGTAATAACTAAATAATGGAGAATTCGGCGTGTACACTTCGGAGGGGTTTAATTTTTTCTTTTTTTAATATCACACACTGACACACGGTTTGAAAATAAGATTTAAAAAAATTATTCAACTCCAAGATGTACCTGCCGAATTCTCCATTATTTAGTTATTACGTTCAATTATATTGATAATTAAGATATATAATTAAATATTCAGTAAAATTTATTCAAATTTATGAATTCGAACAATTATTAATTATATATTAAGTTAACAACTAACATGTACTAGTTATTATTTTAATTAAATATACTAATTATGACATAGAGTAGTTATGGTAAAATTTGGATAATTTCGATTCGTCTATTTAATTAAAATGATAACCAGTACATGTTAGCTGTTAACTTAATCCATAATTAATAATTGTTCGAATTCATAAATTTGAATAAATTTTACTGAATATTTAATTATATATCTTAATTATCAATATAATTGAACGTAATAACTAAATAATGGAGAATTCGGCGTGTACACTTCAGAGGGGTTTAATTTTTTCTTTTTTTAATATCACACACTGACACGGTTTGAAAATAAGATTTAAAAAAATTATTCAACTCCAAGATGTACCTGCCGAATTCTCCATTATTTAGTTATTACGTTCAATTATATTGATAATTAAGATATATAATTAAATATTCAGTAAAATTTATTCAAATTTATGAATTCGAACAATTATTAATTACATATTAAGTTAACAGCTAACATGTACTGGTTATAATTTTAATTAAATATATTAATTATAACATAGAAATGTTATGATAAAATTTGGATAATTTCGATTCGTATATTTAATTAAAATAATAACCATTACATATTAGCTGTTAACTTAATACATAATTAATATTCATTCAAATTCATAAATTTGAATAAATTTTACTGAATATTTAATTGTATATCTTAATTATCAATATATTTGAACGTAATAACTAAATAATGGAGAATTCGGCGGGTACATCTTGGAGTGAAATAATTTTTTTTTTAAAAATATCTTGAAATGGCGCTGAATCATTGAGCGCTTGGCGCTGTTTCATTCGGCGCCTTTATTTAACTGCCTTAATTACTCCCCTAAACAAAGGCGCTGAATGGTTCCCCGCAATTTAAAAAAGGCGCTGAATGGTACCCCGCAAAAGACATTTTCGGAATTTCTTTCAAAACTTGATTATTTTTATAATTTTGTTTTCAAACGTGGTTAGTTTTAAAAAATTTCCTTACAATTAACCAATGACCCCATAGCCCCAGATGATTGAGTGTTTACCACAATAAATCATCATGTTGTAAAGGTTGTGGGTTCGAATCTCGCCGGCATCAATATAAAAAACAATCTATAATGACTACGATTCGTAGTTTAGGATTTTCTTCAAACTAAGATATAGACTTCATGATTATTTTTCAAATACGGATCCAAATACATAATTATCCGGATCCAGATACGGTTCGGATAGTAAACGGATATGAACAATATATATAGTTATATTTAAACGTGATTTTACGATTGTAATTTTAAATCACTCAGAAATCATTAATTTATATAGTATATGATTTTTCAACTAATATCAAATAAAATACATAAAAATATACATAATATACAGATCCGGATCCGGTTCCGAGTATCGGATCCAGAAATTAGTAACCTTATCCATGTGGATCCGGATATTTTTTCAAATCCGGATATTTCTTCGGATACAGTTCGGTCAGTTCGGGTAATATCCACACCGTTGACACTCCTAGCCACAAAGTAACCGCCGAAGCGTTCAAGAGAAGACAAGGACTCCCTATGGTGGCAACGGCGTGTCTATTGAAAATGCAATGGCTTTGGCGAACAAACTGCAACAACGCCACAAGGCATATCGACGACGGCAGCCCCGACTGATCTTAGTAATGCCATAGACAATTTGATAGGTTAGGTGAAATGAGAGATCAAGTACGGAGAAATTCGAATTTTCATTCAATTAATGCATCAGACACCACTAAATAACCTGTGAATTGTGATCGCATGTTGAATATCAATAGAAAAAATCAATTTTAAATGCAAGGTTAACTCCAGAAGCATTCACAGAAGCGAAAATGAGTTAAACACGAATAAAGATATTAACTTTTGGATTTCTAGTCTGCACCGTTTCAAATCACTCTCCTGATATTGTCACCAAAACCAAATCGTTATATTTTATATTGAATTTTTCTGATATGATGAATTTACTTCATATAAGAATTTTACTATTATAGTTTTTTTATATGATAATATTTAAAATTTAATTATTGAAATATTAAATATGCATTCTTTTAGCTTCAAAAAAATAATATGCATTATTTTGCATTATATTTTTCTACATAATATTTTCACAAATTCAAATTAGAAAAAAAAAAAATTATGCATTACAATGCTAATATGGATGTCAAAATAAAGAGAAATATTCAATGTGTAATTTACACTTTTTAGCCAAGATTTTGATGCAATTTTAAAATTAGTTGTTAAAATACTTCCAATATAACCTACACCAAAAATATAATATGATGTCTCATAGTAAAAAAGTTATATATATTTATTAATTAGACAGAGAAAATGTAACTTGTGTGGGTCCAAAGTCTAAACGCATTGTGTCATCCGGCACGTATTGAAAATCAAGCAGTTTGTTTAGATATAAACAACTACCTTGGCGGGTATAAATATTTCCAAATTAACATCGAACATCATCACCAAGATTTGCTCGTGATTAAAAATTTATATGTAATGGCAAGCCATTCACCGACAATGCTGTCGATATCAACACAGCACGGAGAATTATTGCAATTTCCCCGTGACGCATGTGAAATGTGTTAGTCTCGGACCAGCAACAGTATCTGTGTATTGGCACCATCAACAAAGCCGGGTTCAATTGCACATATGCACCACGTATCGGGTACCAAAATCCAGCATGTCTGAGCCCGTTTTCATTACATCACTGTCTCTCGATCACCGTAAGTCTCACCTTGTGGCCTGTGGATAATCAATCTTGTCAATTTGTTTAACGGCTCGTTCGTGCAATGATTTGTCATGACAGATGTATTTGCTGGCCCAACAAAATATATCAGTATTTTTTTGAACAAAAATATATATTAATATATACAAAATAATAACTTCTAATTTGTTTTCATAATTTACGGTATTTGGAATACTGCAAATATCCAAAAGTCGACACACAAAACAAAATTGTAAAAAGAAATAACTGCACGCTTTTATATCGGAGTTGAGTTACTAATGCCGCAATATTGGCTTCCATACCACCCATTTTAATGCACTTAATAAAAAAAAATAAAGGAAAGTTTTTTTGCGGTTTTGAGAATATCGTACATGATTAATTTTGTATTTTTTGAAATACGAGGATACTCTGGCCAATTAAAAAAATATATGGCCAGTTTAAAAACTTCCCCCCAATCAAATAATTGCTATTTTACATGACTTTAGTAATTCAAAATTAAAAATGGTTTGTGAGGAGCTGATATTCTTCATTTCAGTTTGAAATATTGGTAGGTAATTATTATTATTATTATTATCCCTACCTATTATATTATTGTGATATGTATTAATTACTACATGTAGTTTAAGGTTTATAAACAGTAATAATTAAGTCAAGTACGTTTGAATTCACTATCTCATTTTTCTGTCAAGCCAAAATCTCAAAAGAAATTTAAAGCTCACAAAAATAGAAATACATATATAAATTATGAAATAATCATAGCCCAATAATTTGGTTCATTCACGTAACAATATAAAACAAAGGCCCATTTCATTGGATCATTGTATTACTTATCATTACCTTACAAGTACAAACTTGAGTCCTAAAACTCAATACAATAATTAGGGAAATTTTGGTTCGTAGACCGTATAAGTTTCAGATTACAAAAAATAGATTAAGTAGTTTGGTAATTTGAGAAATAGCATCCTCGACATTTCAAAAGTCCATATGATGAAAATGTCTCAACTTTTCAGAAGTTGAGGAAAAGGTGTCGACTTTTCAAACGTTGAGACATTTTAAGCACAATAAATAATAACTTTTCAAGTACTCGATCAGGATAATTAGCAGAAAAGTTCCTTTGATAGCATACTTGATGGTTAATGCAGAAAAGTTGTTATTTATTGTGTTTAAGAAGTCTCAACTTTTGAAAAATCGACATCTTTTCCTCAACTTTTGAAAAGTCGAGACTTTTTCATCATATCGACTTTTGAAATGTCGAGAATGTTATTTCTCAAATTACCAAACTATTTGGTCTATTTTGTGTAATCTGAAACTCATAAGGTCTACAAAGCAAAAATTTCCCAATAATTAAGCCCAAATTGAACACTCACCATACTTTACACACAGTTAGATGATACAAACATACCCCCATTACATTTTTAAATTGGTCTGGAAAAAAATTATTTCAGACCATAAATTTAAAAATCAGAGCAAAATAATTAAAGACAACACAACACAGGACTACAATATTTTAATTTCCTTTAAATAAGAAGCTACATCATCAACATCAATCATTTCGGAAATGGACTCTCCATTTCTTTCTCTGCAAGTGGGCCCTCGTCGCCAGAACGCTTAGAAGATTCCGCCCTTTCGCTAACAGCCTACAATTAAAATATCATATTTGCGCTAAAGTTAGGAGTCATCTATTCTTTCCGTTAAAATTGGAGGTCAGTATGATACTTTATGACAAATTAAAGGGTAAATATGATATTTGCTACTTTCGGAAGGGTAAATATGATAATTTTAAATTTTTGGAAGGATTAAAAAAAACATACACTAGGCACGTAGAATTGTTCGAGCATGTCAACGGTGAAATCGAAATCATAACCGTGGGCCCCAGCAAATTCAAAAATGAAATCGATGGGAATATCTGGGTACATATTGGAGATGTTTTCCACGACTCTCTGTTCGTCGCACTCTTCGAAGTCAAACGAAATCGAGTCTGGAAGGGAGTAACCGTTCGCCACGTCAGCGTTTTGTCTGTTTGTTATTGGCTGAAGATTCTTCGCTTGTTGGGCGGGAGGATTTGAAGAGGTGGATCTCGAAGACGGTACGAATGGAGCCGCGTGGGGATTTAGAGTGGATTGTCTATTCATTTTCGTCGCCATTAGAGAGAGACTTTGCTGAAAATTGTACAAATATATGGAGAATTTATGTTTGTGTTATTCGATTGATGCTTCTTTGGGGCCAGTTGAAATTGAAATTAAAATTAAAATTGGTAGGTTTTAAGAGGAAATACGAAAAAGAACTTAATGAAATTGAGTAACAATGGAATTAATTAATGGTGCAAATTGATAATTAATAAAGTTATCTACATGCTATTTTGTTTAAATAACACATGGACAAATAGTTTCTTTGACAAAATTCATTCAGGTCAAATAAGTTAATCACTATCAATCAGATAGAAAAAAACACTAAGAAAAAGCATAGGCTGAATAATAAGCCCCAAATTGCTTTATGATCTTCTAATTACTAATCTACACATAAGAAGGATATGAACTTACTGTTATCAACAGTACGAAACTGAAATTAGATCAATATATTTCTATCAGAAATCACACAAATTTTGAACTAAAAGTGAGGACTTGGAAAATACTATCAGAATAAAATCACAAAAAACGAGCAAAACGACCGATAAACCTAAATAAAGTTGCTAAAGTATCAAGTACGAATCTTAATCTTATTCCCAGTAACACTCATACCAAACTTTTTTCATGAAACTCAAACCCTCAAATATTTTTCTTCCTGACTAAAAAATCACCAAAGATCCACAAAACCACAACACGGTTCAACCCAAAAATCACCAAGTTTCCAAGTCAAATTCTTATAAAACTCAACAAAATCAACGAAACAAATCTACTATTCACTAGCAAAAAGAGCAAACAATCAGATCGAGATCGTACCTATTAGAGAAAGAAAACAGGCTTGGTGAGCTTCGACGGAATTACAGAACTATTGGGGAATTAGCACGAAAGCTTGCACCTTGCAGGGAGATCTTCTTTGCTATTGTGGCCTCCTCAGATTCTATTTCGCAAGGAGAAAGTCTTTTTCTTGAGAAACATTTGAAAGGGAAGTTTGTTTCTATCTTTGCAATGTCTCAATGACATGTGGGTCCCATTATAATAAAAAACAATTTCTTAATTTAAGAGATTTATTTAGAAGATAATATCTAATAATAACAGTAAATTAATATTAATAAATGATAGATATGTGTCTCTTCGGATTCCGATCTCCCACGGCCTCAAGATGTCCCAACATTTCACTATTACATTTAAGAGATTTATTCCCGCGTAATTGCGCGGGACAACATACTTATTTTTTTACATGTTTTTTATATAATTTATTTAAATATAATTATCGCACGTGCAAATTAGCGCGCGTGCATTTCAACTAAATTAATTTAGTCATGACATATTTGAAAATATCATGATGTCAATAGATCATAAGGTTCATGAAATTAGTCTATCACGGATATTATTTTATGATATAATTTGTTTAAATAGAATTTGCGCGGGTGTTTTTAAACTCGATTAATATAATCATGACATATTCAGAAATATATTTGATGTTAATAGATACATGAATAAGGGTTTATTAAACAAAATTTCATACATACCCGTGCAAAATAAGCAAATAAAAAAAGACCAAAATCGAAAAAGGGAAAAAATGAGGTAAGAAAAAATTACAAAAAAAACTCACAAAATTTCCATGAATATAACTGTCACATGACAAATTTTTATGAAAATTCACATAAATTTGAGCTTACAAAATTTCATGCATACCCGTGCGAAATGAGCAAATAAAAAAAAAATTGAATATCAAAAAAAGGACCAAAATCGAAAAAGAAGAAAAAATGAGGTCAAATAAAAGTTAGAAAAAAAGCTCAAAATTGAAAAAAAAAAGGCTAAATTGAAAAACTACCCCCTTCCACGTGTCAATATCTTGTGAAGGGGGTAGCATTATATTAACTAAACTAATTGGATATCAAAAAAAGAACAAAAATCGAAAAAGGAAAAAAAATAAGATAAAAAAAAAATTATAAAAAAAAAGCTCAAAACTGAAAAAAGAGGCTAAATTGAAAAACTACCCCCTTCGATGTGTCAATATCTTGTGAAGGGGGTAGCATTTTGGTAGCATTATATTAACTAATTGGATATCTAAAAAAAGAATAAAAAGAGAAAAAATGAGGTCAAATAAAAATTACAAAAAAAAGAAGCTCAAAATTAAAAAAAAAAAAGGGGCTAAATTGAAAAACTACCCCCTTCCATGTGCCAATATCTTGTGAAAGGGATAGTATTATTTTAACTATAATATACTAATATCATATTGAAAATATTTTCTTTTTGCAAATAATATATTATTAGTAAATTAATAAATTAGTAAATATTTAACTATTTCACTGTCTTCCGCGTCCTCCGTATAATAGTAGTAAATTAATATTACTAATATGTAGCATTTTTTTGCAATATTTTCAATATAAAAGTATGTCTTATTAAGAAATTTTTAAAATCCCTAACTTTTCTGAATATTATGATTTCTTTTAAGTTTTACAAAATGATAAGTTGTACACTTTGTCCAAAAACTCCAGCAAATAGTTAACGTTCAATTTAATCAATCAAATTTTCTATCTTTTAATTTTAATTTAAAAGACAATTTCTCCTGTATCCCTACTAAATTCATAAATTACATATGTATCTCTCTTAAATGATTAATATCATATTTATCCCTACTAAACACAATTAATATCAAATTTCACCTTACTTAAATCGACATAATATCAAATTTATCCACACAGTTAAATTAACATTAACTTAAAACAGAATTTTTAATTTTAAAATTAATTAAGTTATCAATTTTAAATTTATTGATCAAAATATCCTTTGTTAAACATACCCAAACCCATTAACATAACTGACAACTGACCCGTTAATAAACCCAAACCCGTAACCTCTTATTCTCTTTCTCTCTTGAAAGAACTTCAAGAGAAATTCTCTAGCAAACTTAAGGAAATAGAGATCAACTTCTTGACTAGAGAAGGAGAGCGGAGAAAAGGAAGGCTAATGGCGAAGATGGTGGTTCTTGAATGATATTACTATGACAGTCATGGAATATTGTTGATGAATCCAAGAAAAGGCAATACTATTCTAATTTGTTGTTGTTTCCTTGGTTGTAAGACATGGTCGACTCTTGAGGATCGGAGATTATTCTTCCATTCAGGCTAATTTCTAATTATTTTCTCATTTGGTTTGTTTCTTGGTTATGTTGCCTATCAACTGTTCGAAGAAATGATTGAAAAAGAAAATTTCAAAATCATGATCTATTAATTTTCAGGATTTAATTGGAGAAGATACATATGAACTAAAATTTAATTATCGGCAGCCTCCAGGTCCCCACCCCCCCTCTCTCTCTCTCTCTCTCTCTCTCTCTCTCTCGGTTGATTGATTGAAAGTAATGATGAATGTATTTTCAGAAAATCTCCAGGCTAGTTGATTTTAATTGGCTGTTGGATACATACAAATAGATGAAAAAAGAAATCACAACCTTATATGCAATATCAAATGATTACACATGAAAACATTTAATTTGCGTGGCTTAGTTTAATATGATTAGGTCGAGTTACATAATGTTAACAATGTCTAATTTAGATAATATTTATGTTAAAGAAGGATAAATATGATATTAAGAATTTAAGAGGGATAAATACGTAATTTAATCGTTTAGTAAGGACATAACAGAAATTTTTCCTTAATTTAATTGGACCCTTCAGTCATTTATTGATAACTAGACATGATTCTTATGCATACTGTATGCAGTCTTTTCTACAAGCAAATTAGCGAAATTCAAATCAAGAATGTCAAGATAGTAAGTGAAGTTTTGAGATTAAATTTATAATGTGACATATTTGATTAGGGGTGGTCGGAATTTTTGGAACTTTTGACATAAATGTTGATTTTATTCTTGTAACAAAATACACCATCTATCTCGGAACAATTTCGCATAAATCATGAAAATAAATATTAGATTATTTTCTTCCCTCGAAAACAAAACTTCTCACTGAATAATTAGTCAACTCATAAATGTTGATTTTATATCTCAAATTCGCAATTTTTTTAGTAGAAGCTTTCTTATTGGAAATTCTTCTTCCAACTAATACGCCTGTACTAGTGTAGTGCCAAAACCCGTAAGGGTCCCGCCCGACCCGACCCGCCCGGGATTTTGACCCGCCCGACCCGCCCGTTTGGCAAACGGGTTGAAACCCGACGGGTCAACGGGTACGGGTCCAAGGGCGGGTTTCAACCAATGGTTACCACTAAACCCGTGTAAACCCGCCCGTTTGGCAAACCCGTCACTGTGCAACCCGACCCGACCCGCCCGTGCACCCGCCCGACCCGTACTGTTCACTGTTCACTATTCACTGTTCACTATTCACTGTCCACTGTTTAACGCTCCAAAACACTGTATAACGCTCCAATTTTTACCCCTATAAAATCCCCCAACCTCCAATTCATTAATTCACACAACCAACTATCAATCTCTCATATTCTCTACACTCAAACTCTCATATTCTTATTTTAAAGCTCTAAATATTTTTTATATTTTATTTAAATTCGTTTATATAAAAAAAATCCAAAAAAAATAGTTATATTAGTTATTTAGTTATATTTAGTTGTTGGAGGTATCCTAAAAAAATCTCAAAAATTCGACATCGCTTGGAAAAATTTGAGGTATGAAGGTCCAATCTTATTATTTATTTTTCTTAATATAATTTTATTTTTGGATTTTTATAGATTTTTTTTATTCGGATTTTTATTTATTAGGAGAGAAATAGTTATATGCTTACATTTTGTAATTAAAAAATGTTAACTAAAATTGTTTGTATAACTTTTTTGGAATAATATTTTTTGTAGTGAAAAATGGCATCTCCATCTAACAACAACCCTCAAAACACGTTTGATTCAAACAACGAAGAATTTGGACGACGATTAAGCGATGCTATTTTCGGTGATACAAGCAATTATCCACAAAATCCCAATTATCCTACACCTACTTATCCCAATTTTCCTCCCCCTAATTATCCACAAAATCCCAATTTTCCTCCCCCTAATTATCCACAAAATCCCAATTTCCCTCCTCAAAATTATCCACATAATCCCAATTTCCTTCCTTCATATTTTCAACCATCACCACAATTTGCACAAGACCTTAATGTTTATCCTCAATCATCTCCGCATAACTATTCAAGTGGAACGGGTGGTTCTAGCACAACCGTTCATGCCACCACTTCCGAGGACGTCGAAATTCAAGTAGAAACGGAGGTCGACCCGGCGGTGCCGACGGCTTCTAAGAAAAGAAAGAAAGCAAAATACACCAAGCCATTTTGGGGTTTCTTCGAGATGACACTCGATGATGAAGGAAATTGTGTAAGCGCAAGGTGTAAGGTACGCAATTGTAAAGCCGAATATTTGTATACTAGCGCAAATGGTACCAACTCATTTAGTAGACATGCTGACAAACATATTAAGGCCAAAGAAGAACCACAAGAACATGCGGACCGTAGTCATGTACAAACCATAATTAATGTTGATGGTACAAGAACTCACCAAAGATATGATGAAAAAAAAATGTTGAGTGAGTTCGCCCGGTATATTACCAAAAAAGAACAACCAATTAGAATGGCCGGTTGTACGAGTTTTGCCCGTTTAGTGATTAGGGGTATTGGTCAACCATTGTACAAAAGGATCCACTATAGAAAAATGACCAAAGAACTTAAAAGGCAATTTGTTGAGGGTAAAAATGAATTGCAAGCCATATTAGCAACCGCACCATTCAAGGTTGCAATCACGTCCGATATTTGGACCGCCGGTAAGCATGGTCTTTCTTATTCTTGTATTACCGCACATTATATCGATGCCGCTTGGGTTTTACAAAAAAGAGTTATTAGTTTTCGTGTAGTTGATTTTCCGCACACCGCGGAAGTAATTTTTCAAGCAATTATGAGTGTTTTAAGAGAATATAATTTGAAAACCGATTTAGAAACTAAAATTTCTTCCATTTCTTTTGATAATGCTAGCAATAATATTAAAGCGGTAGAATATTTGATCCGTGCCCTAAACCCAATTATGAGCGGAGTAATGTTTCACCAAAAATGTGCTTGTCATATCCTTAACCTCACGGTAAAGTCGGGACTTAAAACACCCGGGGTTGATGGTTTGATAAAAAAATTTAAAGAGAGTCTTACTTTTATTTATTCTAATAATGTAAGAAAACAACAATTTCATGCTTTATGTCAAAGGATGAATTTGAGTAAGTTGAGTGTGCCATGGGATGTTGATACCCGTTGGAATTCAACTTATAGAATGTTAGCTCGATGTCTTAATTATCGAGATGCTATCGATGAACAATTGAGCTCCTCGCCCGAAGGATTGACTATGATGCTAACCGTGAGTGAGTGGAACCAATTAGTTCTATTGATGAATTTTCTTGAAGCTTTTTTCAAGGCGACGGTTAAGTTGTCTTGCTCGTATACACCAACCGCGCATGAGTTGCTTCACCACCTCTTATTCATCGCCAAAGTGTATGACGAAATGAAAGGTACATATTTTTTTTGAATTCGGATTTTTTTATATACTTACATATTTTTTATATACTTATATTTTTTTGAATTGCAGGAGAAACTTCCAACCCGTCTCTCGCTCCAATTGTAGAAGCTATGAAGGAGAAATTTTTAAAATATTGGGAAGAAGTACCAAAAGTGACAATTGTTGCAAATGTCCTCCATCCGACATACAAGTTACATTACACGGTAAGAATGGTAAAAAAATACAAGACTTATTTAGATTTACCGAGAGGAACCGAGGAGCCCGAAATACGAGCTTTGATTGAAGAAATGTTTACTGAATACACCAATCAAAGAAGTACCGCACAACCTACGCCCTCTACGAGATTTAGGTATATATTTTTAAAACTCACATTTTATTTACTATATATATTTTATTTCTTAATAGGTCAAATAGCCGAAGTGCATTGTTACTTGAGTTAGATGATGATGATGATGATAGTGTCATGCCAACTAACACAAATGAAGTACAAAGCTATTTTGCATTACCGAGGGCGCCGGAAGGAGTCGACGTTCTAGATTATTGGAAGAGAAATGCAAATCTTTTTCCCACTCTATCTAGTATGGCTCGTGACATATTCGCTATTCCCATGTCAACGGTGCCTTCCGAATCTTGTTTTAGTTCGGCAAATAGGATTCTTACCGATAGAAGGTACAATTTTTTTAATTCTTATTTATTTTCATAATTATTAAAATTTTCACTTATTTTTAATTATCAATAAAAGGAGCCGGTTGGGGCCAAAAGTTTTCGAGCGTCTTGTATGCCTAAAAGATTGGATTGATGCGGATGATCGAAACGAACTTATGTTAGCTCCCGCAAGTGAATATCCAAATCCAAATGTTGAAGAGACTAGTACCGCCGTCACGGATGTTGATACGGATGATGAATTTGATCCCGATGGAGAAAATCCGCATTGGTATATTGAACAAATGCGCAATATACAAATATAGGTTTGGTATTATATATGCACTCTTTAATTTTTTTTTCTAATTATTCAATATTATTATACGTCATCTAAATATTTACTAACAAAAAAAAAAGTTAGAACTCCGCCTATGTTATTTTTTAAACATGATAAATTAGTAACATAGCCGGTCTCAAGCCCGGAATAAAGGAGGAGAGTAACTTTTTTTCAACTTTTTTTCATATTGAAATTTGTTTTCTTATTTTTTTCAATTTTTTCAATTTTTTTTACCAGATTTTACCGACGGCCCGTCGGTAAAAATAATTTAAACTGTCTCAATAAAATTATGATAAATTAGATTTTAAATTTATTTACCAATCTATTTTTTTATTCTAAAAAATATAAAAATATAAAAATGATGAACAATTAAATAATGCAAATATACGAGGAGAGTAACTTTATCATTTAATTACGATAAATATGATGAACAATTTAAAAATGATGAACAATTAAAAAATATAAAAATATAAAAATGATGAACAATTAAATAATGCAAAAAATATAAAAATTATGATAAATTAGATTTTAAAATTTTATTCCCATAATTTATCATTTTATTAAGATGATTTATCACATATTAAGATTTAATATATAATATAATTTAATAAAGGAGGAGAGTAACTTTTTTTCATATTGAAATTTGTTTTCTTATTTTTTTCAATTTTTTTTCAATTTTTTCAATTTTTTTTTAATTTTTTTTCAATTTTTTTCAATTTTTTTTTTTTTTTTTTTAAATCACTATTCACGCCGGGACCCGCCCGCCCGTCCCGCCCGGGACCCGTCTCGCCCGCCGGGTCTAAGGGCGGGTTTTCCCCATCCCTCCAAACCCACCCGCCCAAACCCGCACCCGTCACACCCGCCAAACCCGCCGACCCGCACCCGTCTAGACCCGCACCCGCCACACCCGTTTGGGCTCGGGACCCGACCCGCACCCGTGGCAACACACTAGCCTGTACTATAAATTGAGTTAACTAATTTCAAATTATTAAGAAAAAATGATAGTAACAAATAAAATGAGAAAATGGAGGTGATTTATTGTTGCGAAACAACCAAAACTATTTTGACCAAATCTGAAATTAGCATTTGAAGCTTCTCTTGCTACAAAAATGGCTACAGAAAAGTTGTCACAATCAATCCTCTGTGTCAAGCAAGGAGGATTAAAAGCGCATGTACATAAACAATCGGACTCACCTACAATTCGTAATTAAAATTCAAAATATAGGGAATATCCGACCGGTCCAAACATTTTTAAGACCGGAAATCAATTTTTCTAAAAATAGTTCTTAAATTAATTGTTAACGGAAACTAACATTTCGTATTTGATTGTTTGGTTTATTGATTGAAATTCTTGATTTTTCTATACATCCAAAATTCAAATCTCGTCAGATCAATTTTTCCTCCTAATTTTATTGTATTTTTGAGGAAAAAAATTAAAAACTATAGTTTATAGGATTCGAACTCACGACCTCTTACAAAATAGATAATTGTTCTACCAATAAATCATAATTTTTTATGATATGTACTAATTTTATTGTAATTATATTTATTTTTAATTGGACAAATCGTTTTTTTTTTTAATTTTGAACCCCTTAACTTTTGGATCTGAAATCCGAATTTTATGAGACTTACGCATGGACCGATCTTGTATCCAATATATAATGGTTTTAAAGGAGAAAGTAAGGATAATATTTGGAGATGATGAACTTTCAATTGGTACGGTTTCATTGTAACGGCTTTCAAAATTATTGCTCTCTTCGAGGATAAAGATAATTTATGTTTGTCAATTTTTTGTGAAATTAAATTTGTCTCCGCTAAATGGTTGAAGAACTTAATCGATTTTGAATTCAGGTCTTTTCTTTTGGTCTCGTCCCTCTGTTAATGTGGCGACAAATCGATACTATCCATGTAATATATGTAAATAAAAATAGAAAAAGATGAGAGAAAAAATACGTTAAATTGAAGGATTATGGATTAAAATTCAAACCAGCTTAGTTGGACATTAGGAAATATCATGGTCACGGTGAAATAAGCCTCTTGTTCTTTTCTGTTCCCACCGAAATCAAGTTAACAGAGAAAAGAGTGAACTTGTGATTATATCTCAAGGATTGAAATTGAGAATTTTTTTTTTTTTTAAACTTTTAGAGACCTCTTTGAAAAGCGCATCAAGAAAGAGAGAAGAGGAATTCTTATCTTTAGAATTAAAGGTGTGTTTTAATTTTAATTTTAATTGATTTGGGTGAAATTGTACATTGGAAGATTAACACCTGTACAAATTGCAAATAATTGATCAAATAAGACTAAATAAAATCTGCCAGAAGTAAACAAATTATTGCAGATGGTGACACGACGTCAATACCTGATTTGCAGAATAAACCAGAGAGAAGGGAAGCAGAGCATAACCCATTTGGTAGCCGCAATGTTTCAATGTTCAATATAACGATTAGCGTTAACGGACAATATAACGTCCTTTTATTACCACAATGATTATGAATCACAATGATGATTTTTACAATAATACATAATGTATACAAATACAAATTAACAAAAAATATTATAAAAAATATATCCATAATATAATAATACAATAAGTCAAAATATAAATACAATTTTTTATGTTTGTACATATCATATAGTAACTAATAACTTAACTCAAATGTTCATACTTCAAGATAATATAATTAGTCCAAATATTCAAAAAAATCCTCAAAAAATACATAATTCATTAATCGGTCACAACATTTATTAAAAAACTTTTAATAATATTTTTTCTCATCATATGTAGAACAACACACATCAATTATAAACTCTGCGCTCTTTGTTGTACGGAGAGGACAAAATTCTCGGAATCATCTAAATCCAGAAAAAAATAATTCAAACAAAGGAGAAAGAAAAAAAATCAAAATTCAATTAGGATTTTTGTTTTATTTTGTGATGTTACTAATGAAATTTTAGAAAATAATTGGATATTTAAAAATATATAATAATATAGCGCCTCTACAAACTGCTAAATATATGCGCTACATGCTACAACAATCCGATATAGTATCGTAGCGGAAGAAAATGCTTCACAATTAAAAATATGAAGCCACGCAACGTTTACCTTTTGAATTTACCAATCCCCTTATTTTTGACCTATCTTTATGCAATTTCCTCATGCCACATCATCACAACTCATGCCACATCATCACAATTATTTCAACCATTCGATTATGATATGTGGCAACATATGAACCATATATTAACCTTTGATTTTTTGTGATTATGTTTTATTTGTAGATATTTATGTGTCCCTTATTTTACACATAATTTTAAACAATTTTAGAAGGACACGTCACCTTACACTGATGACGTGTCAAAATATTATTTGTTAGGTTAATGTTGGACAAGTTATATTTGATTTTGAATTTTTTCACAAAATCTTACATGATCAATTGTGAATACAAATATAATGTGAAGAGTTTAAATATCTAAAAAGAAATATATTGTTAGTATTTTCATAATATAATATCATAAAACATACATCAAATATTGTTAGTATTTTCATAATATAATTTAAAAAAATTAAGAAATATATTGGCTTGAATATTATCTTTATTTTGAGATCCATATTATCATATATTTAATATTTTTTTCTAACTTAAATTATGAAAACAATTATGCAAAAAAGAAAGATATAAATATAAATATAATTACATTAATGACTTGTATGGCTAATCATTATTATTTTTAAAACTATAATTGAAAAAAATTGCATATACTACTATGTTATTATCATATATTCAATATTTTTCTCTAACTTAAAATTAAGAAAATAATTATGTAAAAAATGATATAAAAATTAAAACAATTACATTAATGACTTGTAATCCTAATTATTATTATTTTTAAAAATATAATTGAAAAAAATTGCACATCCTAATAATAATAATTATTTTTGAAACAATTATGTTATATTTGTTTATTTACTTAAAACAGTTCCATGTTAATCTTTAAAAAAAAATAATGAAAGATATTTATTTACTAAACACAAATAATTTATCTAACTTATATAATATTTTTCAATAATAAACATGAAACATAAAAATTATCAGACACAAATAATTTTTTGTTAACTTTTACAATGTTATTATTCTTAATTTTATATATGAAAAATTAAAATAGCATATGGTTTTGATTTTTGTTTATGTCTACACATTTTGTTTTATTATTTTATAGTGACATTTATTATTTTTTGTATGTGTTGCATTAAATTATTAAAGAAATATTTCGCAATGTGTCATATTAAAAGATATTATAATAATTTTGTTATCATCAAATTTTCTTAATCAATATGATATTTATTTACATAAAGTCTTATATTTGCTTCTGAAAAATCATAATTATATATTATGTGTATGATAAAACAAATGAAACAAAATCGCCGCGAAGCGCGGGTAATCTCCTAGTTCTTGATAGAAGTGAAGCTGATTTAAAGCAGTTCATTGTTTTCTGAAGCAAAAGAAACAACCTTTTTATTGGCCACATATGAGTCTTGGATTATTGGGCTAGTTTTATCTCATCTTTATTCATATCCATTTTTTTTATATAAAGTAAATAACTAGGACATTTTCTCTCAAAAAAAATAAAAAAAAATATTAATAAGTGATTTTACATATTTATCCTTTCTAAAGTTTAAAATAACATCTGAATCCTTTAGAAATTAATATATCATATTTATCCTCTAATAAATAAAAAATATCATATTTACTAAAAAATTCGAATCATTCGATTTGTCCATTAATATTAACATTTAACCTATAAAACTATAATTTTACACTTTGCATATTTATCTTTTAAAGTTCTAAAATATCATATTTATCAATGTTGCAAATAACGTTCAGCGGTCTGTAGGGCGATGATCATTTTTTTTTTGTAGCGATAATAATTAATGTGCGCTATCCAGAAAACTATGGCGAATGTTGTAATTTGTAGTGCATAAAATAATGAAGTATCAATATTTAATAAAAACAATCTTTAAAATAATAAATATTCATATTAAACTTCTCAAATAGAAATTTATAAAATAATTGACAAGATCTTTGAAAATGAGCATCCCAACAAGTTAGACAATTCAATCCAAATATGAGAGGGGTTTATTTTTGTTTATTTATCAACAAAAAATGATTTTAATTATTATAACTTTTCATGATATATTCTTTTAATTTTTAATTTATTTTTATAAATCCATTTAAAATAATTTTATTTAGATGTAGTGGGATACAAAGTTGCAGCACACAATGTTTTGTCTATAAAATAATTTATATTTGTCTGGTGTAGCGTTTAGCGAAGATATTTGCAACCGTGATATTTAACATCTCAATAATCTAAAATAACATATGTATACTTCTGAAATAAAAATATCATATTTACCTTTCAATTTACGAACACAAAACAATTTTAATTTTAATCAAATGAAATGCATCACATTACAAATGATTTCATTCATATACTCATTACAGATCAACTCGGCTTCACTAAAAATAAAAATATAAGTTTATGATCATCGCGCGCTCACGATTGTGATCATAGAATGATCCAACAAAGGGTTGCTTAGATTGTTGTCATCTATCTCTCGGTTATTTTTCTCGTCGTTCCATTCAGAAGAAGACATGAATGGCCTTTTCGGCATCTCCAGCTCTTCCAAACTCCCCTCGAGCATCTCTACCACCTTGCTCATGGAGGGGCGGTCCGAAGGGTTTATTTGTATACACCACAATGCCACTAGAGCTAGTTTCTTCGCCGTATCTTTCTCATCGCTATTCATGTTGTTCTCGTCGAGAATTTCTCCGAAGTCTCTTTCAAGAATGAGTTTGTCATAGATCCATGAGGGCAAGTAGATTTGGCTTGAATTTTCGACTCTTCGATCAAAATTTCTTCTCTTCCCAACCATCTCCATAAGGAGCATTCCGTAGCTGTACACGTCAGACTTGTATGATACGACTTTACGATAAAATAATTCTGGAGCTATGTATCCAATTGTCCCCCTTATATTGGTAAGAGAAACAATGGTACTTTCAGTAGGATAAAATTTAGCGAGACCAAAATCAGAAACCTTTGGAGTGAAATTTTCATCCAAAAGAATATTGTGAGGTTTAATATCGAAGTGAAGGATCTTCATCGAACATCCTCTATGGAGGTACTCGATACCCCGAGAAATCCCCAATGAAATCTCATGCAATTTTCTCCAATTTAATTCATTGTGATTTCGTTCTCCCGAGGAAAGATACTTCTCCAATGACCCATTCGGCATGTACTCGTAAACAAGAGATCTTATCGATCCCTCCGCACAAAATCCAAGGAGATTAACCACATTGACATGATGGATTCTTCCAATGGTTGCGACCTCGTTGACGAAATCCTGTCCGTTGTTTCTTTTTGACTTGTCAAGCATTTTAACTGCCACCAAATTTTCATTTCGAAGTTTGCCTTTGTAAACCGATCCAAAGCCTCCTTGTCCGAGTTTCTCTTTGAGATCATCGGTAATACTAAGGATTTCTTTGTAGGAATATCTCGTGGGCATGCGGCTCTTATTCTCGGTTAGAAAAATTTCTAGCTTTTCGTCTAACGCACGATTTCTTTTCCGAAACATATAAATGAGAAATAGCATATACAATAATACACCAATTATTGTTCTTCCTAGAATAATATAACCTACAATCAGTAATCAAGCAAAATCAAATTATCAAACTGCAAAGAAAGGAACTAAGAAAAGGAAGTGATCATATTAATTACCTAAAATGTTGAATATTTCCAACATTCCTACATGACGAACAACAAAAATGTATATCAGCCTCGAGAAATACAGAAAAACGATTGAAATTTTCTCGAATTGAAGTACTCTTTACCTGGAACAGCCCCTGAGAGGAAATTCGCAAAACCTAAAGTAACAAAAAAAAAAACCCAAAAAAATCAATAGTTTAGATTAATTAATTATTTCTCATTGGCTCTATATGAGATCAAAAGACTTACAATGTCGTGAATGAAATGGAGACGAGCAAGAAAAAGTGGAATAAAAATCGAACCACGAAAGGACTATTCCATATCGAAGAATATCCTCCACAGTCTTGTAAGTTAAATTATTATCTTGATAATCTTCTCTATAGTTAATAAAGTATCCGTTTACCACGCTGCAACTATCACGAAAATTCCCCACCGACAACGATCCCACAAGGGCATACATGAAACCATCGTAATTACCTAGGCTACCATTTCTGTGACAAGGTGGCATTGCTACATAATTAGAATCATTCACCTTTGTTAAGCACTTAACAAAAGCTAAACTATAGTCAATATAGGGGTAAAAATCTAGCTCAAAATAGTCCTTCAAAGGGGTCTCGTCGGAAAAGTAGCTCGGCATGTAGGCACAATTGTTGTCGAGTACACCTGGATCGAGTATTCTGATTGTGCCTTCATTGTAATTTATCTCCTCCACAAGATACTTTCTGGAATTGAAGACTACAATAGTTTGGTTTTCTTCGCAAATGAGTTCAAATTCGTGCTCACCACAACTGTCTGGATCTCCTTGGAATCGAAATGGGTAGGTAATGTTGTGGGTTTTTCCGCATGAAGATCGACAGGGTAATTCGACTCCATGACTATGAGAAGGACTTGGTGAAATAATCAAAAAGAGAAAAGAAATGGTAGTAGAAAGAGAGAAGAAGAGCCCCATGAAAATATTCAAGTATTAAGGTCGAATTGCATCTTTTGAATAGGGGAACTAATGACGTGCTTCTTCAATGAGGACTTGGTTTGACTAAGGTGAGAAGTGAACCTAAGAGACAAAAGAAGTGGACCTAAGAGACAAATGGACCAACTTGCCTATTAGATATTTTTTGTAGTGCCACTGAAAATTCAAACATGCATGGTTTGAAATCCATAAGGATGGCCCTCCTATTGATTGTTTTGATGGCCACAGATGGACCTAAAAGAAACACTGTTTACCTAACCTACATTATTGGAAGAGGCATTTAACCTGTCCAAGATTTCAACACAAACACCCTCTATATTGATATTTGATACACTTAATTAACACATACCACCATAATTAATTAACATTCGCCTGACTAACTAATTCCTAATTAATACTAAAAAATGTTAATTATCATGTTAATTAAGTCTGTAAATTAGGATGTACAGAGGATATTGTGTTGAAATCTTGGGTCGTAGGGAAATTTTCCTTATTGGAAGAAGTCATTGCCAACTATGACTTGCTAGAGATTATTCAAAGTCACCGCCAAGTCTTCTAGTGTTCATTATTCCATTCAAAGATACCATTATAACTTACGCAAAATAAAAAAATAAAAATCATTATAATTAATAGAAAAAATATATTTGTTCCTTTACATTCCCCCACAATACTTGATGTGTTGGCAAGAATTTAATTGATTGAATTTAATGCTAAATCCAAATTAATGCATGGTAAACAATAAAATTAAATTCATCTTTTGTATAATATTTTTTACCATGTGGTAAATCTAGCATCCTGAAAATATTTACTACATACAAGTTAATTGCATTAATTATTTGCTCATCTATTTTTTTTTTAAATATGTGTGCCATCATTTTAACATGTGTTAAGCGATGGATTAATACAACCTCAAATGATTTAGTTTTCATATTTAAAAAGTTAATTCAATGTTGGTGGTGGTAAACAATGTTATTTAAAATATTAAATGTATTGATGATGTGTGAAATGATGGATTTAACACGTGTTAAACAGTGTAAATGAATTATATACACATGTAACAAGATCAATTAATCGAGTATAATAATTTATTTTCAAATTTGTAAGTTTGGATTTAATTAATCATGGATGGTGGTGAATAAAACCAATAAAACAATAAATGCATTAATGATGTGTGAAACAATGAATATTTAATACATTCTCATCCTATATAGGATGATTCAAACAAAAAAAATTAATGATTCGCTACAGCATTTAATGACATGCCAACACATCAAACATCTAGGAGGATTGTAAGGGGGATGAGTATCATCACTCTAATTAATATATTGGACAATTCTACTATTTCCCTCAAATTGCCTCCAACATCCTTTATATCACGAATTAGTTGTTAATCACCATGGTGATTAACAAAAATACACTTCATTAATAATTAATCAATATTGATTATTAACTGTTAATACATATATATTTTAATTATATATTAATAAAGTATCCTTTTACTAATCACCCTAAATCCTAAATCCTAAACCCTAATTCGTGATATAGAAAATATTGGGAGAAATTTGCGGAACATAGTTTTTTTTTTGATGAAAATACAGTAGGTTCTTACGCCCTACATCTATTAAATTATATTGATAATAATATTGTTTATTACAAGTATAGAGGTATTTTCCATAAAATTTTTGAAACTATCCTAAACACCCCTTATATCATACTCATAAAAACTATACTACATCAACATAATAATTCCAATTCCCTTGAATTTCGAAATCCAGGAAAAAGGAATTTCATGTACTCTAGAATTCCAGAATTGAAACCCTAGCGTATAAATAGCACTCAGCGGTTGATTGCTTTCTCTTTTTTCATTCTCTTCTTCATTCGCCGCCATCATTAGGTCTTCTGTTCTACCTCACACTTCTTTTCTTCTTCACGCTTCATCAGAGCTCTCTTTCCTCAAAACCACCTTAATCAAATCTCTCTTCCTCTCCTTACATCACGATTCCTCGAGTAGATCTGACAAGCCTCTACAAATCGAGTAGATCTCGCTTCCTCTCGTTACATCACGACTCCTCAAGTAGATCTGACAAGCCTCTGCAAATCGAGTAGATCTCGCTTCCCCTCGTTACATCTCGTCTCCTCGAGTAGATCTCGCTTCCTCTCGTTACATCACGTCTCCTCGAGTAGATCTGACAACCCTCTGCAAATCATCGATAAGGTATGATCTTCAACACTCCCGTCATGATTTGCTGTCTCTATTTGGATTTCACACTGGTCTTTTGTTGTTAAATCTTTTTGAAACCACCAGATTCCATTATCGGATTGCTTTGATTTTTTATTCGATTCGATCCTTTGCTCTGGTAGCTCTTGTTGACTGCTTCCAACTCTACTCGTTTTCTCCCTTGTCATTCGCAAACCTTCATCAATTGCATTGTTTAAACCGGTACTTGAAGTGGTAAAAGCTTCTTCACCAGTATAGCTTCTGGTTTGCTCCATTTCGTCTATCATTCCTTGTATCATGCTCCCTGAAATTTGATTTCTATCAGTGTGGTTTTCATGTTCAATCATAAGAAAATCATGTTCAATTGAATTATTTGTTTTATCTAATCCTTGATTTGTTTCATTTACTTGCTTGAATTTAATAGGATTTTGAACCAAATTATTTATGTGATACTCATAATTAATTCTTTCTATAATTTGATTTTCAGTGAGGGATTTGTTATCAAATATCCTACGACATCTCTCCAACCATATCTGATACAGCAGAATACAGATAAGTACTTTCTCTTTTTTGAATTTCTTTAGATTTATTATTAGCTCTAATGGTTTAAATTGAATTCCTAATAAGCTAATATTAATATTCATTTTTTCACATATTTGCAGCCATATATTCTGGACAAAGCTACATTGCTCTGTTAAATGAATAACACTCTCTTCCTCTTTTCTACGTAGAACACATCTATTAACTAAGACCCATCCTTTCTTCTTAAGATTGTCAATGGTAAGGATCTTATTAATATATAATAGCCAAAGAAATATAATAGCCAAAGAAATAATTTTATTTTTAGTTCAATTTTAATTTTCCATAATTTAAAGTAATTAGCTTTTATATATACCCCTTGGACTAATGATGGCGGCCATATAGGATGTCCCACACTTCATGATTTTTATCCTTCGTGTTATCACATGACACCATAATATTAATGATTAATAATTAATTAGTAATTCAATCAACATCAAATCAACACCAAATTATATGTAAAAATAAATTAATAATTAATTAACATGTATCTTTGTTGGTACGTTGAAATTAACGACTACATCATTTTTGAAGGAAATACAGTTTCAGGATCAACCGTAAAAGTGTACACAAGGATAAACGAATGTAGTCGTACATTCGTGGCCATAACTGTCAGTGGGAAAATCCGATTTGAATGGTTCAAATTGGGTTAGATAGATAATTAGATTATCTATAATCTTCATGTAGAAATATATTTCATATGAACGAAGTATTAGTGTCGTTTATGTGAAATACCGAAAGGGTGCAACAGTATGACATACAGTTAGTAAAATAGTCATAACTTCTGCATACGAACTCCAATTGGGCTGGGCCAAATTGGGTTGTGTAGATAATTAGATTATCTACAACTTTCATGTTGGGTGATTTTCTGTCTGAGAAATTTACCAATTTCGAAATGACAGAATACTGACCAGGTTCATGCAGTTTTCTGTGTGAGAGGGTGTATATTGGATATACATGCCTTTTGGCTAATCCTGATCCTATTAGGTATAAATAGGATACTTTCTCTCTCATCCATATCAGTTGAATCATTCTAAGCAAGTGATTATTCTGCCCAATATACACAAGACAAAGAGCAAATTCAGATTTGATCTTTAGTGAGTGAAAGGGTGCGAAGAGAGAGAAATCGAGAAAGGAGTTTCTCGAGTAATAGAGAATCGATTAGATCGAGCAAGTTCGCCGGTGCATCGTCTAGGCAGGTGCATCCGCGACCGACGTCTTGCGACTCACGGTGGATACAAGTAGAGGAGCGACAATTGTGGCTCTTGGATTGTGATCGACTCAAGGAGTGAGAAGACGGTCAACGAACGGTGAAAGACGCGTGGTATGGGACGCTCGGATTGTCACCAACGTGACAGGAGATAGAAGGCGGCGATCAACCCTTCGTGCGTGATCAATTTCACGCTGGTATAGATCTATCCTTCTATTCGCATCGTACCCTCGAAGTCATGGCGTGATCTCGGGAATCGGGGAACCGGACCGGGCCTACATATCCGCTGCGCGGGCCCGGGGCCGGGGATATTCCCCATCAGTGGTATCAGAGCGATCGCCATCGATTCGAGGGTCGAATCATAGTCGTATATTAGATATACGCACGGGTTATCAAAGTTCGTACCCGTTTGCATGATGTTACATATTTAGAATGTCAAATTCCATTAAAATCACAAGTAAAATTCGCTAGAGATCGATCAATAGTTGATTGAGAGTATCTAGGAATAATCGTGAAAAGGTTTCATGATTGATCGTTTTGGAAACGAGCGAAAACAGCAGTTCAAAAATCGCATAGTCCGTTATAACGGACTTGGTGTCCGTTGCAACGGACCCTGTATAGGATGCGGGGGTGTGAAGAGGACCGTGAAAACTGCTTATTTCGTTGTAACGGACTTGGAGTCCGTTGTAACGGACCTTGTATCTGATACGAGGTTGCGGGGATGCCAAGGGTGTCTATTGGAGTCCGTTGTAACGGACTGGGTCCGTTGTAACGGAGCTCTACGCAGTTGGTCCGTTGCAACGGACTTAATGTTGCGTTGTAACGGACTGGTCTCTGGAAATTTGGACGAAGGTTTGCAGAAAATAGCGTTGTAACGGACCTATGTTGCGTTGTAACGGACATGTTTCTGGCAAAATTTGGCCAAACTCCGAAATAAATAGCGTTGTAACGGACTGGAATTCCGTTGTAACGGAGTGCCAAGTATACTGGAGGTCCGTTGTAACGGACTATGTTGCGTTACAACGGACTGGTTTCTGGTTGCTGATTTTGTTTTCGTGATAACTTTGGCTACACAACTTGGAATTTTGAGTTCTTTATATCGATTTGATCGGCATCAATCATACTAGCATATTATTAGATAATTATTTAGAATAATTAGACTCCCAAATAAAATCATATGCATATAGAAAATCTTGTGATAGTGATATAATTGGATTATGTCACGGATTTAGAAACATGCAATGGCATGATCCCTCATAATATTTAAGTCATGGAAATGACTTCCATATTCACAACCACTATGATCGGTACTACGTCTCACATGGGTTAAGGCCAAAGCCGACATGGGTTATTGTAGTCATCGACGGGGTGACAAGCGTTAAATAGGGACTGATAAGGGTTAAGGCCAAAGCCGACTTATTAGTAGTTTATTTGAACGATACGATGAGTGTGGTTGTGACTTAACCGTTCTAGCCAGTAAGGGTTGAGGCCAAAGCCGACTTGATTGGAAGTTCGGGGCATAGATAGGATGCACACACGGAACTGGGATTGTATTGGATACGATTCATCACCGAAATCCTATAAAGGTTCAAGAGTCGCATTGGATGCGATTGGTGTTGGGTTACGCACGCTTATATCAAAGTGTGCAGCGGAATTAGTCTCGCATGCGTAACCTAATTCTACCGGGATCACGCCCTAAAACCAACGAAAAAGGAAGAGTTTGGAGAAAATTACCTCGTACAAGTTAGTACGTGTTGACTTCTTCTCCAAATTTGTGAACCTTCTCCAAGAATCGCTCGTGCAATCCCTCTACTCGTGTCCACCTCGATTTCGACCGATCGGAAATCGCCAACGCCGTTCTAGTCGACGTCACGATTGAATCTCTCAAGATCTTTGCTCCAATCTCCCTCTCAATCTCACTAGATCTAATCTAGAGTTTCTGTGGAAGAAAGAGGAAAAACGACGGCGGCTAAACCTAATTTTTCTGGAAAAAGGCTTAACCTAAAACGAAATCAGAATTTCATATATATAGGAAACAGACTGCTGAGTCCGTTCCGAACTGACTCAGTTCGTTCCGAACGAACTCAGTCCGTTCTGCAGTCCGTTCTGCAGTCCGTTCTTCAGTCCGTTCTACAGTCCGTTCTGCAGTCCGTTCTAATGGACTCAGCAGCTCTGACTATCACGAATTAGTTCGTTCCGAACGTACAAAAGAGTCCGTTCGAACGAACTCAGTTCTGACTGCAGATTTGCCTATACATATAAATTCTTCCAAGTTAATTCTTAAGCCATATTTCTTTCAAACTCCCTCTTGGATTAAGACTTAATCAACTTGGCAATATGTCCAACATATGTCGTGAGATCTAATCTCACGTGATTCCATTTTGTTTGTCCAACAAACGTATTGGTGAGCAATATCTTGATAATCCGATATATTACGAAATCTTGGTGTGACCTTGTAGGTTCGTCTAAGACTGGCAGTGGACATGGCAGCATTTCACAAGGTATTGCGAGCACTAGACTGCCGTTAATACCTACCCAGAATTAGCACGAAAAAGGTGGAGAACACCTTTATGAAGATGCAGTACATCTTCATACCTAACTCAGATAAGTGTTACTAGTCCTCTTGTTCGCGATATCTTCCGATCAAAAGAGTCACGGTGAAGCCTAAGACTTCAAGTCATCCTCTATTCTTTTTGATCAGATATACTCTTTCCCGATAAGAATTAGATTGATAATTACAATGCGAACTCCATGAGTTCCATCGAGCTTGGCCAAGCATTTCATCAATCTCAATTCAATCGAGGGGCCCGAGAGATATCTCCCTCTATCCTTTTTCAAGGTTAGAAATGAACAATTCCTATCTTGCAATCTCACATCCTTTGCCTATGCTAAAATACAATACCCAATAGTAATCACTGCTACACAGTTACGCGTAGGGTCAATTATATCAAAGCATTGCATTTTCACATACTAGGTATCCATGAGACCACTCAAGTATGAAGAACTAAAACGCTCTATCTGGATATGAGTTCGTCTCCAATGACTCTGACCATGTTACAAACTCATATAGTGGTCAGTCCAATATACGACGCCGCGTATATCCATATTCTAGAATCGACGCTACCGTCCCAGATCAGTAAAACCTGATCATCTCATCTACGAATATGCCAGTGTATGTAAAAGTCTCCATTCAGTGAATGGACTACCTGGTTCAAACCTATGAACAACTTTATACACCAGGGACGTTTTAGAATTATATTCATTCCGTTTAGTGGTTTTACTATCATTCAATTGACGAATCAATATGCCAGACTATGGCCATGCAACATATTATTCTCAACTGACTCGATGCACTAAACTAGAATAAAATTCAAGGTCTATCCGATTATTATAATCGAATAACCTCTCACACACTTTCTTGTTATTTAAAATTTTTGAAATATGAAGGTTTAGGTCATATTATGAATAGTAATATATATATCTGTTTCTCAAACAAATACAATCCAAATTACAGGCCTAGGACATAATAAATGTTCTCCCACTTGCACTAGGCTGATCGAATCCCCTTATGCAATGAGAAACATAAATAAAACACCCAATCTAACACTACGATAGATATCCCAATCCTATCGCCCTAGCATGCTGCTGATGCTTGACACGTGATAGTGCTCGTAAATGGATCGGCCACGTTATTATCAGTAGGTATCTTTATTATTTTCACGTCACCTTTCTTCGTAATCTAACGAATCAAGTGGTAACGCCGGAGTACATGCTTGGACCTGTGATGCGCTCGCGGTTCCTTGGATTGTGCTATTGCTCCGTTATTGTCACAATACACATCCGTGGGACCCGAGATGCTTGGCATAACGTCAAGTTCCATCACGAACTGTCGTAGCCAGACAGGCTCCTTTACGGCTTCCGAAGCCGCGATGTATTCCGCTTCAGTTGTAGAATCAGCCACCGTCTTCTGTTTGGATCTTTTCCAAACAACAGCTCCCCAATGGAGCGTGAAGACATAACCACTTGTTTACCATCCAATGGTAACTAAGAATTTTGTTCCATATCAACTTGTTCACTATGTGGTTCTCGAATTTCTTCGAGATCAATTTTTATTCCCACTGGCTTGATGATCTAGGAATTCCTTCTCTAAGAAGTATCCTCGTCGAGCCACGAAAACCTTGTTTTCGCTAGGCAAGTAAAAGTAGTATCCTCAGGATACCCCACAAATAAACACTTGTTGGATCTTGCTTGAGTTTGGCGCCAATTTTCCTTTGACGTATGTCTCGCAGCCCCAAATCTTAAGATAAGACAATAATGGCACCATGCCATGCCATAATTCATATGGTGTCTTTTCAAATGATTTGGACGGAACTCTATTCAGTAATGAGCAATTGTTTGAGGCGCTAAACCTCAAAATGACTTTGGCAAATCCGTTCGACTCATCTTCGAGAGAACCATGTCTAATAAGGTCTGATTTCTCCTCTCGGACACTCCATTCCATTGGGGTGTATCGGGTGGAGTCCATTGTGATACTATACCACAATGTCGAAGATAGTCCTCAAACTCATAGCTCAAGTATTCACCACCTCGATCCGATCGAATGGATTTTACTTTCTTGCCCAGTTGAAGTTCTACTTCGTGTTGAAACTCTTTGAATTTCTCAAAAGTTTCACTTTTGTGACGCATTAAGTATAGATATCCATATCTACTATAATCGTCAGTAAAAGTCACGAAGTAGCGATACCCATTTCTAGCCTCGACACTCATCAGTCCACATACATCGGAATGTATGAGAGCCAACACATCTTTCGATCTTTCTCCTTTCTTGGAAAAAGGTGTCTTTGTCTTCTTACCCATCAAACAAGATTCGCAATTTTCTATTGACTTTAAGTCAAAAGAATCTAGCACTCCATCCTTTTGGAGTCTAGCAATGCGTTTCTCGTTTATGTGTCCGAGACGACAATGCCATGAATATGTTTCATTAGTTTGAGTATTTAAACGTTTAGTATTCATGTTATAAATGGATTGATTATTGTCGTTATTTTCTAAATCCAAGACATATAGACCATTTTCAACTAGAATATTACTGAAGAAAATGTCATTCTTGCAAATAAAACAATCATTAGTACTAATAACTAATTCATATCCATTCGCAACAAGTCTCGAAATAGAAATAATACTCCCACTCAAAGTAGGTACATAACAACAATTATTCAAAACGAATAAGTCCATTTGGAAAAGTTAAATCATACGTCCCTTCGGCTAATGTGGCTACTCGAGCTCCATTCCCGACGCGTAAATTAACTTTGCCACGAATCAAAGATCTTCTACTTCTTAGGCCCTGCATATTATTACAAATATCAGTCCCACATCCAGTGTCCAACACTGATGATGGTGAAGTAAAGAAATGAGATTCGATAACTGAAATACCTGATGCCGATGTGTCCAAGGAAGCGGTCTTTTGCTTGTTCTCCCTCAGGAAGATCTCGCAATCACACTTCCAATGCCCCTCCTTGAGGCAATGGAAACACTTCTTGTCATCCTTGCTCATAGGCTTAGGCGCAACCTTGTTGCCCTTTGCCTTCTTGTTTTTGTTCCCATTGCTTGGACTCTTCCCTTCAACCACCAATACTTCCGAAGTCCTAGACTTCATGTACCGCGGTTTCATGTCATTTTCGAATGTTCTGAGCATTCCGAAAAGCTGGGGAATGGTCCTTTTCATGTCTGACATGTGGAAATGCGAAATGAACGAATCGAAACTCGGAGGCAGTGACAACATGATCAAATCAGTTTGTAACTCCATCTCGAATTTCATGCCAAGCCTCTCAAGATGATCGAAATATCCTTTCATCTTGAGAAGGTGCGAGCTAACGGGCGTACCATCTTGCATCTTGCATTGCATCGCATTGCCAAGAGCTTGATACTTCTCCACCCTTGCTTGAACCTGAAACATCTCCCTGAGCTGTTTCATAATCTCGTATGCATCCTGTTTCTCAAACTGGATTTGATATTCAGGAGTCATAGTAGCCAACATGAGGCATGTCACATCATTCGAATCGTCCAAGATAGTCGTATGTTCGAATACATCATCCTCAGTTGCTTTATCCCCTGGCACGGGAGGGATAGGCGTCTCCAAGACATGTGCCTTTCCTTCCTGTTTCAGAACGAATCCCAGATTCCTCTGCCAGTCAAGAAAGTTCTTTCCGTTCATTCGTTCCTTTTCCAAAATGGAACGCAAACTAAAGCGGTTATTACTTGGTAAAGCCATGAATTCTACAATTTTTGAAAAATAATGTAATTAATAACGTGGTCTTTCATATATTAAAATTCATTTTTAAATAACTTGAAATACCCATTATTTTATCATTTCAAATAACCCCCACTATTGAAACGGAGATTTGATACCTTAAATCTCATAATGGACAAGATCCCTATTTAACGTATTTCTAAGGTGACTATGGCCAACCACTCAGAAAATACGTCACGTCGGGTAGGACGGTGTCCAATCATCTCCAAAACGATTCTTGCTTTATTCGTGAGGTCCGGTATTGAGTCCAACTCAAAACCAGAGTGTGTGTACCTCACTCCTTTCCCCAAATCCTAGCCTAGCTAGCGAATTGGTCAAGTCCAAACCACAAGTGGAGTATCATTCAATCAGCGAATTGACATGCCAGACTATGGCCATGCAACACGTCAACTCCTAATCAATGCATGCCTTCCTTGCTACGCACGTGTAAATCTGTGCCAGACTATGGCCATGCAACACAGATAAACAAACACTAGTCTAGAAGGTTCCACTTAGGGAGACATAAGACTTGATAATTACGTGGGAGGATTTTACTTTTTATTAAAATCATTTATTTTATTCATTCACAATAACAAATAAAATTATGGTATAGCATATAGGCCTTTTAGTTTTATGAGCAATCATAAAACCCTAAAATTCCCAACCCTAAAACCCAAAATGATTCCTTGCTTCATGTGAAGATCCAATCTTCGTGTCGTGTCGTCTTGCCTTGAAGGTCCTTCTTCAAAACTAAACCTATTTTATTTTATTACAATTTTGGAAGACTCACCGGTCCCCACATAATTAAATAAAATACAATTTGGAAAGCTCACCGGCCCCCACACAACACATATTACAAGCAACACAAACAATCATCCCCGTTTTAGGCTATATGCTATACCGTATCGAATTTATAAATTGAAATTTTTTTTTTTTTAAATTATTGGGCGGTTTTGACAGAAAGAAACCAAAATTTGGCTGTCCAGAACCTTGTTCGTTCGAACGCAACCCTAGGTTCGTTCGAACGCACAAACGACACAAAAATTTCAAATTTTTAAGCTAAGTCCGTTCCGAACGGACTAAAAAAATATTTTTTTTTTTTTTTTTTTTCGAAAACCCGACCAGTTCGTCCAGAACGAACTCCAAGTTCGTTGGAACGGACTCGATACTGCCAGTTTCCTCAAAAACCTGATTTATGCGCCGTTTTGTCCGAAAATCAAATTTTCAACAGATCCAATCTGTTTAACACTTTAATAACATCCAAATATCCAATATTTGATTCACTAAAGTTCTTTCTATCATCAATTTTGCTCAATTTTGTGTAATTTTGCAATTTAGCCCAAAAATTTCTAAAATTTCCTAAATTCGAAATAAAACATCGATTTTCGATGGTTTTAGCGAGCGATTGCTCTGATACCACTGTTGGGTTACGCACGCTTATATCAAAGTGTGCATCGGAATTAGTCTCGCATGCGTAACCTAATTCTACCGGGATCACGCCCTAAAACCAACGAAAAAGGAAGAGTTTGGAGAAAATTACCTCGTACAAGTTAGTACGTGTTGACTTCTTCTCCAAATTTGTGAACCTTCTCCAAGAATCGCTCGTGCAATCCCTCTACTCGTGTCCACCTCGATTTCGACCGATCGGAAATCGCCAACGCCGTTCTAGTCGACGTCACGATTGAATCTCTCAAGATCTTTGCTCCAATCTCCCTCTCAATCTCACTAGATCTAATCTAGAGTTTCTGTGGAAGAAAGAGGAAAAACGACGGCGGCTAAACCTAATTTTTCTGGAAAAAGGTTTAACCAAAAACGAAATCAGAATTTCATATATATAGGAAACAGACTGCTGAGTCCGTTCCGAACTGACTCAGTTCGTTCCGAACGAACTCAGTCCGTTCCGAACGAACTCAGTCCGTACTGCAGTCCGTTCTGCAGTCCGTTCTGCAGTCCGTTCTACAGTCCGTTCTGCAGTCCGTTCTAATGGACTCAGCAGCTCTGACTATCACGAATTAGTTCGTTCCGAACGCACAAAAGAGTCCGTTCGAACGAACTCAGTTCTGACTGCAGATTTGCCTATACATATAAATTCTTCCAAGTTAATTCTTAAGCCATATTTCTTTCAATTGGATATAATCCTACCTAAATAGCGAGATCCCATTCGTCTGCCAAAGCAACTTATGGGAGGATCGTGATATATGGATCTTGAGTGTTATGTACTTGGAGTCCCGTATCGGTATGAGGGTTATCGATTCGATAAAATAACACTATCATATAATTATCATATAAGCATATAGATTAAGTACGCACGGTTAGGAATTAATCTTCATCATCCGTTTAGAATTATGTTTTCAAGCAACACCAAATATATCGATTAGATCGATATGATAGATGGCTTTTGGGTCGGAATTACCGTTATTAACCTTGATAGTCAAAGAATAGTTCTTAGACTTAAAGGAACGTGTTGGACACGGAAATGGTAGATTCGGGGCTCGAGGCTTTGGCTTTAGAGAAAGCCGGGTTCGATAAACTTAAGAAGGAATCGAACAATATTACGTGCCTTGTGGTGGCATGTATAGACGCAAATTTCTCAAAATTGTTTTGAGAATTCGGGTGTATATGAAAGTAAAACACAACGCTCATGAAATAGTTTCAAGAGCTAGAGCGCGTTGAATGACTCAATGCGGCTCAAAGAGTAGGTTAATTTTGAGACGCCTTATGGGTCTTTGATTAACACTCGTGTGTTGATGGTACGAGATTTGATGTTCGTGACCGAATATCATATGCATTCGATAGATAAGTCGATCCCGAAATTGCATATGATGCGATTTAAATTTGAATTGGAGATGCTCAGAGTTTCCGAGGAATCCAATGCATATAGATGCGTGGATGTCCTTGTAATTCAAAAGCGGGATCGAAAGAAATGTATGTCTAAGAGTATTTTGGGAAAATGTTTTCCAAAATGGAAAGTTCGGACAAGGAGTTGTCCAAACTAGTGACTCAAAGAATGGTGAAATCCGAGGAGGATTAAACCTAGAAGTTGATTGCTTCTTTTGGCATTGCCGTCTTGGCCATATAAACGAGATACGCGTATCTAGATTCCATGTGATGGAATGCTAGAATCATTCAAATTAGATTTGATTGATTAATGCAATACTTATTTATTAGGCAAAACGACAAAGGGCATCATTCTCCAAAGTATTGGAGAAAGATCCAGCGAATTATTGGAAATTATATTTACATATGATGTTCCGATAAGTTCCGAGGCAAGAGGAGGCTATCGGTATTTTGTTAAGTTTATGGACGGTTAAAGTAGATATGAAAATATCTATTTAATGCGTGCCGAAACAGAGACTTTTGAAAGATTCAAAGAGTTTCAAAAACGAAATACGAAATCAACTAAGCAAGAAAATCAAAGCTTTTCGATAGGATCGAGAAGGCGAGTATTTGAGCTAAACCTTTCGATAGGATCGAAGAGGCGATATTTGAGTTATGAATATTAATAATCATTTATGATTGTGGAATCGTTTCACGATTGCCTTTATTCGGAACATTGAGATGTGTCCGAAAAGAGGAAATGAACGCATGTTGGACATGGTTCGATAAATGATGAGTCAATAAGATCTCCCAAAAATGTTTTGGGGATACGCCCTTGAGACAGCGGCACTAATGAATGGTTGCATATAAGATATGAACCATAAACCTTCTAATCGGTACAAAAGACGCCATATGAGATATGGATCGGAATGGTTCCGAAGTTGTCACTTGTACAAATTTGAGGATGTGAGTGTATTTCGAAATTTGTTTCGGTTAAACTCTATCCCAAATCTGGAAATTGTTCGTTTATCCTTAAGGAAACTAAAGGGTATTAGTTAAAACGTCCCGACGAAAATGAGATTTTCGTGGCTCGAAGAGATGCCTTCTTGGAGGAGGACTAGATGCGCACAAGTTTGGAACTTGGTGCCATTTATCTCTATGCGGGCTAGTGGGAGTAGAATAAATCTCGAAAGAGTTCGAGATCTGAAAATGAACATTGTACCGATGAAAGTTGACATGGCTTCATCAAGAGTTGATGAACGCAAGTCGAACACACAAAGGAATTTTTCGTAGATCAAATAGGCTATATCATAAGCCGGTAAATGCGAATTTATCGAGGCTAATGATGATAGATCGAAATCATATGATGATTCGATATCCTACAAGGATGCTATGAAAAATTGATTCCACATGACATGGTGTCATGAAATCTGAGATTCGATCCATGTAAATTATCAAGTCCAGAACTTGATTTCATTACTTTCTGGGTTAGACCCGTTAAATGTGAGTGGGTTTTTCAAGATGAAGAACCGACATGGATATGAATACGCATATATGTAAAGCGAGGCTTTTTGCGAAAAGTTTCATGCAATTCATAGTCGGACTATGAAGAAACGTTTTCGCATGTTGCCATACTTTCACATTCTCGAAATTCTGCTTACCATGGTCGCGTATTATGACTATGTGATGTGGCAAAATGGATGTCGAAACCGAATTTCTTGACAGAAATTTTATGAAAGGATGTGTACTTGACACAACCTTACGGTTTTGTCGATTCATAAGAATCGAGGATAAGATATGCACACTTTAACGATCCATATGATGGATTAAAGAAAGATTCTCGGAATTGGAATATTCGTTTTGACGAAGTTATAAACTATTATAAAATTGTCGAACCGAATGGAAACTTTGTGTATACATGAAGGTTAGTGGGAGCTGCGACGTTATATTTCTTGTAACGACAAAGGATTTAGACGAGACCGCTTATGAAATAAGCGTGAAGATCTATAGGATAGATCTAAGAAGTTCCTCGTTCTATGTTATAGCACATATATCGACATATTGTTGAAAATGGTTTTCAACATATTACTCCTTGGCGGTGTTAAATCAAAATGTTGAATGACAGAAATTTTCAAAGGCTCGATGTGAGACATCAAGCAGCGCGAAAAGTAATAATATGATGCCTTACATTTGATGTTAGTATCTATTATATCTGTCATGATATGTATGTGGCTATACGTCGTACACATAAGTCGTCTAATTTATCATCAATAAATTCATGGGAATCACATGAGTTTGAATGTAATTGAATTACATAAGACTAACTCTTGTGAATGTATAATGGTTATACATTTATATACATAATGGTTATGTATATTTAAACCCATTGGAATCTGTATTTATAGCGGTGAATGTTATCCTTGAATACTTTGCGAAAGAATTCAGGATTTTTATCTATAATGGTGTGGAGGACGTGTTGGTTATAAAGAGTTATAACAACAACAGTTTCCAAAGATTAAGCACGTCCAAATATGTAGCACGACTTTCGATCACAAAGTGTGTACATGTTTTGCTTAAATGAAAACACGGTTATGTGGAATGGTTCCACAAGACCAATAGTTTATGATTCTATGTACGGAGGCGAGTATATTGCGGTTATAAATCGCAAAAGGAAGTGGTATGGATCAAGGAAACATGACCAAACTCTCGTAGCCACGAGTTATCGGATTTATGGTTGTTTATTGCGTGAAACGCAATAGTACAAAACAAAAAAATGCCGAGGTCACAACCACTTCTAGCCAATACTCAGAAAATTTCATTTGATCCATGAAATTTTGTGAAAAGATGTGATCGTAGGTATTGGAAATGTTCCAATCCTGATGATGATTAACACTAGCGGGAACGTGCGGACCCGTTTACAAAACCGCTCTCTCTAGTCGCGCGTGACTGTCATGCGATGACTATGGGTATGGAGATACCTAGAGGAGGAAGAAGAGAGTAGAGTGTAGTTATCTAATACGATAGTCCTCGCAGGTTATGGGTATGGAGATACCTAGAGGAGGAAGAAGAGAGTAGAGTGTAGTTATCTAATACGATAGTCCTCGCAGGTTATGGGTATGGAGATACCCATAGGTAAACGTTGTATCACCCAAATACTTAGTCCATATGAATGCATCCCTTTTAAAATTTTGTTTACTTAAATTAATATGCATTCACCTTATATGAAAACTGTGTGCTGGGTTGTGTAATATGATTGTTACATGAACCTTGATTTGAACTTGTGTGGACGTCAACATGGTTGAGGACCATGTGCAGCGAAACCGTCACACTTAAAGTGTCATTTCTAAACATCCCTAGTCGCGGGTCAGTTTGCTTAAGAGAGAAGCATTACTATTACAAGGGAATAGACTGAACGCGTACACTAGTACGTTTGCCGAGGAGATGATTATGTTTTGCTAATCATGGGACAAAGGAGTTTGTCGAATCGGGAACGTAGATATATGTTAGGTTACATGTATTGGATATGACCGAAGCCGCGAGACCATGACATGGTTTAGTCATTATAGATGGACTTGCGACGGATGGGGTTTTAGATTCTTCATACTTGAGGGGATCATTGATTGCGTTACGTGCGTAACACAATGCTTTGATATGATCTTACGCTCACCGTAACAGGGAGTTAAAAGGGTCATCATTGGGTATTGTCCGAAACACGGAATTCAATATGAGTCTCCAAGATAGGAATTGTTTATTCCGAAAGGAAGAGATATCTCTTAGGCGCCGCTCGATGAGTCGATTAACGAAAACCGTGGCCACGGTCAATGATATTAATGGTTAATATCGATTGAAATTTGTTAACTCAACTCGGAATCGGGGAATAAGTGTAGTTAATCAAATTATAAGGATGACTATTACCATGCCTTTTGATTAACGGATATCGTAAACAAGAGAACTAGTAACCGCTATTCGAGATAGGCACAATGATCACAATCATTATTCGTTTAACATGGGTAGCTATGATGGAGTGACTAGATCCCGCTCATGAGCTTGTAGGCATTGGAAACAACCTACTGCCATCGTTAAGTCGAACCTACATGGTCACACAACGAGTCGTACTAAGTCGGGCTTGATCATAAAATTGGCACATTGGATGTGCATAGCTTGGTATTTGATACGCGAGCTATATTCTCTAAAATCGTGCGTATTGGATATGCATAAGTACCTTTTAGGTAGATCTGAAATTGAGTGGGAGACTGAAGGAAATACAGTTTCAGGATCAACCGTAAAAGTGTACACAAGGATAAACGAATGTAGTCGTACATTCGTGGCCATAACTGTCAGTGGGAAAATCCGATTTGAATGGTTCAAATTGGGTTAGATAGATAATTAGATTATCTATAATCTTCATGTAGAAATATATTTCATATGAACGAAGTATTAGTGTCGTTTATGTGAAATACCGAAAGGGTTCAACAGTATGACATACAGTTAGTAAAATAGTCATAACTTCTGCATACGAACTCCAATTGGGCTGGGCCAAATTGGGTTGTGTAGATAATTAGACTATCTACAACTTTCATGTTGGGTGATTTTCTGTCTGAGAAATTTACCAATTTCGAAATGACAGAATACTGACCAGGTTCATGCAGTTTTCTGTGTGAGAGGGTGTATATTGGATATACATGCCTTTTGGCTAATCCTGATCCTATTAGGTATAAATAGGATACTTTCTCTCTCATCCATATCAGTTGAATCATTCTAAGCAAGTGATTATTCTGCCCAATATACACAAGACAAAGAGCAAATTCAGATTTGATCTTTAGTGAGTGAAAGGGTGCGAAGAGAGAGAAATCGAGAAAGGAGTTTCTCGAGTAATAGAGAATCGATTAGATCGAGCAAGTTCGCCGGTGCATCGTCTAGGCAGGTGCATCCGCGACCGACGTCTTGCGACTCACGGTGGATACAAGTAGAGGAGCGACAATTGTGGCTCTTGGATTGTGATCGACTCAAGGAGTGAGAAGACGGTCAACGAACGGTGAAAGACGCGTGGTATGGGACGCGCGGATTGTCACCAACGTGACAGGAGATAGAAGGCGGCGATCAACCCTTCGTGCGTGATCAATTTCACGCTGGTATAGATCTATCCTTCTATTCGCATCGTACCCTCGAAGTCATGGCGTGATCTCGGGAATCGGGGAACCGAACCGGGCCTACATATCCGCTGCGCGGGCCCGGGGCCGGGGATATTCTCCATCAATTTTTTGTGTGTAAATTTAATTGCTAATTACCCGCACTAATTCTCCTCGAAATACGAATTGAGGATGGGAAATATGAGTTGTCGAGACAAAGTAAAATTTCCCTCGTCTCAAAGCTCATGATATGAGTTCTTATAAGGGGGTTATATATGCAAAATCCCCAAAACTAACCTCATTGATGAGGTGACAAAACGTGCTTAATTGAATTGATTAACAATCTTAATTTAATGAATTAATGATTTAATTAAATTTTTTAATTTAATTGACATGTCAATTAACATGTAGTAATTTGAACATATTAAAATAAATTAACGTATTACTTAATCCTTATAGAGTGTTTTTTTTTTTGATGAAAATAAAGTAGGCTCGTGCGTCCTACTTCTATTGCTTTATAAAAATTAGATTTTACAAAGTTTTGGTGTTAACTAAATACTCATTTAGAAGGTACTAATCACCTTCTTAATGTGTATATTTAGATAACCCTATAATAAACTGTAAAATAAAACTAAATAAAATAACAAAATTAATATAGCCTATAACCCTAAGAACTGAAATAAACCGGAGTTGTATTTCCCAGTTCTCAATTGCCGGGTTTGCTGAATCTGACTTTGCTTTCCCTCTATAATTTGGATCCTCAATCCTGGTTTTTGCGTTATTCAGTTTCCCGTTTTCCTGATCTTATCCCTGCTTGACCGTTACTCTCGCCAATAGTTTCCTCCTCGTTACTCTCATCGCCATTGCTGCCCTCTGAGCTATTCTGAGCTCCCGTCACATGCTGGTTGATGCCAAGATCCCATGGACTAGTGTCGGTGAGCTTCCCTCTTATTTAAGTCCCCTTAATTGAGCATTCTTCTTCTCACTCAAACTCAGGACTCCTCTTCTCACGCAATCTCAGTCTTCCCTTGAGTACCGACTCCAGCTCTTTTGAGCTTTGTCCTTCTTGAAGAACTTCGCACATGTTGATGCTGGTTTGCTCTGTTGCTTTATGTGCGAGGTTCTTCTTGAAGCACTAAGCTTTTTGAGCTTGCTCCCTTCTCCATTTATTTCAATAAAGTGCCAACTTTTTGTTTGTTTGAGTGATTGTTTCTCTGGTTTGTCGATTCGATTGATTTCCAGTTGTTTGTAACCACCACAGTCTTCTATCCTCCATTTGCCCTTCATCTTCACTCCTAATTTCTTCCTCATCTAGGTTTCCAGTAATCCCTGCAATCTGGTTTGTCGATGAATTGGAGTAAAGCCTTCGCCTTTGTTCTTCGTCATCTTCACTGTTACTCTTTTAACCCACGAAATCTCTCAAATTTTCGTAGATTTGCAAAAAGGTAGGATCTTCTTGTTGGTTCAAATTTCCTATTGTTTGATTATCTCAAATACAATGTCGATACTACTAACGAAATCTAGCAAGATAAATGTGTAGGAGATAGGTACAAAATGAAAGGATCAATCAAGAATAACAAGAATCAAAGACGTTGAAGAATCATGGATAAAATCAAGACGCACATGAATCAAGACGTTGAAGAATTGCGAAGAAGATCAAAACATAGAAGATTCCGCAAGTTGGGATACCCACCTAATCATCAATACAATATATAGGTATTTCTAAACTTGTTTAAAAGATTAAACTCAATGAAAAAGTACTTGAATTCAATTAAAAAAGGCTGAAATCAGTATGTCCGTTGCAACGGAACTACAGTCCGTTGTAACGGAACTACTCGATTTACTTAACATTGGAAAGGACAGTATAGTCCGTTGCAACGTAATCACCAATACGTTGCAACGGACCATTACGTTGTAACGGAAATCTATCTCCGTTACAACGTTATTTTATTTCCAATGAGGAAGCCTGTCACAGAAGAATGTCCGTTGTAACGAACATTAATGTCCGTTGTAACGGACATCATGGCTTCACTTCAGTGCCAACTTACGCATACGTCCGTTGCAACGGATTAACCAATACGTTGTAACGGAACACCTCATACCGTTGTAACGGAAAACTCTCCGTTGCAACGGGAATTAAATCCAAAGCTGAAGTGCTGTCTCAGTAGAAGGTCCGTTGTAACGTACTACAGTCCGTGGCAACGAACTAGTTAACGCAGAGTTCCGTTGCAACGGACATAAGTTACGTTACAACGGAATGTTCAATTAATTCAAGTACGGCAGCCTTAACGGCTAGTTTTTGAAAGTTCCGTTGCAACGGACCATATGTCCGTTGCAACGGACTAGTCAGAATAAGCAAGAGAGGGAAGGGACTATGTGTTCTATAAATAGAATCCTTCCCTCATTCTCTCTCATCACTTCTATTATCCAAATCTAAACTTCCAAAGAGAGAAACCTTGCTATATCATTGAGCTTAAACAATCTTCTAAACCATTCTTAGAGATTAGATTTCCCTCTTCCTTTCCAAATACTATTCCAAACTTGCGTGACCGATCACGTGTAGTTAGTATTTAGATATTGTAATAGGCTAGTACCAAGAGTGTAAAGCCGCCATAGATCGAGAGAAACGTGTAACTCGATTTAGGCAAAACCTTGTACGAGTGAGTTGGAATTCAATCGAACGCCGAAAAGGCACAAGGCATTCCCGGAGACGTAGGTACTCGCAATTAATTGAATCGGTCAATTAAGCGAGTAAAGGGTGAGTTAAAGCTACAAAGCAACCACCTACCGAACTCCGTAATAAACATCGCGTGTTCGGTATCTTCTTTTCATTATTAACTTAAATTTATATTCCGCACTAAAACTAGAATTTGTATACCTAGTCGATAATTGCCCATTAGGTTACCTATTCACCCCCCTCTAGGTTAGAATTAACCAACAATTGGTATCAGAGCAAAATACTAACCGTCTCTTTGAGTAAAATTGACAACTTGTATACGATTATGGCCAATATCACCGTTCCCAAATTGCAACTTACCTATCCCAAGGAATTGGACGGTAAAAATTGGAATGTTTGGAAACGATGCATGTTGAATGTGTTTTCCATTCAAGGCCTAAAATCGATAGTAGAAGATGGGTTCACAATCAACTCTACTACCGATGCCGAAGGGAAAACACTTCTATCATCCGATTCAATGAATAACCAAACCTCTGACATCTATGCCCAAAATTTAATTCTCACCAACATGGTAGGATCACTCTCCGTTTTGGTAGATGGATGTGATACCTCTCATCAAATGTGGCGAGCTCTCCTAAATCGATTTGAAGGGAACAATCAAATGAAAAGGACCAATCTTATGGGACTTGAACAACAATTTGATAGTTTCCGAATGATCGAGGGCGAATCCGTAGATGATATGTACCTTCGTATGAATCATATCAAAAACGGATTCACCGCTCTTGGAGAGTCCCTAACAAACTCTCGAGTTGTAGGTAAATTGATTCGAGCAATGCCAATGAGTTGGGAGACTCTACGAGTGGCATTGGAGACGATGATGGCTACCCAAGACTTGTCGCCCGAAGAATTGGTAAGTTACTTCCGAAACTTCGAAGCTCGACTCAAGCAACTCGCTCAAGAAAATGCTTCAACCTCTCGCCCAAAGGCCGTGGCTCTACCCGCCGTAGATGCGAGTGATGATGAGAGCGAAATAGCTCTTTTGGTAAGAAAATTTCGTGAATTTAGGTCACACGAAAAGCGGTTCAACGACAACCGAAAACGACAAAACTTGAAGCCATATTGCTTCGAGTGCAACAAGAAGGGTCACACCATCGAGACGTGTTGGACTCTTCATCCCGAAATCGCCCCATGGAACAAGAAGGAGGACGAGAGCAAAGATAGAGAAAGGTATGAACAACGACATGAAAGGCGACGTGAAGACAAAGGTCGCAATGAACGCCAAAAGGACAAAGGTAGAGAAGGTAAAAAGAAAAAGGCATATAAAGCTCATGTAGGGATATGGGGAAAATCGGATGCATCAAGCAACTCATCCGACTCGGAGTGTAACTCGGATCGAGAAATCGCCAACTTGGCACTAATGGCGGAAATCACTCCATCGGTGGATGATGTAGTGGAAAGAGCGATCCAAGCAATGCTCCTCCAACGAGCACCAATGCCGGAACACCATGAGCATCACTCTCCGAGAATTGTCTCTCTCACCTCTACATCCTACACGTCACGTGACCTAGGTCATGAGGTATATCTTAACTCTTCACTAGATTTAATTATGCCCATCTCAACCTCGTATTTGTCTTCTCAAGATGATTCGACATTAGAGCTTGAATCCTTTGACGAGCTCTTGAGAGGAGTTGATGAACCTCGACAAAATGAGGGCAAACTCAAGAGCTCGACACTAGCTCTTGAGGAAAAGGTAGATTCTCTAGAGTTAGCGATTAGGTCGTATAAGGCACAATTAAAAGAATTTCAATGTTTTCCAAAATGTGAGTGTCAAGTTTTAAAAGGCGAGATATCTCACTTAAAAGTCGAACTTTTAAATTTGAAGGTTGAAAATGAATCCTTGAAGAGGACTTGTGCATCAATTGCACCAAGCTCCACCTCATTGGATGAAGTCTTAAAAGGGTCATTAGTGGGACAAAAGCCCAATGACAAATCCGGTTTAGGATTTAAGAAGGATAACGGTAATAAACCCGGTCCTTCCAAATCCAAAAATCAAAAATCAAAATGGGAGAAAAATCTAACAAATGGTCACGGAAATGCTTTCATGTACCGTGACTATAATACGGGTAAAAGTGTGAAAAAGGAACAACATAAAAATGCTAGCTTTAACAGGACTAATCATTTCACACAACATACACCCCATAGACGTAACAATTTGGGACGATCCGATTGCTTGTTCAAACGGGGACCAAATGGTTATTTCTATGAGGTAAATTACCACAATGACGCTACATTAGAAACAAGGGCTCCCAAACATTACAACAACACACACAAACATTTTTCAACTAATCAATTTGCCAAAACGACCAAACCGTTAATTCAACGGAGAAGCGACACAAACCTACTCTCAAATCATTTTGTCAAGAGTTCCGAAACCGTCAACAAACCAACAATTGCATTTTGCAACTATTGTTGTAAAGTAGGACACATATCTACCTCTTGTGATCTCCGCAATCCTAGGCTTAACCCAAAGGTTATGTGGATGCGTAAAGATCGTCACACAATGGGTCCCTCCTCCTCAAAGGGAATCGGACCTTCTAGGACGTAAACGAGTGTGTGATTATATACTCCCTCATCCAATTACCTTAAGCCAATTATTAAGGGGGAGTATAATCATAAGAATTCATATTAGGATAATTTTTCTTATGAACTATTGACTAATATGAATTTCTTGTAGATGTGCCTAAGTTCCAAAAGCAAGTCATCGAAATGGTGTCTAGATAGTGGTTGCTCTAGACACATGACTTGGAACCAAGAAATGTTCAAAACCTTAGAACCATTCAAAGGAGGTGATGTTACATTTGGAGGTAATCAAAAAGGTAAGATAGTCGGTATCGGTTCCATAGGTACTTCAAATTGGACCCTAGAAAACGTCTACCTTGTCATAGGGCTTAAACACAATTTGATTAGTATAAGCCAACTATGTGATGCCGGGTATTGTGTAAAATTTGATCAAACCTCATGCCTAATCGACCGAACAATAGATAACGTTACGGTGTGCAAAGGAACCCGACACAATAATCTCTACTACTTTGATTTTGAATCATTCACATCGGGAATCCATTGTCTCACCGTAACGGAATCCACTTCACGATTATGGCATAGGCGATTGGGACACATATGTATGGAAACAATTCACCGTATGTCCAAAAAGGAATTAGTTAGGGGTCTACCATCCCATAAACTCAAATTGGAGGGATTATGCGATGCGTGTGAAAAGGGTAAGCACACGAAGTCCTCCGGTTTCAAATCCAAAGATACCGTCACGACAAGACGACCTCTCCAACTCATCCATCTCGATCTTTGTGGACCAATGAGCGTCTCAAGTCTAGGTAATAAAAGGTATATGTTTGTAATTGTTGATGATTATTCACGCTTTACTTGGGTAATTTATTTACTTCATAAAAGTGAAACGTGTGACGAATTCGTTAAATTTTGCAAAATGGTTGAAAACGAAACCAACACTTCCATCATCACCATTCGAAGTGATAATGGAGGTGAATTCAAAAATGCAAAATTTGATGAATTTTGTCACACCAAGGGATATATACGTGAATTTTCCGCTCCTCGCACGCCTCAACAAAACGGTGTCGTTGAGCGTAAAAATCGAACGTTAATTGAACTTGCCCGTACCATGCTCAATGAACACCCTTCTCCAAAATTTCTTTGGGCCGAAGCGGTTAACACCGCGTGTCATGTCGTAAACCGACTTAGCCTAAGACCATTTTTGAAGAAAACTCCATATGAGCTATGGTATGGGAGAAATCCAAATATCTCATATATGAGAGTATTTGGATGTAAAAGTTTCATTTTAAATGAATCAAATAATATCGACAAACTTGACCCAAAATCTCTTGAGGGAATCTTTGTTGGATATTCAAGTACTAGTAAAGCATATCGGGTTTACATTAAATCCACGAGGATAGTATGTGAATCCGTACATGTTCATTTTGATGAAACTAACAAAGAAGCCGAGAAAGGAAATCAAAATGTAGGTACCCAAGAAAAAGAACTCGCGGAGGCACCTCAATGTTCCACACCACTCGAGCATAGATTCCTCGACATCACACTCGATGAAGTTGAACATCAAGTGGAACCTCTTGAAGATGAAGAGGAAGAATCGATTAACCTTCAATACCAAATTCCCGAAGTTCTTAGGGAGGTATCGGCTCATCCTCTCTCAAATGTCGTGGGAGATCCAAGGGAAGGGGTTCGGACCCGATCTCGAATTCACAATTATGTAGCTCATTGCGCATATCTCTCTCACATCGAACCAAAATCATTCAAAGAGGCCAACAACGATGACGATTGGATCTTAGCCATGCAAGAAGAGCTAGAACAATTCGAGCGAAATCAAGTGTGGACCTTGGTGCCAAGACCGATGACAAGGTCCATAATTGGCACTCGATGGATCTATCGAAACAAGTTAGACGAGCACGGAAATGTGGTACGAAACAAAGCTCGACTCGTAGCCCAAGGGTTCAAACAACAAGAAGGTATTGACTTCGAAGAGACATTTGCCCCCGTCGCCCGTTTGGAATCCATACGACTCCTATTGGCTTACGCCGCCATCGAGGGATTCACTCTCTATCAAATGGATGTCAAAAGTGCTTTCTTAAACGGGGAAATCGAAGAAGAGGTCTACGTTGAACAACCTCCGGGATTCAAAGATCCAAAATACCCAAATCACGTGTGTCGACTATCGAAAGCCCTATACGGGTTGAAACAAGCCCCTCGAGCTTGGTATGGACGTCTCTCGACATTTCTTCTATCCAACGGATTCGAGCGTGGTAAAACCGACACCACCCTCTTCACACGTAAAAAGGGAGATTCAATTTTACTCATTCAAATTTATGTAGATGACATTATTTTTGGATCTAGTGACCCGGCACTTGCCGAAGAATTTTCAATTCTTATGCACAGTGAATTCGCCATGAGCATGATGGGGGAGCTCACATTTTTTCTCGGACTTCAAGTCAAACAATCATCCGAGGGAATATTTGTAAATCAATCCAAATACACTCGCGAACTCCTCAAACGATTCGAGCTAGATCAAACTAAAACGAGTGATACTCCCATGGCTAAGGAATCGAGACTAGATGCGGATGAGGATGGCGAATCATTCGACATAACGGAATATCGAGGTATGATTGGAAGTTTACTATATCTAACGGCAAGTAGGCCCGATATTATGTTTTCCGTATGTCTATGTGCCCGGTTCCAAGCTAACCCTAAGGTATCACACTACATCGCGGTAAAACGCATCTTCCGATACCTTAAGGGAACAATCGACTTAGGAATTTGGTATGGCCATAGTGGAAATCTCGCTTTGATAGGGTACACGGATGCGGACTTCGCCGGTTCAAGGGTTGACCGCAAAAGTACGAGTGGAACTTGCCAATTCTTAGGCGGGTCACTCGTCTCGTGGTCAAGCCGGAAACAACATTCCGTTGCCCTATCAACGGCCGAGGCCGAATATGTAGCGGCGGGAAGTTGTTGTGCCCAACTACTATGGCTAAATCAAACACTAGGCGATTACGGGATAAATTTTCGAAAAATCCCCATATTGTGCGACAATAATAGCGCAATATGCATCTCGAAAAATCCCGTGCATCACTCCCGAACCAAGCACATAGACATCCGTCATCACTTCATCCGGGATCACGTGGAAAAAGAGGACGTCAAACTCGAACGGGTAGACACGCTAGATCAAATCGCCGATATCTTCACAAAAGCTCTACCATTTGCTCAATTCTCCGTCCTACGATTAAAGCTAGGTATGCTTTCTCTTAAAGATTAAAATTCCTATCAAAATTCATTAGATACGCATCATTGATTATCATGAATACTCTCATGCTCATTTCTATAAATTTTTCATACGAAATTTTGTCACGAAACGCATATTTCCATATCCATAAAACCTACTTTACATAAAGTATATATTTTTGGAATTTATGACACACAAAAACTTTTCAAAAGCAAAATTTGAACTCCTCATCCCAGTAAATGGTCCGTTGTAACGCACCAATGTGCGTTACAACGGACATAAGAGGCCAAGCCAAAACCTGCGAAATCATAATGTCCGTTACAACGGATAAACCCATCCGTTGCAACGTACATACCCTTTCCGTTACAACGTAAGTATCTGCGTTCTAACGGACTAACTGAGTTCTAAAAACCTCTTCAAACACTGAAGTCCGTTATAACGGATTGACCCATCCGTTACAACGAAATAACGCGTTATAACGAACTTATTACGTTGTAACGGAATTCTGCAATCCAGTCCTATTATCCCCAAATTCGACTGTTCCGTTACAACGTATTAATCAGTACGTTGCAACGGACTATTACGTTACCACGGACATACTGCGTGGTAACGGACTACTGAAATACCAGTCCAATACCCCCAAATCGACAGTTGCGTTACAACGGAGGTACACTTCCGTTGTAACGGACTTGGCGGTAACTGCAATAAAACCCAAGGGACGGTTTTCTCTCTCTCCACTCTCCTCATCTTCTCCCGTGGTTTTTCACCCTCTCCACTCTCCTCACCACTTCCTGGTCGGTTTCTATTCTCCAAACCGGTAAAACCACCCCTCCTCTCTCTCCATCTCCTTATTTAAACCCTTTACTCAACTCCATTGAGATCTAAAAACTCCACTTCTCTCTCTAAAACCCTATTTCTCTCCTAACCCTCTCTCTCTCTCTCTCTCGAAAATGTCTACCAAGAGAGCGAAACGTCCGTTACCAACCGGAAATCGCCGATTCGAGTTCAACAACACCGAAAACCATTACCTCTTCGAATCAATTACGCGAGCACGTAAATTTCAGGACGAATTCAAAGAGCGTCCGGTCGCGAAATGTTTCTACGTGGAAATTCCTCCCGAGGCTATCACGCTTCGCGAAAGCCTCCAACATCGAATCAACGATTGGAGTATCGGCGGGTTGTGTAGTCTTCAATACCCCGTATACAACCAAATCGTGCGTCTCTTCTACGCTCACGCCACACATGACGACAACAACAAATGCATTCGAAGCTATGTCCTAGGAAAGGAATTAATCATCTCCGAAGAAAAATTGATCGAATGGCTCGGTCTATCCTCGGCCGGTGAGCGCTTCTATGTGAGTCGTGGTGACTCATATCATGGAAATGACGAGGAAGAGATGGAGAAAATAACTACCAATGATAGAACATTCTCTTACTCCACAAAATACGAACCCAATCTCCGAATCGCGTGGCAAATCGGGAATAACGTTCTCGCCCCGGTTGTTAAATTGAAAACGAATCTCGAAACGCGAAACAAGGTGTTGATCTACAACTTTTGGTACCAAGATACACCCACAATCCACATTCCAAACTTAATCATCAAACACATGGAATACTCGTTGCGAGTCGGCACATCCTCTCTTCCCTATGGCCACATCATCACCCTCGCATGTTTCCACTCCGGGATTACGATACCGGAATCGGAATGGCCATTCGGGAAGGTCACGACCGACAATCTCTTGTCTCCCGAACGCCTTGAAGTGTTCGGACTAAGTCGAAAGACCACTCGAGGCCTCTCGGACCACTATTCTCGAAATAACCGCGCCGGTCCCTATTTCTTTCCCGAAATTCCCTCCGCATGGGTTCTATTTGACCCGCCGGTGCAAGAGACCAACAATCCTCCGGCATTCTCCCAAAGGCACAAACGTCGTGCACTTAATGATGGTTCGAGCTCATCGTCTCAACCGTCGTTCTCTCTCGAAGACATTCAAGCTCTTCTCGAAGCCCAAACCCTCGCCATAAACACTCGTCTCGATGCTCAAACCCTCGCCATGAACACTCGTCTCGACGACCAAACCCTCGCCATAAACACTCGTCTCGAAGCCCAAACCCTCACCATGAACACTTGCTTCGAAGCCCAAGCCGCCGACAACGCTCTTACCCGGAGCCATGCGGTTCAAATCCGTGATGAAATGTATGAACGCATGGACACCAAGTTCGAGGCATTGAACCGTCGCCTTCAAACCGACGACGATCCCGAGGAGGAAGATTCGAATGGAGACGAGTAGACGTGTGTGTGTCTATCTAGCTCATTAGAGCGTAAAAATATTTTCTAAACATTATTAGCTATATGCATGTATCTTGTCATATTTATTTTCGAAAAACTTGTTTTGTTTGTGCTATGTCGTATTTGTATCCATGCATGTTTGATTGTATGAACTTGAATTTATGAGTAAAAGTGTGTTTTGGTTAAAATATTTGTCCAAATGCTTAGTATATCACTTTGTTAAACTTCTCATTACTAAAAATTGAAAAGTATATCACCTATTAAATCTCAAAAATCATTCATAATTTAAAAAAAAAAAAGGGGTATTCAACTACATCAAAGCCTATACACGCGCGATATGCACATGTTTAGGGGGAGCTTGCATGTAGGGGGAGCTTTCCTTCATGATTTTTCAAATTCAATCCCTTTTGATCCACTTTCAAAAAGGGGGAGAAAGGATAATCATATTGGAAAGTTACCGATAATCGATGTATCTCTCCAAATCGACATTGTTTTGAAATGAATCAAAAGGGGGAGTTTGTTGGTTCAAATTTCCTATTGTTTGATTATCTCAAATACAATGTCGATACTACTAACGAAATCTAGCAAGATAAATGTGTAGGAGATAGGTACAAAATGAAAGGATCAATCAAGAATAACAAGAATCAAAGACGTTGAAGAATCATGGATAAAATCAAGACGCACATGAATCAAGACGTTGAAGAATTGCGAAGAAGATCAAGACATAGAAGATTCCGCAAGTTGGGATACCCACCTAATCATCAATACAATATATAGGTATTTCTAAACTTGTTTAAAAGATTAAACTCAATGAAAAAGTACTTGAATTCAATTAAAAAAGGCTGAAATCAGTATGTCCGTTGCAACGGAACTACAGTCCGTTGTAACGGAACTACTCGATTTACTTAACATTGGAAAGGACAGTATAGTCCGTTGCAACGTAATCACCAATACGTTGCAACGGACCATTACGTTGTAACGGAAATCTATCTCCGTTACAACGTTATTTTATTTCCAATGAGGAAGCCTGTCACAGAAGAATGTCCGTTGTAACGAACATTAATGTCCGTTGTAACGGACATCATGGCTTCACTTCAGTGCCAACTTACGCATACGTCCGTTGCAACGGATTAACCAATACGTTGTAACGGAACACCTCATACCGTTGTAACGGAAAACTCTCCGTTGCAACGGGAATTAAATCCAAAGCTGAAGTGCTGTCTCAGTAGAAGGTCCGTTGTAACGTACTACAGTCCGTGGCAACGAACTAGTTAACGCAGAGTTCCGTTGCAACGGACATAAGTTACGTTACAACGGAATGTTCAATTAATTCAAGTACGGCAGCCTTAACGGCTAGTTTTTGAAAGTTCCGTTGCAACGGACCATATGTCCGTTGCAACGGACTAGTCAGAATAAGCAAGAGAGGGAAGGGACTATGTGTTCTATAAATAGAATCCTTCCCTCATTCTCTCTCATCACTTCTATTATCCAAATCTAAACTTCCAAAGAGAGAAACCTTGCTATATCATTGAGCTTAAACAATCTTCTAAACCATTCTTAGAGATTAGATTTCCCTCTTCCTTTCCAAATACTATTCCAAACTTGCGTGACCGATCACGTGTAGTTAGTATTTAGATATTGTAATAGGCTAGTACCAAGAGTGTAAAGCCGCCATAGATCGAGAGAAACGTGTAACTCGATTTAGGCAAAACCTTGTACGAGTGAGTTGGAATTCAATCGAACGCCGAAAAGGCACAAGGCATTCCCGGAGACGTAGGTACTCGCAATTAATTGAATCGGTCAATTAAGCGAGTAAAGGGTGAGTTAAAGCTACAAAGCAACCACCTACCGAACTCCGTAATAAACATCGTGTGTTCGGTATCTTCTTTTCATTATTAACTTAAATTTATATTCCGCACTAAAACTAGAATTTGTATACCTAGTCGATAATTGCCCATTAGGTTACCTATTCACCCCCCTCTAGGTTAGAATTAACCAACACTTCTTCTTGTTGTTGGTCTGTGATTTGTTCTCCCCCTTCCTCTAGATCATGTTCGTGCTCATTCATTAGATTTCCTGTTGCTTGGAACCACCACAGCCTTCTATCCTCGCTTTGCGTTGCATCTTCACTCCTAATTGTTTCCTCCTCTAGATTATCTGTATTTTCTGTATCAGAAAAAGATATGTTATTGTGTAGATTTCCATCCTTTTTTTTTTTTTTGAGCGAGGTCGGCGATTGCCGAGCTCTTGAATAGAATTAAACCAGAGTTGATCGTTAAAGATCATGAATTAGAGTTACAGCCGATTTTTGGATCGGAATGAATTTACAAAAAAAGTCCCTAATTATTAGCTTTCCAAGGTGGTTAGGAGAGGTGGTCCGTTGTACATACTTCGGTGAGCTTCCCTCCACGCCTTAGCTTCTGTGTACGCCCTTGCTTGCGTTATAGCCGTTGTTGCGGCCGTGCTTGCAAATACAATTGCGTTTCTATTTTTCCATACATTCCACGCAATTGAAAGAAAGTCGGTGTCCCAGCAGTTGCGTTGTTCTTTCGTCATATTTTGCCTTGGCTTTTCCCATCTTGTTGCCGGGTTGGAATCTAGGTGGGTGGGTACCGTTTTGTGAGTAACGTCTAGGTGCTCCCACATCGGCTTGACATAGGGGCACCATCCTAGAAGGTGGATAGGGGTTTCCTCATGCAGCCCACAGTTGGGGCATGTGGCGTTATGCGGCCAACCTCTTTTGGCTAGGTTGTCGGACGTTAGGAGTTTGTGTTGGAACCAAGTCCATGCGAAGAATTTGACCTTTGGAGGGCATATGGTTTTCCATAGTCGTGCGTTCCAATGTACTACGATTACCGGGTTGATTAGGATGGCGTAGGCTGACTTTGTTGAGAAGGAGGCGTTTGAGGTCCATTTCCATGCTATTTCCTCATGATCCATGTATGTCGAGACTTTGAAGAAATCCTTGCTTTTCAACATTTCTTTGACGAAGAAGGATGTGATGAGCAGGTTTTTGTGGCGTGTTTAATATGTCGTTGTGGTAAAACCCCGATCAATCAACAAAATTTGTAATCTAAGTTTGTACAGTGGCAAATGTATAGATTCGTTCCACGGGGAGCAATTGCGTCAAAATTTGGATCAAAATGGATGAGAAATAACGAAGAAAATTCACAGAAGATAGTCCGTTACAACGGAGTTAAGTTCCGTTACAACGGAACTTAGGGTTATGTTTAACGTGGAGATTGAAATGAACGTCCGTTACAACGGAGAAAGGTTCGTTATAACGGAAAGAGATACACTACAACACATAACAACAATTGGGGCAGCCAAAGATGACCCAATAAGGGCTGAAAACCGTCCCTAAAGGATTTTGGGGCAGCCATGCGACCCAAAAAGGACGTCCCTAAAGACTGCGTTCCTGTCTGGGGCGGGCCGACCCTATAAGAGTTTTGGGGCGGGTGTTAAAGGGGCGGGCCGACCCTACAAGGGTGTCAGATCTGGATGTTGTCAGTACAAATAGCAGATGCTTAAAGGGGCGGGCCGACCCTACAACTGTCATCCCTATTGGGGCGGGCCGACCCTATAGGACGCATTAAATACAGTATTAATTATATATTATTATTGATTATATAAATAATTATACACACACATCACAAAAATCACATAAAATCACAAATTCACATAAAATAATTATACACAGTATATTTTTCACAAATTCAAAAATAATACAAATAATATCACAAAAATCACATAATTCAAAACTTATACATAATTCAAAAACAGAAATCCCACATAATATCACAAATAATACAAAATAATACAAATATTCAAATATACAATACATAATTCAAAAGTAACCTCCCACATACCCCCAACAAAACAAAAACAAAAACAAAATAATAAAAATTATGATAATACCCCTGAAACAAAACGAAAACAAAAATATGAAAATTACGAAAATACTACCTCGTCACTCAATCTTCCTTGCTCGCCCAACCAAGGTCCTACCACAGACCTCCCACATACCACCTACAAAACAAAAACAAAATAATGAAAATTACGAAACTACCCCTGAAACAAAACGAAAACAAAAATATGAAAATTACGAAAATGCTACCTCGTCACTCCATCTTCCTTGCTCGCCCAACCAAGGTCCTACCACAGACCTCGCACATACCCCCACAGACCTCCCACATACCCCCTATAAAACAAAAACAAAAACAAAATAATGAAAATTACGAAAATACCCCTGAAACAAAATGAAAACAAAAATATAAAAATTACGAAAATGCTACCTCGTCACTCCATCTTCCTTGCTCACCGCAGCAAGAATCTTGATGCACACATCCTTCTCGATTCACTCCGTCATGAAGAATAAAATATGAAAATTGTTAAATAATAAATAATACGAAAAATTGTTAAAAAATAAATAATTGTTAAAAAATACTTTCCTCTCCGATACTTTATGCACAACGAATGACTTTCTCTTCTACTCCAATGCCTTCTCGTACTCCTCGAGACTCTCCTACACAACCAAATCAAATTTCAAATTAAGTTCAGAAAAATAATTAGAAATAAATAATGAAATAACAAAGTTAATATAAAATTATCGTACTCCTCGAGACTCTCCTACTCCAATGCCTTCTCGTACTCCTGCGAGACCCGCCTCCAGCTCCTGCGAGACCCGCCTCCAGCTCCTGCGAGACCCTCCTACAGCTCCTGCGAGACCGGCCTCCAGCTCCTGCGAGACCCGCCTCCAGCTCCTCCGAGACCCGCCTCCAACCCTCCGAGACCCATCTCCAGCCCCTTCAAGACCAACCTCCAAAAAAAAACAGTAAAAAATTAATTAATTTATTAATGAGTAAATAATGAAATTAATATAAAATAAACTGCGAGACCCGCCTCCAGCTCCGAGACCCGCCTCCAGCTCCTGCGAGACCCTCCTCCAGCTCTTGCGAGACCCTCCTCCAGCTCCTGCGAGAACAGCCTCCAGCTCCTGCGAGACCCGCCTCCAACCCTCCGATACCTATCTCCAGCCCTGCGAGACCAGCCTTCAAAAAAACATTAAAAAATTAAAAGTAAAAAAAGAGAAATATTTAAAAACAAAATATGAAGAAAAATTAAAATTAAAACAGTAAAAAATTAAAAAACAGAAAAATTACAAAACAAAAAGAGTAAAAAAAAAAAAGAAAAAATAAGAAAAGAGTATTTGAAATATTTAACTAACACAAATAAAGAAGAGTATTTAAATAAGTCTATAAGTTACTAAAAAAATATTGAATTATACCAAAATATACTAAAATATACTAAACATACTTAGATTATACTAAAATATTCAAGAACAAAGGAGAATTTACATATTTACCCTTCTAAAATATCATATTTATCATTTGGAAAAACTTGGAAAAGAAAAGATTATCATAAAATTTACCAACATTGAAGCCTATGTCGCGTGTAACCACCTCTGATCGAACCCCGGCAGCAGTGAAACTGAAATTAGTAAAAATACCACATAAATACCACAAAAAATTAGTAAAAATACCACAAAATTATCAGAAAAATTATGAACTACAAAAATTAGGCAAAATATTACCGAAATTAGTAAAAATACCACATAAATTGCTTGAACGAAACCAATTCAACCAAAATTAGGAAAAATATCACTGAAAATGCTTGAACCTAGTCTTTTAATTAATTAGAGAGATCAGAAAATACCACTTAACGGAGAGAAAAGAACCGAGCTCGTACCACCGGCGCACAAGCCACCGGAAATCTAGGTCACGTCACGCGGGCGAGGTCGCGCGAGAAGCCACCAGAAAGCTAGCGAGGATCCAAAACCCTAACGGCTGCCGAAAAGAAGAGCGAGGTTGCGGCTGCCGAAAAGAAGAGCGAGGTTGCGGCTTCTGATGGAGGGTTTAAAGAGAGGAAAAGAAGTGGCGAAGAAGAGGAAAAGAAGAGGCGAAGCTGTGGTAAAGAGAGAGGGAAGAATGGGGCTGCCGAAAGAGAGAGGGAAGAATGGGGGAGGGTTTATAAAGAGAGAGAGGGAAGAAAGAGGTGAAGCGACGGCTGGCAGTGTTTGGGTCGGGCAGAGTTTGGGTCGGGCCGACCCTACTCGTTGTTGGGGCGGTAATGGTTAGGGGCGGGCAGACCCTGATCTTATTGGGGCGGGGAAATAATAGGGGCGGGCAGACCCTGAAGTTATAGGGGCGGCCAGTCAATTAGGGACGGGCGGACCCCGGATTTAGGGGCAGGCCGACCCAATAATAGGACGACCCAAAAGAGTTATTGGGGCGGTTGTACCCTATTGGGACGGGCGGACCCAAAAATTCGAACTATCAGGGTCGGGCTGACCCTGTTTTAACCGACCCAAAAGGGTTATTGGGGCTGACCGACCCAATAATGTGCAAATTTTTGGGGCGGCCCGCCCCAAACGAACATATGTGTTGTAGTGATAGTCCGTTACAACGGACAGCGATAGCGTTATAACGGATTGGTTGATCCGTTACAACGAACTAGTATTTCCGTTACAACGCACTAGTATGAGTGATATTGAATACTTTTCCTTGCTGGTCCGTTACAACGGAAGTAAAGTGCGTTACAACGGAGTACCAACAGACTGAAAGTCAGGTACAAACCGAATGGTCCGTTACAACGCAATTTAGGTTCCGTCACAACGGAACTTGTTCTGGAATTCGAAATTGTAATTTGAATTTAGGATTGAATTGAGGGTTTGATTTGAGATTAAACCAAGGGAGATTTAGACTAAATTCAAGGCAGAAATTAAAAGTAAGAGATCAAGTAAAAGCACTAACAAAGATTTGATTCAAGTAACAAGAACTAAAGATTCATTAAACCGAGAATTCTTTACACAAATCCAATTCGAATTTAAACTACAAGAAATGCAAGAAAGGAAGGAAAACACCTAGAGAGATGAAGAGAGCTCCGAGTCTCGTCTTGAGTGCCTCCCTTGTTGTTCGAGATGCTAGAGAGCTAGTCAACGCGCCCAACAATTTCCTTCCGTACCGATCCACCCGCCAATAGAAGTGAGCTTCGTACCGGTTGGGTGAGCTCGAGATGTGCAAAGGTTGATTGAAAAGAAGCTTCCAACCATTCACGCCGAGAAAGCTCGACTCTTCGCTTGTAAAAGTTCGAATGAAATAAGTTTCACCCTAATTCCACACTTTTCCTTAGCCGAAGTGTAAACCAATTCACCGAATGAAGTGAGCTTCTATTCGGTGACCGATCTTAGAAAATTATCGTTCGTAGTTGCAATTCTTGCGTGTTCTTGAAAATTTCTTGGACTTGCTTAAGAGGGAGAGAGAGAGAGAGAGAGAGAGAGAGAGAGAAAGAATGGGCGTAAAAGAGCGTGCCAAACTCGTGGCCCTTGTGGTCATATTTATAGCACTCATGGAGTCTTCTTATTGGCCACGAGTTGGTGGAGAGGATTGGGGGTAAGGAGGTAATTCCCACCAAAGGTAGGTGGGCAGGATAAGGAATAAGGATTGAGTGGTTTTCGTGTGACCTTTGTGTAAGTTTTTATCATGATAATTATTTGCCTCCCGTCTCATTCATTAACTGAATATATCGGTGTAATATATCGTTTTCACTCCTCTTGACGTGTTGGAGACAACTACACTCTCCAAATTCCCAGAAATTCCTTCTAATTCCTGTGATTAAGCAATAAAACACACTTAGTGAAGAAATATTCATGTTATCTCAAATATGATTAATAAAGTATATATAATTGCTCTTCACAAGGGCTAAAATCCCTAAATTAAGCATCAAATTTGTGCCTTATTTGCCTCACATCAAATACCCCCACACTTAAATCCTTGATCGTCCTCGATCAATTGGAATATAAAAGTCAAGCATAAGAGAGAATTGCATAAGATTTTGTTGAAATTATATTGTTGGTTCGAAAAGTAATTTCACAAGGCAAATTGGTTTACTCTTATTTCATAATGATTACTAATATTTAGAGAGATATAGGTCGATCAAATATAGAATCTATTTCAATAAATTGCACAAATTCGAAGAGTTTACTAGAGCAAATGATCTCAACCGAAAAAGATGATTAAACACCATCATTCAATTCTTTTCACTCCACAATTCACAAGGATCTTCATGAAAAAGTATTAATGAAAACCAATTTTTCCGTTTTGCAAAAATCGTTTCTTAAGTGTAAATTGTCACTTTTAAACCGTTCGGTACGTTAGTACTTGGTTCATCTTCGATTTCTACTAAATTTTCCCAATTTGCGCTCGAATTTTGAACTCTTTTTTTCTTTCCTTTTTATTCTTTTTATTTTTCTTCTTTTCTTTTATTCTTTTTATTTCTTTTCTTTTGTTCGTTATTGCTTTCGATGGTCCCCATGTGTGTCCTTTGGGATAACAAGTGGTCATGACTCACACCACTCATTACTTAGTAAAACCCCATGGATCCGTGCAATCTTTAGCCAACAAGTGGTCATGACTCACACCACTCATTACTTAATCAATCGCACGGACTCGACAATCGAAAGCGCTTTAATCCGAGATTGTAGAAAACTTTTTCGCATCGACTCTTGATCATGACTCACACCAAGAACCGGCTACTTTGGTTTACTACGACTCATGCACCCCTTTAGCCAACAAGTGGTCATGACTCACTCCACTCATTACTTAATCAAGGTGCATGAGCTCATCAAATCAAGCTTTGAGCGCAAATTGGTTCTCATTAGTGTAATTTCGAATTCCCATGAACGGTCGGATCCTTTAAAGTGTAAATTGTCAAATTTTAGATTTAAGCAAAACTTACTAAATTGGTTCAAATAAAACTTTTTAGAAATTCCAAGTTCAAAATGGGTTCATTTATTGAAAATGGTGTGTCATGTAAATCGAGGATCGATCAAATTGTCAAAAACTCATTAATTTGTGAAAAATATTGATTTAGGGTTTGAATCCCCGAAAGAATCTCTTAAAGATTTCAACCATACTTCTTCGAATATTATGTAAAATTAGGGTTTAGAGAGTAGAAATGGTGGTTTGGTGAAAATTCGTTTAAAAACCAACAATTTTAATTCAATGAAGTGGAGAAAAATCTTTCTATGCATTTATTGCTTGACTTATTTATTCTTGATGCTCAGGTTCAAAAAAAATAATGTTAAATGTTCGAAAATTTCAATTAATAGAGAAAACTTGCCAGAAACTATTCCGTTACAACGCAGTTAAAGTCCGTTACAACGGACATTGAGGTTCGTTACAACGTACTAACTGCGTTATAACGGAGAACTAGCCGTAGCTTATTTTGAAAATTATGAGTACGTCCGTTGCAACGGACATTGAGGTCCGTTACAACGGACATAGTTCTGGCAAATTTTGGGTATTTACCGTTGCAACGCAATTTACTATGTTTTTTCATGTCCGTTGCAACGCTATTTTTGGTCCGTTGTAACGCAATTTTATTGCGTCGTAACGGAGTACTAGCCGTAGAATGAGAATTGAATTTAGAGGGCTCTCCGTTACAACGCGATACCCTTCCGTTACAACGGAACTCTTGGCGCCAGTCAAAATTTTTAAATTTCTGTACAGTCCGTTACAACGGACATTGAGGTCCGTTACAACGGAATAGCTGGCCATATCAAAAATTTTCAATTTTCCCTGATTTTTTTAAACTTTTAATTGGGCTCATACGGGTCAAAGATTGTATGTTACCCCCCCACACTTAGATATTACTTGTCCTCAAGTATAAAAAATCTAAAATTTCAAAAAGAGGGATAATAGAGAGATACAACCTTTGATGCGTGGGCGTGCCTCCCTCGCTAGCGCTCTTGTTTAACGTCTTGAGCTCGACTTGGCCGAGCTCATCATTGCGAGGCGTCGTTTGGCTCTAGAGCTTGCTCCTCCATCCACCCGGTTTCGAAGTTTGCGTGGTAGTGCTTGAGTCGATGGCCGTTCACCTTGAACGTTTTGTTCGTTTCCTCGCTTCGAATTTCGACAACCCCAAATGTAGTCACATTGGTGACCACAAAAGAGCCGATCCATCGGGACCGAAGTTTCCCGGGGAAAAGTTTGAGACGAGAGTTGAATAACAACACTCTTTCTCCCACAAGGAAATCTTTCTTCTTAATCATTCGGTCATGGAACCTCTTGGCTTTTGCCTTGCACAAGCTCGAATTGTCGTAAGCCTCTTGCCGGAATTCGTCAAGCTCGAGTAATTGTAGTTTACGTGCCGATGCGTCCTTTGGGTAGTCGAGGGCCAATTGCTTGATCGCCCAAAAAGCTTTGTGCTCTAACTCGACCGGGAGATGGCACGCCTTTCCGTACACGAGTTTGAATGGGGACATACCAATTGGTGTTTTGAAGGCGGTACGGTACGCCCAAAGTGCGTCGCCGAGTCGGGTACTCCAATCCTTTCGTGTCGGGTTCACCACCTTCTCCAAAATAGACTTTATTTCACGATTCGAAACTTCCGCTTGGCCGTTTGTTTGAGGATGATAAGCGGTGGAGGTTCGATGGCTCACATGGTATTTCTCGAGGAGGCTTTGGAGATATCGATTGCAAAAATGGGAGCCTCGATCGCTTATAAGAACTCTTGGTATGCCGAATCGTTGGAAGATATTTTTCTTCAAAAAGTCCACCACCGTTTTCGAATCCGCATGCTTGGTTGGTATCGCCTCCACCCATTTTGTCACGTAATCTACACACAACAAGATGTAAGCATAGCCAAAAGACGATGGAAACGGGCCCATGAAATCAATGCCCCAAACATCGAATGGTTCACATACATAGATTGAATTGAGGGGCATTTGATTTCTACGGCTCAAGTTCCCCGTCTTTTGGCAATTTCCACAACCGTTCACAAAGTTCGCAACGTCTTTATGCAAGGTTGGCCAATAAAATCCACATTCTTGTACCTTGTGTGTGGTACGTGCGATACCGAAATGTCCACCACATTGTAATGTATGACAAAAAGAAAGAATAGATTGTACCTCATTTTGGTGGACACATTTTCGAATTACTTGGTCGGTGCAAATTCGAAATAAGATCGGGTCTTCCCAAACGTAGAATCGAGCGTTGCTTTTCATCTTATCGCGTTGTGCCTTGGAGAAGCTCGGGGGAAAATTCTTCGTGACGATGTAGTTTGCAAGGTCGGCGTACCATGGTGCTTCGACTTGGGCCGCGAGAACGTGTTCCTCGGGGAATTCTTCGCGAATTGGAACAAGATCTTCGATCTCCAATGGAAGCCGACTCAAATGATCCGCCACGAGATTCTCGCATCCCTTTTTGTCCTTGATCTCGAGGTCGAATTCTTGAAGCAAAGGGATCCATCGGAGCAATCTCGGTTTGCACTCCTTTTTCTTCATCAAATGCTTTAGAGCTCCATGGTCCGAGAATACAATCACCTTCGTACCTAAAAGATAAGAGCGAAATTTTTCCAATGCAAACACAATTGCTAGGAGTTCCTTTTCGGTAGTGGTGTAGTTTCGTTGGGCATTGTCGAGAGACCTCGAGGCGTACGCGATGACGTGGGGGTCTTTTCCTTCTCTTTGGCCGAGTACCGCCCCCACACTTGTGTCACTAGCATCGCACATTATTTTGAATGGTAGCTTCCAATTTGGCGACTTGATGATTGGCGCGGAGCAAAGCTTCTCTTTCAAATCGTCGAAGGATCTCTTGCACTTTTCCCCGAACTCGAATTTCTCGTCTTTCTTCAATAGTTGGCACATTGGTTGGGCGAGCTTGGAGAAGTCTTTGATGAAGCGCCTATAGAATCCCGCATGGCCAAGAAAGGATCGCACGTCTTTTACCGTCTTTGGATACGGAAGTGTCTTGATTACGTCGATTTTCGCCTTGTCGACTTCCATTCCTTTCTCCGAGATTAAATGACCTAAAACAATTCCTTCGCTCACCATGAAGTGACATTTCTCAAAATTTAAGACAAGGTTAGCTTCGATGCATTTTTCGAGTATTTGGGATAAATTGCCTAAGCATGAATCGAAAGAATCTCCAAATACCGAAAAATCATCCATAAAAACTTCAATGAATTTGGAAATATAATCGGAGAAAATAGAAAGCATACACCTTTGAAACGTGCCGGGAGCGTTGCATAGGCCGAATGGCATGCGTCGATACGCGAAGGTACCAAACGGGCACGTGAATGTGGTCTTCTCTTGATCTTCGGGTGCGACCGGTATTTGGAAATAGCCCGAAAATCCGTCGAGGAAGCAATAGAATGGATTTCCCGCGAGTCTTTCTATCATTTGATCGATGAATGGAAGCGGGAAGTGGTCCTTTTTCGTCGCCTTATTGAGCCTTCGGTAATCAATGCAAACTCGCCACCCGTTTTGAACTCGAGTCGGCACTTGATCGCCTTCATCGTTCTCAACTATCGTCATCCCCGTTTTCTTCGGCACTACGTGTATGGGCGAGACCCATTTTGAATCGGCGATGGGGTAGATTATTCCGGCGTCGAGTAGCTTGATCACCTCTTTCTTTACAACTTCCATCATTGGCGGATTGAGCCGCCTTTGTGGTTCTCGCGATGGTTTTGCTCCGTCCTCGAGAAGGATTCGGTGTGTGCACATGGAGGGGGAGATGCCCGGAATGTCGGAGAGTGTCCACCCGAAAGCCTTCTTATTCCTTTTTAGCATTTCAATGAGTTTTTCTTCTTGTTCCTTTGCTAGATTCGAGGCGATTATTACCGGCAAAGTTTCCGCTTCATCGAGAAAAGCATACTTTAGTCCAATAGGTAATTTTTTCAATTCTAACCTTGGAGCTTGTTCGATTGAAGGTGGAACTCTTTGCATCGGGATTTCGAGGTCTCTTAGAAAGAGTGCTTGATCCATTCCTTGTTCTTCTTCCAAATCCGGCTCGATCTCGAGTGTAGGATTGCCATATTCTTCAAATTCTTCGAATGATCTATCCATGACCTCTTGTACACAATCGTCGACCACGTCCATAGCGCTTAACTTGAGTGTACCTACAATGGGTTCCTTTTGTTTGTCAAAAATATTGAATTTGATTACCTCATCATCGAACTCCATCGTGAGCTCTCCCGCGTGTACATCGATCTTTGTACGTGCCGTCTTCAAAAATGGTCGTCCAAGGAGAATCGGGGTTGTATCGCTACTCCCCTCATTCATGTCCAATACGTAGAAGTCCGCGGGGAAGTAAAGTCCATTCACCGTTACGATCACGTCTTCCACTACTCCCACCGGCTTCGTCGTAGATCTATCGGCCAATTGAATTACTACTTGTGTATCGTCGAGAGGGCCGAGATCTAGTGTTTTGAAAACCGAGAAGGGCATTACATTGATGGATGCGCCCAAATCGAGCATGCATTTGGGTAACTCGTGTTGCCCAATTTTGCAAGGGATAGCGAACATCCCCGGATCTTTGTGCTTTTGGGGAAGTCTCAAAATCGCCGAAACACTCTCCCCCACACTAATCAACTCATCTCCCTTTGTCTTTCTTTTATTCGTGCACCATGCCTTGAGGTATTTTGCCAAACGAGGCACTTCTTTGATTGCTTCGAGTAGAGGAATGTTTACCTCCACTTTCTTTAAGATGGCAAGCACGTCGTTATTCGATTCGATTGGCTTTGGAAGACGACTCGGGAAAGGTGGCTTGACTTGAGTCGATTTGGTTTCTAGTTCTTGAGTTGGTAACGCCGCGGCTTGAGTTGGACTCTTCTTCGGTACCGGTACCTCGAGCTCCTTTTCTTCTTCTACCTCCTTACTCTTCGAACTTTCGCCCACTTCTTTACCGCTTCGGAGCGATATTGCATTCACATGCCTTTGCTCGGAAGGAGCCAAAGATTGAGATTGGAGTCGAGATGTACCTTGGGATTCAATTACGTTTACTCGAGTGGCAATTTGATTGATTTGAGTCTCCAAGTTGCCCACATGGCGATTCGTGTTCGAAACCTCTTGCCTTACACTTGAGATCTCTTGCTTCATCGTTTCCATGTTTTTATTGACCCCCCCGATTTCTTGCTTGATTATAGAGGTTATACCGTCCATCATCGCCTTCATATCGAACTCTTGTCCTTGTACCGGTTTCGGTATCGATTGTGTAGCGTTAGGGTGTTGGTACGTAGCCGGCTTTGTAAACGGTTGGCGATACGGATCGGGTTGAGCATTGTTGGGATTTGACCAACTAAAGTTAGGATGGTTGCGGAGATTCGGATTATACGAGTTCGAGGCGTCGAATTTCTTGTAAACGGCATTTGCATCTTCGATCACACTCGGGCACTCATCGGTGTGGTGGGTATTTGCGAGGCAAACCCCACATTTTTTGTGTCCTCCTTGCCCAAAGCCTTCATGATGATCTCGAGCTTGTCGTTAAGCATGTCGACATTGAGATCGCTACACGCATTAACTCGGTATTCGACGTTCCTTCTTGATTGAGAATTGGTTTCCATCACTTCGAGTAGCTTCTTAATCTCTTCGAGATCTTTGTTCGCGATACTTCCCCCCGCGGATGCGTTGAGGAATTGGTTCTCCGAATATCCTAGCCCGTTAATGAATTGTTCGTAGAGGAATCGGACCTCGACATTGTGGCTTGGGCATTCTTCCTTCAAACGCATGAATCGATCGTAGTATTCGTGGAATGTTTCGTTCGGTTTTTGCGTTATTGCCAAAAGTTCTCGCCTTATAGCCGCCAATCGAGAGGTCGAAAAGTACCTCTCCTTGAAGAGGTTTGCTACTTCGTTGAATGCGAGAGGGCCTCTAAGCGTGTAGAACCAATCCTTGGGTCCCTCACCTAATGAGTAAGGAAAAAGAAGAAGAAGAATGTCACTAAAAGATTCATAATTCGAATATATGTTTAGTTGAATCTTGAAATCTTTTAAGTGTTTATGAGGGTTTTCCGTGGCTTTCCCATGAAAAATAGGCAATGAGCCTATAAGTAAACTCTTCGAATTTGTGCAATTTATTGAAATAGATTCTATATTTGATCGACCTATATCTCTCTAAATATTAGTAATCATTATGAAATGAGAGTAAACCAATTTGCCTTGTGAAATTAGTTTTCGAACCAACAATATAACTTCAACAAAATCTTATGCAATTCTCTCTTATGTTTGACTTTTATACTCTAATTGATCGAGGGCGATCAAGGATTTAAGTGTGGGGGTATTTGATGTGAGGCAAATAAGGCACAAATTTAATGCTTAATTTGGAGATTTTAGCCCTTGTGAAGAACAATTCTATATACTTTATTAATCATATTTGAGATAACATGAATATTTCTTCACTAAGTGTGTTTTATTGCTTAATCACAGGAATTAGAAGGAATTTCTGGGAATTTGGAGAGTGTAGTTGTCTCCAACACGTCAAGAGGAGCGAAAACGATATATTACACCGATATATTCGGTACATTAATGAGACGGGAGGCAAACAATTATCATAATGAAAACTTACACAAAAGTTTACACGAAAACCACTCAACCCTTAGCCCTTATCCGGCCCACCTACCTTTGGTGGAAATTACCTCATTACCCTCAATCCTCTTCACCAACTCGTGGCCAATAAGAAGACTCCGTGAGTGCTATAAATAAGACAACAAGCACCACGAGTTAAAAACGCTTTTTTACACCCATTCTCTCTCTCTCTCTCTCTCTCTCTCTCTCTCTCTCTCTCTCTCTCTCTCTCCCTCTTAAGCAAGTCCAAGAACTTTCAAGAACACGCAAGAATTACAACTACGAACGATAATTTTCTAAGATCGATCACCGAATAGAAGCTCACTTCATTCGGTGAATCGGTTTACACTTCGGCTAAGGAAAAGTTGTGGAATTAGGGTGAAACTTATTTCATTCGCACTTTCACAAGCAAGGAGTCGAGCTTTCTCGGCGTGATTGGTTGGAAGCTTCTCTTCAATCGACATTTGCACATCTCGAGCCCACCCAACCGGTACGAAGCTCACTTCTATTGGCGGGTGGATCGGTACGGAAGGAAATTGTTGGGCGCGTTGACTAGCTCTCTAGCATCTCGAACAACAAGGGAGGCACTCAAGACGAGACTCGGAGCTCTCTTCATCTCTCTAGGTGTTTTCCTTCCTTTCTTGCATTTCTTGTAGTTTAAATTCGAATTGGATTTGTGTAAAGAATTCTCGGTTTAATGAATCTTTAGTTCTTGTTACTTGAATCAAATCTTTGTTAGTGCTTTTTACTTGATCTCTTACTTTTAATTACTGCCTTGAATTTAGTCTAAATCTCCCTTGGTTTAATCTCAAAACAAACCCTCAATTCAATCCTAAATTCAAATTACAATTCCGAATTCCAGAACAAGTTCCGTTGTAACGGAACATAACTTGCGTTGTAACGGACCATTCGGTTTGTACCTGACTTTCAGTCTGTTGGTACTCCGTTGTAACGCACTTTACTTCCGTTGTAACGGACCAGCAAGGAAAAGCATTTAATATCACTCATACTAGTGCGTTGTAACGGACATACGAGTCCGTTGTAACGGATCAACCAATCCGTTATAACGCTACTCCTATCCGTTACTACGGACTACCTCTTTCCGTTATAACGGACTATTCTCCGTTGTAACGGACGTTCATTTCAGTCTCACGTTAGACATAACCCTAATGTCCGTTGTAACGGAACTTAATTCCGTTGTAACGGACTATCTTCTGTGAATTTTCTTCGTTATTTCTCATCCATTTTGATCCAAATTTTGACGCAATTGCTCCCCGTGGAACGAATCTATACATTTGCCACTGTACAAATTTAGATTACAAATTTTGTTGATTGTTCGGGGTTTTACCACAACGACATATTAAACACGCCAAAAACCCGCTCATCAGATAAACGTTAAGCATTTCTCTTGATGTTAGGTAAAGTTCGTTGATAGTCCTTCCTTTAATGAAGGCCGCTTGGCATCTATGGATAAGTAGAGGCATGTATGGTTGTAGTCTCATAGCTAGTATTTTGGTGATTAGTTTGATCGGTGTCAAGGACGGAACTAGCCCCCCCCCCCCCCCCCCCCCCCCCCCACCACACACACACACATCATTCTGGCCCCCCTATTATTCCGTCCTGATTTCGTCCCTGGTCGGTGTTGAGATAATACTAATTGGTCGATAATCAGTTATCCTTGATGCACCTTCTATCTTTGGTAGTAGTAATATTGAAGCCTTATTTAATTTTTGTAATTGTAAATTTTTTGAGTGGAATAGATTTAGCATTCGGATTACGTCTCCTTTTAAAATCGGCCAAATTTTTTGATAAAATTCACTAGGAAATCCGTCCGGCCCGCAACTTTTTTCTTTTTTTAGATTATCGAGTGCATTCTTTATTTCGTCATCTAGGAAATGAGCCTCCAATATATCGAGGATAGCAACATGTAGGAAATGAGCCTCCAATAGCTTTGAGATAACAAGGACTTGCCACTGGAAATTCCCCTTATTGGAATAGAAGTCATTGCCAACCATGAGTCATGACACGCTAAGATTATTCAAAGTCACTGCCAAGTCTTCTAGTGTTCCTTATTCCATTCAAAGATAGCAACATAATTAATATTTGGACTTACAGTGGCAAGTCCTTGTTATCTCAAAGCTCATTTTTTTATTTGAAGAAGAAATATCTCAAAGCTCGTGATATGAGTTTTAATAATTAGATAATCAGTTTCTAGCGCATTTTGTCGAAGTCTCACAGATACATGGCAATGGCAATAGCATTGGTATTGGTTCTTTTAACACTAGGATCCAAGAATGTACAAGCTGAGAAAACGTGTCCGATCCAGAGGTGCTCGGTAAAAGGCCCCGAAATTCGCTTCCCTTTTTCACTCCACCAAGAACCGGTACCCCCTCACTGTGGATTAGCAGGTGTCTCTCTCTCTCTCTCTCTCTCTCTCTCTCTCTCTCTCAGTCAGGTAAATATCTGAAACTTCTCTTCTGTTTGCAAATTATTAGGTTACAAGCTTGCTTGCAGGGGAAATTATACCATGCTTCTGCTTCCCTCCTCAGAGGAAGTTGCAGTACATTCCATAGATTACTTTGGAAACTTAATTACAATCTTTGACCAAAAAATTTGCATTGAGAACCTACTCTTGCGCTTTGACCCATCTTCCTCTCCATTTAGATACATTCAAGAATATGATGAATATCAATATGATGAATATCCTTATATGAGAACACAATTCTTCTATACGTATATAAACTGTACCAGTGTCATAACTTCCGAAAACTACTTTTGGGCCAAGTGCCTTAGTAGTAAAAACAACAATGTTTACATCGTGGACTCGACCTTGCAATTGATCAACTTGCCTGGAACTTGTCATTTTATGAAAAATATTCCAAGACGGTTGAAAAATATTCCAAGACGGTATCACTATTATATCTATAGTTACATGTTCTCCTTTCGGAGTTACCTCCTGTTTCTAATTGACACCGGAATAATTAGAGACAATTTAATGCATCTTGAATGGGAGTTGCCTGGTTGCGGGTTCGGCTGTATGAGTTGCCGATTCCGGAATAGTTACAGCAATGACATGTATTGTGCTGATGCGCCTGATGAAGGAGATATCTTCGACGATCAAAATAGTCCCGGTAATTAATAATAAATTCCATAATGTTCCATTCTTTTATTCTGAGATCTAATTTTGCATGCTTTTTGCAGGAGGAGCGAATTACCGCAGAATAGGTAAACTTAGTTCTTTCATTGTTACGTGTATAATTAAAGAGGTCATATACAATACCCCCTCATTTCCCCCAAACACCCTCTATTCCCTAATTAATGGTTAATTATTGAAGTAATTAACAAAAAAACACTCCATTAACATGTTGGGTATCGGCGTCACTACCGAGCCGCGCGCAGTGGAATGTGAGGCCCGGTCCGACCCGATCCCGAGGACCACGTCGTCCATTCAAAGATACAAATTTTATTATGCAATTAATCCTATGAAATTAACTTTTAATTCATAGAGAATCATACCACGTGAAATTGATCACGGAGACGGGTTGATTCTTGTGTAGTTGTTCCTGTCCTTGCTTCGACTCCGGCGACATGCACGTCCCACGCCCGCGCGATTCGACACCTTATTCGAATCTCCGATTTGTCGTATACAACCGGAATTCCTCCGGTTTGGATCCGACCTTGCTCGTTCTTGCTCTTCTTGGATCACAAATCAAGATCTCAATTGAGATCTCTCTACTCGTATCCACCTTGAGTTGTTATCTTCCGGTTACACGTAAATCCTCCTAGTATATTCACGTGTAAGCTTGCTTGAATATCAAATTCGAGAACACTTCTCTAATTCACTCTAAAAATGACTTTCTTGCTTGAGGAAGAAGAAGATAATCACCACCCCTTTCTGTCCTCTAGATCTGAGATTAAATAACATTAATCTCAGATCATACCATTAATTACAGGACAATTAATTTGAGATAAAAACCAAAACACAAAATTCGGAAACATAGTTCGTTCGAACGTACCTTACGGTTCGTTCGAACGAACCAGCCACTTTTAATGTGTTACATATGTTCGTTCAAACTGAATAACTATTCATCAGAACGAACCATAGTGCGTTCGAACGAACCATACTAGTTCGTTCGAACGAACCATCTCCTGATTCTTGAGTTTACACAATCTCATTGTGAACTCAACCATTTGATCATCCTTATTTGTACGTTCTTCTAGTTGATCCAAAACTGTATTTCCTTCATAACAGTTAATTAATATATAATTAAAATACATATATATTAATATTTCTTAATTAATATCAATTAATTGTTAATTGGATGTACTTTTGTTAATTACCATGCTAATTAATCAACAATTAATGGTTAATTGACGATACAGAGGATGTGGTGGGGAAATGAGGGGATATGGTATAATTATACATAATAAAATTATATTGAAAATTCTGTTTGTATACATCAGGCATTGGCATTGGTACCGGACTTCTGGTCTTCTTAGCTGTGATAGCTATGTTATGTGTGTACTATTTCAAAAAATATAGCAGAAAGAAAGAGAACACACAAGAAATCGACATCGAAATGTTCCTGAAAGAATACAAGGCTCTTAGGCCCACAAGATACTCCTATGCACAAATCAAGAAAATCACCAAAAAATTCGAAGTCAAATTAGGCGAGGGTGCGTATGGCATCGTCTTCAAAGGATCTCTTTTCACTGGGCTTTTGGTCGCCGTTAAGGTTTTAAAACGCGGGCCCTCCTTTGATGACAAGCCACATTTCATAAATGAAGTGGCGACAATAGGTAGAATTCATCACGTAAACGTAGTCCGCCTCATAGGGTTTTGCGCTGATGGACCCAGACAGGCTCTGATATTCGAGTTCATGCCTAACGAGTCCTTAGAAAAAGTCATCATCTCGTACTCTAAACATGATACTTGGCTTAATTGGAAAAAGCTTTTAGATATCGCAACAGGTATTTCGAGAGGCATCGAGTACCTACACGACGGCTGTAGTCAAAGGATCCTCCATTTCGATATCAAGCCTCATAATGTTTTGCTTGACGAAAACATGATTCCAAAGATATCCGATTTTGGTCTTGCCAAGCTCTGCTCTAAGGTAACAGTTAATCACAAGATTTCGTTCTCTATATAACCGTAGTTTAATTTTCTCAATTATACTCAGGAACCTCTCTTTAAAATAAATTGATTGATTTAGTCAGGAACCTCTCTTTAAAATAAATTGATTGATTTAGTATTGTTTTCTTATTAGAGCTGAGCTATGAAAATATCAAATTTACCTTTTTCGAAACTAAAAGTATTACATTTTTTTAATGGATAAATTAATATGATATTTGTAATGTTTGAGAGGGTAAATATGATGTTTTGAATTTTCTGAAGGGTAGCTATATAATCCCCCTAATAGATTTTTCTTGTTTTTATGCATTCTCAAGGAACATAGTGTTGTATCGACATCGCTTGCGAAGGGTACCACGGGCTATATTGCACCAGAAATGCTATCAAGAAACTTCGGCAATGTTTCTTATAAATCCGATGTTTACAGTTTTGGAATAATGCTTCTAGAGATGATTGGAGGAAGGGCGAGAAAAGATGCAACGATGGAGGTAGACGAGAAGCTGTCGCATGTTCCTGAGTGGATTTGCGATAGTTCGGTGAAAAGGGAGACAATAATACCGATTCTAAGCGAAGAAGATGAGATTATAACAAAAAAATTAACGGCTGTGGCGCTGTGGTGCATACAGTGGTACCCTGTTGACCGTCCATCGATGAGATTTGTGGTTCAGATGCTCGAAGGGACAATTGAGAGCCTCGAAATGCCCCCAAATCCTTTTGCCTCCTACATGCCAGACTCATCTTCTCCAATTTTTGACGGTTCAAGCTTGAAAGTTGTGCTTGAAGATGAAGTCCAACTCCAAACTGAGGAATGAAGACTTTGGTTTTGCATAAAAATAGTTTTGATTATTTTTCTTGTGATTCCGCAAAACAAGAATTCTTATTAAAGGCTCTGTGGATTTACTAGAAATAGGGTCAGGTAGTTATTCCCTGACTTTTAGCTAACTAGCATGACCCCCGCGCAATTGCGCGGGGTTGTTCGGGTTTATAAGTAATGTAGTTGAAGAAAATTATTGTCGTGAATTTTTTTTTGTAATCATTATTATATGTGTAATTTAGTGTGTTGTGTGCGAGTGAAATTTTGTAGCAAAAATCGTTTGAATATTTTAAGAACCGGATTTCTTGAATAATTCAAACGGTTATTGCTAAAAAAATTATCTATATTTTATACATCATAAGCAAAATAAGGAAAAAAAACGAATGAGTCGTCATGAAATTTATTAAGAACCTAATAGATCAGAAAACATTGCTGAAAAAAAGAGTGTTCTTAATTTCACAAATCCTTAATTTCGCTACATATTTAGCACAAATATTTTTCGCCCTTTGTGTGGTCGGCCAACAACAAAGTTTCACGATGTCATCGCTAACCGTTTCGTTCGAACCTTTAATTTAAATTATGTCATGATTATTCGCACATCCGTGATTTGGTATATTTTTAATCCCCTAATTTTTTTTGGATATTGTAAAAAATACTCTATCTTTTCGTAAACTCCAAAAAAAAAAATCTTTACCAAACTTTTATTTTAAAATACTCCTTATGGATGATATTAATTTTTTTTTTTTTCAAAATACCTTCCAAATCTCATATGTAATAATTAAAACTTATTTTTGTTATTTTTTATTAATTTTAAGAAAATTCATAAACACTTCTTAACATATAGTGATTTAAAAAAAATTTAATTATTACATATTTTGTTTATATAATTTTAATATTCCATTCTTTATTCATAAAAAAACTAACATTAAATAATAATAAATAAACATCTTGCAAATATATTCATAGAAAATATCTATTTAAACATCTACTTTTTATTTTAGTTTTCCTTTTATGTATTTTTTAATAGTTTTGTGATATTTTATTTTTAAATATTTGCAATATGTTCTTTTATTAATATTGTTCAACTTATTATAATTTTATTTTAGTTTTTCAAGAAAAATAATACATAAGTTGAATATTTGTAATGAATGAAATATTAAAATTATATAACATATAACATATAGTAATTTGTTTTTAATTATTATGTATTAAAAAAAGTTTTAAGAACTTTTTAAAATTAAAAAAGCATTTTTTTTTAAATGAATACATATGTAAATTAATTTTTTTGTACAATATCTAAAAATTTAAGGAGTCTTTTGAAAAAATTTCAAGTAAAGTGGTGATAGGGAGGCATAATAAGGTGTTGATGTGGACGCATGAGATGAGAGAAATTATTAATAATGTAAAAAATGACCGAAATTTAAATTAAAAAGGACCAAAATGTTAATAAAAAGTACTAAAGTGTGATGTAAAACTGAAAAGGACCAAGATATAAATAAAAAGGACTATAATATAAATTCAAAAATGTAAAAAAGGATGAAGATGTAAATATGAAGGACCAAAATATAGGTTTCTAAACTCAAAAGGACAAAAATGTAAATAGAAAGGATCAAAATATAGTTTTTTCAACTAAAAAGGACCAAAATGTAAATAAAAATGACCAAAATATAAATAAATTTTTTACAAAGAGGCCCCTGGACCAAAGTTTAATTTTTCAAACTTGAAAGGACTAAATGTAAATAAAAAGGACCAAAATGCAAATAAAAAAGGACCAAAATGTAAATAAAAAGGACCAAAATGTATTTTTTTTCAGAAAAGTACCAAAATGTAAATAAATTATTTTTACAAAGAGGCCCCTGGACCAAAATGTAAATTTTAAAACTTCGAAGGATCAAAAAGCAAATATAAAGGACCAAAATGTGGAAAAAAGGACCAAAATGTAATTTTTAAAAAAAAAATAGGACCAATTTGAGACCCCTGGACTAAAATGTAAATTTCAAAACTTCGAAGGACCAAAAAGCAAATATAAAGGACCAAAATGTAAGAAAAAAAGGACCAAAATATAAATTTTTTTCAAAAAAAGGACCAATTTGTAAATAAAAAAGGACCAAAATGTTAAAAAAAATATTTTTTTTTACGAATAGGCCCCTGGTGACGTGGCTGCACCAGGGGGCTGCAAATCCCCTTGAATTAGTATATAGTATGAAAATTTTTTTTTTTTTTACAAATAGGCCCCTGGTGCATTGAAGGACCAAAATGCAAAATATAAAGGACCAAAATGCAAATATAAAGGACCAAAATTAAAAAAAAGGACCAAAATGCAATTTTTTTTTTAAAAAAAGGACCAATTTGTAAATAAAAAAGGACCAAAATATGAAAAAAATATTTTTTTTTACAAATAGGCCCCTGGTGACGTGGCAGCCGGAAATGCAAGCATTGAAGGACCAAAATGCAAATATAAAGGACCAAAATGTGATAAAAAAGGACCAAAATATAATTTTTTTAAAAAAAGGGACCAATTTGAGGCCCCTGGACCAAAATGTGAATATTAAAACTTCGAAGGACCGAAATGCAAATACAAAGGACCAAAATGTAAAAAAAAGGACCAAAATGTAATTTTTTTTTTAAAAAAAGGACCAATTTTTAATTTAAAAAGGACCAAAATGTAAAAAAAAATATTTTTTTTTACAATTAAGCCCCTGGTGACGTGGCAGCCGGAAATGCAAGCATTTCTGGCTGCATTAGTATGTTGCCTAGATAGATGACCCGTAGCTATTGTATTATTTGATCACTTGCCGCATAATTTACTAGAACACATAAACTGGACCCAAAATCATATTACATAAAATCAGTAATTTACTAGAACACATAAACTGGACCCAAAATCATATTACATAAAATCAGTAATTTACTAGAACACATACCCTGCGTGCTGTATTCCCATTATGCCTATAATCAACAAGAAATGGAACAATAATCTGAAATATCAATCAAAATTAATTCCTTAACTTCCTGAAATTCATTTTCCGACAAAGTTGTTTCGGACAAAAAATCGATAATTCTCGCTTCGGACACATCATGATAATCGTTTCTCCTTTTGAGAACGAAATGTCCACTCAATTCCCACACCGCCGGACTTATTCTCATTTCAATAAGATCTTGCCTCACTTCTCCCATTCCCAATTTCTTTGCATAACACTACAATACATAAAAAAAAAGGAAAATTAGCATCAACAAAAAAACCTTCGGTTCTTAACAAATTCACAAAATAGTCCTTGTTGCTAATAGTTAAGATTATAATTATAGTGATACCTGTAAAAGGAGGAAGATTCTTTTTCCAGATTCGGATATAAGCACATTAAATGGTTTATTTTGTTCTTGTAATAAAATACACCATCTCGAAACAATATCGCATAAATCATGAAAAGAATTATTAGATTCTTTTCCTCCCTCAAAAACAAAACCTCTTACTGGATAATCAGTCTACTCATAAATGTTGACGTTATTTTCCAAATTCACGATTATCTTAGTGGAAGCTTTCTCCACAGGAAATTCTTCTTCCAAATAATACACCTGTATTATAAATTGACTTAATCAATTCCAATTTTATTTGGAAAAAGGATAATGACAAATAAACCTGAAAATGGAGGTGATTAATTGTTGCGAAACCACCAAGACTATTGTAACCAACTCTGAAATAAGGATTTGAAGCTTCTCTTGCTACACAAATAGCTACAAAGAAGCTGTCACGATCAATCCTTTGTGGCAAGCGGTCTGATAAACGGGGGATTAAAAGTGCATGTCCATAACCAATTGGACTCACCTACACAATTTGTAATTAAAATTCAAAATATAAGAAACATCCAATATATAATAATGGTTTTAAAGGAGAAAGTATATGCGCACATTAATGAGGATAATATTAGGAGATGATGAACTTTCAGTTGGTACGGTTTCATTATAGTGGCTTTCAAAATTATTGCTCTCTTCGAAGAGAAAGATAATTTCTTCTTGCCCAACTTTCGTGAAATTAAATTTGTCTCCGCTGAATGGTTGAAGAACTTGATCGATTTTGAACTCAGTAGGTCTTTTCTTTTGGTCTCGTCATGCCCCGCCCAATTTCCACTTTCAAGGCAGAAGAAGAGATTGACCGAGCAACTGCCATTCAATGCTTTTCCTTTTTTGTTGAACCTTTCTCGACTTTACTTTGATTCCGTGAGAATGAAATTTACGTTCTACTTATCTCAGGTAGGTTACCTACCCAGCCTATAGCTCAAAATAGGTATTTGACATCAAGCAATTCCCTCTATTAATGGGGCGTCAAATCGGTGCTATCCATGTAATATATATAAATAAAAATAGAAAAAGATGAGAGAAAAAATACGCTAAATTTGTGATTATGTCTCAAGGATTGAAATTGAGAATGTTTTTAGAAGAGGGTTTCTTATCTTTAGAATTAAAGGTGTATTTTAATTTTAATTTAATTGATTTGGGTGAAATTGTACATTGGAAAATTAACACCTATACAAATTGCAAATAATTGATCAAATAAGACTAAATAAAATCTACCAGAAGCAAACAAATTATTGAGCATAACCCATTTGGTAGACGCAACATTTCAATGTTCAATATAACGTTTAGCGTTAACGGACAATATAACGTCGGTTTACTACTACAACGATTCTGGATCACAATGATGATTTTTACAATAATACATAATGTACACAAATACAAATTAACAAAAAATATTATAAAAAATATATCCATAATATAATAATATAATAAGTACAAAATATAAATACAATTTTTTATGTTTGAACATATCATATAGTAACTAATAACTTAATTCAAATGTTCATACTTCAAGATAATATAATTAGATCAAATATTCAAAAAAATCATCAAAAAATACATAATTCATTAATCGGTCACAACATTTATTAAAAAACTTTTAATAATATTTTTTCTCATCATATGTAGAACAACACACATCAATTATAAACTCTGCGCTCTTTGTTGTAATGAGAGGACAAAATCCTCGGAATCATCTAAATCCAGAAAAAAATAATTCAAACAAAGGAGAAAGAAAAAATGAAAATTCAATTAGGAATTTTGTTTTATTTTGTAATGTTAATAATGAACTTTTAGAAAATAATTGGATATTTAAAAATATATAATAATATAGCGCCGTTACAAACCGCTAAATATATGCGGAGTCTTCGACTATTGGGCTAGTTTTATCTCATCTTTATTCATATCAGTTTTTTATATATAAAGTAAATAATTAGGACATTTTCTCTCAAAAAAAATATAAAAATAAATAATTAATAAGAGATTTTACATATTTATCCTTTCTAAAATTTAAAATAACATCTGAATCCTTTAGAAATTAATATATCATATTTATCCTCTAATAAATAAAAAATATCATATTTACTCAAAAATTAGAATCATTCGATTTGTCCATTAAAATTAACGGTTAACCTATAAAACTATAATTTTACACTTTGCATATTTATCTTTTAAAGATCTAAAATATCATATTTATCTTTCTAAAAATGAAAATATCTTATTTATCAATGTTGCAAATAGCGTTCAGCGGTCCGTAGCGTGATGATCATTTTTTTGTAGCGATAATGATTAACGTGCGTTATCCTGAAAACTATAGCGGATCCTGTAATTTGTAGTGCATCAAATAATGAAGTATGAATATCAATGTTTTAAATAGCGTGCAGCGGTACACAGCGTTTTCGACGTTTAATTTAGCGGTAAGCGTTAGCGGGTGATATAACGCCGCTTCACCATCGCAGCGGAGTTTGATCAAAATTATTATTTTTATAATACTACAAGCATATAAATATAATTTAGCGGCCCAATATTATAAATAAAATTATATCGAATGCTTATTTATATCAACCTGACAAACTAACATAAACTAAAAATTTATATCTAAGAAAATTTATATCTAAGAAAATATATTATTATTATTATTATTATTTTCATTACTTTTATTTTTATTTTATTATTATATTACTGTAATTATAATAATGCTAATAATAGTTGTTGTTGATCTTATTCTTCCTATAATAATAATAATAATAATAATAATAATAATAATAATAAAAGAATAATAATAATAACAATAATAACAACAATAATAATAATAACAATAATAATAATAATAATAATAATAATAATAATAATAATAATAATTATTATTATTATTATTATTATTATTACTATTATTTGTACTATTACTATTATCATCATCATTATTTATTATTATTATTATTACTACTAATGTTATTGTTAGTTTTAACATTATTATGATTTTTATAATAATAATAATAATAATAATAATAATAATAATAATAATAATAATAATAATAACAACAATAATATAATAATCACGCTACTGTACCGCTACTGTCGTTATATTTGAACGCTTCATGCTATAGCAGTCCGTTATAGCGTTGCAGCGGAACAAAACGCTACAGAGCTAAATTCCGAAGCGATGCAGCGTTTACCTCCTAAAATCCGCTATAGCGCCGTTGAAGCGCCGCTATTTAAAACACTGATGAATATTTAATAAAAACAATCTTTAAAATAATAAATAATCATATTAAACCTCTCAAGTAGAAATTTATAAAATAATTAGCAAGATATTTGAAAATGAGCATCCCAACAAGTTAGAACATTTCAATCTAAATATGAGAGGGGTTTATTTTTGTTTTTTTATCAACCAAAAGTGATTTTAATTATTATAACTTTTCACGATATATTTTTCAATTAAATTATTTGATTTTTTATAAATCCATTTAAAATAATTTTATTTAGATGTAGTGGGATACAAAGTTGCAGCGCACAATGTTTTGCCTATAAAATAAGCTATACCTGTGTAGCGTAGAGTTTAGCGAAGATATTTGCAACCATGATATCTAACATCTCAATAATCTAAAATAACATATGTATACTTCTGAAATAAAAATATCATATTTACCTTTCAATTTAAAAACACAAAACAATTTTAATTTTAATCAAATGAAATGCATCACATTACAAATGATTTCATTCATATACTCATTACAAATCAACTCGGCTTCACTAAAAATAAAAATATAAGTTTATGATCATCGCGCGCTCACGATTGTGATCATAGAATGATCCAACAAAGGGTTGCTTTGATTGTTGTCATCTATCTCTCGGTTATTTTTCTCGTCGTTCCATTCAGAAGAAGACATGAATGGCCTTTTCGGCATCTCCAGCTCTTCCAAACTCCCCTCGAGCATCTCTACCACCTTGCTCATGGAGGGGCGGTCCGAGGGGTTTATTTGTATACACCACAATGCCACTAGAGCTAGTTTCTTCGCCGTATCTTTCTCATCGCTATTCATATTGTTCTCGTCGAGGATTTCTCCGAAGTCTCTTTCAAGAACGAGTTTGTCATAGATCCATGAGGGCAAGTAGATTTGGCTTGAATTTTCGACTCTTCGATCAAAATTTCTTCTCTTCCCAACCATCTCCATAAGGAGCATTCCGTAGCTGTACACGTCAGACTTGTATGATACGACTTTACGATAAAATAATTCTGGAGCTATGTATCCAATTGTTCCCCTTATATTGGTAAGAGAAACAATGGTACTTTCAGTAGGATAAAATTTAGCGAGACCAAAATCAGAAACCTTTGGAGTGAAATTGTCATCCAAAAGAATATTGTGAGGTTTAATATCGAAGTGAAGGATCTTCATCGAACATCCTCTATGGAGGTACTCGATACCCCGAGAAATCCCCAATGAAATCTCATGCAATTTTCTCCAATTTAATTCATTGTGATTTCGTTCTCCCGAGGAAAGATACTTCTCCAATGACCCATTCGGCATGTACTCGTAAACAAGAGATCTTATCGATCCCTCCGCACAAAATCCAAGGAGATTAACCACATTGACATGATGGATTCTTCCAATGGTTGCGACCTCGTTGACGAAATCCTGTCCGTTGTTTCTTTTTGACTTGTCAAGCATTTTAACTGCCACCAAATTTTCATTTCGAAGTTTGCCTTTGTAAACCGATCCAAAGCCTCCTTGTCCGAGTTTCTCTTTGAGATCATCGGTAATCCTAAGGATTTCTTTGTAGGAATATCTCGTGGGCATGCGGTTTTTATTCTCGGTTAGAAAAATTTCTAGCTTTTCGTCTAACGCACGATTTCTTTTCCGAAACATATAAATGAGAAATAGCATATACAATAATACACCAATTATTGTTCTTCCTAGAATAATATAACCTACAATCAGTAATCAAGCAAAATCAAATTATCAAACTGCAAAGAAAGGAACTAAGAAAAGGAAGTGATCATATTAATTACCTAAAATGTTGAATATTTCCAACATTCCTACATGACGAACAACAAAAATGTATATCAGCCTCGAGAAATACAGAAAAACGATTGAAATTTTCTCGAATTGAAGTACTCTTTACCTGGAACAGCCCCTGAGAGGAAATCCGCAAAACCTAAAGTTACAAAAAAAAAAACCCAAAAAAAGCAATAGTTTAGATTAATTAATTATTTCTCATTGGCTCTATATGAGATCAAAAGACTTACAATGTCGTGAATGAAATGGAGACGAGCAAGAAAAAGTGGAATAAAAATCGAACCACGAAAGGACTATTCCATATCGAAGAATATCCTCCACAGTCTTGTAAGTTAAATTATTATCTTGATAATCTTCTCTATAGTTAATAGAGTATCCGTTTACCACGCTGCAACTATCACGAAAATTCCCCACCGACAACGATCCCACAAGGGCATACATGAAACCATCGTAATTACCTAGGCTACCATTTCTGTGACAAGGTGGCATTGCTACATAATTAGAATCATTCACCTTTGTTAAGCACTTAACAAAAGCTAAACTATAGTCATAGGGGTCATAATCTAGCTCAAAATAGTCCTTCAAACGGGTCTCGTCGGGAAAGTAGCTCGGCATGTACGCACAATTGTTGTCGAGTACACCTGGATCGAGTATTCTGATTGTGCCTTCATTGTAATTTATCTCCTCCACAAGATACTTTCTGGAATCGAAGACTACAATAGTTTGGTTTTCTGTGCAAATGAGTTCGAATTCGAGCTTACCACAACTGTCTGGATCTCCTTGGAATCGAAATGGGTAGATAATGTTGTGGGTTTTTCCGCATGAAGATTGACAGGCTTCGACTCCATGACTATGAGAAGGACTTGGTGAAATAATCAAAAAGAGAAAAGAAATGGTAGTAGAAAGAGAGAAGAAGAGCTCCATGAAAATATTCAAGTTTTAATGTCGAATTGCATCTTTTGAATAGGGGAACTAATGACGTGCTTCTTCAATGAGGACTTGGTTTGACTAAGGTGAGAAGTGAACCTAATAGACAAAAGAAGTGGGCCTAAGAGAAAAATGGACCAACTTGCGTATTAGATATTTTTTGTAGTGCCACCGAAAATTCAAACATGCATGGTTTGAAATCCATAAGGATGGCCCTCCTATTGATTGTTTTGATGGCCACAGATGGACCTAAAAGAAAGACTGTTAATTACCTAACCTACATTATTGGAAGAGGCATTTAACCTGTCCAAGATTTCAACACAAACACCCTCTATATTGATATTTGATACACTTAATTAACACATACCACCATAATTAATTAACATTCGTCTGACTAACTAATTCCTAATTAATACTAAAAAATGTTAATTATCATGTTAATTAAGTCTGTTAATTAGGATGTACAGAGGATATTGTGTTGAAATCTTGGCTCGTAGGGAAATTTCCGTTATTGGAAGAAGTCATTGCCAACTATGACTTGCTAGAGATTATTCAAAAAAGTCACTGCCAAGTCTTCTAGTGTTCATTATTCCATTCAAAGATACCATTATAACTTACGCAAAATAAAAAAATAAAAATCATTATAATTAATAGAAAAAATATATTTGTCCCCTTTACATTCCCCCACAATACTTGATGTGTTGGCAAGAATTTAATTGATTGAATTTAATGCTAAATCCAAATTAATGCATGATAAACAATAAAATTAAATTCATCTTTTGTATAATATTTTTTACCATGTGGTAAATCTAGCATCCTGAAAATATTTACTACATACAAGTTAATTGCATTAATTATTTGCTCATCTATTTTTTTTTTAAATATGTGTGCCATCATTTTAACATGTGTTAAGCGATGGATTAATACAACCTCAAATGATTTAGTTTTCATATTTAAAAAGTTAATTCAATGTTGGTGGTGGTAAACAATGTTATTTAAAATATTAAATGTATTGATGATGTGTGAAATGATGGATTTAACACGTGTTAAACAGTGTAAATGAATTATATACACATGTTTAACACATGTAACAAGATCAATTATCAAGTATAATAATTTATTTTCAAATTTGTAAGTTTGGATTTAATTAATCATGGATGGTGGTGAATAAAACCAATAAAACAATAAATGCATTAATGATGTGTGAAACAATGAATATTTAATACACTCTCATCCTATATAGGATGATTCAAACAAAAAAAATTAATGATTCGCTACAGCATTTAATGACATGCCAACACATCAAACATCTAGGAGGATTGTAAGGGGGATGAGTATCATCACTCTAATTAATATATTGGACAATTCTACTATTTCCCTCAAATTGCCTCCAACATCCTTTATATCACGAATTAGTTGTTAATCACCATGGTGATTAACAAAAATACACTTCATTAATAATTAATCAATATTGATTATTAACTGTTAATACATATATATTTTAATTATATATTAATAAAGTATCCTTTTACTAATCACCCTAAATCCTAAACCCTAAACCCTAATTCGTGATATAGAAAATGTTGGGAGAAATTTGCGTAACATAGTTTTTTTTTTTGATGAAAATAGAGTAGGTTCTTACGCCCTACATCTATTAAATTATATTGATAATAATATTGTTTATTACAAGTATAGAGGTATTTCCCATAAATTTTTTGAAACTATCCTAAACACCCCTTATATCATACTCATAAAAACTATACTACATCAACATAACAATTCCAATTCCCTTGAATTTCGAAATCCAGGAAAAAGGAATTTCATGTACTCTAGAATTCCAGAATTGAAACCCTAGCGTATAAATAGCACTCAGCGGTTGATTGCTTTCTCTTTTTTCATTCTCTTCTTCATTCGCCGCCATCATTAGGTCTTCTGTTCTACCTCACACTTCTTTTCTTCTTCATGCTTCATCAGAGCTCTCTTTCCTCATAACCACCTTAATCAAATCTCTCTTCCTCTCCTTACATCACGATTCCTCGAGTAGATCTGACAAGCCTCTGCAAATCGAGTAGATCTCGCTTCCTCTCGTTACATCACGACTCCTCAAGTAGATCTTGAAAGAAATACAGTTTCGGATCAACCGTAAAAGTGTACACAAGGATGAACAAATGTAAGCGTACATTTATAACCATAACTTTCAGTGGGAAAATCCGATTTGAATGATTCAAATTGGGTTAGATAGATAATGAGATTATCTATAACCTTCATGTAGAAATATATTTCATATGAACGAAGTATAAGTATCGTTTATGTGAAATACCGAAATGGTTCAACATTATGACATACAGTTAGTAAAACAGTCATAACTTTTGCATACGAACTCCAATTGGGCTGGGACAAATTGGGTTGTGTAGATAATAAGATTATCTACAACTGTCATGTTGGTTGATTTTCTGTCAGAGATATTTATCAATTTAGTCTGGACAGAATACTGAACAGGTTCATGCACTTTTCTGTGTGAAATGATGTATATTGGATATAAATGCCTCTTGGCTAATCCTAATCCTATTTGATATAAATATGATACTTTCTCTCTCATCCAGACTTAGTAATTGAGAAATTCATTCTGCCAAAGACACTAAAAGAAAGAGAGAATTCAGATTTAATCTTTCGATAGTGAAAAGATGCGAAGAGAGAGAAATCGAGAAAAGAGTTTCTCGAAAGATAGAGAATCAATTCGATCGAGCAAGTTCGCCGTACATCGTCTAGGTAGTTGTACTCGCGACCGGCGTCTTACGAATCAAGGTGGATACACGTAGAGGAGCAACATCTGAGGATCTCACGGTTGTGATCGATTCGGACGAGTAGATTGTTTCGGAGACGAAATCAAGCGAATCGGCGAAGTCAACGAACGGTGGAATAAGCGTGGTGTGGGATGCGCGGATTGTCACCAACATGACAGAAGATAGAAGGCAGCGATCAACCCTTCGAGTGCAATCAATTTTGCACCGGTATGAATCTATCCTTCTATTGCATCGTACCCTCGATGTCATGGCGTGATCTCGGGAATCGGGGATCCGGACCGGGCCTTCATTCCGCTGCGCGGGCCCAGGGTCGGGGATATTCCCCATCAGTGGTATCAGAGCGATCGCCATCGATTCGAGGGTCGAATCATAGTCATATATTCGATATACGCACGGGTTATCAAAGTTCGTACCCGTTTGCATGATGTTACATATAGAGAATGTCAAATTCCATTAAAATCACAAGTGAAATTCGCTAGAGATCGATCAAAAGTTGATTGAGAGTATCTAGGAATGATCGTGAAAAGGTTTCATGATTGATCGTTTTGGAAACGAGCGAAAACAGGCTAAACAGCGCAAAAATCGCTTAGTCCGTTACAACGGACTTGGAGTTCCGTTGTAACGGACACTGTATAGGATACATGAATTGGGGAAAATTTGCCAGTATCACATAGTCCGTTACAACGGACTTGGAGTTCCGTTGTAACGGACCCTGTATACGATACGAGGATGCAGGGATGCCTAGGGTGTCTTTTGGAGTCCGTTGTAACGGACATAGTCTGTTGTAACGGAAGTATACGCAGTTGGTCCGTTGTAACGGACATTGTGTTGCGTTATAACCAATGTTACAGAAATCGCTAGGCGCTAGTCGGGCGGACGGGCACCGTCTAGCGCCTAGAGGGATTAATCGGGGATTAATCGGATCTAGACGGATTTGTAATTTTACATAGTTTTTGTCATTTTTTTAATTTTTATATATTATAATTTGTGTTATAATTTTTTATACTAAAAATAATGTATATTGATTTATTTAAAAAAACGTCCAAACAAATCATAACATGAAATCTACATATTAATTTATTTAAAACAACGTCCAAATAAAATTACTAAAAATAGAAATAAGAAAGGAAATGAGTTGTGGGTCTTAATAAAAAAAATTAAAAAAAAATTAAAAAAAAAAAAAATTGGCCCGGGCGGACCTAGGCGGAATTATGCGGGCCTAGGCGCTATTTAGGCGGGCCTAGGCGGAATTCCGCCTAGACAGGAACGCCTAGGCTAAACGTGGGCGTTTTCCCAACGCCTAGCGCCTAGGCGCCGCCTAGGCGGCCGCCTAGACCGATTTTTAGAACATTGGTTATAACAGACTGGTTACTGGAAATTTGGACAAAGGTTTGCAGAAAATAGCGTTGTAACGGACCTAGGTTGCGTCATAACAGACATGTTTATGGCAATTTTGGACAATCACCCGATTAAATAGCGTTGTAACGGACTGGAGTTCCGTTGTAACGGAGTGCCAAGGAAACTGGAGGTCCGTTGTAACGGACTATGGTGCGTTATAACGGACTGGTTTCTGGTTGCTGATTTTGTTTTCGTGATAACTTTGGCTACAAAACTTGGAATTTTGAGTTCTTTATATCGATTTGATCGTCATCAATCATACTAGTATATAATTAGATAATTATTTAGAATAATTAGACTCCCAAATAAAATCATATGCATATCGAAAATCTTGTGATAGTGATATAATATGATTATGTCACGAATTTAGAAACATGCAATGGTATGATCCCTCATAATATTTAAGTCATGGAAATGCCTTCCATATCCACAACCATCGAGATTGATATGACATAGTGCGTGGTTTCAGGCCATAGTCGGGCACGTACTATTGTATATATTGGTGCGGGTGGTAAGCGTTAATTGGGGACTCACGTGGTTTCAGGCCATAGTCGGGCATGTGAGTAGTTCGATTGAACGATACGCTGGATATGGTTGTGACTTAACCGTCCAAGCCAATCCGATTGGAGTTCGGGGCATAGATAGAATGCACACACGGAACATGGATTGTATTGGATACGATTCGTCACCGAAATTCTATAAAGGAACGAGAGTCGTATTGGATACGATTGGATTTAATCCTACCTAAAATATCGAGATCTCATTTGTCGGCCATAGTCACTTATGGGAGGATCGTAAAATATGGGTCTTGAGTGTTATGGACTTGGAGTCCCGTATCGGTATGAGGGTTATCGATTCGATAAAATAACACTATCATATAATCATCATATAAGCCCTATAAGATAAGTACGCAACGTTAGTAATCAATCTTTTATCATTTGTAGAATATGTCTTCTAGTAACACCAACACCTTATCGATTAGATCGGTATTAGAAAGGGAAAAGCTAGTGGGTCGGAACTACTTAGACTGGCACCGAAACCTGAGAATAGTTCCCAGGCAAGAGGGCAGGAGTCACGTATTGGATACGAAATTAGTAGAACCGGGCCCCGATGCTACGGCCGATGAAAATGCCGCGTTTGAGAAACTTACGAAGGACTCAAATGACGTTACGTGCCTCATGTTGGCATCTATGGACGCTAGTCTTCAAAAGCAGTTTGAGGACTCAGATGCATACTCGATAAACGTTGTGCTCAAGGAAATGTTCCAAGAGCAGGAGCATATTGAACGGTTCAGTACGCTCAAAGAGTTGGTAAACTGCAAGATGCCTTCGGGGTCTTCGGTGAGTACTCACGTTTTGAAGGTACAATCTCTCACAGATCGTCTAGAGAGGCTAGGAGAGAAATTGTCGAAGATTATGCAAGATTTGGGAAAAAAATTCTTCTATACGTATATAAACTGCACCAGTGTCATAACTTCCGAAGACTTCTTTTGGGCCAAGTGCCTTAGTAGTAAAAACAACAATGTTTACATCGTGGACTCGACCTTGCAATTTAGCACCTTGCCCGGAACTTGTCAGTCTATGAAAAAAATTCTAAGATGGATCACTTTCGTATGTATAGTTATACGTACTCCTTTCAGGGTTACCTCGATGACTTGCAATTTAGAGACAATTTAATGCATCTTGAATGGGAGTTGCCTGGTTGCGGGTTCGGCTGTATGAGTGGCCGATTCCGGAATAGTTACAGCAATGACATGTATTGTGCTGATGCGCCTCATGTTCCATTCCCCCAACCACCCTCAATTAATGGTTAATAAATTCCATAATGTTCCATTCTTTTATTCAAAGTTCCTTATTCCATTCAAAGATAGCAACATAATTAATATTTGGACTTACAGTGGCAAGTCCTTGTTATCTCAAAGCTCATTTTTTTTTTTTGAAGAAATGTCTCAAAGCTCATGATATGAGTTTTTATAGTTAGATAATCAGTTTCTAGCGCATTTTGTCGAAGTCTCACAGATATGGCAATGGTAATAGCATGGGTATTGGTTCTTTTAACACTAGGATCCAAGAATGTACAAGCTGAGAAAACAACGTGTCCGATTCAGAGGTGCTCGGTAAAAGGCCCCGAAATTCGCTTCCCTTTTTCAATCCACCAAGAACCGGTACCCCCTCACTGTGGATACCCAGGTCTCTTTCTCTCTCTCTCTCTCTCTCTCTGGTAAATTTCTGAAACTTCTGTTCTGTTTGCAAATTATTATTAGGTTACAAGCTTGCTTGCAGGGGAAATTATACCAGGCTTCTGCTTCCCTCATCAGAGGAAGTTGCAGTACATTCCATAGATTACTCTCAAAACTTAATTACAATCTTTGACCAAAAAAATTGCACTGAGAACCTAGTCTTGCGCTCAGTCCCATCTTCCTCTCCATTTAAATACGAATACGAATACGATGAATATCCTTATATGGGAACACAATTATTCTATACGTATATAAACTGTACCAGTGTCATAACTTCCGAAGACTTCTTTTGGGCCAAGTGCCTTAGTAGTAAAAACAACAATGTTTACATCGTGGACTCGACCTTGCCCGGAACTTGTCATTTTATGAAAAGTATTCCAAGAGGGTATCCCCGTTATATCTTTATTTATATGTACTCCTTTCAGAGTTACCTCAATTTTCTAATGAGAGACAATTTAATGCATCTTCAATGGGAGTTGCCTGGTTGCGGGTTCGGCTGTATAAGTTGCCGATTTCAGAATAGTTACAGCAATGACATGTATTGTGCTGATGCGCCTGATGAAGAAGATATCTCCGCCGGTAATTAATAAATTCCATAATGTTCCATCTTTTATTCTGAGATCTAATTTTGCATGGTTTTTGCAGGAGGAGCGAAGTACCGCAGAATAGGTAAACATAGTTCTTTCATTGTTACATGTATAATTAAAGAGGTCATATACAATACCCGCTCATTTCCCCCAAACACCCTCTATTCCCTAATTAATGGTTAATTATTGAAGTAATTAACAAAAAAACACTCCATTAACAGTTAATTAATATATAATTAAAATACATATACATTAATATTTCTTAATTAATATCAATTAACTGTTAATCGGTTGTACTTTTGTTAATTACCATGCTAATTAATCAACAATTAATGGTTAATTGACGATACATATGATGTGGTGGGGAAATGAGGGGATATGGTATAATTATCCATAATTAAATTATATTGAAAATTCAGTTTGTATACATCAGGCATTGGCATTGGTACCGGACTTCTGGTCTTCTTAGCTGTGATAGCTATGTTATGTGTGTACTATTTCAAAAAATATAGCAGAAAGAAAGAGAACACGCAAGAAATCGACATCGAAATGTTCCTGAAAGAATACAAGGCCCTTAGGCCCACAAGATACTCCTATGCACAAATCAAGAAAATCACAAAAAAATTCGAAGTCAAATTAGGCGAGGGTGCGTATGGCATCGTCTTCAAAGGATCCCTTTTCACTGGGCTTTTGGTCGCCGTTAAGGTACTAAAAAGAGGGCCCTCCTTTGATGACAAGGCACATTTCATGAATGAAGTGGCGACAATAGGTAGAATTCACCACGTAAACGTAGTTCATCTCATAGGATTTTGTGCCGACGGACCCAGACAGGCTTTGATATTCGAGTTCATGCCTAACGAGTCCTTAGAAAAAGTCATCATCTCGTACTCTAAACATGATACTTGGCTTGATTGGAAAAAGCTTTTAGATATCGCAACAGGTATTTCGAGAGGCATCGAGTACCTACACAACGGCTGTAGTCAAAGGATCCTCCATTTCGATATCAAGCCTCATAATGTTTTGCTAGACGAAAACATGATTCCAAAGATATCCGATTTTGGTCTTGCCAAGCTCTGCTCTAAGGTAACAGTTAATCACAAGATTTCGTTCTCTATATAACCGTAGTTTAATTTTCTCAATTATACTCGGAACCTCTCTTTAAAATAAATTGATTGATTTAGTATTGTTTTCTTATTATAACTGAGCTATGAAAATATCAAATTTACCTTTCCAAAACTAAAATTATTACATTTTTTGAACGGATAAATTAATATGATATTTGTAATGTTTTAGAGGGTAAATATGATGTTTTGAATTTTCAGAAGGGTAGCTATATAATCCCCCTAATAGATTTTTCTTGTTTTTATGCATTCTCAAGGAACATAGTGTTGTATCGACATCGCTTGCGAAGGGTACCACGGGCTATATTGCACCAGAAATGCTATCAAGAAACTTCGGCAATGTTTCTCATAAATCCGATGTTTACAGTTTTGGAATAATGCTTCTAGAGATGATTGGAGGAAGGGCGAGAAAAGATGCAACGATGGAGGTAGACGAGAAGCTGTCGCATGTTCCTGAGTGGATTTGCGATAGTTCGGTGAAAAGGGAGACAATAATACCGATTCTAAGCGAAGAAGATGAGATTATAACAAAAAAATTAACGGCTGTGGCGCTGTGGTGCATACAGTGGTACCCTGTTGACCGTCCATCGATGAGATTTGTGGTTCAGATGCTAGAAGGGACAATTGAGAGCCTCGAAATGCCCCCAAATCCTTTTGCCTCCTACATGCCAGACTCATCTTCTCCAATTTTTGACGGTTCAAGCTTGAAAGTTGTGCTTGAAGATGAAGTCCAACTCCAAACTGAGGAATGAAGACTTTGGTTTTGCATAAAAATAGTTTTGATTATTTTTCTTGTGATTCCGCAAAACAAGAATTCTTATTAAAGGCTCTGTGGATTTACTAGAAATAGGGTCAGGTAGTTATTCCCTGACTTTTAGCTAATGACCCGTAGCTATTGTATTATTTGATCACTTGCCGCATAATTTACTAGAACACATAAACTGGACCCAAAATCATATTACATAAAATCAGTAATTTACTAGAACACATACCTTGCGTGCTGTATTCCCATTATGCCTATAATCAACAAGAAATGGAACAATAATCTGAAAGATAAGTCAAAATTAATTCCTTAACTTCCTGAAATTCATTTTCCGACAAAGTTGTTTCGGACAAAAAATCGATAATTCTCGCTTCGGACACATCATCATAATCGTTTCTCCTTTTGAGCACGAAATGTCCACTCAATTCCCACACCGCTGGACTTATTCTCATTTCAATAAGATCTTGCCTCACTTCTCCCATTCCCAATTTCTTTGCATAACACTACAATACATAAAAAAAAGGAAAATTAGCATCAACAAAAAAACCTTCGGTTCTTAACAAATTCACAAAAATAGTCCTTGTTGCTAATAGTTAAGATTATAACTATAGTGATACCTGTAAAAGGAGGAAGATTCTTTTTTCCAGATTCGGATATAAGCACATTAAATGGTTTATTTTGTTCTTGTAATAAAATACACCATCTCGAAACAATATCGCATAAATCATGAAAAGAATTATTAGATTCTTTTCCTCCCTCAAAAACAAAACCTCTTACTGGATAACCAGTCAACTCATAAATGTTGACGTTATTTTTCAAATTCACGATTTTCTTAGTGGAAGCTTTCTCCACAGGAAATTCTTCTTCCAAATAATACACCTGTATTATAAATTGACTTAATCAATTCCAATTTTATTTGGAAAAAGGATAATGACAAATAAACCTGAAAATGGAGGTGATTAATTGTTGCGAAACCACCAAGACTATTGTAACCAACTCTGAAATAAGGATTTGAAGCTTCTCTTGCTACACAAATGGCTACAAAGAAGCTGTCACGATCGATCCTTTGTGGCAAGCGGTCTGACAAACGGGGGATTAAAAGTGCATGTCCATAACCAATTGGACTCACCTACACCATTTGTAATTAAAATTTAAAATATAGGAAACATCCAATATATAATAATGGTTTTAAAGGAGAAAGTATATGCGCACATTAATGAGGATAATATTAGGAGATGATGAACTTTCAGTTGGTACGGTTTCATTATAGTGGCTTTCAAAATTATTGCTCTCTTCGAAGAGAAAGATAATTTCTCCTTGCCCAACTTTCGTGAAATTAAATTTGTCTTCGCTGAATGGTTGAAGAACTTGATCAATTTTGAACTCAGTAGGTCTTTTCTTTTGGTCTCGTCCCTCTATTAATGTGGCGATAAATCGATGCTCTCCATGTAATATCTGTAAATAAAATTAGAAAAAGATGAGAGGAAAATATGTTAAATTGAAGGATTATGGATTACAATTCGGACCTTGGTTGGACATTTGGAAATGTCGTGGTGAAATAAGCCTCTTGTTCTTCTTTCTTCCCACTGAAATCAAGTAAACCAGAGAAAGGAGTGAACTTCTGATTATAGCTCAACATTGAATTCGAAAATGGTTTTTTTACTTTTAAATACCTCTTTGAAAAGCGCGTCAAGAAAGAGAGAAAAGGGTTTCTTCTCCTTAGAAATGCACGATGTATTTGAATTGCTTTGGGCGAAACTGTACATTGGAAGATTAATACCTGTACAAATTGCAAAAAATCGATCAAATAAGACTCAAGTAAAATCTACCAGAAGTCACAAATTATCGCAGATGGTAGCATAGCACCAATACCTGATTTGGAGAATAAACCAGAGAGAAGAGAAGAAGATCGAGGAGCAGAATGATAGAAGAAGTGAAGCTGATTCAAAGCGTTTGTTTTCTGAAGCAAAAGAAACAACCTTTTTCTTTGCACGTATGGGCCTTGGACTATTGGGCTAGTTTCCTCTTATCTTTATTCATGTCAAATTAGTTTCCTCTTTGTCATTATTCATATCAATTTTTTATAAAATAAATAACTAATAAGGGGATTTATATATTTCGTTATTTACTCTTTCTAAACTTAAAATAACATATTACCTCTTCTGAAAATTAAAATATCATATTTATCTTCTCATGAATTATAAATATCATATTTATCCAAAAATTAGATCATCTGATTTGTCCGTTAAAATTAACGGTTAACATTTCAAACTATTATTTTATCATTTGCATATTTATCCATTAAAAACCTAAAATATTATATTTACCCTTTCAAAAATAAAAATATCATATTTATCCTCTCAATATCTAAAATAATTTATGTACCTTCGAAAATAAAATATCATATTCATAATTATAATAATCCCCATTAAGTCTTAGAATCTTACGATTCTACGTCTCTAACTTGACAAAACGATTCGAGTCGGACATAAAATCTTAATTTGGTAGAATCCTGGTAGAATTCGATTCAAAACGCAGAATCTGGCAAAATCTCATATATATACGGTTTTACGATTTCACTGTCACGATTCACAAAATATTTAATTCCAAGATGATTATGACACCATGTCTAATTCATTAACTTAGAGTATAAAATAAAATATTAACATATTGCATATAAGATAATATTGCAAGAATAATATAACTTGTTTTTTTCTACATATGTTTATTTAATTTATTTTTGTGTTTATTATTTGTTTTATTTTATCTAAACTTGATTAACCCGGATTTGAATTTTGTATATTTTATTAATCCTTAATATTTTGGTTGGTTGGGGTTAACATTTGTGTGGCTACAAACAATTAATTTTTTGTGTCTAGTTATAATGTATTGTATATGATTACAATGATTAAAATGAATAGAATATACATTATCAATTCAGTTATATCATTTTATTTAGAAAATTATGTTCGTTAGATTAGTTTTCTAGTTAATTTCATTTTTCCTTCCCCCCAGATGCATCACCACACCCTCTATATCCCTAATCAACACACTTAATTAACTAGTAATTAATAAAATATACTGGATTAACAATTAATTAGTAATTGTTAATTTATGCATATGTTAAATATTTATTAATCGAGTGTATTTTGTTAATCACTAGTAAATTAAGTGTGCTAATTAGGGACATAGAGGATGTGATGATGCATCTCAGGGGATGGGTAAATGGCGTCAATCCTTTAGGGAAATTTTATCCTCCCCCCCAATGCATCACCACACCCTCTATATCCCTAATTATCACACTTAATTAACTAGTAATTAATAAAATACACTGAATTAACAATTAATTATTAATTGTTAATTTATGCGTATGTTAAATATTTATGAATTGAGTATATCTTGGTAATTTCTAGTAAATTAAGTGTGCTAATTAGGAATATAGAGGATGTGATGATGCATCTGGGGGATGGATAAATGGCCTCAATCCCTAGGGAAATTATATCCTTCACCCCAAATACATCACCACACCCTCTATATTTCTAATTAGCACACACTTAATTTACTAGTAATTAACAAGATACACTCGATTAAGAGTTAATTAATACTAATTATTAATTGTTAATTCATGTGTATGTTACCTCTTTTTTCCATTCTCTATATTCGTTCATGTCTAGGATGTAGTGACGAAACTCATGTTATTGTAAGTTGTTGATTCCACTGGCATGACATCTAAATTTTGCCAACATCAGCAATTCAAGTTCCGGACATAAAAGGCACACGTACCCCTTATCCAATAAAAATCCATTGAAAGGTCTCAAATGGTTGGGAAATATCTCCCCCATCATTCTATTTACCAAAACATAATTTACTCGTGCATGTTTCACACCTATCATCGAAGCAAGCCCTTGATCTCTTGTCTCTCTCGTCTCTATCGACCCCCTAAATATCTAATCCTTTCATCAATTAAAGCACATGGCAAACAATATAGTCCATCAATCAAGCAAATCTCCACAAACTAAAGAGTAACAAAATGTTGCCACCTGTAGTGTCGAATATGGCTTCGGTAACCACCAGCGTACCAGCAACGAGACCGATACCAGGAAGTTACGGCCTTCCCGTACTGGGTCCATTAAAAGATCGGCTCGACTACTTCTGGTTCCAGGGCCCAGACACATTTTTTCGCAATCGCATGGCGACTCACAACAGCACAGTTTTCCGTGCGAATATGCCACCTACATTTCCGTTTTTTACCGGCGTGGATCCTCGAGTGGTCGCGTTGCTCGATTGCACCTCGTTTGCCACATTGTTTGACTCGGCGATTGTGGATAAAACCGACGTGTTAGTGGGGGATTACATGCCCAATCTATCATTTACAGGCGGGACCCGTGTTGTTGTATATCAAGACACCTCTGAGGCGAGTCATGCACGGATTAAATCGTTTTGTCTTGATTTGTTAAAACGAAGTGGTAGGGTTTGGGTTGATGAGTTTCTTCAGAGTCTAGGAGTCATGCTTTCTACCATTGAGGAAGATCTCTCCAAAGGTATCATTATGAAAAAAAAAAGTATCATTATGGCCTACGGGCTTTGATCAAAAAAAAGAAAAAGGAATCATTATAAATGTATTAATTCCTTAATTGAGTAATATTAATTCCCTTCGTTATTTTTTCAAATTGTCTCGATGTGAAAAAGGAAAAATTGACGACCACATTATTACAAGATAAGGTAGTGTAGAAGCAATGTACTTTCCTTCAACCCTAATGATTTTAAAATTTCAGATTTGGGTTGCTTGATTTCCATTTAGTTTGGTTAGTTTGAATCTTTCCAACCAATAAACATATCCCTAATTATGATTTAATCATCTGAAAATGCATCAGGCGCATCTTCCTCGAATTTCATCGTCCCGTTACAGAAATGCATTTTCACATTTTTGTCGAAGAGCATCATTGGAGCCGATCCATCGCTTGACAAAAATATTGGAGAAAATGGTTTTGCGATGATAGATGCATGGCTCGCTCTGCAACTATTACCAATTACCAGCATAGGTGTCGCTCAACCACTGGAGGAGATCTTCCTCCATTCTTTCCCCTTCCCCTTTTTCCTAGTAAGCAGCCCGTACAAAAAACTCTTCGACTTCGTAAAAAAACAAGGGGGAGAAGTACTAAATCGCGCCAAAAGTGAGTATGGCATGAACCAAGAAGAGGCCATTAATAACATTCTCTTCGTACTCGGATTCAACGCATTCGGGGGTTTCTCGGTGTTTTTTCCTTCTTTGATTACAACGATTGGTAGAGATAAAAATGGGTTGCGGGAGAAATTGAGAGAAGAGGCGAGGAGAGCTTTGAAGAGCAACAATGGTGAATTGGGATTTGGGGTAGTAAAAGAGATGGAGCTTGCAAAATCTACAATATATGAAGTTTTGAGATTGAATCCGCCTGTACCACTGCAGTTCGGCCGTGCAAGAGATAATTTCGTGCTTAGGTCGCATAATGAGGCATTTCAGGTATGTACAAATTCAAATTAAGAATTGCAAGCATTTATTATCATAGAAAAGAAGCATTAAAATAAGAAAATTGCTCTCGTCTTAAAAGGTAACGAAAGGAGAGCTCCTATGCGGGTACCAGCCATTGGCAATGCGGGACCCGATCATTTTCCAGGAACCCGATTCGTTCATTCCAACCCGTTTCATGGGTGACGAAGGACAAGAACTGCTCAAGTATGTATATTGGTCAAATGGTCCCGAAACGAGCTCACCAACGCCCGAGAACAAGCAGTGTGCCGCCAAGGATTACGTGATCGGCACTGCTTGCTTATTTTTGGCCGAGATATTCAGACGATACGACGATTTTCAGTGTGATGAGAATTCCACCGCGATCACGAAATTGGAGAAGGCGACGGGCTAGAATTATTTTTTATTTTTGTTTTAACGAGATTGTCACCAAGATAAATTAGTTCAATTATAAAATAGTCCTTTTGTTTATACTAAGATCTTTCTTATAAAATTGTTCATAAGAAATAACATATCACAGGGAAATTTTTACCTTAACCCCCATACTTCACTAAAACATCCTTTGTATCCTAATTAACATGGATATTGACATATTATTAATTAGGAAAATTATATCCTTCCCCACCATTTCACCCCCAAATTAATGATGGAGTAAGCATGACATCATTCTGTCATGCTTACCAATTCATGCATCCAATTTGCACCCGATTAATTAAACATTCAATTAATATTTAAATAAAATGTAATTAAAAATTCATTTAATTAACTTCTAATTAAACTAATCGATGGTACAATGAATTAATTTTCAATTAAATTAATCAAATTAAAATTACAAAATTAGTTCGAAGATATTTTGGATGCAAATGAGAGCTCTCATTAATCGCGATGACAACATCGGAGCTATATATATGAGGACATAGTAAAAAAGTTCTATTAATTAACATGTACCTCATACCTAATATGTAAAGTAATTAACATGTATCACTGTATCACATAACTAATATGTAGATTAATTAACAAGTTAATATTAATTATGTGTTATATGTTAATATATATGCTAATTAATTATGTTTAATCCGTATATAGAGGATGTTGCGGTGAAATATCATATCCATGTTTATAGTGAAGCAGAGAATATGATGTACTTTTGGGAAGAAACCAAATTTGATAAGATTTGTGAGGATTCATGATGGAGATTTGTTTGTTTGAACGTATGCTTATTGATCCAATCATGATAACTAAAAACAAAATATCAAGATGGAGACGTATGTGGCTCCCTGATTTTTGGGCTGACATGATATCCTGTTTCATCTCTTACAAAAGATCGTCACCAACAACTGAGCAAGTACAGTGTCAACGAATTATTGTTGGCCCTACGATTTACAAGGCCCGAAACAATATCAATAATAATAATTTTTATATATATTTCAAAACTAAAAAAAATATATTTGTGAGTATAAAATTAAAATTTTGAAAAATAATATTTTACAACAAAATCTTAAATTAAAAAATATTATGTTTTCATTTTACTTTTGACTATATTATATATAATAGTCTAACTAGATTTGTCAGTGTAAATTTATATTTTATGTTTATGAATTTATCAAATAATAAACATATACAAGAAGAAGAAAAATTAAACGTCTCATACACAACACATCACATTAACCCACGCTCACTCCTCTAACACAATGCATGTATGTGATTGGGATCGGGAACATATTTGAGATTTATTTCTATTGATTTAGATGTTCCATTTTTTTATATTTATATTATGTAACGTCATTTATATTGATTTACAAATATGCGGACCTAATAGAAAAATGTACCAGGTAGGAAAAGAAGATTTGGCGATGACGCAAGGGCTATATTTGTTATGTTATGTCGAGACAAAATCAATTTTCTTTTCAGAAGAATAATTGTTGAAATTATAAATTTAATATTTATTATAATTATTTAGGATGTGAAATAGTAAAGTAGAATAAGAAGAGTTACCGTATAATACGTAACGGTGTGAATAATATTATTAGTAGAGTTAACTTTTTTTCAGTAAGGTAGATGAATGGTTGTGTGACTGAGTTGAATTTAGGACGTGTTTGCTAGCACCGTTTTGTATATTTACACGAATCTACTAATTCTGGAAATATAATAAAACATATCAATAAACTACGATCCCAGGAACTGGTAGAAGTTATATAAATATGAGAAAAATGTGTTTATAAAATAACAGGAAGTTACAAATATAAATTTTATAATTTCAAAAATCTGAATGTTCATGAAGATTTACAAATCATTCAGTTATCGAGTCATCTAGTTCTCGGCTATGTTGCGCGGATACTTAAAAAAACCGAATTTATCCCTGTCGTATCCTAAATCATGTGCTAAAATAACATATCACCGTATCCGATATGTATCGTCGTATCGTCGTTACCCTTTTGAGATGCTTAATTGCCAAATTGGAAAGTCAATAGAGTTTATTTACTGAAGTTTATGCGAACGAGTTCATTGAAGAATTGAGAAATTAATTGGGCTCAACGAGAACAACGCTTCTGATTGTGAAGGCTTGTGCTTAATCTAGTACTCGAGTCGAGTCCACTTATTCCATTCACTTTCACAAGTTCATTCTCAAAGAACAATTTTATCTTTTTTCAAGAACTTCGGCGATTGGGGACGAGCTTGAATATCTGATCAAAGCATAGTGAGTTGCTTTGACACCATGAATTGCGAACTTCTCGTGTTGGTCTTGGACAAGGAAAAGAAGGACATTACGGCTCTAATTCACTCATTTCTCAAGACGTCGATCTTGGACAAGGCCTCGAATGATTTGGCATGAATAAAACCGGGAAAATAAATAGTATATGTTTTATACTTGATTCTAGATCAGAACGGCTACATTTCTACTTAAATTAGAAGATCCGTCGCTATTATTTTTCAAAATATTTCGGTTCGAGTTTTAACTTTATATGAGTTAGGATCATTTGGAGGATCATATTGGTGTCGAATCGTTCCGATCACGGATTATTCAGATGACGAGTCACTCGTTTCAGTTTAAATTTTGATTTGTGTGGGATTATGGGTCGTTCAAATTTCGAATCATTCTATTTCGATTGGGATTTGAATTCAGTGAAGTTTTAATATTTCGTATCAATGATTTCTGGGTCTAGTGATAAAATGTTTATCAATCACAGAATACTAAATAAAATATCAAAATACAAACTTCAAGCTCTATTGATATCACTAATAAAATAATGAAACCAATAATATTTATGTTTGGTTACTTCAAAAAAAAAAAAATTCGGGCTCGGTTCGGATCCGAATTTGGTGGGTCGGGTTGTTTTCAGATCTGATCACATAAACCAAAGAAGTAAAGAACCCTGCGTATTTATTCAATATCGCCTGCACTACGTTAACTAAACCCTAATTCATGGCGAGCCAACCCACTCCAATCTCGCCGGAAAGCATCTCCACAGCCGTCGCCTCGCTTCTCAAATGGCTCCGCCACCACCCTCCTCCTTCTTCATCGGGCGATTTCATCTACCTAATCCCCGCGCTCCATTCCATCCCTCACAGAGGCCGCCCAATGTCCTTCTATTTCCCGCTTCCTCACTCTCTTTACTCCTCCTCCATTTGCCTCATTCCAAACGAACCCAATAATCCCCTCTTGAGCCCAGCTTCTCCGATCAAATTTTCCGTAATTTTAACCCTCTCAGAGCTTAAATCTATGTATCCATCTCCCGAATCAAAACGAGTTCTTGCTTCCTCCTACGACGTATTCTTCGCGGATAAACGAATCGTTCCTCGATTGCCTGGAATTCTTGGCAAACCATTTTATGGTAAGAAGAAGAACAGCAAGGAACCTCTAGTAATTAACTTTGCGAATCCATCTTGGTCTAAAAAGGTGAATGAGATATTGGTCTCGACGAAACTGTTTATGAAGGGAGGACACTGTAAGGGAATTAAGGTTGCACGAGCAGAAATGTCGAGAGAAGAGATTATCGAGAACGTAAAGACTGCCATTAGCAAGGCTGTTGAGTGTGTGCCGAAGAAATGGAACAACGTGAGATCGATTCATTTGAAATCGACTGAGTCAATTGCTTTGCCCATTTACGAGAGCGGGGAAGGTGAAAATGGAGATGGAAATGGTGAAATCAATTTGGAGGAAACGAAAGTGGCGAAGAAAAGGAAGGTTGAAGAGAAAAAAATGGAGAATAGTGGATTGAAGATGGTCAAGAAAGTGAAGAATTGAGCTTTTCATTTGAAACATTAGATTTTGTGTGTTTTTCATTTTTATTTTTGAAGGATTCGGAATTTACAATTAGGTTTTTATTGCAGAAATTTTGAGTTTGATTAAGGTCCATAACCATCTATACATTATTTCTCTCCAATACTAAATTTCCATGCACATATTATACGCAAATATACACCATTAACATGATGTTAGTAACATTAAATAGCACGAATTTTAGATCGACTTGGTGCCATTTTTACTATCCTTATCTTCATCATCATGCGAGAAATGCGATTTGAGTCCAATCCAACATTGATAATAATCTTTATCGAATTTAGGAGAATCAAGTGCCCACTTGCATACGCGAGGTATGAGTGAAGACTCGAACATAAAAGCTAGGGCTCCCGTTATTTTAAACGGCTCATTGGGCTTGTCTCGATTAATCGTTGCCTATTATTAAAAAAAAAAGTTGTATGTGAGAAAATTTATAAAATATCGAAATTTCGAAAAGGAAAAAACCTCGAATGTTTTAGTATCGGGTCCATGAGGAGTCATGCAACTATGAAGACTCGCTCCTCCAGGTAGAAATCCATCTTGCTTAGCCTTAAAATTAAATAATAATCGTTACCGAAATTCAAATAAGTGACATGTATATTGAAGAAAAAATATTTAATTACCTCATAAACGCCGTGAATTAAACCCATGAATTCGCTCATGCAATTTCGGTGGTAATATGGAGGCCTAAATGTATTTTCGGCCACTAACCATCTCCGTGGAAATATCACGAAATCAAGCAAGGCCACTCCTGGTTTATCTGTCGGTGCCGTCAATACTGCAAAAAAGATTAAAATAAAATAAAATAAAGTTAAGTAATGTATGATATATTTGAATAGGGGATTTACATATTAACCCTTATAAAACCCGAAAATACCATATTCACTCTTAAAACAAAAATAGGCGACCTGTATTTATTGAAGGGTCTCCATGGTCGAAGAGAACCGTGTTAAATGGGCAGAATTTGCTCAGATCATACTGCAAATAAGTTAATTAAAAAAATAGTACATTAATAGAGACTTAATTATTGTACAATTACAAGTTAATTGCCAATTGGTGCTTAATTGTAAATTTATTGAGGACAAATATTCCATCTTAATTGAGCGAAATTGAAACCTTGTATGGAACATAATTTCCGTGCCAAGCGACAACATTAAAAGGAGAGAATTCTTGTTTGGCCATGAATAGTTCGCCACCATATTTTTGTATGACTGTATAGTTCGAATATGACTTATCTTCGTACCAAGCTTTCGGTACGAGAAAATCCCTTGGAGAAGCTAGTCCATTCGCCCCTAAATTACACAAAACAATCTCAAAAAATTTACAGGACAAATAAATTTTAATAACTTTGTATTTTCGTACAGTACCTATTGGTCCAAGATCTGGAAGGCGAAAATGTGAGCCGAAAATTTCGGCAACATAACCGCGAGAAGGGCCGTCAGGAAAATCAATGGAGAAGCGAAAGCCTTGAGGAATCACAACTATTTCGCCAGGTGGCACGAGTAACTTACCACATTCGGTTATGACAAGGAGCTCTGAGCTTGATACAAGGAAATATTAATGATAATACAATGCAAATTATAAATTTTATGAATTCGGATTATTAATTTAAAAATGAATGTTTAGTTTCAAACTTACTTCCCTGTTGAGGTACGATTAAAAAATCACCATCCGCGTTGCAAAATGCACGTCCCTCCATTGATTTATTCGCAGCGTACCTACAACACAAAAACTTTGATGATTCGAGACGAAAGAGCACAAATTCGAATTTCGAATTAATCGAAATTACATGTGAATAGCGAAGCCATGTCGAAGAAAAGAACTTCCAGACCCACAAACAGTGTAAAGGCCATCAATGAAATCAATTGGAGATTCAGGGAAGTTCTCAGGCTGCCATCTTAACTGAGTCGGATTCGTCGAGCTTGTGTGCTGATTGAATTCACTAACAAGTCGACTATTTGATGGATCGCATGGGTGGAATGGCTCGTGCGTCACAGAGGGCTTTATACGATAAAACCAACTACAATTGCAATATAATTAGCTAATTAAAGCGAAATTAATTGTCGATTTTACCAGTTTAGTTGAAATATTAAGTTTGAAATTAAGGGAAAAGAGAGGAACCTGCACTGATTGAGATGGCGAGGGGAAGTGAAGGAGGTACCGGAGAGTTGCTCGGCGTAGAGACCAAGAGGACAGAGGAGAGGATTGTTCTGGTTACGAGGAAGCGCGCCTGGTATCGCTTCCGACGAGAAATGGCCGCCGAATCCTGACATGTATTCCTCCTCCATTTATTCTCCTTGCTATTGCTTTATCTCTGATCTCTCTCGCCTGGAGTAAGTGCATCAATGGTGAGTAAGATGGAAGTGTTTATTTCTTTTTATATAAACCATCAATTGTGGAGTCCACTAAATATTAAATGGGTCGTTTAATTAACATTTAGTAACTATTGAATAAATTTAATAAGTATATTTTGGATAAAATATTCAGAAATAAGTATCAAAAGTCATTTTTCTAATATTCTGAAATAATTTTAAAATATGAATCGGTTGTTTAATATAAAAAAAATAAAATATTCTCCTCTAAAAAGCTCTTGAGGTTGGTAAGGGGGTGTTTGGATGCATGGAATTAGGGATGGAATTGAATCTTAAAATTCCAATAATGCAAATTTTTTGTTTGGCACAAAGAATTTTGGAAAGAATTAGATGGTGGAGCATATCATAATTCCATTTTTCTTGCAAATTGTAATTCCAATAAAAGTTGGAGTGTCAAAGTGAAGCATCTTCATATAATTATTAAATTAATTTAATTAATATTATGATAATTTTATAAGTATTAATCAATATAACTAATATTATATTATATTAATATATGGATAAATAATTATTTTATCATAATATAATTAATAATTAATAAATATAATTAATATTATAATAAAATAATTATTTTAATTATAGTATATATTAATAGATAAAATATAAAATTTTAATAATATAGATGTACATTTAACATTTTTTAATTATTATTATAATATTATTATTAGGTAATTGCAAATATTATAGGAATTATATTAAAATATTAAAATAATAATTTTAATAATAAGATATATATTAATAGATAAAATTTAATATTATAATAATATAAAAGTAAATTTAATATTTTTTTATTATTATAATATAATTATTAATATTATAGTAATTATATTAAAATAACATGCTAATTATTTTAATTATAATATATATTAATAGATAAAATATAACATTATAATAATATAAAAGTATATTTCTTTTATATTTAATATTATTATTATATAATTGCTAATATTATAATAAATATATTAAAACAATAATATTACTTACATTATATATGATTAGATAAATTATAATATTATAATAATATAGAAGTACATTTAATATTTTCAAATTATTATTATACAATTTATAATATTATAGAACTTATATTGAAATAATAAAATAATTATTTTAATAATAATATATATTAATAGATATAATATAATAATATAAAAGTACAGTTAATATTTTATATTATTTTCTATATAATTCCTAATATTATAGTAATTATATTAAAATTATTAACTAAATTCCAGTATTTTCATAATTACTTATAAAATATAACAATATAATAGAATTTTATATAATAATATTGTTATAATTTTATATTGAAATAATGTTATATTATAATAATATGTTTTTATCTAACTAATATTACAATAATAATATTACAATAATATTATTATTCTTTATTAATTTTAATGAAATATTATTTCTACATTTTTAATAACAAAATTCCAAATTTTTGTGACCAACCAAACAAAGAATTATATTTTCCAGCATCTTATAATTCGGACATCCAAACAAATTGTGAAGTTGCTAATTCCAGAATTTTTTACTCCTCCACCTTATAATCCGATTCCATTCTACTAATTCCGCTTGCCAAACGGCCCCTAAAAGAACGTCCAAAATATTTCTGTACCGATATGCAACTTTTTCAAAAAAAAGTAAAATAAAGTAGACTGAAAAAAAAGGTGCTGTTTCCTTTTGCCATAGAGGACATATATGATGTTTCCAAATTGCAACAAAAAAATTACTAATTCTTAATTATTTCAGTTAATTAACGTATGAATTAACACATGTGAAATGATTGATGCATTAATTAATATTTATCTGAATTAAATAAATGTTAATGAATATTTAAAATTTAATAATTCAATATTTTTTATTAATTGAGATGCTAATTAAATTGGTTAATTAAGAATTAGTAATTTTTTATGGTAATTTGATGACAGAGCATAATTTCTCTTTGTCATGATGACAAGATAAATAGCAAAAAAAAAAAAAAAAAAAAAAAGAATAAGAATAAGGTTGCGTATTATTCTGAAATCTCAGGCTACAAGATAGATCCAGCACGTCTTCCCCAGGCTATAAGATAGGACAAATTGAATTTTTTGTAACCATCATCTCAAAAGATATAAATATTTTAGAATTAATCATGTGATTTCTGAATTTGATTCTCTTTTGACGATGAGACACGTGTATCTCGGTGGCTAGTGGCTAGAGAACATAGTTTACGCTTCGATACTATTCGAGTTCGTTAATAAATCGAACAATTCGATTCATTTGATACCAGTTCGAAAACTTAAAAACTTTCAAATTTGATTTGTATTCATATAAATTAAGAAATTAAAATATTAACATTTATAAAACTAAAAAACCAGAATTCCAAACATTCGACCTAAAAAAATAATACATCCAATTCATAAAATATAAACATAAATTACATCCATAATCTAAAATCTAAAATTCCAACATAATTCTACAAACAATTAAAACAAACATTACACAACTCTCCAAATACCAAATAAACAACCGGGTTGGGATATTAGAGTTTTGTGATACGGGTTAACGGATCATGATTTATGTAAGTTATAACTTCTAAAATTAATCGAACATTCAAACGAACACATCCTTATTCGAGTTCGGCTCGATAAGAATTCGAAGATTTGTCATCAAAGCCCTTCATTTTGCCACTTTTGCAATATGGGCAAGGTACATGGTATTTTTTGCAATTTCGACATAATTCATGGGCATTTTCGTAAATTTCCTATTGGTAAAACAAAATATATGCCTCCCATTTTTTATTTGTGAAGTTCTCGAGATTCGATAAGATAATTTTTTTTTTTACTAATAAGGACTCAAAAAGGATCTTTAATTGGCCTAGCAAATGCGAAATAGGATTCGGGATTAATCGACATTAATAATTCCAAAACAACAATTTGTTTTGGACGAGGAATCTTCAGATTCGGCTCCCATAATCCTGCATAAATAATCCCAAGATTTAAACAACTCCAAAACCCTAAATTCACCGTATAAATGAAAAAATAAAAAAAAGGATAAAGATTTACCAGGAGAGAGATTTCGGCCCTTGTATAAGTCCTTGGTTAAAGGATGCGAAGCCCAAATATTTACTCCAACGCGACTCGTTGGTTGAAACCCTATTATTTCTCCTTCCTCTGAAATCACCACCTATTTTTTTTTTTCAAAAGTTCAGGGTTTAGGGTTTTACATCATTGAATTTGATTTATCATATATACCTGAAAACTAGCAATCTGTTGTGAAATACCCGTATCGCCAGATCCATTATTCTCTAAATTAGAGTTTTTATTAACAAATTCTTCATTATTTTGAATCCCCAAATCATCCTTTGAAAAAGATTCCTTGCTTTGTAAATAACTAGGAACCGTACCAATCCAGGTACTGAAATTTGAATCTGAAACAATTTCACCAGACCAACCAAACGATTCTTTTATCCTATTCACAACTGATACGCAGTAATTTTCTACCTGTAAATAAAATATTAGTTCTGTAATTTTTGGAGAATATAAGTACTAAATAAATAATACCTCAATAGAATCAGGAGAATGGATTATGCTTGAATGAGTTTCGAATTGGTTAATTTTATTCAAATTCGTATTTGAATATAATTTCGTTCGTGGAAAAATTTGTGCAGCAATTCCAATTAAACCAATAACGACACATCCAGTGAAAGTAGCAAATAGTACTTTAAATAAAGAGCTCTGTATGATGATAATAACAGAGCAAATATGTATAAATATAGTAAACAAATTTTACATATGCAAGTAATGAATAAGAAATTAAATATTAACTTACATTATTCTTTGTCGATTTAGTTGGTTCTAAAATAGGAACTGAAAGTTTCTTCTCTGATAAAGTATATTTATCTTCACAATACATATCAAGCACATTTGCCAAATCCATCTATACATTAAAAAATAACATTGTAATAATATTTAATCAAATAAATTAATCAAAGTAAAAGTCAACAATAACATACCATTTGTAAATGGGTTAAAAGAGCCTCGAATCGATTATCGCTCAATTCATTCCATCCTTCAAGCTTCGTCTCGTTGTTTAACACATGATTCATAATTTGTATTCTATAAGAAACCATAAGTTTCTTATCATTAATCGCCATATTTGCGAGATGATCCATCATTTCCTCTTGAGAAATTGTGTGAACACAAATAGAAGAATCGAGAGAACAAATCCTCGTTGGTATTGAGCTGTGTTTATTATGAGTGGTTTTTGTATGGTCGATTATGAAGGAACAAATTGCTTCGGAGAGAGAAGAAAGGAGCTTTTTATCTGCCGAGTTTATAGTAAATTGTGATTTCCCCTATAAATAGCAAATTGAAGATAAATCTTGAATCTTGATCTTAAATTAGAAATGGGAAATAAATAGCACTTACCTCTCCAGAAAGAGCGAGATTGCCAATAACTCTCTTTATCTCTGGAGATAAAATGCGGAGATTAAAGGTCCATAATTGCTTGAAAATCACTTGGCTAAAGGTCTTTGGAAGAATGTTCTTTGTTTTCTTCAGAATTTCACTCTTCCTCAAGTTCCTAGCTCGCTCGTTCACCTTCTTCGTCGGCAGAAACTTCATATTTATATCCATTGTAAAGTTAAGAGATTCTACCACTTCATAAATGTTTGAAGTAACCAGGAAAGAGAAGAAAAGACAATCAAGCACATACAAGCTTGGTGGAGACAGCGCTGTGCCTGTCGGAACTCCTCCCAGGAAATACCGTCTCTACGACCATCGCCTCAGCTCCAGAAGACAAATGCTCTTCCGCCGCCACGCCGCCATCCGACGCAGCGGCGGTTACAGCCAGGTCATGACCAACAGTACCAGTAATAGAAAGCAGGCACAGATCCGACTCGTAGGTACGAACAGCGGGGAGATGATCACGGACTGCATCGTCGGATCGGAAAAGCAGTTGTTGGATCCGATCGTTGTCGGATAGCGAGAGAAAGAGAGGCCTGAGACGGCGGCAGCGTAGGGGCAGAGATATGAACTGATGTAGAGAGGAATGAGGGAAGAGGGAGGATGAAGGGAGAGGAGAAGAGAAGAGGGAGTGAGAGAGGAGGAAAGAAGAGGACACCATTGGCGGCTCCGGCGCGCGCGAAATTGGGAATGGGGATTGTCGAGGCTTTTGAGCGGGTCCCATTAGTGACAAAGATCACTTACCACTCAGTACAGCTGGCAAACTATCACCCACCCGAAAAAACTACCCAATCCGTCTTTGACTTGACTCACTTCCGTTCGAACGGACCGCAAGTCAAAGTTAGTTGTTAGAATGTAATAATACGAAATCTGACACTTTCGTTCGAACACAACAATGATTCCGTTCGATCGCAAGTTGTATCGTCTTTAGCTTGCGTTTGCACTCATACTTCCGCTCGAACCTCGAACGTTCCGTTCAAACGGAGTATGAGGTTCCGTTCGAACGGATTAGTGGTTTCGTTCGAGCAGAACATTTTTTATCGCGTTCGAACGGAAGTCAGCCTGTTTCCAGACTTTGCAACCTTCCCGTTTATCGCATTTCGAACATATTAAATATTTTCAATTGAGCTTAATAATCTAAATTGAGTCTAGGGATATATATAGCCGCAGGCCCGATCCTGAGTTTTCGGAGGCCTATGACGATTATATATATATATATATATTATTTTTAAAGGAGGTTTGACAATGTGTCGAGACCTCGAACATATTTGATCAAAGAAGTAAAACGAAAGAGAGAATTTAGAAAGAATATATAAGACAATATTCTTATTTTTTTAAGAGAATCCTAAGCCAAGAATCGTGATCATTATAGGGTTTTTTTTTTATATTGATGCCGCCGGGATTCGAACCAACAACCTCTACAACATGAGGGTTTATTGTGCTGAGCACTCAACCATCTAGGCCTATGACGATTATCATCACTAAGAATTCTGATGTTATAATTATACTTTGACCAAAAAACCGATCATATTTTCTTCTTCCACAATTGTGATTGCCAATTATATCAGTTTTAATTACCCATTCAAAATTGATAGTGCCTATTTCGATCACACATGAAAAAAATACAATATAAATGCTTGTTAGTGATATTTTATCAAACGTGTGATGAGCAAGCATAGTAAAAATGGAGAAGTCCTAAAACACTTCTATACAGACAACCAACAACATAATAATCGACTTGTCCTAATTAACAGATGTTGGTTACAATTCAACTCGTTCTAAAAAATGAACTTTAAAATCACAAACTGGGAGATTGGAGGAACTTCCGGAGAAACAACATTTCAGTTTGAGAGATGTAGCAGTTGAACAGTGGTCAGTGAAGCCGCGTCGTGGCATGGCCAATTGTAGAGTGGACCGTTGCGCTGAGTGGACGGAAAGGTAGTCATAAAAACTTTCAAAATTAACAACAATAAATCAGCTAAAAACTTTTAAAATTTGGCATAAGGTTTACTTCCATGATAGAAAATTCAGAAAAGAGTAGATTCAACGTACGTCAATCCTTCACGAAGCGAACCTCAAGCTTTGACAACGATCATCATTCGAGCAGCGAGACCGAACCTCAAGCATGTCATGATGGAAGTGCCATCTTCTACCGTGCCATGAAAAAAACCTGTTTCGAAAGAAATTGAACCTAAATTTCTCTTATTTAAACTTGAATTGGGTCTGGCGAGTCGAATTGAAGCTGAAATTGACCGGCGACTGGGTTTGAAATAAAGATGAATTGAAGAGATGAGGTCCTCTAGTTTATTGATTGAAGAAGAGAGACTAGTGTGAATCTCAACTGTGCACCAATTTAAATTTAAATTAGGCATTAATTGACAAAAGCTTGAGGCATTAATTGAGAAAACATGTTCCTAAAAAATCATAATTTTGCACGAATTAAGTAGTTGTTTACCAAACATTTTCCTTCAAAATAACAATCACTATGATTGTTCAAAAATATTTCAAAAAAACCATCAAAGGGAAAATCAAACATGAACTCCCATAAAAAAGAAAGGAAAAAATCAAATCATACCTCAACCTGATGGATGGGAGTTTGCAAGGAAATAGCTTTAGACAGTGGCGAACTTAGGACTGTGAATTGACGACTTCAACTGAACAAGGATGAACTGGTCTCGGTGGCGAGGGTGACCTGGTGGGAGGGGCGACGGTGAACTGGTCTCTAGTGACCACGTGGGCTAGGCGTAGCTCCATCATCGAATAGATCTGGAGATGAGCCGTAAAAGTCTGGAGACAACGAGAGAAAAGAGAGGCCGTGCCATTTCTAGGTTTAGGTTAAATACATGCATTATAAAAATGGGAGGCCTAATGTTTTTGGGAGGCATGTGGCATGGGCCAACTGGGCCGGCCCTGCATATAGGGTTATTTTTGTGAATGTATAATATCCTAATTCGCGGAAGTCTTCAACGTCTTGAGTGAGTTCTTCCGTCTTGGTTCTTCACTACTTGAATGTTGATTATTCACTTGATGATCTTCTTGAGAATGATAACCTTCTTTCGTCAAAATAATCACCACTTGAATGTTGATTATTCACTACTTGGTTCTTGAGAAGGATAACCTTTTTTCTTCAAAATAATCACCATCTTTGCTTGTCCAAATACTCATATTTGCATATGTGAGTATGCATCTTATTTTGATCTCATTTACGGATCATACCTATATCTGAAGAGAATCCTGACATCGTATCCCTCACAACAGAACGAAGGATACGACCCGTTCCAAACCCATAAGATCCCGTTATCGACTCGACGTACGAATATTGACGAATATACAATCCGAACATTGATGAAGTGTAGGGTTGAAGCGTTTCTTCCGTCGTGTTTTCCACTCTGTCTATCTCTCGTGCGTCCTACACCCACACGACTCAACATCGTCAAACACATACTTCTACTTTTGGCCAAACCAAAATCCTTTCAGTCAAATCCTAATTCTCACTAGGATCACAAACAAGAATCATAAGCGTGATTCCTCTACTCATATCCACCTTGAGTTATCGTCTATCAGTTATACACGTCTCTCCTAGTCGATCCGTGTATAAACTTGTTTTTTCCTTTTATCTCTTTCTCTTCTTGTTCACACATATTAGAGTGATTTATTAGATCTGATTCAATTGAATTAATAGAGAGAGAAACATCCTATATATAATATATATAGGGCAAGGATGGGCCAAGTGATGCAAACGAATATGCATAATACTGACTCCTTCCGTTCGAACGGATGAATCCATCCGTTCCAACGGAATGGCTGCTGAATCATGTGTACACTCAACACTTTTCACGAACACGTACGTTCGTTTATCCTAATATTTATATATTTTATGTTGATCCAAAACTGTAATTCCTTCGATATCTTATTTTCTACGAATGACACTTAGCAAATTGATTAGTAGTATCGATATTGTTTTGAGATAATCAAACCGGAAATTTGAACCCGACACATTCTCCTCCTAGTTGAACCGCATGATTGATCACAAGCCTCCTTACTCGAAGACCTCTACTTGTAATCGAAGGAAATACAGTTTTGGATCAACGGTAAAAGTGTACGTATAAGGATATATGAACATGAGTGTTCATGGATTTAAGTAAATGCGTAATAAGATTATGCAAGTTTAGTTCCAGGGAGTGGTTCGTTCGAACGAAACTTAGGGTCCGTTCGAACGGACTACTACGAATGTGATTTGGAATTAACACGGAAATGAGAAAGGCGAGTGGTTCGTTCGAACGAACCATAGGGTCCATTCGAGCGAACCACATCGAGTATAAAAGTATTTTATACAGACTCATTCCAGAGAGTGGTTCGTTCGAATGGACTGTACAGTTCGTTCGAACGAACATACTACTGAATGTGTATATTGGATATACACAATCTTTGACCCAATCCTTATCTTATTTAAGTATATATATGATGTTTCTCTCTCATCTAATCAGTCTAACAAGTCTGATATGTCCATATTCATTCTAACAAGTGTGTCCAGTAGTTGGAACAAGAGAAAGAGAGAAAGAAAGAAAGAGGAAAAAAAGGGTTTTCTCCATTAGAGAACGTGATTGTTCGAATCAAGCAAGTTCACACACGATTCGCCTAGGCAGTTGCCTGTGTGACCGAGAGACTACAACTCACGGTGGATATGAATAGAGGGACCATCCTTTTGGTTCTCAATTGTGAGAAAACTGAAGTTAGGGTTTCCTCGAAATCGTTTCGGTTTACCCACAACAAGGAGGATAACGACAAGTCTTACGGAGTCGAGACGAGAAGGACGCACGTGAGACGGAAGGCAAACCACAATGGCGTCAAGTCATGTGGTATGGGACGCACGCGTTGCCGGAGTGGAAAGCACGAAGAAAGCGGTCAACCCTTCGTCCACCATCAATTTGGTGCGGTATGATTGTATATTATTTCTTCCATGATTCGGACGCTCGGAATCGATGACGGGGTCCTCGGAATTAGGAAAAAGGCTTCGCGTCCCTCATCCGTTGCGCGGGGCGCGATGCCGGAGATTTCCCAACAATAATTAATCCACCTTGAATTCGACTTCAAAGAGGGTTAACGATCATACTAGTTCAATCATTAAATCTTTTTGCGTTTTATCTCTTCACAAAACTTCCCAAATTGAGAAACCCATTTTCTCCTGTTTTCTCTCTCTTCTCGACAAGTTTCATGGAGTAGAATGATTGGATTGGAGAGAGAAACACGTTTTTGAAGGAAATATAATTTTGGATCAACGGTAAAAATGTACATATAAGGCAAACGGACGTACGCGCTCAACAGAACTAATATGTTCATAATAAGATTGTGCAAATATCAGTTCTAGGGGAAGTTTCTGTTGGTTCAAATTTCCTAGGGTTTGATTGAAGGAAATAATGCCCTAGGCTGAACGAAATAATGCCCTGGGCAGAACAGAATAATACCCTAGGCTGAACTGTTTAGCTTGTATGTAAACGAATGATCATTATTATTTATGTTTGTTGATCTAATATTTTAATATTGAATTAAAGTTTCATTTAGTACGTGTACTGGTTATTTAACATATTTAGGAATATGTGAATAAGCCTTGAATTGTATCACTAGTTTATACTTCATCATAATATGTGATTATGATAGTAAAACTGTAGCAATGAACGTAATACGATTCTAAATGTCCCTGGTCATATATATGATGTATATAGAGATATACATGTCTAAGAAAATAGAATATATGTGTACACCAGTATATTCGCATATGAGATGATTATGTTTTACTGATCATGGACATGGAATACATAGAGATGTAGTGATGTCAAATATGGAATATAGATATGTATTAGAGACTACATATTGGACTGACCAACTTATGAGAATATACATGTTTATTGTCATTATATATATTCTCATAAACAAATAGAATTTTAGTTCTTTGACCTGAGGTTATCATTAGATTTCTCACATGTGAATTGTGATACTTAGATATGTTTCTTTGTTATCTTTAACCGGGTAATCAAGATCATCATTGGGTATTACATGAAGCATGTTGGAGGATGTGAATAACCAAGATGGAAGTTGTTCCTTTCATGATTGAAAGAGATATCTCTCATGGCCCCCTGATGAATTAGGATTGAAGGAAATGCGTGGCCACGCTCAATAAGATTAACATGTGTTGTTAATACTAATTGAACATGAAGGAAATACAGTTTCAGGATCAACCGTAAAAGTGTACACAAGGATAAACGAATGTAGTCGTACATTCGTGGCCATAACTGTCAGTGGTAAAATCCGATTTGAATGGTTCAAATTGGGTTATATAGATAATTAGATTATCTATAACCTTCATGTAGAAATATATTTCATATGAACGAAGTATTAGTGTCGTTTATGTGAAATACCGAAATGGTGCAACAGTATGACATACAGTTAGTAAAACAGTCATAACTTTTGCATACGAACTCCAATTGGGCTGGGCCAAATTGGGTTGTGTAAATAATTAGATTATCTACAACTTTCATGTTGGGTGATTTTCTGTCTGAGAAATTTATCAATTTCGAAATGACAGAATACTGACCAGGTTCATGCAGTTTTCTGTGTGAGAGGGTGTATATTGGATATACATGCCTTTTGGCTAATCCTGATCCTATTAGGTATAAATAGGATACTTTCTCTCTCATCCATATAAGTTGAATCATTCTAAGCAAGTGATTATTCTGCCCAATATACACAAGAAAAAGAGGAAATTCAGATTTGATCTTTAGTGAGTGAAAGGGTGCGAAGAGAGAGAAATCGAGAAAGGAGTTTCTCGAGTAATAGATAATCGATTAGATCGAGCAAGTTCGCCGGTGCATCTTCTAGGCAGGTGCATCCGCGACCGACGTCTTGCGACTCACGGTGGATACAAGTAGAGGAGCGACAATTGTGGCTCTTGGATTGTGATCGACTCAAGGAGTGAGAAGACGGTCAACGAACGGTGAAAGACGCGTGGTATGGGACGCGCGGATTGTCACCAACGTGACAGGAGATAGAAGGCGGCGATCAACCCTTCGTGCGTGATCAATTTCACGCTGGTATAGATCTATCCTTCTATTCGCATCGTACCCTCGAAGTCATGGCGTGATCTCGGGAATCGGGGAATAGGACCGGGCCTTCATTCCGCTGCGCGGGCCCGGGGTCGAGGATATTCCCCATCAGAACATTCAATCTAATTCTATATCGGAAAAGAGTTAAGTTGATTTAGAAAGGATGACATTTGACCATGTCTTTGATCAACATATATTGTATGAACAAGAGAGCTAGTAATTTGTCTATTTGATAAATAGATTATGATCACAAATCATTTGTTTAATTTGGGTAGTCATAATGCCTTGGTAGAGGCCAATTATGATTTGCATATTTAAATAGAGATTTAATATGCTGCCAACATTAAATAAACATATAGGGTCACACACAAAGACAAGTTCGGACTGGACACAGAAAATCAAATACATAGATATTATTCAGTTTGAACGAGGATATTATTCTGTTCGAACAAGGATACTATTCTGTTCGAACAGAAGGTGTAAAGCATTAATTGAATGCTACATGCATGTATGGATGCATGGTATTCAATTCAGGATATTATTCATTTGATGAAGATATTTTTTTTGTGAGCATTGGATGCCACAAAAGTGGTTGGAAGTCTAAGAGTTTTCCACTTGAATTAATACACATCAAACCTCTTCATAAATAAGAGAGATTCACTCAATCTCGGTGTGCAGATTTTTACACTCAAGAATTTCGAATTTAGAGAGTAAAAACTTAGAGAAAATAGTTTTCTTAGAGAGAAAGAAAAGAGTGAAGCTTGCACTACAACATATACAGAGTTTTGGTACGGGAAAACACCGTCCCAATAACACCCCAAACCGTCCCAATAAGCTTATTGGTACGGTTGGCCGTCCCAAACACCTCGTACCAACAAAGGGCGTACGTATCAACTACGGGCCGTCCTAATAAGCTTGTTGGTACGGGAACTTTTGCTACGGGCCGTCCCTAAACAGATTCCTGACGTGACTGTTCGCAGAAGTACTATGACAGCTGTTTTGGGACGGGCCGTCCCAAAAAGCTTATTGGGACGGCTAGAGTTTTGGGACGGCCGGTCCCAATAAGACATATATTTATATTATTTTATTTTTCTGATTATTATATATATTATTATATATTATTATTTCTTATTATTACTGATTAATATGTATATTTATTATTATTATTATTATTATTATTATTATTATTATATATATATATATATATATATATATATATATATATATATATTATTTATCATATATTCTATTAGTGTTAAACATATTACTTAATTACTCATATTATTATTTATTACATATATACACATACACACTGTACACACACAATAAGCAAACATAACACAACAAAATATACACACATTACACATTACACATTACACATTACACATAATACACGTCCGATTCAAACACTCCGCAAATACACACACACACACACACACACACACACGCCAAAAAAAATCACACACTCGTAACTCAAATACACACCATTGAAACACTCCGCAAATCCCTACAAAAAAAATTCCGAAAATCAATCAGAAAAACACAATTCAAACACTCGATGCACACATTCTTCTCGATTTACTTCATGCCCGCACCATGCCAGAGTCGCCGGTTGCCTACGCACCATGCACACATCCAAAAATCAATCAGAAAATTATTTTTTCGAAAACCCACAATCCGCAGAAATTAAACCCACAATCCGCAGAAATTAAACCCTTAATCGCATAAAATAAACCCTTAAATTGGAGAAATTAGCAAAGTACCTTCTTCGATTGCAGTCGACAGAGGAGAAGTCGCCGGTTGCAGTCGCCGTTTCCACGTCGCCGGTTGCAGTCGCCGTCACCAGTCGCGAGAGGAGAAGTCACCGTCGCCGTCGTCCGGTCGCCACTCGACCCTCGGCACTCGCCCCGTTCCCGCTCGCCCCGTCGCCGTCACCAGTCCACGTCGCTCGCCCCGTCGTCGCTCGCCCGGTCGCCGTCACCAGTCCACGTCGCCTGCTGCGGATGCACTGGTACGCCCCTCCGAGACCGACCTTCGTTGCATATAAAACAGTTTAAAATATTTCAAATAAAATATAATATTTCAAAATATTACTAAATTTAAAAAATTTCAAATTTTTTTTAAATAGTTTAAAATATTTTAAAATTACATAAATAATTATATTACAAACAGAATTAACACATAAATTAAAACAAAATTACATAAACTTATAAAAAACAGTTTAAAAAAATTTATAAAATAATATCATAATTTCTGATTATAATAATTTAATATATCAAAACAAATTTTAAAATAATTTCTGATAATAATAATTTATCAAAACAAATTTTAAAATCTAAGTAAAATTGTAAAAAAAAGAAATTTGGACCTTGGCTTCCAATGCGAGAAGATCGGCTCCGAATTCTCGCTCTCTCTTCGCAGATTTGGATATGGAGCTTCGCAGATTTGGATAATCGCCCGCTTCTCGCTCTCGCTTCTAGGGCCCGCCTCCTGCACCTCCCAGACCCGCCTCCTGCCCCTTCGAAATTAACAGGAAATTAAAACTTTTCAATTAAAATCCTAACATTAACAGTAAATTAAAACTTTCCAACAAAAATCCTAAAGTTCATCTATTAATTAGAGAAAAATCAGAGAGAGAGAGAACAGGAAAAAATAATTAGATCAAAAATAGTCCATTAATCAGTGCGAATCGATATGAAAAGAACACAGAAAAAAAAGGAAAAAATAATCCAAAAATCAGAGAAATAACAGGAAAAAACAAGGAAACAGTAAAAAAAAAAAAAACAAGAAAAAACAGTCCAAAAAATGAAAAAAAAGGAAAAAAGAAGTCCAAAAAATCCTGAGTTTCGGCAGATCTAGGGTTTACAACAAAAAAACCAAAAAAATCCCAAATAATATTAGGGTTTTACGACCTCCACAGAAAATCGATAATCAATCAAAACAAATTCCAAGTCAATTGTTAATTGGATCCACACAAAAGTAACTCGAAATAAGAAAATCACGAATAAAACAAAAAAAATCGATTCAAAATACTCAATAAGCACGAAAATAATCTCATATGGTCTTCTTCTTCGTTCATTTGCGTGCGGCAAGGGTTTTTTTTTTATTTGTGTGGGCGTGGGCTGCGACAGGAGAGAGAGGGAGAGAGAGAGATAGAGAGGAGAGGCGACTGCAAATGAGAGAGGAGGGGGCTGAGAGAGAGAGGAGGGGGCTGTGCCGTTAGGGCTGAGAGAGAGAGAGAGAGGAGGGGGCTGAGAGGGGTGAGTGAATGAGAGAGAGAGAGACGACAGTGGAAGTGAGAGAGAGAGAGAAACGAGAGGGTATAGAGATAAAAGGGGGGGGAATGAAATTCAATTTTGCGACGGCCCGTAGCAAACGCTTTTGGGACGGTAAAACTTTTGCGACGGCCCGTAGCAAACTCTTTTGGGACGGTAAAACTTTTGCGACGGCCCGTAGCAAACGCTTTTGGGACGGTTTTCTCATTTGCTACGGCCCGTCCCTAAATTTTGGGACGGTTTTTCTCATTTGCTACGGCCCGTCCCTAAATTTTGGGACGGTATATCCCGTTTGCTACGGCCCGTACCTAATTAGGGACGGTTTTTGTGACGGCCCGTACCAATAAAGTTGATATTTACCTACGGCCCGTCCCAAATGAGCTGATATGTTGTAGTGTTGGCAGAATTTCTTTGTGAAAGAAACTCGAAGCAAAGTAGATTTTCTGAAGGGAGGAAGGATCCGACTAGCATCGGAGGTCTTCACATCCAGTCTAGACGAGTCGCGTGTGGATACCGATAGAGGGTGGTGCCGGTTCGAGCACACCAACGTGATCTCTGCAAGCTTCCTTCAACCAGATTTGAACTAAATCTGAGGTGAAATTTTTGAAACTCTTCTTTCGTATCTAATTAGCGATACACAAATCCATGGCTTAAGGGGTTCGGGTAAGTTCCGCTGTGCAAAAAGGTTGCCCAAAAACCTAACATTGATTATCTCAAAATAATGTCGTTACTACTAATCAATTTCCGTAAGTGACAATTGTAGAGATAAAAGACGAATCCCGCAAAAGGATCAAAAGATGAAGCAAGACGCACAAGAACGATCAAAGGAAATAAAGAATCAAGATGTTGAAGATTCCGCAAGTTGGTATATCAAATCATTACCTCAAATATCCAATAGAGATAAAAGACGAATCCCGCAAAAGGATCAAAAGATGAAGCAAGACGCAAAAGAACGATCAAAGGAAATAAAGAATCAAGATGTTGAAGACTCCGCAAGTTGGGATATCAAATCATTACCTCAAATATCCAATAGGTATCCCTAAACTTGTCTTTGGAATTATTAAACTCAAGATAAATAAGTTGGAAATATTCAAAACAAATAAAACAAAGTAAAAACTGCCTTGAAGCATGGTGCGTCATGACGCACAATAATAACCGTCATGACGCACCTCAAGGCATACTGAGTTTTGTTCTACAATGCGTCATGACGCAAGATAAGCACAGTCATGATGCACCTAAAGAGAAAGCTATATAGCGTCATGACGGATCAATCCATGCGTCATGACGCTACAACAACTCTTGTGAAAATCATTGTACAGTCCGTCGTGACGAACTGACCCTGCGCCATGACGGACCATTCAAGTGAGTAAATCACAGAATGGGGTTCGTTCCAACGAACCATTCAAGGGTTAGAACGAACCCTCAAGTACACATGCTACCGTCATGACGCTGTTGGGAAATATCCTCGACCCCGGGCCCGCGCAGCGGAATGAAGGCCCGGTCCGATTCCCCGATTCCCGAGATCACGCCATGACTTCGAGGGTACGATGCAATAGAAGGATAGATTCATACCGGTGCAAAATTGATTGCACTCGAAGGGTTGATCGCTGCCTTCTATCTTCTGTCACGTTGGTGACAATCCGCGCGTCCCACACCACGCGTATTCCACCGTTCGTTGACTTCGCCGATTCGCTTGATTTCGTCTCCGAAACAATCTACTCGTCCGAATCGATCACAACCGTGAGAGCCTCAGATGTTGCTCCTCTACGTGTATCCACCTTGATTCGTAAGATGCCGGTCGCGAGTACAACTGCCTAGACGATGTACGGCGAACTTGCTCGATCGAATTGATTCTCTATCTTTCGAGAAACTCTTTTCTCGATTTCTCTCTCTTCGCATCTTTTCACTATCGAAAGATTAAATCTGAATTCTCTCTTTCTTTTAGTGTCTTTGGCAGAATGAATTGCTCAATTACTTTTTTGGATGAGAGATAAAGTATCCTATTTATATCAAATAGGATTAGGATTAGCCAAGAGGCATGTATATCCAATATACACCCTTTCACACAGAAAAGTGCATGAACATGTTCAGTATTCTGTCCAGACGAAATTGATAAATTTCTCTGACAGAAAAGCAACCAACATGAAAGTTCTAGATAATCTTATTATCTACACAACCCAATTTGGCCCAGCCCAATTGGAGTTCGTATGCAAAAGTTATGACTGTTTTACTAACTGTATGTCATACTATTGCACCCTTTCGGTATTTCACATAAACGACACTTATACTTCGTTCATATGAAATATATTTCTACATGAAGGTTATAGATAATCTCATTATCTATCTAACCCAATTTGAACCATTCAAATCGGATTTTCCCACTGAAAGTTATGGCTATAAATGTACGCTTATATTCGTTCATCCTTGTGTACACTTTTACGGTCGATCCGAAAATGTATTTCTTTCAGACGCACGTTCGTGTGCGTCATGACGCACCACAAGAATTTTGAATATACACCAGCTTAACGGCTAGTTTCACAGTCTGTGCGTCATGACGCACCATTCCTTGCGTCATGACGCACTGCACAGAAAACTTAAATTTTGAGGGGACTATGTATAAATAGTTTCCCTCCTAGGTTTCTCTCTCCAACTCTTCCACAAATAAAAAATATAGTAATCTAAAAGAGAGAAACTAAGCCAAAATCTTGAGCTCATATTTCAAAACAATATTGAGGGTTTTTAAGATCCATTTCGAATCCACTACTAATCGATTCCCAACTTGCGTGACCGATCACGACTAGTTCGATAGTAGTAAATTGTAATAGACTAGTTACTAATTGTAAAACCCGCCATTGATCGATAAATTCGTGTAAATCGATCAAGGCAAAACCTTGTAATTGCTTGAGTTGGGAATTCAATCGATAGCCGTAAAGGCGCAAGGGAACCCCGGAGACGTAGGTACTTGCAATCAATCGAGTCGGTCGATTGAGCAAGTAGCCGGTGAGTTAAAGCTACAAAGCAACCACCTACCGAACTCCGTAAACAAATATAGCGTGCTATTTGTTTCGGTATTGTATTTTTTTTCTCAATTTATTTACGCTTCCGCACAAAATTGTACTTGTATTCTATTACCGCGAAAATTGGACCTTAGGACTTCCTATTCACCCCCTCTAGGTCTAAATTAAACAACAGTTTCGTTGTAACGGAAGCTATCCTCCGTTACAACGGACGTATACATATTTCGTTATTAATGAACTAAAGTTCAGAAATTATAGATTGTACATATAAGTTTTGTTATTAATGAACTAAAGTTCCAGAGAAGGTTCCGTTATGAAGAAAGCTAGGCTCCGTTATAACGGAAGTACACGAGCCCGTTTGGTTCAGAAATAATAGATGGTCTATAGATGGTCTGTTATAGCGCATGATTAGCTACGTTATAACGGAAGTGTCTTTGAAATTATCATTAAGTATATTATGATATACACATCTTTACATATATGATATGTACCCATTTATTTGTCTTTATCCTATTAAGTAAATAAGAGCTTTCTCTCTCCTCAAGGTGTTCCAATTCAGTCTAATCACTCTACCAATTGTTGAAAGAGTGCAACCAAAGAGAGAAAGAGAAAAGAGGAGAAAAGCCAAAAGCCGTTTTCGCCGTTAAAGAATCGGATAAACGAATCAAGCAAGTTCACATACGCCTCGTCTAGGCAGTTGTGTATGTGACCGAGAGACTACAACTCACGTTGGATATGGGTAGAGGAGTTCACATATGTGACTTTTCGTTTGTGATTAAACCGGAGAAGTAATCGACAAAGAGGGTTGTAGAAGCGTGTGGGCGTGAGATACACGAAGACAACCGAGATTTTGTCAAGACGGTGGGAGACGTGTGGGCGTGGGACGGTTCTATTCACGTGGTATGGTTCTATTCTTCTACTACATCGACCCTCGGAGAAACGGCATGACCCTGGGATTAGGGAACCAGACCTGGCCCTCAATTCCGCTGCGCGGGGCTCAGGGTCGGACGATTCCCTTCAGTTTTTGGGATACACACACACACACACACACACACACACACACACACACATGGATAATATCTAGTGAAAAGACATTTTTGGGAACATTAAAACTGCATGCACCATTTCACTATTATGTAAAAACGAAATTGATAGATCGTTGAAACCGAATCCGAACTTTCATGAAAGTTGTAGATAATCTAATTATTTTCCCAACCCAATTGGAGTTCGGACCCGAAAGTTATGATGATTTTACTAACTGTATACAAAACTGTCGAACCCTTTCGGTATTCTATTAAAACGAAAATAAAATAATAAATCATCTAATTATCTAATAAATCGTTCAATTGGTATGCGAAAGTAATGACAGGTTCACTAAAACATGTTTCAACTGAATTTTCTGATTTTTATTGTATTTTTTTTTATCAATTTAACTATGTATATCCAACATACATCTTTAATATACACATTATTAATTTCGTGTTTATATTAATAGATATCTTTTCAAAATTTTACTTTTGTCCCCGGATTTCACCAACACACCCTCTACTATCCTAATTAGCACATATTATTAACGTAAAAATCAACACGTAATTAACAACACATGAATGTTAACTATATATCCCTGTTAATTTATTATTATATTGATACGGATAAACAGATTATATGGATTCACTCCGAAGCTAATTAGGTTGAAGATCCGAAAGCAGGTCTGGTCCAACAATGATATGAAATTGACGTCAGAGGGTCCAACAAAAAATTAGGTCCCAGAATTTTTTTAGTACGTATGTAGTATAAATAATTATCTAAAAAAAAACTCACTAATATTTAAAAGAATGATATTTAAATGATAATTGTTAGTTATGTAATAATTTTGACTATATTTTGTGTTAGTTTCGTATTTGATAAATATTTGTGATTAAATTAATATGATATTAATATTTAGTTAGTCTGATTAATTTTTCTGTCAAAAATATGATGAAGCTCGTGGGGCTCTCGACTCTCTCAATCCATCTCTTTTCACACTTTCGAATCCCATTAACTTTTTCTCACTCTAAAAAATATCACAAAGGGAAACTCTAAGGCCAATTTGATATGTTTTCAGTGTCTAGCTTCATAACACGTTAGGACGGATTGCCGTCAGGGCCGGCCCGTGGGCAAGCCCATCAAGCCCACGGGATAGGGCACCAAGAGGACAAGGGGCACCATATCAAAAATAGTATATAAGTTATGATTTAGTTTGTACATATGATGAATCTAGTCTAGATGGTAAATTGTAAAAGTGATATTAAGGAGGTCAAGAAATCAATATCCTTTGCTAGCTATACTTTTTTTGTTATTTTGTATTGTGCACAAACATTTTATGTTAATTTTTAAGACCTAATTGGTAATATTAAATGTATAAATATAACAACTATTTAAGATGAAAAGTATTATTGCATTGAATGGACGAAGATAATTGTAGAAACAAATACAATTTTGTTGTTATTACGTGACATATTCAATCAAGAATATGTACATTAGTACATAACATAACATATTCATCTAATTTCAAGAATATGGAAAGTATTATTGTTAACATTTATATGTTTCTAATTTTTCCAAGTCATGTACAATGACAAAAGAAATCTTATACAATATATGTGTGTTTATATATTTTCAACAAAACAAAATATTTTAATTTTCATATGATATGACTCGAGACCTGAACATGATATATGCATGGAGTTTCAATGTTTTTATAATTTGGAATTCAAGTCCGAAATACTTGTGGTGGAAACAAATAATTTGGAATCTCCGAAAAACGAGTAATATAAAAGAAATCAATTGTAAATAATTGTTAAAATTACACGGTTTAGATAGTATTTTATAAACAGGTGTTGAAATTACAAGTACAGTTTATCGATATTTTTATTTTTTACTTATGGGGGACAACATTTTTAATATTTCTCATAAATAAATAATATATTTGGGCTGGGCACCCAAATTATCGGGGACGGCACTGATTGCCGTGATCCATTTAGATGTCCGGACATATGTTGAAGGATTGCAACAAATCACAAAATCAGACAATCATAGTTCCACGGAAATTCTCCTTAACACATCAATACACTTATTACAAACCACATACAAATGGGTGTTCTCAAGAAAAATAATACAAAACACATCAAGGGCGTGTGCTTGCTAGAGCAGTTTTGTATAACAGTTGGAAACTCTAATATATGAATATCAGGAAACTATGATAGCAGAAATATGCCAAAATTATGAATGTAGGATGTTTAAAAGGTGTTTAATTAAAATCATATGATTAGATGTAGTAAATAAATAAAATATTCTAGAATTATATTATTTTTTATGAAATTTTATAACTTAAATTATTATTATTATTATTATTAATTTTTCGTTATGGTAATGTGTTCTCTTTCTGAATAAATAAGTTGATATAAATTGATATTATAAATAATTGTATTAATTAATGTCTTTTTTTTTTCTAACTAATCCAAATTGATACATAATTTATACAAGTACAAATATAAAAATATAATTATATAAGTACAAAAATTAATTATCTCAATAACAAATAACATTTTAATCATGTCAACTCATTTGTCCTCTCTCGAATCCTATGAAAAAATGATCTCGGAGTGGATTATTTGAAAGCCAAATAATATGCATGAATCGAACAGAACTTATAAATCACATGTCCAAACCTAGGATATTGTTGTCCATCCGAATATGATTTTTCGGAAGCCACCTCATTTCTGATTTTTTTTTATTTAGAAGTAATTTGAAATAGTGTTTTTTCACTTAACAGATGAAAATCGATGTAGGACATTTGGTATCCTCCACAATGTACAAAACATCAGATATTTCTTTGTTTGGAACAAATATTAGAACTCAAAATCATATAAACACTAAAATAATTATATAATCGTATGTCTAATTTACGTGGCATTTATGGTCCTAATAAAATGCAAAATCAATACATATACTTAACCGTTAGAAAATTAATTAATTAATTATCTTGTACTGGAAACATCTAATTTATTGTATTCTGTAAATTATAACTTATACGCGGCCAATTAATACATCAGAAATTTATTAGCATTGAAAATTTGAAATCATTCACATCATAGATTATATATACATATATATACACGGGTACATTAGACCACTTTATATCGACACAAAAACAGAGAAGATACGCACTTAGTTTAGAGTAATATGTAGGAGTGAGAGACACAATAAATTATACTTATACTGTTATACATTTTACGTGCTCTGCATAATCCTTACGTATATCTCGATATACTATTTTTAATTGGATGTTGAAGAAGTCTATCATTCGTCGTTCTCATGAACGTGCCTTAAAGAACGAAAAATTTTGAATTATCATAAAACATTTCCAACAATCTGCACGGGTGAACGGAATAATGCCTAATGAAAACGTTCATGCGATCAATTTCGATTTTATAATCTCTATTTTCTTATATAATCTATTTATTTCATGTATATTTGATTCAAAAATTATAATTTAATATGTTGTTTTAACAATTCTCAGATATAAAAGAAGCTCCTATCCAAGTTCTAGTATAAAAAAGCTCAACCATTCCTTAAAAGGAAATTATATTTTTCTTCCAAATTTCAACGAACTATTCTCACTTTCCACTTAATTAACATGGTAATTAAAAAAAAGTCATAATTAATATTTTTAAGTATTAATTAGAAATTATTGATTTGAATGGATATTAGTTATGAATTGTTAATTCGGATGACCGTATATGCCCTCTTCCTCAAATGATTATAATATCTGACCTAAATTTCTCACATATAATGTGATCAAAGCCTTTTCAACCAACCCCCCAATTGCACAAGTTTGGCAACCCAAAAAGAGATACCAAGAAAAGATACCTATCCAAATCTGTGTTGTGATAAAAAAGATGAGAGGAAGAGGGATCAGATTTCTCAAGCTACAGTACCATACGTTTCAAAACACGAGGAAATGGACAAGTCCATTCCTCTACAGATCATGCCCCTCAATTCAACATTTCCGTTTCCTCCCCAAGTATTCCATGTTTTTTACGTGCAGACAGAACGAAAACGAAATGTTAAGGGAGCCGGGCCGGGACCAATGAATTTTTTTTTATACATGCCAAACATATCCTATTATTTTTAGGGAAATTTTTGAAAAAACCCCCAACTTTTGGATTTCTTCAAAATTTCCCTAAAAATTAAGTTTCATCCAAATTTTTCTTTTTTTGAAAAAAAATACCCTTATAAATTTTCTTTTATAATTTTTTATCCAATATAAATTAATAATTACATAAATAAATTAAATATTTCACGTTATTATACCAAAAAATACCCCAAACTTTTGCATTTAATGATGTGCACAAACTTTCATGATCATCATGAAAAAAACAAAAATTTCAATTCAAATTCAATGGTGAAAAAACATTAAGTACCAAAATGTTGGTACTTAATTAAGTAGTTTAACCCCCTCATATATATATATATATATATATATATATATATATATATATATATGGGGTAGACTCAATGGCCAACTTCCTTGTATGGCCAACGTCGGCCAACGGAGTTAATTTCTCTAAATCGATAATTGAAAATCAAAATCCACCCATATAGATATGATCAATATCATATAGATACATTGTAGAATAAATTTCGTGTGATTTTCATAATTTGATCTAACAAAAACAACAACATATTTTCACAACCGTTTATTTTGTTCAATTTTTCGATTCCCATGAAGGAAAACTCGAAATGTTATGAAATTTGATCCTAATCCAATCTATATAAATTAAATTGAAAATTTTTGAAATTTTCAAGTTATTTTATGATAAATCATGTCATAAAAAATTTCGACCGTCAATTATTTTACGTGTTATGATGAATATGATAGAAATTTTCATTTTCTATGAAATTAAATCTACAACATTTATAAGTGATAAAGAACATATCCATACGGTTGAAATTTTATTTTGATATTTAGATTTAAAAAAATTTGCTCTGTTGGCCGGCGTTGAGCCTAGCCCTATATATATATATATATATATATATATATATATATATACATACTTGCTAAGGAGAATCAAAAAAAAAAAAAAATCCACGCATTCAAAATATACTGATGAAACTAGCAAAATATACTATTCAAATTAGCAAAATATACTGAAACATAGTTAAAATTGAGAATAAAATAATACATTCTCAATAGTATATTTTGATAAATACAAGAATATATTTTACTAATTTCAATAGTATATTTTGGTTTTTGGATTCTTTTTTTGATTATTTTTATGGATTCTTGTTAGCATATATATATATATATATATATATATATATATATGAGGATGGCTAAAATACTCAATTAAGTATCATGAGTTTGGTGCTTAGGATTTTTTTAACCGTTAGATTTGCTTTGAGATTTGTGTTTTTTAATGCTATATATATTCATCATTAAATATTACCATATGAGTTTATGCTAATCATTAAATGTACAAATCTCAAAACAAATCTAATGGTTCAAAAGTCTTAAGTACCAAACTCATGATACTTAATTAAGCATCTTAGCCATCCTTTATATATATATAGGGGCCGGTTCCATTGAGATCTTATTTCGAGTCCTTATTTTGAGTCCAAATCTTAGCCCTTGATTTAAGAATGATGAATGGTCCAGATTTAAGTGATTTAAAAAACTATCCAGAAAATCAAAACAATACTTTTCCTCTGCCCGAAACTTATGCCCTATCAAACCAAACTCCTGATCGTACGATTCATTCCTTATTTGTTATCTCATCTCCTTCTCTTTCTCTCTGTTTCTCAGGTCATATTAACGGTTAGGGAACAGCATCCTGTCAACGAGACACAACCTTGGTCGTCTTCAGGACGTACCACGAGAGGTGTGAGATCAGATCGGCCACCAGTTACTCATCGAACGTGTAGTCGGGGCTATTGCTCAGCGAGACACAACCTGGTTGTCAGATCATGTACAATTATAATTGACGGCTATTAGCTTTGTAGAGGACAAGGGATTTTCCATTTAACTTTTTCTCATTAAATTTATCACTTTATTGTTCTTTCTTTTTTTGCTATTGCACAATTAAGAGCAAAACGGACTAATTATCGAAAAGGACAAATAAAAGCTTAATCTAATTGAGGCATAATTGCACATTTGAGGTCATTATATTTACTCGAATTGAAAATTTGAAGTACATCAGTTATCACACTAATCAAGAATAGAGAATGATTTGTACTTGTGTATTTTATAATTTTGCAAGTCTTTTATTGAACAATGAGTTGTTTGGTTTTAGGTCATCAGGTACATTTTTTTTGCGACTGGCTCAGAAATAAGCGGCTGATATGCATAAAAAAGAAGAACATATACCAGTATTCTTTATGCATCTTTTACTTTGATCGAGATCTAATTTTATTAGTCAAAAAATATAAAACGGGAATAAATGTACAAAGGATTCTGTTTGTGCCTTTTTCTGTTTGGTACAAATTTTATGAAACAATTATTTGGTTAGGATAGGTTGTACAAAAACGTAATTAAGTCTCAAGTATTAGCGAGTTAAAAGGTAAATGGCTAAATAAGTACATGAAAATCCCTACGCTTGGCTGAATGCATAAAAATCCTTATAGGAGCGTGAAAGAAATTAGGAGAAAGACAATACTGTGTTAACAAGGAAACTTACAAACATCAGACTTTTTTTTTTGGCAAGTCAACAGATTCGGGCACAAATTGAAATCTTGGGCAGGAAAATAATAGGCAACATGGAAAATTCAGGATTAAATATCAGCCATCCATCAAATCTTAATCTATGGTTCAGATTTGGACTCAAAATAAGGACTCGAAATAAGATCTCGACGGAACCGGCCCCATATATATATATATATATATATATATATATATATATATATATATATATATATATATATATATATATATATATATAGGGGCCGGTTCCGTCGAGATCTTATTTCGAGTCATTATTTTGAGTCCAAATCTTAACCCTTGATTTAAGAACGATGAATGGTCCAGATTTAAGTGATTTAGAAAACTACCCAGAAAATCAAAACAATACTCTTCCTCTGCCCGAAACTTATGCCCTATCAAACCAAACTCCTGATCGTACGATTCATTCCTTATTTGTTATCTCATCTCCCTCTCTTTCTCTCTGTTTCTCAAGTCATATTAACGGTTAGGGAACAGCATCCTGTCAACGAGACAACCTTGGTCGTCTTCAGGACATACCACGAGAGGTGTGAGATCAGATCGACCACCAGTTGCTCATCGAACGTGTAGTCGGGGCTATTGCTCAGCGAGACACAACCTGGTTGTCAGATCATGTACAATTAAAATTTGACGGCTATTAGCTTTGTAGAGGACAAGAGATTTTCCATTTAACTTTTTCTCATTATATTTATCACTTTATTGTTCTTTCTTTTTTTGCTATTGCACAATTAAGAGCAAAACGGACTAATTATCGAAAAGGGCAAATAAAAGCTTAATCTAATTGAGGCATAATTGAACATTTGAGGTCATTATATTTACTCGAATTGAAAATTTGAAGTACTAATCAGTTATCACACTAATCAAGAATAGAGAATGATTTGTACTTGTGTATTTTATAATTTTGTAAGTCTTTTATTGAACACTGAGTTGTTTGGTTTTAGGTCATAAGGTACATTTTTTTTGCGACTGGCTCAGAAATAAGCGGCTGATATGCATAAAAAAGAAGAACAGATACCAATATTCTTTATGCATCTTACTTTGATCGAGATCTAATTTTATTTGTCAAATAATATAAAACGGGAATAAATGTACAAAGGATTCTGTTTGTGCCTTTTTCTTGTTTGGTACAAATTTTATGAAACAACTATTTGGTCAGGATAGGTTGTACAAAAACGTAATTAAGTCTCAAGTATTAGCGAGTTAAAAGGTAAATGGCTAAATAAGTACATGAAAATCCCTAAGCTTGGCTGAATGCATAAAAATCCTTATAGGAGCGTGAAAGAAATTAGGAGAAAGACCATAAGAAATTAGGAGAAAGACAATACTGTGTAAACAAGGAAACTTACAAACATCAGATATTTTTTTTTGGCAAGTCAACAGATTCGGGCACAAATTGAAATCTTGGGCAGGAAAATAATGGGTTAGGTTCTGGTCCGATGACCATTGGATGAAATCATGTCCACGTACTTTCATAGTCGTTGGATTTTATCACGATGATCATTTGCTTGATAAAAATTAAAATTCCGTTAATTTTTCCATCTTATCAAATTTTAGGAAGACCCAAGACCGCTTCCTCTATTTTGGAAAGGAATCCCAAAAAACATCTCTGACCTGATAATGGAGATATCTCCTCTGTTTCGCCATTGATCCTCTCTCTCTTCCTTTGACAGTTTTTTTTCACATTTCCCACACATAGGCTTGGCCTATATCCCTCTTCAACATCCCAGTGTATTTGTGGATAAGGTGTTTTGGTATTGTTATTTGTTTATGCATGAGATACTAAGAATAAGATTGAATTTGAATCTATCAATTACAGAATCGAATAGTTTCATCGGCATGATATTAGTTTGTAATCAGTTTCTTTCTCCAAAGTTGAAGAGAATATGAATAGTGTTCAGTATATCTCAAGTATTTGTACGGGTACATTCGGTCATTTACTGACTTTATTAATTTTACTCATGTATACGTGATGTTACGTAGAAACAAATAACGAGTGAAAGACTTTGGTAAAGAAAAAGATTATTTCAAGTGCAATGCAAACAATATCATCCAATTTAATTGACATAGAATGTTTATTTCGTACCCAACGCAACTCTATTAATGTTAATGCATGTTACAAATCTTTAACAAAAGCGAGAAATAAATATATTATTCTGAAAGTGCTCTTCTAGGAAATGGAGCAATAAATTAGAGAACCGAGGAGTGACACACACACGCACACGCACAAACTTGGTTCGAGAAAATAGGATCAGATGCTAAGCGTGTGTGGTTCCGAAATTCTTGAGGTCACGATTGTGGCTGTGACCTTGTCCTGACCTTGCCTGAGAAGAATTAGAGGGGGTGAGGGAAAGAGAAATGAAAATGACCATATGTGTGTGAGAGAGAGAGAGTCCATAGGTTGAAGGAGCAAAGTTTTTCATTAATGGAAAGGAGATCTTTCTTCTGAGATATCTTTCCGAATTATGAGGAGTCGTTCTTTTTTAGGTTTAACGGAAGAGTTAAACGGAGGGCTAATTGTGATCAAGCAAAATAACATCATGATTAGATCCAACGATTATGAAAGTACGTGGACGAGATCTTGTCCGATGGGCATCGGACATGCTCCTTACCCGAAAATAATAGGCAACATGCAAAATTCAGGATTAAATATCAGCCATCCATCAAATCTAAATCTATGGTTCAGATTTGGACTCAAAATAAGGACTCAAAATAAGATCTCAACGGAACCGGCCCCATATATATATATATATATATATATATATATATATATATATATATATATATATATATATATATATGATGGAGGCTAATCTACTTAATTAAATACACAAGTTTTGATACTTAATGTTTTTTAGCCATTAGATTTGCATTGAGATTTGTGTTTTTTCATGATGATCATGAAATTTTGTGCACATCATTAAATGTACAAATCTCAATACAAATCCAATGGTTTAAAAACATTAACTACCAAAACTTGTGTACTTAATTAAGTAGGTTAGCATCTCTCTCTCTATATATATATATGAGGGAAGCTAAACTATTTAATTAAATACCAACATTTTGGTATTTAATATTTTTTCACCATTGAACTTGCCTTGAGATTTGTACACTTAATGATGTATGTATGTATATGTATGTATATGTATATATATGTATATATATATATATATATATATATATATATATATATATGGGCTAGGTTCAATGTCCAACACCCTTGTTTGGCCAACTCGGCTAACAACGTTTATTTCTCAAATTATATAAATGAAAATTAAATTTTAACCGTATGGATGTAATCTATATCATTTAGATATGTTGTAGAACAAATTTTGTTTCATTTGCATTTTTCTATCTAACAAAACCGATAACATATTTTCACAACCGTCTATTTCGGTATTTTTTTGGATTTCGATGAAAGAAAAGTCGAAACATTGTAAAAATTAATCTTGAGTCAATCTATATCATTTAAATTAAATCCAATGAAAAAAAATCAAATTTTAAAATTGATTTCATGATGAATCATGTCGTAAATATTGTCATCCGTCAATATCTTTACGTATCATGATGGAGATGATAAAAATATTTATTTTTCATGAAATGAAATCTATAACATTCTCAAGTGATGTTTATCATATCTATGCGGTTGGATTTTTATTTTCATGTATATATTGTGAGAAATAAACGTTGTTGGCCGAGTTGCCAAACAAGGGTGTTGGCCATTGAACCTAGCCCTATATATATATATATATATATATATATATATATATATTTCATATTTGACATCTTCATATTCATGATCAGTAAAACGTGATCATCTCATATGCGACGTAGTAGTGCAAATAACGAAAAATATATCTAAAACACAACCTCGCAATTTATTAAATAATGACGCTATAATTCATTAGATCGCAACTTAAGCATTTTTAAAAATATATAAATTATGTTATATTATCAAATATGACATGACATACGCTATCATACCATCAAATGTGTAATTTCATGGTTGGCACATTACAATGGGTTAACGAATGCAAGGACATTAAAATATTAGAGATTTATTGTCACGTCATCAAATGTGTAATTTCGTAGCTGTCACATTACATCAGTTAATGAATGTACGGATATTAAAATATTAAAAATTTGATTGAACTTTGACGAGAGATAAATGAACTGATTTTTTTTTTAAAAGGATATTGAAGTAAATTCCCGTAAATAAATAAATATTGGCGCCCACAAGATAAATGACACGAATTTTTTATTTGAAAAGGGTATATAAGTCAATTCCCTTAAATAAATAAATGAATATTCGCGCCCACCAAGCCAATCAATTCACTCATGGATCCCACATGACCAGCCTGACTTTATTGTGCATTTCAGTAAACTCGGTCTATCATGAACCAAACAAATAAAAATTTCGCACGTCATCAAATTGTCATCGCGGACTTTAACGATTAATCCGGTTCATGGTAGACCCGATTTATCTTTTAATTATTGTACGCCAGTTCATTACACAGTTCACGCCATCGCATAGACATCCATCGACACCGTCAAATCTCTCTTCCGCCCGAATTCTCCGCCTACCTCCATGCCCTGAAGCCGACGAGGAGAATTGAGCTGAGCTGAATGGATTATTACCAGGTTCTAGATGTGGATCGGAGTGCGACGGTTGATGAGGTAAAGACGGCGTATAAACAGCTCGCGATCAGATGGCATCCCGATAAGAATTTGAATAATGTTCAGGAGGCAGGGGAGAAATTTAAGGAGATTCACGAAGCTTATAAGGTAGAATTTTCATTTTCTTGATTGTTTTCTTGATTTTGTAGTTAATTTTATAATTTTTAACTATGAATTTCTAGTTGTATTAATTTCTATATAATTTCGGAAAAGAAGTATACAGAACGAATTTTCTTAGCTCGTAGTTTGCCAAGGATGGCGATTATTCTGAACTCTTCGTCTAATTATGAGTGTCAATCATTTTATTTTGCGAAATTCAAATCTGATTCTGAAATTCCGTATTAACTCCATTTCTAAATTCGAATTTAGTTCTGAATTCCAAATCATATCACATAATTTTAAACAATTCAACCCATCTAAGTAAGAGCTAAACTAGGAAACTCGCTATGAACAAATAATAAAATATATCGCAATTATTTTCCAAAAAATTCTAGCATCATTTTGGTACAAAAACTTGATTTTCATTCACACATTATTCATTTTTATAAATTTGAAACCGACATTTCTCCTCTCCAGTAGGTACTAATCGATACTCAAAAGCGCGCAAATTTCGATAATAAGAAAAAGCAGAGATCAAATGGAAGAGTCCCATCTCCATCCTCATTTCCCACCGAAGAATACAACGAATCGCCTTCATACCAGTACACATCCTTCAGCGATTCTATTTTCAATAAATTTTTTGGTCGTGGACCCGCCATAAAAGACCCCCCAATCGAGTACCCAGTACATTGTACTCTCGAAGATTTATATGTTGGTACTATCAAGACAATTATTCTCACTAGAGACATTCTTTCCTCTAGGGGGTAAAATCATAACCTATTTTTTATTTTTTTCATAAACATTTGATCGAATATCATATTTTTTAAATCAATAGGCAAACAAAGGTAGTGAAGGAAAAACTAACGATAAACATAATGCCGGGTACGAAAAACGGGGCGAAATTCATTTTCGAAGAAAAAGGTAGCGAAAAACCCAACTGTATACCAGCGGACATAATTGTAATTCTACACCAAAAACCACACGATTTGTTCTCGAGAGAAGGAAACGATTTAATCCTCAAAGAAACAATTTCTTTATTCGGAATTTTCACTTGCTCTTGTTCGGTCGATTTTAAAACTCTCGATGGGAGGAATTTAACCGTGCCGATAAATTGTGTTTCGTTTCCTTTTCATGAGAAGGTTGTTAGAGGAGAAGGCATGCCTTTAACAGGCGATCCTTCGAAACGAGGTGATTTAAAGATTATATTGAATGTTAGGTTATTTTAATCGTATATAGAAAAGAATATAGGTAAATATGAGTTTATTGTTTTTTTTTTATTCCTTGATTTATTTAGTTGTGAGAAAATAAAAGGTTACGGAAGCATTGCTCTTAACTGTATATATATTATTTGATAAGGAGATTGTTTCGGTATATACATTTTTTTTGAGTAAATTTGGAGAGGGTTGAAATCCCCTTTCCAAATATTTTGTATAAATATATTCGAAATATAAATAGGGTGATTTTATGGTAGGACCTTTTCGAAAGGGTATTTTGGGAATTAATAATTATGTTGAAAATGTGACAATTAAATTAGTTTCTTTTTCAAGCATTGTATTAATTATTATTTAAACTAAAAGATTGAAAAATGACCAAAATACCATTGTTAATTTGTATAAGAATTGGAAAAAATGTCTTATCATAGAATTGCCCTTTTATATAAATATATGTAACATAAATATACAAGAATATAGGTAGTGTAAAGGAAAAACCAAACAAAGCAGAGAAATAATAGAAGGTAGATAATTGCTAAAGCCCACTACCATCACAATGTCAGGCCATAATCTTTACTCCGAAAAACCCAACTCATATTAGGCTTTGTTCAAACTTCAAAGACTCTCTCTCTCTCTCTCTCTCTCTCTCAGGCAATGAATGGACTGGAGGCATCCCTGATGATCCAGTGACTTCTCTCTCTGTCCTTTGTTCTTGTTGCTTCAGGAGCCGCCTCTCTGTCTCTCAAACAGGGATGACAATGGAACATGTAAAATCCGAATTCGCGGGTATCCGATACGAACGGGACGGACAATATCCAAAAAAAGTATTCGTGGGTCAGGTTATACTAAAAAAAATATATCCGTTTCGGATTCGGATCGGGTATGGGATAGTACTAACTGCCCCGCGGGCAATCCGTATCCAAAAAATATCCAATAATTTGAATAATTTGAATATTTTGAATGTTTTATTTGAAGTATTTTTAATATTTGGATTTAGTTAGTTGTGAGAAAATAAAAGGTTACGGAAGCATTGCTCTTAACTGTATATATATTAGGGGGAATTTCCTTTATATCCCTCCAAGAATCCAAAATAACAAATTTATCCTTCTAAAATAATCAATTACATATTTATCCTCTCTAAACTTTGTTAATACCGTATATATCCTCTTAAAACTTCTAAATATCAAATTTATCCCTAATGTTAAGTTTCTGTTAAATCACTATCAAACAAATTCTTATTTCAAATTTTAAATTTAATTAAATTAACAAATAAAAAAATTAATGACAAAAATGTCCTTGTTCTGATTGACAAAACCATCCAGCATCTAACTGGAGAGCCCAGTACTCCGTTTTTCTAGTTCTTTCTTCTTCTTCTTCGTCGTCAGCTCTCTAGTAGCGCAACACATGTTCGTCTTCTTTGTTCGTCGTGATTTCTTCATCGCCAAAATCATACTTTCTCTTCTTCTTCGTCAAGGATTGGTCGCGCCATGGATTGGTTTGCCAAGGAAGTTTCTTCTTCGTGAGTTCTCGGCGAATTAAGGACCTGCCTCTAGTCTCTTCGCCAGGATAGGCACTGGCTCAATCGTTCTTCACCTTCTTTCTTTCTCTTCGCCAGGAGATAAGGTACTTGCTCAGAAATAACTCTTAATTGCAGCAAAAATAACCCTCGATTGCCCCCCTTCGAAAAAACGAATTTGTTCTTCGGTTTTCACTCTCAAAGAAATAGAAGAGGCTAGTAATGGATATAACGATAAAAACATGATTGGAGTTGGCGGTTTTGGTCGGGTTTATATGGGAATTCTCAAGGACGAAGAGGTAATTGATAATTTAATGTTGATGAAACAAATTTATTAAGGGTTATATTGGTAATTATTACCGAATATGAGTACATGGATACTTACTTGCAATAATTATTTCTTAATTTTGAACCAGATGCTTGTACTTGATTTGGATTTCAAATTATATTTGTTTTGAATTTATAATTATTTTTTCCTATATAGGTGGTTGCGATAAAGAAAACGAATCTACTATCCTTCAAAAAAGCAGATGGAGAGCGCGACTTCCGTGTTGAAGTTGATACCAAAAAACAAGTACACGATAGTCTGTGGAGATGTTCGCACAACTTGCGTCTCGATGTGTCTATGCACTTGATGAATATTTCTTGTCAATGGACTTAAAATAGAGTTGTTTTTTGGATTTGAATTTTAGAACTGTTGGATTCATGTTATTGTGGAAAAATATTTAAGGCATTTGATGTTTTTATGTTTTGTATTTCAATTTTAAAACTTACTGAATATTTTTTGAATTTTGAATTTTTTTTAAAGGATTACTGTCATGATTTACTATTATTTCCCGACTCGAATACAATTTGCAACACGATTAGAAAGATAATTTGAAATAATTTCCCGACTCGATTACCAAAATCGCAACCCAATTAAAATAATTCTGGCTCAATTACAATTTACAACACGATTACAAAGTACACAACATGAAATAATTTCCCGACTTCCCGACTCGATAACAACACGATTACAACACGGGAACATGAAACAATTTACAAGCATCATATTTTTTTTTACAGTGATACAATAATGAGCACAATTCAATAAACTTCCTGACTCGATCATGTTACGCTAGTGGCCTTGCTCGACCAGTTTGTCACGTCGGTGTGTAGTCATTAAAGCCAGTGAATTGTTGTAGCAAACACCAAACCTCCAAAAATTGAACCAAATTGAAACCTAAATTCACAATTTATATATAGTTGAATGAATTGAAATTAGGAGTTGAGAAAATGAAATAGAGGATGAGTTTGCAATCAGTACAACGACCATCGCGGCTCCAATTTATCTATCAATGACAAAAAATAACGAGCAATCAACGAGAGAAAAACAAAAAAAAATTGAGTACCTAAACCCTTAAATTAATTTCGATAGCTTGATTGATTGGTATTGCACACTAGTATACACACTAAAGCCAGAAATTGAGTACCTAAACCCTTAAATTGGTACCTAAACCCAGAAATTGAGTACTTAAAACATCTTATAATTTGGGAAATTATGCTGAAATTACTTTAGCTAATTACCTAGAGGGGGGTAAATTTGGTAATCTACCGTACAATTACTTTAGCTAATTACCTAATTTACTATGCGGAATAAATAATAATTTAAATAAAGTAGATGATACCGGAAACACTTGAACACAAGATGTTTTTTAACGAAGTTCGGTAGGTGGTTGCTATGTAGCCTTAACTCACCCTTTACTCGCTTAATTGACCGATTCAATTAAGTTGCGAGTACCTACGTCTCCGGGAATGCCTTGCGCCTCTTTTTGGCTTTTCGATTGAATTCCAACTCACTCGATTACAAGGTGTCGCCTAGATCGATTTACACGCTTTCTATCGATCTATAGCTTAGGCTCTTTACAAGTAGTTGCACTAGCCTATTACAATTTTCACTAATCGAGCTACAACGTGATCGGTCACGTGAGTGGGATACGATTAGTGGAGGTTATCGAAAGTAGATCGAAGATCTAAAGAGGGTTTCTCAAGCTATCAATGGATATGGATAATCACAGCTTTTAGGGTTTCTCTCTTTTGTGTTTTGAATGTGAGGAAGTGAAGAGTTGAGAGAGAGAAGCCCTAGAAGGATTCTATTTATACTCTCTATAGAAATCCTTCAGAAAATTGCCAGTGCGTTCAGAACGCACAATGTTCGTTCTGAACGCACAATGTTCGTTCTGAACGCACATGCAGTTTGTACTAGCCGTTTCAAAATAACGTGCAAATATATTTTTGGGTCCGTTAGAACGAACACAGTTCGTTCACAACGGACTCACTTATACATTACATTTGTGTTCACAGAAAGGATTGTCCGTTCAACGCACTTAAATGGTGTGTGAACGAATTATATATGTCCGTTCGAACGTACATGTTTGTTCGTTCGAACGCACACAATCCTGTGACATTTTGGTTCTTATCAAGAGATGATATTTTGATATGTGGCAAGTTCGTTCTGAACGGACTTTGAGTTCGTTCAGAACGCACTTCATGTTTGATTGAACTCTTTGTTATTTTGAACATGATTTTACTTGAGATCTACTAGGTTTCTACCTATGGTTTATTTGTGGCGAATCCCACTCACGGAAGGCTTCGACATCTTGATTCTTGAAATGCTTCAAGAGCCTTCCTTCTAGTCTTCTCTTGTTGTGCTTCTTGTGTTGTTCATCTTGTAGCCGTACCTGTGTTATCCTACACATTTTCTCGATGTAAACGTTAGTAATGACAGTGTTTTGAAATAATCAAACCATTAGGAAATTTGAACCAACAAGGTCTGGATCTAAACCAAGGTTAGGTTCTTAATGGGTAATGGGTAGGGTTAGATTTTCTTGCCGTGAGATAGAGAAGACTTCCGATCATACCTCTATATGCAGTGATATCGAATGACTCACCATCTTCGTCTGCATCCAATTTGGATTCCTTGGCCATGGGAGTATCACTCGTTTTGGTTTGATCCAACTCAAATTTCTTAAGCAGTTCACGAGTATATTTGGATTGGTTTACGAAAATTCCTTCGGATGATTGTTTGACTTGAAGGCCTAGGAAGAATTTGAACTCTCCCATCATGCTCATGGAAAACTCACTTTGCATAAGAGTGGAAAATTCTTCGGCAAGTGCCGAGTCACTAGATCCAAAAATGATATCATCTACGTAAATTTGAACAAGGAGGATAGATACTCCCTTTTTACGTGTGAAGAGAGTGGTGTCGATTATACCTCGGACGAAACCATTTGTGGTGAGAAATGAGGAGAGGCGATCGTACCATGCTCGAGGTGCTTGTTTTAATCCGTATAGAGCTTTGGATAGTTTACACACGTAATCAGGGAGTTTTGGATCTTTGAATCCCGGTGGTTGTTCAACGTAGACTTCTTCCTCGATTTCCCCATTGAGAAATGCACTTTTAACGTCCATTTGGAAAAGTGTAAACCCCTTGATAGCAGCATAAGCTAGGAGGAGTCGTATAGCTTCTAAGCGAGCGACTGGGGCAAAGGTTTCTTCGAAATCGATTCCCTCTTGTTGTTTGTATCCTTGAGCGACGAGTCTCGCCTTATTTCGTACCACATTTCCGTGTTCGTCAAGTTTGTTCCGATAAATCCATCGAGTCCCTATGATTGATCGAGATATAGGTTTCGGAACCAATGTCCAAACTCGATTTCTCTCGAATTGCTCCAATTCTTCTTGCATTGCCATAATCCAATTTTCATCTAGATTAGCTTCCTTGAATGATTTTGGCTCGATATGAGATAGATATGCACAATGAGCTACATAGTTGTGGACGCGAGACCGAGTTTGCACCCCGTCTCGAGGATTTCCAACGACGTTGGTGAGAGGGTGAGCCGCTACTTCTCGAAGAACCTCGGGAATTTGGTAGGGAGCTTCGATCTCTTCTTCTTCTTCTTCCTCTTCTTGAGGGTCATTGTTGTACACTAGAGGTTCATCAAGTGTGATATCGATGTATTGATATTCTGCTTCGGGTTGTTCTTTTGGTGATTTGGCGATTGTTTCCTTAGCTTCACCTACACTTGTGCTACCTTTCTCGGTTTCTTTCTTAGTTTCATCAAAATGAACGTGTACGGATTCACATACGACTCGTGTAGATCGTATGAAAACCCGGTATGCTTTGCTTGTACTTGAGTAACCGACAAAAATTCCTTCAATGGATTTTGAATCGAGTTTGTCTCGATTACTTAATTCGTCCAAGATAAAGCACTTGCATCCAAACACTCTCATATATGAGACGTTTGGATTTCCTCCATACCATAGCTCATATGGCGTCTTCTTCAAAATAGCCCTTAAGCTAAGTCGATTAACCACGTGACATGCGGTGTTAATGGCTTCAGCCCAAAGATATTTTGGAGATGGGTGCTCATTTAGCATGGTACGAGCAAGTTCAATTAACGTTCGATTTTTTTGTTCAACTACACCATTTTGTTGAGGTGTGCGAGGAGCGGAAAATTCGCGTATATATCCCTTTTTATGACAAAATTCATCAAATTTTGCATTTCTAAATTCACCTCCATTGTCACTTCGAATGGTGACAATTGAGTTGCCTTTTTCATTTTCAACGAGTGTGCAAAATTTGATGAAGTTGTCGCACGTTTCACTTTTAAGAAGTAGATAGTATACCCATGTGAAACGTGAGTAATCATCCACAATTACAAACATATACCTTTTATTACCTATGCTCGAGACGCTCATTGGCCCACAAAGATCGAGATGGATGAGTTGAAGAGGTCGGATTGTGCTGACCATATTCTTTGATTTGAACCCGGATGACCTAGTGTGCTTACCTTTTTCATATGCATCGCATAACCCTTCTAATTCAAGTTTATGAGAAGGTAATCCTCTAACTAATTCCTTTTTGGATAACCTATAGATAGTTTTCATACAAATATGTCCTAATCTTCTATGCCATAATCGAGCTACTGACTCAGATACGGTGAGACAATGAATTCCCGGCACGAAAGATTCAAAATCGAAGTAGTATAGATTTTCGTGTCGGGTTCCTTTGCATACCGTGATATTATCTTTTATTCGATCAATCACACGTGAGATTTGATCGAATTTTACGCAATATCCGGCATCACATAATTGGCTTATGCTAATCAAGTTATGTTTAAGTCCTATTACGAGATAGACATTTTCTAGAGTCCAATTTGAGGTACCTATGGAACCAATACCAACTATTTTACCTTTTTGATTTCCTCCGAAGGTAACGTCTCCTCCCTTGAATGGTTCAAGAGATTTAAACATCTCTCGATCCCAAGTCATGTGCCTCGAACAACCACTATCTAGACACCATTTTGATGACTTGGTTTTGGAGGTTAGGCCCATCTATAAGAAATTCATATTAGTTAAACCATAATTTGAAATTAAACTAATATGAATTCTTATTTACTATACTCCCCCTCAATATTTGGCTTATGGTATGGTAATATGAGGAAGTAGAGTGTCACAGTTGGGCTTAAGTCCTAGGGGGTCCAATACCATATGAGGTAGAAGGGCCCATTGTGTTACGATCTTTGCGCATCCAAACGACGTTAGATGTCAATTTTGAATTGCGAAGATTACAACTTGTTGAGATGTGACCAATCTTGCAACAATAATTACAAAAGACCACGGTTGGGCTATTTGTGGTGGTGGAACTCTTGACAAAGTAGTTGGAGAGTGAATTTGAGTTACTTCTTTGAGAAATTATCGATTTTGGCATTTGATGAAATTGATTTGATCTAAGTTGTTTTGGTTGAAAATATTTTTGTGTGTTGGTGTGATGTTTGGGAGCCCCTTTTTGATGCGAGGTCTCAGTGTAGTTTGTCACTTCATAGAAGTAACCGTTTGGTCCCCGTTTGAATAAGCAATCGGTTCTTCCCAAATTGGTACGTCTAGGTTGTGATTTTTTTTTCAAGTGATTGTTCTTATAATTGTGATTACCACGTTTAGGTTGTTCCCTTTTTACACTTTCACCCTTTTTGTAATCATGGTACATGAAAGCACTCCCATGACTACTACCTCGATTGTTGTCCCATGTTGATTTTTGATTTTTACAATTGGAAGATTTGGGTTTATTATAGTTATTCTTCTTATATCCCAACCCGGATTTGTCATTGGGCTTTTGTCCCATGAATGACGATTTCAAAATTTCATCCAATGAAGGAGGACTCGATGCAATGGATGCACAAGCCTTCTTCAACGAATTATTTTCAATTTTAGAATTTTGAAATTCAACTTTTAAGTGAGCAATCTCTTCTTTTAAAGCTTGACATTCACATTTTGAAAAACCTTTAAATTCATGTATTTGAGATTTAAATGCCAAAATAGATAGTTCGAGAGAAGCAATCTTATTCTTGAGAGCTTGGGTTGAGTTCTCAAATTTACCCCCATCTCGTTGAGAGTTCCCATTATCCCTCAAGAACTCGTCACACGACTCAATTTCTAATTTTAACGAGGGTGAATATTGAGATTGATGAAATGATTCCATATTAAGTATTGATTCGATACGTACCTCATGACCCTGGTCATGTGTCGACTTTAGAGACGGCGTCGGAGTAGAAGGTTCGACATTGACGACCACGTGTGTGTGAGATGTCTGGATTGGTCCCCGTTTAATTCGGAGAGTTTCAATTGCCGTTTCCACTGCGCTCATTGATGGAGAGTCGATGAAGTTTGAGATGTTTGATTTTGGGACGGTATTCATCGGATTTGTAAATGAGTTTTGTACGATTGGGTTAATTTTGGCCATTAGATCTTTTAAGTACACGTTATCCCTGAAACTCTAAGAGATGGTTAGTACCTTGCTCTGATACCAATTGTTGGTTAATTCTAACCTAGAGGGGGGTAAATTTGGTAATCTACCGTACAATTACTTTAGCTAATTACCTAATTTACTATGCGGAATAAATAATAATTTAAATAAAGTAGATGATACCGGAAACACTTGAACACAAGACGTTTTTTAACGAAGTTCGGTAGGTGGTTGCTATGTAGCCTTAACTCACCCTTTACTCGCTTAATTGACCGATTCAATTAAGTTGCGAGTACCTACGTCTCCGGGAATGCCTTGCGCCTCTTTTTGGCTTTTCGATTGAATTCCAACTCACTCGATTACAAGGTGTCGCCTAGATCGATTTACACGCTTTCTATCGATCTATAGCTTAGGCTCTTTACAAGTAGTTACACTAATCGAGCTATAACGTGATCGGTCACGTGAGTGGGATACGATTAGTGGAGGTTATCGAAAGTAGATCGAAGATCTAAAGAGGGTTTCTCAAGCTATCAATGGATATGGATAATCACAGCTTTTAGGGTTTCTCTCTTTTGTGTTTTGAATGTGAGGAAGTGAAGAGTTGAGAGAGAGAAGCCCTAGAAGGATTCTATTTATAATCTCTATAGAAATCCTTCAGAAAATTGCCAGTGCGTTCAGAACGCACAATGTTCGTTCTGAACGCACATGCAGTTTGTACTAGCCGTTTCAAAATAACGTGCAAATATATTTTTGGGTCCGTTAGAACGAACACAGTTCGTTCACAACGGACTCACTTATACATTACATTTGTGTTCACAGAAAGGATTGTCCGTTCAACGCACTTAAATGGTGTGTGAACGAATTATATATGTCCGTTCGAACGTACATGTTTGTTCGTTCGAACGCACACAATCCTGTGACATTTTGGTTCTTATCAAGAGATGATATTTTGATATGTGGCAAGTTCGTTCTGAACGGACTTTGAGTTCGTTCAGAACGCACTTCATGTTTGATTGAACTCTTTGTTATTTTGAACATGATTTTACTTGAGATCTACTAGGTTTCTACCTATGGTTTATTTGTGGCGAATCCCACTCACGGAAGGCTTCGACATCTTGATTCTTGATATGCTTCAAGAGCCTTCCTTCTAGTCTTCTCTTGTTGTGCTTCTTGTGTTGTTCATCTTGTAGCCGTACCTGTGTTATCCTACACATTTTCTCGATGTAAACGTTAGTAATGACAGTGTTTTGAAATAATCAAACCATTAGGAAATTTGAACCAACAAGGTCTGGATCTAAACCAAGGTTAGGTTCTTAATGGGTAATGGGTAGGGTTAGATTTTCTAAACGGGTTAATGGGTTCAAGGGTAAATTAGTCAATGAAATATTTTTTTTTTAACTCTAACTTATCTGTTAAATTTTGATGGATTCGAAACAATCAAGTTATGCTTTAGGAGATCAAATAACGTGTTTTTATGTCATTTGTATCGTATCTTTTTCTACGTAACTTTTCGCCAAATTTTACAAACACTAAGAAATTTTGTTTTTCGATTCATAACATTCATTTAATTCTCTGAGGAGTCGAAATAACGTGTATTTGAGATGGTTTGCATCGAATTTTTTACTACGTAACTTTTCACCAAACTGTACAAACACTAAGAAAGTTTTCTTTTCAATTCATAGCAATCTTTTTACATTTTGAGGAGTTCAAATAAAGTGTTTTTAGATCATTTGTATTGTATCTTTCACAGTGTAACTTTTCACCAAATTTTACAAACATTAAAAAAGTTTGTTTTTCGATTCATAACATTCTTTTAACGCTCCGAGGAGTCCGTGTAACGTGTTTTTGAGAGGGTTTGGATCGAATCTTATACTACGTAACTTTTCGCCAAATTTTACAAACAGTAAGAAATTTTGTTTTTCGATTCATAACATTCTTTTAATGCTCTGAGGAGTCCAAATAACATGTTTTTAGATCATTTGTATCGTTTCTTTTACTACATAACTTTTCACCAAATTTTGCAAACACTAAGAAAGTTCTCTTTTCGATTCATGGCAATCTAGTTATGCTTAAGGAGTTCAAATAACGTGTTTTTAGAGATCATTTGTATCGTATCTTTTACTACGTAACTTTTCACCAAATTTTACAAACACTAAGAAAGTTTGTTTTTTCGATTCATAACATTCTTTCAATGCTCTGAGGAGTCCAAATAACGTGTTTTTATATCATTTGTATCGCTTCTTTTACTACATAACTTTTCACCAAATTTTGCAAACACTAAGAAAGTTCTCTTTTCGATTCATAGCAATCTAGTTATGCTTTAGGAGTTTAAATAACATGTTTTTAGATGATTGGTATCATAGCTTTTACTACATGACATTTCATGAAATTTTACAAACACTAAGAAAGTTTGTTTTTCAATTCATAACATTCTTTTGACACTCTGAGGAGTCCAAATAACGTGTTTTTGAGATGGTTTGGATCGAATCTTTGACTACGTAACTTTTCACCAAATTGAACAAAAACTAAGAATGGTTTCTTTTCGATCCATAGCAATCTTTTTACGCTTAGAGGAATTCAAATAACGTGTTTTTAGATCATTTGTATCGTTTCATTTACTACATAACTTTTCACCAAATTTTGCAAACACTAAGAAAGTTCTCTTTTTGATTCATAGCAATCTATTTATGCTTTAGGAGTTCAAATAGCGTGTTTTTAGATCATTTCTATCGTATCTTTTACTACATAACTTTCCAACAAATTTTACAAACACTAAGAAATTTCGTTTTTCGATTCATAACATTCTATTAATTCTCTGGGGAGTCCCAATAACGTGTTTTTAGATCATTTGTATCGTATCTTTTACTACGTAACTTTTCACCAAATTTTACAAACACTAAGAAAGTTTGTTTTTCAATTCATAACATTCTTTTGACGCTCTGAGGAGTCCAAATAACGTTTTTTTGAAATGATTTGGGTCGAATATTTGACTAAGCAACTTTTCACCAAATTATACAAACACTAAGAATGTTTTCTTTTCGATTCATAGCAATCTAGTTATGATTTAGGAGTTTAAATAACATGTTTTTAGATGATTTTATCGTATCTTTTACTACATGACATTTCATCAAATTTTACAAACACTAAGAAAGTTTATTTTTCAATTCATAACATTCTTTTGACGCTCTGAGGAGTCCAAATAACGTGTTTTTGAGATGGTTTGGGTCGAATCTTTGACTACGTAACTTTTCATACAAACCCTAAGAAAGTTCAAATAACGTGTTTTGAGATCATTTGTATCGTATCTTTTACTACATAACTTTCTAACAAATTTTACAAACACTAAGAAAGTTCGTTTTTCGATTCATAATATTCTATTAATTCTCTGAGGAGTCCAAATAACGAGTTTTTAGATCATTTGTATCGTATCTTTTACCACGTAACTTTTGACCAAATTTTACAAACACTAAGAAAGTTTGATTTTCGATTCATAACATTCTTTTAATGCTCTGAGGAGTCCAAATAACGTGTTTTTAAGATGGTTATGGTCGAATCGTTTACTACGTAACATTTCACCAAATTGTACGAACACTAAAAAAGTTTTCTTGTCGATTCATAGCAATCTGTTTACGCTTAGAGGAGTTCAAATAACGTGTTTTTAGATCATTTGTATCGTATCTTTTACTACATAACTTTTCACCAAATTTTACAAACACTAAGAAAGTTTGTATTTCGATTCATTAGATTCTTTTAATGCTATCGGGAGTCCAAATAACGTGTTTTTAGATCATTTGCATCGTTTATTTTACTACATAACTTTTCACCCTATTTTGCAAATACTAAGAAACTTCTCTTTTCGATTCACAGCAATCTATTTATGCTTTAGGAGTTCAAATAACGTGTTTTTAGATCATTTGTATCGTATCTTTTACTACATAATTTTTCACCAAATTTTACAAACACTACGAAAGTTCGTTTTTCGATTCATAACCTTCTTTTAATTCTCTGAGGAGTCCAAATAACGTGTTTTTAGATCATTTGTATCGTATCTTTTAGTACATAACTTTTCACCAAATTTTACAAATCCTAAGAAAGTTCATTTTTCGAGTTCAAATAACGTGTTTTGAGATCATTTGTATGGTATCTTTTACTACATAACTCTCCAACAAATTTTACAAACACTAAGAAAGTTCGTTTTTTGATTCATAACATTCTATTAATTCTCTGAGGAGTCCAAATAACGTGTTATTAGATCATTTGTATCGATTCTTTTACGACGTAAATTTTCACCAAATTTTACAAACACTAAGTAAGTTTGATTTTCGATTCATAACATTCTTTTAATGCTCTGAGGAGTCCAAATAACGTGTTTTTGAGATGGTTAGGGTCGAATCGTTTACTACGTAACATTTCACCAAATTGTACGAACACTAAAAAAAAATTCTTTTCGATTCATAGCAATCTGTTTTCGCTTAGAGGAGTTCAAATAACGTGTTTTTAGATCATTTGTATCGTATCTTTTACTACATAACCTTTCACCAAATTTTACAAACACTAAGAAAGTTTGTATTTCGATTCATTAGATTCTTTTAATGCTATCGGGAGTCCAAATAACGTGTTTTTGAGATGGTTTGGATCGAATCTTTTACTACGTAACTATTCACCAATTTGTACAAACACTAAGAATGTTTTCTTTTCGATTCATAGCAATCTTTTTACGCTTAGAGGAGTTCAAATAACGTTTTTCTAGATCATTTGCATCGTTTCTTTTACTTCATAACTTTTCACCAAATTTTGCAAACACAAAGAAAGTTCTCTTTTTGATTCATAGCAATATGTTTATGATTTAGGAGTTCAAATAACGTGTTTTGAGATTATTTGTATGGTATCTTTTACTACATAACTCTCCAACAAATTTTACAAACACTAACAAAGTTCGTTTTTTGATTCATAACATTCTATTAATTCTCTGAGGAGTCCAAATAACGTGTTTTTAGATCATTTGTGTCGTATCTTTTACGACGTAACTTTTCACCAAATTTTACAAACACTAAGAAAGTTTGATTTTCGATTCATAACATTCTTTTAATGCTCTGAGGAGTCCAAATAACGTGTTTTTGAGATGGTTAGGGTCGAATCGTTTACTACGTAACATTTCACCAAATTGTACGAACACTAAATTTTTTTTTTTTCGATTCATAGCAAACTGTTTGCGCTTAGAGGAGTTCAAATAACGTGTTTTTAGATCATTTGTATCGTATCTTTTACTACATAACCTTTCACCAAATTTTACAAACACTAAGAAAGTTTGTATTTCGATTCATTAGATTCTTTTAATGCTATCGGGAGTCCAAATAACGTGTTTTTGAGATGGTTTGGATCGAATCTTTTACTACGTAACTATTCACCAAATTGTACAAACACTAAGAATGTTTTCTTTTCGATTCATAGCAATCTTTTTACGTTTAGAGGAGTTCAAATAACGTTTTTCTAGATCATTTGCATCGTTTCTTTTACTTCATAACTTTTCACCAAATTTTGCAAACACAAAGAAAGTTCTCTTTTTGATTCATACCAATCTCACTACTAGAAACAGCACTATCACCGGCGGTGATTTACCGCCGCTGAAAGTGAAAAAACCGCCGCTGATACTATCACCGGCGGGGAACCGCCGCTGATAAACCGCCACAGATAAGCCGCCGCTAAAAATGAGTATCACCGGCGGTACCCCCGGTAAAGGTTTTCAGCGGCGGTAGAATTTTGTTTTACCGGCGGTATCCATAACGCCGCTGAAAATAAGCAGCTCAGGTTAACATTTTCAGCGGCGGTACTTTCACCGGCGGTGTAAATTTATCACCGGCGGTATTGAAACTTTCAGCGTCGACTTTATTCAGTGGCGGTGGGAAATATCGCCGGCGGTGAGCTTATTTTCACCGTCGAGAAGTTTCAGCGGCGGTAGGATTATCACCGGCGGTAGTTCTATCACCGGCGGTGCTTATATTTTCAGCGTCGGTGGGTATCACCGGCGGTTATTTTATCACCGGCGGTCCTTCTATTTTCAGCGTTGGCATTTATCACCGGCGGTGTTGTTATCACCGGCGGTATTTTTATTTCACCTTCGAGTATTATCACCGGCGGTATATATTATCACCGGCGGTACCCCCGCTGATAATTTTTTCCAGATTTCAGCATTATTTTGTTAATTTTTTTTCCAGATCCAGATTTCAAAAAAATCAGAAAATTCTCACATCGAAAAAGATAATCAAACATATAGTCTCGAGAATCACAAATCCTCTAATAACATAACACAAAACTCCGGCGTCGCTAATAACATAACATTACCCAAAACCCTAGCATAACCCGAAACCCTAACATAACCCGAAACCCTAACAAAACACGAAACCCTAACAAAGCAATTAATCAAACTCCGGCGTCGCTTCCATCCCCAACTTGCGCCGGTGTCGGTGCATTAGAAGCCTGTCATAATAAAATTAACAAATATAAAATTAATTTGCGAATAAATTAAAAAATATAATCTCCAGAAATTAACAAAATTTAATTTGCGAATAAAATTAACAAAAGTAACCCTAAATGTTGCTTCAAATTACAAATAGCCACTGATTTTCGAAATTACAAAAAAGCCCCTGGTTTTTCGCAAATTCGGGTAGTTTGTAACAAATTTCCAGAAATGCCCCTAACAACTAAAACCCTAATTTTGATTATTCTTAATTATTATAAATTCATCTTCTTCGAAATGCACCTGATTTTTAAAATTACAAAAAAAAGCCCTGATTTTACAAATTACAAAATAGCCCCTGATTTTCGAAAAGAAATGAATTTAGGGTTTACAAAAATTATTACAAATTCATCTTCTTCGAAATGCACCTGATTTTTAAAATTACAAAAATAGCCCCCTGATTTTACAAATTACAAAATAGCCCCTGATTTTCGAAATTACAAAAAAACCCCTGGTTTTTCGCAAATTCGGGTAGTTTCGTAACTAATTTCCAGAAATGCCCCTAACAAATAAAACCCTAATTTTGATTATTCTTAATTATTATAAATTCATCTTCTTCGAAATGCACCTGATTTTTAAAATTACAAAAAAAAACCCTGATTTTACAAATTACAAAATAGCCCCTGATTTTCGAAAAGAAATGAATTTAGGGTTTACAAAAATTATTATAATAAATTATTATAAATTCATCTTCTTCGAAATGCACCAGATTTTTAAAATTACAAAAATAGCCCCCTGATTTTACAAATTACAAAATAGCCCCTGATTTTCGAAAAAAAACCCTAAGTCGAGATCTCGCGGATTGGAAAACCCTAAGTCATCCCTAATTTTCGAAAAAACCCTAATTTTAAAATTCATCCCTAATCAATTTCTGCCTAATTTCGTAAAATCAAAATCCCTAATTTCTGCATAAAGTAATTTCAATCAAAACAAAAGATGGCTTTTTCGATAACAAAAAAATGATAAAATAAAAACCTGATCGAAGATGGCTTTTTCGTTTGTCTTCTACAACAAGCTCTCCCCAATATTTTTCAGAAACGCCCCTAATCAAGGAAAGTGTGTTAATTTTCGAAATTACAAAAAAGCCCCTGGTTTTTCGAAAATTCGGGTAGTTTCGTAACTAATTTCCAGAAATGCCCCTAACAACTAAAACCCTAATTTTGATTATTCTTAATTATTATAATCGCAGTTTCTTCGAAATGGACCTGATTTTTAAAATTACAAAAAAAAACCCTGATTTTACAAATTACAAAATAGCCCCTGATTTTCGAAAAGAAATTAATTTAGGGTTTACAAAAATTATTATAAATTCATCTTCTTCGAAATGCACCGGATTTTTAAAATTACAAAAATAGCCCCCTGATTTTACAAATTACAAAATAGCCCCTGATTTTCGAGATCTCGCGGATTGGAAAACCCCAAGTCATCCCTAATTTTCGAAAAAAACCCTAATTTCATCCCTAAAATCAAAATCAAAATCCCTAAAATCAAAATCAAAATCAAAATCAAAATCAAAATCCCTAAAATCAAAATCAAAATCAAAATCAAAATCAAAATAAAAATCCCTAATTTCATCCCTAAAATCAAAATCAAAATCCCTTATTTTCGAAAAAAACCCAAATTTCATCCCTAAAATCAAAATCAAAATCCCTAAAATCAAAATCAAAAATCAAAATCAAAATCAAAATCAAAATCAAAATCCCTAAAATCAAAATCAAAATCAAAATCAAAAACAAAATCCCTAAAATCAATTTCTGCCAATTACTAATTACTATTCTATCACTTACATCCCTAAAATCAAAATCAAAATCCCTAATTACTATTCTCTAAATCAAAATCAAAATCCCTAATTACTATTCTATCAATTACATCCCCAATTAGTATTCAATTTCTGCCTAATCTCTAAAATCAAAAACAAAATGAGAGAGAACAATTACCACCAGATTAGGAATCTCGAAGAAGAAGGACTGTGATCTCGAAGAAGAAGGACTCGCGGATTGGAAGGCTTCAGCGGCTGCAGGCTGCAGGCAGGACTCGAAGGAGAAGGCTTCAGCGGCTGCAGGCACGACTCGAAGGCTTCGTGGATTGGAAGAAAGAACTCGTAGGAGAAAGAACTCGAAGGCTGCAGGCAGAACTCAGCGAACTCAGGAGAAATAACTCGAAGCCTGCAGGCAGATTGACAGATCTCGCGAAGGCAGAACTCAGCGAACTCAGTGAACTCAGAGAATTAACTCGAAGCCTGCAGGCAGATTGACAGATCTCGCGAAGGCAGAACTCAGCGAACCCAGTGAACTCAGAGAAATAACTCGAAGCCTGCAGGCAGAACTCAGCGAACTCAGTGAACTCAGCGGATTGACAGATCTCGCGAAGGCTTCGTGGATTGACTGATCTCGCGAACTCAGCGGCTGCAAGAACTCGAAGAAGGGTTAGGGTTTGTGTTTGTAAAAGAAATCGCGGCTGCAGACAGAACTTAAACTATCATGAACATCAGCGGCGGTATTAATATATACCGCCGGTGATAATGAAAGTATCTGCGGCGGTATTAGCTTCTACCGCCGGTGATAAGCGACGTATTTGCATGTTTTCAAGGCTTCAGCGGCAGTATTTCTCCATACCGCCGGTGATAATTATATTATTAATATTATTATCATTATTTAATTACTATTATTATTATTTTATTGCTACTAAAATTATGATTATTAGTATAATTATTAAGATTAATATAATAATTATTATTATGATGATGATTAGGATTATAAGGATTATTTATTATTATGACTATTGTTTGATTTTCATTATTATTATTATTATTATTATTATTATTATTATTATTATTATTATTATTATTATTAATAATACTATTATTATTATTATTAGGATTATTTATTATTATGATTATTGCATGATTTTCATTATTATGATTATTCTCATGATTATTTTTATTATTATTATTATTATAGACAAAGGCTTTTAGTGAAAATGTTGAATCGAGCATTAGATTGATATCGTTTGAAGATGGAATTTTATCAAATTTTGCGAAAGTTGGAAAATGACGATTACTCGAACAAGTAAATTGTCTAATAATAATAATAATAATAATATTATGACTAATATTAATTATTATGATGAAAATATGATGATGATTATTATTTTCATGATGATTATTGATATGATGATTATTATTATTATTATAGACAAAGGCTTCTAATGAAAATGTAGAATCGAGCGTTAGATCGATATCGTTTGAAGTTGGAATTCTATCAAGTTTTGAGAATTTTGGAAAATGACGATTACTCGACCAAGTAAATTGACTAATAATAATAATAATTATTATTATTATATTATTATGATTAATATTAATTATTATTATGAAAATATGATGATGATTATTATTACTATGATGATTACGATTATTATGATTATTACTATTATGATTATTATTATTATTATTATTATTATTATTATTATTATTATAGACAAAGGCTTCTAATGAAAATGTAGAATCGAGCGTTAGATCGATATCGTTTGAAATTGGAATTCTATCAAGTTTTGAGAAAGTTGGAAAATGATGATTACTCGATCAAGTAAATTGTCTAATAATAATAATATTATTATGATTAATATTAATTATTATTATGAAAATATGATGATGATTATTATTACTATGATGATTACGATAATTATGATTATTATTATTATTATTATTATTATTATTATTATTATTATTATTATTATTATTATTATTATTATTATAATTATTAGGATTATTTATTATTATGATTATAATTATTAGGATTATTTATTATTATGATTATTGTATGATTTTCATTATTTTTCTGATTATTATTATTATTATGATTGTTATTTTTATGATTATTATTATTATTCTGTGATTTTCAGTGGGGGTACTACTTTTCAGTGGCGGTACCGCCGGTGAAAGTTGAACTTTCAGTGGGGGTAGGTATTTTCAATGGCGGTACCGCCGGTAAAAGAAAGCATTGAGGAGAAGTTTTAGCTTTTCAATGGCGGTACCGCCGGTGAAAGTTATCAGTGGGGGTACATATTTTCAATGGCGGTACCGCCGGTGAAAGTTAAACAATCAGTGGGGGTTGTTGTTTTCAATGGCGGTACCGCCGGTAAAAGAAATGTTGTGCAAATATTTTAGCTTTCAAGGGCGGTACCGCCGGTGAAAGTTAAACTTTCAGTGGGGGTACCTATTTTCAATGGCGGTACCGCCGGTGAAAGAAAGCCTTGCGTAGAGGTTTTAGCTTTCAACGGCGGTACCGCCGGTGAAAATCATACTTTCAGTGGGGGTACCTATTTTCACCGGCGGTACCGCCGGTGAAAATGTACTTTCAGTGGGGGTATATGTTTTCAGTGGCGGTACCGCCACTGAAAATATTATTAGTGGGGGTACCGCCGGTAATAATATTTCCCCGCCGGTGATAGTGCTGTTTCTAGTAGTGTCTGTTTATGATTTAGGAGTTCAAATAACGTGTTTTGAGATCATTTGTATCGTATCTTTTACTACATAACTCTCCAACAAATTTTACAAACACTAAGAAAGTTCGTTTTTCGATTCATAACATTCTATTAATTCTCTGAGGAGTCCAAATTTTACAAACACTAAGAAAGTTTGATTTTCGATTCATAACATTCTTTTAATGCTCAGAGGAGTACAAATAACGTGTTTTTTCGATGGTTAGAATCGAATCGTTTACTACGTAACATTTCACCAAATTGTACGAACACTAAAAAAAAATTCTTTTCGATTCATAGCAATCTTTTGCGCTTAGAGGAGTTCAAATAACGTGTTTTTAGATTATTTGTATCGTATCTTTTACTACTTAACTTTTCACCAAATTTTACAAACACTAAGAAAGTTTGTATTTCGATTCATTAGATTCTTTTAATGCTATCGGGAGTCCAAATAACGTGTTTTTGAGATGGTTTGGATCGAATCTTTTACTACATAACTTTTCACCAAATTGTACAAACACAAAGAAAATTTTCTTTTCGATTCATAGCAATCTTTTTGCGCTTAGAGGAGTTCAAATAACGTGTTTTTAGATCATTTGTATCGTTTCTTTTACTACATAACTATTCACCAAATTTTGCAAACACTAAGAAAGTTCTCTTTTCGATTCATAGCAATCTTTTTATGCTTTAGGAGTTCAAATAACGTGTTTTTACATCATTTGTATCGTATCTTTTAGTACATAAGTTTTCACCAAATTTTACAAACCCTAAGAAAGTTCGTTTTTCGCTTCATTACATTCTTTTAATTCTCTGAGGAGTCCAAATAACGTGTTTTTGAGATGGTTTGCATCGAATCTTTTACTACATAACTTTTCACCAAATTGTACAAACACTAAGAAAGTTTCCTTTTCGATTCAAAGCAATCTTTTTACGTTTTGAGGACTTCAAATAACGTGTTTTTAGATCATTTGTAACGTATCTTTTACTATATAACTTTTCACTAAATTTTACAAACACTAAGAAAGTTTGTTTTTCGATTCATAACATTCTTTTAACGCTCCGAGGAGTCCAAATAACGTGTTTTTGAGATGGTTTGGATCGAATCTTTGATTACGTAACTTTTCACCAAATTGTACAAACACTAAGAATGATTTCTTTTCGATTCATAGCAATCTTTTTACGCTTAGATGAGTTCAAATAACGTGTCTTTAGATCATTTGTATCGTATCTTTTACTACATAACTTTTCACCAAATTTTACAAACACTAAGAAAGTTTGATTTTCGATTCATAACATTCTTTTAATGCTCTGAGGAGTCCAAATAACGTGTCTTTAGATCATTTGTATCGTCGTATCTTTTACTACATAACTTTTCACCAAATTTTACAAACACTAAGAAAGTTCGTTTTTCGATTCATAACATTCTATTTATTCTCTGAGGTGTCCAAATAACATGTTTTTAGATCAATTGTATCGTATCTTTTACTACCTAAAATTTCACCAAATTTTACGAACACTAAGAAAGTTTGTTTTTCGATTCTTAACATTCTTTTAATGCTCTGAGGAGTCCAAATAACGTGTTTTTGAGATGGTTAGCATCGAATTGTTTACTACGTAATATTTCACCAAATTGTGCGAACACTAAAAAACTTTTCTTTTCGATTCATAGCAATCTTTTTGCGCTTAGAGGAGTTCAAATAACATGTTTTTAAATCATTTGTATCGTATCAATAACTACATAACTTTTCACCAAATTTTACAAACACTAAGAAAGTTTGTATTTCTATTCATTAGATTATTTTAATGCTGCCAGGAGTCCAAATAATGTGTTTTTGAGATGGTTTGGATCGAATCTTTTACTACGTAACTTTTCACCAAATTGTACAAACACAAAGAATATTTTCTCTTCGATTCATAGCAATCTTTTTGTGCTTTGAGGAGTTCAAATAACGTGTTTTCAGATCATTTGTATCGTATCTTTTACTACGTAACTTTTCACCAAATTTTACAAAAACTAAGAAAGTTTGTTTTTCGATTCATAACATTATTTTAATGCTATGAGGAGTCCAAATAACGTGTTTTTAGATCATTCGTATCGTTTCCTTTACTACATAACTTATCACCAAATTTTGGAAACACTAAGAAAGTTCTCTTTTCGATTCATAGCAATTTAGTTATGCTTTTGGAGTTCGAATAACGTGTTTTTAGATGATTTGTATCGTATCTTTTACTACATGACATTTCATCAAATTTTACAAACAATAAGAAAGTTTGTTTTTCAATTCATAACATTCTTTTGACGCTCTGAGGAGTCCAAATAACATTTTTTTGAGATGGTTTGGATCGAATATTTGACTACGTAACTTTTCACCAAAATGTACAAACACTAGGAATGTTTTATTTTCGATTCGTAGCAATCTTTTTACGCTTAGAGGAGTTCAAATAACGTGTTTTTAGATCATTTGTATCGTTTCTTTTACTACATAACTTTTCACCAAATTTTGCAAACACTAAGAAAGTTCTCTTTTCGATTCATAGCAATCTATTTATGCTTTAGGAGTTCAAATAACGTGTCTTTAGATCATTTGTATCGTCGTATCTTTTACTACATAACTTTTCACCTAATTTTACAAACACTAAGAAAGTTCGTTTTTCGGTTCATAACATTCTATTTATTCTCTGAGGTGTCCAAATAACGTGTTTTTAGATCAATTGTATCGTATCTTTTACTACCTAAATTTTCACCAAATTTTACGAACACTAAGAAAGTCTGTTTTTCGATTCATAACATTCTTTTAATGCTCTGAGGAGTCCAAATAACGTGTTTTTGAGATGGTTAGCATCGAATTGTTTACTACGTAACATTTCACCAAATTGTGCGAACACTGAAAAAAATTTCTTTTCGTTTCATAGCAATCTTTTTGCGCTTAGAGGAGTTCAAATAACGTGTTTTTAAATCATTTGTATCGTATCTTTTACAACATAACTTTTCACCAAATTTTACAAACACTAACAAAGTTTGTATTTCTATTCATTAGATTATTTTAATGCTGCCAGGAGTCCAAATAATGTGTTTTTGAGATGGTTTGGATCGAATCTTTTACTACGTAACTTTTCACCAAATTGTACAAACACAAAGAATATTTTCTCTTCGATTCATAGCAATCTTTTTGCGCTTTGAGGAGTTCAAATAACGTGTATTTGGATCATTTGTATCGTTTCTTTTACTACATAACTATTCACCAAAATTTGCAAACACTAAGAAAGTTCTCTTTTCGATTCATAGCAATCTATTTATGCTTTAGGAGTTGAAATAACGTGATTTTAGATCATTTGTATAGTATCTTTTACTACATAACTTTTCACCATAATTTAGAAACACTATGAAAGTTCGTTTTTCGATTCATAACATTCTTTTAATTCTCTCAGGAGTCCAAATAACGTGTTTTTGAGATGGTTTGCATCGAATCTTTTACTGCGTAACTTTTCACTAAATTGTACAAGCGCTATGAAAGTTTCCTTTTCGATTCATAGCTATCTTTTTACGTTTTGAGGAGTTCAAATAACGTGTTTTTAGATCATTGGTATCGTATCCTTTACTATATAACTTTTCACCAAATTTTACAAACACTCTGAAAGTTTGTTTTTCTATTCATAACATTCTTTTAACGCTCCGAGGAGTCCGAATAACGTGTTTTTGAGATGGTTTGGATCGAATATTTTACTACGTAACTTTTCACCAAATTGTACAAACACTAAGAAAGTTCTCTTTTCGATTCATAGCAATCTTTTTACGGTTTGAGGAGTTCAAGTAACGTGTTTTAAGTTCATTTGTATAGTATGTTTCACTACGTTACTTTTCGCCAAATTTTACACACACTAAGAAATTTTGTTTTTTTATTCATAACATTCTTTTAATGCTCTGAGGAATCCAAATAACATGTTTTTAGATCATTTGTATCGTTTCTTTTACTACATAACTTTTCACCAAATTTTGCAAACACTAAGAAATTTCTCTTTTCGATTCATAGCAATCTAATTATGCTTGTAGGAGTTTAAATAACATATTTTTAGATGATATTTATCGTATCTTTTACTACATGACATTTCATCAAATATTACAAACACTAAGAAAGTTTGTTTTTCAATTCATAACATTCTTTTGACGCTCTGAGGAGTCCAAATGACGTATTTTTAGATCATTCGTATTGTTTCTTTTACTACTTAACTTTTCACCAAATTTTGCAAACACTAAGAAAGTTCTCTTTTCGATTCATGGCAATCTAGTTATGATTTAGGAGTTCAAATGACGTGTTTTTAGAGATCATTTGTATCGTATCTTTTACTACGTTACTTTTCACCAAATTTTACAAACACTAAGAAAGTTTGTTTTTTCGATTCATAACATTCTTTTAATGCTCTGAGGAGTCCAAATAACGTGTTTTTGAGATGGTTTGGATCGAATCTTTTACTACGGAACTTTTCACCAAATTGCACAAACACGAAGAAAGTTCTCTTTTCGATTCATAGCAATCTTTTAATGCTCTGAGGAGTCCAAATAAGGTGTTTTTAGATCATTTGTATCGTTTCTTTTACTACATAACTTTTCACCAAATTTTGCAAACACTAAGAAAGTTCTCTTTTCGATTCATAGCAATCTAGTTGTGCTTTAGGAGTTCAAATAACGTGTTTTTAGATTATTTGTATCGTATCTTTTACTACATAACTTTTCATCAAATTTTACAAGCACTGATAAAGTTTGTTTTTTTTATTGATGTCATTCTTTTAACGCTCCGAGGAGTCAAAATAACGTGTTTTTGAGATGGTTTGGATCCAATCTTTTACTACGTAACTTTTCGCCAAATTGTACAAACACTAAGAAAGTTCTCTTTTCAATTCATAGCAATCTTTTTACGCTTTGAGGAGTTCAAATAACGTGTTTTTAGATCATTTGTATCATATCATTTACTACGTAAACTTTCACCAAATTTTACAAACACTAAGAAAGTTTGTTTTTCGATTCATAACATTCTTTTAATGCTCCGAGGAGTCCAAATAACGTGTTCTTGAGATGGTTTGGATCGAATCTTTGACTACGTAACTTTTCACTAAATTGTACAAACACTATGAATGTTTTCTTTTCGATTCATAGCAATCTTTTTACGGTTAGATGAGTTCAAATAACATGTTTTTAGATCATTTGTATCGTATCTTCTACTACATAACATTTCACCAAATTTTAAAAATACCAAGAAAGTTTGTATTTCGGTTCATAAGATTCTTTTAATGCTATGAGGAGTCCAAATAACGTGTTTTTGAGATGGTTTGGATCGAATCTTTTACTACGTAACTTTTCACCAAATTGTACAAACACTAAGAAAGTTCTCTTTTCGATTCATAGCAATCTTTTTACGTTTTGAGGAGTTCAAATAACGTGTTTTTAGATCATTTGTATCGTATCTTTTACTACGTAAATTTTCACAAAATTTTACAAACACTAAGAAAGTTTGCTTTTCGAATCATAACATTCTTTTAATGATCCGAGGAGTCCAGATAACGTGTTCTTGAGATGGTTAGGATCGAATCGTTTACTACGTAATTTTTCAGCAAATTGTACAAACAATAAGAAAGTTTTCTTTTCGATTTATAGCAATCTTTTCACGCTTTGAGGAGTTCAAATAACATGTTTTTAGATCATTTGTATCGTATCTTTAATTACATAACTTTTCATCAAGTTTTACAAACACTAAGAAAGTTTGTTTTTCAATTCATAACATTCTTTTGACACTCTGAGGAGTCCAAATAACGTGTTTTTGAGATGGTTTGGATCGAATCTTTGACTACGAAACTTTTCACTAAATTGTACAAACACTATGAATGTTTTCTTTCCGGTTCATAGCAATCTTTTTACGGTTAGATGAGTTCAAATAACGTATTTTTAGATCATTTGTATCGTATCTTCTACTACATAACATTTATCCAAATTTTACAAACACCAAGAAAGTTTGTATTTCGGTTCATAAGATTCTTTCAATGATATGAGGAGTCCAAATAACGTGTTTTTGAGATGGTTTGGATCGAATCTTTTACTACGTAACTTTTCATCAAATTGTACAAACACTAAGAAAGTTCTCTTTTCGATTCATAGCATGCTTTTTACGGTTTGAGGAGTTCAAGTAACGTGTTTTTAGATCAATTGTATCGTATATTTTACTACGTAACTTTTCAACAAATTTTACAAACAATAAGAAAGTTTGTCTTTCGATTCATAACATTCTTTTAATGCTCTGAGGAGTCCAAATAAGGTGTTTCTAGATCATTTGTATCGTTTCTTTTACTACATAACTTTTCACCAAAATTTGCAAACACTAAGAAAGTTCTCTTTTCGATTCATAGCAATCTAGTTATGCTTTAGGAGTTAAAATAACGTGTTTTAGATCATTTGTATCGTATCTTTTACTACTTAACTTTTCTTCAAATTTTTCAAACACTAAGAAAGTTTATTTTTTGATTGATAGCATTCTTTTAACGCTTTGAGGAGTTCAAATAACGTGTTTTTAGATCATTTATATCGTATCTTTTACTACATAACTTTTCACCAAATTTTACAAACACTAAGAAAGTTTGTATTTCGATTCATAACATTCTTTTAATGCTCTGAGGAGCCCAAATAATGTGTTTTTCATATGGTTTGGATCGAATCTTTTACTACATAACTTTTCACCATATTGTACAAACACTAAGAAAGTTCTCTTTTCGATTCATAGCAATCTTTTTATGCTTTGAGGAGTTCAAATAACGTGTTTTTAGATCATTTGTATCGTATCATTTACAACATAATATTTCACCAAATTTTACAAACACTAAGAAAGTTTGTATTTCGATTCATAAGATTCTTTTAATGCTATGAGGAGTCCAAATAACGTGTTTATGAGATGGTTTGGATCGAAACTTTGACTACGTAACTTTTCACCAAATTGTACAAACACTAAGAATGTGTTCTTTTCAATTCATAGCAATCTGTTTACGCTTAGAGGAGTTCGAATAACGTGTTTTTAGATCATTTGTATTGTATCTTTTACTACATAACTTTTCACCAAATTTTACAAACACTAAGAAAGTTCGTTTTTTCATTTATAGCAATCTTTTCACGCTTTGAGAAGTTCGAATAACATGTTTTTAGATCATTTGTATCGTATCTTTTAGTACATAACATTTATCCAAATTTTACAAACACTAAGAAAATATGTTTTTCGATTCATAACAATCTTTTAACGCTCTGAGGAGCACCAAATAACCTGTTTTTGAGATGGTTTGGATCGAATCTTTTACTGCGTAACTTTTCACCAAATTGTGCAGACACTAAGAAAGTTTTATTTTTGATTCATAGCAATATTTTTACGTTGTAGGAGTTCACATAACTTGTTTTTAGATAATTTGTATCGTATCTTTTATTACTTAACTTTCCACCAAATTTTACAAGCACTAAGAATTTGTTTTTTCGATTCATAATATTCTTTTAACGCTCTGAGGAGTCCAAATAACGTGTTTTTGACATGGTTTGGATCGAATCTTTTACTACGTAACTTTTCACCAAATTGTACAAACACTAAGAAATTTCTCTTTTCGATTCATAGAAATCTATTTACGGTTTGAGTAGTTCAAGTAACGTGTTTTTAGATCATTTGTATCGTATCTTTTACTACATAACTTTTCACCAAATTTTACAAACACTAAGAAAGTATGTTTTTCAATTCATAACAATCTTTTAACGCTCCGAGGAGTGTAAATAACGTGTGTTGGAGATGGTTTTGATCGAATCATTTACTACGTAACTTTTCATCAAATTGTACAAACACTAAGAAAATTCTATTTTTGATTCATAGCATGCTTTTTACTCTTTGAAGAGTTCAAATAACGTGTTTCTAGATCATTTGTATCGTATCTTTTGCCACATAACTTTTTACCAAATTTTACAAACACTAAGAAAGTTTGTTTTTCGATTCATAACTATATTTTAACGCTCTGAGGAGCCCTAATAATGAGTTTTTGAGATGGTTTGGATCGGATCTTTTACTCGTAACTATTCACCAAATTGTACAAACACTATGAAAGTTTTCTTTTCGATTCATGGCAATCTTTTTACGTTTTAGGAGTTCAAATAACTTGTTTTTAGATCATTGGTACCGTATCTTTTACTACATAACTTTCCACCAAATTTTACAAACACTAAAAAAGTTGGTTTTTAATTCCTAGCATTATTTTTACGCTTTGAGGGGTTCAAATAACGTGTTTTTAGATCATTTGTATCGTATTTTTTGCTACACAACTTTTCACCAAATTTTACAAACACTAAGAAAGTTTGTTTGTCCATTCATAGCAATATTTTATGCTTTGAAAAATTCAAATAACGTGTTTTTAGATCATTGGTATCGTATCTTTTACTACATAACTTTCCACGAAATTTTACAACCACTAAGAAAGTTTTGTTTTTCGATTCATAACATTCTTTTAACGGTCTGTGGAGTCCAAATAACGTGTTTTTCAGAAGGTTTGGATCGAATCTTTTACTTCGTAACTTTTCACCAAATTTTACAAACACTAAGAAAGTTCTCTTTTCGATTCAAAGCAATCTTTTTACGCTTTGATGAGTTCAAATAATGAGTTTTTAGATTGTATCGTATCTTTTATTACATAAATTTTCACCAAATTTTACATACACTAAGAAAGTTTGTTTTCGATTCATAACATTCGTTTAACGTTCTGAGGAGTCCAAATAACGTGTTTTTGAGATGGTTTTGATCGAATCATTTACTACGTAAGTTTTCACCAAATTGTACAAACACTAAGAAAATTTTCTTTTCGATTGATAGCAATCTTTTTACTACGTAAGTTTTTTGATCATTTGTATCATATCTTTTACTACATAAGTTTTCACCATAATTTACAAACACTAATAAAGTTTGTTTTTCAATTCATAACAATCTTTTAACTCTCCGAGGAGTCTAAATAACGTGTTTTGGAGATGGTTTGGATCGAATCTTTTACTACGTAACTTTTCGCCCAATTGAATAAAACACTAAGATAGTTCTCTTTTCGATTCATGGCAATATTTTTACGCTTTGAGGAGTTCAAATAACGTGTTTTTATATCATTTGTATCGTATCTTTTACTTCATAACTTTTCACCAAATTTTACAAACACAGTTTGTTTTTCAATTCATGACAGTCTTTTAACGCTCTGAGGAGCACAAATAACGTGTTTTTGAGATGGTACTGTTAGCATCTATTTAAGCCTTGAAAAGTCCAAATATCGTGTTTTTGTGGACATTGTATCGACAGGTTTACGACACAATTTATCACCATATTATTATTAATATATACAATTTTATGGAAATCCTTGCATTTATAGAAGGTCACATCATCACTTTAATATTGACCATTAGATCTTGATCAAATGGTCCAAGATACTTGCTTTTTCATTTGAACATGGTCAATATAGACCAAGTAATTTAAAAGTTACATGAACCTTGTCCATCGTGGACCAAGTTCATTCTATTTTTTTGATCTCAATTAAATAAGGAAAATTATTATTATTATTAATATTATTAATTTTAACGAAATCCTTGCATTTATAGAAGGCCACATCATCAGTATAATATGGGCCATTTGATGTTAATCAAAAGGTCCAAAATACTTGTTTTTTCAGACACATTTTACCTTTCAAAATAGAAAAAGAAGATTATTTTGATATTATTAGAATGAACAGGCATAATAAATTGTATATTTTTTCAAACTTTTAATGTATTTCATAATTATTTATGTTGAAATCACTCTTTATACCTTACTTCTAATTTTAGAGGGTTGTTGAGGAGCTGTCACGTGGCATGTTTTGTGCTCGCCATGTGGCCTTTTCTTTTAAAAAAAAAGTTATTTATTTATCCAAAAAATTTCTGTCAGATTTTTTCAATTTTTAGATTTCGCGGGGTGCGTGACATGCCTTGTGCCCGCCACTTGGCCCATTTTTAATTTTTTTTTTTAAATATTTTTGTTCTTCAAAATATTATTTTTTCAATTTTGAGATTCCGTGGGGGACTGCCAAGTAGCATGTACTGTGTTCGTCACGTTGCCATTTTAATTTTTTTTTTCTTCAAATTTTTCAAATTTTTACATTTTGCATAACACATGAAAATAAGATAAGTCACGTGGAATGTTATGTGCCCGCCACGTCGTCACAGGTTTTGTTAGCCCTAGAAAACTGTCTAGAAGGATAAATATTAGGAAGGTGTTAGGTTCATTCATCCGAATAAGTCTTTTTGTAAGGGCCGGTTTTCACTTCTAACTTACAACGTACCGAGAAGGGTAATTCATGTCTATGAAATATTCGGATTACGGCTATGACATTCACATCGCTAACATTACATATATGAAATTATAATAACAACACATCTAAACAAAAAAAAAAGCAATAACACAAACAAAAAAATGCATTGGACTAGAACAAACCCGCGCAATTGTATATGAGTATCGCTAGTAGTTCTTAAATAAAAAATCTCATTCTAATGTTGACATAATAATAGTACGATTCTGATCAAGATCGTGAAGGGAACAGTTAAAAGGGTATATCACATATTTTAAAAGATATATATTTCAGAAAATATAACCAAAACATATATTCTACTTGAAAAATATATGTCCCACAAAGACAGGACGAATAATTAAAATAATTTTATCATGCATCGAAAAATATATATTTTAGAAGAAAGAAACCAAACATGTTTTGTATTTTGAAAATGTATAATCATAACTAAAATAAATATATGATGCATCTTAAAAAAGTATTCAAAGAGATCTAAATTAAACATGCTTGTACTTAGAAAAGATATATCATACATATTAAAAAATACAACACACCATTATATACATTTACTGTAATTAAAAATGTATATTATACATTTTAAAGGTGACTGACACACATCTAAAATGTATACAGTACATTTCGAAAGGTATATCTTAAGAAAGTATAAATCAAACACGTATTATATTTCAAAAAATATCCGTTCGTTTAAAAAAGAATAAAGCATATCGTACATCTAAAAAAATATTTCATAAGAGTAATAAAAAAACGTATTGTACTTCAAAACGGTATATTATAGTTAAAATAACAACGTTTAAGAAAATTGACGGAGACATCGCCTAAATCAGTAGGCTACTAAAATCATTCATGTAAAATAATTTCAAAGAAAAAGTATGTTGAAGCGGAGCGAGGGTACCAATTAAACATAGTATTGTTTATAGAAAGCTTCTAAAAGTTTGATATGGTGTCTTCCAAATACATTCCAATATTCTTGATGCAGTATGCTTATATCACTAAGGTGGTTCATTGAGATAGTTGACATCTCATTTAACGTTAAATTAACATGTAAAAATAAATTAACGTTAACTAACATGTAGGAATTAATTATTAATTCAATTTTACATGTTAATTATACATTAATTGAGATAATAACTATTTCAATTATTCATTCTAGTAATGTAAGCATAACTACGTTAAAAAATTCATGATGCATTCTTGAGCATGGTATAATTGTTGTTGTATACATATGATTAGTGATGTGGCGTGGTTGTTAAATCTTATGATTTGATGAAGTGGCGTGGTTGTTAAATCTTAATGTTAATATTTTAATTCATGATTTTATATTTTAATTTATGATTTTAATTTATGATTTGATTATCGTTTGATAATCATTGAACGTGTCAAATCATAAATAAATCTCTTAAAAATGAAAATGTGGAGTGATAGCTAGGTTATCAGAAATTGCGGAGGAGAATTTGGGAGGCATTTCAACATTTTCCTTTACATATATGGGGTAATGTGTGTTGTATTTAATTTTTTTAAAACTAAGTCTGTATTTATTTACGAGTGTTACATTGGATTGGTGCATGACGGACCCGTTGTATTTTCCTTTGGTATGACGTATGAGTTGTTCAAATACTTGGTCAATTTTTTTCTGTTTTCAATCGATCAAATCAATTGCTATTAGGAAGAACATTGGCAAGACTGAGCTTCATGGATTATTACAAAATCTTAGAGGTGGATCGAGATGTGACGGCCGAGGACATAAAGATGGCGTATAAACAGCTCGCGATCAAGTGGCATCCCGATAAGAATTTGAAAAACCACGAGGAATGCGAGGAGAAATTTAAGCAGATCAATGAAGCTTACAAGGTAAATATTTCGTCATCAATTTATTTCTTTTGTGATTCTTCTTCTGGTCGATCTTGTGCTGGTTTAATTTCAATGCTCTGAATTATTATGAACAAGGCGAAGTCCCCAGCTACACTCTGTTGATTTCTCTAATTTCAATCATCTGAAATTTAAGCAGATTAATTATTATTTTTGAAGAAAAAAATGTGAAATATGAAAACACTAAATTTGGAGTGATGATACTCATCCCCATTACAATCCCCCTAGATGTTTGATGTGTTGGCATGTCATTAAATACAGTAGCGAATCATTAATTTTTTTGTTTGAATCATCCTATATAGGATGAGAGGAAATTAAATATTCATTGTTTCACACATCATTAATATATTTATTGTTTTATTGGATTTGTTCACCACCATCCATGATTAATTAAATCTAAACTTACAAATTTGAAAATAAATTATTATACTCGATTAATTGATCTTGTTACATGTGTTAAACATGTGTATATAATCCATTTACACTGTTTAACACGTGTTAAATCCATCATTTGACACATCATCAATACATTTAATATTTTAATAACATTGTTTACTACCACCAACATTGAATTAACTCTAACTTTTTAAATATGAAAACTAAATCATTTGAGGTTGAATTAATCCATCGTTTAACACATGTTAAGCTGATGGCACACATAGTTTAAAAAAAAAATAGATGAGCAAATAATTAATGCAATTAACTTGTATGTAGTAAATATTTTCAGGATGCTAGATTTACCACACGGTAAAAAAAATTATACAAAAGATGAATTTAATTTTATTGTTTACCATGCATTAATTTAGATTTAGCATTAAATTCAATCAATTAAATTCTTGCCAATAATCAAGTATTGTGGGGGAATGTAAAGGGGACAAATATATTTTTTTCAATTTTGATTGGCCAATTATTTGCTTTCAAAAAAAGAAATGGTCAATTATGAAAGCAAGATTTCTCTAACTATATAAAAAATAGTAATTTCTTATTAATCAAAAAAAAAAATAGTAATTTCTTATTTAAATTATCATCTCTTTAATAAATCCTCTCAATTTTTATCCATAAAATCATGCCTTCATACCTAATGGATGGATTTCTTATGGCTGAAAGATAGGAATAAAATACTACAGTATATACTAAAATTAATTTGGATGACGTGATGTCTTGCTTACAATAATTAAAAATAATGACACATAAACAGCTAAACAGAAATAAATAAAAAATTAATTTAATTGTTTTATCAATGATTGAGATTTATCTACAGTTTATAATCAAATAATAGGTCAAAAATTAAAATTTGGGTTAACTTGTGATGTAGTTATTAGAAATTTATCTTTTTACAGTAAAACTCGAATCTTACTGACCTTCGAGATTATTTCACACCCTTGCATTATGTTTAATTTGTATGATATTTTTTTTCTAAAAAAGTTTTAATTGACAATATAACCTTTCATCAGCTTCTTCTTTTTCGACGAAAGAGAGAAAATAAATTTAAACTTCTATCAACTCCTCTCTTTTTTTGGATGAAAATACGGACTCAAACTTTTCAAACTCTCCTCTGTTTATGTTAAATTTTGAAGCAGAACTAATCATTTTTATCACTTCAAAATAAACATTTCTCCTTTCAGTAGGTACTGAGCGATCCTCAAAAGCGAGCAGAATATGTTTTCAACGAAACTTCTCCATCCTCGAGCCAATTTTCCTATCATTCATTCAGCGATTCTCTATTCGACTCTCCCTTTAGTCAAGGATCGTCAAGCACATTTTCAGATGCATTCAGTGATTCTCTATTTAGATCCATCTTTGGTCGCGGGTTCACGCCAAAAGTGAAAGATCCACCAATTGAGCATAATGTAAATTGTACCCTCGAGGACTTGTATTTCGGTGCTGTCAAGAGATTCGTAATTTCACGAGAAGTTCTTGGCCCTAGAGGGTAAATTATCTGTCTATTAAAAACCTTCAAATATCACATAGACGGATATACCCTCCAAAATGCAAATTATCGTGAATACCCCTGCAAAACTGCAGAAATATTGTCAATACCCTTCCTTCCCTGATTTTTCAAACAAACGCCTAAATTACGGTTCTTTCTCGTGTATTTCGTTTAAATGCAAATAAGGAAACCAGGTATTTCTCAGTTTGTAAGGGTATACATGATAATTTCAGATTTTGCAGGATTACGCGTGAAACTGCCCCATGAAAAAGAAAGATTATATAGAATAAATATTTGATGAAATCATTAGTATATATTGAAAATATCTCTCGATTATAAAACATATCGAATATTCTACAGAACGACGAAGGAAGTAAAGGAAACCGTAACAATAAACATAGAACCCGGCATGCAAAACAGGACGAGATTCGTTGTCGAAGAAAAAGGGAGTGAGAAACCCAACACAATCCCCGCAGACATAATACTAATTCTAAACCAAAAACCCCACGATTTATTCACTAGAGAAGGGGACGATTTGATTTTTAGTGAAACCGCCTCTTTGTTCGAATGTTTCATGTGCTACCGCGAGATTGATTTTAGAACACTCGATGGTAAGGATTTAAGGGTGAACATAAACTGTTTTACGTTCCCGCGTCGCGAGTGGGTTTTTAAAGGAGAAGGTATGCCTTCCGTAACTCATCCTTCGTTTCGAGGCGATTTAAAGATTCGTTTGAATCTTCGATTGTTATAATTGGAGACGATTAAATTTAGATTTGTCTACTGTAATTAAAGTTTTTATATTGTATATATAAACCTTGATAAATTAAATTGTTTGAATGTATACAAGGTGAAATAGACCGGTGGTTTTTATCTTTTTTTTTGTTTTTAAATTAGTGCGTAATATAGTTTTGTTAATTTAGATAATCAAATTTGTCTTAATATACCTTTTAAACATTTCAAATTTCTTATTTCAAAATATAATTTCCAATAATTATTGTATAATTATTAATTTTGTATGGCTCAATATAGGATACAATAAAATAAGACAGAGAAAAGAGACAACAAGGCGTCACGTGCAGCTCGTGATTTAACGGTCGATTTGATAAATACACTCCAAAAATTCAACATCTGCACTTCCTTCCTCATTCTCCAGAACTCAAAGCAGGTGAACCATAAAATACAACGAGTACAAACATCAAACCCAGTAAATTGACGATTCTGCCCTCAATAAGCAAAGAAAATAGAACCACATGAATACCGGTCAAAAGCCGGCGCTAAAATAACGTGACAGCCTGTTATAAAGAGGGGCATTTCCGTCATTTCGTTTATTATTATAATATACTTTAGGATAGTCGCATGACAGCGTGTACTCTACGCTGATATTTTCTAGTTCCATTTCTACCCCTCCGATTAGAATCCAACAGTCTTTAGATCGTTTAATTCAGGGGCATAGTTGTAAATAAGAAAAGAGAATCAAGATGGGCGCACCTTATTATTAAAATAAAGAACAATAATTAAAACCGGCTTTTGTGATTATTGATTTTCATTAGTGAAGATAAGATTGATATGATGTCTCCATTTTTTGTATCAATGGATGACTCCAGTTTTTTTTTTCTTCATCCACAACTTAACCCTTGGTCTCTACAGATTTCGTTAGAATTGAACTGAAAGTGAAACTAAACCGAACCGTAAAATTTATAACTGAACCGCAAATTGTACTTTGCTTAAAAATTGTTAATTCATATAAATATTAATTATATATTAATTAACTGTTAATTTTTTTTTTTTTATTAATTATCATGTTAATTAAGTATGTTAATTAGAATATAGAGGATGTGGTGGTGAACTCTAGAGAGCAGGGTAAATGGTCTCGTTTTAAAATCGGAGCTAACCGGGTTTTTTTGTTTGGTTAATTCTGTCGAACCAAATCAAAATGTTTTGTAATTGAAAAATAAAAAGACACAGACATGCAAGAAAATAAATAATGAAATATTAACTTTAATTAATGATAATGAAAATATAATATTAAATTGGGGTACTTTCTCATTTAGTAAAATATCCGAAGTATCATTGAAGTACAATCTAAACCCGATTTTTTATCAAAGTTCTGAGATTTAATGATGTGTTCGTATTAAAAAAATGAAAATTGAATTTGCTATTTGTTGTTAGAATCCGTCCGCTATCAACTAGGAAACATCACGTAACAATTTCAGTAAGTTAATATGATAGTTAGTAAAATATGAAATATTGAAAAATCAATACCTAATCAATATTAAAACAAAAGGTATAAATTATGATCAAATGATGCATTATAAATATTTTTAGAAAATAATACTTATATTCAGAAAGGTCTAATTTATAAGTCAAAAGATATATTATTATTTTGAAAGGTATATAATATATTTAGAAATAATATATAATTCAAAAATGCATATCAACATTTTCCTATATATTTTTTAGAACGTATGAACCAAACATATATTGTATTTATTTCACACATTTAAAAAGAAATAACACATAACTATAAATATACATCTAAAAATTATATATTTCCAAAAATTAACCAAAAATGTAATATTATACTTTAAAAAAAAAAATTTTAAAAAATTATATTCAAGAAAACAAAAAAATAATTAACTGACTAACAATTACCCCAAATTTCACACATATAATATAAGCATTTTTTTTGAGATATGAACTGTTTTGCATTTAAAAATAAACTGAACCGGGCTATATTATTAGTTTTCAATCAAAGCGAACCGGTTTGATTGTCGGAACCGCGTAAACACCGCCGGTTAACGGAATCATAAAGGAAACACAGTCAAACACTGGAGATCTCCGATTTTTCAAACAGGGAGAGCACCGACCACATAACCACAGTGCTGGACAAAATAAAGAAGTAACTTGCAAGCAAGCAAGCTCGCTAATGGTCATCCTCACCAGCACCCTTCTATAACTCCTCACCCTTCTCTCTCTCTCCAGTCCTCTCAACTCTCCATTTCTCCAGTGCACCGCCATGCCAGGCCTAGTGACTCCCTCCGATACTCCTCTACGTCTCACCGTTCCCGATTCTCCTGCCACTCCTTCCATGTCCGGAGGCCGCCGCTCTCCGGCTGGGAAGAAGCCCTCTCCTTCCAAAAGGCCCGAAATTACTGCTGATTCTTCGCTCGACAATCCGGATCTGGGTCCTTTTCTTCTCAAATTGGCTCGGGACACCATGATCTCCACTGGCGAAGGTGGACCGAGCAAAGCCCTTGAATATGCCTTGCGCGCTTCCCGTGCTCTCGAGCGGAAAGGCGATGGGGCTGAGCTGGAGCTGGCTATGAGTTTACATGTCACTGCGGCTATATATTGTGCCCTTGGACGGCACAAGGAGGCGGTACCAGTACTGGAGAGGGCAGTTGAGGTCGCACAAGGGTGCAAGGAGGAAGAGAAGGAGGAGGAGGGGAATTTGGCTGAGTTTGCCGGGTGGATGCAGCTAGGGGATACCCATGCAATGCTAGGAAACACTGAAGAATCAGTCAAATGCTATGAGAAAGGACTCGAGGTGCAGATCCGCTCTCTCGGAGAGAACGATCCCCGTGTTGCAGAGACCTGCAGGTGAGTTTCTCTCGTTATTCTCAATTCAAAGCTGTGATCTTTGTCTTCTCTTGCTCTCAATTTAGTGGATTCAATTCACATCTCCTCTCCTCTCCTCCAATTCCCAGATACTTAGCCGAAGCACACGTACAAGCACTCCAATTCGACTCGGCCGAAAAGCTCTGCAAAAAGGCACTCGAGATCCACCGTGAGCACAGCGCTCCAGCCTCTCTAGAAGAAGCCTCGGACAGGCGTCTTATGGCACTAATCCTCGACGCACGCGGGGACCACGACGGAGCTCTCGAGCACCTAGTCCTCGCCTCCATGTCCACTCTCGCGCAAGGCAAGGACTCGGACGCCGCAGCCATCGATCTCGCCATTGGAGACGCTTATCTCTCTCTCGCTCGATTCGACGAAGCTGTTTTCTCGTACCAAAAATCTCTCACCGTTCTGAAATCCGCTCGCGGAGACTCTCATCCAGCTGTTGCCGCCGCCTTGTCTCGCCTCTCCTCTCTCTATCTCCGAACAGGTCGAGTCAGAGAATCGAAATCATATTCCGATTCAGCCCTCCGAATCTTCACGCGACCTGCACCGGGAGCCTCCCCAGACGAAATCGCCTCAGGACTAACCGAAATCGCCGCGATCTACGAATCCCTCGGCGAGCCCGATGAATCTATTAAACTTCTCCAGCGAGCCTTGAAACTTCTAGAAGATTCCTCATCCTCGCAATGGAGCGCCGTGGCCGGAGTCGAAGCCCAGCTTGGCGTGGTTTACTACATCACGGGGAGATTCGCGGACTCTAGAGCTTCGTTCGAGAGTGCCGTGAATAAATTACGAACTGGAGGAGAGAGAAGGAGCGCGTTTTTTGGAGTGTTGTTGAATCAAATGGGTCTCGCGTGTGTTCAGTTGTTTAAGATCGACGAAGCCGCCGAATTGTTCGAGGAGGCGAGAACTGTTTTGGAGAGAGAATGCGGGCCCGCTCATCAAGATACTCTCGGAGTTTATAGCAATCTCGCCGCTATTTATGACGCCATGGGAAGGTACGTACCACTTTTTTTATTTTATTTTTAATTTTTTGAGTAATATTTTTTTGTTTTTAAACGGGTAGGGTCGAGGATGCAATTGAAATATTAGAGCATGTATTGAAAGTGAGGGAAGAGAAACTGGGAACTGCAAATCCAGATGTGGAAGACGAGAAGAAAAGACTCGCGGAGCTTTTGAAGGAGGCGGGGAGGTCGCGAAGCAGGAAACAAAAATCGCTAGAGAATTTGTTTGGTTCGAATGCTCAGAGAAATAAGAAAGAGGCTGGGCGGAGGTGGTCTGCGTTTGGGTTCAGGAGCTCGAGTTAGAGAGAGAAAGAGAGAGATGGGACGATGTGTTCTTCTCTTTTGGGGTGTAAATTATCAAAGCAATTTGTAAAGATTTGTTTAGGGTTTTTTGCTTGTTTGTTTGTTTGGTTGGTTTTTTTGTATTATTCTTATTTGAGTGTATTTTGTGTGTTTTTGTTGTGATACGAGAAAAGCTTGATTTGTTTGGAGGGATTTGTACTTTTACGGGGATACACATTTATTCATATGGTTATTATATTTTATTAATTTTTACGACAAAAATTACTCTCGGCCCCATGAATTTGAAGAAACCATGAAGTTAGGATTTTCAAATTTAAAATTCTGTACAAAAACCAACATAAATCCTCCAAATTTCATTCAAGTTATTTTCTTCTTGGAGCTAAACTTGTGCACAATTGTCTTCAACACAACCAAAGCCACCCCAATTCCAAGCTTCTTCAATAGAACACTTCTCATTCTCCAATATTGACAACTCAATCTCACTCCAAAAATCATCTTTCTTCTCGCTCTCCTCGACACCTCCCATTTCTTCCCCTATCTCGCTCGAACAATTCAAATTCGATTTCGATATATTCTCGAAATTGGCCGCAGCAATGGCTGCAGCCTGTATATCCTTCGGGTTATTCGTCGAAGGAATCGGAAAAAGATGAACCAATTCGGGAAAGTTTAAAATGGCTTTTCTTCCCTTGAGGCATCGAGCCGCTACGTCATAGGCTCTCGCGGCCATTTCGGGGTCCGGGAAGGAACCGAGCCAAATTCGTGATTTTTTACGAGGTTCACGGATTTCCGAGACCCATCGACCCCATCGCCTTTTTCTGACGCCTCTGTAAACCGGGTGGTGAGTTCCTATTGGTGAAGGCTTTTCCATTTTTTGTTTGTTTTGATTTTTCGATCTTGATTTGGCTCGGGCCGGCTTGCTCGAAGATCCTTCACCTGTTAAGTCGTAGGTTAGTAAAACAACTAAGAAAGTTTTCACCCTCTTGTGTAGTACATTCAACTAAATGAAATTATGAAATTAGTTACAAACAAGAGACCGAATAGTGGGCAAATATGTACCATGTTGGAGATGCATATCAGATTCCATTCCGTACGAAAGCAAGCCATTCACCATTGAAAGGTTGCTAAAGACCATTGAAGAGAATGCGAGAGAAGAACAAGGGCTTTTAAAATAGAGAAAATGGCATTAGGCTTAGCTGGCCTTAAATAGCTATCAAAGAAAACACACATTTCAACTACTCATTAAATTCTCAATCAGGGCCAAATATTGGATTACCAGTGAACACCATTTTGTTTACCATACTATATTCTTGCTTTCAAGGGGGCACTATATTAATTAGGAGCTAAATAGAGAGGTCACAAACTCACAAGATGGAACATGACTATCTGCATGCCCCTTGTGAGAGGGAAGATATAGAAGGGGTGAAAGCAAAGTGTAGCTAACTCGAAGACACGAAACAGGCCAGTGATAATCACAGGCTTGAATTTTATTAGGACAGAACAGACTATTATTTTCTTTAACGTAATATTGTCTGTTCCTATAAAATATAGATCTGTTAATCAAGTCAATGTTATTAATGAGTAAACAAAATGTAGGTGCATTATTTGTTAATAACTCCAAAAATGGTATATTCCAATAACGTACCATTATATTTCTCAATGGATTAGCACATAACAACCACTTGCACATAAAACCCCAAATTCACGCTGAATGAGCCAAAAACGGCCTCTAAATCAAGGTCTGAACTCTAAACTACAATAATACCTTGGTAGCCCCCCAAAGGAATATTACTTTCCAACTAAACTCATGACTTCAATTAATAGTTACTACACACCACAAAATTCTGATAAACGAAATATCGATTTACTGATAAACGAAACATCATATACTGAGAGAACAAATCTCCAACATTATTATACCAATTTTCCAAGTTAAACATAACTTGTAATACTAAATACTTTTTCCCCCAAAACTCCACTATTTAGATATTTTCTCAAGTTTTTCTAAAGCACTAAAGGCGAAATATTATATTTATTTTTATACATATGGAGGATCGATAGAGGCCCATTCGAAGATCTGTTCATAGTGAGAAGCCGCAGTGTCCCAAGTAAAATCTTTTGTCATTCCTCTCTTCATTAAACCCTCCCACGAGGGTTTATGGTCTCTATACGTCCCAATTGCAAACCCTAAAGCCTGTAAAAAAATAACGCAAAATATTTAATGGATTCATTAATCTATTTTAAATACTAAAATGTGAGGATCGTACCTCTATCATGCTTTCTTTTGTTAATGGAGAGAAGGCCCACCTATATAATAAAATTTCAAGAAAACATATAATTCACATGAACATGATAATATATTTAATTTTAGGACAATTTATTTTGAATAAGTGAGAAAATACGTACCCAGTACCACTGCCTTTACCTTCATCGGCAAAAGGGTTGAAATGCTCTACAGTATCCTATATACATTTATACAAATAAATATAAATTAATGAAAATATTAATATAATATAATTTGATATAAAATGTGTTTCACCTTGAGGCCTCCAGTACTATGAACAACTGGTATGGTACCGTACCGCATGGCGTATAATTGATTCAGTCCACATGGCTCGAATCTCGATGGCATTAATAATATATCACATCTAAATAAAATAAAATAATTCAATTATTCCTCCAATAATTGTACCGAGAATAAATTTTAATAGATTATCAAATTTACCCAGCAGTTATGCGATGCGAAACGGGTACGTTAAATCCAACCCATCCTCTAAATTTATCTTTATGTGCATATTCTGCAGATCTCATCCATTCTTCAAATTCTTGATTTCCCGATCCAAGCATTATCTACAATAAATTAAAAAAATAAGATTAGAGGGGTATATTTGAAATTATTGAAAAATTGAAGCGGTAGACTTACAAATTGGACGTCCTCTCTCATGATGTCTGGGAGACCAGCCAAAATCAGATCAATTCCTTTTTGATAGTCTAATCTTCCAATAAATCCTATCTGCAAATAATTACCAAAATAATTGTATTATTGAGGGTAAAAATGTAAATGTTGAAATATTTGAAATGTAATATTAAATGTAAGATATTATATACCAGCGGGGTTAGAGGCCGCACAGGAAGACCTAATTCCTTCTGCAAATCGGCTTTGCACATAGCCTGAAAAAAATAATAATTTTATTAAATTTCAAGGACCAAAACGATAAAAATGAAATATAATATACATACCTTTCCAGAGAGGTCGTCAGAGTCGTAATGAAAAGGAATATGCTCATCAGTGCTGGGGTTCCAAGTATTAACATCAATTCCATTCACAATTCCTAAAAAGAAAATCAAGAATTAAAATTACTTTTAGAATTAAAAACAAATTATTGAAAATAAAGCAGTACCGTTAATTACGCTCTTGCGAGAAGTCAAAAGTTCGTTCAACCCGTATCCTCCTTCCACAGTCGTTATCTCCCAAGAATACCCCTGAAATTCCAAAATAACACAGGTAAATTAATCCAATTTTTTTTTTTTTTGAGAAAAAGTAACTGATTGTGTACCGACCTGACTGACAGTTACGATTCGGTCTGCGGTGACGATAGCGCCTTTGAGAATATTTACGGCCTCGCCCTTATCCAAAGCGTGTTTTCTCGCCCAATTAGGAAACACCCATTCTAACGCTCCGTACCACTCTCCTGATAAGCCTAAATTATCGTATGTCGTTGCCGGCTCCACCCCCTAACAAATTAAAGAAGTATATAAAAATTCGTAATAATAATAATAATAATAATAATTTTAGAATATACCTGGTGAGATATGTTATGTATGACGATGATGCTACGGGCTTGTTTGTATACACCATGCGGTCTGTATTTCGCGCCCAAAAGTCTGGGGGGAATATTTTTAAAAAATAAAATTTTAATAAATTTTGAAATTAAATAAGACAATAATAATAAAGTACTGTAAAAGTAGAAATAAAGTACGTCGGTACGAGACCGGCATGCCAATCGTTAGCGACGAAAATACATTTTTCTCCATAATTATATCCTCCTAATTCAAGAACTAAAGGAGCCTCACATGCTGCATGATTAAGCAACACAAACCTAAACTGCATGATATTAAAAAAAATCAAGTAATTAGTAATAATTACTGAATTAATTGAATATTATAAAATAATACCTGATTATCGTCAAAAGCACCGTAAGTATCGCCATATGGGTTTCCTGGTCTACGGTATGAGTGGTGATCAACAAATACCTACAATACACATTAAATATATTAAAAACCCTAAACCCTAAATCACATGATTTGTTCATACCCAATCGACATTTTCGCGGTATTCATGGTAGAAGCCAACTTCATGATCTTCGCCATAACACGAAACCCTAATTCTCTTCCCCGAATCCTTGGTATTAGCATAAACCTCGTCAGAAACTCCGTTCAAATATCGAGGGCAAACCACCATGACTCTGTGGCCCCGCGCAGCCAATGCGATTGGAAGAGAACCGCACACATCACCCAATCCTCCCGTTTTCGAATATGGGGCCGCTTCGGCGGTTACGAACACGATGCTCAGTTTTATTGTAACCTCCTTTTTTGTTGGAGTTTCTTCTTGAGTTTTGGGGGATATTCCTGATATTTCTGCGTTTATCGTCGAGGTTTCGTCTTCTTTGGTTTCGGTTGGAGATGTGGTTGTGGTGGAGATGGGATCCGATGATTTTGTCACACCTACGTTAAATTGATTACATGTTAATTTTACTCAATTGTTAATATATTATTGGGTTGTGATATCATGGTTTTTATGAACAATTCTTTTTAAAGAAACAATTTTGAGCTGATAATTAGAATAAATATTGAGTATTTGTGTGGTTTCGATTTTCGAAGTCATGTGAAAGGAACCCAAATCAAATCTAGGGTTTCGAATAATAACCAAACAAAAAATTGAAAGTGATGTTGTATCAAGACTGTTTCGTCCGTGGACCCAACTTAAATTCACAAGAAAGAAAACAAGAAATTCAAAGATATTTCTTTTTTCATTTGCAAATCATACCAATTAACAAAAGAAAAGAATTCTTATAAACCATGAAAGAATGCAGAAGATAAGTACCATTAGATTCTGCCAGAACAACAGGCCGATCTGGATCCTCTACATTTCCAACCACCTGTGACCCTTCGTGTTGCACCTCTGCTTCCACCTTGCTCGTCTCGGCCGAGCAACGGATCCTCAACTCCGATCGGCCATCTCTCCGCACTTGGGTTCCGCCAACAGTAATTTTAGACCACGGAGACCTCAATCTGAGCTGGCCTGGCACCACCAGGCGTGCAGGAGTGGTCGTACCGAAGAATAAATTGTGGGACGACGCCATCGATGGGCGAATTGCGATCTCAATGTGGATTTTGAGGAGGGGGTGAAAGAACGGAGATTGATTGATTGATGGAAGATAACTGACAGTGGGTAAGTGTAGGGCTTCCCGGGAGAGACGGTTTTGAAATAAGTAAAAAATAATAGTAATGACTAATGATAACGAGAAACGACGAGAAAGAATATCTCTGCTCTTGTGAAGGTTTCCTCTGCTATGTTTGCTAATTGCAGAATAGAGCAATTTGGGATTTACAATTTACTCATTTATTTATTTTGAACTCAAATTTATGCAATTTTTCATGTCGTGTTCAGAACTGACATAGAGAAATACCCAACAGGTTCAGGCCCGGAGTCGATTTTTTTGACGGGGTATGTATATATTATATTATGTGTATCCATATAGTATAATGTGAACCTAATACTTCCAACATTAAATCAATCGAAATCTCATCCGAGCCCGTTTTAGTCCACAATCCATCGAATTCATTTGGATCTGATTTCAATACACGGACCGACTCGTTAAAAATACACCCGATAGCCATTGAATTAATGAAACTTGTTCAGAAAAATTGGATCGGCAAGAAAAAAATACAGAGACCTGTTAACCCTTCTCTCATTTTCCTTCTCGGCCCAACTTTGAAAGCGGACACAGCTCCGCATGGCGCCTCTACGTTAAACCCGGACGCAACTCCGCTCCGTCGCCTCGACAGAAGCAACCTCTGAACGTCACTCTGTGTCCTAAACATGTTTGTCCTCTGCCCTAAACTCGTCTAACTCCTGAAAGCTTGTTGTTTCGTCCAAGTTTTTTTTTTCCCTTTTGTTCAGTCAATTAAACATATAACTGAACAAGGTTTATTTTATCTTTAATTAAATATAAAACTAAACAATTAAAGTTAAATTTATTTTGCTTTCAAACATGCAAGAAGTGTATTTAAATGATAATTCAAGGGGTCCGTTCTTGACAACCGAAATTTATTTTGACATGGTTAAATTATAAAGTTAAATGGAAATTGTTTATGATTTTTTTTAGAATGATAATTCAAGGGGTCCGTTCTCAAGAAGGCCGCAGGTCGATCAAAATCCGGGACCGGCCCTTGCCACATCAACACATTCATTTTGACAATTGAATTATGATATGTGGTAAAATTTGGACCATTAATTAATCGTTGATTTTTTATAATCATATTTTCTTGGTAACCATTTAAGTGTTTGTTATTTTACACTATGTTTTAAAAATTATTAGAAATCCACATCATCTTACATTATTGACGTGGACTATTATTATTGGTCAGTTTCATGTTATATTAAGTATATTCAATTATTTATAATTCCAAATTATATTACATAATCAAGTGTAAATATAATGGAAGATGAAAAATTTATATATGAAATATTAATAACTCAATATGTAATATTATAAAACATACACCATATTAGTATTATTCTTAGAAATTTAATTTTAAAAATCCACCAAATATATTCGTTTTAATTTTCTTTTGACATTCATATTAGCATAGTTCATACATACATTTTTCCGTAATTTAAATTTGTAAAAATATTATGTACAAAAATAGAATGTAAACAAATGCAAGTTTACGTAATACAATTTTAAGTATTTTATTTACATAGTATAATTTTAAGTATTAATATTTATTTGTAAAAATTTATAAATATAAGAAACCATATAATACTAAGTTTTTTTTATTATATTTGTGTTTATAATCAAACAAATTTAATATTATATTTTTAAATAATAATATAAATTAAAAAGAAAATTTATTCATCTGAATAACTTATTAAACTTACAAACACCTATCAAATAGTATTGTTATTTTTAAAAATATAATCTTAAAAAAAAATCATATGATATAAAATAATTTATTTTTATGTTTATGCTAAATTAATTTTTTATATTACTTTATTAAATTGCTTTCATTATTAAGTTTAATTTTCATTGCATTTTGAATCAATAAAAAATTATTATTATTATATAATTAATGATGTGTTACTACATATATATCGTACGGTTCATAATTTGTATATTTGATATTGCATGAAATATTGTGAACAACAATAATATAATATGTATTGTTATATTTTTTCGTAAAATGTGTTATACCTCATATATATACAATGACACACTAATATAAGTGTTATTATTCGATAAAAAAAATAAGTTTTTTGTTATTAAACAAATATATATAATCGTAGACAAATGAGTTCAAATAATTTTATTATGAGATGATATTACAAATTGGAAGAAGGTGTAATACTCATACTTAAAATTTACTTACGTAGGAAATTGGAATCATATTAGTAAAAATGTTCTCAAGGGGAAATTGAATTATTTCATTATGACAAAAAAAATTAGCAAACACAACTACGAGATATTATATTTTGTTGTGATGAATTATAAGATGTTAAAGGAACTCTTTAATCATAGAAAATATGTTTCGTTCCTTATTTAATCATAGAGAAAATGCTTGGTTTCTTATGATTGTTTTTTATGTATAGTATAATTTTTTTTTGCAAAACTAAACTAACACTGGAATATTTGAATTCGTAAAGCTAGCTTGGCGAAACCAAAGTGTGTTTTACCGAGCAACGTGACTAAACATCCGAAAGTGGATTTTATAGAATTAGAAATAACCTATGTTACTCGGATACGCCAAATTTGGCTCCGTACCCGTATCTGATACGTACCGGATACGGATACGCATGCGACACGCGTGCGATACGTATCAGATACGACAGCTGGCGTATCCAAATAAAATATATTAAATCCAGCCAAGATACGGCCCAGGATACGCCGTATCCTATGCGGACACGGCAGGCGACAAGTGTGACACTCTGATAAAAGAGCTTAATCTCACTGTGTAATTTGCAATAGAGGGGGGTCCGGTTTTATAGGGAAGTGTTGAGTGTATAAAGCCAACATATACATGGTGGGACTAATATAGATTGCATAGTATAAAACTAGGAACCGGATTTTTCCAAGAAAAAGCCCATTAAAATGAACAGGCTATTTTTATTCTTTTCATATTACAAGAATTATTCAAATAGAACCCCAATTTGTTTTAATTTATAAAATGAACCCTACATTACTTTATACTTAATTCTATGAAATACATATTTGTTATCTTTTATAATATATCATATTTTAAAATAAAAATAATTAGTAGAATAAAATTTAATAATATATATATATATATATATATATATATATATATATATATATATATATATATATATATATAATATTTTTTTACTAATTATTATATTAAAATAATATAAAATAATGTATATAGGACGTATCGTATCCGTGATTTTTTGAGAATTGCCGTATCGCCGTATCCGTATCGGATACGATACTCGTATCCGTATCCGTGCAACATAGGAAATAACGTTTCCTATTTATTAATACGTACTTTGCTTAACATCGTAATTTTGATTGTAATATATCGCATTACATACTATTGCAGACTCCCCAGCCCCTGGTGAGGTGGCATAACACGTGGTTCATGTTGGCTCGTCCAGAACGGTTCATCACGAGAACTATCTTCTCTAAAATATATTTTTCCACCAAAAAGTATAAAAAATCTCCGTTCTTTTCTTCTCAACGACAAAAAGAAGATTTGTAAAGCAAATCAGCCATGAATACGAAAGAAAAGATCAATTCGATCAAAATGAACAACCCAAGTAAGAAAAATGAATAGTAATCAAGGATCAGAATGTAATTTTTGATCAGTGAAGAGAATGCGATAAATCTTAAGACAAATTTGGAGGTTTAAACAATGTAGGGAGAAGTCTAGGCTAGCATTCAAGCTCAGAATCAAGCCCCCGCCTTTTAATTCGACCCAAATTCCGCACTTAAATGCAGAATTTTTTTTTAATTTACAAGAGGTTGCGACAGTCAAAATGCAAATCTTCAGCAAACAACAAGGGCCCTCTTGAATTTTCAATTTTTTTTAAACCCCAAATTCATCTCAGAAGAACCAATTTGTTTTCTTCTCAGACCTTTTACTTGCATCGTCATTTCCTTTCTTAGATGTTAAAGCAGCAAAAAGAAAATAGCAAATGAGAAGAAACATCACATGAAAATTGAAATAGTAAAAGAGAAGACAAAAAAGCACTTGAGCAAGCGATTGATAGAGAGAGAGAGGCGGCTAATTTGAGGAAATAGGGTTTAGAGAGGGGGATGAGCAGAGATGGGGAATTCATGGATAACATAGGCCCAATGGTGCAACACTAATAATATCTTGGCTCAAAATTTTGATTTTGGGCCCTGAGTGAGCGCAAAATTTTAATTCAATTTAACAATCACAATTACAAAATAAAAAAAAATCAGAAATAATGCCTGTGCTTATAATGTTTGGCAATCTGAACTTACAAGGTATATTTGCAAAAGAGTAGCGATACGCACTAATACTCTCTCCTCAGGTCGTTGATGACGTGAATATGATTTAACACCTTCAAAATTAATATATAAAAATATGATGTAACATCTTAATTTATGATTTAATTATCTTAATTTATGATTGAACATACAATTAATATGTTAAATCATAAATTAAAGTGTTAATTTTTAAGGTGTTAAAATCATATCCACATCATCAAAAATGTGGAGGGAGAAGTAGGGGGTATGTCAACATTTTCCTTTGGAAAATAACTCATCACTATCAATGGACAATCTTCACGTAGTTAGGACTAAAAAATATTCGATAACTACCTCGCACATGCCATCTACAATTAGTAAACAAACTATACAAACATGTTTGTCAAAAACCCGTAAATTATTGTAACGATGTCTTATTTTTGAAGTATAGAGACTGTCAAAAAAGAAAGAAAATGGTTTTAGTCAAATATATGACATGTTATGATTTTGGTTATATTTTGTGATAAGAAAAATTAAGGACAATAATATTTTCTATATATATGAAAGATTTTGTTTATATCTTATGAAAGATAACTATAATAAATATCAACCATCATAAATTAGAGTATAATGATCATTTGGTAAAAAGTAACTGAAATTACTTTTAATTAAGTTATGTTAGTTCTTGCAATACGCTATCCAAAAATATTCATGCTCTTTATGAATGATATGTATTAAGACGGACACGAAATTTATATATTAGATACGCATACGTATATTGAATATACATTGTTAAATAAATAAGAAATAAACATTGGAACTTTATGGAAAAGATCACAATGTTTCTATAAAATATGTTTCGGTAAAAATGTTATAACTTCTTCGTTATAGTTATAACTCCGATTGAGATGTTCAACAGGTCGTTGTTAAGATAATTATATTGCCTACAACTTTGTTTCTGGAGGATGTTGCGTAATCTTCCATACGTTTGAACGCAAAGCGACAGGGCAATTTTTTGAAAAAGTGTATTTTTGCATAATCTTAGCGATATATGTATATATGTCCCCAATTATGTTTCTCTCTCATCCATGTTGATCAAAGACTAATCTAGGACTAGATCCAAGTCAAAAACAAGTGATTACTAGAGGTAATTGAGGTCTTTTTTTCATGGAATTTAGTATGCGATCAATGCGAGAAAAGAAAAGAAAACTTGAGAGAAGTTTTGGAGCGAGATAAACGCAAGTGGACTCGACGATTGAGCTAGGACAATCGTCGACTCTCCGTGAAGATCAAATTCAAGGTGTATTACGAGTAGATGTCTTCGAGTAAGGAGACTAGTGAACAATTACATGATTCAACCGAGAAGAGGACGTGCATAACGAAAGGCTATTGCTTCAACCCGTCGTTCGCCATCAATTTGGTGAGGTATGGTTCAAACTCTACCTTCCGTACACGAATTATATAAAAAACGATATCCTAGGGTCATGAAAATTCTGCATATCTGTTGCATCATGTATGATACATGAGTGCGAGAATTACCAACACTTTAGTCGTTAGCCACTAATTTTCCCATACTTTATATAGCGAAGGGGGTCTTTCGATAGCGTTTCTTGACCGTGCCTTTTAAAAATCATGGAAATTAGGGGCTTTCTGCCGAGATGGATTAAATGGATCCGCAACATCTTAATCTCCTCGAGTTTCACGGTTAGAGTAAATGATGCCGAAGGTGATCCTTTCTTTTCACCAAAAGAGAGTTTCGTAAAGATGACCCGGTTTCTCTTCTTCTTTTTAATATTATAGTGGGTATCCTCGAAATGATTTTGAAAAACATGTCTGTCATCTTAAAAGTTTTAAGGCTCGGCTATATTTGTACCTGTTGGGACCCACGGCAAAAACCCATGCTTGCGCCTGATCCGTTTCTTTTAAATAAATGGAGAAGATTCATATGTCCATCCATTGATGTTAATTCATTGATGTTAATGAGGATGAAATGTACAATGTCTCACAAAATATGATTTTTTTATGGTTCACAATCAACCAACTATGATATAGACTCATTGGTTTTTTTGTGGTATATAGTTTTACAACTACTATTTTACTTTAATGCAAATTTGAGAGAAACTATCGCTTTCTCCTTCAAAAAAATCACTGATTTTATAATAACTTACTCAAGTCTATTGTTTAACTCTAATTAGAATAATGCAAAAGTAACTATGACAAAACAAGTAGTTTACATCCAAGTTGTACTGTTATGAAACTGCTTATTAGCAAATTAATAACTCATTTTGGAATGTGATACATTTCATATCCCCGATCAAGTAAAAACTTTAGATTTCCATCAAGCCACTGCTACATCAATTTGATTAGAAATTGATGATCTTTTAACAATATCTTCAAAACAATGGCCAGCTTATACTGCTAAAGAACATAATGCGATTTTAGAAAAACACCATCATTATGAGAATTACATGCAGTCGAAAAAGTATATACGTGGTAAACCGTAAATTGTGCTCCACGGAAACGGAAGTCAATGTCCGTAGGTTAATCATTGAGCTTTGACAGTTACGTATAAAAGGATGAGGTGCCTCTTTCTGTTGGAGAAAATAAATTGAAAATTATAGTAGTAGAATTAATTTTATTTTTTTGTAGAATGCATAATTATTTTTCTTTGATATAATACAAAGAATCCACAATTTATTGAAAGTTAACATCAAATTTCAAAATCTACCAAACAAATTAAGATTTGATCCTTGAACGAACATAAACCGTTCATTCAAATATCCAACATCCGATTTATTCAAGTAAAATCAAATCTTCAAATATCAAAATTTGAAGTTTAAAACTAATTAATCAGAAGTCACCATTTATCTTTCCCTCCGGTCCACGGCCTTGCCAAGATTTCACAAAATCGCCATATATGACTTCTCTACACTTAGCTGGATTTCTCGCACTTACAAGTTGCGGTGCAGGAAATATTCTACGGGTCTTCGAAGGCTCGTAAAATGTGGCCACTGTTAAACGGGCCCTGTCCGCATTAACCGCAGCTCTGTGTACTGCGCTCTTGTACTCACCATTTGTTATTATCTAATAAAAAACATTTAAGTAAATATTTGTTATTCGTTGGAAAATTATATCAATCTGTTGCCACTTTCTCTCTTACACTCGTAGTCAGAGATGAGTCATAGCTAGTAAACCAAATGTGGTGCGGTGGTAAGTGAAAAAGATCAACTAACAATTGCATACCTCTGTCATGTCAGATAAGATAACTACAATAGAATCTTTTAGGGAAAATATAAGGAGCTCCCAAACTCAATAAATCATTCTTGATGCGTCAATCAAGGATGCTTTATTATTTTTTTTTGATTGAATCAATCCAACTAAACATTGATTTAATGCTTAATCAATTCAATCAACCTCGATTGACGCATCCATGATATACATGGAGGATGTTGGGGACACCATATATAACCTCAATTTTTTAATGGTTGGACCGGGACCCACTTGTCATCCTTGAGCACCTCGAGTCCTACCACGTCATCATCTTGTATGAGCAGACTAATGGCACCCATATCTGAATGGGCTTGAATGCCCAATGCGAGGTTTTGTACTTGGAAACACGTAAATGTGTAACACGTAAATGTACATTATACGAATAAAAAAAGTATAAACATATATTTATTTCAAAAAAATATATCATACATTTAAAAATGTATATGATACGTCTAAATTATATGAACATACATGTGGATTGGATGAGGGATCGGCGTTCAATAGGGCCATTATAACGCATAAATGTGGGTTGACCGAGTCCGTCGACGTGCATAATTTTGGTTCATAAATAATTGAGAAATATAATTTTTTTTTAAATAATGTTTATTTTAGTTCAAAATCATAAATTAATAGATTATTATTGATATTATTATTGTCTTAATTATTGCTCGAAATTTAAGTTTTTATTATTTATTTAAAAAATATATACATTTTTTCTTTTCTTAAAAGAATATATTATACAATAATACATGTATTATACGTGTTTTAAAAAAAATACAAAAATGCTCGAATTATTGATTAGGTTTGGTACGGAAATGTCAATACGTATATTATTCGTAATATTTTCTAAATTAACAATTATTCATTTATTTTTCCCTTCTGTATTCTACAAAATTTTCATTTACCAACTGGGTTTTAGGAGAGCAAGAAAGATAATTTGATGGTGAGTCAATCACGGCATAAGAGAATATAAGCCATATTTTTTTGTAAAAAAGAATCGCACTTGCATAATTTGTCCAATTTTAGTCTTAATGGATATCATTATATAATGCGAGTGCCTTATTCTTTTATTTCTAGCCCAAACACAATTCCAAAGTATGGCATAAAATGGTATCAAATACAGTGACTTATTCTACACGATCATAGAAAGTGGAAACATGCACCAAAAACAGCACTATAAGTACACCACTTATTTCCTTGTATACCTTGAATCTCCTCAAGCAACTAAATGATGGCTGCCATAAATCTCGTAGCCTTTCTCTTCTCTGCATTGCTGCTCGCCACCCTCGTAAGCTCCGCCACATTTACCATCGTAAACCAGTGCACGTACACGGTCTGGGCTGCTGCTTACCCAGGCGGAGGTCGGCAATTAAACCCAGGCCAGACTTGGTCTCTTAATGTACCAGCAGGTACTACTGGTGGCCGTGTCTGGGGCCGCACCAGTTGCTCTTTCGACTCAAATGGCAATGGACACTGCCAGACCGGCGACTGTGGAGGCAAACTCGCCTGCACTGCATACGGGGCCCCTCCGAATACACTGGCCGAGTTTGCACTCAAGCAATATGCAAACCAAGATTTTTATGACATATCACTTGTGGACGGGTTTAACATACCGATGAACTTCATACCGACCTCGAATGGATGCACCAGTAACATACATTGTGCTGCTGATATAAATTCCAAATGCTCGAATGTGCTGAAGACTGCTGGAGGATGCTATAACCCGTGCCAAGTTTTTAAGACTGACCAATATTGTTGTAACTCAGGAAGTTGTGGGCCCACGTCATATTCGCAGTTCTTCAAGAACTTGTGCCCTAAGGCTTACAGTTACCCGAAGGATGATGCGACGAGCACGTTCACTTGCCCTGCCGGTACCAATTACAAAGTTACTTTTTGCCCTGGCAGCTAGAATGCTAGGTTACTAAAAAAGTCGATAAGAAAATAAGGTTGTTTCAACCATAAATATATATTTGTAGTGGAATAAACAGAAGTTTTCTATTATTTGCAATTAGGAAGACTCTTGTGCACGTACGAGATGTTAAATCATTGGAAAAAAAAAATAGTGTTATACTTATTTAGATTTTAAAAGTAATTTTTTACGTATCATAAAAAATAATTCGATAACATACATATACATTAATCATTAGATGAAGATACTCTAATAATGTTTACAACTTTAAATTGTAATTGGGAATCTGGGATGGAGTCAAAATTAGTTCTTTGATATTTAAGATTGTACAAATTCTATCCAAGTACATAGACAATATGTGCATAAAAACATATGAGAAGTTTCTTATTATAACTAGGAGGTACCCTCGCTCTCCTTCGGGAGAACACAAAATAGAGAATTTATGATGCGAATTATAAAAATTATAAAGAAACTAGGAGGTACCCTCGCTTTAATAGTATGTCTTTTAGAAAATTATAAAAAAAAATGTTATCTTCTATTTTTATTATGGAATTATGAAATGATCATGTCATGTATTTTAAATTTCATAGGTGATAGATTTTATTTTGATAGTTGTTACTTGTGAGATTACCAAGATATTTTGGTTCATATTTTGTAATGATATACATGACTCATTATATTATGCATATGCTCTTATTATTTTATTTTACCTAACAATAATATATATACACTATAATTTCAAGAATAAGAACAAATATTTTTTTCAAATAGAATTAATTTCTTAATTCCCGTGCAAATATTTTCAAATAAAAAATGTTATTTAATTTTTTTACAATAAAATAGAAATATATGATTTTTCTCATTTCCCTTTTCATGGAGGCATAAATACCTTTTTAGAATTGCGTAAAAAATATACTATTAATTTATTTATATATAGTAAAATGAGTATTATTATTGAATTCTTAGATATTAATATTATATTATAATATACTATCAATTTATTTATATATTAAATTAATTATTAATATGAATTTATTTAGATTTTAAAATAGTATTAATATGAATTTATTTAGATAATTTTAATACATTCATTTTATTTGTCCATTATTATGTCTCGTTACACGATTGGCAGCAAAAATAATAGAACATAAAATAAAAATGACACATGTCATGTTGTTGGTAATTTGGCATTATTGTGACTCGTTACACGATTGGCTATAAAAGTTATGGAACACTAAATCTTGATCATTATTATCACTCGTTACACGATTGGCTACACAAATAATAAAACAAAAAATCTGAAAAATGGACACTTGTTATGTCCTCAAACATTTGGATATTTTTAATACTATAGTATTAATTAATATGAATTTATTTAGATAATTTTAATACATTCATTTTATTTGTCCATTATTGTGTCTCGTTACACGATTGGCTGCAAATATTATGCAACATTGAATCTCGCTCATTATTGTGACTCGTTAGAGTATTAGCAGCAAAAATAATAGAACATGAAATAAAAATGACATATGTCATGTTGTTGGTAATTTCGCATTATTGTGACTCGTTACACAATTGACTACAAAAGTTATGGAACAGTAAATTACTAAATCTTGATCATTATTGTCACTCGTTACACGATTGGCTACACAAATAATAAAAAAAAAATCTCAAAAATGGACACTTGTCATGTCCTCAAGCATTTGGATATTTTTATAATATAATAATAATAATAATAATAATAATAATAATAGTATAATTTCCAAATATATACCAATAGAAAAACATACATCACATTATTAGCAAGTCATTCAAAATAAACACAAGAAAAACAATCATTAAATCAGCAGGGCATCAATATTTCTCTTCCCTTCCGGTCCTTGGCCATACCACGATTTTACAAAGTCGCCATAAACGACCTCTCTATACTTAGCTGGATTTCTCTCACTTACAAGTTGCGGAGCGGGACATATGCTACGAGTTTTTGAAGGGTCGTAAAATGTAGCCACCGACAAACGGGCTCTGTCCGCATTAACCACCGCTCTATGCACAGCACTCTTATACTCACCATTTGTTATTATCTACCGAAACCATTCAACAAAACAATATTAGCATCTATTTACTTGTTGAATCGTAACACTTTTATTAAACATACCTCTGTCATGTCCGATAAGATAATTACAATAGAATCTTTTAACGGTTGAATTGGGACCCACTTGTCATCCTTAAGCACCTCGAGTCCTGCCACGTCATCATCTTGTATGAGCAGAGTTATGCCCCCCATATCTGAATGTGCTTGAAGGCCCAATGCGAGGTCTGGTTGGGGACAAGGAGGATAATAACTTGCAGTTATGTTCTGATATATTTCTTCTCCAATTGAGTTTTGGATATATGAAGGGGGTAATTGTAAACTTTGCGAGATTATCGAGAGGAGTCTTTGAGCGAGGTTTTTCATTTCGGTGCCGTATTGTGTCACCAATTCCCTGTTTTATCGCGAAATTAGATTAGTTTTCCATAATTAATTGTACATCATGGCTGATTGGAGCATGATATAGAGTTTGTTTGAGAAATTTGACAGCATGGATTTTGCAGGAGGATCAAAACTTAATTCGAATTGCCTAAAATTGGGGATCATTAACCATTTCAAGCATGAATTGCTGTTAATTTCGTAGAAAGATTAAAATTTTATACATATTACCTATAATTGGGGATGAAATCAGGCCATTTGTCGAAATTCCTTCTAGATTCAGGCAAGGTATGGTGATTAAAATAATCCCGCCAATCAAGCACCGTATCATCTCTAGTTAACATTTTACTCCCATACCCCTGAGCAGTTGGGCCCTCTGTCAAATCACAAGAAAATCTCAGCTTTTCTTCCATCTCAGCCTCGAAGAATTGTCTGCCCGTACGACGCATCCCAGCAAGAAGGTCCGACGGGATGCCGTGGTTGCTGACATGGAAGACACCCCAGTTGAGACACGCGCTACGGACTTGCAGGGTAGGGTCGGTGACGGAGAGGTCGACGGTTGGGACAGAGATAGGATCGGACGGCGACAGGTCATCGCACGGTTTTGGGCGGTGGGAAGCAGGCTGGATGTAGCAGGGAGGGAGGCGGAGAAGGGCGGATTCAGAGAGAGTTTGCACACGAGGAGGATTGGTAATGGAGGGTGAGCTCATTGGTGTTTCCATTGAGAAGTTCTCGTGTGCGAGAGAGAGAACACTGTAGCGGGTGCAAGTGAGAGAGAGAACGAACTTGACTTATTTTTCAATATTTCACACTACGTCTTTTTAATTTTTATTGTCACTGTCTTCTATTTTCGGATTATGTCCTGTCTCGAATTATTATCGATAAATCAGGTTCGAGTACGGTATAAAAATATCTAATTTAGAATTCGACTTATTTAATTTGGAGTCGGTTCGAACTGGATTGTTTGATTTTTTTAAATTATGTCTAGTCAAATCGGATCGGTCTTCAAGTCGGTTGGTTTTTCGATTTCGGTCCAACTCTAATTTCTTGATCAGTTGGGTGTCGAAAAATTAGTTTTCGAATTTTCAAAAATTTAGTTTTCAAGTCATTCGAATTTCGAAAAATTTACTTTTCAAGTCATGCGAGTTTTGAAACATTAATTTTCAAATTATCCTGACATGGATAAATTCAAGAATTGATAAAATATGTATATAATTTCGATGATTTGGATTTTTATCATTTATATTTTATTCGGACCGTTGATTTGTATTTCGTATTAAAATCTACAAAATAATTTGATACATTTTTCTGTAGTGTTTAACATCAATTTTAACGTGATTATAAAATTATGTTATTCGACACATTGCAGCCATAATATATAATATTTTTATTTCTAGTAATACATCGTCCGAACGGGTTCTCGAATATTTGTTCTTCGGGTCATTCGAGTTTCTAGTCAATTCGGCTAGAATATTTGTTCTTCGGGTCATTCGGGTTTCTGGTCAATTCGGTTCCGGATAAGTTCGGTTTTAAGAAAGTTCGGGTTTCTAGTCGTTCGATTTCGAGTTTTGTTCATTTTTGGATTCGTGTTATTCGGTTTCGGTTCGATTTCGGATTTGGATCATTCGGTTTCGGTTCGATTTTGGGTTTGGGTCAGAGCTAGTGCCTTTCTCCATTCGCGGTTCGATTTCGGGTTTCGATCATTCGATTTCGGTTCCGTTTCGGATTCGGGTCAATTGATTTCGGATCGGTTTTTATTTAGGATCATTCGATTTCGGTTTCATTTCGATTTCGGATTGTTGATTTTTCAACATTTTTCGATCCAGTTCGATTTCGGGTTCGGGTTTAGGGTCGTTTATTTTTTTCGGATCGGACAATATTTTGCTAGCTCTAGGAGTACCAATGTTGTATAACGGCACAGCCACAAACGGTACGTCACAATTTTAGCGTCTTACCGATTGATCGAAAATTAGACGGTAAAAACGATCATCATATCGATAATAATTTATCGATTTTTTAAAATTCCAATAATTGTAATTCAAATTAAAAAAAAAGACAAACACAAAAACAAACATTACAATTTATTTATTTTTAAATCCAAATAACAGTTTAAATTAATTAAACCTTAAAAGCATTAATAACAATTTCGTACCATTTAAAATTAAATCCAAATGTAACAATTCAAAATTGAAGTTAAATTTAAACAACATCTTCAATAAATAATAATAATTATTATTAAATTTTCATATATAATTTACCCAAACCCTTATTTTGGATCCAAATTTATGCAATTTTCTTGTATCACATCACCATTCTTTTTTTAACCACGAGATTATGATATGTGGCAAAATTTAGTCCATTGATTAATCTTTGATTTTTTATAAACATTTTTTTGTAGTCATTTGAGTGTCCATTATTTTACATTATGTTTTAAGGATTTTTAGAAAGGCACATCATCATAAATTAATGATGTGGACTATTATTATTGGTTAGGTACATGTTATACTAAATTTATTCAATTATTTATCATTTCACATAAAATTACATGATCAAATGTGAATTCAATGGAAGATGAAAAGATTATATATGAAATATTAATAACTTAATATGTAATATTATAAACAAACAACATATAGTAGTATTATTTTCAGAATTTTTAATTTTAAAAGTTCATCAAATATATCCGTCTTATGTTTTTCTTTATTTTGACATCCATATTAGTATAGTTCATACATACTATTTTCCACAATTTTAATTTGTAACATATTATGTATGCAAAAAGTGTATTTTTACAAAATAATTTTTTTATTATTTCATTTACACAATAGAATTTTCAATACTAATATTTATTTTTGAAAAATCATAACTATACTAATACCATATAATACTAAGTTTATTATATTTGTGTTTCTAATAAAAGAAAATCATATTTTTTTTTTTGAAAAATAAAAGAATAAAAAACGTTTATCCATCAAAATAATTTCTTAAATTTATAAACACTTATCAAATAATAATGTTAGTTTAAAAAATATAAACTAAAAAAAATCATATGATATAAAATAATTTATGTTTATGTTTATGCTAAATTAATTTTTTATATTATTTATTAAATTAGTTTCACTATTAAGTTTGATATTTATTTTCATTGCATTATGTAATTAATGATATGTTATTATACATGTTGTATGATTCGTTATTTTTATATTTGATATTGTATGAAATATTGTGAGTAACAATGAAATAATATTTGTTATGCTTTTTGTAAAATCATGTTATACCTATTATATTATTATTATATAATGTCATTAATATAGATGTATTTAAAAAAATGAAATTTATTTTCATCATAATGTAAAATAATTGTAAAACGTATATATATAATCATACACAAATTAATTCAAATAATTATCTTATGAAATGAATTTATCAATATTATCATATTTATATGTACTTTGTATTGCAATGAATAACGTAATTAACATTCTCGCCGCGTAGCGCGAGTATGCTCCTAGTTAGTACTAATCGTTCAATGTAGCCGGCGATACTTTTTGTTATATAAGAATATGTTTTTCAAAATACAAACATAATTTAAATTAAAAAAATAAAATAAAACATAAACATCATAATTTCCGTCCAAACAAAAATTAAATCTAACTAAGCGACATGAACATGATACAAATCTTAATTAAAACAAAAAATATCTTGGATTGGGATTTTGGTTCCAACTTTTGAATTTTTAGTTTTTCGTGGAATCAGGTGTAAAAAAGATCGGTACAAAAAAATCAGCCACACTCAATCAAAAAATCGGCAAACGAATTTTTCATAACGAAGAAAGGATAAAATCAAATCGGTGAACCACCAAGTACAAAAAATCGACTCAAATTTTTTGTCCAACCCTTTCAACAATCTTTAAAATCAAATCGGTGAACCACCAAGTACAAAAAATCGACTCAAATTTTATGTCCAACCCTTTCAACAATCTTAAAAAATCGGCCTCATAAAAAATATATAGCATCCATCTTTAGGAATTGTTTTGTATCTTAATTTTATTTGATGTTTCAACGATGGTATATCATGCATAAATAATCCATAAACTAACCCCAAAACCTAATTAATCTAGTTAGTATTTTTAACCATTTATAACAACTAAAAGAGTAAAAAAAACTTTTCATAGAAATGAGAAACATTACGTGCAAATTAAACTATATGGTTGTTAGTTTTGCAAATGGCTTTTTTTAGATGTTATATATATCCAAAATAAAAAAAATAAATAAATAAAAAACAGGGAGCCGAATGCTTGTTCCGCCTTCTTGTCTAGGTCGAGATACTATTTTATATTTATGTAATGGAAAATCCAATGAGACTTGATGATGTGAATATAACTTAAGAAGTTAAGATTGACACTTGTATTCATGATTTACATCTGAATTGGTTGTCAAATCGTAAATTAAAGTAATTAAATCATAAATTAAGATGTCGAATCGTGTTTTAATGTTTTAAATTTAAGATTTTAAAAAATTATCTCGTGTCATCAAGAAATGTAACGGAAAGAATTATAGGAGTACAATGTACTCTTATATAATAGTATTATGTAACAAAAACTATAAAAAATGTTATTTATATTAGTTATTTATATTATTGGTCTTACCAATTATGCAATCATAAATATTCCAACTACAAATAATTTCGAATTTTTTTTTTATAAAATAAAGTAGTGAGTGTGTTGCACGGGTACGCTGATACAGCGACGCGTATCGAATACGACGATACGACAATTTAACATATGATTTATGATACGATACGGATACGGCGATACGGATAAATTCGGTTTTTTGAAGTATCCACGCAACATAGACTAGTGATGTATGTCCTCTAGTATTCTCCCCTATGATGACATGACATGTTTTTAAAAATTTGATTTTACACCTTAATATATAGGTTCACCTTAACTTATGATTTAACTATATTAATTTATGATCAACATTTCATTAAAGTCTCAAATCATAAATTAATGTGTTGAAAATGAAGATGTTAAATCATATACACGTCATCAGAAGTTGTGGGAAGAGTACTAGAGGATGTCCAATATTTTCCTATAAAATATGGCCTAGAAAGCCCATAGAGTTATAAGGGAACTCATCCCAACACCGTTGGTCAATTTAATTAAAATCAGTAATTGAATCAATTAATAATATTAATAAATCCAATTACTCTTTCCACCTCATCAAGAGTGATGAGGTGAATTTTGGTAGCTGAATATATAACCCTGAGTCATAATGGCCTAAAACAAAAAAAAAACTATTCCGTGCCTCCTCACTTTCTCACCACATCCTATATATCACGGATTAGTAGTTAATGACCTAAGTAATTTACAAAATTACATACATATATTTTAATTATATATCAATTAATTATTAATGAAATATATTTTTTATTAATTATCTGAGCCATTAACCACATTATATAAAATTCATAATATAAAAGATGCGATGAAAAAATAGGAACTAAGTAAATGGCCTCAAACTAAAAGCCTTATTAATGCACAACGAAAGAACCTATATAGTTCCACAGTTAAATGTTGCGTTATTCAGATTGTTCCCGCCTAAAAAAACTCTTCGTTGAAGTTTCACTAAGAACTTTGCAAGCCATGATTTAGTAGAGAGAAGGGTTCCCAAAAAACAAGATTCCATTGCCAGCCTCACGAGCCTTGGCCTTCTCTCCTTGATATACAAATCGAGTGCCGCTTCGACCCGATCCACCCATTTCTTGTCAGAAGTCGAATCAATTGGTCCATTAATCGCATTAGACAAGCATCTCGTGAGGACGACTGCGTCTTCAAGAGCTGCTGAGCCGCCCTGGGCAATGAACGGGCCCATCACGTGCATGGCATCACCTGCCACTGTCTTTGTGCCTCGGCGAAAGTTTTGGTTGAGCAAGGACCATGGGGATATATATCCTGCCTGCCTTATGCTCAGTGTGTCCATGTCACAGTTTTTCACTATATCAGTTATCTCGCTTGGTGTTCCTTCTAGTTGTTGAGTTGTGTGTGCAGTTATGAATTTTGGGTTGTTTGTGTCACCTAGGCAATAAAAATGACATTATACTTGTCATATCATCTTTTCTAAAATATACTTAATTAACATGATAATTAACACTTATTTAAATTAATATTTATAGAATTAACGATTGACAATTCTAATTAATATTTAAAAATTATTAATTCAATTATTTTTGTTAATCACCCTGTTAATTAAGTGGATTAATTAGAAAATATGGTGTCATCGAGATTTTTTCATTGAATTATCGTGGCACCATATATCATATACGTCTTCTTAAGTAAATACCTGTTGGATCATCAAAATGAGTCACATAAAAGTGGATAGTTTGGTCGTCCACAGGGGGACATCCAAAGATCACACCGTTTGGTGCAAGGAGGCGAACAAGGTAGTTTCCAAAATTATGTCCTTCGGGATAAGTAGTGCATCCACGTGTTATCCATATTGGGAAGAACTTCGGTGATGCGAGATTTAGAGACTTCGCCATTACTGAGTTTGATCCATCACAGCCAATAAGAATCTACAGAAGGAAATCGAAATCATGGTGGTACCAAATTGTAGGATTAAAACACAATTATTGAATGATCGCACCTTTGCTTTGATAGTTGTGCCATCGTGTGTAGTAAGGACGTGCAAATTAGTTCCATCGTCGAAACCAATTGAAGAAACATGACAATCAAACCGCAATTGTTCGGCAGGTATGTATCGAGCCAAGGTTTCAATCAGGTCTTTGCGTCTCAAACACCTTGCTTCTATCCTGTAAGTTTCATGAAAAATATTTTTTTTTTTAGAAAAATGTTGGACATACCCCATCTCTTTCTATCCACAGAGCCTTGACGACCTAAATATGATTTAACAATTTAAGAATTAATATTTTAATTCATGATTTGACATCTTAATTATATGTTCAATCATTAATTAAGACAATTAAATCATAAATAAATATATTAAATTATGTATACATGTGTTAGTGTTAATTTTTAAAATGTTAAATCATATTTACGTAATCAATTTTTTTTTTTGAGGAAGAGTATCAGGGAATGTACAACACTTCTCTTCCTTTTATGGTTGTAATTCCACTTCTATTAACTGGTGATCATGCAAATAGTAAATTCACATTACCTGTAGGATTCTACGATTGCGTCGTCCTTGGTCTTATGTCCATTATACATCTTCACACTGTAACAAATGCACCAAGCATACTTGTTATTTGGAAAAATATTGGACATACACCCAAACTCTTTTCTATAAGATTTGATGACGTGACTAAGGTTTAACATCTAAAAACTAAACAGCATTAATTTATGATTTGACAATTTCGTGAGATGTCAAATCATAAATTAAAATAGTTAAATCATAAATTAGGATGTCAAATTATAAATTATGATATATACTTAAGATTTAAAAATTTTGTCATATCTTCGAGGAGTGTGGGGAAGAGATCTAGGGAATATACATCACTATTCCTGTTATTTATGGTTTTAATTTTAATTATAATATATATTACAAATCAATTAATATTAAGTAGAGCTTCTATCATAGGCCACTTTTATTTTTACATACATTTCAAGTTGGACGGATGAAATTAAAATATTCTTTTTAATCCAATGGTCTTAATTAAATTTCTTATCATAAATTTTTTGATAAAATTATGATAGACCTCAATCTAAAGGGTAGAAATGTAAGTTCATGATCTTTTCTCTCATATTAAATTAGTATTATTAGGCATGTATTAACTACATAATTAATCAATTATATGCCTTCTTTCTGACATAGCTTCATATTTTCATTTTCTTGTGGCCATGGACACTTTATCCTCTACTATAAACATTTTTTCGTAACTTATTTCATGAAAAATTTATGTTCTAAATTTTGAAATCTAATTTTGTTTTCTGTTTTGACATCTAAAAGGAAGAACTCTCCATCAACAAAAGTATGTGTTGGTTGTGCAAAATATTGCTATATTAGTTAGTGTAATTCTAAATGCGGAGACGAAATTGTATGGATAATATTTGATAAAATAAATATTCACTTAATTCAATGTAAAATTGAATTGTAACCAAATGTCAATATTTACTTGATCCAAAACAACTTTTCGAATTATAAAAACATCATAAAATCATCTGATATTTGTTGAGAAATTATTTTTTATTACTTTGAAGAAGATTGGTTTAAAATTTTTAATGTCCAAGTTTTACTAATTATTAGACATGAGGAAATAGACATTAGACACGAAGAGAAAAACAGTAAACAAAGAAAGGACAGTAAATTGAGAAGGAAAGGAAGAGCGAAAAATGGAAATAATGAAAAGCATGTATAATTAATTAAATGCAAAAATGCAAAAATAAATTTAGTATACCCAAAATGGGTATATTTATCGATTAATAATTATTTTTTGTAAGATCCAAATGTATATTTATCATTTAATACTATAAAAAATAAAAATTATGTATAATTAATTGATAAATATTTAAAATATCTTAAAATATTTTTTTGAAAAAAAATCTATCATAAGAAAATAGATCTATCATAAAACTCCCCACCCAAAATATTTTTTTCTAAAAAAGACCTACGATAGAAGCTCCCACAATATAATTGTGATAAGAGACTTATTCCTTTTATTCGTTTTCCCTGAGAGAAACGCACTGGTACATACCCGGTCAAAGGAATGGAACAGTTTCTGAGGTCGGTACCAACGCCGAGTTGGTCGAGTGCGTGCCAGCCATTTCCATAAGTGCCAATAGCGGCGCCCTCGGATCTTAGATATTTTGATTTCTCCAAAAGTAAGCTCTTTATTCCTTTCCTGCAAGTTAATTTTACATTATTACCTTACTCTTAATTCTGTTTTTGAAAAACATGGAGTTGGCTTTGTGATTTACATCCATGTTATAGACCAGAAAACACTGCATCCCTATATAAGGGGACTAGGAACAAATTCAAAATCCCAGACAATTCGAGAGTTTTAGACCAAATTTAGGCTTCCATAATTAAGCAAGCAAACCCAAACCCACATCCAGTATATGAAAGAAACACCAGAATAACAAACACATAATATAGCCAAAGCTTGCTAGCTCAAGCGGTTTGGCATCCCCACCATCATACCTCAAAGAGGTCATGGACTCAAACCCCGGCAAAACCGGTTTCTTGAAAATAAGTGAGGAACAAATCGACAAAAATAAAGTTACTCGTAAATAAATGAGGAACAAAAAAGAAAAAATCCACTCTATATAAATCGGAAAACAAACAAAAACATAATACAACAACTTCATAGTTCACACTACATAATAAATCATAATAATGGACAAATAATAATGTATTGGGCAAAACAATTGTCATATATACTTACCTGTGAAGACCAAGAGAGAGAGCAAGACCGCAAATGCCTCCACCAACAATGACAATATCGTGAACTTCCCCTCTAGCCATTGTTAATGGTGTTTCACTCTCACTATTCTCTTCTATTATCTTTCTTATCTTTAGGTGACTTCAATAAGAGCACAAGTGATCGATCATTCAAACATAATTAAGAATAATTATATGCCTGCACACAAGGAGGATTTCTGCGTGTAACTCATCGTGGGAATAAGGGGGCGTTTGGTTGGAGCTTTGAAGAACGCCTTGGCATAAAGTATGCCAAGGAATTCAATGCCAAGGCATATTATTCCTTGGAATACTTGATTACCATGTTTGGTTAGAAATTTATTTATTCCATGGCATGCTAATTCATCACAAATGTAAAAATTTTAAACATTCTATATTTGAAAAACTAACATATTTATACTAAATTTTTGTTATAAAATAAATAACTCATCCAAAAAAATAATTCAAATTATAAAAATAATTATTTATTGTCTACAAAATATTATAAATCAAGCAACATATTATTATAAAATTAATTACTCAAAATATTAGTACTTGCAACCACCAAGCACCCAAAGTACATATTCTTCCTTCACATTATCTGGTAGTGTGAAAAAGTACTTTGTCATGCTTGTATCTTTTGAAATAAGGGCTCCTGCTTTCATGCGGTCTTGAAAAAGTACTTTGTCATACTTCGAGGTCGATTGGTTCCACCGCATCAGCAGGACACTGTGCCCCTAATCCGTTAGCACGATCTTTACCGAAAACAATAGTCCACTCCTCTAACAATGGAAATGATTTTCCTCTTAAGCCTTGAACAAAAGGATGACCCTATAAAAAAAATTAATGTAAATTTGTAGAATGTAAAACGAGCTAAATAATAATATCATATTTGTACCTTGACCCAGTCATCATAAACACTCTTCTCACACTCAATAGATTGATTCTTGTCATTCCACCCAAAGCCACTGGCCCCTAGCAATTCGGCAATGGCATAGTACAATATGTTGTTTTTATTGCAATGATATATTTGGTTGTATTTTTTATTTTATTTTAGTATATTTTATGACAACAATTTAATATAAATATATTAATTTAATAAATATGTTGTTTTTATAAGTACAATATGATATGACATGTAATTTCTTTCCCATAGGAATAGAGAAAAGCCACCAATTTTGGTGGTAATCCTATTCCCATCAATTATGCCCTAGGGAATGGAGTATTCCGTTACTTTATTACCTAGCGCGCAAACCAAACATGGGAATGGAATCCATGCTGGAGTATGCCAAGGCATTCTCATTCCAAAGCTCCAACCAAACGCCCCCTAAAATTCGAAAAATAATCCGATTTCGAAAAAAAATCGAAACTAACCCAAATCGAATTTTAAAATTCCGGTATCACGTGATTTTAAAAACCCAGTTAATTAATTAAATTAAAATATTAATTAACACAGTTGAAATATAATTTTAAAAAAATTACGGGTTTATAAATCCCGGTGGACAATGCAATTGAAAAATAAAATTTGTCCCCAACTTTTACCCCTATAAATTTTATATTTTACTTAATTCATTTAATTAAAATAATAATCAACACATCTCATATAATTATCAATTAATTTATACATAATTAACATATTCAAATTTATAAATTAAAATCAATATTAATTAATTAATTATTATGTTAATTTATTATGTTAATCCGAATATAGAGAATTCGGTTGGTAAATCTTGGAGCAAAGTAAAATTTCTACTTTATTTTTGAAAATCCCGTTATTAAAAAAAATATATATATATACTTTGCTCCAAGATTTCCCCGCCGAATTCTCTATATTATAATTACCACATTTAATTAACATAATAATTAAAAAAATATCATTAAAAGTTTATTAGTGTTGAATCAAATTTATGAATTCAAATGAATGTTAATTATATACAAAATTAGTGATTAATTATATGAGATATATTGATTATTATGTTAACTAATTGTATTAACTAAAATATAAAAATTATAAGCGTAAAATTTGGATACAAATATTTGTTTTTCAATCGAATTCTCCATCGGATTTATAAAACTCGGTCACTTTTTTGATTTATATCCGAACAGTCTTAATTAAAATTTTAGTTTACCTAATCGATCGAGTTTTTAAAATCAGTTGACCGAGTTTTTTATAATCCAATTTATGTTAGTTTTGAAATATTTTTCGAAATCCGGTCTTTTTTTTAATTTTATTTTCATATATAGTTCGGTGCATAAATGCTCCTGCATAAATGCTACTGCACAACCCTACACCAATAATTAACGGAAGACCATACCTAATTTCCTTGGATTTTATATGCATGTGGATCGACCGATAAATATTATAATTTTATTTTCATATATAGTTTACCTGCATAAATGCCCCTGCACAAGCACAACCCCATGTTATAATCTCGTTGTCTCACTCCACAGCAAAAATGATTGAAGCCCAGAAGAAATCCACCGATTCTATCTTTTTTTTGGATTTTCTAAAAAATCCCCTATCTTTTTGGAAACTGTAAAAAAACCTCCTCTACCAAAATTTTATTTCCAAATATTCTCCTATAGGGGTTAAATCTAACCATGGATGTTGTTAAATTTTTTTTGGGACCAAAATACCTTTCTATTTTCATATGTATATTTTTGTTATTATTTCATTAATTTTATTAGTTTTAAGAAAATTCAAAAATAATTTTTAACATATAATGATTTCACAAAAATAAAATTATTAAATGTTGTGTTTGTATAATTTTAATATTTCATTTATTATTCATGAAATACTAACATCAGATAATAATAAAATAAACACCTTGAAAATATATTGATAGAAAAATATTTCTTTAAACATCTATTTTATTTTTATTTTCGTTCTTCTTTTATGTATGTTCCTAATAGATCCATGATATTTTAATTTTTAAATATTTGCAAGGTGTTTTTTTAATATTATTGTTCATCTTATTTTTTTTTTTGAGTTTAGGATAGCAGATGCATATCCTAGGATTGTATTGATTAAAACAGTTATTTACACATATTTAGTCAACGAGTGACAAAGTAAAATCTAAGAGGCTAACCCTATACTAATTAAATAGACTAGTTTTTGTATCGAGCCCATTCCGTCGTATTTTGGTAAGCTTGCACCGCCGTGTGGTGTGGGGGTTTGGAGACGTTTTGAAAGATTCTTCGATTCCTCTCTTTCCAAATCTCCCATAGACCCGATATGAATATTGTCTTGGCCTTCCGTCGTTGCGTTTTGTCCGTCATCGTTATGATTGCGTCCCATGCTTCATATATGTTCCCAGAGTTCTGGTGAAGGAGGGTGACATTGAGCAAGCCTAGAATTCGTGACCAAGCGGCCTTTGCGTATGGACAATCTAGAAAGAGGTGATCACGTGTTTCGAATATCCTGTTGCACAGCGAGCAAACCGGGTTGTGGGTCCAACCTTTCCTTCTCAAGACCTCGGCCGTATTGATTCGGTTGTGGAACACTAGCCATGTGAAAAAAACGTACCTTCATAGGCGAGCGCGTGTTCCACAGTTCGTGTTGCCACCAGTTTTTGATCCCCGGACATCTTAAGAACATGTATGCTGATTTTGGTGTGTACGACTCTTGAGCGTTCCACCGCCACGTGACTAAAGGTGAGGCCGTGGAGCGTGTCACTGAGGCATTATAGATTGGGAGCAGCCCTTTAAGGTCTCGTACCAGGCAGGATAGTTGTAAGTACGGCGTTTGTAGTATGTCATTAGATGTTTCAAGGCCATTTAGTAGCCGCATGTATTTGGTCCAAATGTTAGAGGGGTCATTGTCTAGTTTCCATAGAAATTTGATAAGTAGGGCTTCATTCATTGTTTGGAGATGCAAGATGCCCAGTCCCCCATTAACCCTAGGTAGACACACCGTGTCCCAATTCATGAGATTTTTTCCCGCTTGGTATTGTTCTTGACCACTCCATAGGAAAGAGCGTGTTGAACGCTCTATTTGGTTTGTGACCCACTTAGGCAATTTTATCGCTTGCATTAGATAGATGGGGAGCGCATTCAAAGTTGCTTTTACCAACGTGAGTCGACCTCCGAATGATAAGAGACGCCCTTTCCATGACGCAATGTGCGCTTGGACTTTCTTGATCAATGGGAGGAAAATTTCTTTATTCGGTTTTTTGTAGGATAGGGGAATGCCGAGGTAATTAATTGGAAAGTCTTTCTTGTCCCAATGCAAAGTGGACCCAATGATTTCATGTAAATTGGGTGGAATACAAATCGGGGTGTAGGAGCTTTTGTGTTTGTTGATTTGTAGTCCCGTAATCTCTGTGAAGAGATTTAGTGCATAATCTATTAATTTGATGTTGGTCGGAGTGGCTTCCACAAACATGATTGTGTCATCCGCAAATTGGAGAAGCGGGGTTTGGATCGGATGACTCGTTGTGATTAAGGGAGAGATTGCATGAATTATGTCTTGTAAGAGATCTACGGCTAGATCAAATAGGAGAGGGGATAGAGGGTCTCCTTGACGTAATCCTCTTTGGTGGGCGAAGAATGGGGAGAGGCACCCATTTAATTTGATACTTGAAGAGGATGATCTAAGAATATGCGCTATCCAATTGATCCATATCGGAGGGAAACCTCTTGCTCCTAGTAGTTTTAGAAGGAAATCCCATGAAACATTGTCGAATGCTTTCATGAAGTCTATTTTAAGAAGGATCGAGGGGATCTTATTCTTGTGGTAGAAGTTGAGTATTTCTTGCGCGCATGCATGTGAATCGATTATGGATCTTTTTTGAATGAATGCCGTTTGATGGTCATTAATAAGTGATTGAAGTTTTGGTTGTAATCTAGTTGCTAGGAGTTTCGTGATGATCTTAATCGGGGACGATATAACGCTAATGGGTCGAAAATCACCTATGGCAAGTGGTGCTTCTTTCTTAGGGATTAGCGTTATCGTTGCTTGGTTAATCTTGGCAAGATTGATGTTACCGTTATGAAATCGATGCAAAATATTACATACATCTCTCTTCATGTGTGGCCACATTTTTTGGATAAATTCGATAGGCAACCCGTCCGGCCCCACGGATTTGCCCTTACTTATGGATTTGATCGTTGTCCAAATTTCTTCTTCTAGAAAGGGATTTATTAAGTCGGCAAGGTTGGCCGGTTGGGCCCGGTGAGAGATGAGTTTGTTCGGGTCCCATGCCGACGTGGAGGTAGACGGAGTGCCTAAGAGGCCTTTGTAGAACTCATAAAAGGAGTTGAGGATTTGGTTTGTTTCTTTTATTTCAATCCCGTTAAGCATGATTACGTTAATCACATTTCTCTTTCGTTTGGCCGAGGCTATGGCATGGAAGTAGGGTGTGTTGCGGTCGCCCATTTTGAGCCAATTGATTGAGGATCTTTGTTGCCACTTAATTTCCTCTTGCGAGGCAATTTCATGGGCTTTTGTCTTTAGGTCAATTCGTAATTGAAGTTGGTTCATGCTTAAAGGTCTAGATTCTTCGAGATGGTCAATTAGTTGGATACATTGTAGCGTGTTATCCTTGGTTGCCTTTTGTAGGAGCTTGTCTTGCTTGTGCCATTTGTTCATGGCCGACCAAACTTTGTTAATTTTGTAAGAGAAATTTGTTGCCGCATCTTGGTGAAGGGTGTCTTGTGTCCAATTTTCCTCAAAAGTGCTGACCCCTTGCGATTTGTGGAGCCATGATCTCTCAAAGCAACGTACTCCATTTTGTCTATTGAGTTGTTGTTTTTCAAAAGAAATTTTAAGGGGTACGTGGTCCGATGTGATAGCCGGAATACTTACCAAGTGTGATGTAATGTTCGGCTTTATGAAGTGATTAGAGTGGAAGGCTCTATCAAGCCGAGAGAATGTAGGCATTATTCTTTTATTGGACCATGTAAATCTTCGATCAAGAGATTGAATTTCGTGTAAGTGTAAGTCATTGAGGACATTATTAAAAGCTAGAATGTCTCTAGGTTGGTGGCTTGAACCCGTTGATTCACATATTTGCCGAATTGTGTTGAAATCGCCTACCATGAGCCATGGTAAGTTATTTTGGTTGAGTATTCTCAACTCATCGAAGAAATCATCCTTTAATGTATCATCCGTGGGACCATAAATATTAGAGACTAAGAATTGAAACCCATTTGGGAGGGAGAAAGTGGTATTAAGAGCATAATTATAAATTGCCGAGTGTATAAGCGAAAACTCATTAGACCAAGCCGTCATTAGTCCTCCTTTGGACCTATTTGCATTTTTGAATTGGGCGTTATTAAAATTAGGGGTGCAAACCGATTTCATACTAAAATAATTGGGCGAGTCCCATTTGGTTTCTTGAAGACAAATAATATTACAATTAGCGTCCCGAATAGTGTTCTTGACCAAATCACATTTGTTCTTACTACCCAACCCTCGCACATTCCAACAAAAAACCGAGAGAAAATTAAAGAGTACCATAATTAAAAAACACCAAAAAAGGAGCTTGACTTGCTCTAATAACTTCGTCGGGTCTATATGTAGAGCTCATTCTCATCCCCGTAATCGACCATTTGAGAAGTGTCGTCTTCACAATCAAACCTCATGTTTGTTTCCCCCGATGGAGTCACTGAACGAAAAGCACAAATGTTAGGAGCAATATTATTTGGTGAGTTTATTTGTAGTGAACAAGAACCAATTAAATTCTTGCACTTGTTTCGATTGGATTTAGCTTTTCGGACATGAGTTTGGTCAGATATTGATGGATGTGTGTGAGTACTAAGTTGGTTCACTTGCTTTATTAGGTCGGTTTTAGCCACCGATTCTTCTTTTTTGGACTCTAATCCACACAACAATCTCATTTTATTCATTGTGTTTAAGTCTAAACTGTTGGGCTTTAGTTTTTCAAGTTCAAGTAACTTAATAATTTTTTGATTAGAGCTAAGCCCATTGGCCCGACCCTTTTCTTTGGGCTTTTTGATATTTCTAAGAGGTTGAGAAGAAGAAGAGGCGTGGCCCACATCCACATGTTTTTTATTCTTATTTTTCTGTTGGCTTCTTTGTTTTTTATTTTTCAGTTGGCCCATAGTTTTTGTTACTCGTTTTAGTTTAAGCTGCTTCTTGATTGACGTGAGTGTTTGATTAAATATTTTGGGGACTATAAAAGGGGTGTTGACTAACAGCTTTTTCCTCATTAATGGCAATGTTTGAGTAGAAATAGAAGAAGACGAAATACCTTTGCACTGAGGCGTGGCTATTGCCTTACCCTTCTCGGTAGTACAGTTTTTTCTTTTCTGGTCTGACGACTGCGCTAGCTCTGTCTGGGTCTGTTGAGCTGCAGATTGTCCCAAAAGAGGGACTGGGAAACCAGGGGGGTGAGAGGCATGCGAAGCCAGTTGCTGCTCCAGGTGGTTCTCCGCTGGTTGGGCTGGCAGCATCTGATCATGCGTGGGATTTGATGTGGCCTTGCTTGGGGGACCCGCCGATACCCTAATTGCATGATTTTTGTCCGTCGCGGCGGTTGCAGGCTGAGCCGGACGAATTCTCTCGCTGGGCTCGCTAATAGTGAGAGAGGTCTTCTGTTTTTTAGCCAAGTGAGACGGAGCAGGAGTCGCACCAAAAACCAGGGGGGCCAACGCGTCCTTCTCTTTGGATGGCGGAGCCAAATTCCAAAGTGTGAACAGCGCCTGATTGATCTGGCCGGTCGGTGCCATTTTTTCTTCGAGATCTCTCAATTGCGACGAAGTCATCGAGTGAGAGTGATGCGGGTTAACGGGTGGGGATTCAATTTCCGCTGGCGAGTATTCGGAGTTGGTTCTGGATTGGTTAGTCGGGGGAGATGGTTCCGATATCGGAGCGTGAATTTCGTTGTAGAGATTATTGAAAAAATGTTCGTTAGGGGTGCGGTCCAGTGGGCGATGGAAGAAGGCATCTTCTTGGATTACTTTGTGAGGTTTTAGATGGACTTTGCGAGTCAGGCCATTACCCGTCACCCACACAAATGGAGGAAGTTCTTTGATTTCAGGCATGGTTATGATAATTCGCAGCCTCTCCAGGGTTTTGAGCTGAGCAATCGGGCCATGGTGCATAATTTCTCCGATGTTGACACAAATATTGTCCAGTTCGCGTTCGCAAAACGCTGTAAGAGATAGATTGAAGAGATCAAGTTCCATTTTGTACTTATAATGGATTACCTGAGCTCCAATGGTTGGCGTCCATTGGTAAGAGACGAGACCATCCTTCTCGATGAGATCGGCCACTGCCACGAAGAAATTTTGTCGCTCTTCCGGCTTCTTGAAATTGAGAAGATATCGGTCGTCACCCCAGAAGACGAGCTCATATTGCGACCTCGGATCAGCTGCTTTGTGCAAGAGGGAAGAGATAACCGTAATGTTATGGCCATCGATGAGGCGCGCATCGAGCACTATGGCAGACTGGAGCTCTCTCAACTCTGTTGCATGCTCCGGCGAGTTTCGGATGAAACAAGTAGGCGGAGGAGCTGTGAGCTTAGGTAAGGGCAGGAGCGGCTTGTTGAGAGGATTAAAGAAGATTCCCTTCTCTATGTGATCAAACCGGAGCTTGCAAAGCTTGTACAAGTGACCGGGGTGGCGGCAATAGCAGCAGGCCCTAGCTCTACGGCAGTCCTCTGTGCGGTGTTCGTGAGATGTGCATTTGAGGCACAGGCCATACCATGATGGGTGGTACGGGTCAGGGGGGTAGTGGAGAGGTGGGAGGTGTGGATTTTCCAACAGAGGAGGATTAGGCTCATTGATATTAGCTCTCGTGGGGTAGGTGTGTATAGCGGCTGGTTCGTGACTACGAGGAAGATTGGTGCGAGGATGTGGTCCATTGGTGTGGTTGGCGACGTGAGGAGGCTGGGTGGTGGTGGCTGCCAAACGTCTCCATACTTGGGTCTGCCCGGTGACTTGGCGGGTAGCTTCGCCATGTGGAGGCTTGTTCTTGCCTCCCTGTTGCCAAGCCGGTCGGTTGGGTATTTTTCCTTGCATGGTGAGTGGTCGCTTGTGAGGTGTGTATGGGGGTTTGAGAGATTTGTGAGAGAAGAAGGGTTTCCCAGGCTGAACTAGGTTTTTATAGGGGGTATATGTGTTGTGAGATATCCGGGGGGTTCTTTGGATACTCCACCACCCATTACCCATATATTTTTTACCCAGTCGCCCTTTATTGCTAGGCAAATCGCCCTTTTGGGAGACCCCTCTTCCTCGCATTTTTTGATACATTTTTGTTCATCTTATTATTATTTTATGTTATTTTTTCAGTAAAAAAATATTAAAGTCAAATATATATATTGTATGAAATATTAAAATTATATAAATATAACATATGAAAATTATTTTTTAAAAATTATTATAAGGTAAAAAAAAATTTGAACTTTTTAAAAATTAATACAAATAACAAAAACATTATTTTAATTACTAAATATGTAAAAAAGAAGGGTATTTTGGTCATAAAAAAATATTTAACACCATCCATAGTTAATTTTAACCCCATAGGGGATATTTGAAAATAAAACTTTGGAAGAGGGGGGTTTTTGAGGTTTTCAAAAAGATAGGGGATTTTTTAGAATATCCAAAAAAGATAGGGGTTTTTTTGAAAATTTCCCTTTATAGTATTTATAGTAGGTAAATTTGATGGGAAAGCAAAGCACAACAACAGTTTCTCATAAATATTCGAAAGCCCGATAAAATTTAGAACGTTATTAAACAGTTAAACGGTTGGCACGCGTAGTTTAAATAAGATATTGATTAGTTCTTGTGCTAAAATGACTTGTCAAATTTCTCGAACGATATTATCTGCAGTGTTTTCGATTAGAACTACAAAATATTTGATAGGACAAAACGAATTATTACCGTACGTTGTGAAATGTTGTGAGTTCAAATTTTATTAGGACCACCGAACTTTCTATATTTATTCTTAAAAATAAAAATCAGATGGATAAATATTTGACAACAAATTATTCTTTGTCACACATATATTATTTAAGAGAAATTTTGGTCTATAGACCAATTTAATTGGTTATTTTACAAAATAAACCAAAAAATTTGGTAATTTAAAAAGTAACATTCTCCATGTTTGAAAAGTCGAGAGCTTTTCAAATTCTATTTTGGTTGATAGTTCACACCAATTTGCACCATTATATATATATATATATATATATATATATATCCATCGTTTATATAATTAAAGAAAAAATCAAATAAATACTATATTTTATTTTTGAATCATAAAAAATCATATTTTCTTTAAAATAAATTTGTGTAATTAAAAAAATTTATATTTTATAAAATGATATATAATAGTATTTTATTTCGAAAATAAAAACCATATTTTCAAAAATATTGTACAAAAAATTATTAGATTTATAAGATTATATTTTCATCATATTAATCTGAAAAATCATATTACCTTTTATATATCTTTTGTCACAATATTTCTTAATTTTTCTCAAATATAATGATTATATTGAAATAATGTATAATATTTTTATCATTTTTGAGAATATTTGCAAAAATAAATTATATTTTAAACCATTTGCGATTCCGATTTTTTTTTTCTTTTGCAAATATTTTAAAAAATGATAATAATATTATAAATTATTTTAAATAATAATTATGTTCTTGAAAATTTAGGATATGTTGTAAACTAAAATATTATATGATTTTTCAAATTAACACAATAAGAATATGATATTATACTTAAAAGTATTAATTTCTTGTACAAAATATTTTTAAAAGTATTATTTTATTTTTAGAATAAAATATTATTAGATATATCATTTTATAAAATATGAATATTTTTAATAGACACAAATTTATTTGAAAGAACATATGATTTTTTATGATTTGAAAATAATATATATTATTTGTTTGATTTTTTTTCAATTATAAAAATGATGGATATATATATAATGGTGCAAACTGGGGTGAAGTATCAACCAAAATAGAATTTGAAAATCTCTGGCTTTTTTAAAAGTTAACAGTGTTATTTTTCAAATTATCAAACTTTTTGGTTTATTTTGTAAAATAGCAAACTTAATTGGTCTTACATATAAAAATTTCCCATTATTTAATGTCAACAGAAAAACTCACTACATGTGACTTGTCCTATGTAATTTAATCATCACTTAATTTATATGTTAATTGTCATTTACAAATGTTTAAACACTATACGGAGAAATGTTTGAATACAAATTTGGTTCCCGAATAAACCTAAGTATTGTTTGCACATCCTTAATATTAAATATAATTTTTTAATATTTTTGAGTAATATTGCACAAAATATCGTATTTTTTTTTAAAATGTCACATAACATCGACCAATTGCTGGCGGAGGAGTTAGGGGATGCCAGTTGGCGACAATTATCCACTTTCTTCAATCAATCAATGGTTTTGAATAAAGATGACGATGATGATGAAGATAATTAAGAGGTAAGATTTTAGAGTGAAACTTCATGTTCTTAATCTCGTGGTCCTTACTCGCACTCGACCGATCAATTTCTTGATCCTTACTAGGCCCGGAGCCTAAATGAGGCCTAGTCGGAATTCGCCTATTTTACAGATGGAGTATTCGGTGGATATCACATATAATATATAAACCATCTCCCCACTTTGTTACCGTTAACATATTTGGTGACGCGGTTACCACTTCTTCGCATGATTGACCTCCACAGCTTCATCCCTCCCTGAATTTTCGGTTCCACTACTCATCTTGTCGTGCCCCAATCTCCTATAAGTACCGACTCACTTGCGGGGCACCTATCCCTTTTACCGCGATATCTGGAGTTCATCTCTCGTTGTACCCGAAACCATTAGCAAAACCGTCCGTGTCATGTCGTATCCGATAGTGTACTCTATCATCCACGCGTGTCTTAGCCGAGTATTATCTTATTCTATTTTTTGTATTTTCGTTTTAATGAACATTCGCCGACAGTGTACTCTATCATCCTCGTGTGCCTTACCATAGTATTATTTTGTTAGATTTTCTTTGTATTTTTGCTTTTAAAAATATTCGACCGGCCAAAGACTCGCGTGCAAAGTTCAAAAACTCGGCGAGTCAAGTCGGAACTCTCCCGAGTTAACTCCACTTGCTGATATTTCAAGTTGACTCTTCTTTATGACTCGTAGTGTGTAAAACTTGGGACTTGACCCTGCGAGTCCGGACATAACTCGGGATAACTAGATTGACTCGACTCGACTCAAGTCACATATATTTTAATTTTTAATTAATTAATTATTAAATATTTTTTAATCATAAATACATGTACAAAAAAATAATATACCACAAGAATACATGTAACACCTGACATAAATATGTTTTAAATATTTATGTGCATATAACAAATTAAAATAAATGTGTATATATTATATTTCACTTAAATAATAATATTATTTTTTATATAAATAATGTATATTAAATAAATCAAATACACATAATAAATAAATATTTATGTGTATAATCTACCTTACTTAAACTAAATATTTAGTTATATATTACACCTGACTTAAATAAATTTTCTTTGTTTCTAAAATTAATTATCATATAATACGAGACTTGCTAATTCAAATCTTGAATAATTTTTTCCCTTATATATGATCATTTGTATTATCCGACTTACATAAATGTATATATGTATGTTACACCTGACATAAATAATTTTGGATTGTTTTTCGAAAATTAAATAACATAATAATAATAATTTATGTGATAATTCACTTATTTTGTGCTTTGTACCGTGTCATAAGTTATTTATGTTATTTAATATGTCTTAATTATTTGTGTATTTGTTCTTTCTTTCTTGTGTAAGTGTTTTAATATTAATATTATATTTAAATTTGGAAAAAAAATAATATATTGTTGTTCATAATATCAATTATGCAAAACAATATTTGATTATAGAAGAACGGATTATTGTGCTACAAACTGAAGGAAATACAGTTACATATCAACTAGTAGATTGAACACATGAGGGTAGATGAACGTACGCGTTCGTCGAAACGATTGGATGCATAATAAGATTATGCAAATCTGACAAAAAATGCATAGTCCGTCATGACGCACCATATGGTCCGTCATGACACAAACCAGTGTAATCCTAGACATGCCAGTCTATGAGTATAGCGTCGTGATGCACTATTCTGTGCGTCATGACGGAGGTGCGTCATGACGGAGGTCAGCTAGTCCCAGTACTCGTGACACGTCCGTCACGACTCACGACGCATCATATTGTACGTCATGACGGACTGTGATCCAAATTATGGATTAACAGTTTTCTTAAGATACTCATTAATGCCATCATTAATGGAGATGTTAATATATGATATTCACCCTCTCTCTCTCTCTCTCTAGATCTGAGAAAAGGTAGAAACTTGTGAGACAAGTTGAGAGACTCCATTGTAGATTAAGGAATTTGAACAAGTTTGAACAAATTTTAGGGTAATTTGTCGCAACCGAGAAACGCTAGCTCGAGGTGGATATGAGTAGATAAATCTCCCTTGAGATTTTCCGTGGTGATCAAGGTCGAGCAAATTCGGAGACGAATCGGAGAAAATCCGGTTGTATATGACAAAAGGAACTTCGAGCAAGGTGTGGATCCGTGCATGTTATCGGGATCGAAGCAAACAAGCAACAACTACGCGAATCAACCCGTCTCCGTGATCAATTTCTCGCGGTATTATTCTCTATATATAAGAGTTATATATATTTGTAGTTGCATGCTAGGATGTGTACTTTCGAGTCGTCGACGTGGTCCTCGGGATCGGGTCGGGCCGGGTCTCTCAATCGGTAGCGACGCCGATACCCAACACAAACTCAACGAGTTCTTAAGCGATTTTGAAAATAACTCCACTTCGTTGGAGATTGAGTCGAGTTGAGTTTTTGATTTTTCGACCTATGGTCGCGTGGATTGATTCTCCTCCGGAAATTGGCCCCTATGGTCGCGTGGATTGATTCTCAACGTTGATTCGGATCGGGGAGAGGAGCGATGGCTCACATGATGGTTTCTCTCTCAATTTGGATTCGGTGCCTTGCACTGTTTGGGCCTTCAATCTCACTGAATCAAGGGGACCCATATCACACTCCTCACTACTATATTTTGTCGATTTTTATGCAATATCGGTGTCGAAGTGGGATTCAGACTCTACTCCTCCAAACCTCACACTCCCTGTACTTCGATTCAATTGGACCACCCCCTTTGATAACTTGTGCGATTCCATTATTGGAAAACCGTAAGTTCGGACATGACATATAATTTGAACAAAAAGATATTACTGCATAAACAAAATCTCTGAAATGAATACACATGCGCACGCACTAGAGGTGGCAAACGGGCGGGTTCCGGCGGTTTCGGGCTAAACCCATCGGGTTTCGGGTTAATTATCGGATTCGGATTTTTTCAGGTTAAGTCAACTCGGATCAGGTCGGGTTTTGCTCGGGTCATATTTGGTCGGATCAATTTCGAGTTGAAATTATAGTCGGGTCGGATTTTCATATTCGGGATGATTCGGACTCGGGTTAAATAGGGATTTCGGATTTAATCGGATACGGGTTCGTTCCGGATTCGGATTCTTTCGGAATTCGGGTTAGTTAAATTCGGGTTGTGTCGGGTTTTTTTAATGATCCACTAAATTATTTTTTTTCGAAATATTGGATATAAAACTAAAATTATTATTCAAATCATTATAACTTCCTTTTCCAATTATAATTTAAATAATAATATAGTGATGACTTGGTTTCCTAGTTTTTAAAGTAGGGCCCCATCTTCTTTCCTCCCCTTACGAATGAGATTAGAACACCTCCTTCAAAAAAAAATTAATTTTCCTTCAAAAAAAAAAAAAATTAGTTTATGAATTATGTGAACCTTGTCCGTAAATAATATTTGTATTCAGAGAAACAATCTTTCTAATCGGGTCAACTCGGGTTAATATGATTTGAATAAGGTCAATTTCGGTTCGGGCTATTTGGGTTCGGACTTGTCGGTCTCGAATTTATCGGTTTTCGGACAACTCGGATTCGGATCGAGTTGGGTCGGACTACTATGTAACACCGGGTCAATTTTGGATCGGATTTCTCGGGTTCGAGTCGGTCGGGTTCGGTCGTTTGAATTTTCTAAAATTTTCGGGTCGCGGACGAGCCGGACCTCGGGCGAGTCGGGCGGTTTTTTCGGATTCGGGCTGCATTTGCCACCTCTAGCACGCACCCATGCACGCACACACACACACACACACACACACACACACACACACACAAAGACCCCACCCCCCCACCCACCCACCCACCCACCCACACCGCGCGCGCGCACACACAAGTATACTGTGGTAATTAACAAATTACTTATAAATCAATAAATAAAATAAAAACATGAAGTAATTGAATAAATAAATAAAGAAATAAACGAAAAAGCGAGAAACCCGATGAAAATAAATAAATAAAAGAATAAATAAAAATACCAGTACGGGAAAGTAAAGAACACACTTGGTACACAACAATCATAGTCACGAATGGATACGTGACTTACGAATGACTCAAACAACTATAGATTCGGCGGTTTGGATTCGCACACAAATACAGTGGGAATACGAGTAAATCTCAAGTTTGCAAAAAATAAACAAAAAAAAATCCGAATAATTGAAATAGAAAAAAGATGACACCGGATATGATAACGGAATTCAGAGAAACGGTGCCTACATCTCCCATGAAAGTCTTGCCGTCACAATTGCGCGTGACGAACCTCTTATAATAGTTCTTTTTAAAAAAAAGACTAACAAGGGTGGTGAGTCTTTACACAACAAACTAGCTATCCAAAACGACAGATAGAACAACTACATAATTCATACATATCTTTTTTTTTAACTTTGAACTTGTAAAAATATTATGTAAGAAAATACAATGTAAAAATCTCTGTGTTCGTGTGTTGTTCTTGTGTGTTTGTTTGTGTCAATGATCATAACAAAGTGGTATCAGAGCAAACAGGGGCGGATCCAGGATCCGTATATAGGGGGGCCGGATTTTATAGGGGGGGGGCCAAAATAAAAAATAAATCAAAATATGTGCCTTGAGGGTCTTGAACTCAAGACCTCCAATCTCCCAAACAACAATTTTACCACTAGACTACACTAATCTTTGTGAAATACTTACAAATTTATCATATTTATCAATTTCCAAAAAAACAAAATCACCTCATTTTATCGCTAATATATCGGTTCCCGATTTCATAGGGGGGGGGGGGGGGCGGGCCTCCCGCTCGCCCCCCTAGATCCTGAAGGAAATACAGTTTCAGGATCAACCGTAAAAGTGTACACAAGGATAAACGAATGTAGTCGTACATTCGTGGCCATAACTGTCAGTGGAAAAATCCGATTTGAATGGTTCAAATTGGGTTATATAGATAATTAGATTATCTATAACCTTCATGTAGAAATATATTTCATATGAACGAAGTATTAGTGTCGTTTATGTGAAATACCGAAAGGGTGCAACAGTATGACATACAGTTAGTAAAACAGTCATAACTTTTGCATACGAACTCCAATTGGGCTGGGACAAATTGGCTTGTGTAAATAATTAGATTATCTACAACGTTGATGTTGGGTGATTTTCTGTCTGAGAAATTTATCAATTTCGAAATGACAGAATACTGACCAGGTTCATGCAGTTTTCTGTGTGAGAGGGTGTATATTGGATATACATGCCTTTTGGCTAATCCTGATCCTATTAGGTATAAATATGATACTTTCTCTCTCATCCATAGGCAGGTGCATCCGCGACCGACGTCTTGCGACTCACGGTGGATACAAGTAGAGGAGCGACAATTGTGGCTCTTGGATTGTGATCGACTCAAGGAGTGAGAAGACGGTCAACGAACGGTGAAAGACGCGTGGTATGGGACGCGCGGATTGTCACTAACGTGACAGGAGATAGAAGGCGGCGATCAACCCTTCGTGCGTGATCAATTTCACGCTGGTATAGATCTATCCTTCTATTCGCATCGTACCCTCGAAGTCATGGCGTGATCTCGGGAATCGGGGAATCGGACCGGGCCTTCATTCCGCTGCGCGGGCCCGGGGTCGAGGATATTCTCCTTCAGTGGTATCAGAGCGATCGCCATCGATTCGAGGGTCGAATCATAGTCGTATATTAGATATACGCACGGGTTATCAAAGTTCGTACCCGTTTGCATGATGTTACATATTTACAATGTCAAATTCCATTAAAATCACAAGTGAAATTCGCTAGAGATCGATCAATAGTTGATTGAGAGTATCTAGGAATAATCGTGAAAAGGTTTCATGATTGATCGTTTTGGAAACGAGCGAAAACAGCAGTTCAAAAATCGCATAGTCCGTTATAACGGACACTGTAGCAGATACAGGAAATTGAGAATTTTTTGCGAAAAACACATATTCCGTTATAACGGACTTGGTGTCCGTTGTAACGGACCCTGTATAGGATGCGGGGGTGTGAGGAGGACCGTGAAAACTGCTTATTCCGTTGTATCGGACTTGGAGTCCGTTGTAACGGACCTTGTATCTGATACGAGGTTGCAGGGATGCCAAGGGTGTCTATTGGAGTCCGTTGTAACGGACTGGGTCCGTTGTAACGGAGCTCTACGCAGTTGGTCCGTTGCAACGGACTGTATGTTGCGTTGTAACGGACTGGTCTCTGGAAATTTGGACGAAGGTTTGCAGAAAATAGCGTTGTAACGGACCTATGTTGCGTTGTAACGGACATGTTTCTGGCAAAATTTGGCCAAACTCCGAAATAAATAGCGTTGTAACGGACTGGAATTCCGTTGTAACGGAGTTCCAAGTATACTGGAGGTCCGTTGTAACGGACTATGTTGCGTGACAACGGACTGGTTTCTGGTTGCTGATTTTGTTTTCGTGATAACTTTGGCTACACAACTTGGAATTTTGAGTTCTTTATATCGATTTGATCGGCATCAATCATACTAGCATATTATTAGATAATTATTTAGAATAATTAGACTCCCAAATAAAATCATATGCATATAGAAAATCTTGTGATAGTGATATAATTGGATTATGTCACGGATTTAGAAACATGCAATGGCATGATCCCTCATAATACTTAAGTCATGGAAATGCCTTCCATATCCACAACTACCGAGTTCGGTGTTACGTTTCACGTGGGTTCAGGCTAAAGTCGGGCACGTGATATTGAAACAATCGAAAGTGTGGCAAGCGTTAAATCAGGACTTGTGAGGCACAGGCTAAAGTCGACTCACTAGTAGCTTATTTGAACGATACGTTGGAGATGGTTGTGACCTAACCGTCCTGGCCAATCAGATTGGAGTTCGGGGCATAGATAGGATGCACACACGGAACTGGGATTGTATTGGATACGATCCATCACCGAAATCCTATAAAGGTTCCAGAGTCGTATTGGATACGATTGGATATAATCCTACCTAAATAACGGGATCCCACCCGATAGGCTAAAGTCACTTGTGGGAGGAACGGAAATATGGGTCTTGAGTGTTATGGACTTGGAGTCCCGTATCGGTATGAGGGTTATCGATTCGATAAAATAACACTATCATATATTCATCATATAAGCATATAGATTAAGTACGCACGGTTAGGAGTTAATCTTCATCATCCGTTTAGAATTATGTTTTCAAGCAACACCAAATATATCGATTAGATCGATATGATAGATGGCTTTTTGGGCCGGAATTACCGTTATTAACCTTGATAGTCAAAGAATAGTTCTTAGACTTAAAGGAACGTGTTGGACACGGAAATGGTAGATTCGGGACTCGAGGCTTTGGCTTTAGAGAAAGCCGGATTCGATAAACTTAAGAAGGAATCAAACGATATTACGTGCCTTGTGGTGGCATGTATAGACGCAAATTTCTCAAAATTGTTTTGAGAATTCGGGTGTATATGAAAGTAAAACACAACGCTCATGAAATAGTTTCAAGAGCTAGAGCGCGTTGAATGGTTCGATGCGGCTCAAAGAGTAGGTTAATTTTGAGACGCCTTATGGGTCTTTGATTAACACTCGTGTGTTGATGGTACGAGATTTGATGTTCGTGACCGAATATCATATGCATTCGATAGATAAGTCGATCTCGAAATTGCATATGATGCGATTTAAATTTGAATTGGAGATGCTCAGAGTATCCGTGGAATCCAATGCATATAGATGCGTGGATGTCCTTGTAATTCAAAAGCGGGATCGAAAGAAATGTATGTCTAAGGGTATTTTGGGAAAATGTTTTCCAAAATGGAGAGTTCGGACAAAGAGTTGTCCAAACTAATGACTCAAAGAATGGTGAAATCCGAGGAGGATTAAACCTAGAAGTTGATTGCTTCTTTTGGCATTGCCGTCTTGGCCATATAAACGAGATACGCGTATCTAGATTCCATGTGATGGAATGCTAGAATCATTCGAATTAGATTGGATTGATTAATGCAATACTTATTTATTAGGCAAAACGACAAAGGGCATCATTCTCCAAAGTATTGGAGAAAGATCCAGCGAATTATTGGAAATTATATTTACATATGATGTTCCGATAAGTTCCGAGGCAAGAGGAGGCTATCGGTATTTTGTTACGTTTATGGACGGTTAAAGTAGATATGAAAATATCTATTTAATGCGTGCCGAAACAGAGACTTTTGAAAGGTTCAAAGAGTTTCAAAAACGAAATACGAAATCAACTAAGCAAGAAAATCAAAGCTTTTCGATAGGATCGAGAAGACGAGTATTTGAGCTAGACCTTTCGATAGGATCGAAGATGCGATATTTGAGTTATGAATATTGATGATCATTTATGATTGTGGAATCGTTTCACGATTGTCTTCATTTGGAACATTGAGATGTGTCCGAAAAGAGGAAATGAACGCATGTTGGACATGGTTCGATAAATGATGAGTCAATAAGATCTCCCAAAAATGTTTTGGGGATACGCCCTTGAGACAGCGGCACTAATGAATGGTTGCATATAAGATATGAACCATAAACCTTCTAATCGGTACAAAAGACGCCATATGAGATATGGATCGGAATGGTTCCGAAGTTGTCACTTGTACAGATTTGAGGATATGAGTGTATTTCGAAATTTGTTTCGGTTAAACTCAATCCCAAATCTGGAAATTGTTCGTTTATCCTTAAGGAAACTAAAGGGTATTAGTTAAAACGTCCCGACGAAAATGAGATTTTCGTGGCTCGAAGAGATGCCTTCTTGGAGGAGGACTAGATGCGCACAAGTTTGGAACTTGGTGCCATTTATCTCTATGCGGACTAGTGGGAGTAGAATAAATCTCGAAAGAGTTCGAAATCTGAAAATGAACATTGTACCGATGAAAGTTGACATGGCTTCATCAAGAGTTGATGAACGCAAGTCGAACACACAAAGGAATTTTTCGTAGATCAAATAGGCTATATCATAAGCCGGTAAATGCGAATTTATCGAGGCTAATGATGATAGATCGAAATCATATGATGATTCGATATCCTACAAGGATGCTATGAAAAGTTGATTCCACATGACATGGTGTCATGAAATCTGAGATTCGATCCATGTAAATTATCAAGTTCAGAACTTGATTTCATTACTTTCTGGGTTAGACCCGTTAAATGTGAGTGGGTTTTTCAAGATGAAGAACCGACATGGATAGGAATACGCATATATGTAAAGCGAGGCTTTTTGGGAAAAGTTTCATGCAATTCATAGTCGGACTATGAAGAAACGTTTTCGCATGTTGCCATGCTTTCACATTTTTGAAATTCTGCTTACCATGGTCGCGTATTATGACTATGTGATGTGGCAAAATGGATGTCGAAACCGAATTTCTTGACAGAAATTTTATGAAAGGATGTGTACTTGACACAACCTTACGGTTTTGTCGATTCATAAGAATCGAGGATAAGATATGCACACTTTAACGATCCATATGATGGATTAAAGAAAGATTCTCGGAATTGGAATATTCGTTTTGACGAAGTTATAAACTATTATAAAATTGTCGAAACGAATGGAAACTTTGTGTATACATGAAGGTTAGTGGGAGCTGCGACGTTATATTTCTTGTAACGACAAAGGATTTAGACGAGACCGCTTATGAAATAAGCGTGAAGATCTATAGGATAGATCTAAGAAGTTCCTCGTTCTATGTTATAGCACATATATCGACATATTGTTGAAAATGGTTTTCAACATATTACTCCTTGGCGGAGTTAAATCAAAATGTTGAATGACAGAAATTTTCAAAGGCTCGATGTGAGACATCAAGCAGCACGAAAAGTAATAATATGATGCCTTACATTTGATGTTAGTATCTATTATATCTGTCATGATATGTATGTGGCTATACGTCGTACACATAAGTCGTCTAATTTACCGTCAATAAATTCATGGGAATCACATGAGTTTGAATGTAATTGAATTACATAAGACTAACTCTTGTGAATGTATAATGGTTATACATTTATATACATAATGGTTATGTATATTTAAACCCATTGGAATCTGTATTTATAGCGGTGAATGTTATCCTTGAATACTTTGCGAAAGAATTCAGGATTTTTATCTATAATGGTGTGGAGGACGTGTTGGTTATAAAGAGTTATAACAACAACAGTTTCCAAAGATTAAGCACGTCCAAATATGTAGCACGACTTTCGATCACAAAGTGTGTACATGTTTTGCTTAAATGAAAACACGGTTATGTGGAATGGTTCCACAAGACCAATAGTTTATGATTCTATGTACGGAGGCGAGTATATTGCGGTTATTAATCGCAAAAGGAAGTGGTATGGATCAAGGAAACATGACCAAACTCTCGTAGCCACGAGTTATCGGATTTATGATTGTTTATTGCGTGAAACGCAATAGTACAAACCAAAAATGCCGAGGTCACAACCACTTCTAGCAAATACTCAGAAAATTTCATTGATCCATGAAATTTTGCGAAACGATGTGATCGTAGGTATTGGAAATGTTCCAATCCTGCAGAAGATTAACAATAGCGGGAACGTGCGGAACCGTTTACAAAACCGCTCTCTCTAGTCGCGCGTGACTGTCATGCGATGACTATGGGTATGGAGATACCTAGAGGAGGAAGAAGAGAGCAGAGTGTAGTTATCTAATACGATAGTCCTCGCAGGTTGTGGGTATGGAGATACCCATAGGTAAACGTTGTATCACCCAAATACTTAATCCATATGAATGCATCCCTTTTAAAAATTTTGTTTACTTAAATTAATATGCATTCACCTTATATGAAAACTGTGTGCGGGTTGTGTAATATGATTGTTACATGAACCCTGATTTGAGCTTGTGTGGACGTCGACATGGTTGAGGACCATGTGCAGCGAAACCGTCACACTTAAAGTGTCATTTCTAAACATCCCTAGTCGCGGGTCAGTTTGCTTAAGAGAGAAGCATTACTATTACAAGGGAATAGACTGAACGCGTACACTAGTACGTTAGCCGAGGAGATGATTATGTTTTGCTAATCATGGGACAAGGTGTTTGTCGAATCGGGAACGTAGATATATGTTAGGTTACATGTATTGGATATGACCGAAGCCGCGAGACCATGACATGGTTTAGTCATTATAGATGGACTTGCGACGGATGGGGTTTTAGATTCTTCATACTTGAGGGGATCATTGATTGCGTTACGTGCGTAACACAATGCTTTGATATGATCTTACGCTCACCGTAACAGGGAGTTAAAAAGGGTCATCATTGGGTATTGTCCGAAACACGGAATTCAATGTGAGTCTCCAAGATAGGAATTGTTTATTCCGAAAGGAAGAGATATCTCTTAGGCGCCGCTCGATGAGTCGATTAACGAAAACCGTGGCCACGGTCAATGATATTAATGGTTAATATCGATTGAAATTTGTTAACTCAACTCGGAATCGGGGAATAAGTGTAGTTAATCAAATTATAAGGATGACTATTACCATGCCTTTTGATTAACGGATATCGTAAACAAGAGAACTAGTAACCGCTATTCGAGATAGGCACAATGATCACAATCATTATTCGTTTAACATGGGTAGCTATGATGGAGTGACTAGATCCCGCTCATGAGCTTGTAGGCATTGGAAACAACCTACTGCCATCGTTAAGTCGAACCTACATGGTCACACAACGAGTCGTACTAAGTCGGGCTTGATCATAAAATTGTCACATTGGATGTGCATAGCTTGGTATTTGATACGCGAGCTATATTCTCTAAAATCGTGCGTATTGGATATGCATGAGGACCTTTTAGGTAGATCTGAAATTGTGTGGGAGACTGAAGGAAATACAGTTTCAGGATCAACCGTAAAAGTGTACACAAGGATAAACGAATGTAGTCGTACATTCGTGGCCATAACTGTCAGTGGAAAAATCCGATTTGAAAGGTTCAAATTGGGTTATATAGATAATTAGATTATCTATAACCTTCATGTAGAAATATATTTCATATGAACGAAGTATTAGTGTCGTTTATGTGAAATACCGAAAGGGTGCAACAGTATGACATACAGTTAGTAAAACAGTCATAACGTTTGCATACGAACTCCAATTGGGCTGGGCCAAATTGGGTTGTGTAAATAATTAGATTATCTACAACTTTCATGTTGGGTGATTGTCTGTCTGAGAAATTTATCAATTTCGAAATGACAGAATACTGACCAGGTTCATGCAGTTTTCTGTGTGAGAGGGTGTATATTGGATATACATGCCTTTTGGCTAATCCTGATCCTATTAGGTATAAATAGGATACTTTCTCTCTCATCCATATCAGTTGAATCATTCTAAGCAAGTGATTATTCTGCCCAATATACACAAGAAAAAGAGCAAATTCAGATTTGATCTTTAGTGAGTGAAAGGGTGCGAAGAGAGAGAAATCGAGAAAGGAGTTTCTCGAGTAATAGAGAATCGATTATATCGAGCAAGTTCGCCGGTGCATCGTCTAGGCAGGTGCATCCGCGACCGACGTCTTGCGACTCACGGTGGATACAAGTAGAGGAGCGACAATTGTGGCTCTTGGATTGTGATCGACTCAAGGAGTGAGAAGACGGTCAACGAACGGTGAAAGACGCGTGGTATGGGACGCGCGGATTGTCACCAACGTGACAGGAGATAGAAGGCGGCGATCAACCCTTCGTGTGTGATCAATTTCACGCTGGTATAGATCTATCCTTCTATTCGCATCGTACCCTCGAAGTCATGGCGTGATCTCGGGAATCGGGGAATCGGACCGGGCCTTCATTCCGCTGCGCGGGCCCGGGGTCGAGGATATTCTCCTTCAGATCCGCCCCTGAGAGCAAAGGTTGAGGTTCGAGCAGACAAGAGATGGACGAGAACAAGGTTTCGGTGAGTCGGTTCGATGGACGAGACTTCGGTTACTGGAAGTTGCAAATAGAAGCGTTGCTGATCCAAAAGGACGGCCTAGAAGATGCGCTAGTTGAGACTAGGCTAGAAAGTATCACGGACGAAGACAATTGGAAGAAGATGAACCGCAAGACGCTAAGTTATATTCAATTATCACTGGACAAGAACGCGGCGATCAATGTAGCAGATGAGACGACATCTTTCGGGATCATGAAGGCGTTGGCCAACACGTACGAGAAACAATCTTCGCTAAACAAGTTGTACCTTGTCCGTCACGTCTTCAATATGCGAATGACGGAGGGCGGATTTGTCGTGGAACATCTAAATGTTTTTCAGGTTATTTCAAACCAATTTGACCATTTTATGTTTAACCTTGGTGATGAAATGAAGACACTCATTCTACTGTCATCTCTGGCGGAGAGCTGGACGATGACGATAGACGTTGTCGGCGTTAAGGAGCATCTAATTTTTGAGGAAGTACGAGACCGCATCCTGAATGATGACATTCAACGAAAGGAGCGGAGCGAAGCCTCGAGTTCCTCGGGTTCGGCGTTGAATTTAGAGAATCGGGGCCGTGAAGGTTAGAAAAGTAATAACCACGGGCGAGCCAGGTCGAGAGGACACAACAAGTCAAGGCCACGTGACGAGTTGGAGTGCTGGAACTGTGGCAAGAAAGGTCACATGAAGCGGGACTGCAAAGCCCAAGAAAGGAGAAGGCGAAAACGAGTTCCGCAAATACTGTCACTGAGCAGAACATGGATGGCGCTCTCATCTTATGCGTCGACAGTCCCGTTGAGTCATGGGTTTTGGACTCAGACGCATCGCTGCACTCAACCTCGCAGAAAGATAAGTTCTCATCTTATATTCGAGTTTTTAACCAAACCAATTTAATATAAAAAATAAAAAAAACTTATAGAGTTAAAAAATATCCATATATTTAATTTATTAAACTTACAAACAACTATCAAATATTATTGTTATTTTAAAAAATGTAAAATTTTAGAAAAAATCATACGATATGAAATAATTTGTATTTGTGATTATTCTAAATTAAATTTTGATATTATTTATTAAACTACTTCCACTATTAAGTTTGATATCTTCAATAAATATAATTTTAAACATATGGTGATATGATGACACGTGTTTTTTTTTTGTTTATATTGCGTCTCAAACTATATTCATGTATGAAAAAAAAATACAATTAGCTCCCAAACTCATCACATTATCCTTGATGAGATGACAAAGTAAATTTATTAGCATTTCTAATTGACTCAATTAAAGGTTAATTGACACATTTAATTAACACATCAATTAATATGTTAATGTTAGTAAATGTTAGTTGACGTGTCAATTCAATTAAACGGTCAATTCAATCGTTCATTGAGTCAATCAATAATACTAATCAAATCTTATTGATAGGGTATGAAGTCCCGTACAAATAACATTTCTAATATTAAATGTACCCTTGCAAATCTTATTTAAACAAATTATAAAAAAAAAATGTAACAAAAGGGTATGAAAAAAAGGCCCTTCAACAATATTGTAGTTCGCTCGCTAGGGTTTTCGCGAGGCGACTCTGAGGGCGATCGCCAAGCGACTCTGAGGGTGAGCCGACTCGGAGGGCGATCTAGCTGCGAATCGAGGGCGATCCAACGCAGACAGGCGTCCCACGGCGGCGAATCGAGGGCGACCTAGCCGCGAGGCGACTCTGAGGGCGATCGCCAGGCGACTCTGAGGGTGAGGCGACTAGGAGGGCGAGGCGAGGGTGGCGGCTAGGGTTTCGACGCAGATCCGACGCAGATCCGACGCAGATCCGACGGTGGCGGCGGACGGCGAGGGTTTCCGAAGCTAGCGAGCGGCGGCGGCTAGGGTTTTCGAAGCTAGCGAGGGCTGTGCTAGCGAGGACGGCGAGGCGAGGCCCTAGATCGAAAGGCGCACCGACTGGCGACGACGGGGCGAAACAGATCGGGGCGAAACCCAGGATACGCCCTATCCTTGTCGTGTGTGTATGGAACAGATCGGGGCGAAACCCTGGCCGCCATCGAGGCGATTTTGGAGCTCCTCGAAGAGCAAAAACTCGGGCCGATTTTGGGGTGTAGGCAAAAGGGCGACGAAAGGAAATATCGGGAAGGGAAAAAGGGAAATCGAAAAATCGCGAGGCTGGTGCCGAGTCTGGGGCGAGTCTGGGACGAGTCTGGGGCGAGTCTGGGGCGAGGCCGAGAGCGACGGCCGAGTCTGGGGCGAGTCTGGGGGCGAGTCCGAGAGCGACGGGCCGCGACAGCGACGATGATAGTTTCGATGACAATCCGAGCTCGTGTGGCAAACCAAGGGCAGAGGGAGGTTGCGTTCGTCTAAGGATGGCCGAAAGCATCATCTCTCGGCATGTATCTTACTTTTGCAATTATAATTTATTTTTGCGAAACTACTTTTTTACATTTATCATGTAAAATTGCACCAATGTATTAAACTTTGCTTTAATATATTAAAAGAGGTTTCGCCTCTTTAGTTTTTCAAAAAAAAAAAAAGGTATGAAATCCCGCGTGTTGCGCGGGTTATTATTAGTTATTTATATTTTTCATTACATTTGAAACAATAAAAAAAATTAATATTATATAATTAATGATATGTTACTATATATATTGTATGGTTTATATTTGAAATTGTTTGAAATTTTGAGAACAATAATAATATATTTGTTGATATAATACTTCCAACTAATTTCCCATGTCCTGTTCTGGTTTCTTAGGATTGTTTACGAGCGATGTAAACGTCCAACTAATTTCGCATGTCCTGTTCTGTTCTGAATTCCCAATAATGCAGATGATGGAATTTGATTTTTTTAATTAACCATGCGTTAGGCACCTAATATTAAAGATATTCTAAAAGATGTACTGTAAGAAGAAAAAAAAATTGATGTAAATAAAGAAGAAAATGTTTCACACCTAACGTATGAAAACTATACTTGCCTTTCAAACTCATCCCAAATTTTTTGATGAGATGACAAAAAATAATTAGATAGATTGATTAGCTCATTTAATTGACTTAATTAATTATTAACTAACATGTTTAATTGACACATCAGTAAATCATATTAATACATATTAATTAACATATCAATTCAACTAAACAATCAATTAAATCGATAATCGAATCAATTAATAATACTAATCAAATCATTTAATTTTTTTCTTGTCATCTCATCAAAACTATTTTTTTTTGCGTTTAAAGAGCTCTATGTATAAGCCCAGAACATAATCATTCGTCACAGACTCCTTAAAGATATATTATTAGATATGCCAATGGGTTCGTGGTTCAGTGGTTGAGTGTAAGACACGACAAATTTTATGTTATTAGAGGTTGTGAGTTCGAGTCTCATTGACATCAATGGATGAAGGACCACCGAATCTTCTCCATTTACTTATTTTTTTTTTTTTTGTTTTGGATTACAAATTATCACTTAATAAGACAAGAAAAAATTGTCTAACACTAATTAAAAAAAAACTATTTAAAAAACAAAAAGACAACTACTTAAATACGTACAGGCCTGAGTATGCCAACAACAAACATGGAAAGTGCCTACTGGCTTGTAAAAAAAAACATGAAAATTCATGACACCCCGTTTTTCTTGGACCGTCCATTTTTGAATTAACCATGAGTTTCACATCTAGTATTAAAGAAATCCAAATAGTATTAAAAAATAAAGAAAAGAAAGAGAATTTGAGGAGATAATATTTTGTATTGAATGAGTTGAAGAACACAATAGCCAATATTAATTTATATTAGGAGATAACCCGCGCTTCGCGACGATTTTGTTTCATTTGTTTTACCATACACATAATACATATTTATGATTTTTCGGGATCAAATGTAAGACTTTATGAAAATAAATATCATATTGATTAAGGTAATTTGATGATAACAAAATTATTATATTATTTTTTAGTATGACACATTGCGAAATATTTATTAAGTACTTTAATGCAACACATATATAAAACAAATGTCACTACAAAATAATGAAACAACATTCGTGACATAAACAAAAATCAAAATCATATGATATTTTAAATTTTCATATCTAAAATTAAGAATAATAATATTGTAAAAGTTTAAAAAAATTATTTTTGTCTGATAAATTTTATGTTTCATGTTTATTATTGAAAAATATTATATAAGTTCAAGAAATTATTTGTGTTTAGCAAATAAGTATCTTTCATTATTTTTTTTTAAAGATTAATATGAATATGTTTTAAGTAAAAATACAAATATAACATAATTATTTTTTAAAAAAATAATAATAATTAGGATGTGCGATTTTTTTCAATTATATTTTAAAAAATAATAATAATTAGGATTACAAATCATTAATGTAATTATATTTATTTTTATATCTTTTTTTACATAATTGTTTTCATAATTTTAAGTTAGAGAAAAATATTGAATATATGATAATAACATACTTAGTAGTATGTGCAATTTTTTTCAATTATAGTTTTAAAAATAATAATACTTAGGCTTACAAGTCATTCATGTAATTAAATTTATTTTTATATCTTTGTTTACATAATTGTTTTCATAATTTTAAGTTAGAGAAAAATATTAAATATATGATAATATGGATCTCAAAGTAAAGATAAAATTCAAGCGAATATATTTCTTAATTTTTTAAAATTATATTATGAAAATACTAACAATATTCGATGTATGTTTTATGACATTATATATTAATTTATTAATGTTAGATATTTAAACTCTTCACATTTTATTTATATTCACAATTGATAATGTAACATATTGTGAAAAAAATTCAAAATCAAATACAACTGGTCCAACATGAACCTAACAAATAATATTTTGACACGTCATCATTGAAAGGTGATGCGGCCTTCTAAAATTTCTTAAAACTATGTGTAAAATAAGGGACACTTAAATATCTACAAATAAAACATAATCACACAAAATCAATGGTTAATCTATGGTTCATATGTTGCCACATATCCTAATCTAATGGTTGAAATAATTGTGATAATGTGGCATGAGTTGTGATGAGGTGGCAAGAGGAGATTGTATAAAGATGGGTCCAAAATAAAGGGGTTGGTAAATAGTAGAAGATAAGTGCAGGTCAAACTATTTTTTGCCCTATAAACAGTACAATACAAAAAATAATACAATATCAAATACACTAAATATCATATAATTAATGTCTATCTTCACAAGATTTTTTGCTTGACATTCATATTATTATATTTATAACATTCTGAAGGAAATACAGTTTCGGATCAACCGTAAAATGTACACAAGGATAAATGAACATACGCATTCGTGGGCATAAATAATGTGTATATTAGATGCACATATGTATATTGGATATACATAGTTAAATTGATAAGAAACGGTTTTATTAAGAAAACCAGAAAATTCAGTTTAAGCAGTTTTAGTAAAACTGGCATAACTTTCAGTGGGAAACTCCAATTTGAATGGTTCAAATTGGGTTAGATAGATAATGAGATTATCTAGAACTTTAATATAGAAATATTTTTCATTTGAACGAAGTATCAGTGTCGTTTTAATGGAATACCGAAAGGGTGCGACAGTTTGACATACAGTTTGTAAAACGTCCGTAACTTACGCATCAGGAGAAGGAAAGGATGCGAGCGATCAACCCATCGTGCGTGATCAATTTCACGCTGGTAATCGTCTATCCTTCTATTGCATCGTATCCTCGAAGTCATGGCGTGATCTTGGATTTTGGGAACCGGACCGGGCCTTCATAACCACTGCGCGGGGCCGGGGACGGGTGAATTCCCAACAGTGGTATCAGAGCGATCGCCATCGATTCGAGGATCGAATCATAGTCGTATATTCGATATACGCACGGGTTATCAAAGTTCGTACCCGTTTGCATGATGTGACATATAGAGAATCAAAGTTTCGTTAAAATCACAAGTGAAATTCACTAGAGATCAATCAAAAGTTGATTGAGAGTATCTAGGAATGATGGTGAAAAAGTTTCACGATTTATCGTTTTAGAAACGAGCGAAAACGGAAGAAACGACGAAATCTGCAGAAAAACAGTTTTTCCGCCGCCTCGGGGGCAGTTTTTGGCCACCCGGACGCGTCCCGGGCGTGGATTTTGGCCCGGACGCGCCCCGTGGGTACTGCCTCGATGCAGTAACCCCTTATGGATGCTGATTTTGTTTTCGCCATAACTTTGGCTACGAAGCCCGAAATTTTGAGTTATTTATATCAATTTGATCGGCATCAAACATACTAGCATATAAGGTAATTAATTATTTAGAATAATTAGTCTCCCTAAATAAATCATATGCATTTTGAAAATCTTGTGATAGTGGTATAATATGATTATGTCACGAATTTAGAAACATGAATGTCATGATCCCTCATAATATTTAAGTCATGGAAATGTCTTCCATGTCAACAACCATCGAAATTGGTATCACGATATGTGTGTTTCTAGGACTTCGTCATGCACACATGTTGTTGGTACTAATGGGTGGCAAGCGTTAAATGGGGACTTACGTGGTTTTAGGCCTTCATCATGCATGTGAGTAGTTCATTTGAACGATACGTTTGATATGGTTATGACTTAACCGTCCAAGCCAATCCGATTGGAGTTCGGGGCATAGTTAGAATGCACACACGGAATTGGGATTGTATATGATACGATCCATCACCGAAATTCTAAAAAGGTTCGAGGGTCGCATATGATGCGATTGGATTATATCCTACCTAAATAAACGAGATTCCACTCGATAGGCCTTCGTCACTTGTGGGAGGATTGCGAAATATGGATCTTGGGTGTTATGGACTTGGAGTCCCGTATCGGTATGAGGGTTATCGATTCGATAAAATAACACTATCATATAATTATCATATAAACATATAGATTAAGTACGCACGGTTAGGAGTTTAATCTTCATCATCCGTTTAGAATTATGTTTTCAAGCAAACACCAAATATATCGATGAGATCGATATGATAGATGGCTTTTGGGCCGGAATTACCGTAATTAACCTTAATAGTTAAAGAATAGTTCTTAGACTTAAAGGAACGTGTTGGACACGGAAATGGTAGATTCGGGGCTCGAGGCTTTGGTTTTAGAGAAATCCGGGTTCGATAAACTTAAGAAGGAATCGAACAATATTACGTGCCCTGTGGTGGCATGAATAGACGCAAATTTCTCAAAATTGTTTTGAGAATTCGGGTGCATACGAAAGTAAAACACAACGCTCATGACATAGTTTCAAAAGCTAGCGCGCGTTGAATGGTTCAATGCGGCTCAAAGAGTAGGTTAATTTTGAGACGCCTTATGGGTCTTTGATTAACACTCGTGTGTTGATGGTACGAGATTTGATCTTCGTGACCGAATATCATATGCATTCGATAGATAAGTCGATCTCGAAATTGCATGTTATGCGATGTAAATTTGAATAGGAGATGCTTGGAGTGTTCGGGGAATTCAAAGCATAGAGATGCGTGGATGTCCTTGTAATTCAAGGGTGGGATCGAAAGGAATAAAGGTCTAAGGGTATTTTGGGAAAATGTTTTCCAAACAGATTGTTCGGACAAAGAGTTGTCCAAACTAATGACTCAAAGAACGGTAAAATTCGAGGAGGATTACACCTAGAAGTCGATTGCTTCTTTTGGCTTTGTCGTCATGGCCATATAAACGAGATAGACGTATCTAGATTCCATAAGATGGATTGCTAGAATCATTCGAATTAGATTCGATTGATTGATGCGATACTTATTTATTAGGCAAGACGACAAAGGGCGTCATTCTCCAAAGGTTGGAGAAAGATCCAGCAAATTATTGGAAATTACATTAAGATGTAAAAGATCCGATAAATTCCGAGGCAAGAGGAGGCTATCGGTATTTTGTTACGTTTACGTACGGTTAAGTTTGATACGGTAATATATGTTTAATGCGTGCCGAAACGGAGATTTTTGAAAGGTTCAAAGAGTTTCAAAAACAAAATACAAAATCGACTATGCAAGAAAATCAAAGCATTTTTGATAGGATCGAGAAGTCGAGTATTTGAGCTACGCACTTCGATAGGATCGAAGAGGCGATATTTGAGTTATAAGTATTGATTATCATTCATGATTGTGGAATCGCTTCATGATTATATTCATTTCGGAACATTGAGATGTCCGAAAAGTGGAAATGAACGCATGTTAGACATGGTTCGATAAATGATAAGTCAAACGAATCTCCCAAAAATGTTTTGGGGATGCGCCCGTGTGATAGCGGCACTAATGAATGGTTGCATATAAGATATGGACCATAAACCTTCTAATCGGTATAAAAGACACCATATGTGATATGGATCGGAATGGTTCCGAAGTTGTCATTTGTACATATTTGAGGATGTGAGTATATTTCGAAATTTGTTTCGGTTAAACTCAATCCCAAATCTGAAAATTGTTCGTTTATCATATATCCTTAAGGAAACTAAAGGGTAATAGTTCTAACATCCCGACGAAAATGAGATTTTCGTGGCTCGAAGAGATGCCTTCTTAGAGGAGGACTGGATGCGCACAAGTTTGGAACTTGATGTTGCTAATCTCTATGCGGGCTAGTGGGAATAGAATAAATCTCGAAAGAGTTCGAGATCTGAAAATGAACATTGAGCCGATGAAAGTTGACACGACTTCATCAAGAGTTGATGAATGCGAGTCGAACACACAAAGGAATTTCATAGATCAAGTAGGCTATATCATAAGCTGATAAATACGGATTTGTCGTGGCTAATGATGATAGATCGAAATCATATGATGATTCGATATCCTACATGGAGGCTATGAGAATAACAATTCCACATGACATGGTGTCATGAAATCTGAGATTCGATCCGTGTAAATTATCAAGTTTAGAACTTGATTTCATTACTTTTCGGGTTAGACCCGTGAAAAGTCAATGGGTTTTCAAGATGAGAACCGACATGGATAGGAATACGCATATAACAAAGCGAGGCTAGTAGCGAAAAGTTTCAAGTATTTCATAGTTGGACTATGAAGAAACGTTTTCGCATGTTGCCATGCTTTCACATTCTCGAAATTCTGCTTGCCATGGTCGCGTATTATGACTATGTGATGTGGCAAAATGGATGTCAAAACCGAATTTCTGGACATAAATTTTATGAAAGGATGTGTACTTGACACAACCTTACGGTTTTGTTGATTCATAAGAATCGGGGATAGGATATGCATGCTTTAACGATCCATATGATGGATTAGAAAAAGCTTCTCGGAATTGGAATATTTGTTTTGACGAATTTATAAACTGTTATAAAATTGTCGGAACGAATGAAAACTTTGTGTACACATGAAGGTTAGTGGGAGCCGCGTTATATTTCTTGTAACGACTCAAAATTTAGACGAGACCGCTTATGAATTAAGCGTGAAGATCTATAAGATAGATCTAAGAAGTTCCTTGTTCTATATTATAGGACGTATATCGACATATTGTTGAAAAAGGTTTTTAACATATAACTACTTGGCGGAGTTAAATCAAAATGTCGAATGATAGAAATTTTCTACGGCTCGATGTGAGACATCAAGCAGGGCGAAAATAATAATATGATGCTTTACATTTGATGTAAGGATCTATTATATCTGTCATGATATGTATGTGGCTATCCGTTGTACATATGAAGCGTCTAATTTACCGTTAATGAAATCCAAGGGAATCACACGACTTTGAATGTAATGCAATTACATGAGACTAACTCTTGTGAATGTATAACGGTTATACATATATATACATAATGGTTATGCATATTTAAACCCATCGGGATTTGTATTGATAGCGGTGAATGTTATCCTTGAATACTTTGCGAAAGAATTCAGGATTTTATTTTATCTATAATGGTGTGGAGGACGTGTTGGTTATAAAGAGTTATAACAACAACAGTTTCCAAAGATTAAGCACGTCCAAATATGTAGCACGACTTTCGATCACAAAGTGTGTACATGTTTTGCTTAAACGAAAACACGGTTATGTGGAAAGATTCCACAGGACCAATAATTTATGATTCTATTTACGGAGGCGAGTATATTGCGGTTATTAATCGCAAAAGGAAGCGGTGTGGATCAAGGATACATGACCAAACTCGAGTAGTCACGAGTTATCGGATTTATGGTTTTGTATTTCTTAATACGCAATAGTACAAGCCAAAAATGCCGAGGTCACAACCACTTCTAGCCAATACTCAAAAAATTTCATTGATCCATGAAATTTTGTGAAATGATGTGATCGTAGGTTTTGGAAATGTTCCAAACCTTAAGAAGATTAACACTAGCGGCAACGTGCGGAACCGTTTACAAAACCGTTCTCTCTAGTCGCGCGTGACTGTCATGCGATGACTATGGGTATGGAGATACCTAGAGGAGGAAGAAGAGAGTCGAGTGTAGTTATCAAATACGATAGTCCTCGCAGGTTATGGGTATGGAGATGCCCATAGGTAAACGTTGTATCACCCAAATACTTAATCCATATGAATGCATCCCTTTAAAATTTTTGTTTACTTAAATTAATATGCATTTACCTTATATGAAAACTGTGTGCGGGTTGTGTAATTTGGTTACATGAACCCTGATTTGAACTTGTGTGGACGTCGACATAATTGAGGATTATGTGCAGCGAAACCGTCACACTTAAAGTTTCATTTCTAAACATCCCTAGTCATGATTCAGTTTGCTTAAGAGTGAAGCATTTGCATTATCAGATAATAGACTGAACATGTACACTAGTACGTTAGCCGAGGAGATGATTATATTTGAAGGAATAATGCCCTAGGCTGAATGAAATAATGCCCTGGGCTGAACTAAATAATACCCTAGGCTAAACTGTTTAGCTTGTATGTAAACAAAGGATAGTTATTATTTATGTGTTGTTAATCTAATATTTTAATATTGAATTAAAGTTTCATTTAATACGTGTACTGGTTATTTAACATATTTAGGAATATGTGAATAAGCCTTGAATTGTATCACTAGTTTATATACATCATCATAATATGTGATTATGATAGTAAAACTGTATCAATGAACGTAATACGATTCTAAATGTCCCTGGTCATATATATGATGTATATAGAGATATACATGTCTAAGGAAATAGAATATATATGTACACCAGTATATTCGCATATGAGATGATTATGTTTTACTGATCATGGACATGGAATACATAGAGATGTAGTGATGTCAAATATGGAATATATATATGTATTAGAGACTACATATTGGACTGACCAACTTATGAGAATATACATGGTTATTGTCATTATATATATTCTCATAAACAAATAGAATTTTAGTTCTTTGACCTGAGGTTATCATTAGATTTCTCACCTGTGAATTGTGATACTTAGATATGTTTCTTTGTTATCTTTAACCGGGTAATCAAGATCATCATTGGGTATTACATGAAGCATGTTGGAGGATGTGAATAACCAAGATGGAAGTTGTTCCTTTCATGATTGAAAGAGATATCTCTCAGGGCCCCCTGATGAATTAGGATTGAAGGAAATGCGTGGCCACGCTCAATAAGATTAACATGTGTTGTTAATACTAATTGAACATTCAATCTAATTCTATATCGGGAAAGAGTTAAGTTGATTTAGAAAGGATGACATTTGACCATGTCTTTGATCAACAGATATCGTATGAACAAGAGAGCTAGAAATTTGTCTATTTGATAAATAGGTTATGATCACAAATCATTTATTTAATTTGGGTAGTCATAATGCCTTGCTAGAGGCCAATTATGATTTGCATATTTAAATAGAGATTTAATATGCTGCCAACTTTAAATAAACCTATAGGGTCACACACAAAGACAAGTTCGGACTGGACACAGAAAATCAGATACATAGATATTATTCAGTTTGAATCAGGATATTATTCTGTTCGAACGTGGATATTATTCTGTTCGAACGAGGATATTATTCTGTTCGAACAGAAGGTGTATAGCATTAAATGAATGCTACATGCATGTATGGGTGCATGGTATTAATGCTCAGGATATCATTCATTGGATGAAAGATAGTGGGTGGGAATGCTAAGATTTTTTCCCACTCGATGATTAATACACACCACAGCTCTTTATGAAAGAGAGAGGATAGATTCACTCATTTTTAGAGAACAGATTTTTGACTAAAAGAAAAGGAGTTTTCTTGGAGAGTTAAAGAGAAGAGAAAAGAGTTTTCTCAGTAGAAAGAAAAGAGTGAAGCTAGGCAGAATTTCTTTGTGAAAGAAAAGAGAAGCCAAGTAGATTTTCTGAAGGGAGGAAGGATCCGACTAGCATCGGAGGTCTTCACATCCAGTCTAGACGAGTCGCGTGTGGATACCGATAGAGGGTGGTGCCGGTTCGAGCACACCAACGTGATCTCTGCAAGCTTCCTTCAACCAGATTTGAACTAAATCTGAGGTGAAATTTTTGAAACTCTTCCTTCGTATCTAATTAGCGATACACAGATCCATGGCTTAAGGGGTTCGGATAAATTCCGCTGTGCAATATGATTGCCCGAATCCCCAACAGTGGTATCAGAGCCACGTGTATCGTTTATTAGATCGATTTAGTATATTAGATGTACTAGTTTAGAGTTTCTGAGAATTATAAAACTACATATGTATTTTGATTGATATTATGCATAAGAAGGTGCACTGTCTCGAGCAGGGTATTATTGCATGAGATGCAAGATGTTATTCTATTTGAACGAGGATATTATTCTGTTCAAACAGAAATGTACACTGTCTCACGCTGAGATTTATTGCATAAGATGCAGGATATTATTGCATGAGATGCCGGATATTATTCTGTTTGAACGAGGATATTATTCTGTTCAAACAGAAGGTGCACTGTCTCACGCTGAGATTTATTGCATAAGATGCAGGATATTATTGCATGAGATGCAGGATATTATTCTGGTCTCACGTGGCGATTATTGCATATGTATTAGTCGAAATGTATATATGTATTTTATAATTCAACGATATATGATATAGCATGGCCAAAACTTTGTGTTGTGATTGAATGATGTGATTGCATGTTGTAAATTTAATTTATGGCGACCAGTGAGTTGTCCAAGTTGTAAATTTAATTTATGGCGACCGGTGAGTTGTCCAAGTTGTAAAAGTAGAATAGGTTGTTATTTTATTTAAATGAAGATGAAGGAGTTCATCGACGCAACTATTCTCAAGATGAAGGAGTTCATCGCCACAAGCAATCACAAGATGAAGGAGTTCATCATCACAACCGATCACATGATGAAGAAGCTCACCGCCATAACCGGTCACATAATGAAGGAGTTCATTGCCACATCCGCTGTTATAATGAAAGAGTTCATTATAAGTAATTAATTAGAGATCTTTATAGTGGCTTATAAAGATCATGGTCATGCTATATCACTTAATTAATTCTGTGATGTGTGATGTGATATGCTTATACATGTGATAAATAAATTAGAAATCCCTCTACTAATTATTAAGTTGAGAAAATGCCTCCCATATTCTGAAATTCTCAGGGCCTTTATATCACTCACATGGGTCATGCCAAAGCTGGGTGTGTGAGCTTATATAGTTGGCGGGAGAATATGCATTGATTAATTACCAACATAGGTCATGCCAAAGCTGGGTGTGTTGGTAGATTAATTGGATGATAATCAGTTATGGTTAGTACTTAACTAAGTAGCAAGTCGGACTTGAACTTAGGGCATAAGATGAGATATGTACACACCTGGATTTTTGAGTTAGACTCATAAACCCCTGATCTCATAAATGATCTCAAGAGTTGCATGGAGATGCAATTGGATTTGATCCTACCTAAATAACAGAATTCTGAGACGAGCCAAAGCCGATTAGGATTTTGCGAAATATGGATCTTGAGCCACTATGGTACATGTAGTTGGAATGTATCCGAACCAACACAGTGAGGGTTGTTGATTTGATAAAAATAGTGGGAGTATTTTAAATGAACTAAAACATAAATGTTATCATCTATAAATGTATTAATTTTGCACATTTTATTCCATGTAGAAAAATGTCTTCAAACAGTTTAAATTTGCGATCTCTCCTTGAGAAGGAGAAGTTGAATGGTAAAAACTTTCTGGATTGGGAGCGAAATCTAAGAATTGTTCTTAGGGCTGAACATAAGGGTTATGTTCTTGATGAGCCTCTCCCAACTGAAGAACCACCAGCAGATGCTGACCAAGTGGACCAAGAATACTATGAAAAGTTCATAGATGATGATGTTGAAATAACCTGTCTCATGTTGGCAACTATGTCATCGGATCTTCAAAAGCAGTTTGTAGATTCGCATGCATATGTTATGCACAAACAGCTCAAGGAAATGTTCCAAGAGCAAGCCAGACTCGAGAGGTTTAACACTCACAAGGCGTTGTTCAACTGTAAAATGGTCTCGGGTACATCTGTGAGTGCACATGTTTTAAAGATGAAAGGTTATGTTGATAACCTTGAGAAACTAGGTGCGAAAGTCAGCCATGAGATGGAAACTGACTTGATTCTTGAGTCTTTGACTCCGAATTTCGCACAGTTTGTTTCTAACTACAACATGCACTCTATGGACAAAACAATACCGGAATTACATGGTATGCTCAAGAATTTTGAGGCTACCAATAGGTCCGGAGACTTCAAGGCATCAAATGTCAACGAAGTTCTGATGGTTCAAAAGGGAAAGTTCAAGAAGAAGTTCAAAGGCAAGAACAAAGGTAAGGGCAAGATGTTGCCCAAACCAAAGATCAAGAAATCTGAACCGACCACTTGTTTCCATTGCCATAAGGATGGCCATTGGAAAAGGAACTGCCCTCTTTACTTAGAAGAAGTGAAGAAGAAGAAAGCAGTTTCGGCAAGTGCCTCAGGTATTGATGTTAACTTATCTACTATGTCAAATTGGGTATTAGATACCGGATGTGGCACTCACATTTGTAAAAATGTGCAGGGACTACAAAGTAGAAGGAAATTAACTAAAGGTGAAATGGACCTACGTGTGGGAAATGGAGCAAGAGTTGCTGCTTTAGCCGTAGGAAATTACCATTTAACTTTACTAATGGATTTGTATTAGAACTAAACAATTGTTGTTTTGTACCTGGTATGAACAGGAATATTATTTCTATTTCAAGACTAGCTTTGGATGGTTACAAATTTATTATAGAAGATAATAATTGTACTATCCGTAAAGGAGAAATTTTCTATGGAAATGTTTCATTAGAAAATGGTCTCTATGTGCTAGATCTGAATAATCACAAATCCATATTTAATATCAATACCGAAAGGATAATGTCTCATGTTGATAATCAGACCTACTTTTGGCATTGTCGTTTAGGCCATATAAATGAGAAACGCATTTCTAAACTCCATACCGATGGACTTTTAGACTCATTTGATATGAGATCATATGAGACATGCGAGTCTTGTTTATTAGGCAAAATGACTAAGAAACCTTTCTCAAATGTTGGTGAAAGATCCAATGAGTTGTTGGAGCTCGTACATACTGATGTATGTGGCCCAATGAGCATGGAAGCCAGAGGAGGTTATAGATACTTCATTACATTCACTGATGACTATAGTAGATATGGTTTTGTCTACTTGATGAGACAAAAGTCAGAATCGTTTGAAAGGTTCAAAGATTTTAAGAATGAAGTAGAGAATCAACTAGGCAAGAGAATAAAGGCCATTCGATCTGATCGAGGTGGTGAATATTTGAGCCAAGATTTTGATGACTATCTAAGAGATTGTGGAATTGTTTCACAATTAACTCCACCCGGTACACCTCAATGGAATGGTGTTTCCGAGAGGAGAAATCGTACCTTGTTGGACATGGTTCGATCAATGATGAGTCAGACAGATCTCCCGAAATCATTTTGGGGTTATGCCATTGAAACAGCAGCATTCATACTGAATAGAATTCCATCTAAATCCGTAGAAAAGACTCCATATGAGATATGGAGAGGAAGAACTCCGAGTTTGTCTTTTCTGAAGATTTGGGGTTGCGAGGCATATGTTAAACGCATGATGTCAGATAAGCTTGGACCCAAATCGGATAAATGTTTGTTCGTGGGATATCCTAAGGAAACTAAAGGGTATTACTTTTACATCCCCTCAGAAAATAAGATTTTCATAGCTAGAAATGGAGTCTTCTTAGAGAAGGAGTTCATTTCCAAGAGAGCTAGTGGGAGTAAGGTTGATCTTGAAGAAGTTCAAGATTCCCAAACTGAAAATGAACATGAGATGGAAAATATTTCAGGTTCACCAAATGTTGGAGAATCAGAAAATGTTACACAAGGACCACCTCGTAGATCTAGTAGGAATCATCAAGAGCCCGAGAGATATGGATTTCTCGTGACTAATGATGATGATGTGTTGGCCATGGATGATGAACCAACATCATACGAAGAGGCTATGATGAGTGAAGATTCACAGAAATGGCAAGAAGCCATGAATGTCGAGATACAATCCATGTATGACAATCAAGTTTGGAACTTGATTGATCCACCTGAAGGATTAAAAACCATTGGGTGTAAGTGGGTTTTCAAGAAGAAAACTGACATGGATGGTAAGGTGCATACTTACAAAGCACGGCTTGTGGCGAAAGGTTTCAAGCAAACTCATGGTATAGACTATGATGAAACGTTTTCGCCCGTGGCCATGCTTAAATCTATAAGAATTCTACTTGCCATAGCCGCATATTATGACTATGAAATATGGCAAATGGATGTCAAAACTGCTTTCCTGAACGGGAACTTGAACGAGGATGTATACATGATACAACCCGAGGGTTTTGTCGATCCAAAGAATTCTAAGAAAGTATGCAAGCTTCAAAAGTCTATTTATGGTTTGAAGCAAGCATCTCGAAGTTGGAATCTTCGTTTTGATGAAGTAATCAAGGATTATGGTTTCATCAAGAATGTGGAGGAAGCTTGTGTATACAAGAAATTCAGTGGGAGTGCACATGTATTCTTAGTTCTTTATGTGGATGACATATTGCTCATTGGCAATGATATACCTATGCTCTTAAGTGTTAAGAAATATTTGGGGAATCAATTTTCAATGAAAGACCTAGGAGAAGCAGCTTATATATTAGGCGTAAAGATCTATAGAGATAGATCAAGGAAGCTTCTAGGTCTGAGTCAAAGTACATACATTGACAAGGTATTGAAGAGGTTCAATATGCAAGATTCCAAGAGAGGATCCTTGCCAATGTCGCATGGTATCTCGTTAGATAAATCTCAATGTCCGACATCGAGAGATGAACGAGAACGCATGAATAGAGTACCATATGCTTCTGCAATTGGATCTATTATGTATGCGATGATATGTACTAGACCAGATGTGTCATATGCATTAAGTGTAACAAGCAGATACCAATCAGATCCAGGTGAGAGTCACTGGATAGCAGTAAAGAATATTCTTAAGTACTTGAGAAGAACTAAAGATGTATTCTTAATCTATGGAGGTTTGGAAAGTGAGCTGGTGATAAGGGGTTATACCGATGCTAGCTTTCAAACCTGCATTGATGATTTTAGATCGCAAAGTGGTTATGTATTCTGTTTGAACGGAGGAGCAGTTGTTTGGAAAAGTTCCAAACAGCAAACTGTCGCAGATTCTACAACGGAAGCGGAGTATATAGCAGCTTCAGAAGCAGCTAAGGAAGCTGTTTGGATCAAGAAATTTGTGGCAGAACTAGGTGTAGTTCCAAGTGTGTTGGACCCTGTGACTCTCTTTTGTGATAACAATGGAGCAATTGCGCAATCTAGGGAGCCAAGGTCACACCATAGATCCAAACACATACTTCGGCGTTTTCATCTAATTCGAGAGATAATAGAGAGAGGAGACGTGAATGTGTGCAAAATTCCAACTGATGATAATATAGCTGATCCGTTTACTAAGCCGCTCTCGATAGCGAAACATGATCGTCATGCTAGAGCTATTGGTTTGGATTACCTCAGAGAGGAGAGTTGAGTGTGTATTATTATTATCAGTTCACCCTAGTGCAAGTGGGAGACTGAAGGAATAATGCCCTAGGCTGAATGAAATAATGCCCTGGGCTGAACTAAATAATACCCTAGGCTAAACTGTTTAGCTTGTATGTAAACAAAGGATAGTTATTATTTATGTGTTGTTAATCTAATATTTTAATATTGAATTAAAGTTTCATTTAATACGTGTACTGGTTATTTAACATATTTAGGAATATGTGAATAAGCCTTGAATTGTATCACTAGTTTATATACATCATCATAATATGTGATTATGATAGTAAAACTGTATCAATGAACGTAATACGATTCTAAATGTCCCTGGTCATATATATGATGTATATAGAGATATACATGTCTAAGGAAATAGAATATATATGTACACCAGTATATTCGCATATGAGATGATTATGTTTTACTGATCATGGACATGGAATACATAGAGATGTAGTGATGTCAAATATGGAATATATATATGTATTAGAGACTACATATTGGACTGACCAACTTATGAGAATATACATGGTTATTGTCATTATATATATTCTCATAAACAAATAGAATTTTAGTTCTTTGACCTGAGGTTATCATTAGATTTCTCACCTGTGAATTGTGATACTTAGATATGTTTCTTTGTTATCTTTAACCGGGTAATCAAGATCATCATTGGGTATTACATGAAGCATGTTGGAGGATGTGAATAACCAAGATGGAAGTTGTTCCTTTCATGATTGAAAGAGATATCTCTCAGGGCCCCCTGATGAATTAGGATTGAAGGAAATGCGTGGCCACGGTCAATAAGATTAACATGTGTTGTTAATACTAATTGAACATTCAATCTAATTCTATATCGGGAAAGAGTTAAGTTGATTTAGAAAGGATGACATTTGACCATGTCTTTGATCAACAGATATCGTATGAACAAGAGAGCTAGAAATTTGTCTATTTGATAAATAGGTTATGATCACAAATCATTTATTTAATTTGGGTAGTCATAATGCCTTGCTAGAGGCCAATTATGATTTGCATATTTAAATAGAGATTTAATATGCTGCCAACTTTAAATAAACCTATAGGGTCACACACAAAGACAAGTTCGGACTGGACACAGAAAATCAGATACATAGATATTATTCAGTTTGAATCAGGATATTATTCTGTTCGAACGTGGATATTATTCTGTTCGAACGAGGATATTATTCTGTTCGAACAGAAGGTGTATAGCATTAAATGAATGCTACATGCATGTATGGGTGCATGGTATTAATGCTCAGGATATCATTCATTGGATGAAAGATAGTGGGTGGGAATGCTAAGATTTTTTCCCACTCGATGATTAATACACACCACAGCTCTTTATGAAAGAGAGAGGATAGATTCACTCATTTTTAGAGAACAGATTTTTGACTAAAAGAAAAGGAGTTTTCTTGGAGAGTTAAAGAGAAGAGAAAAGAGTTTTCTCAGTAGAAAGAAAAGAGTGAAGCTAGGCAGAATTTCTTTGTGAAAGAAAAGAGAAGCCAAGCAGATTTTCTGAAGGGAGGAAGGATCCGACTAGCATCGGAGGTCTTCACATCCAGTCTAGACGAGTCGCGTGTGGATACCGATAGAGGGTGGTGCCGGTTCGAGCACACCAACGTGATCTCTGCAAGCTTCCTTCAACCAGATTTGAACTAAATCTGAGGTGAAATTTTTGAAACTCTTCCTTCGTATCTAATTAGCGATACACAGATCCATGGCTTAAGGGGTTCGGATAAATTCCGCTGTGCAATATGATTGCCCGAATCCCCAACAATATTTTGCTAATCATAGGACAAAAGTGTTTGTCGAATCGGGAACGTAGATATATGCTAGGTGACATATATTGGATATGACCGAAGCCGCGAGACCATGACATGTTTAGTCATTATGGATGGACTCGCGATGAGTAGGGTATTAGGTTCTTCATACTTGAGGGGACCATTGATTGCGTTACGTGCGTAACACAATGCTTTGATATGACCTTACGCTCACCGTAACAGGGAGTCAAAACGGTCATCATTGGGTATTGTCTGAAACACGGAATTCAATGTGAGTCTCCAAGATAGGAATTGTTTATTCCGAAAGGAAGAGATATATCTCTTTGTCCACTCGATGAATTGATTAACGAAAACCATGGCCATGGTCAATGATATTAACGGTTAAGATCGATTGAAATTGTTAAATCAGTTCGGAAACGAGGAATAAATATAGTTAATCAAAATATAAGGATGACTACCACCATGCCTTTTAATTAACGGATATCGCTAACAAGAGAACTAATAACCGCTATTCGAGATATGCACAATGATCACAATCATTTTTCGTGTTAACATGGGTAGCCATGATGGAGTGACTAGATCCCGCTCATGGGCTTGTAGTGCTTTGGAAACAGCCTACTGCCATCGTTAAACGAACCTACATGGTCACACAACGAGTCATACTAAGTCGGGTTTGATTATAAAATTGGCACATAAGATGTGCATGGCTTGGTATTTTAATACGCGAGCTATATTCTCTAAAATCGTGCATATTCGATATGCATGAGTACGTTTTAGGTAGATCTGAAATTGAGTGGGAGACTGAAGGAAATACAGTTTCCGATCAACCGTAAAATGAACACAAGGATAAACGAACGTATGCGTTCATGGGCATAAATAATGTGTATATTAGATGCACATATGTATATTGGATATACATAATTAAATTGATAAGAAACAGTTTTATTAAGAAAACTAGAAAATTCAGTTTAAGAAGTTTTAGTAAAACTGGCATAACGCTCAGTGGGAAACTCCAATTTGAATGGTTCAAATTGTGTTAGATATATAATGAGATTATCTAGAACTTTAATATAGAAATATTTTTCATTTGAACGAAGTATCAGTGTCGTTTTAATGGGATACCGGAAGGGTGCGACAGTTTGACATACAGTTAGTACAATGTCCGTAACCTTCGCATCTGAACTCCAATTGGGCCAGACCAAATTGGGTTGGAAATATAATAAGATTATCTACAACTTTCGTGAAGGTTTAAAGTCGGTTGGGACGATTTAATATTTTCTTTTCAACATAATACTGAAAGGGTGTCTGCAGTTTTCTGTCTGAAAATGTGTATATGAGATATACATACCTTTTGGCACATCATTATCATATGTGATATAAATAGGATGTTTCTCTCTCTCTCTCTCTAGACCAGATCATTCAGATCAATCTATGGTATTATTCAGAATAATTCGGAAATATAGATAGACATCTGATAAGGGGATTTTTCATCACTTTTTATGTACACAAAATATAGAATTTAAACATATAAATATGATTAAAGTATGAGAAATATTCATAATTCCATTTTATTGAGATCAAATACTTTAATATGTGTTTTGTGTTTATTTTAGGTGAAAAGTGCAAAATCTCGCAAAACCAGGACTGTGGATGGATCGGTCTCGTCGTACCGATCGATTTGATATATCATATGAAGATATTTGATGGTAGCATGAGAGAGAAATCGAGCCTTTAATTCAAATGGGTCAAAACCGACTCGTTTCACCAAGGACAACACATACCTTGACATGATTCACCATCTCCAGGATTTGCTGTGGCAGCAAGATCCTCACAGCCCTTGAAACGAGTCAGTAGTTACTCTCTCAACTGACCCACTACTCCAAAGCACGCACGTGAATCTATACAGAAAAAACCAAGCAAGTCAAACCAACGCTTGTGTAGCGATTCATGTGGCAAGTCGAATTTTCCTTCTACAATTACCCGTCACATGAGAAGCTGCACAGAACCAATCACAGCAGATTCTAAGTCCACAGTCAAAAGCATCTGACATGCTTCAGATTTCGTACAACTCGCTCCCATGTAAACCGCGTGCAGTGACTCATTAAGAACTGTACAACTTGATCCGTTACCCGAAAGACTACACGAATGAGGTGACGGAATATCTCGTCTCGTTGGATAACGGTAAAGTACAGTAATGATTAAGTGATGATTACTGACAGCCAATCATTGCTTCATGATGTGTAGTTCTGATCCTCTGTGGCGTGTAACTCGTACAGCCGCTCTGCAGACCACTCCTCTCTCACTCTCGTTACCTTTGCATGATCGGCCATACCAGTTCTGCAACAGAAAATCAAAGAAAATCATTAACTTTCCAACAGATTTGTTTTGTCCGATTATTCTTCTCTCCATTAACTTTGCTACTCTTCCTCTCCATTACCAGGCCACACAAAGAAATAAAGAAGGAAAAAGCCCACTGGTTCTCTCCATTAACTGTTCTAAAAAGAGGTGAACTAATTTTCGGATGAATTTCTGATGAATTTAAGATGAATTAATCTGGATCTGTGGAGAATATTCTCAAGGGTAATTTCGAGTTTTCTCCTTCATCCTTTGGCCAAATCTGATGAAATTTGGACCGTTGGATTCGTTGCAACTTGCTCCACCTGATCATGCAAGTTGCAACTCGAATCTTGTCCGTTAACAATCTCCATTTCCTATAAAAGAGGATCAAACCCCATTATCTCAACTCACCCTTGGTCCTCATTGGTCAACCACTCCATTTTAGGGGGAAGGTAAGGTCTTAGCCTCTTCCCCCTCCATTGTTAGAGCATCTCGAGCTCCCTTGCTCATCTTTGAGCCCTTTTTGCCAAGAAATCGTGTCTTGCACGGTTTTCGAGGCCGATCCGAGGATCTTTTCCTCTCTCCACCTTCTCCGAACCGGATACGAAGTTGTTTTCCTCCTCCTCTCACCTCCTCTCAAGGCGTGAAGGCTCGAGGACCTCTCCAAGATCCAATCTTGGACTCCATTTCATGACTTTTTCGGTATTTTCTTTCTCTAGTTTAGGATTTTAATTAGGAATTGTTAGATCTGATTGAAATATCTTTGTGAACTTGTTATATACTGTGAAATATAGTTTGTGGAATTTTTGTAGAATTTTTCTTGCATTTTTCCTATTTTTCCTTTGTGAAATACTCAAATTCTGGTGCTGATTTGTTTGATCTGTTTGAGGAACTTTTAGTTCTGATAATATTCATTGTTTGTTATCACTGTTTAGATCTGAATCTCTAGTTTAACATACATTTAAAATCAATCAATTTCATGCAATTTCCTATTTGATCTGAATTTTTGAAATCTGTTACTCAATCTCAAAACTGCATGGACTATTCTGTAATCTTCCAGGGACCTGTTTGTAATTCGCCCATTACTTTTTACTGAAATATCAAACCTGTGAAATTCTTCTGTCCTCTCTCTCAGTATCGAATTGTGAATCTTTGTACCAAATTTTAGATCTTGATTTGTGATCTATAATTTTGTGAAAAACATTTAATGCCTAAAATATCCTTGTGATCAAACGTCTTTATAAATTCGAAAATTGTGTGTGTGAAAGTGAGATTTTGACCAGAGATTTGTGAAGATTAAACATTGATTGTGACAAAATATTATAGCCTCTGGACCAATAGATACAGTTCTTGAATTGCAATTTCGATTATATGCAAAATTTTCCTTGGATCGAACCTATACTTATCACTTTGATTAGTATTTGTTATAAATTATTTTGATTAACTCGTAAGATTGAAATTACACAATTAAACGACCTATTTTACGTGTTATCAACATCTTTCAAGAGAGTGAAAGAGTGTGAAGAGAGAAAGACCGAGAAAAAGGAGTTTTTCTCGGTATAGAGAATCGATCTAATCAAGCAAGTTCGCCGGTGCTTCGTCTAGGCAGTTGCACCCGCGACCGACGAACTCCGACTCACGGTGGATACAAGTAGAGGAGCGACACTTGTGGCTCTCCGATTGTGATCAAACCGAAGGAGCAAAATTGTTGGTTGTGGAAGAGTGTGGACGTGGGACGCACGAAAGACAACCGGAGGCGTGTCAAGACGGTGGGAGACGTGTGGTATGGGACGCACGGGCTAGTCACCAACGTGACACCGGAGAAGGAAAGGATGCGAGCGATCAACCCATCGTGAGTGATCAATTTCACGCTGGTAATCGTCTATCCTTCTATTGCATCGTATCCTCGAAGTCATGGCGTGATCTTGGATTTTTGGAACCGGACCGGGCCTTCATAACCGCTGCGCGGGCTCGGGGATGGGTGAATTCCCAACACATTCTTCCTTGGATGTCAACATTCCATACGCATAAAAAACTACCTCGTTAAAAATCAGGTCAGAAAAAATCTAATGGGATAAAAACCACGACTAGAAAAAAAGAGTGTACCGCGTATTATTTCTTCGCTCATTGGATACAAATCTCTGTAAAATGACGGAGTCCAATCTTATGCCTAAGTTGCCTGAAAATTTTAGTTGACATTGATTTGCTAAAGAAATCTGCAAGATTATTACTCGAGCGCATATGCTGGATATCAATTTCGTCACTCTTATGGAGCTCGTGTGAGGAAAAGAAATATGTTTCGTTCTATATCGTTTAATATATCCTCCCTTAGTCTGTGCAAAGCATGCATAATTATCTTCATATATATTTGTTGGACTCCCTTTGATTGTTTTAATACCACATGATTCTTGAATGTGTTCAATCATTGACCTCAGCCATGCACAGTCCCTACTGGCCTCATGAAGTGCTATTATTTAAGAACAATTTGATGATGTGGCAACCAATGTTTGCTTGGTTGATCGTCAGGATATGACAGTCTCACCATATGTGAATAAATATCCAGTTTGAGACCGGGCTTTATGTGGATCTGACATATATCCAACATCTACATATCCGACTAATTTAGATTCTTAGGTCTTTAAATAAAACAATCCAATATTCGTTGTTTCGAAGATAACGAAGTATGTGTTTAATACCATTCCAATGCCTTCATGTTGGTGTCGAACTATATCTTGCTACCAGATTAACTGAGAATGATATGTCAGTCCTGGTAAAATTAGTTAGATATATTAATGCACCAATTGTACTTAAATATTGTACTTCTGGATTAAGGACTTATTCATTATCCTCCTTAGGACGGAAACAATTTTTTTTAACATCAAGAGATCGAACTTACATTATCCTAATTTGGTGAGCTTAATGGATGTGATTTGTCCATATTAAATCGTTTTAGAACATTTTCTACGTAAGTAGATTAATGGACAAATATCTCATTTCTCAAATGTTCGATTCGTAATCCGAGACAATACTTTGTCTTTCCAAGATCTTTCATTTCAAATTCACTTTACAAGTACGCAACAGTACTTTGAAGTTCTTCCGGAGTTCCGATGATATTTAGATCATCAAAATATACTGCAATAATAACAAATTCGAAATTTGATTTGCTAATAAAAACACATTGACAATTTGAATTGACATGATATCCTTCTTTTGTAAAATATTCATTTATATGGTTATATCACATTCTTCCGGATTGTTTCAACCCATACAAAGATCTTTTTAATTTTATGGAAATCATTCCACCAAATTTTGTGATACATGTTTCAGACACTTTTAATCATTCAAGGACTTTCATGTAGATATCACTATAAAGTGATCCATATAAGTAAACTGTTACAACATCCATGAGATGCATATTCAATCTTTTTGAGACTGCCGAACTGTTTAGATATCCAAACGTAATTGCATCTAAAACATGGGAATAAGTTTTGTCATAATCAATCCCTTGTTTTTATGTGAATCTTAGTGCAACAAGTCTTGCTTTATATCTTACAATTTTATTTTCTCATTACGTTTTCTCACAAACACCCAGTTGTATTATACGGGTTGTATACCACTAGGTGTTCGGACTACAAGTCCAATGATTTCACGTTGTTATGGTATGGAGACTTCTAGAAATCCGAGGAACCAAAAAATTGGAAAAAAAAACCCGTTGAGGAGATAGGAAAGTTCTCCATATATTATTTTTGCCATGATTGAATGGTAAGTAAGACAATGATTATTTTCTTGTATTATTTTCTTGTATCGGGTAAGGCTTTGCTATAAATAGAGGGGCTATGCTAGAGTTTTATTTACTGCAAAAAAATTCCAACATGTACCAACAATTGTATTCTCTATTTCTCTAGTATATTCAAATAGTTCGAGCGCTGGCGGCCGTGGTTTTTCTCCTTCGGGGTTTCCTCGCAAAAATCTCTGTGTTCGTGTGTTGTTCTTGTGTGTTTGTTTGCGACAACGATCCTAACACACTTTGATATGTATATTAAACACCACATTAATTATGATTAATGAGTATCTAAACAAAAATGTTAATCCAGAATTTGAACTACAGTCCGCCGTGACACAACATGGTCCGTCACGACGGACGTATCACATTTAATGATGTAGTCGTTACTATTCTTCTCCGTCATAACCGACCAACTTGTCCGTCGTGATGCAGCTCCGTCATGACGGACAAAACAGTCCGTCACGAAGCTATATTCCTAGACTGGCTTTGACATAAATACTCTTTGGTCTGTCATGATGGACCAACCAGTCCGTCATGACGGACTATGTGATTTTTGTCAAATTTGCATAAGCTTATTATGCATCCAATTGTTTCGACGAACACGTACGTTCATCTATCCTCACGTGTACAATATACTAGTTGATCAATAATTGTATTTTCTTCAGTCTCCCACTCAGTTTAAGATTCAAATAAAAATAGTACTAATGCACATTACATGTACATCTATCTTAGAGATTGAAAATCAAGTCCGAAATAAGACAGCTATATGTGTGACCGCGTAAGTTCGTATCAAGCAATGGTAGTAAACTTATGCCTAAGTTTACGGGGCTCATGAGAGGAATGTAGGAAGAAATCAATTATAGATTTCCCACGTTGAAACACGAAAAAATGATTGTGATCAACGACTTATCAAAATTCAAGACCAACAGATAAAATGTGGTATGCGTTGGTATATTTTAATTGGATTCGAAACTGAGTAAGAGACTGAAGGAAATACAATTTAAGACCAACAGATAAAATGTACATATAAGGATAAACAAACGTACGCGTTCTTAGCAAAGAAAAAGTGTACGATGAGAATGTAAACAAGTAGCAAATAGAAAGCCTTTCGTTCGTACGGAATATAGTATGTCTGTTTATAATGAGATTATACACATAATTCAAACATAACTTGCACCGTTCGAACAATATTATCAGTTTAAACAGAGGGACTCGTGTATGTAATATGATTATAGACAAGGCATAAAGTCAACGTCCCGTTCGAACAGACTAATCATCCGTTCGAACGAAAATATATTAGTTTGTATCTTTTGGTCCATCCTGATCATATATACTATATATATGAGGTTTCTTTCTCATCAAAGGCGTGTCTTAATCAATTTAACTAATACAATCATTCTCAACTATTGAGACAACTATTGAGAGATACTCTTACAAGTGTGAACATGAAAGAGAGAAAAAGATTAGAGGTAGACACTTTATTTTTCTCCATTAGAGGATAACGAATCGAGATTAAGTAATTTTATATACGTTTCGTCTAGGCATGCACGTCATTAATCGATAGACCACAACTCATGGTAGATACGAGTAGAAAAGTGACATTTGTGATTTTCGGATTGTGATCAAACTGGAGTTGAGATTTGACTAAAATTGTTTCGGTTTACCTAAAAGGAGAAGTATGCGTTCTTGACGGTGTCGAGTCGTGTGGAATGTGACGCACGAGCCGGAGTGGAGAGCAGCACGACGGGTGAAAGACTTGAACCGGAGTGGAAAGCAAGACGGAAAAAACGCTTCAAAATCATCAATTTGGTGAGGTATGGTTGCGTGTTCTTCCGAATTCGACGATCGAATTGACGCCGTAATCCTGAATTTAGGGAAAGGCAATGCGTCCCTCGCCCGTTGTGCGGGACTAGCGATTTCCCAACAATTTCTAGGAACAAACTGTCATATTGCATTGTTTGGAAGTTTAAAAGTTTGTACCGTGGTGCAATGCTTCAACAAATTAGTAACTGAATATTTTGAGTGGCCATATATATGATAATCCCATATTTCACTAAAACATTATATATATATATATATATATATATATATATATATATACTAGTTATCACAATTATTCATATATGACATAATTCGTATATAAATTTTATCGAGTAACATAAATTAATTGTTTTATATGTTGATTGTGTGGCATTTAATAATTAATTATGCATCATGTTTTAATTGGCATGCATATCACCAATTGATAATTAATTAATGATTAATTGACATAATGATTAATTAAATATACCTTGCTAACATTTATTGAATATTGTTTCTGAATTATCAATTCATTTATATTTTAATTATATTTATCCACTCTATTAGTTCTCTCTTTCCGAACCTTTTCATGAAATCACATCAACAACAAAAAAATGATTACCTTAGTAAAAATATTAGTCAGTTCAATCTCGAGCAACCGAAGACTCCTATTCATATAAGAACATGGTAATATGGACATGATAATTCATGTAAAGAAAGAAAAAAAAAAATCGAAAATGGGAATAAAATGGAAAAAGAGTAATTTTGTTCTCTCCCCTTTTTTTGGGCGGAGATTTACGTATTTATCATTTGTTAAATTTAAATTTAAAATTATATATTTATTTTTAAAAAAATTATATAAAAAATATCCAGAATGATATTCTTATGTTCAAAATTTTGAGTTAACCCTAAGAAATTTTATAGAAGAGTTAAATGAGAAAGAAATTCATACCATTTAGAGGGTTAGAGAGCCTTTATCACAAGAAGCTGAAATGCAATTTAAAGCTCTGTACCAACAAGGAGAATACTCGCGCTACGCGGCGAGCATATAAATTATGTTTTCATTATAATTCAATTATATATTTGTACGCTAATATTAATAATATCATCTTAAAATTAAAATATTTGAATTCATTTATCTATGATTATTCATATGTTTTATAATTATTTTACATTATGATAACCAAAAATCTCATTTTTCTAATCAAATAATAATACTTATATTAGTGTAATTATATAATAATATATAAGAATAAGATATAATCCAATTTTGAAAAAAACATAACAACATATATTATATCATTTTTCACAATATTTCATACAATATCAAATATTAAAATAATGAATCATACAACATATAAAGTAACACATTATTAATTATATAGTAGTAGTACTTTTATTGATTCAAAATTCAATGGAAAATATAAAATAATATAAAACTTAATAGTGGAAGTAATTTAATAAATAATACCAAATTTAATTTATAATAATATATATACAATTCTTTTTATATTATATGATTTTTATTTTTACATTTTGTAAAATAACAATACAATTTGATAGGTATTTATAAATTTAAAAAGTTATTTAGATGCCTAAATTTTTTTTAATTCCATTATTGTTTGAAAATTTTTTGTTTGCACAAAATCACAAATATAATCTACATAGTATTATATGATATTCTTATTGTTATAATTTTTAAAAAAATAAATAATAGTACTTAAAAATTATATGATGCTAATAAAATTCTTCAAAAATATCTTACATAATACCAATTGAAATTATGAAAAACGGTATGTATGAACTATGCTAATATGGATGTCAAAATAAAGAGAAAAATCAAATGAATATATTTGATGGGTTTATAAAATTAAATTTCCAAAATAATACTAATATATGTTTTATTTTTTATAATATTACATGTTAAATTATTAATATTTCAAATATAAATTTTTCATATTCCATTGCATTCACATTTGATCATGTAATCTTATGTGAAATGTTAAACAACTTGGTCTAATATGATTCTAACCAATAATAATATGCCACATCATTAATGTATGATGATGTGGTTTTCTAAGAATGCTTAAAACATGGTGTAAAATAATAACACATAAATGACTACAAAAAATATGATCTTCAAAAAATCTAACAAAAAATTAATGATTGAGATTAAACCACATCACTACATCTAATGGTTCAAATTAATACTTAAAATTAATAATACAAAATGCATGTCTTAAATAATCCAATATAATATAAATGCATATGATGAATCCACATCACACAATATAATGATTAATAATCAAGATAAGCATGATGATGTGGCTTCATGAGAAGCCTCAAAGATATGTGCAAAATGATGGGGTGGGTAAATTATGATATCCAATTAATACCATATAGAAAGGACCAATTGGCATAGACAAGTACCTCAAAAGGAGAATTTGGAGTTAATTTATGTTATAAACATTTATCTGGAGTGAATAGGGAAGAATTGAATAAGATATGGCAAATTAAGTTACTTGGTAAAATTCAAATATTTCTTTCGCTTTGGTTGCAGAATAAAATCCCAACGATGGATAATCTGCAGAGAAAAGGATAGCTCTTAACAAATAAATGTGTTTTATGTAATAATGATTCAGAATCGGTTTGACATATCTTCTCAGATTGTGTTTTTACAAAGAATATATGGGATAAATTAAAGAGAATGAAGTACCTGAATCATAATTTGGTGCTGGATCCAACTCGACTGATTTTATCTCGTCAATTGGAAGCTAAATTGAAACAATTGGTGGCTATAATGGTGTTTAATGTTTGAAAAGAGAGGTGTAGAAGAATTATTGAAGATTTGGAAGAGAGGATAATCGAGTTGATTCTTCAAGAAAGGAAGGATATTGAGTAGGGGTGTTCAAACGGATCGGTTTATTCGGATACCGAACCGAACCGTTTGAATTCGGTTTAATTGGTTTGGTTTTTCGATTTATTTTGTTCGGTTCGGTTCAAAAAATGATATTGTCCGATTTATTCAGTTCGGTTCGGTTTTGATGTTTTGAAAACCAGTTAAACCGAACCGGCCGAATAACAACCCATCTTTCATAAAATTTTTAATATGTTAATGTTCAATTATGAAAAATAGATATAAAATCCTTTAAAATAATATAATTATATTTTTGGAAAAATAAAAAATATTTTTTTTGATGAATTTATTTTTATTTTAAAATTATAAGGTTTCTTATTCGGTTTAACCGAATAAACCGAATACGAATTCGGTTTATTCGGTTCAGTGTTTAATCGGTTCGAAAGTTAAAACGGTTCAATTCGGTTTGAATTTAGTTCAGTTCAATTTAAATCGGTTTGGTCTTATACGGTTCGGTTAACCAAACCGACCGAATGAACATTCCTAATATTGAGAAATCTCTTAAGTATAAGATTCCAGAGTATAGGATTCCAGGAAGAAATTGGGGATGAAGTGGAGGGATGAAGTGGAGGCCGCGGATTAAGTTGATGCAGTTGTTGAGGGAATCATGAGGTTGTCCATGGTTGAAGATCTTGCGAAGGGATGTAAGAAAAGAAGAAGCTAGGGGTTCGGACAGGAGGAAGAAGGAGGATACATATGTCTTAGACAAGGAATGAATTAAGAATACTGGTTTTCCTTTAAAACCAGGAATAGAAATGCCAGATATTTACTCCAGGTTTTATACTTGGTCCTTTCATTTCCTTGTTTTTCATTTCTTTGATTTTATGTTTCTTTTATATGATTAGTGTTGATTAAGTATATTAAGTATGTTTAGGGGTTATTAATACTCCTTTAACGATTGTAATAACTTTTATTAATTAATTAAGTAATAGAAGTGAGACTTGTGAGTCCACACTATTTTAATCACACACACAAAAAAAAAAAATTTAATATCATATTTACTCTTGCATAAATCTAAAATATCATATTTATCCAAAAATTCAAAACCATCCAATTTCTCGTTAAAACTAATGATCAACCGTTAAAATTACTATTTTATTCTTCACATATTTAACTCTTCTACAAATCTAAAATGTCATATTTACCATTGTAAAAATAAAAATATCATGTTTACTCTCTCAATGATAAAAATATCATACATAACATTTCGAAATAAAATATCATATTTACCTTCCAATTTAAAACATACAAAACAATGTAATTTAGTTTTCTGGTTTTCTAAATCCGGATTCTATTTTTGATAATTTGATTTTCCAATCCTAATTTAAATAGTAATTTAATAATGACTTTTTTTTTTAAAAGGGTTAAATATGTAAAGAGTAAATTAACAATTTTAAATATTAACCGTTAATTTTAACGAACAAATCAGATAATTTTTAATTTTTGAATAAATATGATATTTAGATTTAAGACATGATAAATATGATATTTTAATTTTAAAAAGGTAAATATATAATTTTTAATGTAATAAAGAATAACTAGGTAAATCCACCCTTTTTTTGGTCCTCTCTAGATATCAACGAGGACGTGAAAAAGGTTTGAGTGTCGGTGATGTAATTAATAACAATTCTTATAATTATTATGCGGAAATGTCATCAAGTTCTCGTTATTATAATAATAGTCCTTGTACTATATTGAAATGAAATAATTATACACAAAAATGATGACTTTTTGAGAAATGAGTCTGCATAAATTAAATTAACAATATGCACAAAAGATCTTTATAAAATTTGTATTTGCATTCTAATTTAATTTGATTATTAATATTTTTTCCTTTTGGTTTTCTAGTGTGGGTTATTATAAATATTATGTAAGAAAATATAATATAAAAAAAATACATATTTACATAAAAAAATTTAAATATTTTTATTTATATAATAAAATTTTAAGAATTATTATTTATATTTAAATTTTTATATAATTATAAGAATTTTATAGAATACTAAATAGATTTTATTTGTGTTTATTACAAAACAAATTTAATATTAATTGTTTTAAAAATAATAAAATAATAAAATAATGTATTCATCTAAATAAGTTATTAAACTTATAAACATCTATAAAATTGTATTGTTATTTTAGAAAATGTAAAATTTAAACATATAAATAATTATAAATAAATGAAATTATCAATATTATTATACGAATATGTACTTTGTGTTATAATGAAAATGTGTATTCTCTTGATATTAATTAATTGTTAATGGATATTTTTTATTAGTTATCATGTTAATTAATTATAAATTGTGACAGCACGAGCTGAAGAATCTCAGAGACGCACAATATATTAATTTTTTTTTGATAATAAAGAGAGAATTTTCATATGTTCTCCATTCATTGATGTCAATGGAGATCGCATCCACATTCTCTCACGACACATATGTTTTTGTGCTTCACATCCAACCAACTAGGTTACGGGCTCATTGATCGCAAAAATATATTAATATGGCGAAGTTTTGGTGAATCTAGTAGAAGTCTCCATATCATATAACCCCCGATATGTCCAAATATCACCGTACTATATAACAAATACAAATGCGCTAACATAGTAAGACCCAGTCACCCAACAAGTAACAATGGAGCTCGACAATGCCTCAGAAGAACTGAGATCCCAGGCCATTATCATCAACCAAACTCTCAGCTTCATTATCTCAAATGCCCTAAAATGTGCAGTACAACTCGAAATCCCTGATCATATCAATTCATATGGGTGCCCTATGCCTCTAGACGATCTTGCCGAATCCATTTCCATTCCTCCATCAAAGGTACCAATGCTTCAGCGTCTCATGCGATTCCTCGTGCAGCAAGGCGTTTTCGCAATGCCTGAGGAGGCGAAGTATAGCTTGACACTCATTTCGCGCAATTTGCTAAAAGGGAGTCCGAGTAATATGGTCCCATGGGTCAATACATTAGGTGATACAATGGTCAAGCCTTGGCACTCTCTCTCAGAATGGCTCAAGGTGGAGGGCTCAAAAACGCCCTTTGATATGATCAACAAAGAGAAAACTTTCTGGAACATGGTAAGCGAGACTCCCGAACTGAATAAATGGTTCAACGAATCAATGGCAAGCCGAAGCCAACAAATGGTATCGGGGGTCGTCAAACAGTATCCTGAGTTATTTCGAGGGGAAAAGACTCTCGTGGATGTTGGTGGTGGAAATGGAACTGCCACAAGGATTATTGCCGAAGCCTTTCCCGAGATGAGATGCACTGTTTTTGACCTTCCGCATGTAATCGAGAGTTTACCGGCCAGTAAGGTGTTTGATAAAGTTGCTGGCAATATGTTCGAGACGATTCCATCGGCTAGTGTGATACTTTTACAGGTGTGCTCTGAAATTATGTTTATATAGTGTATTTGAAAAAATCAAGATACTCGCTGAACTTTAATTTTCTTTTTTCGTCATTTTTTTGAATAATATGATGTTGGCTCCGAGTCTTACATCCGTGTTAAGGGATGTCAATGGATGGGGAAAATCCGAATTCACGGGTATCCGATCCGAACGGAAAGAGAGTAATACCGGAAAAAAATACCTAAGGAGTGGATTTTTCCCGATAAAAAAATACTCAGTTCGGTTCGGATCGGGTACGGAATGAGTATTTCTCGTCCCGCGAGTAATCCGAACGTATTTGAAAAATATCCAAAATTGAAATTATCAATTTATCTTAAACATTTTTTATGATTAAATTCAGACCATTAAAATTATCTTTGACAATCAAAATTTGTCTTTTCTCTCAATAAATAATGGATAATATTTGCTTTGATTTTAATTTTGATTTTGATTTTGATTTCATCAAAAATCATTTATCCATCAGAGACAATGGACAGTTTTTATTTGAAGTTGAAAATTTTCATGTCACAATTAGAGCTGGCAAAATCTGACCCGACCCGAAAAAATGGCCCGACCCGTCCGAACCCGAACCCGACCCGACCTGAAAATATTGAAAAGTCAACGACCCGAACCCGAAACCGAATGACCCGAATCCGAAATCAACCCGAAACCGAATGACCCGAATCCGAAATCGACTCGAAACCGAATGACCCGAAACCCGAACACCCGAAACCCGAACTAACCCGAAACCCGAATGACCTGAAACTCACGACCCGAATGACCCGAAATTCACGACCCGAATGACCCGGAAATTAAAATATTATTGTTAAAATCAATATAATAATGCTAAAATATCTCGGAATCAATAAAATAAATCAGAAATTACCCGAAAACTAAAATTTTGGAAAATCGTATGATTCCAAATCAAAATAGTCAAGACCCGAATGACCCGAAAACCGAAACGACCCGAACCCGAATGACCCGAAAACCGAAATGACCCGAACCCGAATGACCCGAAAACCGAAACGACCCGAACCCGAATGACCCGAAAACCGAGACGACCCGGAACCGAATGACCCGAAAACCGAAATGACCCGAATTCGAACGACCCGAAACCCGAACGATCCGCGACCCGATGACCCGAATGACTCGCAATCCGAAACGACCCGAATCCGACCCGACCCGTCGGATTGCCACCTCTAGTCACAATGGACATAGTGACTAGTGGACATTTTTTACTTTTATTATGAAAATAATGTACACTACAATGGAAACTTTAATACAGTGACAATGAATATTTTTTTCATGGACACACCATGTGCATCTTTTTAAAAATATTTTTTTATTAAATAAATATTTCGGGTTTCTTTGCGGGTACAAATTTATCCGCGAGTTCGAGTTCGGATATGATGTTATATTCGCAGGGGATTTTTTATTCGGGTTCGAGAAATTTCCAAAATATCGAATTCAAATATGAGGGAGACGTTCCCAACCCGACCCGCCCGTTGACATCCTTATCATGTTATATTATTTTTTGGCGATTTGATTTTTTTTTGTTTTCTTCTAAAGATTGTATATGCATCATAACTAGGCCCCATGCATAAACAATTAAGATCCGGACATTCCATTGCAAAAATAGAAGGATTCAATATAATTTTTTCTCTTATATTTAAGAGTCTGAAAATAAGCTATGCAACAATGGAGATATGTTCATCGAAAGAAGACGAGTAAAAGAATTACATGTACAAGAGTCAGTGGGATCATTTGTAAAACTTAATTTGTAACTTCATATTTGTGCTTTAAAATTGCAAATAAAACAATGATACTAAATATATCACAATAGAATTACAAAAGATCCCAAATAAAAAAATATCAACTTTTTTTCCTTGAAAAAAAGTACAATTACATAACTAAATTTCAGTGCAAATTAGGTAGTACTCTCGTGTCATAATCATTACCATTCTTTTTCAAAAAAAGAAAAAAAAATATATTTAACATATAAACTTTGCCTCTTTTAAAAAAAAATCATATAAATGTTATATGAAATAGTAAATATTAAATTTTAGTTACTATAATTCTTATAATGAGGATACCTTTCATCTTTGTAAAAATATTTGTTACTATAAGACTTGTTTTATAATATTAATTATTACCATTTTTAAGTAATTTATTTATATTTTTTCATTTTATAACATTCTTTTACCAGCAATCCGAATTTTTTTATATGTTTATATTATAAATACCGTGTAATTTTGTACACGTTTATATTATAATTGTATTTGATCATCTGAACGTTCATCATTTTGGAAATAATATTTACAAGTAAGTTTTCAATTTCTAACGCCTTTAAATTTTGAAATGAAAGCCTTTGAATTTTGAAATATATTTTCATCACTTATGAAATGATGTTTACATGTTGTATTTTTTAATGTAGTAAATTTTATTAGTCGAATTTGTTCGTATCATGTTTATAAATGTTTATCAATATTTAAAATATATTTTTTTTCATTTTTTCCGATTTTTTTTACCATCAGTCTGATTTTTTTGTCCAACTCGGCCGAGTCTGGTTCGAGTCGAACGAGTCCCGAGTCGACGAAGCCGGCCGGGTCCGGGTCCGGTTCCGGATCCGAGTCCGATATTGAGAACCATGGTTAAGCTATCACGGTGATATGCAGAAATTTGTATAATTTATAAATCAGATATACAAATTTAGCTGAACTTAGAAATATATATGCAATTTTTTATGTAATAGATTTTTATTTTTTTTTTGGTTTGAGAACAACAGACAAAATGCCATAATCTTATAATAATCTTCCTTACCTGTGATAATTTTTTTGTGTGCTTGCAGTTTATTCTCCACGATTGGAGCGATGAAGAATGCATGAAGATACTGAAACGATGCAAGGAAGCCATTCCCAAAAAAGGAGATGGTGGAAAGATTTTAATAATGGATATAGTAGTGAATTTGCAGAATGATGTTCCAAAAGTAACCGAGACAACTCTCTTCATGGACTTAGCAATGATGGCTATTTTCGGGGGTAAAGAACGCGACAAACGAGAGTGGAAAAGCATTTTCAGTAAAGCCGGTTTTTCACACTATAAAATATATCCTACAATGGGTGTTGGTTCCGTCATTGAGCTCTATCTTTGAAAGAAGTGGCACTCTTATAAGGAAGTGTCTTATTACATGCTTGAGTCCTATCTTTCTTTTCGTGTTTGCATTATGATGGTTGTCTGTGGTTGTTTTGTGTGTGTCCGAGTCCGATGTGAAACTCATTTCTATTTTCTATTTTATTCAAGTATGTTTACGCTTGTGCGATGAAAATCTACTTTTTTTTATTTTATGAAAGCTACTTTCTATTTTATTTAAGTATGTTTACGTTTGTGCGATGAAAATCAACTCTTTTTTTTATTTTATGAAAGCTACTTTCTATTTTATTTAAGTATGTTTACGTTTGTGCGATGAAAATCTACTCTTTTTTTTTTTTTATGAAAGCTACTTTCTATTTTATTTAAGTATGTTTACGTTTGTGCGATGAAAATCTATTCTTTTTTTATGAAAGCTATTTTCTCACGAAGAATAGAGTTGTAGAGGGTGAATGGACCCATAAATTAGTTGGTTGACCGAAATATACAAAATCATATGTTGTGAGAGATTATGAGTTCAATCCTTATTGACATTAAGTGATAGACGACCACCAAATTTTCTTCATTTATTAACAAAAAAAGAATGGAGACGTAGAGGTGTGGGTAATGATTGTTGCTTTATGAATTCAAATATTGATTCAAATAAAATCTGTAATAACACAAAACTTTTCTTGTTCTAATAAACACTAACAAATATCTTTGTGGTTTTTGATTTTATATAATTGCTAAACATCTAAGATATATTTATATGTTCACTAATTCAAATATTTATATCTTTGTGGTTTTTGATTTTATATGTTCACTAATTGCTAAACATCTAAGAAATATTTTGCTAATATTACTCTAGAAGAGTTGTTTTTGGAAGAGCCATTATTTGTATTGCTCCGGAATAGTAATTCTGTAATAAATATCATTGCTTATTTTTGTGATATACAAATGTATTGGTCAAATTGAAATCATGTTATTATGAACTAGAAATTCATATTATATAAAATGGCAGCCATTATATGATCGATGTATAATTCATTAAGCATATAATATGCTTGTCACGACGGTGACTAAATTAAGACCAACTATTGATCATTAAATACTCCCCAAATCTCATTATTACTTGTGAGTGGCTCGGAGCCAAAGTATTCGATTAAATTTCGATGTGTAATAGATGTGCCGGCAACACTACACACGATATAAAAATGAGTTAAAAAATTGTTTGACATATATATTGGGTTGATTTATTCCCCATAATTTGATATCTTGAACATTTGTTTGTTTAAACTAGAAGTTCCATTGATATGTATAAACTTGAAGTTTAAATGTATACGTCAACTAGAAGTTTACATTCAAGGAAAAAACAATAAAATCAAATATGCATGTTGTGTGTATAATATCCGCGGAGGATTATATGGTATTTGTTATAACAAATAAAATTGAAAAACATGCTTGAATTTTCGTATACATTTGATGATAAATGTACAAATCCTTGAAAGAGAGAAAATAAATAAATGAATAAGATGATCAAACATGAGTGAAATAACTCAATATATAAGGAGTGCATCATCAAATTAGATCCTCGAAGAAATAATAATGACCAAGGAGTTCATAGATTATTTATTTGCAATAAATTGCAAACCAATGATTTGATGCAAGAATTTTCAGTTTGAAATACTCATATTTTTAGTAAATATCCTTTGATAATTTTAAGTTTGATATAGGCCAGAAGCGTGATCGATCATGCGGTTCCAACATTATAAATTCAAAGGAATAATAAATAGCACGATAAAAAGTTGGCATAATTGAAGTTTTTATTATTTCTAATGAAATATATTTTCTTTTTGAAAATTAATATTGAAATATTAGTTTGTAGAGGACATAAATAAATGTATAACCTTTGAAAAGGTTCAGGTACCTGACAACAATGAAATTGTTGAAAATAATGAGATCTCAAAATTATGTCACTACATGAAAAAGATGGAATCAAAATGAAACTATAGTTATTGAGAAAATTGTTGGGAATTCTTTCCGTCCCCAGGCCCGCGCAGTGGATATGTAGGCCCGTTCCGGTTCCCTTCATCCAAGATCGCGCCATGACTTCGAAGGGTACGATGCAAATAAGAAGGATAGATTCATACCAGTGTAAAATTGATTGCACTCGAAGGGTTGATTGCTGTCTTTCTCCTGTCACGTTGGTGACAATCCGCGCGTCCCACACCACGCGTCTTTCACCGCTCGTTGACCGTTCTCTCTCTCCTTCGGGTTTATCACAACCGAAGAGCCACAAGTGTCGCTCCTCTACTTGTATCCACCGTGAGTCAGAGTTTGTCGGTCGCGGGTGCAACTGTCTAGACGCTGCACCGGCGAACTTGCTTGATCGATTGATTCTCTATACCGAAAAACTCCTTTTCTCGGTTCTATCTCTTTACACCCTTTCACTCACTAGAAAGATGTCTCTCTATGATTCTGGAATATTCTGAATAATCCGAATGATTGGACTGAATGAAAACTTTTTTTTGATGAGAGAGAATTATCATATTTATATCACATAGGATTAGAATGGGCCAAAAGACATGTATATCCAATATACACTCTTTCACACAAAACGTTGCATGAACCTGTTCAGTATTCTGTCCATACAAAATTGTTAAATTCCTCTGACAGAAAATAATCCTACACGAAAGTTGTAGCTAATCTTATTATCTACCCAACCCAAGTTGGCCTGGCTCAATTGGAGTTCGTATGCAAAAGTTATGACTGTTTTACTAACTGTATGTCATACTGTTGCACCCTTTCGGTATTTCATAGAAACGACACTGATACTTCGTTCATATGAAATATATTTCTACATGAAGGTTGTAGATAATCTTATTATCTATCTAACCCAATTTGAACAATTCAAATTGGATTTTCCTACTGAAAGATATGACCACGAATGTACGCTTACATTCGTTTATCCTTGTGTACACTTTTACGGTTGATCCGAAACTGTATTTCCTTCAGTCTCCCACTCAATTTCAGATCTATCTAAAAGGTACTCATGCATATCCAATATGTACGATTTTAGAGAATATAACTTGCGTATCAAATACCAAGCTATGCACATCTTATGTGCCAACTTTATAATCTAGCCCGACTTAGTACGACTCGTTGTGTGACCATGTAGGTTCGGTTAACGATGGCAGTAGGCTGTTTCCATAGCACTACAAGCCCATGAGCGGGATCTAGTCACTCCATCATGACTACCCATGTTAACACGAAGAATGATTGTGATCATGGTGCCTATCTCGAATAACGGTTATTAGTTCTCTTGTTAGCAATATCCGTTAATCAAAAGGCATGGTGGTAGTCATCCTTATATTTTGATTAACTATACTTATTCCTCGTTTCCGAACTGATTTAACAATTTCAATCGATATTAACCGTTAATATCATTGACCAAAGGCCTTGGTTTTCGTTAATCAATTCATCGAGTGACCTAAGAGATATCTCTTCCTTTCGGAATAAACAATTCCTATCTTGGAGACTGATATTGAATTCCATGTTTCGGACAATACCCAATGATGACCGTTTTAACTCCCTGTTACGGTGAGCGTAAGATCATATCAAAGTATTGTGTTACGTACGTAACGCAATCAATGGTCCCCTCAAGTATGAAGAACCTAATAACCTACTCGTCGCAAGTCCATCTATAATGACTAAATCATGTCATGGTCTCGCGGCTTCGGTCATATCCAATATATGTCACCTAACATATATCTACGTTCCCGATTCGACAAACACCTTTGTCCTATGATTAGCAAAACATAATCATCTCCTCGGCTAACATACTAGTGTACATGTTCAGTCTATTATCTGATAATGTAAATGCTTCACTCTTAAGCAAACTGAATCATGACTAGGGATGTTTAGAAATGAAACTTTAAGTGTGACGGTTTCGCTGCACATAATCCTCAACTATGTCGACGTCCACACAAGTTCAAATCATGGTTCATGTAGTCAAATTACACAACCCGTACACAGTTTTCATATAAGATAAATGCAAATGAAAAATTTTAAAAATCTCGAAATTACATTAATATAAGATAAGTTTGGGGTGATACAACGTTTACTAATCTATTGGACTAATCTCGTCCTACGAAACTATCATTTTAGATAACTAACTACTCTCTTCCTCCTCTAGGTATCTCAAACCTATAGCTTTCGCATGGTAATCGTGCTTAGCTTGCGAGAGTGGCTTAGTAAACGGGTCCGCAACATTCCTGCCAGTATCAATCTTTTCAATGATCACATCCTTTCGTTTTAAAATCTCACGGATCAAGTTAAATTTTCTGAGTATGTGTTTGGAGCGATGATGTGCCCTCGGTTCCTTGGACTGTGCTATCGCTCCCATATTGTCGCAATACACAACCACAGGTTCCGAGATACTCGGGACTACTCCAAGCTCGGAACCAAACTTCTTGATCCATACCGCCTCCTTTGCTGCTTCCGAAGCTGCAATATACTCCTTTTCCATACTACCGCTCCACCATTTAGACAAAACACGTATCCACTTTGTGATCGAAAGTCGTCGACACATGTTTGGAAACTGGTGTCGGTATATCCATTAATAACTAACCCTGATGTCTTTCCACCATAAATTAGAAATTGATCCTTAGTTCTTCGTAAGTAATTAAGGATGTTCTTAACTGCGATCCAATGCATATCCCCTGGATTATATTGGTAATGCGAAACGACGCTCAATGCATACGACACATCGGGGCGCGTACAAATCATGGCATACATAATTGATCCAACCGCCGAAGCGTATGGAACAATACTCATCGCATTCTTATCTTTACTCGATGTCGGACATTGAGTTTTAGAATATGATATGCCACTCGACATTGGAAGAAATCCTTTCTTCGAATCTTGCATTGAAAACCGTTTCAACACTTTGTCGATGTACGTGTTTTGACTCAAGCCGAGTAACTTCTTGGGTCTATCTCTATAAATCCTCACGCCTAATATATAAGCGGCTTCGCCCAAATCTTTCATAGCGAAACGAGTATTTAAATACTTCTTAACATCCGTAAGCATCGGAATGTCGTTTCCTATGATCAAGATGTCGTCTACATATAGTACAAGAAATACTACGCGGCTCCCACTGACCTTCTTGTATACACAAGGTTCCTCTATGTTTTTCACGAAGTTATATTCGCTTATAACTTCATCGAAATGTATGTTCCAACTCCGAGAAGCTTGCTTCAATCCATAAATGGATCATTGCAACTTGCACACTTTATCCGGACTCTTTGAATCGACAAACCCTCGGGCTGTGTCATGTACACATCCTCTTCTAAGTTCCCGTTAAGGAATGCGGTTTTGACATCCATTTTCCAAATCTCGAAGTTATAATACGCAGAGATAGCAAGTAAAATTCCGTATGGATTTAAGTATTGCTACGGGAGAAAACGTTTCTTCATAGTCTACACCATGAATTTGTTTGAAACCTTTCGCCACAAGCCGTGCTTTATAAGTGTTTACATTCCCATCCATGTCGGTCTTCTTCTTGAAGACCCACTTACATCCCACTGGTTTAACCCCGGGAGGTGGATCAATCAAGTTCCAAACTTGATTATCGTACATGGATTGAATCTCGAATTTCATGACAGTTTGCCACTTTTTGGAATCCTCGCTTTCCATAGCATCAAGATAAGATGTCGGTTCATCTTATATGAAGTCGACTTCATCATCATTTTCCACGATAAAACCATATCGTATAGGCTCTTGACGAATCCTACCCGATCTACGAACTGCGCCTTGTGCACTTGACTCCGGATCATCAACATTTGACGAAACCGGATCAACATTCATCGGTTCAACATTCGTTTACGGGTCTCGAATTTCTTCGAGATCTATTTCATTCCCAATAACTCGCCTAGAGATAAAATCCTCCTCAAGGAAGACTTTTCTTCGAGCTACGAAAACCTTGTTTTCGATAGGATTATAGAAATAATATCCCATTGTTTCTTTATGATACCCTACAAATAAACATTTTTCAGATTTGGGATCGAGTTTGTCCGATAATAATTTTCGAACGAAAAGATCACATCCCCAAATCCGAATAAAAAACAACTTCGGAACTTTTCTGGTCCATATCTCATATGGCGTCTTAGATACCGATTTAGAAGGTATGCGGTTCAATAATAAAACCGCAGTCTCTAGGGCAAATTCCCAAAACGATTTTGGAAGGGAAGTTTGACTCATCATAGATCGAACCATGTCCAACAAGGTCCGATTTCTCCACTCAGGCACGCCATTCCATTGTGGCGTTCCTGCCGGAGTCCATTGTGGAACTATTCCACAATCTTTTTTAGATGGTCTTCAAACTCATAGCTCAAATAAGAAGCGGATATGTAGGCCCGGTCCGGTTCCCTTCATTCAAGATCACGCCATGACTTCGAAGGATACGATGCAAATAAGAAGGATAGATTCATACCAGTGCAAAATTAATTGCACTCGAAGGGTTGATTGCTATCTTTCTCCTGTCACGTTGGTGACAATCCGCGCGTCCCACACCACGCGTCTTTCACCGCTCGTTGACCGTTCTCTCTCTCCTTCGGGTTTATCACAACCGAAGAGCCACAAGTATCGCTCCTCTACTTGTATCCACCGTGAGTCGGAGTTTGTCGGTCGCAGGTGCAACTGTCTAGATGCTCCACCGGCGAACTTGCTTGATCGATTGATTCTCTATACCGAAAAACTATTTTTCTCGGTTCTCTCTCTTTACGCCCTTTCACTCACTAGAAAGATGCCTCTCTATGATTCTGGAATATTCTGAATAATCCGAATGATTGGACTGAATGAAAACTTTTTTTTGATGAGAGAGAATTATCCTATTTATATCACATATGATTAGAATGGGCCAAAAGACATGTATATCCAATATACACTCTTTCACACAGAAAGTTGCATGAACCTGTTAAGTATTCTGTCCGTACGAAATTGTTAAAGTCCTCTGATAGAACATCAACCTACATGAAAGTTGTAGCTAATCTTATTATCTACCCAACCAAATTTTTCCTGTCCAAATTGGAATTCTTATGCAAAAGTTATGACTGTTTTACTAACTGTATGTCATACTGTTGCACCCTTTCGGTATTTCATAGAAACGACACTGATACTTCGTTCATATGAAATATATTTCTACATGAAGGTTGTAGATAATCTTATTATCTATCTAACCCAATTTAAACCATTCAAATTGGATTTTCCTACTGAAAGATATGACCACGAATGTACGCTTACCTTCGTTTATCCTTCTGTACAATTTTACGGTTGATCTGAAACTGTATTTCCTTCAAAAATTGCATATGCACGTACAATTGATAAAGAAAAACGAGGATCTATGATAAAGTCAATTGAAAAAAGTCGACAAATACAATTATTAGCCATAATTTAAATTCACATAAGAAAGTGAAGTTGATGGACCCGAAGTCCGAGAAACACCTTATCATGGTGATGGATTTTTATTTGTACGTAAAATTATTTTGAATGCCCATGAAAGACTCAAAATATATCATGTATAAATTAGTTTGAATGTCCTTGAAGGATTTAGAATTCCTGAAGCATATTATTTAATCTCTCGAGAGATATGCTTGAAGCATATTGTATTAAATAACAAAGATCTTTGTATGAATTGAAATAGGCTGAGCCTGTATGATATAATCATTTTAATAATGACGATAGACTATATGTCTATATCTATGATCAAATTGATAGATGCGTATTTATCGCAAATAAATTATATTTTGATTATGATTATTAGAACCACTGAAGAGGTTTAAAAGACAAATTATGAAAATAACGATTATGTTATAATAAATATAAATATTTGTCATGGATTACAAATATGTTTAATATTTTTCAGAATGAATTTTTTATCACGAGCAACTAAGTTTGTCAAACTGTTTGTTTTCAAAATATTTGTATCCACGAGGGGAAGAAAATGATACGCAATGCACTCTTTTTGTCCTTGATCATGGTTTTGTCCCACCGAGTTTTCATGACAAGGTTTTTAATGAGTCATTTTATGTTGATAATAATATTGCACTTTTTTTTCCTTCAACAGGATTTTTGTCCCATGGGGTTTTATCTGGTAAGGTTTTAACGAGACAGATTTTTTTTTAGGGGAGTGTTATAAATATGAATGTATTTATTAATTATACGCAGTGTTTTAAATAGCGGCCAAAAATCACTCTCCACAACTCCGCACAGAACTTCTTGCGAAAATGGCAAATTGACGCTACAAACGCTATAGCGGCGCGATGGCGGCTCTATAGCTGCCCATATTGCGGATTGCAGTCCTTTGAATAGCGGGTTAGGGTTTTGTGTTTTACCCAATCCCATCCTTCTCGACTAGAAAAGAGAAAACGAAGAAGGATGACCTAGACCTGACGGCCACTTTTCTCGCGAGCAAAGCCCCATTTCTCTACGTGCAAAGCAAACGATGACCACTTCCCGACGAGCAAACCCTAGTTCTCGACTAGTACAAATAATTTTTCTGTTTGATTTTCGGATTTTTCTGTTTTTTCTGAATTTTCGAAACTTTTCAGTCCATTTCGAGCATTTCATCCCATTTATCTGCACATTTCGAGCATTTCAGTAAATTTCTCTGTCCATTTCGAGCATTTCGAGCATTTCGGTCCATTTCGAGCATTGCAGTCCCATTAAGTTGTAAATTTCAGTATATTTCTCTGCACAATCTTTATTTCAGTCTATTTCGAGCAAAGCCCCACTTCGAAAATTAAGTACATTTTTTCAAAGTGCAAATTTTAGTCAATTTTCGAAAATCAATGATGCAATGTATGCCCGCTATAATCCAGGGACCTATATGCAGTTTTGGCATAATGTATACTTATTTGGGGATTTTTTGTGCGTAGGAATTTGGGAAGCAAATATCTTAAAATATCTTGAGGGATTCAATAACCGGTATCCCCAATTATTAAAGGTAATAACAACACTAACTATCAATTGGTTCGATTTTGTTTCCAATTATTAGGTAAATCTAGGTTGAAGTGGCTGAAAATACACTTGGCTAACGTATATGGAGGAGGAATCGAGAAATTATCATACGGTATGAGACTCAATTTCGCGGAGTTGCATTTGAAAGAGATATTCGATTCTGCATCGGATCTGATTCATGGAGATTGGAGAGAGGTGGTGGATGAAGGGATGAGGATCCGTTTCAGTGCTTGGCCACTTGCATCGAGCTTGCTGGTGCATTGAAATCCATGTTCCTTCATACTTATGTTTCCGACATTCCCGTTCATCAGGTCAGTATTTAATCAAGTGTATAAGTAGTTAATTTGGCTGATTAATTAATTAATTTCCTTTTGTTTTGTTAATAGGATGGTTCATGCAATGGTTTACAACAATATTTCGCAGTAGGAAAGTTTTTTGTAAGTTGCTATTTTCAATTATTTATTTTTTTGGTTGATTTATTTGGATATAAAAAGAAGAATATTTTTAAATTACTAGCTATAACCCCGCGCAATTGCGCGGGGCACGTTGATTTGTTTTTTTTTATGATTTGTGCTTTTTCTGTATTTATTTTTCGGCAGCGTTGTATTGGCCAGTTATTCGATTTGTGTGGTGTTGTGGAATTTTCAAACTGAGAAGGACCGAAATGTAATTTTTCAAACTGAAAAGGACTAAAATGTAAATTAAAAAGGACCAAAATGTGAATTAATTTTTTTTTTCGAATTAAAATGTGTAAATAAAAGAGTATCAAGATGTAAATATGAAGTACCAAAATGTAATATTTTAAACTTGAAAGGACCAAAACAAAATAAAAAGGACCAAAATATAGTTTTTTCAACTAAAAATGACCAAAATGTAATAAAAAAGGACCAATATGTAAATTAAAAAATTTCTTACAAAGAGCTCCCTGGACCAAAATGTATTTTTTTAAACATGGAAGACCAAAATGTAAATAAAAAAGGATCAAAATGTAATTTTTCGAAATAAAAATGACCAAAATGTAAATAAAAAAGGACCAAAATATAAATTTTTTTTTTTATTACAAAAAGGCCCCTGGTGACGTGGCTCAACCAGGAGCCAGGAAAAAGTATAGAATTATACTAATTAAAAGTAGTATATTTTCAATTATTTATTTTTTTGCTATTTTGAATTTTCTATTTTGTAGGTGTACAGTTGATATTTTGAGAATTTGCACGAGTACACATGAAATTGAGCATAACTCAATAGTTAATAGTTTACAATTTTACTCATTTAATTGCTTGATTGAGGTTCGAATTGTATGTGCTCGAGAGCTCGAGTGACACTAAGTCATCACTGATATAGTTAAAAGCATATAAAAATTGTAATATATATAAATAAAATACTTAAATACATCATAATTATTAAATAAATTAATATCGCAAAAATTATTCGCAATAAGTTCATTGCGGCGCAATTGCGCCCGCAAATGCAATCCGATGCAAAAACTATCCGGCCGCAACGGACCGCAATATCGCAATTTAAAACATTGATTATATGTTAATATAGTATGTACAAATGTGAAATGTTAGACACTGAGGAAGATGTATTGGCATGGAGAGATGCACACTGGAGGTTTCACACTGGAGCGTTCACACTAGATGAAAGAGTGTTGTGTTCCCTATATAAGGATGATTTGTGTGGTTCATTTGTAAAAACAATTCAGTCCAATAATAAAAGACTTTCTCTCTCTACTTTCTTGTGTTATTTACTTTCCGTTTATAATACTATGAGATTATTATTTCATATGCAATGATATGTCAAGACATATTTTTCCTGATTGCAAGTGATCCTATAAAGTACAAAGTTGTAACTGAGAGAAATTGTATCCAATATCAACAAAAATAAGAATTGTCAGGCAATCGAAAAAACATACCTATGATCACGATATTTTTCATTTCGGTCATGATTTAGCAATGAAAAAAATATAACATTTGATTTCGAATTTTGTTCATTTTATTCATGATTTACCAATGAAACAATATCGCATTTTTTTCGAATTTTGTTCATTTCTCCATTTAGTTCATTTCTTTTTTTTGTTTTTTCCTTTTCAGATTTTATTTTCAATAATAGCAACCAGAATAAAGCACTAATATTGTTGTTTCGTAAACAATAATAATTAGAGTAATGATGTATATCCCTAGATCTCTCTCCCACATCTCTTGATGACATGACAACATTTTAAAATCTTAATTATATATCATAATTTATGGTTTGACACCCTAATTTATGGTTTAACTAACTTAATTTATGGCTTGACATCTCATGAAATTGTTAAATCATAAATTATGATGTTAATTTTTAAGGTGTAAACATTAACCACGTCATCAAATCTTGTAGGGAGAGTCTGGTATGTTGAACTTTTTCCTAATAATTAACCGTGTCATTCCAAAACATTTTTTTTTCACTATATTTATTACCATAAAATACAAAGCAATAAAAAGAAAATTTTGATGTGGATAGCAACGAACAAAAAATGCGGAGATGAATACCCAGACAAATAATCAATAAAAACATACGTCAAATATAGCAAGCATATTTTTTTTTTCCTACAAAGTAACCATTTCCGAATAATTTTTCCCTTTCATTATTTTCGCCCGTGATTTCACTTTCGACATAATTTGCAAGAAAAACCAACTATATGATTGTGTCTTGATATGGTCGTGACTTAATCGCCCTGGCCAATCCAATTGGAGTTCGGGACATATATAGGATGCACACACAGAACTTCGATTGTATGTGATACAATTTAATACCGAAACCCTGTAAAGTTTCAAGAGTCACATTGGATGCGTTTGGATTCAATCCTACCTAAATAGCGAGATCTCACTCGACAGGCCTTCGTCACTTGTTGGAGGATCGTGAAATACAAATCTTGAGTGTTATGGACTTGGAGTTCCGAATCGGGGTGAGGATTATCGATTTGATAAAAATAGCACAATTTCATGTAAATTATCATATAAACATATAGATTAAGTACGCATGGTTAGTAGATCAATCTTCATTTTTCCATTTATAATTATGTTTTCTAGCAACACCAAAACTATATCTATAAAATCGATATTATAGATAGCTTGTGGGCCGAAACTATCTTAATTTGCTACGATAGCTAAGAATATTTCTTGGACTAAAAGGTTGAAAATCAACGTGTTGGACAACAAATTGGTAGATTCGGGGTCGGAGACTTTGGTTTTAGAGAAATCCGGGTTCGATAAAATTAAGAAGGAATCGAACGATATTACAATACTTTTTGGCATGTATATACGCAAATTTACAAAAAGGTTTTGATAATACGAAAGTAAAACGCAACGCTCGAGAAATTGTTTCAAGAGCTAGGGCGTGTTGAATGGTTCAATACGACTCAAGGAATTGGTTAACTATGAGATGCCTTACGGATCTTTTATTAACTCTCACATGTTGATGGTACAAGATTCGATCTTCGTGACCAAATATCATATGCATTCGATGGATAAGTCGATCCCTAAATTGCATGAGATGCAATATAAATTTGAATCGGATATGCTTGGAGCATCCGGGAAATTCAAGGCATAAGATGCGGGAATGTCCTTATAATTCAAGGTCGGGATCGAAAGAAATAAATGGCTAAGGGAGACTCGGGCAAGTGTTCCTATGCCGGACTGTGGTCCAAATTCAGTACCCGTGACAAGTCCGTCACGATGCACCATTTCGTGCGTCACGGCGGACTGTGATCCAAATTTTGGATTGACAGTTTTCTTGATACTCATTAATCCTCCATTAATTGTGGTGTTAATATAAGATCTGTAGATCTTCAATCTCTCTCTCTCGTTAACCAAGCTATTGGACATAAAATGATTCTAAAAGAAAAGAGAGAAAACTTGTGAGACAAGTTGAACATCATTAGAGAGAATGATCAAGCAAGTTTACGACGATTTTAGGGGAATCGCGCTTAACTAAAAGACAAGGCTCGAGGTGGATGCGAGTACAGGGATTTCACCTGAAATCATCTGTTGTGATCAAGCGAGAGCAAGGTCGAGGACGAACCGGAGGCGATCCGGTTGTATACGACAAATCGGAGCTCCATCGAAGGTATCGAATCGTGTGGGAATGGGACGCACATGTTACCAAGGATTGGAGCAGCAAGAACAACAACTGCAAGCGTCAACCCATCAACGTCATCAATTTCACGTGGTATGATTCTTTATATAAGATTTATATATTCGTAGTTGCATTTAGGATTTGTACCCTCGGATCGGGTCGGACCGGACCCCTCATTCCGCGGGACTAGGTAGCGACACCGATACCCAGCATATGAGACTGTGGCATTTTTCACTAAATGATGGTTACATATGAGATATGAACTATACACCTTCTAAATCGGTGCAAAAGACCTCATATAGGATATGGACCGAAAAATCTCCGATGTTATCTTTTGTGAAGATTTGGGAACATATGAAATTTGTTTCATATAAAATATGATCCCAAATATGATAATTGTTTATTTGTCGGGTACCCATAAGGAAACTAAAGTATATTAATTTTATATTCTTAGAGGACTTGATCCCAAATGAGATTTTCATAATTCGAAAAGATATCTTCTTAGAGGAGGACTTGATGTGCACAAATTTTGAATTTGATGCCATACATCTCTAGAGATAGTGGGAGTAGAATAGATCTAGAAGGAGTTTGAGGCCCAAAAATGAATATTGAACCGATGAAAGTTGATCCGAATTCGTCAAGAGTCGATGAACCCGAGTCAAACACACAAATAATTCTTTTCGTAGACCAAGTAGGCCATGTCATGAGCCAATAAGTATGAATCTATCGTGGCTAATGACGGTGAGATCAAACTTAAATATGATAAGTCAATGTCCTACAAGGAGACTGTGAGGAGTCAAGATTCCAAATGGCATGGTGTCATGAAATATGATATTCGATCAGTGTATGTTATCAGGTTTAGAACTTGATTGAACCACCTCCCAGGGTTAGACTCATGGGATGCAAGTGGATTTTCAAGATGAAAAAATGACATGGATTGGGACATGCATAGTTACGAAGCGAGGCTAGTCGCGAAAAGTTTCAAACAAATTCATGGTTAGGCTATGAAGACATATTTTCGCACGTTGCCATGCTTAAGTCCATTCGAATTCTGCTTGCCATAGTCGCATATTATGACTATGAGATATGGAGAAATAGATGTCAAAACAGCATTTTTTAACATAAATTTTATTCAAATAAATTTTATTCAAGGATGTGTACTTGACACAACCTGACGGTTTTGGTGATTCAAAAGAATCGGGGAAGGGTATGCATGCTTCAACGATCCATATGATGGATTGAAGAAAGTTTCTCAGAATTGGAATATTCATTTCACGTAGTTATAAACGGTTATAACTTTATCAAGAACGAATGAGAGTTTTGTGCATACATGAATTCTAGTGGGAGCCGCATTATATTTCTTGCATTATTTGTTGTTGACACATTAATCGTAGGAAACGACACTCCAATGTTTACGGAAGTCAAGAAGTACTTGAGTACTTGTTTTTCTATGAATGATTTAGACGAGGCCATCTATATATTAGGCGTGAAGATCTATAGGATAGATCTAAGAAGTTTCTCGGTCTAAGTTGGAGCACATACATCGACAAATGTTGAAAATGGTTTTCAATACATAAATCCAAGATATAATTTCTCCCGTTGCCGAGTGGCATAATCTTTTCTAAGGTAACATGGATAATTTTCCTTACGTTTTGGCGATAGGAATTTTCATGTATGTCATGGCCCGTTATGCGTCTAATTTTGCTATCAATGGTATCCCAAGGGAAATTACGTTCGAACGAAAGCCTAGCTTCGTTCCGACGGAAGTACATGAGTTTAAATGTAATTTAACTACAATTGTTAAACTAAGAAACAAAAGTTCTTCCGTTCAAACAGAAGCTTAGCTTCGCTCGAATGAAAGAAGGTACGCCTCATTTGTGTCTATAATGGGTTATACACTATGTATATATAATAGTTATGCACCCCTTGGACCACCGGGATTCACATTGAAAACGACAAAAATCATCCTTAAATACTTTTAAGAAAAGGATTAAGGATACATTTCTTATCTATGTTGGTGTGGAGAACAGATTGGTAATACAGAGTTACACCAACGACAGTTTCCAAATATGTACAAAGACTTTCGATCACGAAGTGGGCACGTGTTTTGCTTAATTGAAGACACAATTATGTATTGAGGAGGCGAGTATATTGCGGTTTATGAGCCGCAAAGGAAGCAGTATGGATCAAGTGTACGTGAGCAAACTCAGTGTAGTCTCGAGTTATCGGATCATATAGTTGTGTATTGCGATCGTCGCAATAGCACAAGCGAAGGAGCCGAGGTCACACCACCGCTTCTAGCCAATAATCAGAAAATTTCATTTTATCCGTGAAATTTTATAAAGGATGTGATCATTGGTATCTGGTACCAAATGAAGATTGACACTAACTAAAACATAGCGAACCCGTTTACAAAACCGCTCTATCTAGTCACGCGTAACTATCATGCGATGACTATCGGTATGGAGATACCTAGAGGAGGAAGAAGAGAGTTGATTGTAGTTATTAATACGATAGTCCTCGCATGTTATAATTGTAAGCGATGCGTCGGCCAAATACTTAAGTTATATTAATGCATTTGACTTTCAAAATTTTTTGTTTACTTAAATTTTATTTGCATTCACCTTACATAATAAATGTGTGAGGGGTTGTGTAATTTGATTACTTGGACCTTGATTTTGTATTGTGTGAGCATATAAATAATACGTGATTATGTTAAGTAAAACAGTCACACTATAAGTTACCATTTCTAAATCGTCCATAGTCACGATTAGGATACTTTAGAGGGAAGCATATCTATTCTCCGATAATAGACTAAACGCGTAAAGGAAATACATTTTTGAAACAACCGTAAAGGGGTACATACCAGGACACATGAACGTACGCATTCAAGGAAACGGATGAATATTGTACAATACGATCGTCCAGAATTCAGCTTTTGTACATAGTCTTTCGTGACAGATCATATGGTGCGTCACGACGGAGCATGTATGTACAGTCTACAAGGGTTGTTGACTTAGCCGAATTCGGGTATACATTTTAGACCGTCATGACGGACCATATGTTGCGTCGCGACGGACATGTCCGTCATGACGGAAGTATACGAATTTTGTCCAGGGGCTATTCGGCATCAGTTCGTTATGACAAACCATCTGGTGCGTCATGACGGAAGTATGCTGAAAATGTTTTTGGAATGTTATTGTTATACACGTATGTCCAGTATATGCTTTTTGGGTGTCCTTATCCTATGACATATAGACAATGCTCTAAATATCACTGATATGGACCTGTATGTCGGTTTCATATCTTTAATCACTGCCCTCCGTTACGATATGCCCCGTATCGGTCGAGTAAATCGGTCGACCGTTACATGGGCCGATATGGGCCGATATTAGACCGGTTTGAACCGATTTAGATTTAAAACATAATTTATTTTGAATATTATTTTGGGCTGGCCCATCTTTTAACAATATTTTCATGAATATCTAAAATAATTTTTATTTGTTTTTTGGTGGAGTTAAATTCATACAAAAAAAAGAAATAGATTGGAATCCGCACGATTAAGCCATTTAGTGTACGTTCAATTCAATTCCACGTTGATTAACAAGAAAAATAAAGAGATCGAAGATGTGCTTATTCCTTCGGACATTACAAGGAACACAGCTCAACATTGGTTATTTAGCGGAATTGGTGAGAATTACAACACGGATAACGACTATACAAAAGATGTTGATAATGAAGAGTTCGATTCGAGTGACTCGGATGAAGAGATGGCCCGAGATTAAATCGATATAGATCCGGACGAGGTTAGACTTTCAGCGGGGACATCTGCATCTACACCGATGGTTAATGAACATGATTGCGTGGTTTAGTTTGTTGTATTATTTATAAATTTTATGTTATAATGTTAAATGTATTTTTAGTTTAACTTGAAATTTATGTTTTATTATTTTATTGTTGAATATTAATCATGTAAAATTTAAATTAGTTTAAGAAACTTAATATAAATTAATGTTATAATAATCAATTTAATATATTAATATTAAAAAGTACATAACCGATATACCACTGATATTTTCCATTACGAATCCGCTATGTCGGTCATATCTCTTATCGGTGACTGACCGATCTGTAAGCGATATACGATATCTGTAACATTCCATAAAAATATGAAGTTTCTCTCTCTTCAGATTAGACCAATCCATTGAAATCATTATATCGAGCGTTGAAAGAGTACTAAGAGAAAGAGAGAAAAGAGACAAATCATTTTCTCAATTGGAGAACCAAACGAATTGATGGAGAATATCCTCGACCCCGGGCCCGCGCAGCGGAATGAAGGCCCGGTCCGATTCCCCGATTCCCGAGATCACGCCATGACTTCGAGGGTACGATGCGAATAGAAGGATAGATCTATACCAGCGTGAAATTGATCACGCACGAAGGGTTGATCGCCGCCTTCTATCTCCTGTCACGTTGGTGACAATCCGCGCGTCCCATACCACGCGTCTTTCACCGTTCGTTGACCGTCTTCTCACTCCTTGAGTCGATCACAATCCAAGAGCCACAATTGTCGCTCCTCTACTTGTATCCACCGTGAGTCGCAAGACGTCGGTCGCGGATGCACCTGCCTAGACGATGCACCGGCGAACTTGCTCGATCTAATCGATTCTCTATTACTCGAGAAACTCCTTTCTCGATTTCTCTCTCTTCGCACCCTTTCACTCACTAAAGATCAAATCTGAATTTGCTCTTTTTCTTGTGTATATTGGGCAGAATAATCAATTACTTAGAATGATTCAACTCATTTGGATGAGAGAGAAAATATCCTATTTATACCTAATAGGATCAGGATTAGCCAAAAGGCATGTATATCCAATATACACCATCTCACACAGAAAACTGCATGAACCTGGTCAGTATTCAGTCATTTCGAAATTGATAAATTTCTCAGACAGAAAATCACCCAACATGAAAGTTGTAGATAATCTAATTATTTACACAACCCAATTTGGCCCAGCCCAATTGGAGTTCGTATGCAAACGTTATGACTGTTTTACTAACTGTATGTCATACTGTTGCACCCTTTCGGTATTTCACATAAACGACACTAATACTTCGTTCATATGAAATATATTTCTACATGAAGGATATAGATAATCTAATTATCTATCTAACCCAATTTGAACCATTCCAATCGGATTTTCCCACTGACAGTTATGGCCACGAATGTACGACTACATTCGTTTATCCTTGTGTACACTTTTACGGTTGATCCTGAAACTGTATTTCCTTCAGTCTCCCACTCAATTTCAGATCTACCTAAAAGGTACTCATGCATATCCAATACACACGATTTTAGAGAATATAGCTCGCGTATCAAATACCAAGCTATGCACATCCAATGTGCCAATTTTATGATCAAGCCCGACTTAGTACGACTCGTTGTGTGACCATGTAGGTTCGACTTAACGATGGCAGTAGGTTGTTTCCAATGCCTACAAGCTCATGAGCGGGATCTAGTCACTCCATCATAGCTACCCATGTTAAACGAATAATGATTGTGATCATTGTGCCTATCTCGAATAGCAGTTACTAGGTCTCTTGTTTGCGATATCCGTTAATCAAAAGGCATGGTTATAGTCATCCTTATAATTTGATTAACTACACTTATTCCCCGATTCCGAGTTGAGTTAACAAATTTCAATCGATATTAACCATTAATACCATTGACCGTGGCCACGGTTTTCGTTAATCGACTCATCGAGCGGCGCCTAAGAGATATCTCTTCCTTTCGGAATAAACAATTCCTATCTTGGAGACTCACATTGAATTCCGTGTTTCGAACAATACCCAATGATGACCCTTTTAACTCCCTGTTATGGTGAGCGTAAGATCATATCAAAGCATTGTGTTACGCACGTAACGCAATCAATGATCCCCTCAAGTATGAAGAATCTAAAACCCCATCCGTCGCAAGTCCATCTATAATGACTAAACCATGTCATGGTCTCGCGGCTTCGGTCATATCCAATACATGTAACCTAACATATATCTACGTTCCCGATTCGACAAACACCTTGTCCCATGATTAGCAAAACATAATCATCTCCTCGGCTAACGTACTAGTGTACGCGTTCAGTCTATTCCCTTGTAATAGTAATGCTTCTCTCTTAAGCAAACTGACCCGCGACTAGGGATGTTTAGAAATGACACTTTAAGTGTGACGGTTTCGCTGCACATGGTCCTCAACCATGTCGACGTCCACACAAGCTCAAATCAGGGTTCATGTAACAATCATATTACACAACCCGCACACAGTTTTCATATAAGGTGAATGCATATTAATTTAAGTAAACAAAATTTTTAAAAGGGATGCATTCATATGGATTAAGTATATTTGGGTGATACAACGTTTACCTATGGGTATCTCCATACCCACAACCTGCGAGGACTATCGTATTAGATAACTACACTCTCCTCTCTTCTTCCTCCTCTAGGTATCTCCATACCCATAGTCATCGCATGACAGTCACGCGCGACTAGAGAGAGCGGTTTTGTAAACGGTTCCGCACGTTCCCGCTATTGTTAATCTTCTGCAGGATTGGAACATTTCCAATACCTACGATCACATCGTTTCGCAAAATTTCATGGATCAATGAAATTTTCTGAGTATTTGCTAGAAGTGGTTGTGACCTCGGCATTTTTGGTTTGTACTATTGTGTTTCACGCAATAAACAATCATAAATCCGATAACTCGTGGCTACGAGAGTTTGGTCATGTTTCCTTGATCCATACCACTTCCTTTTGCGATTAATAACCGCAATATACTCGCCTCCGTACATAGAATCATAAACTATTGGTCTTGTGGAACCATTCCACATAACCGTGTTTTCATTTAAGCAAAACATGTACACACTTTGTGATCGAAAGTCGTGCTACATATTTGGACGTGCTTAATCTTTGGAAACTGTTGTTGTTATAACTCTTTATAACCAACACGTCCTCCACACCATTATAGATAAAAATCCTGAATTCTTTCGCAAAGTATTCAAGGATAACAATCACCGCTATAAATACAGATTCCAATGGGTTTAAATATACATAACCATTATGTATATAAATGTATAACCATTATACATTCACAAGAGTTAGTCTTATGTAATTCAATTACATTCAAACTCATGTGATTCCCATGAATTTATTGACGGTAAATTAGACGACTTATGTGTACGACGTATAGCCACATACATATCATGACAGATATAATAGATACTAACATCAAATGTAAGGCATCATATTATTACTTTTCGCGCTGCTTGATGTCTCACATCGAGCCTTTGAAAATTTCTGTCATTCAACATTTTGATTTAACTCCGCCAAGGAGTAATATGTTGAAAACCATTTTCAACAATATGTCGATATATGTGCTATAACATAGAACGAGGAACTTCTTAGATCTATCCTATAGATCTTCACGCTTATTTCATAAGCGGTCTCGTCTAAATCCTTTGTCGTTACAAGAAATATAACGCAGCTCCCACTAACCTTCATGTGTACACAAAGTTTTCATTCGTTCCGACAATTTTATAACAGTTTATAACTTCGTCAAAATGAATATTCCAATTCCGAGAAGCTTTCTCTAATCCATCATATGGATCGTTAAAGTGTGCATATTTTATCCCCGATTCTTATGAATCGACAAAACCGTAAGGTTGTGTCAAGTACACATCATTTCATAAAATTTCTGTCAAGAAATTCGGTTTCGACATCCATTTTGCCACATCACATAGTCATAATACGCGACCATGGCAAGCAGAATTTCGAGAATGTGAAAGCATGGCAACATGCGAAAACGTTTCTTCATAGTCCGACTATGAATTGCATGAAACTCTTCGCAAAAAGCCTCACTTTATATATATGCGTATTCCTATCCATGTAGGTTCTTCATCTTGAAAAACCTACTCACATTTCACGGGTCTAACCCAGAAAGTGATGAAATCAAGTTCTGAACTTGATAATTTACATGGATCGAATCTTAGATTTCATGACACCATGTCATGTGGAATCAACTTTTCATAGCATCCTTGTAGGATATCGAATCATCATATGATTTCGATCTATCATCATTAGCCACGATAAATCCGTATTTACCGGCTTATGATATAGCCTACTTGATCTACGAAAAATTCCTTTGTGTGTTCGACTTGCGTTCATCAATTCTTGATGAAGCCATGTCAACTTTCATCGGTACAATGTTCATTTTCAGATCTCGAACTCTTTCGAGATTTATTCAACTCCCACTAGCCCGCATAGAGATAAATGACACCAAGTTCCAAACTTGTGCTCATCTAGTCCTCCTCCAAGAAGGCATCTCTTCGAGCCACGAAAATCTCATTTTCATAGGGACGTTAGAACTAATACCCTTTAGTTTCCTTAAGGATAAACGAACAATTTCCAGATTTGGGATTGAGTTTAACCGAAACAAATTTCGAAATATACTCACATCCTCAAATATGTACAAATGACAACTTCGGAACCATTCCGATCCATATCTCATATGGCGTTTTTGTACCGATTAGAAGGTTTATGGTCCATATCTTATATGCAACCATTCATTAGTGCCGCTGTCTCAAGGGCGTATCCCCAAAACATTTTTGGGAGATCCTATTGGCTTATCATTTATCGAACCATGTCCAACATGCGTTCATTTCCTCTTTTCGGACACATCTCAATGTTCCAAATGAAGACAATCGTGAAACGATTCCACAATCATAAATGATCATCAATATTCATAACTCAAATATCGCATCTTCGATCCTATCGAAAGGTCTAGCTCAAATACTCGTCTTCTCGATCCTATCGAAAAGCTTTGATTTTCTTGCTTAGTTGATTTCGTATTTCGTTTTTGAAACTCTTTGAACCTTTCAAAAGTCTCTGTTCCGGCACGCATTAAATAGATATTTTCATATCTACTTTAACCGTCCATAAACGTAACAAAATACCGATAGCCTCCTCTTGCCTCGGAACTTATCGGAACATCATATGTAAATATAATTTCCAATAATTCGCTGGATCTTTCTCCAATACTTTGGAGAATGATGCCCTTTGTCGTTTTGCCTAATAAATAAGTATTGCATTAATCAATCCAATCTAATTCGAATGATTCTAGCATTCCATCACATGGAATCTAGATACGCGTATCTCGTTTATATGGCCAAGACGGCAATGCCAAAAGAAGCAATCAACTTCTAGGTTTAATCCTCCTCGGATTTCACCATTCTTTGAGTCATTAGTTTGGACAACTCTTTGTCCGAACTCTCCATTTTGGAAAACATTTTCCCAAAATACCCTTAGACATACATTTCTTTCGATCCCGCTTTTGAATTACAAGGACATCCACGCATCTATATGCATTGGATTCCTCGGATACTCTGAGCATCTCCAATTCAAATTTAAATCGCATCATATGCAATTTCGGGATCGACTTATCTATCGAATGCATATGATATTCGGTCACGAACATCAAATCTCGTACCATCAACACACGAGTGTTAATCAAAGACCCATAAGGCGTCTCAAAATTAACCTACTCTTTGAGCCGCATCGAACCATTCAACGCGCTCTAGCTCTTGAAACTATTTCATGAGCGTTGTGTTTTACTTTCATATACACCCGAATTCTCAAAACAATTTTGAGAAATTTGCGTCTATACATGCCACCACAAGGCACGTAATATCGTTCGATTCCTTCTTAAAGTTTATCGAACCCGGCTTTCTCTAAAGCCAATGCCTCGAGCCCCGAATCTACCATTTCCGTGTCCAACACGTTCCTTTAAGTCTAAAGAACTATTCTTTAACTATCAAGGTTAATCATGGTAATTCCGGCCCAAAAGCTATCTATCATATCGATCTCTACGATATATTTGGTGTTGCTTGAAAACATAATTCTAAACGGATGATGAAGATTAACTCTTAACCGTGCGTACTTAATCTATATGCTTATATGATGAATATATGATAGTGTTATTTTATCGAATCGATAACCCTCATACCGATACGGGACTCCAAGTCCATAACACTCAAGACCCATATTTCCGTTCCTCCCACAAGTGACTTTAGCCTATCGGGTGGGATCCCGTTATTTAGGTAGGATTATATCCAATCGTATCCAATACGACTCTTGAACCTTTATAGGATTTCGGTGATGGATCGTATCCAATACAATCCCAGTTCCGTGTGTGCATCCTATCTATGCCCCGAACTCCAATCTGATTGGCCTGGACGGTTAAGTCACAACCATCTCCAACGTATCGTTCAAATAAGCTACTAGTGAGTCGACTTTAGCCTGTGCCTCACAAGTCCTGATTTAACGCTTGCCACCCTTTCGATTGTTTCAATATCACGTGCCCGACTTTAGCCTGAACCCACGTGAAACGTAACACCGAACTCGGTAGTTGTGGATATGGAAGGCATTTCCATGACTTAAATATTATGAGGGATCATGCCATTGCATGTTTCTAAATCCGTGACATAATCCAATTATATCACTATCACAAGATTTTCTATATGCATATGATTTATTTAGGGAGATTAATTATTCTAAATAATTAATTATCTAATATGCTAGAATGTTTGATGCCGATCAAATCGATATAAAGAACTCAAAATTCCGAGCTTCGTAGCCAAAGTTATCGCGAAAACAAAAACAGCATCCAGAGAAGGGTCCGTTATAACGGACTTCCCCATCCGTTGTAACGCAAGGGCCGTGGGGCGCAAGAAAACCTCGCCCGGGACGCGTCCGGGGCGCCAAAAACTGCCCCCGGGGCGGCAGAAAAACTGTTTTTCTGCACCCTTTCGGTATTTCATTAGAACGACACTAATACTTCGCTCAAATGAAATATATTACAACATGAACGTTCTAGATAATCTCATTATCTAACTAACCCAATTTGAACCATTCAAATCGGAATTTTCTACTGAAAGTTATAGCAGTTTTAGTAAAATACGAACAAATGAAAAGGTACGTTTATCCAATAGACACCTTTTCAACCAGAAAACTACAGACACCTTTTCAGTATTCTGTTGAAACAAAAATATTAAATTGTTCCAACCGAATTGGAACGTGAACGAAAGTTCTAGATAATCTTATTATCTAACTAACCCAATTGGATTGGACTCAATTGGAGTTTCTATGCGACATATACGGACGTTTTAGTCTCTGTATGTCAAACAGTCGCACCCTTTCAGTATTTCATAAAAACGACACTGATAATTCGTTCAAATGAAAAACCTTTCTGTATCAAAGTCATAGATAATCGCATTATCTAACTACGTCAATTTGATCCAATCAATTTGGAGTTTCCCACTGAAAATTATCTTAGTTTTACTCACTGTTTCGTATTCTAATTTTCTGCAGATTTTGCCGTTTCTTCCGTTTTCGCTCGTTTCTGAAACGATAAATCATGAAACCTTTTCACGATAATTCCTAGATACTCTCAATCAACTTTTGATCGATCTCTAGCGAATTCCACTTGTGATTTTAACGGAATTTGACTTTCTCTATATGTAACATCATGCAAACGGGTACGAACTTTGATAACCCGTGCGTATATCTAATATACGACTATGATTCGACCCTCGAATCGATGGCGATCGCTCTGATACCACTGATGGAGAATATCCTCGACCCCGGGCCCGTGCAGCGGAATGAAGGCCCGGTCCGATTCCCCGATTCCCGAGATCACGCCATGACTTCGAGGGTACGATGCGAATAGAAGGATAGATCTATACCAGCGTGAAATTGATCACGCACGAAGGGTTGATCGCCGCCTTCTATCTCCTGTCACGTTGGTGACAATCCGCGCGTCCCATACCACGCGTCTTTCACCGTTCGTTGACCGTCTTCTCACTCCTTGAGTCGATCACAATTGTCGCTCCTCTACTGGTATCCACCGTGAGTCGCAAGACGTCGGTCGCGGAAGCACCTGCCTAGACGATGCACCGGCGAACTTGCTGGATCTAATCGATTCTCTATTACTCGAGAAACTCCTTTCTCGATTTCTCTCTCTTCGCACCATTTCACTCACTAAAGATCAAATCTGAATTTGCTCTTTTTCTTGTGTATATTGGGCAGAATAATCAATTGCTTAGAATGATTCAACTCATTTGGATGAGAGAGAAAATATCCTATTTATACCTAATAGGATCAGGATTAGCCAAAAGGCATGGATATCCAATATACACCATCTCACACAGAAAACTGCATGAACCTGGTCAGTATTCTGTCATTTCGAAATTGATAAATTTCTCAGACAGCAAATCACACAACATGAAAGTTGTAGATAATCTAATTATTTACACAACCCAATTTGGCCCAGCCCAATTGGAGTTCGTATGCAAAAGTTATGACTGTTTTACTAACTGTATGTCATACTGTTGCACCCTTTCGGTATTTCACATAAACGACACTAATACTTCGTTCATATGAAATATATTTCTACATGAAGGATATAGATAATCTAATTATCTATCTAACCCAATTTGAACCATTCAAATCGGATTTTCCCACTGACAGTTATGGCCACGAATGTACGACTACATTCGTTTATCCTTGTGTACACTTTTACGGTTGATCCTGAAACTGTATTTCCTTCACGAATCAATCAAGCGAATTCACAAACGCTTCGTCTAGGAAGTTGCGTTTGTGACCGAGAGACTACGACTCACGGTGGAT